>OY728159.1:728661255-731161255 GCA_963277665.1 Viscum album
TTATATGAATGAATGAATGTGCTCCATGAATTTTTTAGATGCATATGACATGTTATAAATCTATTAATTTTTTTTTGAATTTACCTTCTGTGTGCATTTTATTTAAATTCAAAAAATTGAATTGTGTCAAAATTGACAGTATTGATATTTTATAAAAATAAAATATTATTAAATTTTAAAATAATCTCAAGAAATATCTATTCCACAATATCATAAATCATTTATATGTTACCAATTATTTGTATTGATATTTAATTATAGGTCTACCCATCACAAAATCAACATAATAAATATCTATTCCACAATATCATAAATCATTTATTGCTTCATAACCTATGCAAAAAAATGAGTTTCATAAATATTATATTATTTCATCACATCTTAACCCATTGAAAATAAACATATATAATATAATCATACATAAATCATCATCATAAAACATTACAATAATATATGTGGATGGTATCATTGGATCATATCCCCAATAAATCATAATTATAATACAATTATGTCATCTTAGATGAAAATATCTTTAAAAAATATATATAAAATTTCTCATGAAAAAATTTACTTTTAATTTTGAAATCACTTCATTAAAATATAAATAATTCATTAATACTAAAGAAAAAAAATTGTATTAAAATAGAATCTAAAAGAATTAATTTATTATTAACCTTAATGATTGATTATAATGGTGGGAAATTATTTTCATCATTATCAGTTAAATAAAAACTTCATTTTATACTTTTCTTAAAATTTTCAGAAAGTACCTCATTCATTTAGTGTTAAGAAGATTCCATTTTAATGAATTATTTTGAAAACATGAATAAAAAATAATAGTATAATGGTAAATTTATTCTTGAAAACATTTTTAGTGAACATGGATATGCAAGTAAATGGATTTTCTTCTAAAGAGACAATTAATATGAGTTTTATAAAAAATAATTTTTCAATATAGTCAGTTATAAAACAGAAGAAAATTAAATAAAATCATATAATATCATGAAATAACCAAATTATAACAAAATTAATTATATTATTTATAGGGTGATCATGAAATTTCATCATTATAAAGAGATAATAAATAATCTTCATAAACAACTAAATTGTAACATAAAACACTTACACAGAGTTCCACGTGATTTGAAAGTGATCTATCCTCATATATAATAAATTTATATTAATTATAATCATATAAAAGAATAATTTACCAACGTATAGTATCATATATGAAAACATTATATCAATTTAAAACCTATTTATCAATAATGTTTTAATATAATTTTCATTTTGGACTCCTAATGAGTTTGTCTTTTTTTGGAATTTGAGTTCAAGAATTTGTATTTATTGTACATTAATAATGTCTCCATCAAATAAATAACTTTAATCATGATATAAATGTAATATATATTCAAAATATATATATATATATATATTCATATTAATATTCATCCATAAAATTTCAACATTGAAAAATGAATGGAATTGTTCATTGAGACGGTAATCCATATGTAAGCATGAATGAATATTTCATTTTATAATGGATTGAAATAAATTGAATGAAAATAATAATTAAAAATTAAATAATAATTATTATATAATATAAATCATATATATGTATATATGTATTATATATCTGTAATACCATATTTGTAAAATAGAAACAGAAAATTTATCACATCACTTCATGGAGATGGTAAGTCATACGTAAGCAAGAGAAATGATATTGTCTTCCAACAGATTGGATGATAATAATGTATAAATGAAATTATCATTATATAATAATAGTATTATCATAAATATCATATATAATAATTAAATGGATCATAATACCTATCCAGGCAACCTAATGTTGAAAACAGGTTTGTATCTCTACGGGGAGATGAGATGATGTTCATACGCATGAGTGATACATTTACATCCCATTTGATGGGAATGAGGGTTGAAAATTTTATTTTAATGATAATAATATCATGTAAATATATTAAGTATAATTAATTTATTATTTATTGATAAATATAACATATTTATCATTGGTAAACTAAAAATTAAATATAAATTGATTGGTTAAAAAGAAATTCCTCTTATTTGAAATAACTCCTTTAGATCTCCTCTTAGTGAAACTAAGGATTATTTTTTCTGTATAATATAAACCATTGAACATGTATGTGTAATTTTATAATATAATTTTCTAGGTTTTGGTCATGCTAATAACAACAATGGGGTGTAAATAAGGGAATGGTGTGGTTCCCTTAGATAAGTGGTCCCAGGGGCAATCAATCAATTTTTTTAATGTTGAAAATATAAATTTTTTATTACCAATAAAAAATCATAGAATGTGTATATAATAGATGATAATATTGGATGATTCCTAATTACCATAAAATAGTAATATTTGGATGGGTTTTAGTGGTGTTTTAGACCTTATCTTTTGGGTATAACCACTTTGAAACATTATTTTATCCTTAACCGTTGATAAACAAATTTCAGTCATAAAGAGTTGTAATTATATGTATATTCTGAAAATTAGGAAAATTAATGTCCTATAGGGGAAATTTATTAAAATATATTATCCAAATTTTACAATTACATTATTTTTATGATTTTTCAATAAGATAATAATTTTTTTTTCAAAAAAACATTAATACTTTTTCCTACACTATACATTTAATATTACATTAAAGAAACTGAGAAAAATAATGATATAATATATAATCCTTTTAAACATAACCAATTTTTTATATTTTTAAAAAATTATTATAACACAACAACTCAATCAAATTATATTACACTTTATAATTGAAAAATCATTGATTTTTTGTCAACTAGACGAATAAATTCTCTATCGGTGTTATGTATGAATTTAAGGAAATTATATAATTAATATAAAATTTAATTGAGTTAAGTTAGTTAGAAATTAGTTTTCTCTAAATTTAACATTTATAACATTACATAGTTTATGTTTGTCCCTATGGGAAAAATGTTTTGATAAAAAAACCAACACAATGTCATTTTTTAATGTTCATTGCATAAAATAATATAATTGAAAACATACCATAATTATGGAATCAAGATAATATATATTCAATAAATTTATGGAAATGGGGAAAATACCCTCATACTATATGATTAAGGAATGACTTATTTTCATTTTCAATCCTTATCATATTAATTTTTACCCTTAATTACTCTATGTACCCTCACTATGGTGAAATTGTTTTACTATGGTTACTGTTAAAAATGAAAAAAAATTACAATTTATCAAATTTAATCATATTATTTTCACATAAATTTTTTTTTCCATAATTAAATTTCTATTATTGTAATGATTTAATTTTAATATATGTTTTAAAAAATTTACCAAAACGGTATTTTTTGGAAAAAAATACATTCTTTATCATAAAACTGGATTATCTCTTACCAATTTCCGAGAAAATATTAAAATGAAATTTATTACATTTTAACAATTATATAATATATAAATTTAATTAAATCATTCCCCAATAATTATTAGTTTAATTTGTGTATAAAAACACATTGTTCACCTAAAAATATATTATCAAAAAAATCACAATTATTTTCAAAAGGTTTTTCTTTTTATTTCTAATTAACTGATAACATATAAATTCATTGTGTTCAAATAAATACCAAAAATATTTTTTACATTGATTATTCAAATACACTCCACCAAACTAACAGATAGGTGATAACTGTCTCATTGAATGACAGTATCTCAATAGTATATTGTGCTTCGTTTAAATTTGGTGTTTCATATAATGAAATATATCAAATAAATAAAACATAATTATAGATAAATGTATGTTAAATTGTTGGGTTGTTACATTATACCCCTCACCCATAAAATTATTCTATCACACTATATTTTTTTACTCTAATAACACAAAAATTAATGTATATTTATTTCATTAAATCCTCTAGTTCCTATGAACCTTATTTAAATTTTTTAATCCTCCAGAGAACATTAACCATGTGGATAATATTGATATAGAACACATTATATCTTCTATCCAAGATTTGTATATGTTATTAGTCATAGGAAATTTTGTGCTTCTGTATTATGACCTCTATGTTCAGTAGTTGAGATGGATCAGGTATATACTTCCTTTGGTGAGATACATTGATTAAAGTATAAACAAGAAAGCGATTTAGAGTATGTGACATGAAATAAGACTCTATCGGAACTCAATAATGAATATTAAAGGGTAAAATTTCCAAGGGATTAGGTTTCCATTATTTCTGAATCTCATATCATTATTCTATGGAGAAATGCAATGAAATGCCTTCTCACTATCTTCAAATTCAATATTTTGGTAATAATTTTCACCAAAACATTTCTATCAATTCTGTGATACAAAGATATTATATTGTATATAGTTGAGTTTAAATATAATTTCCTCTTCTAGAACATTTCTCAATATTATTATTTCTCTAACCTCATCTAACTACATTGGTGTTTTTTAATTCTTTATATAATGGGATTTATATGGATCCATCTTAATAAATGAGTGAAACCTACTTTTGTAATAAAACCTAACTAGATGATGATGTTGATCCTGAATACAATTAAAATCAATTGAAAAAATATCTCATCATATCCACTAGGGAATAAACATCTCACTAATACTAGCCCACTATCTGAGAACTATTATATATATTGAAACTGAACCCAACATCCAGAGACTACTAAAGAATTCTCTAGAAACACAGGGAATTTTTTTTATCATGAACAAATATAAGATACTAGAATTCATGGGGATATGTTCTTTATTAACTTTTTGATTAAATCATTGAATTTTGTGTAATTTAAATTAAACAAGGTTTATGGTAATTCTAGGGATTGTTTCGGGTGTTCAGGACATGAATGAAAGGGACAAATGGCCATCCATTGAATGATGCATGGTAGGAGCATAGTTATTTGTAATAGTGTGCCCAAACTACACATTCTAGGAGGATGGGTGTGTGGTTAATTAAAATTTTTAAAGGTGGAGTCAAACCCATACATCTTTGGATAGAGTCATTCCACAGTATTGGCATATGGGTTCTCAAACTATGTAAGATCTGAAGGTAACTGTTCATCATGGACCACTCTTTAATAGGGGTAGGTTCATGGTTAGTGCACGGTTTGTGAAATGACGTGTCCAAACCATGTACATAAATAAAAATGGAGGTTTTTCATTTTTCACCCAATGTATTTTATGTTTTATACCTAATTTATTACCCCATTTATTCTCTAGCAACCCTACTGACAAACCAAAATGAGCATGCCTTCCCAATGAACGATCTCCATTATTTATTTTCCATTAGGAGTGTTGTTAGGAAGGGATTGAAGTTGTGGGTTATTCTAACACTTCTCTTCTCTTTCTTATCTGGAGTATGGATTCTTCTTCCATTCTTCTTATATTTAATCCCTAAAACCCATATTTTTTAGAATATCTCATGTTGTATTTTGAAAGGGATTATGAATAATAGTTAATGGATTAGGCTAAGACTATTTTCATCATAATAATTGATGTTGGTCATCTATATGTTCGATCTCATTTTGTTGAAGATTATTTTTACAATTATGGTTGTGATTTTTGGTTTTCTCTCATTGTACATTTCATGTATTTGTGGCGATTTTGTAAAATCCTTGTAAAAATATTGAATTGAATACCTCATGATCCATATCAGATGCACTAACATTGATTAAATCGATCATAGGGACACCCGTGTGGTGTCCCATCCAGCCGAACATGGAATATTGAGATGTTGAAAATGGAATTGTTATTATGAAAAAGATCTATGATATATGTGTGGAAATTTTAGTTTACATTATTAAAGTCACTAATGGTGGTTGTGCTTATTTATTGTTGTTCGTGTAAGGAATGGGATGTAACATTATGAATTGAAAGACTGAGTTAAAATAATTCTAATATGCTGCTGGTGAGTTGAAATAAGAATATGTAAATGAGTTATGGAATGAATATGAGTTGATGAATTCATTTAAATAGTCTATTCTAAATGTCACGTTAAAGGATTTTATATGTTTTGTGATATGGTAAAGGTGTATAATGGTTAAGAATCATTATCCCATGGATTGTTAGATGAGAGTATTGGATGAATATCTACTCACATATATGAGGTTGTACTAAGGCTCAATATATAGATGCCCTCTATTATAGAAACATCAATATAACATAATGTTAGAGGAAAAAATAATAATTATGAAAATAGAATCACAAAGACCATATTTTGAATAGTTATTTCATATTCTTTGGAATATAAACATTGGTACATAATTGAGATACATTATATCCATCAATTTTCGTCAATACTAGAACCCTTCTTAAATACATCATACATAATACATATCGTATTATTCAAGGAAGGAAACATAAAAGTAGGTTAGGTAAAATGCTCAGTAAAGGTAAATAATTGATACATGCAATCATAAACATGAGAATATGGGTATGATAACATGATAAAAACCTTATAATATCATACAATATATAACATTAATCATAAATATGAATCACAGAAATAATCATGGCATTTCAGAAGAAAATATTCAAAATGAAATAATGGACACAAGCCATAAAATCATAACATGGGAATAAAATAAGTAATTGTGGTAAACACATAATTATATAATTATATCCATTTTATCCCAGGAATCAATACCAATACCATATTAGTATCATTACACCACTCCTCATTACATATTAGTAGTCATTGTTCACCCCCATGGCCATCTTAGTGTCATGATTTCACTCCTCATACCATTTTAGTTATCAGTGTACACTCCCCTATACATATTAGTAGTCAATGTTCATTCCCAAGACCATCTTTATTCCATGAGTTCACTACCCATACCATCTTAGTCAATCATATTAGATATAAAACATTACCAAATTCATTGGAGGGTTATCTAGGTCCCAATAATTACAAAATGGAATCATATATACATGTTCAAAAAGATCATAAATATACATATCATAATCTATGAAATGAAATGGGTACCATAAACATGTAAACATATCATAACCAGTGGAAGGATACATTTTTCATTATAATTTCATTTTAAACATAACCAATGTAATGATCCAGGATTCATAAAAATATAATCTATGAATATGAAACTAATTTCATAAAGACCATGAAATTAAGAATATCCCTTTCATTGAAAGGACATGAATGAATCCTTTATATCATTTCTGAGAAAGGAATGAGTGACTTCAATAGATTTCATCTTTAATTTAAAATAATTTTGAAATATATTTGAAAAAAATTTATTGGGGAATATATATATTCTTTTTTATAACATAATTTTTAATATATAAATTCATTTCAAACTCATTTTCATTGAAAATATGATGAAAACTTTTGAAATCGTTTTGAAAAAATATTTTCTTGAAAAAATATATAAAATAAGCTTCAAAAAATCATCAAAAACCTTTTCATTTAAAAAAATAGAAAACATTTAAAAATGATAAAGATGGTATTGAAATCAATTTATTCAAAAATAATTTGATGAATTATGAATAAATCATTAATATTTTTTTAATACAATTTTTTTAAAAATACATTGGAAACCTATAAAATCATGAAAATGTTTCGAAAACTATTTTCAATGAAAATACATTGAAAATTTGTTCATAAACCATGTAAAAAATTTTAATGACATTTTTAAAACAATTTTATTTGTAAGATAATTTTAAAAAACATATTCATAAAAATATCCCTCTCAAAAATGAAAAATAAGCTTCAAATGAATGATGGAAGGTAAATCCGTACATTTTGTACGAGGTAAAAAAGAACATTTTTTTTCTTGGTAAATGGGTTAAAATGATTGTTGGGAAAGTGAAAGGAGAATTACATTGAATAGTTTGCTAAAATACAAAAATGGTAAATATTAATGTCAGATACTATAGGATAAATGAATAATATTATTGGAAACACTTTTAAGAAGACATAGACTTCTGACCGAAGAGAGTGTAAAGTCAGGCTTTCTTAAAAACATATTATTAAGAATAATATGCACTAAATAGTATAACATTGTACCAAGATATTCATATTTGATGATAGAAAATATAATATGTAATCTTATTAATATTTTTGAGATATGGATCATAAGATTTCATTATGGAATCATAAATATAACAATCTTTAAAATAAATGAGATTGACCCAATAAACTCTTATAACATGGTGTGTTGGTATCATACTCTCCATGTAATAAAAATAATTTAAATTAATAATAAAATGTCATGAAAAAATATATATTATTCATAGTTAATGGAAAATTAAATTATAAACACCTCAAAAAAGATTTCAGGTGATTAACAAAGCATGAGTAGCAAAGAAGGCCAAATGAGACCAAACTATTTTATCGATTGGGTTTATTTCGAAACATAAACCCCATAAAATAAGGATCATAAAATGGATATTTGAATACCCATAATGTATATTATAATATAAAAATAATACATCATGGTTAACACATACCCCCACACAAATGAAAACAGTGTTGAACATAGTATGTATCTCACAAAAATAAAAATGTGAGATGGAATCTCTTTACGTTGTGTCTGGACAGTCATCATACTCATTCCAAATACATGTATAATTAATATAAATTTATTATAAATCTTATAAATAACCATATTGGTTCAAAAAATACCATATATGTATTTATTAATACATTATATTATATTCTTGTTAAGGATCATGTGTTAATGTTTTATTTCAGGTAATGTCCGCTTTAATCTTTGCATTTGTGTTAATATGATACATCATTAGTTCTTATAATTATATCATGATTCCAGAATATAAATCCTAATATAAATTTCATGAATATAAACTATATTTAAATGATAATAATTTATATCATATTGAAGTACAAAATGGAATACACAATTCACGTAAACAGAAAGATATATATACGCGTGAATGTTGTTTCTATTTTAATTATTGTATTGAATTAATTTATGTAAAATACATGTATATATATATATAATTATTAAAGTATCATTATTATATAATATATTTCATATAATTTTGTTAAAACCATACTTAATACATTCCATGTGTTTTGTGAATGATTCTCATCGTTTTGAGGGGGATATAGTCCTTACGTCCTCAAATGAGATTATTATATTAACACCAAATGGAATGTAAAAAAAATATTTATTGAAAAATGATTAATGAAGATTAAATACATTATTAATATATTATATATTATGTATAAATATTTTTTCCATCATAATGACCATCATGATGGGTGCGAATGGAGAAACGAACAACCATCATTTCATGAGGTAGCAGTTCCCTATACAAAGAAAGAGTGGGTTGAACATCCATTTGATGGTGGTGTGTGTACTTTTAGGTGGAAAACATTGATTTAAAACATCTTAATTCTTTAGGATACTGTTTTGTTCTATCATTAATGGAGTAAATGGATTATATGTTGTTAATAATGAAAAATAAAGGAAAGAAGCTAGAGAGAAGATGTTACCTCTTAATTGGGTCACTCGTTTTTTGTTTGTGCATAAAAATTTCATTGAGTTAATTTCTAAAAAATATTGGATTGATGGTATATTTGAAGGATTTTTAGAGAATAAATGTATTTATCAGTGCTGAACATTAACTTATTTATAGGTCTAATGAATGGGTAGAGGTGGTGGCCTTTTATAGGGAAGGTAAATGAAAAACATTGAATTCTTTGAAACATGTTCAGTGTGAATGCGCTATTACGTATAAGAAGACAAAAAAACCCAAAAACATCAATAAATAATGAAATAGTTCTTAAATATGGACATAAAATGGGCGTTTTACTTGGGTATAGGTTGTTTTTGGACTTATATTTACAGTTTAGTATGTTATTAACATAATTTTTTCTTAACCGATGTAATTAATTATCATTACTTAGACTAATCATTTTCTTAAAAAAATTTAAAATTATTAGAAATCAGAAATTATTATTAATTAATATTTGGAAGATACATTTTTAAAATCTTATCGCAAAAGTGATAGAAATAAATTTAAGAATTATCTTGCTTGTGGGAATACAATATGGGATTTTAAATTAAAAATGTTCAAATGCATCCCATGTTTTCATTTCCAATTTCAAATTATAATTGGTTCCAAAGAACTAATGGTAAATAATTGATAAAAATATTATCCAAATAAACAATTAAACCAGTTAAAAATATAATTTATCTTCATAAATAAAAATATAGAAAATAGTTTTGATTTAAAAACCAATATTCTTATACATTCATTGAAAAATGATATCTTATAGAAAAATCTAAAAAACAGTTATCCTACACTAATATTTACATCACACATCCAAATTTGAAGTTTATTTTGATATGTTAGATCTATTAATGTTCGAAAAAAATAGATTTAATATGGGTTCTTCATTTAAATGTGTTGACACTACCGTTGTATTAAAAAATTGTTATAATTATTAAATTTGGTTTGTTATATCTTATGTGTATTGATTATATTGGATGAATATATAAATTATTTTATTTAATGTATATAATATTTATTAAATTAATATAAAATAACAATTTTCATTTAATTTATTTACTTGGTTAAAATAGATTTTTTACTATAGTAATAATTTCTTTTAGTTTCAATTAGTCTTCAAAATCAATTCTAATTAATTTCAAACCTATGAATTCTTCTTATATATGTGAAAAAACATTATTTTCATAATTTAGTTAATAATATTCATATTCATCAACTTAAGGGCTAGAAAATCATCCAATATAATAATTTTTTAATTTTTTATTATAATTAGATAACAATTTGTCTTGCGTGTTACACAAGCCATTGAGAAAGGACAATGTTGATTTTAATATAGGATAAACATCCAGTTTCATGTAAGTTACCTGAAGTTGGTGTTATGTGTAACACACAACAAGAATGTTTGTAGTGAAATTAATGTTCTAATTTGTGAAAAACAATTTTCGGTGTTTATGGAAATGAAAAGATTAAAATAATTCGAAAACACATTCCAAAAAATCTTGGGGTGTTACATTCTACCCCTGTAAAATTAATTTCACCCTCAAAATTCATCTAGGTTACAAATGGTTTAGTAATTGGATGTTTTATCCATAAAAACCTACATTATTAAAAATAATACTAAAACTTCCATTGAAAAGGGAATTATGGTGCCCTAACAGTTACCCAATGTAACATAGAATTGGGTTTCGACATTTTCATTCATAGGAGGATGTGAAAACATGGACGTGTAATAAATATCTCACCATCATGTTATGATGGATAGTGATAGAGAATCGGGTCAAGATAATGTTTACAACCTCAAATACAAGAATATGTGGAGACTTAAGGGACCTTTTGATTCATTGAAAATATAGGCATATGATATCATTTTTGGATTCATGGCCTCTTTTCCTAAAGATAATGAATTTTAATTGAAAATATACATATATGATTTCTGAAAATATCACCCATTATTGTTCATTTATCCACTTCACCTATTTCACAAAAATGTAATGTGACTCCTTCATTTCTTAAGTACTAATAGATCGTGAGATCCATGATATTCCATAACATTATTCAATAGTTATCATCACCAGAATGTAGTTTGAACAGTCCATCCAATATGCATAAATCCTTATATGGAGTGTAACACTTTAATCTTACTAACTCCTTCTAATGATTAACACAACCATTCTATTAATGATTAACCTTATAATCCTTTAAAAATATTTAAATATAAAAATATATAATGAAGTAAAAACAACAACATAACACTGATCCCCCATAAAAAGAAGAATATCATAGCTGTCACATTCCAATAATTTGAATAACATATCACACATTCCATTGAAACATTTTAATAACCTTTATTACCATACATCCCTTTGGAAAACGTGCATAATCTATCATTCTAATGATTATATGATATATTATTTAAATTTAATATTTTATAAACATCATCCTTACTAGCATATAACACATCTTCAATAATCAGTAACTAGGTAATCTGGACCATCCAATTTACTTATTCATATCCATAATATCTTTACCCAAACATCATCATCTCAACGTTAGTCATTAAATAAGGGATACCTTCCCTTAATCAAAAAATCAAAATCGTATTAAATAACATTTCTTTATATTTATCATCATTCAATATGTTCTTTTCAGTCCATAATGAAAACATACACTAAAAATACTTATATATTTCAAGACTCGTATAATATATTCTTTGTACTCCAAAACAAAAATAGTTCATTAGACAGACCTTATTCTTAGACCATTACTATGGAATCATCATCTTATTCCATAATAATGCATTCCTAGAATATAAGATATGAACCACGCCTTATGGTTACTCAACATCAATCCAATAATGCTTCTAATGATTAATGTAAATAATATTGGAAGAACATAATATACATTTTACATGCCTAATGTAGTTCATTATCTTCATAATCATAACCAATACTCATAACATCTTTCTAATTATATTTATGATATTTCATCTTGGTAATAATATTTTCATAATTCCCATACATTCCACATCTGATAAATTAAATTTTAGCCATGTTCCATAGAGTTCTTTCCATTGACTAAAACCAGAATGAATATGTTGAAGAACACATATCATAGAAGAAAAGAACATAATCATGAAAAATTACGTATCGGATGTCTAAATCATGTAACATATTTTTAATCTATGACACATTAGTTTTATTTAATGTTTTTATTATCTGAATAATATTTAAATGTTATATAATTAATCATGAATAATTTTTCAATTCCCAAATCATATCCCACTACAGTGTCAAACCTGGGTGCAGCAAGGTTTGTTTTCATATAGCAGATTACCTGAGTCATGACCAAAACATCTGGTAAAAGTTGTTACCCTTAGATAAATCTGTACTAAATCCAGATCATGTTTTAGTTTCCCTATATTGTGGTATTTGTAGGAAATCATTCACATCATCCTTTAACAAAATTAAAATACATTTTCCTAAACATTATTCAATTCATATACTTATTCTATGATAAATCGGTAGACTTATCCTTAGAAATATACCTAAGAATATCACTAATTTATTGATGTCATAGTTTCCAAACTCTGACATTAAATTTTCTATGATACAAACTATTGAGACCCTCACTTTTTTATGAAATTAATATTACTCAAAATTTGTGGAATAAGTAAAAATTATACAAACAAACACCCTTTTTCTAAATCTTTCTCTAGGGTGTGTGCATTCATCTATTGAGGAGGATGATGATTTGCTGGTTGTTGACCTGCATTCCCGCTTACCAAAGGCAAGAGGCATCCATTGTATATTCAAGGTCATTTTCTCCTTAATAGAAATGGGATGAATTGATGTTGGTTCCTCCTTTCATGGATTCCACCTCAGAACTCATCACCTAGTCTGGGTCTCCCTTATAGATTAAGATGATATTCATGAAACTCTTCCAAGTGTCATATCTTCATGGATGCTGGTTAATTATTCTTCTATTGTTGGTACATTTCAAGGGGTCTAGGTAGTGCAGCAACCATAGGTTAGGAGAGTAGTCATGATGGACATCACTAGCGTGTTCGGAAGCTTGAACACTAGTGCGTCTGGGTTTCTAACCCTTGTTATAGGGATTTTCGAGGGCACAGAAGCCTGAGTTATCCCAAGTCGATTGCGGGGAATTATATTCCATAGGCATGTATTTGAGATTTTCCTCAGCTTCCCTTGTTTATGTAAGGGTATGCCTCAGGTTTATCATCTATTGGAGACAGATCATACTAACCTAAACACCTACTAAACTTTATTAGATTGGTGTCACCCCTAAAGGACAGACTAATATTGGTCTTAATGACTGTTTAGTAGCTCGAGGATGGTATTACACCACTAAGAAGGACCAAAAATATGGGTCCCAACGGAAGGGATGACAGTGGATTACAATTGTTATTGTGTTGACAAAGGCTTATCGATGAATGGGGTTCACAACAGCAGACTGTTGGATGGGGGAACAATGGCTCACTACTGGATGGCGGCGCAACGGCTTACTGGTGGATAGGGGCCCAACGACATACCGCTAGATGGGGTAAGAATGGATTACCAATGGATTTGGTCCCAATGTATTATCGCTGTATTGGGTCACAATGTCTTATTATTGGATGGTGTCACAATGTCCTACCGCATGATGAAGACACAATGTCTTACGGCATGATGGGGTTAAAATGGCCTACAGCTGGATGGGGGTAATAACAGCTTACCGCTAGATGGGGTTATAATGGGTTTCCATTAGATGGGGTCACATCGTCTTACCACTAGATGGGGTTGAACCTCATGGAGGCTTCCTATGTACCCTATCTAGGAGACAATGATCAAAGCCCATGTAGTTCTGGATGGTGGGTGATACTTAAAATCATGGATGACAAAAAGGGGGCATGTAGTTTAACGTCATGTGGTGAGAAGGTGGTCTCATGTGAAGGGGGTTAGAACCATTAGTTTTTGGGATTCAACCTCGTGGAGGCTTCCTACGTATAGTACTATATCAAGGATAAAATTCCTCATAGTTCAGGATGGGTGTTGGTAAAATGACATGAAGATGGTCAGGACCAATGGTTGTTTGGATAGAACCTCATAAAGGCTTCCTACATACCATGCCTTTTCAAGGATCAATGTCCACATGTTTCCTAAAGTGGTGTCAATGAACCGCCCTGAATGGGCTCAGGAGCAACAAGTGTTGGGCTTGAACCTATGGGAGGCTTCCTATCCACCATGCCTTAGAAAAGATCAAATTCCATGTAGTTCAGGAAGCGTTTTGTTGGTGAACCGATGTGAAGGTTTTCAGGAACAATTGATAGTGGTCTTGAACCATGGGGAGTCTTCCTATTTTCCTTGAAATGGCATGGATCAAAGACCATGTAGTTGAGATGGGGTGAGTGGCACATATACTCTAGGAATCCCAGAGCGGATGTCATGGTCAATGTTTAATCAATGACCACGTGAGTCATTCTTGGTGTGAGAAACAAGAGGTAGAAAGGACATGACAGTAACATCTCAAAAGGTGCTTCCAGGGGAAGTGGAGTGGGGATTACATGTGATTTGCGGCCCAAAATGGAAACAGGGGCTTACGCATGGTCTGTAGCCCAAAGAGGAAATAGGGGCTAACGCGTGGTTAGTAGCCCAGGATGATGGAGATTGGGACTTACTCTAGGGTGGAGGCCCACTGGCGAAAAAGCCCAAAGGTAGAGGTTTTGGGTAACATAGTCCCCTATTCCCCTCTCACGTGTTAGTCTTTGGCATGGAAGAATATAGGAAGAACATGGATGATAACTCCAGCAAAAAAGGCAAGGAGCTTACACGAAGATGGTTTCCCTTTCCCCATGGACAAACTCCTCTTCGAAAAAGAGGATCTCATTCCATGTGAGGATTGATCTCACTCTCTCGGAGACCAGTGGGCATATAGAATGTCCAAGATGGGGCACCCCCCATATAATGCATGTGGTGAGTACATGGTTTAACGTCATGTGTTGATGATGATGGTGCTTGGTAGTTTAGAATCCTATTGCGCGAACGATGCGGGTTCTTTCTACACCCAAGGACAAACATAACTAATACCCCCCCACCCTCAAGGATGGGAAGGCATATGAAATGGTACAGTGAGGGGGCGTGATGGAGTTATCCATTTTAGGGGTCCATGTTAGAATTTATATGCGAGGAATCCGTAGCCTTTAGTGTGCCTATGAGAAGAAGCATAAGGCGAGGCAACACAACTGGAAGCACCTCCCAAGGGAAATTGAAGTTACTTAGTATAATCCTTGAGGGTCGTATATGAAAAGTTTGTGCAACATAGATGTTTAGGGATTACGAAGCACCCGAAGATGATGTCTGAAAGTGGGAAATCAAAGCGAAATGGTATTCATAAGAAGGTTGGTTGCGTGGAAATTGAAGAATTGCATGGAAAAGGCTGAGCATTGCAGTCCCAGATGTTTTCATGCAATAGGAGAGGTTAGCATGCAATTGGGGTGAATTTGGAAAAGATACATGTAAAAGGGTGGGTTTTCATGAAAATTATGATGTTTTAATTCAAGTGTTGGCCAAGGTTTTGAGCTGAGGGAAAGGGATTGTGCGTAATGGAAAGAGATTTCACACAAGGGACCCAACATTTCCAGAAATGTGCAAGGGTCATGCCAAAGTTTTCCCGCATAAAGGTGGACCCTTGGGTGACATTTTGTGGAGAATACCATAATTGAAATCATTCATTTACACATAGGAGAGATTCTTATTTCATAGATGAGATGGCTCAAATTCTTCATCCACCCAAACTCAATGGGGTGAATTTCTTTTTATAAGTGCTCGGGTCACCGTCTCCATGTGGAAGATTGATCGGCACAAAAAAATCTGGTCCCGGTGTTGGTTGCATGAAATATTTTGTGGTTGGTGTCAGTTTAATGAAAGATTCCATGGCTAGTGTTAGTGGGACAGACGTTTCTACACTGGGTGGCGGTGCCATGCAAGTTTCCACACCACGTGAAATGTTTCATCAGATCCTGTGGTTTTCCAAACATAAGAATTTTTTTCACGCACCCTTTGGATTTTTTGCGGCCACTTCTTTTCCTCCCGAAATTAGTCGTTGAGTAGAAATATGTCCCCATTTTGTCTTCAAACGCCATGTTTATGCCTTAATCACATTTCAAAATTTAAAATTACCCCCCCCCCCCTCGGAATCAGATAACTGAGGTCATGCAAAGGTCAGATACTGAGGGAATCTTCGAGATGTCAAATCTCATGAGGTCTGTCCATGTAAAACACATCATTTTCATGCAAAACCATGATGTTTAATGAAAACTACTTTCTCACATGTGTGGAAACCACGCTCAGTGCCTATAAAAAGCCATGTGTGTCCCGTAGATGGTATAGATTTTTACACGTGACAAGTTCAGAGCACTCGTGCATGAAAAATCCCCATTTCTTGTGTGTAATCTGACATCCGTTGTGTGGAATTCACTGAGTCCTCTGATTGTTTTTCATGAAAAATCATCTATTTTCACACCACCAACTTAGCTTTTCACTCTGATTTATGAATGTTAGTGCACCATACTAGTATTTTCCCTTGAGATCTTTCAGACCATACCAAAATAAGATTACTGCTAATCGGGTTGATGCAGAGAGAGAAGATGAATGCGCCGCTCAAAGGACCAATATGGTTGTGAACCCTGACTTTTATTGTGCCCGGAAGATTTCATACAAAAAACAGAAAATCTTCAATATGTTGACCCCAACTCTGTTAAAGTATGTGTTGTCTGAGAACCTACAGATATGAGACTTCAGTATTTTGGAGGAGGTACCCGTGCCAGGATTTGATGTCAACACACCGCGGTCACGGGTGACCCATGAGGATTATCTCCCCTGATACAACATTACTAACAATGACCATCCTATTGGAGAGAACATTCACATGGATTATAACATCCTAAACCCTAGGACCAAGACTATCTTGGGAAATGAGTCAGTGTCTGAGGGTTCTCTGACTCGTTACGCAATTATTTTCCGAAATAGCATCACTGATGAGACCAAAGGCCGGCTGTACGATTGGGACATGAGTTCTGGAGGCATCCTCCCATGTGAGTGGGCCTAGGAATACTGGGTACGCCTAACATGTGATCAGTTTGGTGCTTAATGGTGGTACATTGGGTTGTTTGATATGGTGTGGATATCACAGTTCCATTTCTATCACCAGTATGAACATGGTCCGGAGCTTTTTACCATGTGGTCCCCTGATTCCAACAACATCCATCTCCACCATTGGGAGGTTGGAATCAGTATTTGGGATGTTCATTGCATCAGAGGCATTCCTTTGGATGCACACCAGTATGAGTAATTCCTCCCGATGAGGAACATATGGGGGGACATATCACATACTTCTATCCTGACAATGCATCTATTAGAGCTTGCCAAGGAGAGGATGTCAGTCAAGGATTTGTTGAAGGACATTGCCTACTCAAATAGTTTTAGCCTATTTCTACAAAAATACCGAAATTTTATGATTCTATGGTGAGGAAGAAGATGTCTCAACATGACACAGAAAATCCACAACAAATCATACAGGAGGATCTTGGAGGAGGGAGAAAATCAGTCTTTTGGATTTAGTTTGAATGAAATCCATGACCTAAACATTTGGTTCAATATATTTCTTATAAAATTCTTGTGTGGGTGGCTCCTAACAATGAGGTAAATGAGGATGGGAGTTTGTCTGGCAACATTTGGGATGCCTGGTTTTATGGATTCTAATCACAGGTTTAACATGGGGGTCCCTGTGTTAGCCCGTTTGTATTCCTTCAAAGGGAATATTTTGAGAGTGGTTTAATTGAGGAGGATCTTTGGCCCTTTCCAAATCCTTCATGGCTAGATAAAGGCTCACTGTAGCAGATACACCTTTCCAAATTCCACTCGACCCCCATGTAACGGTTTGCGGTCTTCCTTATTGAACATTGTCAGGGTGATGTTGTTGATTCTCAATGAAGAGGGGGTAAGGATCTGGATTGGAAATCACACAAATTTTACCTTTAGTACATTCTCTAACATGACTTTCTAGGTGATAGAAAACAAGAAGGGATTACTAGAGAAATGGTAATACATCCATAGCATCAGAGGTGGGGTGCTTTTGGCCCCGATCGACAGGTTAATTCATTGCAAGCCTTACAAGACATCATGATTTTCCAGGGAGTTTGGAATCCTTCAGTAGATTCCAATGAAAGAATACAAAGATGTACTGGAGGAGAGGTATCAATGTGTTATTCTCCAAATTTGGTTGATGTTTACAACTTACGGGTTAGACGAAGTCATTACTTCCCCACCCCCACCACACCGTAGTAGATGTTTTCATTTCTTTTAAATACGTCGGACATTGGTTAGTGGAATACCCGGAAGGGAATCTGTGGAAGTAGGATTGAGAGCTCATGGTGGCCAATGTAGAACATGGGCAGCAAGAGAGCATACATGGAGTCTTTGGGGATGGAAGGCCTAGAGCTAGTTGGGCAACTGGGCTAGGGCATGCGAGGACAATAGTATCGGAAACGTCACATGGGGATCATGTTCTTTCATTGTCTGGGGGAAGAGGGGATCACAAATAACCACGCAGAGTAGTCAATGATCTTGGAAGGAAGCAGATAAGGTACCTTCTTCAACCATCTGATGATGAAATATTCCTTACATTGTGGTCAACCATGTTGACCTTCCGATAGTCCATGGGCACAGACGCCCTTTGGAAAATGATTGTGTGAGACGGAATCTAGTTTCCATAGTTCAGACTTATTCGGATTGATAACAATGTGAACTTCCATCATCGGCACATATATACTATGTCCATGGACGCGTACACATGCTATCGGGGTCGGCATGAGGAACTGCCTCTCCTAGTGAAGGTATTACTCATCTAGGAGCTTGATTCAGAAAAAACTCCATCTAAGGGTAATGACATCGATGAGGAGCCAGAGGGGTGTGAGTCTGAAGAGGTGGAGGGGGAAGGAGAGGGTGAAGGAGAGGAATGGGAAGTAGGGGAATCTAAATAGGATCTCGGAGGTGGAAGTCTCAAGGGACGGGCCACCAAGGGTGTGTTCAGGAGTGTGGCGAGATTGTTGACTCTGATATAGACATAACTGAGCTAGTCGAGGTATACCTCAATACATATCCATCCTTTTCATTTTTCCATTGTTCGTATTCTTCAATCAGATTTTTTTATCCTAATCTAGTGCATATTGGTATCGACCAATAATCTCCATCCGGATTGGCGGGGATGCACCGATAGAAAAAATGTGGGGTGCCGACACCCATTATCGAGTAGACAAGAACTGAAGGATCTCGCACAATGACAGCTCCTGTGGTGATAGAAACTCTAGATCCTGATGCACTGAGTTCTTGTAAGTTTTATCAATGAATTCCAATATTTTCCATAAAAGAGACCAGCTGATCAAAGTGTTCATTGTTTTTGTAGTAATAATAAAATAGGAGGCCTGACAGGAATTTGAATCCAAGCCATCAGCGGATTCCTCGATGACGAATGAACCGACCCACTTGAGACCCATGTCTCAAACCAGGCTGGACCAGGCACTTAGTGAGAAAAGAGTTATGGATAATAATGATATCATAGTTGGAGAGAGGTATGATGTTTGTGGGGAAATGTTGTTGGGGCCAAGGTGATATAGGATTGCCTCACACATATTGTGGAGCTTTAACCCTTAGTATGATTAACCGAAGAAGATCCTACAACTGAACTCCTGGATTATTTCCCCGACTATCAACCTACAGAACCCGAGGAGATTGACGAATCTGATTCGGAAGATTTTGATGAGAGTAGGTTGATACTGCGTAAAAGGTGGAAGTGTATCACATGATTCCTTAGTCAGCCACATGAATAATGGATAAAATGGATGGGATCACTCCACACATGGTTGTGCTTTCACTGTGCTGGAGGGGTTAATGTTCCCCTTCTTCATCGAACAATCTGTGACTACATGGCTGAAAAGCTATTTGAGAGCAGCCAATTCACTAATATTGCTCGATGCCAGAAGGACTCAGAGGTTACCCTGAAATTCATTAAGGTAGAGTAGAGGGCCCAACACCTTGAAGAGAAGGCGAAAAAATGGAGGCATTCATTGAAAATAG
The DNA here is from genome assembly GCA_963277665.1 of Viscum album. Lineage (NCBI taxonomy): Eukaryota > Viridiplantae > Streptophyta > Magnoliopsida > Santalales > Viscaceae > Viscum > Viscum album. The sequence goes on from OY728159.1 coordinate 728,681,918, forward strand.
CTCTGAGCTCGTTGAGAAATTAAGGGCCCATCTGGAAGATTCCCAAAGGAAGATAGTGGAAGCCGGTCACCAAATGACTGAACATTATACTGAATAGGTGCTAGCACTGGCTAGGGTCAGTAAATTGTGTTATATGGCCACTGATGAAGGGATGGTTCTCTAGGGATAGGAAGAAATCCTGAAGTCCACAAGCTAGAAGGTAGCAACGTTGGAGCGATCTATCCAAAACACTAATCCTTAAGGGCCATGTTTTAGCTAAACCCATAAACTTATCCTACTTTAATATTTCTAATTCTGAATAGTATGCATCATCATACTATTTTCTTGTTTATTTTAATGCACTCCGACCACAATCTCAAAATAAATAGCAACCAATTCTAAATCTCATTTGGGTCGTGCTCGATATGAGAAAAAGGGGATGCACACACTATTACGTCATTTAAATGTGGGAATGCCAACTATACTTCAGACATTTGGGGTAGAAATGACCCATCCCAACTTTTGAAAAGAGAGGGTAAGACCTAACTGGAGAATGAAGTCCTTGGGATACTCAAAAAATCACTTCCCCAATATGCTCTGCGCATCAGCGGGGTAACACCAGGGGCGTAGGAATTAATCCGAACTTAGGGGAGTGGAAAATGTGAATCACTATACCAAAGATTCAGAACATTGTAGGGATGGCATAATAATGAAGGATACATATTTACCATTTTGAAACACAGTATCCTTATTGTGTTAGCCTAGAATGGGGATAGAAAAATGATGGTCGACTATTGACCATGTTTGAAACATGTGACATGTCGCAAATGTTGTTCAGGGACCTCATGGACATTGGCCCAATACAGTAGGTTAGCCAATGAGGCATGATACCAGGCCATATAGAGTGTCCCTTCGGACATATAAGAGGATGAGGATCAAAATAACGAGCTCACGATGCTTGTAAATTGAATGATGGAATGTCCCCATGAAAATTCCACACTTCGGTCATTTTGTGAGAATGCATATGAGTACGACAAAAAAGACATATCAGATAAAGGGAGTCGGGTCCCATTCTAAGGACAAGGATCATGGGGTTACACACTTCCTATATAATGGTTGGTGGATGGGACATTAAGGGGGGGATGATTTAATAGATAGTGCATTGGGTGGAGAAGTGGCCAAACAAGATGTATGGTTCCGATAAGGGGATCAAAGTTTAAGGTCATAGAACTCAGACAAGGTTCAATAAGACATGGGAGGCACATGCTGCAGCTATTGAAAAAGCCAATGTGAATGAGAACCAATGAGTTAATTGCTACACCACATGTTCCCAAAAGGTTTCGATCCTAGGGGATGAAAGAGAGGGGACATGATTTTAGATTCATGGGGCTGGACCTAGAGGCAAGATGTTTTGGCATTCCTACATATCCCATGAAGATGGGAATCAAGCCATACATAGTTTTGGGAGGTGTCGTGCAGTTTAACATCTTGCAGAAAGGACGTAGGGTCGACTTAGTTTATGTTCATAAATATTGGACCATGATGACAGGGAATGAAGGATACACATGGTGAGGTAATTATAAAACCTGATGTGAATGGGGACCTAGAGTCCATATCACTATGTTTTCCTTGGGGAGATTTGAGGTCGAGAGACCAAAAACAAAGTTATTCTAGGACTGAGGCAAAGTGCACAGGCAGTGCCATGTATCCCATGAGAATGAGAATCATGCCACACATAGTTCTAATGGTGTGATGTTAAGATACTAGTTCCAGAGAAAATAAGGTTATGCAGGTTTGGTCCATGAACCAAAAAAGTGTCATTTGATAGATATTGTTTTTTTCTTTAGGATGAATGTGTGTTTTTTTACAAAGTGAAGGACCTAGAATAGAAAGTCCAGGTATTTCCACAAGAATCAATCCATATGAAATTGTTAAAAAATGGTATGGAGTGCGACCAATACCCACCACAATGTCCCCTCGGGTGAGGAAACCACAATGTAGTGAAATTTTTCATCATGAAAAGAGGACGATAATGTCACAGTTTAGGGTCATGTAACATAGCTATTTAATGTCATTTGTTTCTAGGAAAAATAGTTTAGAGTCATATGGATCATACATATACATGAGAGATGAGGTTCCAGAGGGAATTTTCATAGTGTGTTAAAATATACACAACATTAATGAGGATGATGTCCACACCACACCGCACATTATTCCTGGGAAGAAACCTAAGTCCGAGAAGGTTAAAGAATAGGGGGCATGTGAATGTATCTCTCAGTTGTGCTGGACCCAAATATGAGATGTCCAAGAGTTCCTACCTATCCGAAAATTATTGGAATCAAGCCATACATTGTTCAAGAAAGTGTAGTTTAATGTCATGTAGGACTACATACAGTTTAATGTCTTGTGGGATAATAGGTAGGAGGGTCTAGCTCCTTGAAGGGGAGTAAGTTGTGCGGCTAATATAAACTGGATACTAAATGAAGAATAATCCCACAAAACCACACTACATGTTCCTATAATAGTTGGGGCCTAAAAGGCATAACAGAAGAGATAATTTAGAGGAACTCGAGCTTTACCCAAAGAAGAGATGTCCGGTTGCTCCTACATATCCCATAAGAATGGTAATTAATCCATACATAGTTCTAAATAGGGTACATATAAAGAGATATAAGTTTAAGGTCTTATAGATCAAACCACGGAGAAACGGAACTCTCCCATGTGGGCATATACCTCAATTCGTTCCCGAAGCCTAGGAGAGTAAAACTCGGTGTGGGAAACAATTGTGGAATAGGTACTTGAAAAACATGGTACACACTTAAAAGCGGAAGTCAGTACGGATCCCCAAATGAAACATGTCATGGCTATGTCCCCCAAACAAGCATTTGGGCACTGAGGGGTTGTACTAAGATTGTCGAAATTCCACTTGGACATGATGGGGTTGGAAAATGATGTGAATCATGTAACTGAGATTTATGTATTTACGGGGTTGGTGTGACGATGGAGGATAACTGTTGACCGTGTTTGAAACACAACAACCATATCATGTGACATGAAATGAGATCAAAAAATGAGCATCGACTACTGACCGTATTTCCAACATGAGACTTATATCTATCATTCATTCAAATTCCTCATGGACGTTGGCTCGTAATGGTAGGAGATCCCTTGGGCCAAGCATCCATGTCACTTGGTGGTCCGTTCAGACATGAAAGAAAATGAAGGCCCAAACAAAGGCAAACACGATGCATGAAAAATTGGTGATTGCATGTCTAGGTAGAATCCCACATTCCAGGTTCTGAACAAGATTACTATTGGTCACATTAGAGAATCACCTAACCGTGTTGAGGGACCCAACATAAGGGTAGCTGACTCGAAGAGATGAGTGTAGGGAAATGGAGTGAAGGCTACTCAAAAGAGAGAGTTATGTGGAGTGTTTTTTATAAACCTGATGTGAATAGGGATGTGAGTCCAAACCACACCGTATACCCCTCTACTAAATGAACCTGGTCCAACATGCCAAGATGATATAGAGGACACTAAGAGATTGGATGGACCAGAATACTAAAAGTTTGGGTGGTCCTATGTATTCCATAAGTATGGGAATCAATCCACAAATAGTTCTAGAGAATGATGACTTGCAGTTTATTTTTATGAAGCAAGGACAAAAATAAGGTTAAGATACTACAACGGGGGATGTGTATGGCCCAGTGAGTAACCCAGCATGAATGAGGTCATAATCCCATACCACACCATAAAATCCCAAGTTTGAACATGGGCCAGGGGCCTGAGAAGGCCGAGGGACCTAGCGTTCGGCCTCAGAGTGAATGTCATAGCCAGCTTTTAATTTAATGTCTTGTAGTGATGATAACGACAAAGGTCAACTATTGACCAGATTCAAAACACAACATCCACATCATGTAACCTGTGTGAGACGAGACTCATCTGGAGACCTCCAAGTTTGGGGTTGGGCCTACAGAAAAAAATATCTGTGTGTTCCTACGTATCCCTTATGGAAGGAAATCAAGCCATATATAGTTATTGAGATGCAGTTTAATCTCTTGTTGGATGACACACAGTTTAATATCATGCATCACGTTTCACATTTTAAGGTCATATAAGACCGAACCGTTTAAGGTCATGTAGAGCCCTAATGTTGTTTTGTGTCATGCAGGACCATAGGAACTCATGAAATGTACTGCCTGAGGGATATGGAATTGGTGGGAGTAGTTATATCCTCACCATCCATGGTAACTAGTGAGTATGATCCATTGGAGTAATCATTTTGAATGATGTATGGTTCTTCCCATTTGGGCTCCATCATGGGTTGTTTCCTGCCAGGTATCATTGGTGTTCTTAGGGCCAACACCAAGTCTCCTGGTGGGAATGAGAAGAGGTGAACATTCATGTTGAATGTTTGAGCTATCTTATTTTGATGGATTTCCAGAATGTGTAGGGCATGATGTATGTTCATGTTGAGCGCTTCCAACTCAGCCATACAGATTTTATCTACTTTATCTGGCACATGCTGATCATAGACAGATGTGTGCAATGAGGGAAATTGAATCTCGATGGGTTGGACGACCACTGTCCCATACACTAGGGAATATGGTGTCACCAAAGTGGAATTATTAGTTGTTGTATGATAATCCCAAAGGGTGTTGGGGAGACTTTCCAGCAAACTCTTCTTGTTTTGTCCAACCATTTTCGATAGAATTTTATATAGTGTTTATTGAACTCCTTAATCTTTCAATTTTCATTCACATGATAGTTGGATGTATGGTTAGAATGGATGTTTTAAATAGCATACAATTAATTTAGCTCAGCTACTCGTTCGTTTGTGCTATTTTCGATGAGGACAGTGTGAGGGACTCAAAATTTATAGATGATGTTGGAGCTCACAAAGTCAACGATGGAATGATCCTTGACCTCAATGAGTGGAGTTGTCTCCACCAACTTGGAGAAGAAATCTGTAGCGTTAAGGATGAACATGTACTAGCAAGCTCTCGCCGGTGGATATTGTCCCGATACATCGATCCCCTACACCACAAATAGCCAAGAGTAAATGGTAGAGTGGAGAGGAACTTGTAGACGATGCCTAAATATAGCCTGAATTTGTCATGCAGACAGCTTTTGGAGATCTTGATGAATTCATGGATCATATGGGGCACAAAGTACCCCAAGCATTGGATAAGGTGTGATAGATTTGGACTAGTCTGATGTGCCCTACAATAACTGGCATGAACCTCCAGTATGACATAGGAAATCTCAGCACTTTGAATGCACAAGAGGATAACCCCGTCAAACCTGCACTTTTAAAGGATCTTCTCATGGCTAGGGCTGTCCTCGAGGGTGAAATGTAACACACGGTGTCATATTTACTCGTGCTTGGCCCAATCTATCGAAATATTTCCATTCTAGAGATACTCAACAAAGGAGTTTCTCCAGTCAGGAGACACATATATAACTTCATTTGGGGGACCTTGGGTCCTGACATGGAGGCATAGGTGGTATGGTGGCTTATCTATGGGATGTCATCATCACCTGGAGTGAAGGGAGTAATGACCCTCCGGTGTGCCACGTGGATAATCATATCATCTTGTTCTAGCTCTGCTAGTGATGCAACTAGGCTGGTAAGGGCGTTAGCTTGACCATTCTGAGATTGAGGGATATAAGTGACTTCTGGAAAAGATGAGAACTGGGTTTATAGCCGGAGAGTTCCTTTCAACGATGTTATGAGCCCTGGAATTCTGAAAATATAGTCACTTATGATATGATTGATGACAAGTTTTGATTCCCCTTTCCCATGAAAAAGGGGAACATCAATCTTGAGGGCCATCTCAAGGATAGTAATGAGATCATGATACTCTGCCTCATTATTGGTGCAGCCTTCTGACAATAGGAATGAATACAGAAGAATGGCTTATGATAGGGAAATGAAGACAACAATCAGACCTTCTCTATTGAGTCTAGGGTTGTTGAGCATTCTCCTGGTGGGGATCTAGGAAGCACCATTGAAGTTCATTTTGCAACAAGGGATGGCTTCCACTACTGATAGGATCACATCATTGGGCAAACCGCGATCCATGGACTGGTCCATGGGGGCTGGATGATCAGAATGGAAGTCAGCCAACACTTTCCCTTTAATAGCCTTCTTGGGGACAAACATGATGTCCAACTATTGGAGAATCATTTCCCACCGAGCTATATGACAATTCAACATGGGGTGGTTCATGATAAACTTCAGCGAGTCTACTCAAAAAAAATATGGTACCTCATGGTGCGGCAAGTAATATTGCTATTTTTGTACTGCGAATACTAGCCCAAGTAAGATCTCCTTGATAGAGGAGTATCTAGTCTTCTTTTTGAGGAGAATGTTTCTTAGGTAATAGAGACTATTCTCCGTCCCCTCGTCGATCATATAGGTGAGAAGTGTGCCGAGAGATCGCTCCAGGGCAGTCACAAAAAGGACTAGTGGCTTTCCAGAGATGGGTGGCATTAAGACCAAAGGCTGGATCATATTCTAAATGATTTCATCAAATGTATTCTAACAGTATTTATCTGACTCATAGACTGTGCCTTTATTCATGAGTTGAGGAAAGGGGTTACACTTTCTGTCCAAATTCGCCATGAATCAGTGTATATAGGCTAAGTGGCCTAGGAATCTGCAAAGCTCCAAAATTTTTCTCAGAGGAGACATTTGGCTAATGTCCTTAATCTTATGTTGGTCAATATTAATGCCCCTATATCTGAAAATGATGTTGAGAATATTTCCATTGGTGACCCTGAAGGAACACTTCAATTAGATCATATTCAGGTGGTAGGAACGGAGGAAGCCGAACACTTTCTAAAGGAATTCGAGATGGTCCTGACTCTTCTGATATTTCACCACCAGATCATCCATGCAACATTACACCAACATTCCAATGATCTACCAAAATATGCGATGCACAGCCTGATGACATGTTTCACCCGCATTCATTAAACCAAAGAGAATGACTTGGTAACAGAAAGATCATTATGTTTCCCTGAAGGCTGTAGAATCATCATCCTCATGGGCCATAAAGATCTAGTAATACCCAGTGCACCCATCCATGAAGGAGAGGGCTTGTAAATTTAGTTTTACTGTAGATAAACAATTACATCATAGGAAGGGGAAATCATCCTTCAGATAATGACAGTTGAGATCCTAAAAGTTGATGTAGACTCTGATCTGTCCATTATTCTTCTTTAATGGAACAATTACGGCCAACCACTTGGTGTACTGGACCACCTTAAGGAAATTTTATCTAATGAGTTTATCAACTTCTACATCAACCATGACACTATAAGAAGGGTGTATCTTTCTGGGATTCTACTTAAACCTGTGATTATTTTCCATGAGAATCAGGCGGTGGATGACTACCTGAGGATCTAGTCCTGGAATATCATAACACTAGGAGAACACATCACAATGTTGTTTAAGGAATTCTATGTACTACGGTTTCTCCTCAAGGGGCATAGCGGCACTGATCAGTGTGGGTTTTGGGTCTGCCTCTCTACCGGGGTTCACCAGTACCAATTCATAAATCCTGGAGGAGACGCCCTCTTAAATGGCGGGAGAAGCATCCTCTAAATCCACTTCTTCACTTATGGAGGGGGGATCCCCAATGGGAGGAGTTTCCTCTGAGTCGAAAACTCTTGATGGGAGTCAGGTAATAGCATGAGAGGCCGTGAACATTGCATCGGGGAACTCATGTGTCGTCACAACCATAGTGATGAAGGTTGTTGATCTGATTCCATCTTTTCATCGGGCCAAGTGTCCACACATGATGATATCGATGCAATAGTGCCACATCGGCTTAAGCCAGTTAATTCTGGCCTTGTGAAACAAGAACATATGATGTATTTTTGTTTCCATGTAGTGAACATCCTTATACCTTATAGGTGTAGGAGGATCTGGGATCACCTAATCCAGATTTGTGTAGGATTATGAGGTGATCTTCAGGTGTCACTTAGATTTGGTAATATGTTCCCCCTTGGTCTAGAATCAAGGAAGTATTGTCCCGTGTCTGGAGTTGTAGCCTCCAATCGATAGATTGGAATAATGTAGGCGTCATCTAGATTTGTCTGTGGGCCGTTCATGGCTGTTGCATGCTCAACCACTTTAGCCATAATATTCTTGTCTTTACTCATGTAGTAGTCGACATCCAGAGAGCGGGATTCGAAAGAGGCAATGGGAAATGTGTCACCTTGGAGCCTACCCACTCGACCATTAAGGGATTACTTATGGCCCTGGTGATATGATGAGGGAACCTCCACATGTAGTTGGAGCCATGGAATGCCCATCAACGCATTGTAGACGGTTTCCTCAGAGACCACCACAAACACTATGGTTGAAACTATACCGCCAAACAGGGTCTTCATGTAGATCATGTTGACCGGTGTCTATTATGTCTTGTCAAAACCTTGGATTAATAGGTTCGAGGGACTCAGATCATCCTCAGACAACCCCAGCATTTATAGGTTCTGAGTCTAGATTAGGTTGATTCTAGAGCCTATGTTGACAAGACAGCGACAATCCTACATGCCATTGAACTAGATGTTGATGTAAAATGGGTGAAATTTTCCATATATGGGAGATACTTCAACTTTTCTGCAGAATGAGATGATTGACTGACATGAAAAATGCTCGACCGCCTCAACATGGAAGGCTTATGCGGTTTCTACCTCTATCTCAAACTAGAAGGTTATTCTTAAAGCCTCGTCGAGGGCTTTGCACTTATTTGATGATAGGTGAAGGGTCTCAAGGATAGAGAACATTTCTGGGATGCTAGCAAGATGCTTGAGGACATCATAATTCCATACCAGGCAAGAAATTCTACTTATAGAAGGTCGCCCTATGACAGGATATTTGGTGGGCCATGCCAAATGGACGGGCAGCTAACTGGTGCTAGAAATATCCCACCACTCCCTATTCTAATCCTATAAAATAACTAACGGATTACGACCTGATGACTGAGACCGATCTATAGCAAAGTGTGGCTGATCATGACGCAATCGAGGTGGCTCTACCAGCTCCATCGACACAAATGGTGGCGAAGTCGGAACTGATGTAACTAGATGAGAAGGTTCCGATTGATGAGATATGCGTTGTTCATGTTGCCTGGTTTAGCCAGCATGCACAGCCTTGCGGGAATTGTTGACCAAGGCACTTCGATGGCCCATATAGACACAACTCCATCGAAGCTGGTGATGTCTATGGACATTGGGAGGATCCTCTTAGTACTCCTCATCATTAGAAATTATATTGGGGTTTACCAGCAATATGATATTAACCGAGGTGTACCCTTGACATTTTCATGGAGATTTGTCCACTATTGGATGGATTCTGGGAGGGATCGTCATCTCTGGGGTTATGAAGTCAATGAGAGTACGAGATGATGATGGAATTGGCGGGGAAATTTGGTTTCCTTTCATTGTCGGTTCCTGCTCATCTGGGGAGGGGACTTCTAATAAGATGATCAAGATGTAGTAGATGCAGCTTCACAAATATCTTTTCGATTCTGGCATGTATGAATAACACCATTGGAATGGTCTTCTACTTTACGATCCATCCAATTGTTATACTTCTAGGACTCGCTGTTAAAAACTATTTCCACTGGCCTTCACTGTCACTGCTGCTATCTGGCCTCACAAAGACACATGTCAACTATGCTGGATGTGGGCCTAACTAGACTATGTTGTTATCCACCTAGTCCTGAAGACAATGTTTAAACACGTCGCATTGTTTTAGGGTGGTCCCTAGAATCTGATGATATGGGAAGTAATTAGAGCGATCAGTGAGGTTTTCCTCTTCTGGACTCTAACATTAACGCAAACAAACAATCCCCTACTACAAGGCACTTCGATAATAAACAAGGACTTTTAGCTCATTAAATGAGTAGATCCGGTTCTGCATGTTTGAGAAGTGGTCCATCGGAGCCTGACCATGACGTAACGCGGGAGAGGCCTGCCGAAGTGGTGGAGCCAAGTTATCCTACCAATTTGGTTGCAGTACATTGTGTGGGGCCACTTGCCGATTCTAAGGTGGGATCTGTTGGGCCATAGGGTACACCATGGTTGGATGGCCTCTATGAGGCTGTGGAGGCATCTCCACTAGAAACAAATCTAGTTTCCTAGGAACCTCTATTTCTGCCACTATGGCAGGATCAACCATGGAAGCCCTTCATGCATGGATTATAGGAGGAAACAAATGTGCCTGCTTAGCATGCTGTAAGGCTTCCTTCTAGGCATTGGGCCTTATCACAGAAGTCTCGGAATCCATTAGGGTAGTTCATGGTGATCAAAGAGTGGACCAGTTTAGTATTGGAATTCCCAGAAAACATTGTTAGTAATTTCTTCAGAGTCATTAGCATGTCAAGAAAGTATGTGAGCCCTTTCCACATGGTGAAAATGTCATTAACGCACTCAGCATGCCTCATCTTTCCCTTTAAATGGTCCGCGATAAACATATTCCGAGTGGTGGAACTTAACTAGTAAAGGAATTTCCTATGGAGGTCTTCCCAGCCGGCTACCGATCCGATAGGGATCTAGCTATACCAGAAGAACAATGAACCCACCAATGTCTATATGAAACACTAGGGTTTAGTAGATTTCTTCTACACTCGAGTTTTCTACATGAGTACACACCTTGAAAAAATGTGGGTTCGGTGCATCTACAGGTCCCATATCCCATTTAATGTTGAATAAGTGGGATTCTAGAAAACCGGAGGTGCTGACATATCATCCACTCACACCGTATATGGCATGCCATCTAGTGGTATTACCACATATCGATTCTCTGAGATTCGAGGCGGGTATTGAGTGACTCCATTGGATCATATGGGTGGGGCTTCATATCTTGACGGGGATCCCAGACCACCAGTGCATTGGAAGGTTCATTAACTTGATAATTAGTCCCAATGGCTCATGGAGCGGCTAGTGGAATACCCCATGGAGAAGCTTGGGGAACCTGGGTTAGGCCTAGAGGATTGTCACACTGTTCAGGAGGATTTGGAAACACATTCGACTCCCTATTTCTATAAGTTCCAGGCTCATCTTTGTCTACATGGGCAGGATGGTTAGGGTCACATAGGGGATGTTCTCCAAGGGGATGTTGTGCCTCCCCATACTGACCTGGCTGAGGATCATCATTGTCTGGTCATCGCTCTATAGCGAGTTCAGTAAGGATTTCATCGACCATATTCATGTGTTCGTTGAGTTTTAGATGCAATGCAGCTTTTTTGGGATCGTCTCCTACATTATGCACTAAGCAATATGGGTTAGTGGGTTTGACGGCTCCAAGGAGTTCTGTTCCCTTATTGGGATTCGAGCCGAGGAATAGTGCCACAGTGGCCATGGGATGACCCAGAAGATTTATCTACTGGTGAGTGAACCTTCTCAATTGATCAAATAGTTGTGGCACTCCCTCATGGGGTAAGTACCCATCATTAAGACCTAGCTCATTCTCTCCCTCTGATAAGTCGACCTTGGTATCTACGGCCGTTCCTGAAGGCATAACCTCAATGTCACATTTCAAATCGGGCTAGCGCCAGATGCAACTGAAATGGAGGGCCACATAATTCCACCATCCATGGATTTTCTCATGGGGAGAAACCTTTTTATTATACTAGGGAGAAAATTAATGATCTTTATGTATTCTTGTCGGAGGGTCTTATGGTGTCTTGGTGACCCTGGGTGCTGGGCCATGGGGAGTGAGGCCAAATCGACCAAACTGCATTCTTGGATAATATATTTGAAATGTTACTAACTCTTTGTGTATTGATATCGTTGATGTAGAATATGGAAATGGGTCGCCCATAGGTTCTGGAGAAAGCATTCATGCTCCTCTATGGTGAGTGCTTCTGCTGCCCAAAAATTTGGTTCCACAACTGGCCAGAACATCTCTATGAAATGGTCTACTGTGAGAATATCCCACAAGCTCTGTGGTCTAGATTTAGGGTGTGGCTCTTCATTTCCCCCCTCATATATAGAAGTTGTCTGGGGAACTGGTATGGTTGAAGATGTCGGCCACTGTGATGGTTGGCTAGCTAGTGGATAATATGGTGAGTGAGCTAACAATCCTCTGTATCTCAGGTAGTCCACCAAATAGTGTTGTGACTTAGCCACCACATCCCATTAATATAGGATGGAAATCGCAGTTTCTGGAACATGGAATATAGATATAGGAAATGGACCACACTGTTGTTTTTCCACAATTGGTCTCTAGAATATCTTTCTGTGATCTCTGATCGATGTAGAGAGTACTTCTGGAGATGAAGGTGAATATTGCACTATAGTTACATGTGGATTTGACAACGTTTCATCCACTTGGATATACCTATGTTTAGAGGAGGGAATCTTATGTAACTCACATTATGGATGTAAGAGGATAATGTGCCTTGTTCTTTCCCTAACACTTAACATGGAGGATCTAGGTGAGGGTTCCATCACTGAGTCGTATTCAGCTTTAGAATCTGAGAAGAAAACTAGTTTGATATTAGTATGAATATTCTCAGCATTCTTTTTATGGTGGAGATTAGTCTCCCTCCTTCCCTGTGATGGTTCTTCACTAAAGGGTAGAATTCTGGCATGAGGAGGTCCTTCAACCATAGTGGTGCAGGGGTGGGGAGGACTTCCGCCTGAGTGAGTTGGGGTGGGATGAGCACCTAGAAATATATCAAAGGGAAGATATGGAGGACCTCCATTCCCACCTTTTGTTGTGTGGAGGGGACTACTTCCAGAAATTCCGGAGTAGGTAGGACCTCCGATGGAGCAGATATGATCTTCGGTGGGACCTCTATGCTTGCATTCCATGGCAGCGTTAGTAAGAGGAGGGTCCTCCTATTGGTGAAGCATAACCTGAGTAGGACCTTCATGTTGGGTGCCAATAAAGAGAATCTAAAATTCACCCATCTAATTGATTAGGCAAGGAGGGCCTTCGATGGCTGTTGTAAGAACATAAAGAAGGACCCCATACTAAATATTTATTGGATGCATAACATCTCCATATAAGTGGTCTGTGGGAGGAGGAATGGGAACATTCCTAACGTAATGAAAACTGGAGAGGCTTTCATACTGAGATTCACTTCCATGGGGAGGACCCATTTTCGGATTGACGGTATCACGGGGAAGACCTCCAAGCTGTGCTTTGAAACATGGAGGACCCACGTTCTCCATGGTGGTGGTATAGGGAAGACCTCTAAACTAGGTGTCTCTACCGTGGGTTGGTCTGGGGTGTGTTCTCCCTATGTCGACGACTGAGAGAGTTGACCCAGCCTACTTGTGGGGTAGTTGGGGCATCAATTCAGTCCGGGTATATAAGTTACCCTACGCAGTGTACATAGGGGATAAAGATACATGTCCATGGTACACTGGTCCACAGTAGTTTCTCATGCTGATGCCCCTTGGTGGGCATCCTCCCGGGCTTTCACTCGATGCTGGTGTCTGTTCAACCAGACTGAGGTCGGTGGTGCAGGTATATATCTCACCTGCTATTCAGCCCTCAGGACTAGGTGGTGGTGCTGGTGAGACCTATTGGGGCCCTCCATGGGGGCCCCTGGAATTGGATCTCGACCGATCTGGCCCAGACATCCCCTAAAACATCTTCATTGGACAGAGATCCATCAAGATTTTCGCGGAGAGGCTACTGAAATGATTGTACATTGGTATGGAGAGTAGTGGCTCCTTGTGCGGCCCATGGGGGGTGGTGGTGAGGCGCATACACCTCTAAACCCTATTAGCCCATATCCCTAGTATGGATAATCCCATACTCCTCAAATCGACATATGACGTCACTTATCAACCTTCATAGTATGAATTAGGAAAGGGAAATGGGGCATCGACACCCAACAACTGTGAGTGTGGAAGATATCACAGAAGCATTAGAGACACACGGGATTGCCACGTTGGCATTTCCCCTGCCCCTTCAATAGTGGGTGGGTGGATATCCAATTCAAGATGCAATGAAATTGTTCCTGAAAGTATGTATATTTAACCACTAGTTGTAAAACAACGAAATTGATGTCTAGTTCCCCAACGTCATTCCATCTACCATGGTTTTATGAAGGATCCACGCTGACAATGCCGCAGACCGAGATGACCAGCATTCAACTACCCCAACATCAGGTGAGTTTCATGCCATGCCTACTATTTTCTTGGTTGGATAGAGCGACGTATAACTAGATCCGGTGACATGTTATTCCACTGAGGTATCAATCTCAACAATTCTCCATATTGGGGAGAATAGTTTCACGTCTGGTTCATTATTTATGTTTCTGACACTTTTTCCAGGGAGTGTGCATCTTTCAATCATGGTGGACAGTGATACGCTGGTTGTTTCCCCACATTATCGATTTTCATAGGCATGCGGTATTCGATGATTATTCAGGGATATTTTATCCTTGATCGAAATGGGATGATGTGATGTTTGTTCCTCCTTCCATGGATTCCTCCTCAGAACTCGTCACCTAGTCAGGGTCTCCCTTATAGATGAAGACTCTGTTCGTGAAACTCTTCTCAGTGCCATATCATCATGGATGCTGGTTAATTACACAACTTCTGTTGGTACATTCCACGGGGTCCAATCTGGAAAGAAACCATTAGTAGGGGGTGTAGTCACATCGGACATAATTGGCGTGTCAGGATGTTCGAACACTAGCGTGTCTGGGATTCATGCCCTTATTATAGGGCTTCCCGAGGGCACAGAAGTCTGAAGCATCCCACATCGAATGTGGGGAATTATATGCCATAGGCATGTATCTGAGGTTTTCCTCATCTTACCATGTTAGAAATAGAGTATGCTTCATGTTTAACATTCAGTGGAGACATATCATACTAATTTGAACACTAACTAGAGTGGATCAGATGGGTGTGACCCCCGGAGGACACAATGATATTAGGGAAAATGCATGGTTAGCAGCCCAAGGTTGATCTTAATCCACTACAACTGACCAGCGATATGGGTCCCAATAGAAGGAATGATAGTGGATTAATGCTGGGTTTCAGTTGTCCACGACATACTGCTGAATGAGGTACACAATGGCTTACTGTTGGATGGGGGCAGAAAATCTTACCGCTGGATGGAGGACCAATGGATTACCGATGGATGGGGTCACAACAGGTTACCGCTAGATGGGGGAACAAGGATCTACTGCTGGATGGGGTCACAATGGCTTACCACTGGATGGGGTAATAATTTCATACCATTAGAAGGAGTCACTGTGGCATACCACTGGATGGGGTCACAATGGCCTACCGCTGGATTTGGTGACAACGTCCAACCACAGGATGGGGTCACAATGTCTTATCACTGGATGGGGTGACAATGGCTTACCATTGGATGGGGTCACAATGGCTTACCACTGGATGGGGTTGAACATCATGGAGTCTTCCTATGTCCCCTGTATAAGAGAAAAAGATCAAATATGATATAGTTTGGGATAGTGGGTGCAGTTTATTGTCGTGCAAGATAAAAAAAGGGCATGTGGTTTAACGTCATGTGGGACAAAGGTGGTCTGAAGTGAAGGGGTTCAGAACTAGTGGTCATTGCGATTAAACCTCAGGTTCGATTCTTACATACCTTACCTTGCAAAGGATCAATGTCTATATAGATCAGGATGATTGTTGGTGAACCGACATGAAGATGTTTGGGACCAATCGGTGTTGGGATTGACCTTTATGGAGGATTCTTATGTACCATGCCTTGGCAAGGATAAAAGTCCAATTAATTCTATAATTGGTGTGGGAGAACCATAATGAAGGGGCTCGGGACCAATAGGTGTTGGTCTTGATCCTCTGGGAGGCATCCTACATAAAATTCCTTGGAAAAGATTAATGTCCATGTATTTCAGAAAGGTTTTTTTGGTCAACCAATGTGAAGGTGGTCAGGACCAATTCATGGTGGGAATGAACCTAAAAAATGCATCAAATGTACTTTTCCTTCGAAAGTATCAAAGACAACAAAGTTCAGAAGAGGTGTGTGGGGCATACACTCAAGGATTCCTATAGAGGGTTTTCATGGTTGATGCTTACTCTAAGACCATGTGAGTCATGCTCAGTGTGACAAAAAAGAGGCAGCAAGGCCCTTGTTATCATGTTGTGAAAGATGCGTCTATGGGATGTGGAGTGGGGCTTACACATGATTAGAGACCCAAAATGGAAATAGGGGATTACGTGAGGTCCACAGCCCAAAGTGCTAATAGGGGGATATGCATGGTTAGCATTCGAAGTAGATGGAGATTGGGACTTATTCTAGGGTGGAGTTCTGGTGGAGACAAAGACCAAAGGGGGGGGGGGGTTGGGGTAACGTAGTCCCCTGGGCCCCACTAGCCTCTTAGTCACTAGAAAATAAAAATATAAACGGAGCAAGGAATATACCACCCGTATGAAAGGCTAGGGTCTTACACCATGATGGTGGTCCTCTCCCCATGGACAAACGCCACTCCGATAAAGAGGATCTCATTCCATGTGAGGAATGATCTCACTCATGTGGAGACCAGTGGGTGTAGATAATGTCCATGATGGGGCACCCCGCATATAATTTATGGGGCGAGGCCACAGTTTAACATCATGTTCTAAGGACGAGGGTTCGTGGTAGTTTAACGTCTTGCATCTCAGACGATGCGGGCTCTCTCTACACCCCTTGGAATTAAATAACTAATACCCACCCACCAGTGAGGAATGGAAGGCATCAGCAATGTCGTGGTGAAGGGTTGTTATGGAGTGCTCCAATGAGGGGGCCCATGTTAGCATGGATATTCAAAGAAGCAATTAACATTAGAGTGCCTATTCGAAGAATCATGAGGCAAGGCAACATAATGGGAAGCACACCCAAGGGACTTTGAAGTTACATTGTATGATCCTAGAGGGATGTACATGAAAAGGGTGTGTAACGTAGATGTTTTGGGCGTAATAAGTTCCCAAAGATGATATTTGGAAGAGGGACATTGAAATGAAAGGGTACGCAAAAGTAGGGTGTCTGTACTCAATTGGTACAGCTACCTAGTTAATGACGGGGGAGCAGACTTAGTGGTTTTCATGAAATAGAATAGGTTTTCACACAGTTGGAAAAGTTGTGCGAAAATGGTCGAGTTTGCATGAAATTGAGGATGTTTATGTGCAAGGGGTATGAAGTTTTCCATGAAAGGTAAAGGTATTTCATGAAACAAAAAGGGATAGCGTGAAAGGGACCCAGTATTTCTGAAAATGGGAGAGGGTCAAGACAATGTGGTCCCGTGCGAAGCCAGACCCCTAGGAGACCTACTGCGGAAATCCCACTTCATAAATCCATATTTTATGCATGGGATAAGTGTTTTTCTCACAAAAGAGATGGTTCAGATTCTTTAGCTGCCCGATGTAGAAGGCGGAACAATCGTATTTATAGGTTCTTGGGGTCACCAAGTCTGCACAGAAGATTGATCGATCCAAAAACCATTTGGTCCCTGTGTCGGCTCTAGGAAAGATTTTGTGCCTGGTGTTTGTTCCACGAATGATTCTGCACCTGGTATCGGCAGTGCACATGTTTCCATGTAGTGTGGCGGTGGCGCACAAGTTCTTGAGCCACAAGAAAACCTCCTTCAGATCCCACAGTTTTTCTCAAGGGAGAATTGTGTTTCTTTACTGCACCCTTTATATTTTTCATAGCCACTTCTGTTCCACCCAGAATTAGTCACTGTGTCGAAATATTTCCATGTTTTATCTGAAAATTTCCCCCTTATGCCTTAAGCACATTTCAGCGTCTACGCACCCAAAGACTGTAATTGGAATAGGGCCTTTGGAAACATGGAAACATTAACATTGTATATGCGTGAGCTACATTATTTCCCAATAGGTTATTCACAACTATAACCCATATTAGACACATCCTAAAAACTACATATCTTCAAAACATAAGGAAGGAAACATAAATAGGGGTGAACTCAAATTCTCAGTAATGTTAAACAAGGGAGACATATAAGAATAAACATGAGAATAATGGTATGATTACCTGATCAAAACATTATAAGAACATACCCTACATATCAAAGATCATAAACATGTATCATGTAATAAATCATGGAATTTCAAAAGAAATTAATCATAACGAAATAAAACAAATAATCCATGAAATCAAAATATGGGAATAAAACATTGAATTATGGTAAACACATATGCATATAATGATTTCTATTGTATACAAGGAATTTCTTCCATGACCATCTTATTAGTCATGGTTTAATCCCTTTTCAATCTAAGTAGCTTGATTTCACTACTCATACCATCTTAGTAGCCATGGATAACTCCCATATAAATGTTAGTATCATGAGTTCACTTCTCACACAATTTTAGTACTAATGGTTAATACCATAGCCACATTATTTGTCAAAGTTCATTCCCAAGACCATCATAGTATCATGAGTTCACTCATCATATCGTCATAGTATATCTTATGAGATATAAAAATTTACCAAATGCATTAGATGGAAATTTGGTCCCACCCATCATATAAAAAAATCATACATACATGTTTTAGAAGATCATAAATATACATACCATAAACCATGGAATGAAATGTGTATCATAAACATGTAATCATACCATTACCATTGGATGGAGACAAGATTCATAATCATTTCATCATAAGCATAATCCATCAATGGAATTGGGATTCATGAACATATAACCCATAAAAAGAAACTTATTTTATAAAGACCATGATATTAAGATTAATCCATTTATAGAAAAGATATGAATGAAAACATCAAATCATTTCTAAGAAAGGTATTAGTAACATCAATTGATTTTATCTTAGAAGGAAAATAATTTTGAAATTTCTTTGAAAAATGTTTCTTAATGAAAAATAACCATTCATGTTTTAAAAATGAGTTTTAATGCATAAAAAAATTTGAAAATAATTTTTATTAAATATACCTTAAATACTTATGAAATCATTTGGAATTCCATTTTTCCATGAAAACTAATAAAATCGGCTTCAAAATATTTTAAATTAATTATTCAATTGAAAAACAACGAAAACATATAATGAAAGCCTTAAAATGTTTTTAAACTAATTATTTGAAAATAAATTGATAATATATAACAAAATATTAATTTTTTTAAACGATTTCCTTGAAAATATGATGAAAACATATAAATAAATCTTGAAAATGTTTGTAACAAAATTTCATTAAAAATAAATTGAAATATTATTTAGATATCGTCAAAACATTTTTAAAACCATTTTGAATGAAATTTTCAATGAATCATACTTTAAAAAATATATATATAGACTACCATTTTAAATATTCAAAATAATCTTCAATGTAATGATGGGGTGTAAATCCTTACATGTCATACAAGTTAAAAAGAACATTCATTTTTTATGGTAAATGTCTAAAAATGCCTTATTTGTAAATTGGAAAGAATATTCCAATGATTATATTGGTAATGGAAAAATGGTCAAAATTTATTTTATTTATATTAGGAGAATGGAATAATATGATTGGAAACCATTTTTATAAAATATAGATTTTTTCTGGAGAGAAGGTAATGTCGGGGTTTAATAAACAAAATTTCTGGAATAAATTATGTAACAAATAGTTAATCTTTTTACCAATATATGAATATATCATGAAATAATATAGGAGAATGAATCTCATGATTATTATTTAGATATTTATGGTATTATTTCTTCAATGGAAGCAAAAAAATAAGAAATATCGAAAGGAAATGAGATTGTCTCAAAAACTTCTTGAAATATGGTATGTGGGGATCATACAATCCATGTATGAAAAAGAAATTAAAGAAGCATATAAAATCAATAAACACAGTATATTATTGATATAACATGTAAAATATAATTATATAGTCCTCAAAAAATATTTTAGGTGTATAACAAAACATGTGTCTCAAAGATGGTAAATTGAGACAAAACAATTTTACTGATTTGGTATCTTTTGGAACATAAACCCCATGAAAGAAGGATCATAAAATTCATATGAGAAGAAAAATATATTTAACTATAATATATATATAATACAATCATGGGAAGTATATACACCACAGAAAAATCAAATAGTGGTGAACATATCATGTATCTAAAGGAAATAAAATTTTGAGATGGAATCCCCATACCTTGTTTCTTAACTCTCATGGTACTCGTTAAAACAACAAATAAAATAAATATTAATTTATTATAAATATTTTAAAAGGACATATTATAATATATAATACCATATATGGTTTTATTGAGACCTTATATAACCCTCTTGTTAACAACCATATGTTAATGTTTCACTTCGGGAAATATTTTATTTTATCTTCTCATGTTTCATAATTTGTAATATCATTGGTTATTATACATATATCATGATGATAGAATATAAATAATGATATAAATATCATTTATATCCATTACTTGTATATTGTGATAGTTTATATCATAAATTATTATAAAATGGAAAAACACAATTCATGGAGACGGTAAACCAAATGTAGGCATGCACATTGTTTCAGTTTTTTTGTTGTACTAAATGAAAGTATTTAGAGGAAACATTTATGTATGATAAAATATAATTATTAAATTAGAATTATTATATCATATATTTCATATAAGTTCATTAAAATCATCCTTAATGCATTCTATGTGGTGTGTGAATGAATCACATCGCATTCAGGGGGAGGTAGTCCACACTTCCTCAAACAAGATTGTCGTATTAATACCAAATTTAATGGTAAAATATGTATGTAAATAAAAGAATAAATGAGAATAAGGGAATAAAAAATATAACATATAATATATTTAAATATATTTTATATTATAATGGAAACAATGATCGGTGGTAAATGGGATATCAACAGTCATCATTTTGTGAGGTAATAGTTTCTTGTACAAAAAAAATAGTATGTCTGACATCCATTAGATTGAGTTTTTTTGTAAATGTAGGTATAATAAATAGAATTAAATCATACTAGAATATTTTGGATAATTATTGTGTACATAATAATTGAATAAATATAGTTGATGGTGTGTAGATGGAAAATAAATTAAATGAGCTTTATAGAAGATGTAACCTCTTAATCAGGTAACTCCTTTTGGTTTCAGCCAAATGGTTTCCATGGGAGGTTTTATGCCCAAATATAGTCATCAAGATATAGATGAAAGATTTTGGGAATATTCTTGGTAAGGTATTGGATGAACGTAAATTTTTTGGAAGTGTGGTGGATTGGTAAAGGTGGCAGCCTATTATATGGAAGGGAAAGAACTCAATTAGAATTGTATTAAACAAGTTTGGTGTGTCGCTGTTCTTACCTAAAAAATGTCATAAATAACCAAAAACTAATAAATAATGGAATATTTATGGCCGAAATAATTAAATCCAATGTGGTTTGGATATGTTTTTAGGTATTTTGGTGTATTAAATTTAATATTTAGTACTTTATTAACCTAATTCTCATCTTAACTGATGTAATTAGTTTTAATCACATTCACTAATATTTTGGGTCAAAAACATATTTGAACATAATATATATATTATAAATTATCATGATTAAAAATATGTATTCCTTTTTTAGAATTTCTAATCATATATGTGGTATAGACTAATTGAAAAATAATCTCCCTAACAGTACCAGAATGTGGGTTTTCAATTAAAAAATGATCAAAAGCTTGTTGTATTTGTATAACCAATTTTTATAAGAAATTGAATCTAATTACCAAATTGTATTATTTGATAAAAATTTAATCATATTAAACTAGTAATCCAATTAAATATATAATATAAATATATAAATAAATTAGATGAAAAAGTAGTGTTGAATTAAAGACCAATGTTTTTTACTATTTACTAAAAAAATGAAATCTTATGGAAAAGTGCCAAAAAATTATCGTACCATAGTTTTTATTTCCTGATAAAAATATGATGTTTATCTTGAAATACATAATTTATAGATTTTCAAAAAATAGTATTTAATATGGGCTCCCTCTTAAAAAAGGGTAGAACAACCTTTATATAGAAAATGGGTTTTATTCATAAAATCATGTTTGTTCTTATATTGTGTATATAGAATATATTGGAATAATATAAAAAATTAGTGAATATATAATATATATTTTACATTAAAATAACTTATTAATTTAAATAAATATAATTTAATGTTTTTTAATAGATTTGTGACAATAATAATATGATTCTTTATATTAAATCAGTTTTAATATTCATTTATAATTCTTTAAAAAACAATGAATTCATCTTATATTTTTATTAACAATATTTTTTTTATAATTTTGTTTCTAATATTCATATTCATCAACATAACATCGTTGTTATATTCTATTAGATTAATATATTTAATATTATATTATAGTTAGATAAAACTATATCTTGCGTATTACATAAGCCATCAAGGAAGGTCAATCATATGTATAATGTACACATACCATACATTTCTATGTAATTTACGCAATTTTGGTGTTATGTGTAACATACTCCAAGTTGGTCCCATATGAAATGAATGTTTTACTTAGTACAAATATATTTTCAGTGTTGCGTGAAATGAAAATATTAAATTAAATTCAAAAAAATATCACAATATCTCTGGGTGTCACACTAAACCCCACCACTCAAATGAATGGGTTAGAGAGTCAGACTAATTCTTTATACCCCTAATTGATGCATTTTATTATTAAAAGTACTGAGACTCCATGGAATGTGTAATAAAATAGGTTTGTATTACCTACACTGACGCTTTATGGTATGTGTAATAAACTTCTTGTCCTTTATTTTCCCAAAGGAGATAGGATTATTAATTTATTTCCATATGAAAATTGGTTGAAAATAATAGGCCATTGTGAAATAAATGTAACACCTAACCCATCTACTTAAAATGTGATAGTGGATTAGCTAAATAATTATTTTCTAATAAAATATTATTACTCGTTATTTATTATTTATAAATTAGATAATTTATGAACGATCTTATTCGACTAGATATTTTATTTAAAAAATAGGAGGTTTCCAACTAAGTTGTCATCACAACCTACTCTGACCACCATTCCGTTCGAAAGAAAATTTTATGGTTGTCGGTTAGGATAAAGGAAAATTCCCATATGCTAGAGGGATGATTTCATCTTGGGATGTTCATGGATAAGGATTTTAACATTGATATAGAACCCATTTTGGGGATTCTACTATTTTTCTTTATTTGTGTATATCATTCACTATAATCTATATTATAAAGAGGTGGATTATTTTATTATTTGGTTGTGTTATGTAACATTTTTTGAAAATGGATTGTAATGAATATTTATGGAATTACAATCACTTCGTCATTTATTTCTAAGGTTATATGTTTTTCATACTCTAATAGATAGCATATAGTATACCCCTCTGATTTATAAGACACTCATGGCTAGTTTGAACCATCTTATTGTTGGGGAGGTTCCCTTGAGATCATGTGGCGAATCTACTAGGTTAATGGTTTAATGTCTCCCGAGTTGGGAATATTACAAAGTGTTATTAGAGGAGTAATTTTCTATGCCTTATTATTTTAGAATAGTAGACCGAAGATTTGGGATTGTTGGGCCTTTAAAATCATCTTTTGTATGGGAGTAATTAACCATTTTATGAGGAAAATACCAATTACTAAAGGTGGTAATTGTTGTTATTGATGTATGTTGTTATAGATGGATGATATTTCACCATTGGGTGATCCACATTTTATATGATGTGAGTATTTATGATATTTTACACTAGGTTGTAATGCTATGAGGATGTTCATTCATTCATCATTATAGGAACCAAGGGATTTGGTGTCATGCATCATAGTAGGAATAGATGAGATAGATGTGTGGGATAAGAAGCCTATAATTAATTTGAATTCATTGAAAAATTGATGTAAATTGTGTCTAATAAAGAAGATGAATTTTTTTAAATTGAACTAATTTGATAGAATGGTAATAATTTTTTTAATGAAAAGTTAATCATGAGTTAAAATATTGGTTGTAACAAGATTTTAAATCAAAATGAGTCTACTAAAATACTAATGACTATATAAGTTGGTTTACCCCATGTCGACCATACCCAATGGTAGGTATGGTTATGGGTTGTGTGCATGGTGTCATAATGTCTATTGGGATTTTGTGTGCGATATTGGTTACTCATGACTACTGGAGTGACTTCATTTATGTAATCTATAAAAACAATATGTTATTTTCTATAAGGCTCATATTTTTTCATTTTATAGAAATGACAAGAGGATATCATGGATAATTTTCTTCCATAAGTGGAGAAAGTGACCCTAAAGATCTCAGTTAATATAGAAGAGCGGAATTTTGGGGATAAATTCACTAATTTTTGGATGATAATGGAATGAATCCTAGGGATTGTTACACCAAACATGTTTGAGTTGACTAGAGAGATTCAACTACTATACCATCTGACCTTTACCAAATATTGTTGGCCAGATGAAGCTATATTCTAGATAGAGTCCATCCATATTATTGTTGATCACATAGAGTCTCAACCCTATAAGAGAGACAAAAAAAAGAGACTAAATGTTTTGAGTTAATGAAAATAGTTTGTGGTACATCATGGTTTAGACTAAAATGGTTGAGGATATGTGGTTGATGAGTTTTTAGGAACTTTTTGTTGAACATTAATATCTAGATACCTTTACACATGACAGGGTGTTAATGATTTTGAGGTTGTCCCATGGGACTTTGTTTGTGATATATTATTTAACCCATTCCATGGAATTGCAAATTTTTTTTGCGTCTTTGTTTCGGATGAGGAAGATATGGTGAGACATTTCTAGAATTCCCATTAATAAGAGATCATATTCCAAGTAAATATCATCCAATTAATTTGGTTTCCAATGGTAATTGATCAGGACCTTAAATCAATGAGAATATTCAAAAATCATTTATATTGTATAATTGTGGTTTTAGTTGGATGACCTGATGATGCAACTTCTATTGTTAGGAGGTGTAATTTTGAGAGTCTCCATGAGGGCATCAGTGGACTACTTATTCAAAAAAAATCATTTTCTTAGGTCTCTGACAGTATCCTCTATTATTAGTGCAATAGTTTGGGACTCAAACATGATTAGTTTATGAGACCCTAAGTAATGAGCATGTTGTAGGATAGGGAATGTGAATTTGTTTTATAGAAACCCATGAAAATTGGCAAATTAATGAGGGTCAAGGATAGTTTAGAGTGTTGTTGGGGGGTTAGTTACCCTATATTTGGCAGGAAATTGGAGCTCTACAGGTCGTACAGATCGTGGTGGTGGATTCCAATATATTTGGAATGGGAATACTTTTCACTATGGTAGTGTAGAACAAAGAACTCATAACAGAACAGAGGGAATATTTATAGGTTAGTTTCATGTCATTCAGGCTAATTATGGAGTTGGTGAGGGGAGACCATCGACAATTTGAGTTACGATCCTTATAGATCATATTATTTCTAGTACATTATTTTATAATGACATTACATTGTTTCATTTCTTCCAAATTTTTTGTTTTGTTTTTTTTTATTTGTGGAATATATTTGTGGGGTTATGCAAAATTTCAACACTCTTAGGGGTTATGAATAATATATCTAGCACATTAGAGGGTGTTCACTTGAATTTAGTGGGTATCATTTCCTCTGGAACTTGTTATTTCATGATATGTTAGGTTTTGATCTGATTTTTTTTTCATGGATTGGATGGTGACATACGAAGAACACATTGAATGTTACCATCATATGTTAATTTTCGCATATATAAAGGTAGACCATTATTTACATTTTATTGAATGGGACATTCGAACCAGTCATGTAGTTATAGTCTATTAGCAATTGGGTAAGCTCACAACCCAGGTGGATTCTTTTATTTTTAAAGAAGGGTGATTAGGGATGTTTTTATATCCTATGGTGTTGGATCATTTCTAGGATGTGATTCCTAAGAACATATCTACGATTCTACTCGAATGTTTTTTTGAGTTCCCAATAAGATTTTTTATCTGTAGAAGAACCACGTTACATTAAACAACATATAATGTCACCATAAAAACTATAGGAAAATAAAACATGGTTGGAGGAGTTGGATAACATAGGGTTCACCCATATTGGGATATCATATTGGGGATCTCTAGTGTTTTTTTTAAAAAAAAAATGTATGTATTTTTGTGGTTTTGCATCGATTATAGGAAGTTGAAATAGATGACAGTTAAGAACATGTAACCAATCTATCAAATTGATGATATTTTTGTGATGTTCATAGTTGCATTAGTGTTTTCATAGAATGATAAGAGGTTATGGTAACATTAGATAAGGGTTATAGTTTCTAATTAACCACTGAATACCATTAGGAGTAGGTATGGGTTGTATGATTGTGTTATATTTTCATTATGACTGACCAATGTACTAACTTTTTTTGTGACCGTAATGAACCAAATCATTCACCCTTACTTGGATAAATTTTTTGTTTTCTTTAGTGATGAAATATTTGTGTAATATATGACTCATTATTATATTCACAAACATCTTGACATCATCATTCATATATTAAATAATCAGAGGTTATTATTGATGCTATCAATGTTTTATTTCTCGATAAATAAGGTGCATTTATTTTGTCATATAATCTATGAGTAAGATGTGATAGTATATATGGATAATGTGTACATATTTGTATCATGGGAGAAAGCAAATAATGTTTCAAATTATCTATTTATTCAAGGATTGGAGGGTTATTATTGAAGGTACATTAAATACTTTTATAGTTTGGAAGCACTTTATTATGATTCCCCAAGAAGGACATCAATATTTTATGTCTTGGGCCATGTGAGGATTCTTTACAATAGTTGAAAAGGAAATTAAACCCACCTATATTATGACATTACCTAATACTGGTAAAGGGTATAAATTTTGTTGTGATGTGTCTGTTGTTGGTCTTGGGGAAATATTCAAGTAGGAAGAAATGGTCTTCGTGTATGGGTCATGATAATTGAGGCCTCATGAAATAAACTAACATACAAAAAATTTATAATTACTGAAAATGATTTATTCATTAATTTGTTGGTGGGACAACTTTTTGGAGAACATTTCACAGTGTATACAGATATAAAAACCTCAAGTACATATATTCATAGAGTGATTTGAATCATCAAATTTTCAGTGGTGTCCATGATTTCATTTCAAATATATCTAGTGTACAAACTCGGAAAAGGGAATAGTTTTTGAGATGCATTGAGTTTGAAGACTCAATATTAGGTGCTTCAAGAATCTATCATTGTGTGGGGAATAATGGCACAGTTTTCTTAAATTAATTTGGTGGTTTATGATTGGTATTGGTAGATGAAACTTACATCCTTGATTATTGAGTACATGATTTGGAGTCGGATCAAGTAGAGGCTACATGATGATACAAAATTTTTATCTTGGATGGAATGTCAGAAATGTATGGAGTTACCTACTGGTTGGGTTGTTGGTGATCATTGGATCATTTAAGTTCATGGATGTCTAATTTTGTCGATGCGTATGTGGGAAGAGATGATGCGGGAGATTCATGAATCAATTTGTGTGGTGCATCATGGCGTGACCATGATATATCATGATCTTTATAAGAATTATTGGTGTCCATGGATGAATAATATAGTTTTAGGTTTCGTTGTTAGATACCTTAATTATCAATAGGTAAAGGCTGAGCATTGGTGGTCAGGTGGGTTGTGGCTGCCACTACCCATTCTCAAATGGAAATAAGATGACTTGATGATGAAATATTTTATTCGTATTCTAACGATGTCTTGTAATAATGGTCAAATTTGGTTAGATATGGATTTTTTTACTAATGTTTCCCATTTCCTACTTATTCAATAGTCCTTCATCATGGATTAGTAGAGTGAGTTGTATATTCTAGAGATAGTGTTATCCCATTAGGTATTATAGAGTATAGTTTTGGATAATATTTTATGTGTTACAACACACTTTAGGTAGTGATTAAATAGGGTTCTTGGTATCTAGGTACCCATAATATGTATTTCCACCCATAGATGAACAAGCAGTCATAGTGTACTATTTATGTACTAGTGAAAATTCTTTGCTATTTTATCCTAATCATAAGTGGATCGTGGTAGAAGCACATGTTTCTTGTTTAGTTTTCCTAAAAATTTAGTTTTTAGAATTGAATTCATATAGGAACATATGTGGAACTCTATGGTGGGACATGTAGATCTTTATTGTGTTGGATGGAAGATAGGGAATCATAGTTATTGTTATTGAGTCTCTAGATAGGGAACATAGAATAGTTTTTTTATTCGAAACTATATATAAATGCCTTGGACTAGGCATAAATATTCATATATTGATTAGTGTCAAAGACCTCTAATGTTTGTGGTGGTTTATGATTTTTCTTTTTTGGTGTCGCCAAGGTTGGGTCACCATCAGATTTGGAAATAGAAGAAGTTGGCATCGAGGTACAAGGTGGCATTAGGGATTGTTGAGAAGACTGGACTAGTGGTGTACTGATTATATCATCTATATCGATATAGTGGAATGATTTTTCCTTTTCTTATGTCTTAGGTTTGATAGTATCACCCTAAAACATCTCATTTGATGGAAGTTAAATACATTGAGCTTGAGGTTGATTCATTATTTAAGGAGAAACGTTTTCACATTGTGGATCATTTTGAGAAAGTCTTGAGGGGAAATAATGTGTCTTTGTTTCATGATTTTGGGAATCGTTGAAATTTTCTAGAAGAAACATGGGAATGAGAGATGGATGCACTAGTTCTGTGGCCTAATATATTGACCTCAAAAGCTCAGTGATTCTTGGGATTGATGACCGTGGAAGAGCCATTATTATGTGGGGAGGATGTATAACATCCAGGAAATCATGGTTTTATAGACTTATATGGATTTTCGTATAAATCCTTTAATGTTTCATAGTTGAAATATTAATGGGTGTATAAGGAAGTTGGGGAGTGTTCCTTGGGATTATGACATAAAATAGAGGGAGAAATGAAAATCCAATGAATGTTTCCTGATTGTAACATTGTTAGTTTTATCCATGTGCCAAAATCATGATAGCCAGAAGGAGGGGTTCATAGTTAAGTAACTCATACAATGGGGGTGACCAAAATGTGAAACATTGGAAGGAGGCATTCTTCATATTTGGTGTATGGTTTTCCAAACTATATGGGATCCCAATGAATCTGTACAATTTGGACCCCTCTTGGAATGAGGATGGTGCATTGTTTCTATATAGTTTATCAAATTGTGTGACCAAATCTTGTTCCCCATTCAATGATTATTTTTATTATTTTTACCCCTCAAAATTTTATGTGTTCTATAAATTTCATCCCCCATTTTATGATCCAGAAACCCTATTGATGAACCAAGATGATAAATTATTAACATGGATCAATCTACAAAAAATCTAATCCATTTAGATTGTTTTTGGGTGCATATCCAAACTCTGGGCGAGTGTAACGCTTCTCTTTTCTCTATTTTATGGAATCGGGACTACGGTATCATTCATTTTATTCTGAATCCATAAACTACTCTTTTTCATGGAGTATTATTGGATTGGGCTTTAGATTTTATTTGTATCCAAGTAAAATATAAAGGAAAATCATGTGTTCATTGTTGGAATTGAGGTAAATAATCTACAAGTTTGATCTCATAGACTCGAAGTTCATTTTTGCATGTTTTCTTGTGATTTTGGATCTATCAAATTCTGAATTTGGTTTATTAGTGGGTATTTAGTAAAATGGTTGTGTGCTTGATGAATTTAACCCTTCATGATCCCCATGGTATTAATTGAGGTTGATTATATAGATCCATGGGCCAACCACTGGGATTGCAATCTTCTGTAACAGTGAAATTTGAGATTTTAAATATGGTATTGTTATGGAAAAATATATCATTTATATATTTGATGAAATGTTATATTAAATTTATAAAGGCACTAATGGAGTTCATGTCTACTTTTTGATATAGGTATAAGGAATGGGTTAGAAAATTTTTAATGGGATAATAGAGTTTACATAATTATGACAAGTGGATTGTGAGTTGAAATTAGAATATGTAAATTAGTTAAGGAATAAATATTAAATGATGCATTAGTTGAATAGTGAATTGTGAATGTTATGAAAAAGTATTTCTTACATTTTTGGATATGGTAAATGTTGAAAATGATAATGAATTCTGTGAAAATGGATTGGTAGATGTGGGTATTGACTGATGTTCTTCTCAAACGGGTCATGTTGGACTGAGACTCGCAAACAAACTTATAGAATTCACATTTTAGTGAGCCAGAATGATACTATAGACCCCTAATAGATGCATTATATGATTACCTAGACTGAGGATCCATGTTTTGTTTCATAAAACTAGATGACATTACACAGACATGTGATCCAAGGTGTGTGTAATAATTCATATGTTGTGATGTTTTCCCTGGGGATATCTGGAATTTGATTTCTTGCCTTCTGCATAGTGGTAGACCAGCAGATGCTGTTGTGAATTAAAAAGAACACTTATACTATAAAATTCACTAATTAGAATGGTTCAATTAAATAATTATTCACTAATGAAATCTTTTTACTCCATTTTTAAATGTTATATATAAGTGAATTCTAACAATATATTATTATACATGACATTCTATAGGAAGCATTGCTGGTATCCTACTAAGTATTACACACACATTTTTCAGTCTGTGATTTGGTACCTCAGAGGATTTCATGGTTGTAGGTCAGGACATTAGAAAAGGCTATATGTTTGAGGGTTGTGTTGGGCATGTGATGTCCTTGGATTAGGATTTGGACATGGATTCAGAACCCATTTTGGGTATTATTTTTCTGGTCATTATTTTGGATTTTCTTTCTCTTTTGGCATTATTTGAATGACCTGAAGTATTTATTATTTGATTTTTGTTTGTTCCTAATTTGGTAAATGGTTGGTAATGAATGTTTATTGTATGTTTTCCATTACTTCTTTTATTTCCTACTTTATATATTATGGATTAATATAATAAAAATTTTATAGTCTCCCCAATTGAATTATTAGACCCTCATTTGTAATCAACAACGTCTGATGTTAAGGGAGGAATGCTTGAAGTCCTTTTTAGACCTGACTCAAAAACTAATTTAGTGGAAACCAGTTTGGGAATGTTACAAAAAATATAATAGATTATTACACTCTATAAAAACATAAAACATCATAAATTTATATCATTTTAATATTATATAAAGAGAAATATTCTATAATAGAAATAAAGTGTTCTACTTTTTTTAAGATGATAGATTATAACTCAAATAGAATTATGGACTTTAGAAATTTTTGGATTCTAATGATAAAATCCCTAGTGATTTTTTCAAATATACATTATGGTATAATAAATTTTTTTAACATCCCCTAATAATTTCATCTATAAAACTTATCCTTCTTACATTTGAAGCATCGATATACATACACTTCTATATCTTTTTTTTATGTTGACCCACAAGAAATACTCTTCAAAATATATATACATCTTAGTCCTTCTCGGATGAATAGATAATTATAAAATATGGGTTTCATCCAATAGATTCTTCTTCAAATATGGAATTTATGGGACATAAAAATGGTTTTTAACCATATAATTTTATCATAATAAAAGATGAAATCAGAAATTTTTCTCCCCTTCTTTTTCCACTCTACATATTCCCTATACACCTCATTAATCCTAACATGGATATTTGGGTGACCACTAATTTGTGAAAGATAATATTTCTCCCATTCCATCATGATTTCCATATCCATCATTTATAAATCCACAAATAATTTTTTTCTTACAGTCATCATCAATTATACGCTAACATTATTCTTCTAAACTATATAATTTTCCAAATTATTCTATTTGTGATGGTGGTAATGTATTGCTCAGTCCTAAAATTAAATCAACTCTATCCATATACTCATGTGCATATGTAGCAATTTTTTATTATATATATACATTAAATTTCAAGGATCAATATATATCAAATATCTATACACAAAGATATTGTATCCACGTATTATATGAAAAAGTCACCATATATATCTCAAAATAATGATTTCAGTAATTTTGATAATGAATAGTAATCTACCATGAATGATAAGCAATGACCATCTTATTCATCATGAGAACACATCATACTCAATACATCAATGTGTCACAATAATTTGGAAAACGTTCACCATTTTATTGTAAACTAATCATTTCTGAATGAACTAACCTTCTCATCGGCTGAATGATAATTATCTGTCATTCTTCAATAAAAATGATTTTATTGACCTCTAGAGTTAACATAGTTAGAGGAATAGACATCCATGAAAAATTTCCTAAAGGGAAAAAATAATTTGAAAAATATAGAAAAATGAGGATCTCAATAATATTTGTTGGTTTGGATAAAACCTCAATAACTACTATCATTAATGGATCCATCGACAAACACACACCTAAAATTATATTATCCATAAAAGAAACTCCTTTATCCAAAATTCAAAGTTTTGAAATTTTATATAAAACCTCAACTTCCTTGTGGAATTCAGTATAATCCTGAAGTTATCTTCACGAATGTCCATTCACCTTTAATAAATAATTATATCATTTATAAATACAACCAAAAAATATTCAACTAAATCTATAAAGACTCTATTTATTAAATACATAATGACAGTTGGGACCTTAATAGGACAAAATATAATCGCTATTTATTTATAGTATCTATACCTAGTCCGGATTGTGGTCTTGGGTATACCCTAATACTTAACTCAGAACTGATGATATCTAGAATGATGATAAAAAATGTAAAATTATATAACTCCTTGAAATTGATCACACAAGTCACCAATATGAGGAAGAGGATACATATTATGGATTTTGATATTGTAATGTTCCTATGAATCATTAGATAGTCACATTAATCCAACATTAGTCTTACAAAAATGAAAAGATCCACCCCCAAGGTGATTAACATGGATGAATAAATCCTCATTCAATATTCAACAGGTGTTTCTTCTTCAATTATTATAAATCTGTTATGTCCATTCTATATATATAATTTTAAATTCTTATAGCACATGTAATGAGATCAATTTAGAAATATCCTTTTCGATTTATAGGAAAACTTGAACAAGTTCCAAAAAAACATCACAAAACATTTTATGATGTTTATATCATCAATTTTGAGTCCATCCCCAGTCATATGAGATAAATACCTTTTTTGAATAAGTATAAGGACCCATATAATGAATATTATTTCAATCCTAATTCATAATTTTCATATAATTATTTGACTATCATATATTGGATTATAATATCAAATGTGATCTCCATTAATTAGTATTTTTGATGAAAAATCCAACAAATTCCAAAAATAACATAAAATTCAACTATAAAGAGAATTATATGATTTTCAAGAATCACATTCCTATACACATCATCCAAAGAGTAATCAAATACTTGAAATGTGACCATCATGCCATTAATGTTTTTAAATACTAATGCAATATCTAATAATTGGGGTGTTCTTTTGATACCCTTACTCAATAATTAATATATAATAGACACATTAAATCATGATTCAAATAAGACATTATATTTTTTAGATTATAAATTAAGTTTACCTCTCACAATATCAATATCATATCTAGAATCAAAATAAGTAATCATAGTAGATTTCCCTCTATACCTCATATTAAAAGTCTTCTAATATCAATAAAAATCATTAACCTTCATATGTGATCAATTTTTTCAAAATTAATATTCACTGTGAATTGGAAACACTAGAGATTGGTTGGGGTATTCTATTCTTCTTTTCACCATCATTGGCTAACTTGTTCCCATCACTATGAAATTATATTTCATTATGACCTTCATTTCCACAGACAAAAAATTTACTAATCCCTTATATACAATCTCCTCCATGTTTCCTTCTACTATTCAATAATAAAAGAAGGATTGTATTCTTCTCTCTATTTTTTAGTGTATCCATTAAATTACGTCATTCTTTTCTAATCATGAAATTAATATTGATTAGTAAATCAAATATACAATTTTCACTTGATAGGACATCAATGGATTTATAAATAGCTACTAATATATCTTATGTGTAACTCTCATCCAATACATTGTTATAAGACCATTAATAATCAACCATCATTATATTCATGTTTAATGGTTACACTAGAAGCATTCCTTGAATGTCTTGTAAGAGTTCCAAGTTGTTTCAAACATATTCATTAAAATTTTGACTGAGATCATGAAATTACTTCTCTATCTTCATAGGAATAATATGAGGAAATTAATAATTGAAAATTACTCTATTAATCAAATTTTACTCAATATAGTTAGATTCATCTCATCATATAATTTTATAAAAAACAATCCATCATTGATCATCCAAACCTTCCATATGATAAAAAAAGACGTTTTCTAATTATGAACACTATAGAATGGAAAATATTTTGTTAGTGGTAAAATACATTGCTAAGAAAATTATCTATCACAATACCCACTAAAATGCAGTGGTATTTTCCATATTAAGGACACACCAAGTCGTTGTTCAATTTTATTTATCATTTGCAAGATCAACATTATTCATATCACAAGAAAGTAGCATAATCATTGTCACAATTTTTGTCATTCAAACTCTCATAACATTTAAATACTAAGTATCACTATCAAATAATTTTTCATCACATCTTGCATTAAAATAGTTCAATTATGATTCATCCACTAACTAAAACCCAAATTCATAGAGTTAGAAATATAACCATTGATGGAAACCACATGATCATGAAAAATCATTTATAATATGACTAAATCATGGATTCTTATTTTCATTATATAATGCCTTATGTTTAACATAATATATTAATTGTAGTAATATATGTAATTCCATCATTTTTATTTTCAATGAAAATGAAAATTAACCTAAGCATATCCCATAATAGTGTAAAAAGGTGCCTTGTAAGGGCACACTCACCATACAACATAATGATGAATGTAAGTTTCTCTAAAACAAAATACAATATTTTTCCCCTAGAGTATTTTATTCCAAAAACCATAACAACTTTTACTACCCAAATATTGAATTTTATTTGGAGAACTACACTCCTTTATTTACCATAACAATGGGAATTATTTTCTATATTGGATTTTCTAAATAGTCCTCACTATTGTTTTATCATCCTTGTTTTCAAATGTAAACTAAGCCATTAATTCATACAAAATATAGAAAAAAATTTCATAAATAGATATTACATTGTAAAATATAAAAATATATTAATTTATTTAACTATTCTTCATAGATTCATATTATAGTAGTTTCTTTGGAAACATGGATATATAAATATCGTGTTTCAAAGGGAACTATATAATCTCCCTAGAACTGCATCATAGCTACAACACATCATTTATATATTATAAATAATACCATTATTCAAAGACCATATAAGGTATACATATAGAATTGTATTCAATGATGCTTAGTAAAGGTAACACATGAGATATCAACGATAACATAAATTTATCCTGAGAATAAGTGGATAAAAATATGAACATAAAAATTGAAAAATATAAATTCTATAAAATTGATAATAAAATTGAATCATGTAAAACTCATAGTTGTTCAAAATCCATGATTCATATAGTAATAAAATAACATGATCCAAGGGAGCATAGCATTGGAAAAATACATATGACTTTGGCATACACAAGTATGTAATTTTTTTACCTAGAATTCATAGATCTCAACAGAAACTATAATAGTGTATATTTTACCATCTATTACATCATTGTATTCAAGGTTCAATCCCTATAATATAAAACAAGTCATGGCCCCTTTCTAAACGATGATCACTCCCCATTCCATTTTTAATTATGTCAGGATATATCCATCTATAACAAATACACTGAAGTGTTACATAATTCTATCCCCAGAAATCCTATATTTCAAATCATTTATATGTCTTCCACATGATCAAAAATCATTAATCATGTCATAACATATAAAAAAGTAATAAGTTTCATATTTCTTTTGTCAGTAAATCATACCATAACCCATGTGAAATAAACAGGATTCATAGAATCATCCTCAAATCATTGACATAGTATATCCAATTAATGAAATTGGATGGTTTCATCATATCATATATTTAGTAAATAATAAATAACATCAATAGATTTCATATTATATTAAAATACAAATTATAGATATCTATATTATATATTGAGGGCAATAACAATTTCATATAGAAATTAGATTTCTAAAATATAAAAAATTTCCCTATAACAAGGAAACGTTTAATTTTAAAATAAAAATTGAAACCTTTATTGGGATATTATTATAATTGAATGTTTAGGACTGTTTCAATTTTAATCATGGTGTATAATCTATAATAAATCATTACATTCACAATTTTCTAAATGAAATTAAAAAGGTACATTGTATGGAAAATGATAAGAATATTACCTTTTAAACTAGTTTTTTAAAATTAAATCAAGAGTAAAAATGAATATGAACAATCATAATATAACAGTAACAACAATTTTGAAAGGTTTTTTGGAAACCATGTATATATAAGAAAAACAACTTCAATCAAAGAGATAAATATAGTCTATTTCTCATAAAAAATATATCTCAGACTCGTGAGTTATTAAAGAGAGTAAAATAAAAGGAAAATTTTAAAACTCAATAAATAAACAGAGTATATTAATATTCATGCATATCATTAGAGTTAAATAATGATTTTTTTTAATAAAAAACATATCATAATAAATGTTTAAAAATAATGGAAATTTAACATAAAACAATTACCTTGAGTTCCACTTCCATTGAAATATCACTTTAAGTATGTATAATAATTTTACATATATTATAATTATATAAAATAATTATTTTAAAACATATTATATAATATATATTACCATTAAAACATTTTAACACCGATTTATTAATAATCTGTTGATAAATTAATCATTTCCGAGTATTTACTCTTTTGTTTTTTAAGAGAATTCTGGTTTAGAAGATGCATTGTCGCTATATTGATCATGGATAATTAATATTACAAATTTAAATCCTGATGTATAAAATATATATCTTAATTATATATATATATATATTAATAGATGTTAATAAAAGTAAGACATAGAAAAATTACTCATGTCATTCATGGAGATGGTAGTTCGTACATCTATAAGAACTTTGTTTTCACTATTTGAATGATGTAAAAAAATAATGGTAAATCATAATTGATGTTTCCATTATTATTATAACATAAAATAAATGATATATATTCAAAAAAACTTACTATAAACCATTTTATATAGATATGGAAAAAATCACATCCCTTTATCGAGATGATAAGTCGCAGGCGCACACAAGATAGGTAGTTGTTTAGTAAATGATTGAAAGGTTATAAGGTATATATGATATTATAATTAAAAATAATAATTATGTCATAAAAATAATATATATCCATTAAACACATTTTAATATCAATCTATATAATATTTTTGATGGAAAATGAATTGAATTGCTATATGGAGATTGTAAGATATATGTACACACGAGTGATACATTGACATTCTATTAAATGGGAAAGAGGGTGGATAATAGATGTTCAATAATAATAATAATAATAATAATTACATTTTGGAGACACAATTTATTTTTTAATGATAAATAAAATATACTTATTGTTGGTATAAAAAAAATAAAAATAGAAAGTGGTCAGTTAAGATGATTACCTCTTGTTTAAAATAACAACTTTGGATCTCCTCTTAAGGGTCATGGATTTAGTATTTTTGGGAGACCAATAAATTCATAAAAAGGATTGTGTTGTTGAGAATATAATTTCATATGTTTTGGATGAGATATAAGGCTCAAATTTATGTAAAGAATAGAACATAGGGATATCCTTTTATTAGTGATGTGAGTTGTACTAAAGGACTTTCATAAAATATTCAAATATAAAAATGACATTCTCCATTAAAATTATTCAAAACTGAATTAAATTAAAAAAATAAGATATTGTGTGGCTGAAAAAAAAAACATTAAATAATAAAAAATGCATATACTTATATAGGGTTTCAACCCTTATCATTATGTTTTTCTCCTAATTTAGCCTATTTTAACTATACTATGGGAAGATATTTTCTCCTATTTGAGGGTTAAAATTTTACATAATATGAAAAAATTGGATCATAAATTTCCAATCAAGGAAATTCCAAATCCCGTCATATCCATATTATTCTCTTTTAATATTATTATGATTTTTAATAATTTAGTAATATATTATTTTCATAAAATTACATTTATGTCAATTTTGAAAATATTTATTTAATTGGACTTGTAAAACACAACAAAAAAATTTAAATTAAATATAATCCATTTAGAAATAAATAATATGATATATTTATATAAAAAATACAAGGGTCACAATAAATCACTTAAATTATGTTACTATTAATATTTGTAATATCATTTATTTTATTTTTCTTTTAATTGAATAAACACTATTCTTCACTGTGTTCGAATTTATTATAATTACATCATACGTAATAGCTATAAATAAATTATAATGAAGAAAATTATTTATATCTCTAAATAATACAAAAAACAGAACATACAATCTTTTTATCCCTATGTTAAAAATTTATAGGTAATAAAACAAAGAGGTCATTTTTTAATCTTTATTTCATAAAATAATATAATGCTTCAAATCAAGGAAATATTGTCCCATGTTTTAATATTTTAAAAAATTGTATGTAACTGGACAAACTCAATTCATATAATTGTATTAATGAATATTTGAGGGTAATTATTCATTTTTATTTTATTATTTTGTAGCCTTAATTTGATGATTTACCCTAACTTGGGTGAAAATAATTTAACATGTTTTATTTTTAAAATTACTATAAATAGAAGGTGTGTATTTATACAATTTGAACCTCGTGTTTCAAAATATGAATTCCATTTTTTCAAAGATAAATTTCAATAATTTAAATAAATTACTTTAAATATAAGTTAGAGAAATTAGATGAAAATTTTCTTTTTTGAAAAATACTTTTTTGTATAAAATAGGATTTATTCATACAACATGTCTAGAAAAAACATTAGTTGAATTTGGAAAAATATTATTGAATATATAATATAAATATTCCTTTAAAATTAATCTATAATAGTGAATAATATAATTTATTGTGACAAAAATACATTTCACGCATATAAATAGTTTTTATAAAAAACATATATTGTGGTTTGTTTATTGTAGGTGTTGTGTACTAAACCATCCATCAATGTAATCAATTATTAATATATAAAAATATCATAAATTATTTAGGTAATATAGATTGTTTGTATTTCATATAGATATTCTCACTACTTTTTATTATATTACCATTCAAATGATATTATGTATTGTTTTCATGGGTAATTTACATGTAGAGTAGGTTGACAGAAAGAAATAAT
Organism: Viscum album; assembly: GCA_963277665.1. Taxonomy (NCBI): domain Eukaryota; kingdom Viridiplantae; phylum Streptophyta; class Magnoliopsida; order Santalales; family Viscaceae; genus Viscum; species Viscum album. The sequence continues at coordinate 728,721,384 of OY728159.1, forward strand.
TCATTCATTGGGACATAATTAACTAAATCTAAATGGAATAGTTTTTATTTTTAGGAATAGTATAACAAGGATATTCTAAGAAATCATAACTAGATCTTTCATAGAATGGAGAATGCACTAATGAATTGGAATCTAAAGATCAATGACATAATGAATGAGTGACTATTCAACTAAAGTAATGTTTACCTTTACTATTACTAGAAGGGGTTTGATGTCTAGTGTTTTATCATCCGCAATTTCTAGGATGGTGGCATGTCTATTGTTAGTATGGTAATGGACAGAATTACTTTGTTGATGCTGAAATTATCCAAATATTTCGTACTAAAATATCAAGGTCTATAAAATTTATTTTGCGATACATATCATGTTTTTCAAAAATTGTGCAAACAGGGTCAACAGTTTGGATTTCATGGACTTTCCTAAGGAATATCTCTTCAACCTTCCTAGAGAGTGCTGCGAGTTTAGCCCTAAGGATTTCTTCCTCTCTAAGTGTATGAATTCTATTGACCAAACCAATGGTCAGACACTTCATGATTATTATAGAGAAAGAAACATGAATGGAAGATGAGTTTTAGTACATTACTATGATTTGATATACATCATCTCCTGGAATCCTGATGTACTCTAGGGTTTTATACTCATCACAATATTTTATTTTTTGTGACTATTTTACACTAATGAATATATAATCTATTAATAGAGTAAATTTTTGGCTGAGAATTGGATTTTTTTGTATATAAAGTGTTCTATATGCATGAAAAAGTTTATTAAAATATAGGATCCATTATTGGTATTTATGGATTCATATTTTGGTGTAGATGGGGACACATAGAAGAGAACCAGTATATAAATATTTATTTCCATATCAACGAAATATATCTAGATAGTAAAACATTCAACCTATATTTACACAATTGATAATTAAATTTTTGTAAACTGTTGTAATTGAAGATAAAAAATGGAATTATATGTTAGAAGGTGATCATATAAGATTTTGGAAGAAACCAAGATGATCGGATTTTTTTATACCAAATGGGTAATTCAATTCGCTGCAATTATAGAATTATATTTCATGATAAATCATATTCATATGAAGTAACACTTTAACTAAATGTTGTGGGAGGAAGGATAACTAAATCTCTAGAAGATATAAGTGACATTGAATCTTATTGATATGATGGAACATGTTTTTTTGATATGTTGAGGTGGTGTTTCCCCAAAATTGGGTTGTGATTGTAAGAAGGATTGGGGAAAATCCATTTGAGCTACAAGGGGAGATTAAATAGTGGAAGAAGATTTTTTTACATTTACTAAGGTATTGATAGTGATTCCTTGAAAATATTTCTAATGTGTCTAATGATTAGGGTCATCTTTCTGAAAATAATTTTGTAGATATGTCATTATATCCTATGAATAAAGTGGTTACATTTTTATTAATTTCCATTGACTAAATGGAAATGTTGGATTGAAAATAACCATAGTTCATGTATCCATAAGATGGAAAAATAAAATTCAAATACATTAGGTCATCTATAAAATTCAACCATGCAGTTTAACTATGTGGTAGAAAATGGATGTTATCTTAGATAATCGATGTAGAAGTAGCTTGGAAAAATTTCAATGTAACAAAATATTAGAATCATCATGTGAGAGTGTTGATATATATAATAGTTCATCGATTAATATTATTATGACAATGGAAATACATAACTGAAGGGATGATTTTTTAGGTTGATTGGAAGAGGTGTACTTCAACCTATAAGGATTAGAGGGTGGATATTATCATGTATACATGATGGGTCTGGATGTTTTATAGAGGTATATTTTTTATAGAGATAAACTATGGATTATAATAATTTTCCAACTGCATGAATAAAATATTTATTATGTTCACCGTATTGGTTACATTGAAAATTTAACAAATGAAATGGTTCTTATGCATTAGTTTTTGTTTTCATCCTATTATTGTTTTCTAATAGTCCTGAATTTGTTTTTTTAAAGATAGAGTAATATTGCAAAGTTATTTTGGTGTTGTTTCTCCATTATCCAGATATTTTACATTTTTTGTCAGATTTTTTTTACACATTTAATAAGAACTATTATGAAAATCATATTATGGTTTTTTTCAATATAGTTGTAACGATATACGTTTTTATTGGATTAGAATTTCCAATGGAATTTTAATTTTCATCCCAAAGAAGGATCAGTTATTAAATTGGGACATTGATTCAGATTCATAGGATTTTATTGTCCTATAATGATGATTTTGGACGTTTAATAAAGCATGGTCACTCGATCATTTGATGATAGGAGAGTCAATGTAGTATCAAGTGGCCAGGATGATTGAAGTTTTAACCATACAACCACTCATGATATAAATAGTGTCTAATGTCATGAATGGGGTATGTGAGGTGTGTAGGTCCTCTACCTCAAGGTTTTCATGGAGAGATCCATTTAAATCACTATGGATAATTTCTAGTAGATATACAGACCATTTTCTTCAAACCATTCATCCTGCAAAATAGTGTATAATTCTTTGAATGTATCATGTGATAGGATTTCACACCGTGAACCTCCTATTTCAAAGTATGAATTACACTTTTGTGTGGGTTTGTGTGTAAAAATGGTAATTAAACAAATTCTTTTTGATATAGGGTGTTTTTTTAGGGTTGAGTGGTGGGTGTAGACCATTTCAACTAGTCCTCATATCCCCCTTCAATCTCTCGATTCCCCTCCACTTGGAGGGATTCTTGTTTTATTTCAACGATAACTCTATGTATGTTTGCCTATTCTTTCCTCTACTCAATTGGTTGAATGATCTCTCTTAGGTGATTTGATATGAGACCTATATATAGATCATGGGAAGTTATTAAGGATTTGAATTGATATTCTAATGGTATTTGGATAAGAATCAGAAACTGTCTAATGAGGTTAGTTTCTAAATAAGACATTGGGTTATGTAATGACTATGTGGTGATAAATGTGGAATAATGATTTATAGTAGTAACCTAGATGGGTATGAGGGACCCATTTGGATTAATATGTGGGAGATACATGATGTGTTATTGTGTGGGATCCTATCTAGAGGATAATCTTAGTTCTGTGACATAATGAGTCATTTGATGGGTTGCAGTCCCTGCATGTAATGTATTCCCAATATGTGTGTCCAGTGATTGAAATCTATGTGGTTTATGTGTCCTAAGTATGGGGGTAACCATGAGTGACATGGTTGTACTTATTGTAATACATAAGTCCATGAGTGTTATGGTTTTTCCTTGGGAAACCATGACTGTAATGATAGGACCCTCTATCACTTGGGAATTCTTGAGTGGAAATGTTTGACCTTATTAAGCTAGGTGTGATATGGTTGGACCCACTATGAGCATGAATTGATGAATGATATGGATCATCCATGGTCATCCATGAGCGATATAAGTTGCCTTGAATTTGATGATAAGACCACAATGAGTTAGTTATGGTCATAGATATGACATGAAGGGATCGAATGGGAAAACTACCATGGGTTATATGGAGACGAAAATGTGACATGATTTAAGATAAATCATAGGGAGCACTGGTACTGATATAAGGTATGTATTGGAATGTACTGTGAATTATGGATAGAAACTATAATGAGTGATAAATTAGCCGTCAATCCTTATACATTTTACATTCCCCCGCATGAAGGGTCCATTCAAATTTGTAGTACAAGACCCCCAATAAATGGTATTAATGCTATTTTGGGTTCTCAATGAACTAATATAAGTTTCTCTGCTAAATAAAATAATAAATTTCAATTCCAGGATTAGAAGTAATGAAAATGGTGATGAAATACCCAAATTCATCAGGTATAATCATGAGTCATGGATCTATGAGAGGATGGGATTCCATGACTCTATTGAAATATGTATGATTAGGAATCATGGTGTATTGGTTTGCACAAGAATGTATGGTTAGAAGGGAGTTATGGTGGCCCAGTTAGAACAATTCATCTGAGGAACTTGTGTGGCATGTCTATTTTCGTCATAAATACTCACACAAATGACGTAGTACACTATAGATTCTTCAAGAGACCCTACTAATCTATATCCTCGCACCCAGAATAGGCATCCTAGAGCATGTGAACATTTAATGTTTACATTTTATGTCAGACCATGGGATGTCTACTAAATCTGTCTTGAGTATCATAAAGAGTATTCAGACACTGGTATTGGGTTGAGTCCATAATTTGGTAGTTTAATTCCCTTTTATTTTTTTATTTTGTTCATTTTTATATTGTAACATCGTAATATGCACACAATTCTACGTTTTGTGTGAAAACATTCATTTTTCCATTGGATATGTATATAATTAAGAAACAATTTTTGATATTTTATGTGTTTGGATTTTTCAATGTTCTTAAACATTGATATGTGTTAATATTAACCCCGGTGTAGGTGATTGGACCTCACATCTTGTTAGAATCCTTAGTTGAATATGGAGGCAAGCTTCAGTTCATTCAATACCTCGGTTGTGGATAGCTACTTTTGATTCATTGGGGTGGGGTGTTACCAATTATTATCAAAGGGTGTTGATTAAATTTTTCATTAGGTAGATGGTAGAAAATTGGTTTAATAATGTGTAATAAGTAATGATATAAATTTATAATTTCCTTAAATATATATTCAATTTTTTAACATTCTCTACACATAACATCAACCTAAAATGAAAACCACTATATATATTGATATAATATAAATAACAAACACGGATATAAAAAACATAAAATACTATTTTTATGAATTAATAGAACTAAAAAATTTATTATATTTTTTAATAATTTAGATAAATACAAATGTTAATACTAATAAAATTCAATTAGTATAGCTAAAACCACAGTGGAAATCATTATATGCATCAAAATATGTTTTTTTATAAATTTGGGTTTTATTTTGATAAAATTATCATATTGTGAATAAATAATTATAAAATTTATTTAAAATATGGATAATATATTACTAATATTGTAAATAGTAATTTATATGAAATATGGAAAAATATTAGTGAACATTTATATAAAAATTAATAATAATATGATCATTTTTCAATGTATTTGTGGATTTTATTTAAATGTTGAATTCTCCAAAATTATGAAATTAGTTTTAAAATTTGAACATATTTTTTTGGATTCATCGTGTTTATATTTTTATATTATTTTTTTGTAATTTTTCTAAAAAAATTTAGGTGACTAGTGTAAAATTTAATGTTATACAAAGAACATGAATTTTATTACATTATCAGTATATATGTACAAATTTTAAATATATCAAACCACTTTATACAACCAAATATGTATTTCATATGTGAATTTATACTCATTAAAATTTTATTTTTACCTTATATACAATTATTTGGAATTTTTGAATTTATGTTATATTTTTCATTTAAAATGTTTTATTTTGTAAATTATATATTTATTATTTTAAAAATAATTATTAATAATGTTATGAATTCTATCAAACAAAATTGTTTTAAAATTTAAAATCATTAGTTAATAATTATATGATAATAACCGTTTTATTAATTGGAATAAAAGATAATTTACTTAATTAAAAAATAGTTATCATGCTGATAAATAAAATGGAAAAATATAGTTCCCTTATAGATAAAGGGAAAAACTTGTTAAAACATGTTTCAAACTGATTATAATAGGTGTACCTAAAATTTATCACTTATACACTCCATTATTCCTCAATTTTGGCTCTAATTTCCTTGATAATTACTTCTAATTGTTGAATTTTGTTGACTATTTTTAAAAATTACACTCATTTTCAATTATAAATGGGGATCTCTTCTCATTTTATATCACCCTCAAATGACCTATTTTTAAACTAAACTATACCCAACACTATCCCCTAAAATTAAGGAAACCCAACAGAGGTTTTTTATTCTCCGAATACAATCCTTGTTCTCTTCACCTTTATAATAAATTCAAACCATAGAGTAGGGAATTTAGAGTCAATATGGATATGCAGGGAAACAAGGTAAGGGCTTTCATTTCTCAAATCAGTATCCCATAAGATAGGTTCATTCTATGAAAAAAAAAATTCAATTGAGTAATAAATTCCCTATTATCATTTAGCATCATGTTCCCCTTAATTTAATGATTTTCAATGTTCTATTTGAATATATATCTCTCATGGTGTTCTGATTCAAATGTTACAATGGTTGAAGGGGATTTTATTTTGTCAAATCTTTTACAATGTAATAATCGCTTTGCATTGACTATTATCATTCAATATTCATCAATTATAACCTATACTGACATCATGGAAAAATTTCACCTTATTTTATGGGGAACACATGTTTCACACAAATGTATTCATTCACGATGATTCTAATATTTAACAAACATGAAATCTTTTTATAAATAATTCTTTGTTGTATTGATGTACATTAATTCCATATCAATGTTTTCAACACTCTCCATTGTACTTTCATCTATAGAATAAAATCAATTTTTTTATCTATAATGATCCTCATATTACCCTTTATTCATTTTAAAAATGTTTTTTATATTCACTTAAAAATGTGGGGTTTTAATTATTGAATTTCATCAGTTTGGGTTGCAACTTATTGGTATGTAATCATGTAATCATTCACCAACTGTAATAGTTTGACTTATGATTGTCTCAAATTTTATTGTCCAGTGATAGAATTACAACTTGGTTATATGTATTTTCGTCATGGGGATAATGAAGATCAAGGAAGGGGTATAGCATATTCGTGGTCATGAGAGATGTTAGGTCAACGAGGCAGGAGCATGGTGGCTGCAGTGAAGATGATATAAGGGAATGACAAGGATCTTGTGTCTTTGGCCAATGATCCTACACCATTTAGGCCACATTTTTTACCAAAAGGAAATTTATCTTGGTCCATTTTCCCATGAGATTTCATTTCCCTTTAATTGGCTCCTAATAAAAAAATATTTTTGTAAATAAAAAAAGGTACGTCCTTCCCTCATTCCATTATAAAAAATATTATAATTTAAAAATATTTTTAAAAAATTATATCTTTTCAAAATAAAAGGGTTTTCTTCCTCAATATATTTTTTAGATGATGTTTATTACTAATAAAGGGTTTCTTATTAGTAACACAATATATTATGGTTTTTGAAGGTCTTCTCTTTACCTTCAGAAAAATTTATTTTAATTATTTTTTATAAAATTTGTTAAAAGGATTTGTGAAAACCTTATTATATTCACATCTATTTACCCATATTGGATTTTCATTAATTAATTGATGTCATGATCAACCTCCAAATGTTATTATGAAATTATTCCATTGAAAAATGTTATTTCTGAATTCTTGTTAACATTTATGTTTATGTTATGTTATGTTTTTGTAATGTTTACAACACTCATTATTTTCACATGGTTCGTTAATATTTTTTAATTATTTAATTTTAGTTGAACACATATGTTTTTACAATGAATGGAATGGCCCTATATCTCCCACTATTTTTTAAGGTTTCATATGATATCATATAATGAAATATTGGTTAATGTGATATGGTAAAATTGTTTCATATGTTTTATGTTATAATGGGATATAGAAACATTATTTCACATGTTTTCTGTGTCAATGAGATATAAGAATACTTGTTCATAAGTTGTTTTTAATGATATATGATAATATTTTTAACATTTTTTAGTGTTAATGAGATGCAGGGATCTTTGTTGACATGTTTTTATTGTGAATGAATTGTATGAATCATTTTTCACAAGTTATTATGGGAACAAAATTGAAGAATCATTCTTTGGAAGTAATTTCTGGATTATGATTGGACATTAATTCATTTTTATATAATTATTCAATAAAATTCCTTATTTAAATATTCTTATGATTATGATTCATCACTAATGATTAATGCATACAAATTATAAACACGTTTTCCATGAAATTTGTTTGTTATTTGGATATTACATGTCATTCCATCATGATTTATAGACTAATCATATTATTCAATGTTATGTTTAATAATAAATTGATCCACATACCATGTTTTTATCATATGTTTATGGTGTATACCTTGATGTAATGAGAATATTTTTTCCCTTAAAAATCATTTTAGGTCATCCATTTCATTTTCTATATTTCCCATGATATAAAGATAATTATAATTTGAGGAAAGTCTATAAGGGATTCTATAAGTGATAAATAATGGATAAAATATTGTAGATTAAGATGGTTATATTGTTAATATCCATGTCACTAAAACTTTTACTCCTTGGGATATGTGACTATTTTTTGGATGTATTATTTCCCTCATGAGATTAATATCATCTTTAATTCATGTTTCTTCATTACCATTAATTAGCATCAGAGTAGGGATTAGTTATTTTTAGAGATTAGTTGAGTTATATTTTCGATTAGGGTTAGATAACCTTAGTGAAAACCCTATATATATCTCTATGTATATGATAACAGGATATTTTTTTGGTAATGTAGATATTTTTCTTTTATCAAAGAAATTAAATCTATGTTGTGATCCTAAAAGTGGATATATGTTTTTTCAAATTATTCTCTATGGATAATAACCTTGAAGAGGTTATGTTGTGTATTAACATGATTGTGAAGTATGGTGAGAAAAAGGGATATAACTATTAATAAAAATCGAAAATCATAGGGGATATGTATTTCTAAATCATATTATATTAACAAACCATTGTGAATTATTTAAATATTTGTAACTAGTTTATTTTTTAAATCAAAAAATGAATATCTTATATTGAACCATAGATATATTTTAGATTATTTATTAACATTAATTATAAAATCAGCTTTCTATAATTTTTGTTTTGTTTTGTGAACATTCATTAATTTATGTTTACTCATAACTAATTTTCTTTTAGTAAAGGTAATGGATGGACCCTAATAATCCAATTAAAAACTTATAGTAATGGATAATGTGAATATTGTCCCTATGGGAAATAAAATGATATTAGATCTAGAATAAAAAATTCCATTTAAAATATCACACACTTATCAAAATTTATAGGGAATAACACATCATGTTTAGCTGCTGAATACACCACGGGTGGATAAACTTGTTATCAATTGGATTATTTGAAATCAACCTCCAAATTTTAATAGGTCTTCCTATCAAATAGTGTTTTAGTATTGGAATAATGGAATAGAAAATTTATTTTCTATTATCTAATTCCCAAACCATGAGAATGTTTTTTTGGTAGCCTATCATTTATAATGTGATATTGACCAATAATGGATTACAATTAAGAATGCCAAAGAAAGGGAGGAAACATAATTTATGAATTTAGAATTATTATAGAAGATATTTTTTCCCATGTATTATCCAATGACTAATTTAAAAATGGAGGTCAAAATCAAGAAACTAATGTAAAATGAGTAAAAATAAATGTTATCATAAAAATTACATTTCACATGACTTGTGATGTACGCCTCTATTTTCCTCTCTAATACTGATAGAAAAATAGATAACATTTTTTTTGGAATAAATGTGTTTCATTGAAAGTAATTAAGCAAAAGATAATTTGGTAGCTACGAAGAGATTGTTCGATATTCTCTAAATGTAGAAATTAAAGGTGGATAAACTCACTATTTTAATTTTTTCGGGAAAATAATAAAAAATTGATTACCATAGTGACTCAAGTGATAAATCACAAGGAGGTAAAAATGATGAATTACCTAAATGAAAAAAAATATGTGGGAAGGGGAATATAGGAACATACCTAAGAAAAAAGGTGATTATTTTATATTTGGGATGGAGGTACATGGGGATCATGATTATCAGAAGGATACGGGGAACATTATGAAGTGAAAATATGTCAAATATTCCAATTTAAAAGATTATGGTATATATTAAATATAATTACACAATCAAAGTGATTTCATAGAAAATTGACCTCAAAACCTACAAAACAATGAGGATGTGGAATGTCCTTTACAATATGCTCTACTAATGTGGATTCTGATATTTATGATGAACATATCCTTCACTCTTGAGTGGAGGATGTATCGTTTTAGATCTAGTTTAGATCCCTTTTATGTCAAGTATGTCTATAAGTTTATTAAACCATCACCATGATGAGTTGATTACCATAGAAAACATCTAGATTACTTCTTATTAAATCTTGATATTATGTTAATTAGAATATTATTTATGTGAATATCAATAATAATTTCATTAGTATTATTTAATTTAACTTTTGGAATTATATATCTCTCTTTACGTGGATGACATGTAAATTGTGTGAATATGGAGGTCAAACTTCATATGTAAAATCACCCAATGATCATATATCCATGAAAGGATGACTTAAAACTATTAATGGAAAATAATCATGAGGGGAGCCTTTATTAAATGGAAATAAATAAAATAAATATTTTTAATTTACAATTAGAATGTATAAAAATTGTTTCATAGTCTCAACTGAATTATTATGGTTGATACTACATAATAAGTTAACTATCAAGTAATATATGTCTTATGGATACACTTAACCATATTCATTATAAAGTAATATAAAAAATTATGACAGAGTAATTTGTTAAATTGGGGAAAATGTAATGCCTTTTTATTTCACAATATTTTTTCATTAATAAAATATATTGTTACATAATTTTCTCCAAACGCAGCATCTTACTAAACCAAAAAACTTTGATATATGTATGTAAATTATAAATATTAGATATTTCCATTAAAACGAATTATTCAAATTTTAGGAATAAATTTCAGTAATGATATATGAAAAATTTTAATAATTAAAATATAAACTACCTTTAATAGAATGAATTGCAATTTTTATAGCTAAAAAATTAGAGAATCATTATATGCATAAAAATATATTTTTCTAAAATAGAGATTTTATTTCAAGAAAATAATCACATTATGACTGAATAATAATAAAATATATTGATAATATAAAAAATAGATAACTAAAAAATCAGTTATTATTTATTGGAAACAATAATATAGAATAGTTAATATTTTATAAATTTATTTTCAATATGAAAGGATTTCCAACATATTTTTGGTTTTTTATTAAAATGTTGTATTACAAATGTTTCAAAATCTAATTTAAAAATTATCATAATTTTTGGGCTTATCATGGTCATATTATATTAAAATTATTTTTTGTAATTTTTATAAGGGATTTATATTTATTAGAAAAATGAAATATACCATTTATAAAAATAATACATATATTATGATTTTATTAGTATATAGGTTTGAATTGGAAATTTATAAAACCCTATTCTAATATAGAATAGGGTTTTTATAAGTGGATTAATAATTTAAAAAATATTTTCTAGGACTTATAAACCTGTATTTTTCATTTTATAATTACTGATATATTTTTCAAAAAAAACTTTTATAAATTACACATTTAGTACTTTAAATTTTCTTTATCATTTTTAAAAATTTAATAAACCATAATAATAATAATATTTCATAATAATATGGTAAATATTATAATATAAGTAAAATATTATTTTTTGGAATAATGGGTAAATTTCATTTGTAAAAACAAGTTATCATGGTGAAAAATAAAATTTTAAAAGTGGATAACCATATAATTATATGTGTTAATATGTTCAAACTGTGTTTATAATTGAGTAGTGCATGTGTGGATTTAACTTATATATTATCCCCTAAATCATTTGAAATATGTTGATCTATTTTCTTGGATAATGACTTCATGTTATTGAAATATTTTTGTTATTTTAAAAAATTCCACTCTTCTTCACTTATAAAAAGGGAACTCCTTTCCTCATTTACCCTCCCATCAAAAACCCATATGATGAACCCATACTCTCCCAAAACCTCATGTACATACTCTTATAGACATAAAGAGGTTCTATTATTCTTATAATACCATACATTAATGTATTAATCCCCTTTACAGTGGAGATAATCTATGAAGAGTGGTGTTTAGAGTGCATCTTCTTAAGAGGGGATAAAAGGATATGATATCTTTGTCTCAAATATAAATCCCTTGAAATAAGTTTATTATATACATAATGTTTCATTTTAAGTGTCATAAATAAATAAATATTATCATTTTGTAAGATGATTCTATTTATTTAAATATATTCAATTTTATATATAATGTTATACCTCTCATTCGGTTTTGATTCAAAAGTTACAAAGGTTGTAAGGGGTTTTCATGACTCAATGCATTTTCTAAAGTAATAATTAATCAGATTCATCTATTACAATTCATGATTACTCCATTATAACCCATCATGACATTATGATGTATTCCCAACTTCATTTTAAAGAATATCATTTTTTCATACCAATGTATTATTCCTTCATGATTATATTATTTCAAGAAAATGAAATCTCATTAAAAATAATAATTATTTCTTTAAATATGTTTTTCTTCTAGATGCAGACTTTTAAATCCCTCAAATGTTATCTGACATATAACAAGAAAAAATTATTCTTTTTTACAATAGCCTTTATTCATTTTAAAATAGTGGTTTTATAATCCATTTAGTGATGTGGGGTTTTCAATAAACTAATTTCCAAATATTAAAACGATTTTATATAGTTTCAACATAAAATTTTTAATCATACAATTCACTTTTGTTATAAAACCATGATATCATGTAAGTAATAATTTATTCTGAACTATTGATATTAATTTAGTTAAAAGAATTCACATTATAGTCATAAAACTATATTTGAAGGTAATTTATTCATCAATATTTAAAAATTAATTAAGAAAATAAATTTATTTTCACATATATCTACCCAGTAAGGTTTTACAATAAAGAAGTTATCTTTTTATCACCCTCCATATGTGATTATGATATGATTTTATTATAAAATGATATTTTTTATATCTAATTATCTTTAACATTAATGTTATGTGATGTTTTTTAAGGTTTATGAAACCAATAATTTTTCAATGGGGTTAATAAGATATATTTATGATTTATTTTATGTGGAAATTATATATGTGTATGATGAATGGAAGGGCCCAATATCACCCTCCAATGCATAGGTTGAGGTTTCATATCACATGATACATTGACATGTTTTTGTGACTTATATATTGGTCGATTTTTTTACATGTTTTTTATTGACTGAAATGTAAAAGAAAATCACAATTTTCTATTTGAATAGTATATAATAAGATTTATTAACATATTTTTGTGTGTGAATGTGATGTGTGAATTTTTCTTCATGATATTTTTTTGAATAATATTGGATACATTTTTCATAATTTTTTGTTTGTGAATTCATATGGGAACATTTAGTCATGATCTTTTCCATGAATGTGATTTTGGAATTATGGTTCCAAATATATTCTATACATATATTTTCCCCATAATTCATTATTATAACAAAATTCAATGTCATGACATATTTCAATATTACTATTTTTATGATGCATCACTAATTTTTATTATCTCATAATTACACAAAATTTCTATATGCTATATGTTTTTTCATTTTGGATTAGATGCCATTATATAATGACTTTTTGAAAATTCATATTGTTCCATATTTATTTAAAAATAGAAATTCCCCCACTATCTATGGTTTATTCATATGAATATAATCTAAAAATTGAATAAATGTTCGTTTAAATAAGAAATTCCCCTAAAATATATCTTTTAATCATCTTCTTATAATATAACCATTGATGAAATTTTCATATTTTCTCTCTTACTGAACATTTGAGATCACCCCATTTTTATGATATCATTTAATCATGTTATGAATATAATTATAATTTTTTGAACATCTATAATTGGTTCTAGAGGAGTTATATTATAGGGAAAATATAATAGATCAAAATGAATAGGTAATTAATCGTCAAGACTCTGAACATTTCAATCCATGGGTTTTATGTATATTTGTGAGATTTATTTTATAAATCATGATACTATTGTATTTATTAAGTAATTTTTATCTTAAATCTATATTATATGTGTCAAATGTGGTGAAAAACAATAGACTAGTGTTTTCCGAAAACTTTTCTATTATGAAGTCCTAGTTACCAAGGTGGCATGATTTTTTTATCGATTTAACTATTATAGATTGGATATTTATTCTGGGATTAAGTGGGATTTTAGCCGGTTATAATCATTTATTTTTATATTACTATTTGAATGAGGATTTTTTAGTGCACCATTAGAAGGAAAATAGGACACATATGATGTGTGCATGTGCATTTGGGTTTACAGATGGGAGGTTCAATTATTTAAAGTATCAACAAAAACATATGTGGATTTTCTACCTATAACATGTTAGTGTAATTATACTTATATATAAAATCATGTATCTTATGATTACATATCATTAGGATCTAACAACATGAATGGAACTAGTAGTAGAAATGCATTCCTTTAATAAAGGAATATGTGAGGAAAATTTGTGGGTCGGTATAGGATTTTATGCCCCAATAAAGGATTGATGATAACACAAATTTCTTAACTACTGACCATAGGATTGGAATGGAATACCTAAGGATGGGGAAAATTTACAATGTTTAAAAAATGAATCATTGATATGGTATAGAAAGTAATATTGAGCATATAATGTGATCCAATAAGTATACACATGTCATTACATGATTTGTAGCATAAATATAAAATAGAAATGACCCAAGGATATTGTTTCAATGTTTCCTTGTAACACATGGTATATGAAACCTATAAATGTAACTAAAATAGAATATACTTATTTTTAATATAAATAATGATCTCCAAAATCCCTATAAACTCCAAAAATAAATTGTTTAAACTATGGAATACATTATAAAATTAGTTGATGTAAAATATGAGTATTGGAAAACGACAGATGAAAATTTATAACATATGATACAAAATACATAACATGATATCATAAAAAAAATAACATGAATAATCATATATGATAATGTAATGAAGAATGTGGACTAATAATATCACGGAAAAGAGGGAATTTTTCAATGAAATAAAATAATACACAATCATATGTTAAGGAGAACTACCAAGAAAACATCACATGATGGACATACCATCCTAGATTAGGTTTCCTCCCTAATCCTATACATGTCATCACATATTACATAAACCTTACACAATTTATTATTGTGTTATAGAGTCACATCCATCATAACCAATAGATAAATATGTGACACATAATGATATATTTCGTAATGAATAAGAATCATAAAACCCCATGGAATGTATATGGGTTACACAATCATGAATTATTTACTTAAGAAATTATACATCATAGAGAATTCCATGAATTAAGGGGTTATATAATTATTAATTTTCATTGATATATAAATAATCATGATATATTAGAATAAATTCCACAATCCTAGAATACATAAAGATGAGTTTAGAGAAAACTTTAAATAATTCTTTTATGTGGGGTATTACAAAATGGGAAAATATTCATTAAATATGTATGGGAATAATAACTTCCATAAAACTAGAAATAAAAAATGGGTTTTTCCATAATAAGATATCATTTTTTTGAAATAATTAAATGTTAAATAAAAATCATTTAGTATTACTTTATATGTTGCATGAAAATATAGAAGATATTTTAAATGGCTATAAATTTTATAAACAAATTTTTTTTATTTAAGAAAATTCTTATTAAGTATTGTATTTTTCGAAAAGACCAACATAATGTTTGATATTTTATACCATTATAAAATAAATTATTATGGATTTAAAATTTTGTTTACTTTCATAACCATTGATAACAAAACTGTTGTAAATATTATATTTGGAATATAATATTCGTAGTTATGATAATTTCTAATTGACATAGATTGTAGATGTGATGTCCTCAACTAGATGGATCATTCCTTATTAATCACATTCATTGGAAGTTACAAGATATGTGGTATCACTTGTATGGTCCCTTGAATAAATAAAAATATTAAATTGAGTATATGAAAAAATGAAATAGTTTATGTTAAAAGGTATATAGTATCAAGATAAAAATCCAAATCATGTTCACTAAACCACCTGAATAATGCAACACCATTTCACACCTTTCCATTAAGTTTTAAGATGTTGTAATAAGAAATTTTATATCTATAACCTAATAGTATTAATTTATATATTTATTTTCAATAAAATAATGATTATATATATTTATATTCTTTTTAAAAGTTATATACACAAATATATTTGATTTAATGAAATTTTTTGTTAATATGAATGAACAAAAACCATATTATATAAAAAAAATAATGTTTTAATTAAAACAAAATCATTGTTAAATTAGAAATATGTAAATTTTATTTCATTTTTCAGATTTTATTTTTATTAAATAATTGTTAATTATATATTACTATGATGTAATTTCCTGAATTATAATATAATTTTTATATGGGATAGAAAATTATAATTATCATAAAAACTATGATACTTTAATGAATTTGGATTATGATTTAAAAGTATAAAATTATAATATTTAGATAATTACACTAAAAATATTAATATTTTTTCTTGAAATAAATAGTATAAATATAAATAATGATGAATTTGTCATTATTTTTTAGATAGTAAAAGTTTCAGTTAAATATTAAATATTTTATAAATACAAAATATGTATGATCAAATTATAATTTCCAAAAAAGTGAATTAAATATTACAATAAAGGGGATCCAAAACAAAATATATATTTCTCCTTTAAAATAAAAAGTGTTTAAATTTATTTAATTAATTTTAAAAACCATTAATTAATCCTCTAAACATATATTATATTTTACAGTTTTTGAAATCAATTCATTATTATCATGACTCACTTCCACAACATAAATATTACTACTTTAATATTTTTGGTTAATGCACATCTAAAATATTGAAACCCCATGCTTTTAGAATAAATCATTGGAAAACACAAAAAATGTTTTGTGGTTTTGATATTTTTATCATATAGAATCCAAATCCTATGTTTAAAAATTCATAATGAATTACCCTATAATTTTCGATACGTACCCATTTATCCTCCCAATTATATTCACTAAACCCCACCAATCATAAATATATTCACCCCAAACCACTCCATATATGTTCCAAGGATTTCCCATGATATTATGATGTTACTACCAATATTTTAGAAGTAACCTCTCAAAGAAATGGATATCTCTCTCGTATCTTCCATCCAAGATCCTTTGTTGTATTTACCCTTTTGAATATCAATTTATTGTGTTTTCATGTATTTTTTTTATATAAATTTATAGTAAAGATTGGTATTCTAATAATTAGATATAATTTATTCCCTCTTTTTATAACTATTACCTAAGTTGTTATGATGCCAATGTAATGGGATTCTATCCTCCTCATTTTTCATGAACATTCTATGTTTTATTTCTATTGATTTAATATTTTTTTTGCAGGAAGAGGTTACTACACATAACTTTTAATACCCTTATGAACTCAATGTATACACATAAAACTTTTCACATTTATTAAACCCTTCCATGAATAATAATATTCTTATGATGTATTGAGAAAATTATCCTACAATTTTACATGAATAACTATTTTTTTGAATTCCAATACCAATTTCAACTAATGGGTAATTCCATAGATATATTGATCCTTAATTTATAGGTTAATTCCAGTTATTTAGATCACACTAATTAATATTTGGCTGAAAATTGGTAATATAAAATATTATGTTGATTGATCAATCATGCCCACAATTCCACATGAATGATTAGAATGTGATGGATGGGTCCAGAATAAATAATCCCTCAAATAAGTTGGGTAATGTTTTAATCTCATGTTATACAATGTATTTTAAAATAGCAGTTATCCTAAGTACACAATGTAATTATGTTTTGTTGGTTATCCTTTACTTATTTTTATCATGTATTTTCTTTATAATTTCCAAATTTCTACATTTCCTTAATTTTGTCCTCCTATATCATGTTTATTTGTTTGAGTTTAATATTCTAACCCCTTAATGTAAACATGATATTCCTCTTCACTTAAATGTATTAATTTAATCTTTTTATGATTTTATTATTCCCTTATTGTGATTTATAGGTCACCCATGTCTTATATGCATCCCCATGTTTTCTTATGAAGTATTAGAAGTTCGATGGAATATAGGGTCATGTTTTGGGGTTTTAAAAAAATTTTGTAGTACCCATGTTTCATGTTATTGATCAATGATAACAACTAACCAAATATATTATTAAACATGAACTTTTCGGATTGAACTATGTTTATATTTATTAAATAAATTATCAAATCATGTGTGTTAAATATTTTGGTTCCTATAGTTGGTATCAGTGAAAGGTTTAGTTATTTTTGTTCATTACTCCTTGAATTCAATAGTGAAGACACTAGGGGAATGTAATAAATTTTGGAAAATAGAAATATATTTTCTTTATTTGTAGATTAATCTGTATCTAATAAAAATATATGTTTATGGACACTACCTATTGATGTGGTTATAACAGAATTGTACTTAGAGGTAAAATCCCTGAAAAGTTATATTATGTTTTTACTCGATCGACACCTGGTGCATGATATGTAGGCCTTGTAGTACAACCTTTTTTATACTCTTGGGGGATATTATTTTTCAGATTCAAAAAATCATTATCAAAAATTATAATGAAAATTGAAATAACGATGACATTTTATGTTTGGGAATAGATCATGGTTAACATAGACTAAAATTTAGAAATTAAATGGTTAAGTAATATGGGTAATTTTTGAGCTTTCCCATCAATTTTCATAGTTTCCCTTTTATAAGATAAATAATTTCAAAATTCTCATTCTTATATTTATTTTTCATTTATTAAATGACTAGTTCCTGAATCAAATTGTAGATAAATGGAATAGCTTCCATTTATGAATTTTTAATTTCATATTTCATAATGGTTCTAAAAATTATTTCATATCACACACGTTAGGAATAACTACTCAAAAACCAACTCAAAACATGAAAGTTGAGATTATAGAGATAGAATAATATTGGGAAGCTACAAAATCCCATGTATTTAACTTCTCCATTTTCCATATTTCTCAGTAGACCTTCATTATAAATCTCTTTATATTCCCTCTTGTAGAATTCATTGTTATTTGGGCTATGAATTGGATTAAATTTTATAGATAAATATTAAAATTGATGGAGAAGGAAATTACCCTCCATATCACCAATCTACATTCAATTCTATAGAAGTTCATGGAAGTGGATGAATCCACATTGGAATCATTATCTTAGGCATGGATCTTATTTCCATATGATAATGGGTATCTAGTTTGAATGATAAAGATAAAGTAAAAGAACATACTCGATGATTTTACCATTATTAATTAATTCAATAACATGATTCCCAAATAATTTCATAGTTTTAATGATAGATAATATATTGAATTATCAATGAAATTTACATTTAAACTTTTACAAAATCCAAAACTGCATGTAGATTGTTTAATTTTACACTTGAAGATATTAATAGGAATTTATATTATAATATAGTTAAAGGGTTTGTATAGCCCATTGATTCTTCCTATGGTTTGTCATTTCATTTATATTATTTAATGGATCGGTCAATGTTACCGTACACTAATCATCTTGTTCCCAAAAATAGAATGATAATGAATAGTTGTCATGTATTGTGAACTGATGAATTGTTCAATCAAATACATTCATCCAAGTTTTTATCTATGTTAGATATTAAGATAGGATATTATCATGTAAAGGTGAACAAGTAATATCTCCCCAATACATATTTCCACAAAAACTAGGTCCATTAAAAGCTCACAGTTAATCTATCAGGACTCACTAATTATCCAAATATTATCATGGAAATAGAGAAATGAGACTTTAGATATTACCCTGAAATCATATTTGTAGATTTAAAAATTATATTCTTATTTTCCTAAATGGAATGAAGATCTTAATTAGTGTTAAAATTATTTCCTAAAATTTAAGAGATAGGAAAATTAATATTAATGTTACTATAAATGTGAGTTTTTTAATGCAAGTAATATTCTTGGTGCATGTTATCAATAGTAAAGGAACAAATATGTATCCATTGAAAACAAAGGGTATTGAAGGATGCATGAGACCAACATATTTTATGCATATACATAGATTCCTCATATTATCTGGGTACTATAGTCAATTTGAGATAATGTTCTCATGACTGAGAATCACACTAACAAAGCTAACCCAAAGTAGAGTTATGTTTTTATATATCAATTAATGTGAGAAGATATTTAAAAAGTAAAAAGTGTAATAACTACACATATTCTAACATTACCCACTAGTGGTAAAGTATTTGTGATATAATCTGTTTCTTCCATAAACATATTAGTTTATGTAATCATGTAAGATGAAATAGGGATAGTCCATTTTACCATTAAATGATGATCCATGAGCATGACTACCCAATGCGTGAGCTAGAGATATTTGAAATGATTTGTCAATTAAATATATTTATATCATTACCTTAATAAAGAAAATTATGGCATATATATAGGATATTAAATCATCAAGTATATATTCACATAAATGTATTTCATATTCACCGACAAAGGTGGTTATAGATAATCAAAGACTATGACTGTTCAATCCAATTCCATCCTCAGAAGTCTAATAAAGTGGAATATTCCGTGAGAAGAAAGTATCTTACAGCCATCACTATGATGTATATTCATGGGGATAAAATCTTATTTGAAATTATAAGTATGAACTTGGGGATAATAAAATGATCTTCACCATACCTTGAACCAATTACTACTCAATGATCGGTTCCTAATAGGATCATAGAGTCCAAAAAACATAATGATAAAAAAATAGATAATTATATTCAATATTCTACAATTGAACTTTTCTAAAGTTGGTGTTTAGAGTTTTAGAAAATGTGTATGTTTCCAAACCACATTATAATTTAAAATTGAACTTATGGATGATGTTCATTAATCATCGCTCACTATTCATCATGGAAGAACTATGATGAATAGAGATCAAATGAAAAACATCTAGGGGGATAACAAGAATATAGGGATTGTAGAATATCCGTCTCAATGCAATATTTAAAACAAGACATGGATGGGTGAAAATATTCTAGGGGAATGGTTATACCATTTCCCATGACCATATAGAAATTCGAAAACATAACCACTGATATCATTATAGCACTCCCCAAGACATAAAAATTAAATAACATAATATTTGTGGTAGTTGATTTCCATATAAAATTAGGGTATTTCATTGCTATCAAAGAAATATTTCTATCATGACTAACTAAGTATGATTTACATAAGGAATGTGGTTTTTTAATATATTGATGTGTGAATTAGACACCCAACCCGGAGTTCTAAATAATTTCTTTAAATAGAAAAGATTACAATGTTTACTCAAGGAGGAATGTTTTTTTGTACCAGTATAAGTTTAACAAAAAGTTGAAAAATTACATTATAAACCATCCCAATGAAGTGATATCATGGAAAAATGGACCAGGAATACCTTACTCTCATAAAAATGACCAATATATTTATTCTTCCAACTCTTTGATGATATCAAGTCTAGTTTCCGCAATCTGTTCACATTTTACTAAGGAATCTACATCCACGTCTGTTTGTTTTAACTGTTTAGTGGTCTCACCAACCTTTCTAACTCATTAAAACCAAATTCATTCTCATTAAGTGAGAAACAATATCCTTAATAATGGTAGAACTGTTGAATTTATTCCAACCACCATTATTCTATTCCCTTAATTGATTATATGTATCTTGTATATGATCTCTTTCATCCATGACCGATGAAAACACAACAACATTGATATCACTTACCATAAGTGGACTTATATTATGAATGATGTGGTTCATATTATGTACCAACCTGACCCAGGATTACTAGAGTCGATGAATTATTTTATTACAATAATAAGACGACAAAAAACTTTTTTCATGAAGGACTGAATAGTTTAGTAGTTTTGGAAATCCAGATAAAAAATAAGTTTATCATTACAACTTTAAAGGAAAAAAACAAATAATTTTCATTAGAAACATACATAACCCTTTGATTATCCATGTTAGCCATTAATATTTTATGTCTTCGAATCCATTATAAAAATATAACCTATGAATTGGGTGATATTAAATTCTTAGTAATGGTACAAAAAAAGTTTTCATAAACATAAACACTAGGTATGGTTAACGAATAAGAACACATGCCTTTAAAATATAATTCAACATAATATGAATAGAATGAAAGATGATTGAATAAAGTCATAAAAATGATCATTTGAGAAATAATATTAACCAAATATAGTCTAAAAATATAATAATCACACATTTTATCAATTAATAACATCTTAATCAGGGAATTCTTAATGTCTGACAGCTAAGACATATTGTGTAGGATTCAGGGAAGACGTCTAAAAATACAAGGATAAGGCCTCAACCAAAAACCAATTTCATATAGTCTCATGAAACCTACTAATTCATCTATGGTCAATAGAAGGCCCCACCCATAACATTATAACATTAATTAATTCCTCTAATTAATGGAGTCAAACATAAAAATCATATTCATAAGAAATTCATATAACATTCCCCAATCTATAGACCAAATTAGTTACCAATCTGAGTAGTATGGGGAATGGTATCAAGATAAAAAATCCATACTAAAACTAATCATCAAATTTTTTAAAATATATGTATGAAGATAAAAATAATATAGTATCATCAATAAGAAAAATTAAATATAGGTGTTGAACTATATTAATTTACTTGAAAATCATTAAGGACTTATTTATAAAAATACCTATATTACTTTGAAATAAAGTGTTCTTTAGGAAAAATATTTTTTAATTTTCAAAATATTGTGGATAAAACTAGTAATGAACCAATATATTTTTTTTGGAAAATAAGTGGGATTGTATAATTATAATGGTGTCTTGAAAAATGATATGTATGGTGCTCGAAAATGGTTATGAAATTGAGATGTTCAATTTAATTGGGTATTCTTATTTAAGAAGGGAACCTTGTAAAAATGTCTTTTTACTATTAAAAAGATGAAATGATTAAGATATATGTGTTTGGAACATTTAATAGTATATATATATGATGTTAACAAAAATATTTAAGCACTATATTCAGGTAAAGATAATTAAATAATAAGCTGAAAGGAAAATGAACATACCATAAAATCCCTTACGGTTAGTCTGAATGAGTTATGAACTAGAACATAATCTAAAATATAAAAAAATTAAAGCCATTAAATAATTCAGAACCTTTTAAATATTTATTTCATTTAATATAATTTTACTAAATTAAATTTTGTTCTTTTTTATAAGTAATAATATATGGATTTATCACATTGGTGCATCTATTTCCATGGTTTTCATGATTGTTATACTATTATATAAGTGTGTATGTTCATTTAAAATGGATATAATTCACTAGAATTTAATTTATATGATAAAAATTAACATAATTAGGATTACATGGTTATATAATTCATTGGATTATATTGTATGAGGATGCATTATTAGATAATGCATTTACTGATAATCATTTGGACTATTAATGTCGTTATTGATCATAAAGAACAAATTTTATTTTATCCTTTGGTATTATTAAAATACATTACATCCAGAAGAAAAAAAGATTATGATATAAATTCTAAAATCTTTTTCAACCATTAAAATGATTTCATGATCAGCGTTAAAGATGAAATTGATGAATCAATATTCATCTTCCATGAAGGTTATAAATTGGCACATCCAAGATAATTCTATCATTTTTTTTAAATTGAGTAAGAGTGATCATATTGATAATAGATATTCCATTACACGGTATAATTATAATATATAGATGATACAATACTTATCATGATCATTTTGATAGAGTTTATGAGGAGATTATAAGAATAAAACTGTATTGAAAATGAAATTAAATGAAAAATGAAGATGGTTTACCTCTTTAATTATCCAAATTGGGAACAACATTAGGGAATTTTTTTTTTATTTTAGAAAGAAGAAGATATCCTCGATGTGGGGGGAGACAATGGAAGATTTGGTGAGAATAATTTTTACATGCTTCAAGGATTATAGTTCTGAGGAGACGAGGGAGTGAGGGGTGTAATTAATAGTGGAATAGAGGGGTAATTTTTGGTTATTTTATTCATTATTTAATTATTTTTCTGAAGACAAAAAATTTTGTTGATTCATGTAACTCAATATAGAAATTAGTGAATGTATGTTATAAAAAATAGTTCTTACATCATCCAAACAACATCCATAACTCTATAATTTATGTATTTTCATTTATCGTAAATTATCATATTTTACTATTCATAAAAATTTCATGTATTTTAGAGGTGTCTCAAAAATTATCCCTTCCCATATTTTAGCGTGTATAATTAAAAAATAAAATACATTTTTTGAAAATAATTTTCTAAATATGTGAAATTTAATTTTTAATTAAAATTATCAGTCTCTTGAAAAATGTTGTTTTTAAAATTAAAACTGTTTTTATGACACTCTGAAAATTTACTATGGTGTCATAACATGATCCTAAAATCCTAATATATAAAAATATAAATTTATGAATCTATCTTATGAATATAAATTTTATTTTAAATCAATATGTTAATTTTAAAATTTTAATTCCATATTAATGACTTATAAAAATACAAAAACATAATTACTGATTTTGAAAATAATTATTTACTTGTACTATGGTATAATTATATGGTACATTCATTTATAAGGTGTATAGATTATATTTATACATTCTTGGTGATTTTACTATTCATTAGACCAATTTAATATTCATAATATTCATATTAATACTCCTAAGGGAAAGTTGTTGTTCCATCTATATAGGTTTCTTAACCTTAAGAAATACAACTTATTTCACTAACTCATCATTTATAATTTTAGTATTGTGTTATCTTTGTGATTTTATGTGAGTTAAACAATTTTAAATAAACATAAAAAAGTATATCCTATTAATAAAATTATGTTTGGTTACATACTCTCCTCCTACAAAAATTTCTTCCTTGAAATTTCTAGATTGTCACCCCATAAAATGATTTGGGTAATTCTTCATTATATGTTCCTCATGATACTAAATTTCCTATTAAATGTTATGATTTTTCAAAAGTACTTTAACCATCCAATTAATCTAATTCCTCAACACCTATTATTTAGTGTCCATAATCTAGACATGCAATTCATGATAAGATAAGTCGTGTTTCATTTTTAATCCTTGAAAAGTGAGTACATGTGTTTGGTCTGGAATGTATAATATCAGCTATGAGACATCAAACACATTATTTACTTTAGAATGTCTTTGTGGAAAATCTAAACAATTATCCACTACTCCAATTTTCTATATAATTTAAAAAGGACCAATGTATTTAACAACCATGCTCTTCATTACACACTTGAACATGATTTATTTCCTAAAATCATAACATGATACAACATGTATTATTGAAAGGCCTAGTCACATTAGGGATTAGGAACATTACATAATCATTTAAAATATCAAACACAACATCTTTTTTAAAAACATACTTTACATTACCACTACATTCTGTCGTAATTAGCATTGCATGGGATAACCTAATAACATGCATAAAAAGGGTGAGATATAAATCCCATCAAAGGAGTAAACATGTAATAACATGGATAATACAATACATGTTGGGAAATAGGCATATAAATGGATAATAAAAGTATCATGAACATAAAGGCATGATAAAGAATGATTATCAAAATATGGAAATGTGGCAACAACACTTAACATGGTATTATCATGAGCCAAGTATCATTTCACTTGGAGCATGAGTAAACCCTAATTGAAGTTGAATTATCATGAGTAAACCATCATTTTACTTGACGTTTCATGGTACTAATCTTTACCCAATGCATTGGAGCACTATTAGGGTGCACCCTTCTTAAAGAATTCATTTAATTCATAAGTGTGCCACATGGATCAGACAACACGGAATCATTAATGATTTTCATTTATTCTATGATAATGGAATGTGGAAGTCATACATGAAAATATATAATCAATAAGTAAACGTGAATAATGTTTAATACCCTTGGTAGATAAATTGGTTTGGTATTCACAACAAAATGATTTTGTTATGGAAAATGGCGGTGCAATTTCTGTACTATAACGGCGTGTCATAAGACTTCATGAAAAACGATGATGATAGAGAAAATGGGGTCTCATCATATGTTCATGAAATGTAAAATAAGTGGTCATATAAATACATTTCCAACATAAGTTATGTAATTTGGATTCATAATACCAAATAATTTCTTCAATGTATAGAGTGAAATTCCTTATAGAATTTTAGCATGATAACAGGTGTACATGGGAGGAACTAATGGGAGATAGAAGGGGTATCTCATCATTCAAACATAAATAGGGTAGTAATGGGAGGTACAAAATAATACCCCCAACATTGATAATTGAAAATAAAATGGCATAACAATGTTATGAAACTTGGATAAAATGAGATAGCAAAGAATCCCTTAATTGGAAGTGTAATGCCAATGGATTGGGAGAATATTGAGAAAGGTTTATTGGGATATTGAGGCACCTTAAGGGTATTATATGGAGAAATGGGAAGAGTATAGATGAACTCAATAGGCTTTGAGTGATGATCAATGGGATATTGGATGGGTTTATATAGGAAAGAAGAGGGAACTCATTATTATTTATGTTTGGGACACCACACATTAAACTAATCAAAACATCAAACAAACCCATGGTTCTATCCCATGGTTATTGTCAAAGGGGAGTGAAAAATATTATTTTATATGTCCAATGGCCTAAATTCATAAAATAATAGGGTTGCCTATGTGGTGGTGAGTCACACTCTCATGGAAATCAATTTTAGAAATTTAATTTTTTTCTATGTCATAAAGGGTCCACTAAATTACTATAAAATAAATAAAACAATCCTATATTCACATTATATTATTTTTAAATAAATTATATTGGCCAAAAATAATGTTTATATAATTTTATTACATCACTATTAGATCATTATGATGTTATAAACAACATTATATATTTAAACAGTATTTGATTTTTAAGCAAAAAATCAATTTTCTTAGAAAATAATGAAAAAATCACCATTGGAAAATTTGGACATCCTGATTTAAAAAATATTTTTTATTTTATCTAAATAATTTTATAAATATGTGAATTTTTACTTTTAAAATAAAAACCGACATTTATCGATAATTCAGGGGTTTTGACAAAAATAGCTTTCAACCCATAATAAAATTTACAATTTATATATAAATATTACATGATAATTTGTATTAAATAAATATTATTTTATTAATAATATTTTTTAAAAATATTATTTCATTCAAAAATCCATTAATTCTACAAAATATATATCTTAATTAAATAAGAGCAAAAAAATATTATTGGAACATTAAAAACAATTTACAATGTAACAATTAAAAAAGTAATGTATATTCTTTATACAAAAATTATGTGCATAATCATAGTGCTAGGGTCTTGTATCATATCCCCTTATAATACCCGGATAAGACCAAAGGGTAAAGTTTGTGATGGTGATAGACCCTTGGGTTGGATTGGATAACATTTCTAGGGTGGCGATCTCTTTCGACATCCACTCCTTCCATAGGTGGTTCTGTTTGAGCTTAACATGTTGAATATCTTCTTGGGATTGGTCAAGAGTGAAGCCCTATGATGCCACCTCCTTTTTTGGAGTTGAAAAATGGGATTTGAATATGGAATTCTACTGTATGAAGACATCATTTCCATTGTCAGAGTAAATTGGATTTCTTAAAGCACTATACTTATACTAATCATGTGATCTTTATTTAATGGATATATAAGCAATAGTCACAATTAATGATGGTATTTTAAAATCCAGAAACATAAAACAATGAATTTCACATTTTATATAACCATTTTACATAATAATACATTTAATTAGACTAAAATGAGTTTTCATTAATGAATTTTTTGGTCTTTTGAGTCATGCCCCCTTAAATAATTTCTCCCTCTAAATTTCCTTTTCCCACCCTAAACAGTTTTGGGTAGATTGGCATCATCACATCCTCTGATTTCCGTGTTTCTTCTTCAAACATATGGTTTCACCACAACACCTTAACGAGGGGCGTCATCTTATTTCATATAACATTTTCCCTATGAAATAAGATCTTCACTGGCTTCTCTTCATAATAGAGTTCATTATCCAATGACACCAATTCAAGAATGATTACATGTGATGGGTATGGTATGCAATTTTTCAATAATGATACATGGAATACATCATGTACATTAAATAGGATCTGTGGGATTTCTAGTCGATAGGCCACTAATCAAAATTGATCAAGGATCTCAAAAGGTCCAATATACCTTGGACAATGATTTCCCTTCTTTACAAATATCATAACACACTTTCCATAGTGATATGTAGAGGAATACCCTGTCTCTGACATCAAACTATAGGTCTCATCATCGATTATCAGCATAGCTCTTTGGTCGAATCTGAGTAGCTTTAATGTGCTACTGGATATTATTATCCTTCTCCACTATTTCATCGACCTTATCTAGAACTAGGAATTTTCTCTACCCATCTTCATCCCAACATGCCAGTGATCTATACCGCTTCCCATACAGGGCTTAATTTAGAGCCATTTGGATACTTGAGAGTAAATTGTTGTTTTAGAAGAACTCAACAAGAGGGATTTGTTGATCCCATCCACTTTCTATTGATATTGAGAATCATCTGAACATGTCCTAAAGTGTTTGGATATTCTGCTCAGATTGGACATCAGTTTGAGGATGATAAGCTATACTGATGTTCAGTTTAGTATCCAGAGTATTTTGAACACTCTTCCCAAATATAGAGGTGAATCTGGGATCTTTATTGAATCCAATTGATAGTGGTACTCCATGTATCCTTACCACATCTCTGATGTATATCAGTGCCAGTTGATCCAGTGAGAAATCCTCTTAAATAGATATGAATAGTGAAGTCTTTGTAAGATGATCCACAACAACCTAGATGGCATTGATTTCATTGTATGTCTTCAGATGTTTGGTGACAATGTCTCTTGTGATGTTCTCCCATTTCTATGTAGGTATGTGTAATAAATGCATCATACACATTGAATTATGCCTCTCATCCTTCACTTACTGACACACCATGCACATTAATGTATACTCAAAAATCGCCTTCTTCATGTTATCCCTACAATAATTCACTCAAAGATCTCAATACATCTTTTTGTTTCCAAGGTGAATGGAGAAATTCTAACTATGTGCATCAACCAAAAGATCCTTCTTTAATTCTGCATTTGATGGAAGACATATTCATGACCCAAATCTCATAATTCATTTTTTTTTGCAATTGAAATATGAGTATTTCCCATTTCTGATTGTTTCCACCTTCTTTTAAATTCACACATCATCCTTTTGATCATCCATTATCCTTTTAAAAAGAGATGGTTGAGAAATCAATTATGAAAGGATTGGTGATGTTCCCTTATTTATGATTCCCATGTCCATCTTCATCATGTCTAGGATGATTGGATCGTTTTCAATTCTCATCAATGATAAAATTCATGGGTCCTGTCTACTTACAGATTTTGCCACCTTGTTCAACTGCCATGGGTGGTAATGGATTTAGTAGTCTATGTCATTGATCATATCTAACTATTTTCATTGTCACATGTTCAAATCCTTCAATGTGAATATATACATGAGTATTTTTTAGTATGTATATATTTCACACATCTCCTGAAATAGGTATTGAAACCAAATTTTTAATGTAAATATAACTATAGCTAACTCCAAATCCTGTGTTGGAAATTTTTTCTTAGAACATTCAGTTTCCTGGAATCATTGGAAACGGATTTGTCATTCTGCATCAACAAACAACTAATTACCTTCATCAAATCATCACTAAATACCACATAGAGTTCTCCACTTGTGAGTAATGTGAGAATGATCACTGTCATAAGCCTCTTTTTTTAACTCCTTAGTGCTCTCTTCTCATTCATCACTCTAAGAAAAGTTTACTCCCTTCTGAGTTAAATTGGTAATAGGGTTGAGTAAAAGTGATAAATTTCTCAAAAATAGGCAATAATAACTAAAAAACCTAATGAATCTACATATATCTATTACAGATGATGGACACTACCATCCCTCTATTGTATTTATATTGGTGGGATCCATAGATATCCCATTTCTTATGATGATATTGCCCACGAATGGGATCTCTTTCAACCATAACTCATACTTGTTGTAAATAGCATAAAGCTTCTATTTTACTATGGTCTCTAGTACAGTACTTAGATTCACCCAATGTTCCTCCTTATTTTTTATGAATATTAAAAAATCATCAATAAATATAACCAAAAATGTTTCTAGGAAATTTTAAAGACATAATTCAACATGTCCATAATGATTTCTAGAGAATTAGTGAGTTTGAAAGGCATTACTATGAATTCATAGTACCCATACATTTTCCAAAAAGAATTGTTGGGGATATCCTCCTTCGTCATCCTTGGTAAAATACCGACCAAAAATACACCTTAAATAAGTATTGTGCTTCACTTAGCTGGTAAAAAAATCGTCAATTCGGGGAATAGGAAAAATTTTCTTTATCTTGATTTTGTTGAGATCACGATATTTGGTGCAAAGGTGCATTGAACCATTATCCTTCTTGATGAAGACTACTAGAGAGCCCCTTTGTAATGCACTTGGGAATATAAACCCTTTATAAAGATTATCCTATAGTTGTTTTTTTTCATCATCTCAAGATCCAGAATATCCATTCTATACAGATTTTTTTTATATTAGAAACTCCCCATGTATCAGGTCAACTAACAATTCAACCTATCTTTTAAGAGGAAGACCATAAAATTCATCAAGACAATATTGAGAGACTTACCTCACAATAGGAATGTATTCAAGGAAAGTTGTTTACTTAGACTCAATCATCTGAGCTGGATACACATTCTCATAGGGTAGTAATATCTACGCTGGAGATGATGGTGCTAAAGATGATTCATCTTCCTCCTTTCACTTGTACAAAATCAAGGGATGATTCTCAATATTGATAGTGAATTCCCTCTCACAAAAATTTATGTTGTTTCGATATAAGGAAATCTAATCCATGACAAGAATTACATCAAATTATACTAGTGGGAGTACGACGAGGTTCTCTGGAACATTCAATCCATAGATTGTGACTAGGGAGGAGTTATATTCATGGGATGAAATGATTTCCCTATTTTCCATAATCATCGACATCTTTACGTCTATGATTTTTGGTTGTGTTGGGATTTTTCTACTAAACATTCAGGATATAAAAGAATTCATAGGACCAGAATCAAAAAGTATGTTTGTTATTAATGAATTGATAAGTAGTGTACATGTCACCAAATTGTTTTCAGGGTTCATTTTGGTTGTTGTGAAGGAAAAAGATCACCCTTACTTCCTTGAAGGTTGTTGGTTTCCTCTGAAAACCCTTGGAATAGGGCACTGATTAGCAAGGTGTGATGGTTCTTTGTAGTGGAACCAATGAACAATGCATTGAGGGTTTCATGGAGCATTCCTATCCTCTATACCAAATGTAGGTTTTTCTTGTTAGTAATTAATGGCCTAGTTCCCTTATCATCTAACCATAAATCATGTCTTAATCCCCTTTAGGAAATTTCACAGGTGATTCTTTCCGACCCAATAGAATGTAGGCTGATGTATTTTCTTATCACCATTGGATTTATCCATTCGACTATTATAATTGATTCCTAACTTACAATTCGTATCCCCGTGATACCCCTGATATTCTTCGATATTCATTTCAACCATGAGGGAACATTAGACAATTTACTCATAGATATCAAAGTCACGGATCACCAAACCTTTCTGTAGGATAGGCTTTATCCCACCAAAGAAGCAGTCAACCTTGAATTTGGGGGTAACGACAAGGACAAAGGCATATATTGTAAGCCTTGAGAAACTTTCCTCATACACTCTTATGGGTTCTTCCTCTTTTTTATTGAATTCAAGGAAGTTCCCTTCGATCTTATGTTAGAGGTTGTGAGAAAAATATTTTTTGAATCTTTTTTGGGAAATCCTTCCACTACAATTGCTTAATATTCTCATCTGGATTTGTATTTGTGATCAATATCTACCACTTATTGGGTAAACCCACCATATGATATGTATCCATAAGAACCTTCTCTTTTCAACAATATTGAATGACGAAGAAGATATTTTCATTGGAGTTGATACATTGTTCGGTAATTGAGGGATAAGATGATTCACTAAAACTAGGAGGCCTATGTATCATGAAGATCCCTATTGAGACTTGTTCATTATTTGAGGGGGAGGGGGGTTGAATGTTCTTCTAGATCCATGTTTCAATTCCAATCTTGAGTTAACATCGATAGTATCGTGACGTAGTTTGTGATTCTTGCTCCCATCTGATTGGGCATCTCATTAGAATAGTCATCACATTGATCTTGTCATCAGTGGTTAGCCGAAGGCCTCCTATTACATGCCATTTTCAGGAATAAAGGAATGTTAGGGGTATAACATGAAGGCTAATCCACATAAAAAGGATATCTTATTATTTAATTATATTTCTTTAACATAGGAATCTATTGTCTTTAATCTATCTTATCCATGATATATTTCCCAAAATTATTTCTTATGGGAATATTTTACCTTAAAATAGGTCCATACTATGCTTGTGATTTTTCCAATTCATATCCCCCAAGAGTTTCATAACCAATTGTGCAGAAAGGCTCATTGTTGTGTACTATGATATGACGGGTCAATCCCAAAACTCCTTGTTAGAGTTTTCACTCCCAGGTACATCTGTTCCAGAGCCACCTTTACATGCTCGTATCAATATAGAGATGTATTTTTATCATAAACCACTTACTCAGTTCCCAAAAAATTTAGGTATATTCTTATTATACTTAGTCTTATCCCTAATTCTATCACCAAGTTTTTCTAATCCAAATCCAAAAAATAACTAAACATATCCTCTAATAACTACTATAACAACTCTTATCTTTATAACACACTTAAACATTATTTATTAGATAAAATCTTCACTTGATAAAACATTTAATATAGAGAATTATAGTGAATTTGGGGCATAGGAACATTACATAAAAACTAAAAAAATTAAACACAACATCTTTAAGGAAAACATCCATTACATGACCAATACATTTCCTTGTACTTAGCATCTCATGGGATAACCTGAGGAAATTCATAAGAATATGGTAAGAAATAATTTCCAGTAATGGATTAGACTAGGAATAACATGAATAATACAATACATTTTAATAAATAGGCATTTAAATGGAGAATAAAATAAAAATGAACATAAAGGCATGATAAATCATGATTATCACACCATGGAAATGTGGCAACAACACTTAACAAAGTATTACCCTCATCCAAGGTGCATTGGACATGGGGAATGGGTAAATCCTAATTGAACTTGAATTATAATATTTAAACCATCATTTCACTAGACGTATCATGAAAATAATCATTATCCAATGCAATGAAGCTCTATTAGGGAAAAACCTTCTCAAACAATTTATTTCATGCATAACTGTTCCACATAGATCCTTCAACAAGGAATCATTAAAAATTTTCATTTAATCCACAAAAACATAATTTAAAATTCATACATGAAACTATATAATCAATAAGTAAATATTCATAAAGATTAATACCCTTGATAGAGAAATGGGAATGGTATTCACTATACAAGGATTTTGGCATGGAAAATAGCGGTGCAATTTTGGCAACATAACAGTGTGACAAAAGACATCATAAAAAAGGTGGACGAGAGAGAAAATGGATTCCCATAACATTTCAATGAAATGGAATGTAAAAGGGTAATATAGATAAATGTACCGACATAATTAATGGAATTTGAATTAAAAATATAATTGAATTTCTTGAATGTAAATGTGGAGAGAGAAATACTTTACTGAATTTTGGCATGGTAACGGTGTACATGGGAGGAATTAATGTGATAGAATAGGAGTATTTAATCATTAAAAAATTATGTGGGATGTATGGGTGTGATAAATAATACCCCAACATTTATATTTGAAAATAAAATCTCAAAAAATATTAAGAAACATGGATACAAATAGAAAAAAAGAATAAAGCAGTTACCTGGAAGTGTGATCCCAAAGGCTTGGGAGAGGCTTGAGAGAGGCTTCTTGGTATCTTGAGGTAGCTTGGGAGGATTATATGGAGAGGAGGGTAGTTTTTGGACACACTAAAGACACTTTTATTGAATAGGAACTGAGAGATTGGAAGGGTTTATATAGAAAATAATGTGGAATTATTTATTATTTAGGATTGGGACACCATACATTAAAATAATCAAAACCACAATAATACCTATGGGTATTCCCATGGTATTTTCCAAAGGGGATTGGAAAAAATTATTTTATAATTCCAATGGACGATATTCTTAAAATATTGGGTTTCTTTTATAGAGGTGTGTCACACTCTCAAGGAAATCAATTTAAAAAGTTAAAATATTTTAAAAGTCTTGATGGGTCCACTAAAGCATTGTAATATTAATCAACCAAACCTAAAACCCCATTATTTTAATGATAAAACATATATTAGCTAAAAATAATGTTTATTATATTTTTATTATAACACTATTGGGTCATTATGATGCCATAAATCACAATATATTTTTAAATGATATATAATATTTTCTGAAAAATTTGACTATCACAATAAATTATGAAATATTCACCATTTGATAATTTTGACATCCTGATTCCAAAAATAATATTAATTATATCTAAATAATTTTATAAATATTTTAATTTTTTCTTTTAAACATAAAATGGTCAATTATAGAAAATTCATCTGTTTTGAGAAAAACACTATTCAAACTGTAATAAATATTACAATTGTACTCATTAAAATTATACGATCATTTAAATTTTTTGAATTGAAATTTAGTAAATATATTTTTTTAAAAGATTTTTTTAATTCAAATAACCATTAAATCATCAAAATAGATTTTTTTAATAGAATATTAAATAAATATACTATTTGTGCTTTATAAACTATTTACAAGGTAAATATAACAAAATGAATGTATATTATCTACACAAAAATAATGTACATAATCATAGTTATATGGTTGTGTTACATTTCCCTTGACAACACCTACACAATGCCAAAGGGTATGGTGTGTGATGGTGATATAATCTTCGAGTGGCTTGGATAACATTGCCCAGGTGGTGATCTCTATCAACATCCACTTCTTCGTTATGCGGTTCCGTTCGTTCAAACATAATGTGTTGAAGCTCGGCTTGGTCTTGGTCTACAAGGAAATCCAATGACACCAACTCCTTTCCGAGCTCAGAAAAATGGGCTTCGTATGGGGAATGTCTAATGGACGAGGCCACCTCTTCCTATGTCTGAGTAAATTGGATTTGTTGATGCCATATATTTATACTAATCACATGATCACTATATAACAGCTATATTAGAAATGGTAATAGTTGTTGATGGTATTTTAAAATCCAAAAACATAAAATGAAGGAAGTTCTCATTTTACAAAACCATTTTATAAAATAAGAAATTTTATTATATTAAAAGTTGTTTTTATTAATGAATTTTTAAGTCATTACAATGTACCTAAGGAAAATGATCCTTTCTTGCCAAATATTATAATACCCTTCCATGGAGAAACGTTCAAGAAAATAAGTTCTCCCACCTGAAATTCCATATTCTTCCTTCAATTATCATCATATAACATTTTCCAACATTGAGATGCATTGATGTCAGCATGAATAGTATTTACCTTTGTTTTTTTCCTCCACATGCTCCAGGAATACATGCATTCATTCACAAACTTCATCCACACATATTGTGTTATGAAATCTCATCTATACAATGAATCTTATGGAGAAATTTGAATACATTAATGGAATATATTATTTTATGAAAACTCCACCAAAGGTAAATAAAGATCCTAAATATCTTGAAATTCATTGAGCATGATCTAAACATGTCTTATAAGGTTTTGATCCTCATTTTGGACTTCCCTCCAGTTTCACGATGATAAGATGCACAATATATAATTATTACTAAAGACATTTCCAAAATTTAGATGTAAATCATTGATCATGATCAGACACAACTGAAAGAGGTGCACCCAGATTTCTAGAAAAAATATTAATATATATTATTGGAAGATGTTCATGTGTAAAATCTACCCTTATATTATGGAAATGAGTATATTTGATATGTTGATAAAAAATAACCTATATTTCATCATACATTCTTGCTATTTTGGGTAATAAATTGACAAAATCCATGTTTATGTTATCCCATTACCATATAGAATTAGGTATACCTTGCATGACCACTCTAGGATGTTGTGTTGTAGTCTTCACCTATTGATAGACTGAATATCATTATACCAAATCATCAATTTCTTACTTCATGTTATCCAACAAGAAAAGTTCCATCGAATCTCAATTCAACATAGTGATACCATTTTGTATAGTTAAATTCAACATATAGGAATCCACCAATGACTCCATTATTAAATAAATTTTAGAGGGAAAATATATCCTCCTACCAAATATCAAAGTTCCATCCTCACACATGAAGTCTGTGAACTTTCCATCAATCATAGATTTAATATTAATTTGGAGATTCTCATTATTATACAATGAACTCTTCATTATTTCCAATGAATATGGTTGGTAAATCAATTGGAAAAAGTAATTTTGTTTCACCTTCTTCAATAATTTCCATATCCATCATTACTAGATCCATGAACACTTGATCCTATAAAATTCACATGTTCAATAGAACTCCATGATCATTCCTTCTCAATTCTTTTGATAACTAATTTTCATTATTAGGGTGCCAGCATGTTGTACAATCATATCCTTGAGTAGTTTGAGCAATATCATTTTACTCAAGTTTTGTCATTCATTGAGAAGATATATTTCAATCGCATGGTATATATATATATATCTCACATCATTGGCCATAAAGATAGTGTATCCACATCATGACAGAAAATATTGGAGCAACTAACAAAATATCATGAGTTGGATACTTCAGTTAATGTAATTTTAATTTCATTGATGGATATAAAATAACTCTATCATTCGATATAAGTAAAACCGTGTACTTTTTTTGATGCATCGCTATAAATTACAAATACACCATTTCTCGATGGTAGATTCAAGAACGGAGAATTCACTAATATCATCTTCAGTTCCTCAAAAAATTCATCTCATTCATTTTTTCATGAAATATTTACCCATATATTAGTATTTATCCTTAATGGGTTAGAAAATAATAAAAAATACTAAAACAAACTATGATAATAACCTATTAAAAAAATAAAACAATGTACTTCAGTTGTGTTTGTTGGTATATGACATTTCTAAACATTCTATGTCTTCACAGGATCAACTAAGATTTCATCATTAGAGACAATATGACCATAAAAGCAAACTGTTTTATTCTATAATTCATAGTTGATAAACATCTCATATATCTTTTTTCTTTTAAGAGTCTTCATAAGAACCTTCAATTGGTTCTCATGGTCCTCATTGATTCTGGAATATATCATGATATCATCAATAAATACAGCCACAAATTCATTATGATATTCCTTGAACATTGTTCATTATAACCATAAAAATAGAGGATTCACTACTTAGTACAAATGGAATAAAGGTATCTGTGTAAAATCCATACCATGATTGAAATGATGTATTTAGAATATATTTTCTCATAAAATGTAAAACATGACATCCAAATCAATTGTCAATCTTCATAAAATACTGTTCTTCATAAAGCTGATTGAATAAATAATAAATATAAGGAAAGGGATACTTGTCCTTTACTGTAATAGAATTTATTTTCCTATAGTTACTCCACAACCTCATGGATCCTTATATCTACATAAAAAAGAATACGGGCTTCCAATGGAGAAATAGTTAGGCAGATAAATTATATATCACTCAATTCCTCCAGCTGATTGTTAGGCTCTACAAATGCTACTATGGCCATAATATAGATTCGTTCATATAGGTCTCACACAATGAATTAAATCAATAAGGAACAAAACAGCCTAATCTAGTAGATTTCTAGGTAAATCCTCTAAAAATACATTAATTTATCCATGAAAAATATGAATATATTCAATTTGAAGATCCCTAGATGTTGTTTTTTCTTCTTTACAAATAACTTCATTTATTAATGCTAATGGTAGTGGCTCTAGATAAGAAATGGATGATGATTTATCTTCTTTAATGATAAGGTATTCTTCATTGTTCTCAAAAATTTTGACTTCAACATACTTACAATAGATTTCCCTTCATAATTTTGAAGGGAATCTATATTGAAGTTTATATAAAATTCAATCATAGGTATGATGATAAGGCCAGTGAATAAAGCATGTTTATGTGCCCCAATAGAGACTCTTTGACATATCTTTTTTTAAATGAAACTTCCCTATGTATTTTTACTAACAACGCCTTTATTATATCAAAAGACAATTGTTTAATTATCTTTGATAACTGGGAGGACATAAAAGAATGTGATGATTCAAAATCAAATATATCTTTGGCTATGTTTCATGACATGATTAAATTTCCTTCAACCACATCATAAGAAACATGATCCTTTGTAGTTGTATTTTCATTATCTTGGCCAATCTCTCTTGGAATTTTTTGAGGAAGGTTTCCCTGATGCCTAGGAAAATAAATTTCATAATGTCCATTCTATTTAAAATTGTAGAATTGAACATTGGAAGCCTATTTCATACCCTTGATGTCATGATATTTGTGGTATTTTATCCACACTTATAACAGATAACGTTTATGTTTTAAGCTAGCTATGGGTATTTCCTTAAGAAATTATTAAATGTTTGATAACTCCCTTTGTACAATTAAATTTAACCATTTTTCCTCCTATAACATTTTCATCTAAATATTTACCTTAATGTAATAAGACTTGTAGAATTATTTATCTGTCTTAATAGAACATGAGTCTATGTATTAGTATAATGAGAATATCAAGTAGATCATTTACTTTTGAGGTAATGGTTTAAAGCTATCAATGAATCAATAAATAGTTCACTTTTGATTATGTTTGTAGTCCTCAGTATTCCTTTCTTACCCTCTAAAATCAGATTCATTATTCACAACATTTTAATCCTATTTCAATCTTAGACTTGAGAATTACCTCTCCCTATCTTATTGTTGTTCATACATAAAATATTTTACTATGAAGATTTACAAAACAAATCCTTCAATTATATTTCATATATTTCTTCCTACTCCTTCTTGATTTTTGTAAACAACCACTACTAATCTGCATCATCTGATATATGATAAACTCCCATGACCAACTTTTCACTTTCATTACTACTCAATGTGAGAAATAACTTCTCAATGAAACTTATCCACTCCTTAGCTACGAAAGGGTTTATTGTCCCATTAAATGATGGAGGCTATTGTTTTATAAATAGATCTAACATTTATCATCCATATTGTGGATCAATATGCTTCATACTGGTATGGTTATTATTAATAACCTAATTTAAATATTTTCATTATAGTTATAAGTTTTATTGCACCAGTCTAAACTCTAAAACAAAAATAATTATCCTGTAATGGAGGGGAATCCTTACATGGGATATGCATGTTCATGTGATTTACATTCATTCCACTAGGAACCACTTTTAAATAATTTCATACTCTATATTAAATTATTAATCATAATATATAATGTTGACTTAAAAAAAAATTAAACCAAATTAAAATTTAATACAATTATGATCTCATAATCATAAGAATGGTTTATTTGGGTACATATTTATATATAAATCCTTCATAATGGTTTACACTATGAATATGAATTATCTTAATCATAACCCATGGGTGCTTCCAACGTGGTGCACATTAAGGATCATTGTTATGTACTAGGTTTCCCCGATTCTGGCCAAGAACACATTGTCAGATTTGTTAATCCTTGGAACATCTGTTCCAAAACCATGTCCACTTGTAGTATCTAGAATGAGATATATTTTCTTGGAAGATCAATATAATTTATACATTAATAAAATTATATGATGTTATTTTCTTCTTATACTCAATGTATATTTTGGTTTTTTCCCTAATCTACGTTTTCTAAGTCTAGTTCCCACTATTTATACTAAACATCTTTTGATACCAACCGCAACACCCTGACCCTAGTTACCCAGAGCTGGTGAATTATATTATTACATAGTAATTATTATAAAAAACTTGTATAATAAATTTCCCAATAATTTAGGAGTTTTGGAATTCCAAAAACTACATATGTTTAACATTACAACATTAAAGGAAAGATAATATAGTATTTCCATTGGAAACATCCATAACTCCAATATTTTCTGTAAAAGTCATTCATAATATTTATCATCTCATCCTAGGGAAAAATAAAACATATGAAATGGGTGAGATAAAATACTTAGTAAAGGTTCAGTGAATGTTATCATAAAAATAAACACGAAGCGTGGGGAACAACTAAAAACACATTCTTTAAAATATACAAAAGAATAGTTTGGTAGGAATGACAAATGATTAAAAATCCATAAAAATTGTCTATAGAGAAATAAAATCAACCTTGGATATTAGAATAGTAAAATAATCACATATAATTTCAAATAATAATATCATAATGAAGGAATAAAAATTACCATATAGTTGAAACATATCATCGATTCCTCTACCAAGATATATACAAATATTAGGGTATGACCTCTGCCCAAACCCAATTATGTATTGTCACATTAGACCTACCAATTCTTCTAGTGGATATAACAACCCCCGATGATGTTCTATGACCAATGGATTCCACATTTGAATGGAGTTAATTATTAACCTCATATAAATATATAATGTAAATAACCTTACTCAATATTTAAACATAATTACTAACCATTATGAGTAGTATGGTGAATGGTGAAAAGATAGCACACCTACAGTCAAACATATCATAAACAATTTAATAAGATATGTTGAATGATAATAATAATATATTAACCTCAACAACATATAAAATTCAACTGAGTAGTTGAAAGAGATAAAACTATTCATATAAAATCACTCAATAATTATTTTATGAAATACATATTTTACCTTACAAATCATATTTCTTTTGGAAAATTAATTTTTATTTATTATAATTTTTCTTATAATACCATTAAGGGGAAATATAGTTTTTTCCAGAAAAAAATTAGTTGTTTTATAAAAATAATGATTTATTAAAACAAATTATGTAGTCTAATTTAAAATGGATATAAATTGTGATATTCCCTTTAATTGGGTTTTCTTATTTGAGAAGGGAAACTTGTAAAATATGTATTTACCATTTTATAAAGATGAAATGATCTAGATATATGAGTTTGTAACATATATGAAGTTTATAAAAGAAGTAATCAAAAAAATTGAACCATTAATTGTGATTAATGAGAGGTAATGAATTACCTGAAGGAAAAAATGATGGTTTAGGTAGAATCCCAAACCATTTGTTTGAATGATTTCTATACATGAACATAATGTCATATATATTAAAATTTAATATATTAATTAATGAAGAACATTTTAAATATGTATGTGATTTATTATAATATTATTATGTTATATTAAGTTCTATTATCTTAAATTGTGTTATTTTTGAGGAGTTATAATATAAATATTTATCGCTCAAGTGTATTCATTTCCTTGGTTTTTACAATTACTATAATTGAATATGATTATGGAAGTTCAATTGGAATTGATATAATTATCCAACATTATATTTATTTTATGATAATGAAAATATATAATATTTAATGGTTATATAATTCATTTTTTATAGTTTATGAGTATGCAATTTAAGATGAAACATTTATTTCTAATTGTTTTGATTATTATAGTAGTTATTGATCATAACAAACTCATTTTGTTTTGTCATTGATATTATGTAAATATGTTACATAAAGAACATAAAAAATGTTATAATATACATTTTACAATTGTTTTCAACCATTCAAATGGTTTAAATAACACTCTTAAAGAATAAAGTGATGAATGAAAGTTCATTGTCGGCAAATGTTGTAAATATGCTCCTCCCTGATGATAATTTTGTTTTAAAATAAAATAGTTTGTGAGGAAGGATATTGATAACAGATATTACATTAACATGATATCAATGAATTATATAGATTATATTTGAGAAATCATGATCATTTAGATAGACGAGGTGGGGATATTATATGAATATAAATAAATTGAAAATGTAATTAAAATAAAATGGAATAGGGTTTTCCTCTGTAATAATCCACCATGAGAACCTCCTTAGAGAAAGGGGAATTGGTCTCTATGAAGGAACAAGAGCTCTTGAACATATGGGATACACTATGGGAGAGTATATGAGATGAATATTTATATGATTCAATTATTATATGATTCAAGATAATAGGGTGTGAGGGTGGTATTTATAGTGGATGAGAGGAGTGCTTTCTCATTGTTTTATCCACTATTTTAATATTTTTCTAGAAAATAAATATTTTATTATATTTATGAATAAATAAACTAATTAATGCCTATTATTTTGAACCAATGGTGCTTATATCATCCAAACATCATCCATGACTTAATATCTCATGTATTAATCATTTATCATAAATTATCATATTTTACTATCAACCAAAAATTCAAGTATTTTAGATAAATCTAAAAAAATTCACCCTAACCATTTTAAATGTGTATAATTAAAAAATAAACTCAATTTTATGAAAATAATTTTCTAATTTTTCTAATTTCATTTTTTAATTAAAATCATTATTTTCTCAGTGTATACCATTTTAAAATAAAAACTGTTTTTATAACACAATGAAAAATTGTCAAAGGGCTCAGAAAAGTATCATAAAATCATAGAATAACAAAATGATAATTTTTTAATATATTTTATAAAAATAAATTTTATTTTATGTAATATTATAAATTATAAATTTGTTATTATATCCTTACGACTTACTAAAATACCAAAACATATAAATTTTTAAATAAACATTTTAATTATAATCTTATATAAATATATTTTACTTCCATTTTTGGGTGCCTAAAAGTTATTTATATTTCCATTATGAGGATATTATTCATTAGGCTTATTTTCTTTTCATAATGTTCATATTACTATTACTAAGGTAATGTTACTATTTCATCATTATAGATTCCTTGACCTCTAGAAATACCCCTTATTTCCTTAATTGTTCTTTTAAAACGTTTTATTGTATAATATAATTGATTTTATGTGATTCTTAAAATGTTAAGTACAAATAATAATGGAAATATCATTCATATAATTCTCGTTTCTTACAGCTTAAAATTCAATTCAGAAGTATCCCATGTGGAGAATTAAACCATAAAGAAAAATCCTCTAAAATTATAGACCTGGAGAGCATGGAAAAATCCAAAACAATTTTTTGATAAACTATAAGACATCATGGATCACAACTCTACATTGTATCTAATTGATAGTTGTGGCATAGCTTGAGGGTATTGCGAATAATTTGAAAATTCTTAGATACATAGATTAGTTTCAGTATATCATATCT
The DNA here is from genome assembly GCA_963277665.1 of Viscum album. Taxonomy (NCBI): domain Eukaryota; kingdom Viridiplantae; phylum Streptophyta; class Magnoliopsida; order Santalales; family Viscaceae; genus Viscum; species Viscum album. The sequence continues at coordinate 728,765,062 of OY728159.1, forward strand.
CCTTATTATCGATGGTTAGTCTAAAAGGGCCATTCAAACTCTATTATATATGCTACAATCTAACTCAATTGATTTCACGGGATTTTGGGGTAAAAATAATACCCTTGTGTAGTTCTCATAAAAAATATTTTCCATTATAGAATTCAAACGGAACCTTCTGAGGCTTTGTATGGGTAGAGTTACGATACTCCAATACGTTGGGAATAATATGTACTTTCAAAACAGTTGGGAACTAATAATATTAAAGATGTGACATAGAGGATTCAAACCATTCAACATCATATGAAATTCATGAAAAGTAATGAAATCTATTTTGACAATATTCAATGGGACATGGAGCTTGAGCTAAGAGATAATTAATTTTTTATAGATCCTTGTGTAATTAATAATCATCATTTGGGAAGAAGAAAAGCATAGTCCATGATACATCATCCATTTTGAGATACATGATCTCACTAGAGTTTGTGCCTATTGAAAATAATTCCATCCGAACATATCCTAATTACATGATGGGTATAAAATATCTATCTTTAAGAGGCACATACCAAACCCCTCACATGTATTGAATCTCGAGGTGGTTCCCATGGTGGGTGACCTTTTTATGGGGATAATTCATTGAAGAATATAGATCTTAGAGGAAATGATCTACAAAAAAAGACTATTATCCTAGCTTAAGTGTTGTGGTAGATCCATATGATTTTTGAATATACATTGGAAAAAGGATAGTTGACAAAAAAAGTACCCTCATCTTCATTAATATATGAAATAAAATTTTAATGGAAAATTTTATAACACATTGAAAAATGTAATGACTCAAATATTTATAAATTTAATTTAATATTTTAAGGAATAATTATATTACTGAGTAACATATTAATTGAAAAACTGCACTAAATTTGTTATTTTAGACCTTAAAAAATATTTTTCTGTTATATTTTGAATATCATTAATAATCATAGTCATTGATAATATAGAGCTTGTAAATTGATAATTATGGTTAAAATATTAATGGTTACGAGAAAGTCCAATTGAAATTGAAAAAATAATTGATGGCCTAAAACTATAGGATCAAACCATATAAATCCAATTTATCAAAGTTCCTATGGGATATGGCATCATTGGTTTTTCCATAGGCCATTACCAAACTAAAATTCAATAACAAAAACATAAAAACACATTTATGATATAATTTCATCCTTATCAAAATCATGACCAAGAACATGTTCAGAAAACCACCCTAAGAAAAAACCATCATCCCACACCATACCATTTGGGTGAATTATGGTAAAATAGAGCTTATTTATCTAGACCCTATAAGTACACATTTTATATTCCTTTTTAGAAAAAATTATATTTATCTTTTTTCATTATTACATTATATATAATATTTTATTATATTTTATTAAAATAATTATTTGATACAAAGAAACCAACAGTTTATTTTTTTAGAGTATATTCTTTTATTTAAAACACTATTTTCGATAAGTTAAATAATTTTCAAAAATTATTATTTTTCATATAATATTATAATAAAATAACTTTTATTTATATACAAATGAATATTTTTTATTGAAGTCCAATAAAATCATTCAATGTTTCATAAAACTATTGTAATCATAAAAACAAATATTTCACAATTAATTATCATTTAGATTAAAATTATTCAAATTATCGTATTAATAGATTTTTCATGATAAATAAATATTAGTTTAGAATTAAACATTTCAAGACTATCAAATAGATAATTTTCTCAAAATTGTTGATACTAGTGACTTTTTTTTGTAACAACTAAATATGTTATAAATATATGGCATGTATTATGGAAATATAATAGCCTAATAGTTATAAATACTGTAAATGGAATACAAGAAAATATAAATATTTTCAACCTAATATAATTGGTTTTATGTTATTAGATAAATTTTATAAACCATTAAAAAATCATTCCTAAGAAATATTATATTTGGATATTTTAAATTCCACTCATTATAAATATGACTCACTTACACATTCAAGATATTAATATTTGAATTTTTAAGTTAATTTACGTATAAAATATTTATTCCCACACTTAGTTTTTTGAAAACATGTGAAAAACCCCATGTATGGTCTATTGTTTCGTCCATTTTATCATATTGATTCTGAAACCAATGGTTTGAAATTAATGAGAAATTCCCATTACATTTATTATAAATTCACACCCAACATACCAATCCACTTCACACAAGAAACTGTTATAAATAATTTATTCTACCTCACCCTCACCAAATCTTTCCCATGGTGCTCCAAATATGTAAAGAAGCTCCTCCCAAGATTTCAGAAGAGCCCTCTCAAGGAATGGTATATCTTTCTCTTATTTTCCATTTATGAACATCCATTGTATTAGTTATATTTAATTTCAATTGAATGTGGTTTAATGTTTTAAAAAATATCTCTTCCTTTTCCAATTTATATTCTAATAATGGTTTACCATTTATCCCCATAGTCCTTTATCTAATCTATTGTGATGTTGATGTAAGGGGAATATGTCCTCCTAATCATTATTTAGGCACTTTATTTATATTATACATTTTAATTTCCAATAATAAAAATATTAATATGTTCTTACACATAATTTTTATTGTCTTATTGATTTCCATGTAATGAAATACCGACTTTCATTCTCATTAAACCCTTCAATGACTTTTTATTTACATTTGTTATGTGGTTAAAATATCCCTCTGATATTTCTGCTAAACATTGGTGTATTGAGAAACCATCCCCATATCAAATCAATTGTATTCAACTATATATACCTATACATATTATATTTGGATCTTATATTTAGGTAACTAACACTGTTTAATCAGAGAAATAAATTTTATGAAATGCATCTTTATGTTGAATTATCTCTGTGGCACACAAATCCATCAATGCGGAATAAATGTGATACGTGTTCTTAGAATTATATAGCCCTATAATGTATCATCAAATGTATTAATATCATGAGATACATTAATTGTATGTACGAGGTTTTCCTAATAACACTATGTTATTATTTCTCAGTGGTTGGGCTTCAATTTGTTAAATGAATTAAAGTTTTATGTGTGTTAAATATTCTTATATTGCATTTGATGTTACCATCGTATACCATTCTTTGATATACTTGATTATGATTCTCACCTTTTTATTTCACTATGATATCTTTTTATATATATGTATTACTTTTATCATGTTATTCATTGATTATTCCTTTAATAGGATTTATATCTCAAGCATTTCTTAAGTATATCTTCATATTATCATGTAGAGTATTAGAAGATCTACGGAATAAATGGGAATGTTTTTGAGATTTTATTATTGTTTTATACCTATGTATCATCTAATTATTCTATGTATCTCATTAACAAAAGACACTATGACTCACAAACTTTTTGGTTTGTACTCTGTGTATCATCATATAGTAAATTGTGAAATAATGTGTATTATAGATGTGGGTTTCCATATTTCTATTATTTGAATCATCTTAATAAATTAAATGGATAAAGGGACATTTAAAACATGTTTATATCCATTTTGGAATGGTGAATTAAACAATGTATATATGTGAGAGAAATATATATAGAATTCATAACAATGAAACAATAATAATAGAGAGGTAATGTGAGTTAAAGATAGAGAAAGTATAACCTCCTGAAAATACAGTGGTCAGAACATATCCCATAGCTTTGGTCTAGAATAATTCTCCACATGAAATAAATGTACAGGATAACCTGATTAGATTAATTAAATATATGATTTGTGAAATTATATTCATATATTTTATTCATTATCAAGATTTTATATTAGATTTAATTCATTTAATAGAGCTATATTTTAATTTCTATTGTACAAATATTGTTCATTTAATGGTTCATATTTCAGATTAATTTTTTGATAATGGTGTAAGAACCTATAAAATGGGGATACAACACTATAAGTGAAATGAAATTATTTTCATTTTGTTGGTCGGAGTGGACACTCAAGAGGGGGGTGAATTGAGTTCCAATCAAAATTTCTGCTAAAAACAATTTCTATTAAAATCACCAATTTCAAAAACAGATTAAACTGTAGTGAATTTATACAGATTATAAAGGTTCAATTAGTTTCTCAAAGATTGATTAGTTCTCAGTTAACTTAATCTTATTATTAATTTAACTTTTGAAACTAACTTACTAGTTTACAATAAATATAAACACTTGTGAGTTTAACAATCAAAGTAGCCTTGAAAATAAATTAAATTTCAAAGAAATAGCAGCAGAATATGAAATAGATATGTATTGTATGGATATAAACATTAACTAAAAACATAGAGGAGTTAACCAAGAGGTTCATTCTCAAGTCGAGACTTAGTCCTCTCAAAAGTTTATATAAGGATGATCCACACCCTGGATTGGGGTTCAACAGTTTACAACTGTCCAGGTCCAAGACCTCTACCACTGTTATCCGTGGGAAACAAAACAACAGCAACCAGCTGTCCAGGTCACACACAACCTCTACCAGTATCCATAGTGGGAAAAAGAATGAAAAGATAGTGAGTGAGGATTTACAAATCCTCCAGTTAAGGTTCAGGAGACAGTGTGTGTGTAAAATACAACAGATAACACACACTGCTCGTAATGTAAAAAGTAAATCACAGAGATAAAGATTTAGAGATTAGAAATGGATCTAGTGATCTTCGTGCAGCTCTTGACTCCTTTTGTTGATTAGAATTCGTTCTGAGTCTTCTTCTGGTTTTTGTCTGGAAAACAGAGTACCATCTGCTTCCTTGACTTCTAGGTTCAGCTTGCTTATCGGCTCAAAGAATGATGAGTTTTGTGTGGTTCTTCTTTAGCATAGATTGCTTGATGTATGCTCTATGTTCTGGAGGCTAGTAGTAGTAGTCTCGTGAGTGCAAGTTCTCCGGTTGATCTTGGCACGTTTTGAGCTTGATCGCAAGTGTGTTCTGTGTGCTTGATCTCTTCGAGTCTATTTTCTCTCACTGTGTATTGATACATACACGATGTCCTCTTTATACCCTTTTTGTTTTTCTGAGAAGAAGGAATGATTATAGTTTATGATCGTACTTGGTATGGTTTCTCTGCAGTTCATTATAGGTAGTCGTTTGTTTGTAGACATGTACGGTTGACTCGGTGTAGGTATCTTCCATCAGTAGCTCTTCAAACTCTTATTGGTGGCACTTATCGGTAGCTCTCTGTGCATCGGTAGCTCTCTCTGTGCATCGGTAGCTCTCTGTGTGCATCAGTAGCTCTCTGTGCATCGGTCGCTCTGGCTATCGGTATCTCTGGCTATCGGTAGCTCTGGCTATCGGTAGCTCTGGCTATCGGTAGCTCTGGCTATCGGTAGCTCCGGATATCGTTAGCTCTGGCTATCGGTAGCTCTGGCTATCGGTAGCTCTGGCTCTTATGCAAACCATATCTATTTGACTTAGAATTGTTTCAAAGCTTGTATAAACAAGGATAATCGATATTAACATAAATCAGAGATTATTTAAACATTATTATTAACTTGATCACTTATTTGAAAGAATTAAAATATAGATCATCAGTAATTGAGAATAGCATAATATATAAACACATAATTGAGATTATCAAAACAGGTGTGGTCAACAATCTCCCCCTTTTTGATAATCACAACTTATGATATGAACAAGAATAGTGAGAATATAGTATAAGAGAAAATATAACATTTATATTGGAATTTCACAAAGAAAGCAGTATCAGAGGAAATCGAGGAAATAGTAATAGAATGAGATAGATCAAAAATTATCATAGTTATTATTAAATACGATAGTATCAGAGATAAGCTTTGAAAGAATTGGTACCAAAGAAGGAAATGTAAGAAATAGTATCAAAGGCTTAAATTTCTCCCCTTTGATATTTCTCCCCCTCCCTTTATGTGTTCTCCCCCTTTCTTCCCCTTTCTTTATACTCCCCCTTTCTTCCCCTTTCTTTATATTTGTCTCCCCCTTTGTGATAATCAAAAAGTGGGAAAGCAGACATATAACACTGATAAACAGAGATAGTGTAAATAAAAGCATTTGTATTAGACCGGACAAAACTTACAGGAACAGAATAGAAAAGAAGAAAAAAAAATTCTTATCAAACAGCCTGGCCACATTATCAATCTGGATCTTCAACATGAGATTTTCCTTTTGGATCAGAAGAGGAGGCAGGTGGTGAGGAAGTGGGTGAGGGCTTTGGAATCCCAAAAATGATCACAGGAGGCTGAGCCACTGATACAGTGTCTGGCCTGTATTGGGAAGTTTGTTGAGTGATCATAGGTGTGAGGCTTCGGATGGCCTGAGCACGATTCATCTGGACTAGAGACTCAGTAGAGGCAAAGGCAGGCAAGGAAGGAGGGACAATAACTGGTCTGGCATCAACATTCAAAAAGTGCAGCAAAAGATTTCTGAAATCCATAATGATTCCTCCTCCTCTTTCTATAGCAGATATAAAATCATCTTTGTTCTCCATGAATTTTTCTAAGGCAGGAGTCAGCTGCCTGAGCATGCTCACTTGTTCTCGAAAGGCTTGAGTTACAGGGGGTAACGTCATGTTTTCCAACATCAGCATGAAATGATGGTTGAGTTTTTGCTTGGTAAAAATCCTTTGGAAATAATAATCCACCTTGTTCTTGATTTCCTCCTGAGAGGAAGAGGCCTCTTTCATATGGTTGTGGACTATTGTCACTATTTCCCTGACTGAATCTATTATAGAGAGCACTACTCGGCTGAGATCTGATGAGTCCACAGAGCCACTGGTTTAAATAGAACCAAGCTCCTCCTTCATCATAGCTCGTAATTGATTCAAATCAAATGCAGGTTTTGAAGCTAGGGGACCAACTGGGAAAGATACAGTTTCATTAAAACTTTTGGTCAAGCCACTAATCAGAGTTTGCAGTTGAGAGTCCTGATTTTTAACATGATCCTTTATAGAAGATTTGAAATATTCAAATACTGGGACCATTTGGCTTACAACAATTTTCACATAGGCTAAATCCTTATCAGCTTGAGGCTTTGAGCTCATGTAAGAATCTAAAGCTGTAACAGACTTCTTTAAGGCTTAGAGATCTTCTACTATTCTAGAAGATTGGGTCTGGTACTCTTTGACTGCTTCCATTAGCTCACCCATAAAAGTTGACAGATTGAAACCAAGAGAAAGCTCAAGATATTGTTCTAACAACTTCATTTCTTCATGAAAACAGTGCTTCATCTCAGCAACTGAGGCACTGAAGGATTATTTCAGCTCATGCTTCAGGGATTCGAGATCAGACTTTGTAACAAAATTAGTATGAGAAACTGTAGTAGATATTCTTGTAGAGGCAAAACTGACTACTGAATCATTCATGACTGATTGAATCGAGGAAACTAAAAAAGATTCCATTCTCTTTACTTCTTCTACAAAACTGAATTTGAGATTTTCTTTCAGCACAACTAAATCATTTACTCGGACCACATCATTAGGTAATATCTCAGAATTGATGTCATAGCTGATCTTTGGTCTATTCAAGGATACTTCATTATCCGAATCAGGATAATCCAAACCACAGACTATAAAACCTGGGTCTTCTACCCAGTCTTCAATCTCAACAGCCACTGTAACATTTCCACGATTGGAATGATGCTCCCCCTCAATGGGTGCATTCTTATGTACAACAACTACATTCTCTGCTGGTCTTTCTTCATCAGAATCATCCACAACAACTTCCATATCAGTAGCAGTAAGTAGATTTTCTGGAAAAGGTACATCTTCTTCTCTTTCTTTTTCTACTTCAGCAGTAGGCACAACTGAGTTTCCAATCAATGGACTCAGACTCAACCTAGCAGAATCAGATGATTCAGATAAATTCTCTTTTTCCCTTTCTTGCTGAGGAACTGGCTGGTCTTCCTCATGAATAGATAACACTTCCTCTAATTTTCCTTTTCTTGAGTATACAAACTCAGTAACAGGACTTGGGGGTAAGTCTAGATCGCCTCCCATATCCATAGGAGTTTCTTCTTCTTCTTCTTCTTCTGACTCATCATTGTACTCGAGTTCCTCTTCATCAGGTCCAAAACCTGGATCTCTTTTATCCTTTGGCCTTGAAGGATAATCCAGAGGATTAAATTTATCATACACCTTCTGGTCATCACTGACCCATTCTCCTTTCCACGGGTTCCAATTGATTTCCATGTACTTAAAAACTGTAGTAGTGATACAGAATTTATTTTTAACTACAACCGTCTCATCCTGAGACTCAGCTATCCCTTTCACTTTTATCATCACAGAGATCATTTTGGAAAATAATAAAGCATTAGTCTTTGATTTTGGCCTAATCATGTCTTCCATTTGACTCAACAGCAATCTGCACAGATTAACTTTCACACCATGTCTTAACAGATGTAGAAGATAAACATCTTGATATCTCAGATTAGAAAAATCTCCTCTCCTCGGTATCAAAACATGTTGAACAAATTTGAAAAGCAATCTGTTCTCTCCATCCAATTCAGTAGCAACCACTTGCCTTTGACTTCCATTACCCGTTAGTTCTTTTAAAGCGGTCTCATAGTCAAAGATGTTACTGGTAGGTGGAATTGCTCTTGAGACATACCCGGCTACACCTTCATGCGGGAGTTTTAAACATTCTGCCCACTCTACTGAAGAAAACGACATTTCATTTCCATTTAAAAAAGAACTTACCCAATTATCATTATCAGACTTCTCGAAGCTTACGAGTTCATAGAACTGTTTCACTAACTTCGGGTAGTAGGGACCATTGTTATTTGAAAAAAAAATCTACCCATATCTGATCTTCCAGAATTTCAAGCACCAACAACTTGCTTGGTAGCAGCCAATCTACGCATAGCTCCTTTTCAATCACAATATCTCTATTCTGCAAATGAGGGTTTACTGGTCGCTTTCCCGACCTAGTTCTTACATTACTTCCACTAGCTTCTTGCTGAACTTTCTGCTTCTTTGTGTTAGGCTCTACACTGTCATCTCGGCTGGTAGGAATCTTGGTTTCTGCCATCGCGGATTTAGGTTTCTCTGTCGATTAGGAAGCTAAGATTCAAAGGTGAAAGGTTTTGGGTTCGGTGGAGTGAGAAGTGGCTTAGGCATAGTTTTATCATGTAGGAATCATAAATAAACGAATAAAGTAAAATAACAAAAAAATAAAACGATTCATATTCTTGGCGGCAGACAGAAGTTTTAAAACATTGCATCAGTGAGAATTTCAACATCGGTGAGAATTTAACATCGGTGAGAATTTCAGCATCGGTGAGAATTTAAGCATCGATGAGAATTGAACATCGGTGAGAATTTCAGCATCGGTGAGAATTTCAACATCGGTGAGAATTTAACATCGGTGAGAATTTCAGCATCAGTGAGAATTTCAGCATCGGTGAGAATTTAACATCGGTGAGAATTTCAGCATCGGTGAGAATTTCAACATCGGTGAGAATTTTACATCGGTGAGAATTTCAGCATCGGTGAGAATTTCAGCATCAGTTAGAATTAAACATCGGTGAGAATTTCAGCATCTGTGAGAATTTCACATCGGTGAGAATTTCACATCAGTGACAATTTAACATCCCCAGCTCGTGCCTAATGTAACATAACCTATCATAACTTAAAGTTTTAGTGAAAATATCATCCAATTGATGTTCAGTGCCAATAAATTCAAGAGTAATATCACCTTTTTTATAATGATATCTCAGAAAATGATGTCTTACATCTATGTGTTTGGTTCTAGAGTGAGATACATGGTTCTTAGATATGTTTATTGCACTAGTGTTGTCACAGTTAATTGAAACATGTTTAAACTCAAATCCATAGTCCAATAAAGTGTGTTTCATCCACAGAATTTGTGCACAGCAACTACCAGCAGCTATATACTCTGCTTCGGCAGTGGACAATGCAACTGAGTTCTGTTTCTTACTACACCATGACACTAGGGATTTCCCAAGTAAATGACATGTTCTAGATGTGCTCTTCCTTTCTAACTTACATCCAGCAAATTCAGTATCTGAATATCTAGTTAGGTCAAATGATTGTCCTTTTGGATAAAACAAACCTAAATTTACAGTATGCTTAAGATATTTAAAAATCCTTTTAACAGCCAGTAAGTGTGATTCTTTAGGATTATCTTGAAATCTAGCGCACATACATACAATGAACATAATGTCTGGTTGACTAGCTGTAAGATAAAGTAAGCTCTCAATCATACCTCTGTAATTGGTTTGATCCACTGGTTTCCCAGCTTCATCTATATCCAACTTACAGGTAGTACTCATATGTGTATCATTTTCCTTAATACTATCCAATCCAAAACGTTTTAAAATATCTTTTGTATATTTACATTGATTTAAAATATTTCCATCTCTAGTTTGAAAAATTTGAAAACCAAGAAAATACTTAAGCTCTCCCATTAAGCTCATTTCAAATTCATTTTGCATACTTTTTGAAAAATCAGTACATAAAGAGTGTTTAGAAGATCCAAATATAATATCATCAACATAGATTTGTACAACTAAAACATCTTTAGAAATACTTTTAATAAAAAGAGTTGGATTAGTAATACCTTTAGTAAAACCTTTTGAAATAAGAAAGTTGCTGAGTCTATCATACCAAGCTCTTGGAGCTTGTCTTAAACCATATAAAGCTTTAGAATGTTTAAAAACTTGATTTGGAAAATGAGGGTTTGTAAATCCAGGTGGTTGTTCCACAAAAACATCTTCAATTATAAATCCATTTAGAAATGAACTTTTGACATCCATTTGATATAACTTGAAATTCAGATGTGATGCATATGCAAGTAAGATCCTAATAGCTTCCAGTCAAGCTACAGGTGCAAAAGTTTCTCCATAGTCTATACCCTCTTCTTGACTATATCCCTGTGCAACTAGTCTAGATTTGTTTCTAACTATGTTTCCTGATTCATCAACTTTATTTCTAAAAACCCATTTTGTGCCTATTGTCAAGGCGTCCTTGGGTCTGTCAACAAATTCCCAGACTTTGTTTCTTTCAAATTGATTTAACTCTTCTTGCCTGGCTATTACCCAGAATTCATCATTGATATCATTATTGATATTTTTGGGTTCTAGTTGTGACAGAAAAGCTTGATGTTCAACCTGGTTCCTTAGAGAAGCTCTAGTTTGTGTTCCTCTATCAAGATTACCAACAACTGCATCTAAACGATGATTCTTTAGAATCTTAGTCGATTTGGTAAATATTGGACTAGAAACTTCAGGTTCATCTATAGGTTCGGGTTCAACAGAAGCAGATTCTGGAAAAAGCCCAGAACTGGATGTTTTTATAACTGGTTCTTTAGATTTATCATTAAGGTCCAGAATAGAAAAATCTTCTTCAAGATTCTCAAGAGAGGTTTTAGGCTCATGTGGATCAGTTTCATCGAATTTGATGTGAACGGATTCTTCCACACATTTGGTTCTCTTATTGAAAACTCTATAAGCTTTACTTGAAATAGAGTAGACAAGAAAAATTCCTTCATCACTCTTGGATGCAAACTTTTCAAGATTGTCTTTGATATTGTGAATAAAGACTTTGCAACCAAAAACTCTGAAGTAGTTTACCTTAGGTTTCCTATGGTTCCACAACTCATAGGGAGTCCTCTTAAGAACAGGTCTGATCAAGACTCTATTGATAACATAACAAGCTGTATTAACAGCTTCAGCCCAAAAGTAAATAGGCAGTTCATATTCATTGGGTATGGTTCTAGCTATTTCTTAAAGGGTTCGGTTTCTCCTTTCTACTACACCATTTTGTTGGGGTATCCTAGGGGCAGAGAAATTGTGACTATAACCATTGTGTGAGCAGTAAGATTCAAACTCATGATTTTCAAACTCACGACCATGATCAGTTCTTAGGGTTTTAATCTTAAGTCCACTAAGGTTCTCTACAGACTTGGAATATTTAATAAAGTAAGGACAAGCTTCAATTTTGTGAGCAAGAAAGTATACCCAAGTATATCTAGAAAATTCATCTACAAGGACATAGACATAATGCTTCCCATTTAAACTAGAAACTCTTGATGGTCCAAACAAATCCATGTGAACCAACACAAGTGGTTGAGAAGTTGACACTTCTTTCTTTAATTTAAAAGAGACTTTGTGTTGTTTTCTCTTCTGACAGGGATTACACACTTTGTCATTTGGGAATTCTAAATTAGGTAAGTCTCTAACTATGTTTTTCCTAGCCATTTTTCTAAGTGAGTGAATGTTGCAGTGTCCTAATCTTCTGTGCCATAGCCAAGGTTCTTTATGAAAAGCATTCAAACAAGAAATATTTTGTTTGTCTAAAGAATTTAAATCAACAGCATAAACATTTTCTTTCCTTAGAGCAGAAAATACTAAAGAATATTTGGAGTTAAAAACATCACACGAATCATTTTCAAACTTGACATTGAAACCATCATCACATAATTGAGATATACTAAGCAAGTTATATTTAAGTCGATCAACGAAAAAAACATTAGAAATTAATACTGAGTCAGTGTTACCAATCTGGCCTAGGCCGATGATTTTTCCCTTAGAGTTGTCACCAAGGTGACATGACCTCCATCAACCTTTATTAAGCTCTTGAAGAAAGAATAATCTCCAGTCATGTGTCTTGAGCACCCACTTTCTAAATACCATATCTTCTTGTAACAGCTCTTCAAGAAGGTCTCCTATAAGACAGATTTAAATAGGAAATGACTTTGGTACCCAGATTTTCTTGGGTCTAGATAGGTTAGCAATCAGGGCTTTAGGTACCCAAATTTGTTTTATGGGTCCCATACAATTAACAGAAACAACAGATTTTGAAAGATAAACTTTATTTGGTCTATAACCATGTGAATATCCTGTTGAAGCATATGAATTTCCAAAACTGGAACTAGCAATATTTTTTCAAACTTAGGAATAAATCGGGTTCTGGTGAACTGTCTCTGTCCTGGTTGGTATCCTAAACCAGTAGCATATCTAGGTGCAACTTGCTTTCCTAGCATTTGAGTTAAAGAATCCTTTCCATTTGTGAATTTTTCTAAATCCTTTCTAAGTTTCTCATTTGACAGTTTCAGTTCTATATTTTCCTTTAGTAGTTGAGAATTATTTTCTTTTTCTATATCAAGATCAGATTTATGCTTAACACTTAAAGCATACTATTTCTTTAAACCTTTGTATTTGTCTTTAAGCTCATCACAGGTTTCTTCCAACATATCACAGTACTCAAATAGTTCAATTTTAACATGTTTTCTAAATCAGAATCATCTCCATAATAATATGAATTTAAAACAGGAGTGTCAGATGTCACCTCAGAATTATTTGTCATGAAACACTTGTTGGCTCGATTCCTTTCAGATTCCGAAGATTCGGCTTCACTAGTGCTGTCTTCTGAAGCACTCCAGGTAGCCTTCATGGCTTTCTTGTACTTCTTGTCTTTGTAATCATATTTCTTTTTTAATTTTAACTTTGGACAGTCTACTTTGATATGTCCTTTTCTCTTGCATTCATAGCAGACAACTTCATCAGTTTTGTCATCCTTCTTCCAATCATTTTTTCATTTGCCTTGTTGGTCATACTTTCCTTTGTAATTTGGTTTCCTAAAGAATTTCTTTTTCCTATAAAACTTTTTGAATCTCTTGTCTATTTGAACCATCTCGGCATCACTGTCAGATTCTGAATTTTCACTCATTGAACTCTCAGTCTCCATTTGTAGTTTATCCTTGTCTTTACTCTTAAAGGCAGTAGTTTTAAATGCTACAGATTTTCTTTTGGGTTCCTCATCTTTTTCTTTATTTACTTTATGCTCTTCTTCATACATCATCAGCTTACCAAATAATTCCTTGACAGGCAGTGTTCCAATTTCACAAGATTCTTTAATTGAAATGGATGTACCTCTCCATCTATTTGGCAAACATCTCAGTATTCTCATAATTTGTTCTTTTGCAGGAATAATCTTTCCGAGTGAGCTCATTGTGTTTACTATCTCATTGAACCTGAGATACATGTCAGAAATAGGTTCATCGGGCTTCATTTTGAAATTATCACATTTAATAGTATAAGTGTTTAATCTCATTTCTTTAACATTGGTTGTTCCTTCGTGAGAAACAGCCAAGGTATCCCAAATTTCAAAAGCAGTTATACATGCAGAAATTCTATTAGATTCTTCATCTCCTAAAGCACATTATAGAGCATTCATAGCTTTATAATTATTATTGTAAGCAGTCTTGGTAGGTTCATCCCAAGTAGATCTATCAGTAGTGGGAATTTTGTATTCAGATTCAATAGCAGTCCAAATATCAAAACTCATGCTTTCTAGATGAATTTTAATTTGAAGTTTCCACTGAGCATAGTTATTTCCATTAAAGAAAGGTTGGCAGTTAGTAGCAACACCCTCTAGTCTATTATCCATGATATCACAAAAAGAATTTTAAAGAGATAAAAATTTAGAAATAACAGAAATTTTAAGAACATTAAAATACAATTAAAATCACAGTTGAAAACAGAGTAATATTTTCCAACCCTCTAATACCAAATGTTGGTCGGAGTGGACACTCAAGAGGGGGGTGAATTGAGTTCCAATAAAAATTTCTTCTAAAAACAATTTCTATTAAAATCCCCAATTTCAAAAATAGATTAAACTGTAGTGAATTTATACAGATTATAAAGGTTCAATTAGTTTCTCAATGATTGATTAGTTCTCAGTTAACTTAATCTTATGATTAATTTAACTTTTGAAACTAACTTACTGGTTTATAATAAATATAAACACTTGCGAGTTTAACTATCAAAGTAACCTTGAAAATAAATTAAATTTCAAAGTAATAGCAGCGGAATATGAAATAGATATGTATTGTATGGATATAAACTTTAACTAAAAACACAGAGGAGTTAACCAAGAGGTTCATTCTCAAGTCGAGACTTAGTCCTCTCAAAAGTATATATAAGGATGATCCACACCCTGGATCGGGGTTCAACAGTTTACAACTGTCCAGGTCCAAGACCTCTACCACTGTTATCTGTGGGAAACAAAACAATAGAAACCAGCTGTCCACGTCATACACAACCTCTACCACTATCCACAGTGGGAAAAAGAATGAAAAGATAGTGAGTGAGGATTTAAAAATCCTTCAGTTAAGGTTCAGGAGACAGTGTGTGTGTAAAATACAATAGATAACACACACTTCTCGTAATGTAAAAAGTAAATCACATAGATAAAGATTTAGAGATTAGAAATGGCTCTAGTGATCTTCGTGCAGCTCTTGACTCCTTTTGTTGATTTGAATTCGTTCTGAGTCTTGTTCTGGTTTTTTTCTGGAAAACAGAGTACCATCTGCTTCCTTGACTTCCAGGTTCAGCTTGCTTATCAGCTCAAAGAATGATGATGCTTTTGTGGTTCTTCTTTAGCATAGATTGCTCGATGTATTCTCTATGTTCTGGAAGCTAGTAGTAGTAGTCTCGTGAGTGCAAGTTCTCCAGTTGATCTTGGCACGTTTTGAGCTTGATCGCAAGTGTGTTCTGTGTGCTCGATCTCTTCGAGTCTATTTTCTCTCACTGTGTATTGATACATACATGATGTCTTCTTTATACCCTTTTTGTTTTTCTTAGAAGAAGGAATGATTATACTTTATGATCGTACTTGGTACGGTTTCTCCACTGTTAATTATAGGTAATCGTTTGTTTGTAGACGTGTACGGTTGACTTGGTGTAGGGATCTTCCATAGGTAGCTCTTAAAACTCTTATCGGTGGCTCTTATCGGTAGCTCTCTAAGCATCGGTAGCTCTCAGTGTGCATCGATAACTCTCTGTGTGCATCAGTAGCTCTCTGTGCATCGGTAGCTCTGGCTATCGGTAACTCTGGCTATCGGTAGCTCTGGCTATCGGTAGCTCTGGCTATCGGTAGCTCTGGCTATCGGTAGCTCTGGCTATCGATAGCTCTGGCTCTTATGCAAACCATATTTAATTGACTTAGAATTGTTTTAAAGCTTGTATAAACAAGGATAATCGAGATTAACATAAATCTGAGATTATTTAAACATTATTATTAACTTGATCAATGATTTGAAAGAATTAAAATGTAGATCATCAATAATTGAGAAGAGCATAATATATGAACACATAATTGGGATTATCAAAACAGGTGAGGTCAACACATTTCTACCTAAAAAAGTCCCAAATATTCATATTTGTTCTTACATAATAATGATTCAATTAGTATAAATAATTTTTGTTATAAAGTATGTTCATTTAGGAGGTTTTATCGACCATCATGAACAATATCTATTTTATTTAATTGAATTTTTATTATAACAATATAGAATTAGAAATAAATTATATTATACTTACTATCATCACATATCACTATACTATTATTTCTATAACTATCCATGAATGCAGGAAAAAAAAGAATAAGTATGTTGTTTATATTGGTGGTGAATTGTCCATATTTTGAACAACATTTCTGATATTAATATGATATTTAAAAATAAAGTGTATATATGGTAGATATCCCATTAACAACGTAAGATTGTATTATATTAACTATATTGGTGTA
Organism: Viscum album; assembly: GCA_963277665.1. Taxonomy (NCBI): domain Eukaryota; kingdom Viridiplantae; phylum Streptophyta; class Magnoliopsida; order Santalales; family Viscaceae; genus Viscum; species Viscum album. The sequence goes on from OY728159.1 coordinate 728,781,615, forward strand.
ATTATGTATTTTGAGATGGAATTTTTTTGGATGAGGAAGAAAAATTAAATGCCTCGGTTGAGGGTATTACTATCTCCTTTGGATGTCTCCATATATGCTTCTACTCAAGGTATCGTGGATTGGAATTTTGATAATACTAAGTACAATAGGTATGTGGGGAAAATATATGGATGTAATTTAATTAATATTTTGTATGTAATGAATGTTAGATTGTGTGATGAGAATGAGTTGTGAGAGGTGGTATTTATTAGAGGAGTATATGGGTGTTTTTTGAGTATTATATTTCGTTGTTTATGATTTTTTATCAAGCCTAGAAATAGGGATAAATTTGGTGAAAATATATAGTTAATGGATTATTTATTTTAAACTAATGGATTCCAACATCAAGCCCTATGAAATTAATCATGAATTTAAATCGTAATATTAAATATCAAAATTTTTCATCTTTCATTATTAAAAAAAATAAAATATTTCTTAAATATAAAAAAATTACCTAACAATAGTTTCTTATTCAGAATCATGAAATTAAATCCATTTTTCAAAACAAAATTATAAATATGAACAAATTATTTTTAAAATAGTGCCTTTATTTATTTTAAAATTTAAAATTTCAATATTACGACCATTTTTTGACCCACTAAAAATTATTAATGACAAAAAACATTATATTATTATAATAATGAAACATAATGTTTTTTATAATGATATATTATGAAAATAAATTTTATTTCAAAAAATTATATTTTTTTAAAAAATATATTAAAACCTAATTTTTAAAAAAAAATAGAAATACAAATTTTATCATTTTAAAAAAAATACTTACATGTACCATGATATAAATGTACAATAATTTCATTTTATAAGAAGCCTAATTTTTATTCTACACTTCCACAGATAAAGGTTATGTTTTAAATTTCAGGTTACTATTCTAGATTGTTATATTATTATTCAAATCGTTAGATAAGTAATCCAATGTAAATTTTTGAAACTATCATATTGTATCACTTCTTTCGATAAATACTTTATATTTCATTCATTCAAAATTCGGGTTTATTTCTAAACATGTTCATATATATTTTAATTCTAAAATTGAATAATTTAATAATAATCTTTTTTAAATTTATGTAGTGTTATTAATGAATGTGTTTATTCTTTGGTATCATGATTTTCCATGTGGTAACACCCCAAGATTTCATAGTACATTATCTTTTCAATGTAATTCAATAAAATTTCTTACACACAACACTCAGTTCGGGCACCCCATAACTTACCAAAATAGCTGTTCAAAGTGAAATTCTGAATAGTATAAACTAAATTATGAATTATATATACTCCATATAAATTTATAATTCATATTATTTGTTTCTCAGACATAAATTAAGAACAAATTCATTTTTTCAGATAAAAGATGTATTTTTCCAAAAACGAAATTTCACCGCCTTTTATTGGAAAAACATTTTTAAAACCAATATTTTAAACATATATATATTTAATTTAATGAAATTAAATTCTTATTTAGAATTGGTACATAAAAACTAAGTTTGGATAAATTTTTTGTAATGTCCTAATAACTTTCTTATTTAGATTAATAGTGAAAACTACTAAATTTTAATTGAACTCCACTTTTTTAAATCAAAATAATTTATAGTTTTAAATTATGATTTTGAATTGTTTGTAAGTATAATTATATTATATTATTATCATTTAATACAATATAGGTGATTATAATTAATTTCACATTTAAATTTTACATGAACACGTAACAATATTTTGATTGTTTTTAATTTTTAAACACCCGCCTTTTGGTTTTGACAATGATAATTGATTTTAATTTAATTAATCCAACTTCTATGTTTTTAATTTTTTAAAATATACATCATTTTTGAATTTGGAATATCAAAATTATATTAGGGTAAATTTTTGGTATTTTTCCGTAAAATATCATTTTTCATTGAATAGTGAAAAATAATGTGTTGTTTAAAAACCACTTATTATTTAAATAATAATATATTTTATATAAATATATTTTAAGTCAAAAAATTAAATAATAGCTATATAAGTACAATATAATTCATTGGAGTTGTTTTTTAAAAATATTAGATATATAATTTTTTTTGAACTTTTTACCGTCTTATACCATCTTTCTAGGCACATTTGCAAATTTGAATAAAATGTAATTTTTCCTCTTATGTAAATTGAATTTCCAAAATCTGAGAGGTGTGGTTGACATTAGTATGTAAAATGTGGTTCAATATGATAAAAATAAGTTTTGGTGAATATTAACTTTTGACTTTTATTTGCCACGGTTAAAAATAAATAGGGTAATTAAAGGTAAAACTGATATTAAAATTTTCCTAACACATGTACTAATTCTATTGGATAGGTCTATATAAACCAAAAAACAACCTTAATAATAATATATTATTCTTTTTTCCACTTTTTTTATTAGGAAATTTATTATTATTTTATTTAAAGAAGAGTTAAAAATGTTAAATTCAAAGCTTAATTACTATACCATTTTAAATATAGGGTTATACGAAAGATAAATTTGACAATAATTATGAATAAAAAATATAAAAGGATTTAATACATAATGGTATTCTATTTATAATTTTTAGATATTAAATAATTATATTTATTTTTCACACAATGATGATGTAGAAATTACAATATCAATGAATGATTAAAATAATTGATATTATAAATATAAAAATAAATCTATATTGAGGATTTTTAATCCATACAAGAATTATCTATGTTAATATGACATTTTATGGTTGATTAAATGAATTTTTCTAGAATTAATCACTCATTTATGACTTCAACAAAAGAAATTACTAAATACTGTCAAAATTGACATAAACGAGTTTTTAAAATAAATATTATATTATTAAATGATATAATTGTACTAAGAATTTAAGCATCATCCAAAGGACTTATATAAATCTATATATATCATTAAGTAACCTTTTTGGTTCAATTTTAATTTTATAGTATTTTTATTAACTATTTATTATAATAATACAATAAGTCATGTGTAAAGTTAAACTATTTAACTAAGAGTTAAAACTAAAATATAAGGTTAATATGATGACCTAAACCTGTCTAAAACCTATTGGTTTAGAGGGTTTTGACCCAAACCCACATTGGCATCTAAATAAATCATTTTGGATCCATTACAAACCGAAATTAATTAATTATAAAATAATATTCCATGCATTTCCTAAAGTGACCCTCACCTATCTTAATAAATGGTACTTCCCCTTCTCTCAAAATCACATCTCCAAAGCCAATTGGATCAGAAAATACATACTCAAATATCCTCCAAAATACCCTACCTTATTCCTATATGACTTACATTGATAATAATGCCAACCTGCAGAGATTTTTTGATCAACTAAAAAGAAAACACCCGGAGAAGAGCTAATAATTTCACCACCTCTTTCAAAGTTCATTTCTTCTTCCACTTCCTCTATCTTTGTTATTTCCAGAAAAAAAATAACCCTCTTACCTTATACAAAATCTGACTTTATTATCTATATGGTACAACCATGTTCATTATTCAATCCATCCTATGAAAGACAAGTCACCATACATGCGTACGCGTGGCTTACCGTCTCGACGTCGTGGTGTAGTTTGTTATTCAAACAGTTCATGCTTTGGATGGGTATAATAATGAGAATTACAGATTTAAATAATAAATATACCATTTTATGGATTCAGTATATATGATATATCATCCAATTACATACTATTTCACCCTCATTAGATTGATATTATCCCATGTGCGTACGTAAGGATTATCATCTCCACGAACGCAATGAAATTCATTCTCCATCGTCACCATTTGAGAAAAATTTTCACTTTACGAATAAAAAAATCTGAACTTAATATAATTATTTATATGAATCAAATACATACTATGAATTACAAAAATGGCCTATTTAAGAAAACATTTAAAGGAAAACAAATCTGTTAATACCCAAAACAATGAGACTACTGAAATATTATTAAAAAATATATTTGAAGATCATATATGATATCATATTTATGTATATGGTTCTTGTATAATTTAATAACAGTTATTTAACTATTATACATGAGGATAACATTCCCACAATCAAGGAAAATTAAAAGGAAAGGGTTTATTACTAAATCTCATAATTATATGAGATTGTTTATGTGTGAGTATTTTCTGGGACATATTTATTATACATGATAATATTTCACAAAAAAAATTAAAATATGATTATTTTGAGATTCTTATTAACAAAAAAATAATTTTTAATGTATCAAATATTTATTCTTATCAATATTTATCCTTAATTTCCATGTTTTCAATAAGGCTGGAAGGATTTATTAATATAGACATGAATGTTTTAAAATGTAAATTATTTTAAAAATATTCAATGTGTTATGGGACACATTGATTCAAAAATATCTTTTAAATTTCATAATTTCTAAATTTTTATACATTTAAATGATTTAGTGAAAAAGGGATATTTCACTCAATGAGTATTACTAATCATTTTCAACTATATCATAATCTGTTATTGGATATTATTCTTGATTGAAGTTGATTTCTTATCATTCAATATTTCATATTTTATTGGATGAGTTATGATATGTTTTACTATGGATGTTATATTTTTATAAAATTCATTTTTTATGGATAAAGTATTGGAATTTTGTATGCCAGTTTTAATGTGATTGTTTATGTTGCGTTTCAACAATTTCAAATGAGGAATGTAATGAAATTAGTAAATGACTAGTGGATCCCTATATAGCTCCTCTAGGGATAGGTAGATCTCATTAGACAAAATATTGCCTTGGCACAAGGACTTGAAAAAACCCTTTATGTGTTTTTGTGGCACGAAGCCCTGGCTATGTGGTATTGATGTTCAACATTATGCATTTTCTCATATGAAATTAATTATTACATGTGATTATTTGACAAGTAGAATATCTATGTACATGTTTATATGGTAATTTTTTATTTATTATCCCCATTTTATGTTCAACATTACGTTTACAATACTATAGTATTTATTACACATCGTGCCTTAATCTTTTATAACTTCCACTAAATTATTTACCCTTACTAAGCATTTGAGCTCACCCCTTTCTAATGTTTTATTATCCAAGAATTCCATGAAGTGTATTATGTTTGAAATTTTGGGTTAATATAGGGGAATAATGGCATTCTAAATAGATTATTTATGTTTTATTTTATGTTTGAATGTGTAATGTAACATTCGTGTATGTAATCTATTTTCCAAGACAACTAAACTGATTGTTCCATTAAGAAATTATTCCTTCTAATCATGCTAATCAATTAAAATAATGCACTAACTCCGGGCTTCTGGGGTTGGGGTGTTATAGTTGGTATCATAGGATGTTTAGTAAAAACCATAGAAGCTAGATTTAGAAAAACTCTGATTAGAGAAAATTACCGTAAGATAAACATTGAGGATTAATATAGAAGAACTTCCTATAATTTTTGTAATGTATAGATTTAGTGAGTTTTCCATGGAATACATCCATGTCTGTATACGAGCTGGTAGAGGCGGATTTGGCACAGATGTTCCTAGGAGTGAAAACTCGAACAAGAAGTTTCAGGCTTGACCTGAGGTATCCGGGTACACAATAGTAGGCCTTTATGATCTCTTGGTTACAACACTCTTGGGGGATATGCTTAAGAAAATTCACATTTTAATTACAAGGAATTATTATTGATTTACGATTAAATACCTTTTAAAAGTAATTTTTTTATGATTTTAGATTATATGCATATTATTTTCAATTTACTTTCTGTATATTTCATGTTTAGAAATATGAATTATGATTCATAAAATAACTATGTGTATGAAATTGTTTAAAAATGGCACCCAATAGAGGTAATGAGAACAACAGGAATACACATGATCCCAAGAGTAATAAGGATCATAACATTCATGGTATTAGGTCAATGATTATAAGGGAAATAGTCTCATGTATATTCTCATCATATGTAGAAATATTATCATTTGTTAATAAGATATGTAATTAATTCCTTGAGTCTTATGTCATTAAAGGGAATCAAGGGGATAAAATGATGGTAGAGAAAAAAACGGTTAAAGGGGAAGAGGGGAAAGAAGGATTTTTCCATATCTGATAACTATGAAAAGAATCACCATAGTAAATTCTTGAATGTAATTAAAGTTTGTTATAAGTGTGGAGAAAAAGGACACCAAGTATGCAATTACAAGGGTAAGAAAAAGGTTTCAAATGTATAATACTTTGTTTACAAGAAGTTGGGACACTACGCGAATCAATTTCCAAATCATCAGAGTATGCCCCAAATGATGATATTGGATAATAATGAAGTTATGATACAACCACAGATGAGAGGAATGACTGGTGTTCTTTTTTTTCATTAAAAATTTAATTCATTTGAGTATTGTATCCATGATTTACTGCATATATGAATTATGGAAATTAATAAGGACTATACTACACTACTATTTCATTTAGGATTTGAGATTATATGGTTATTTGAAAAGTGACTCAATAACAAGTTAAAATTATTGGAAAATAAATGGTTGAAGGAATGATATACCATAATATAGTTTTGATACTAAGGTAGTGATTTTGGAATAAGATATTGTTGATTTTGATAAATTATATTCGATATTCATGAATACATTGAAACTAGTTAATTGTTTCTTCCATTATTGTTGGAGTTTACAACATTTTTTGATATATGGTGCACATCCAGTATTCTTTTATGAATAAAGTAGTATGAATGTAATCAATAAGGTTTTACGTTTATTCAAGGTGTTACCATGTTTTAAAAGAATGCATGATGAAGGTATTCATAGGTTATTACGTTGAAAAAAAGATCTTAATTGTGTTTACATTCCTTATAAATATTAGACTGTGAGTTTGGACAGAAATATTATGGATAATTCTATAGGTTAGAGTGGATTATGTTTGACATTTGATATGTTGTTATGTTTAAATTATTTCTTATGATTATTATTGGATTGTTATAAAATGGAAAACCAGGAGGGCGGGTGACAACCTGGAGGTCGGGTGACCACTCGGAGGTCAGGTGACAACCTGTCACGTTTGGAAAGGCTGCAATACTGGATCCCATAACGGAAGGGCGACAAGGGCGCATCACCTTCCACTGAACTACGTGTTCTCTAGGTTATTATAATGCAGGTTTTTTTAATATTCGATCAAATTAATTATAAATTCATTATTTGGAACCCTATATGACTAGGATAAATAGAATATTTTTTAATTATATTATCATTTTCATTGAAAGATAAGCTTGTGGTTGGAATTAGTTGAAGGATGAAACTATACTTATCAATTATATTTTGTCCGCATATTATATGAATTAATTAATTCATAAACATTATATAAGGGATCTTAAAACCAAAAAAAATTTCCCTAATACCTGATGTTTTGATGAACCAATGATATTTTAAGTAATCATAGATTGATGTCTTTCAGGCCCTCAATTTTACACTTGATCATGATTGATGACCTTAATAAATCCTTATAAATATTTATGTTCTTCCTCCAATTACATGTATCTAATTTCGACAAATTTTCTCTTAATCGAGATCATAAAATAGTGGTGATAGTTTCATTTCCCTTTCCCATATATTAATACTAAATTTGATTAATCTAATTTCTGATAAGGATTTTCCACAAAGGTATTTTACTATTTTTAACCTTATTTTTTGAATGAAAATTTTAATATTCTGAGAATGAACTTTATTGAAATATGGTAGAATGTAACATCCTTAGATTTCATAGTATGTTATCTCTTCAATTTAATTCAATGACTTTCCCTACTCGCAACACTGAGTTCGAGCGCACCACGACTTACCAAATAAGCCGTTCAAAAAGTGACTATGAATAGTATAAAATTAATTTTGAATTTATATACAATATATAATTTTAGATTCCATATTATGTCTTTCTTAGAGATAATATAAGAACACATTCATTTTTTTCTGATAAAAGATGTATTTTTTTAAAATGAAATTTTCCCGCATTTTAATTGTGAACCCTTTTTAAAAAAAATATTTGACACTTTTAAATATATAATTTAATTAAATTAAATTCCTTTTTTCTAAGAGGGGCATAATAATTTATTTTGGATAAATTTTTGTTACTTTTCCAACAACTTTCCTGTTTTGATGAATTGTGAAAAATACTTTTTTTTTAATTGAAAAAACCCTTTTTTAAATCAACATAATTTATAGTGTTAAATAAGGAATTCAAATGTTTTGGAAGTATAATTAGATTATTTTTTCTCATTTATACAATTTAGGTCATTATATCAATTTTCATAATTATATTTGACATAAACACATGCCAATATTTTGATAGTTTTTAATTTATAAAAACTTGCTTTTTGGTTTTGACAATGAAAATTAATTTTAAATTAACTAATTAAACTTCTATGTTTTGAATTTGGTAAAATAGACTTCATTATTGAATTTATAATATAAAAAATTTTCTTAGCCTGAATTTTTGGTATTTTTCTATACAGTTTCAATTTATTATGAATGGTGAAAAACACTCCGTTATTGCTTAAAACATAAATTTTATTTAAATAATTATTTATTTTATTTAAATTTATTTTTTGTCAAAATAGATACATAATACCTATATCAGTCCAATTTAATTAATCAGAGTCATTTTATAATAATATTAGATATTTAAAATTTTATTGAACTTCTAATCGTCTTATACCCACCTTTTAGGAAAAATAGAAAATTTTCATAAAACCTAATTTTAAAACTTCATTGAATAGTCTTTTAAAATACCATGACACATAATTGAAATCATTATGTAAAATTTGGTTCAATAAGATAAAAATAATTTATGATAAATAGTTACGTTTGTCTTTTATTTACCATTGTTAAAAGTAAATAGGGTAATTGACAGTACAAATGATATTATAATTACCCTAACACATGTCCTAAGTCTATTGGATAATTATATTTCGACCATAAACAAACATAGGAATAAAATATGATCCTTTTGATCCAATTGGGTTAGATTAGGACATTTATTATTATTTTATATAAGGAAGAGTTAAATTTGTTAAATTCAATGTTTAATAACTAAACCATTTTTAATATTACTTTATACAAAAGATAAATTCACCTATAAATATTCCATAGAAATAAAAAAATATTTACTAATTAACGTTATTTTATTTATAATTTTTAGAGAATAAATAATTAAATTTATTTATGACATAATAATGATGTTGTAATTACATTATCAATGAATTATTAAAATAATTGATATTATAAATATAACACTAAATGTAAATTGAGGCTTTTTATTCCATCCAAAAATTATGTAGGTTAATATGAGATTTTATGTTTGATTCAACTAATTTTATTCTAATTAGTTATTCTTTTATGATTTCCCAAAAAATAAATTAAATAATATTGTCAAAATTAACATAAATTAGTTTTTAAAACAAATACTATATTATTAAAGGATATAATAGTCCTAAAAATATAATGTTCAGACAAAGAACTTATATAATAATAGATATAGCATTAATTAACCATGTGGGATTAGCTTGTCATTTTTTAGTAAATTTATTAGCCATTTATTATAATAACACAAGAAGATATGGTAAATGTTTAACTTTTTGACTATGAGTTAAAACTAAATGATAAGGTTAATATGGTGACCTAAACCTATCTAAATCGATTGGTTGATAGTTTTTTGACCCCACCCCACCTTAGCCTCTAAATAAATTTTTTTAGGGCCATTATAAACTGAAAATGATTTTATTATAAAATAATATTTCAAGCTTTTCATAAAGTGAACCACACCTATCTTATAAAAGGCTACTCCCTCTTCTCTCAATATCACACCTCCAAAGCCATTTTTTTGAGCCAAAACCTGCTCAAATTTTCCCCCAACTACACTCACTTCAGCCTATAGGCTTTACATTAATCAAAAATCCATCCTATGGAGCTCTTTTTATCAACTCAAAAAGAAACACCCAAAGAAAAGGTAATAATTTCAACACCTCTTTGAAGATCTTTTCTTCTTCGATATCCTGTTTCATTGATGTTTCCATACCAAAATAATAGCTCCAATAAATTATACGTATTGTGATGTTATTATAAATATTGTACCTCAATATTCATTATTCAATCCATCCTATGTATGACAGGTCACCATAATTGTGTACATATAACTTACCATCTCCACGTCGTGGTGCAGTTTGTTATTCAATCACTTTAGGATTTGGATGGATATAATAATGGGAATAAATAATGTAAGTTATAAATATATCATGTTAAGGATTATTTATATATGATATATAATCCAATTACATAATATTTCACCGTAAATTGAATGATATTGTTGCTCGTGCGTACGTATGGATTACCGTCTCCACGAACACGACTATATTCATTCGTCATCGTAACGATTCCTGAATAATTTTCATTTTTTGATTAAAAATAATGTTAAAAACTTAATATAATTCTGGATATAAATCAAATATATCCTATAAATAACAAACAAGACTTATGTAACAAAACATATAAAGGAAAATGAAACAGTTAACACCCGAAACAACGATTCTACTGAAATATTATTAACAAATCAATGTTAGAAGATCATATATGATATTATATTTATGTATATGGTTATTTTATAATTTAATAAAAATTATTTAAGTATTATACAGGAGTTTAACATAACCACAATCAAGGAAAAGTACAAGGTAAGTGTTAATTCCTCAATCTCATTATTAACCAAGATTTTTTGTGTGTAAGTAGTTTCGGGAACATATTTATTATACATGTTAATGTTTCCAAAAAAGAAATTTTAAAATAATTATTTTATATTACTATTTATCTAAAACATCATTTTAAATGATATAAATATTTTTTCTTTTAAATCATTCTCATTAATGTTCATGTTTTTAAAATGGTTTTAATGATTTATTTATATGTACATGTATGTTTTAAAATGTAAATTCCTTTAAAACGTTTCTTAGTTGTATGAGACACGTTGATTCAAAAATATCTATTCAATGTTTCCCTTTATATATTGTGTTAATTTTATATGATTTCTTGAAAAAGGGTTATTTCACTCAAAGAGTTTTGCTGGTCATTTCTAACTATATCATCATCCATTAATAGGTATTATTCTTTATTGAAGTTAATTTACTATAAAACAATCTTTCATATGGTATTGAATGAGTTATGATATGTTTTATTGTGTATGTGATGTTTTTATACCATTCATGGATTATGGATAATGTTTTTATATTTCTTATGATAGATATAATATGAATGTTTATATTAGGTTTCAACAATTTTATATGAGAAATGCAGTAGACTTAGTAAGTGACGGGTGGAGTCCAATATAGCTCCTCGATACATTGGAAGGTCTCAAGAGACAATCTAGTTTCTTGGCACATGGCCATGACAACGAATTTTATTTGTAGTCTTGGAACATGACCTTCACTATTTGGTAATGATGTCTGCTGTTAGGCATTTATTAATTATGAAATTAATTATTTCATGTGATTCTTCGACTAAAAGAACATATATATGCTTGATTATATGGTAATGTTTGATTTATTTTCTCTATATTATGTTCATGTTTATGTATAAAATTTAGTTGTTTTTATTAAACATCTTTCTTTAAAAGTTTATAGATTTCGATAAATTATTTACACTCACTGAGCATCAGAGCTTACCCCTTTCTTATGATTGGTTTTCCCAATATTCCAAGAAGTGTATAATGTAGTATATGCAGGGTTTAGCTAGTGTATAATGGAATTTTCAATAGATTATTTATGTTGTGTTTTATTTTTGAATGTGTAATGTAACTTTCATGTATGTAATATATTTTCCAAGACTACTAAACTGATCGATCCTTTGGGACATTATTCCTTTTAATCATGAAAATGTATTAAAATAATGCACCAACTTCAGGCTTCTGGGGCTAGGGAATTACAATTGTTTTTACATTATAGTTCTCTTATTTTCTATTTTTTCTCCAATTTTAGTACATTCAATTCATATTTTTTTATTCTATAAATGTAGTATTTAAATTAATATAATAATTTTTTGGTATTATCAGGTGGAATATGTTCTATATATACATCCACATCAATAAATATGACATGTTTATATAAGAATTTAAATTACATTAATAATATTATAAGTTGTAATATTATTCCCTCTAAAGAAATATCATCCTTGAAATTTAATTTATATACCTGGATAAAAATATCTGCGGGTACGTATTCTGCAATACTCCCTACAGCTCTTATCCCACCTCCTTGTACTTATGGTTCAACCATAAAACATTTAATATGTCAGTTTTATTTTTGGGACAAACATTCTATCTGCCCTCCAATATTTTAACTAGAATATCCAAAAAAGATAGATCACCCTCAAACTATACCACCTATAAAATCAAAACATGTGAGGAATATGGAATTTATTTAATCAGTATGGATACATGGAAAATATAATATGCATGTGATAGGGTATATGGGAGTGAAAAGTAATAGGAAAAAAATTATAACATAAATAATATCAAAGGGTTAAATTTATCTAGGATAAATCATTCCCTTCCTACAAAATATCATGACTCTCTTCCATAGACATATATAGAGTATCACTTAATATTAGACCTCAAACTCCAAGTCTCTAATATTTTTATGATCATACCACTTCTATAACTCAAATCTATAATTATGTTTTGTTGAATGATTTCAGTTTTTTTCTATTACTATGACCTTTTCATATCCTAGTAGCTTTCATTCCCTAACATCTTATAAACTCACGAGAGCTCTATATATATTCCCATAAAGGTCCTTACCTGGATATATTTTGGAAATTAAGTGGAAACAATTATCGAGAAAGTAATCAAAAGTAGGAATATATTGATTTGAACCTCCTTTGATGTTCATTGACCATGGTCACATCTGGATTTTTACCTGAATGGTAACTTTTAGTGGTCCAAATTGAATTTTAACCCAAAAATACATTAATTATAGTATAAGTATGCGAGTGATCTTCAAGAAAGTTATCTGTTATTTTTCAATAAGAATTATTTAGTAAATAATTTTAATAATTAATAAATGTTTTAAAAAATCATCCAAAGATTATACTATGAGAAATTGAATCATTTAATGGATTCCATCACAAAAAATTGAATTAGATAAATTGGATATTTAACTAAATGTGGATAATTTTTTGTGGATATATCCTTTAATTGATATCATTGGAATTATTCATTATTTTGAGTTGTGTTGATCACAATAAATCATCACCACTAGGATTTAAATGTATTTGAACCTCCATGGTCCATTAGGGTCAATGAAATTCATAGAATTTCATTTGTTGGTTTGAGAATTAATTTCCCAAAAATTTCCTTATGAGAAACCTGTGTTGATTATTATTATACATAATTGTCATAGTTATTATCATTTAACCTTATTTGAATATCCCTGTAAATGTTTTAATTGGTTTAATTTAACATATCACATGGATTAAATATATAGTAACAAATGATGATGAAATTAAAATAAGTGATTTACATAAACAAAACATCAATGATTCAATTACACAAAATGACCCTTTATTTTTTTCCAAAACCCAACATATATGAGGAACTAACTAGTCATTGAATAAATTATGAAGAATAATCTCTTATTACCAAAGTTTTTCAATATATTATGGGAGGTAAGAGGAAACAACAATACAATATATGATAAAACTACAAAATTCTTTTGAATAGGTTTTTAGTTATCCTCTAATAAATATGAATGCATATTTGATTATTGACTCCCCAATAATTTCTCAATGATTAATTAATTATATTTCACCTAATATATTTACATGTCTAGGGTTCATAATCCAAGGTCATAGGGTAGGTATGTGGGTAGAAATGAGGAAGGTGTTTTTCTGTTAAATAGTGATAAAATAAATAGAAGGGTTTGTTTAATTGTTTTGTTTATTTTGTTCCTCTGTATTTGAGTCATATAGTCAATTTTTTAGTCTACAAAATTTATTTAACATTCATAGACCTTGTGTAGACTGATATTTCATTGTAATCGACCGTGATCGGTCTGAGGGCTTGTCTGCATGGTCTGAGTAACCATACAGATAACATTTAATCAACATTTAATCTTTAAATGGATTCTTTCTGGGTATCATGGTGAATTAACATTGTATTTTGACTATTTTGATATCAATCATTTTATTTTTCCTCAGTTAATTTTTCATTAATTATTTCTAGTCATGGTCACATGGTTTAAATGACTTAATATTAACCATGTACCATGTAAATATGTAAAAATACATCCCATTTTCCCTTTAATGGATTTTTTATGGCATATCTCATTAGATATTCATTTGGAAATAAATACCCACTTATCAATAGATAATAGGGACAAAAATTCATGAAAATTAATCATAGAACCCTTTTCCATTATAATATATTATATGAAATTGACTCATACATATAATTTCATTACCCCACCCCCCAATAGATAAATTATTTATTGTAAACAATTATCATGATAAAAATCTCAAAAGGACTATAAAATAAATATATAGAAATATTTCATATTATTTCAACCATTTGAATGAATTTTTTTGATTAATTATTATTTAAAATCCAATAAACATTTTGACAACTCAGAAATCCTTTGAGAGAATAAAAAATATAGTCTCATTTATTTCATTCAAAATTTTCATACATAAATATTTTTTCATTTAAATATAAAATTATCTTGTTAATTTAAAATAACATTCTTAAATCGATTTATATCTCATCATAATCATGGTAATTTCAGAAAATTATCTCTTAGACACTAAATGGGGGGAAATCACATTATAGGTTAATAAAACTCTTTTTCTTGCACAATTGATAATAATATAGGTTCATCATTATCAGGGGTATTCATTTTTATGTCTTGAATTTTCATTGATGTGGGTTTATTAGAATGAATTTTAGTACCCAAATTTTTAAACCTCTAACACAAATGAATTATTAGAGTAATTCAATAGGTTTTTTAATTAAGACATTGTAATAACAGTGTATGTGATGTTAGTATTTTAAAATATTAACTTCTTCATATGAAAAATTTTTCTTTTATTTCCTTATGTTCCTAAAATTAGACTACGACATTATAAAATCAATATTTAAACCCTTTATTTTAAGAATAAATATTTAATGAATTCTACTTGAGTGTTCCAATTCTTATTTGAATGAAATCTAGGATTATGAATCCTAGAGATTGACAATTTTTTTAACGATTCAAGAAATTATATATTCAGTTAAATAATCTGATTGTGAATCAAATATACTATCCATTAAATGATATTTACCAAAAAATATTTCATTCATTGTGAGGCCATGTTAATGAAAAATAGGTTGGAAAATTTTAGGTGACCTTCGCTATGCTTATAATAGAGTATGGTCTACAATGATAATATTACGGTTTAGAAAATACATCATATAAATATATCTAATTAAAGGGACTACGAAAATACACAATTAATGGTATATTATAATAGAATAAAACTCACCTAGATAAAGTGGTGAAACCAGTTCATGTTTGTACGTTTGTCAATATTGAATATATGAGTGTCACATGAGGGAATAAAATGTTTCACTTCTTTTATTAGATAATTAATCCATCAAAATTAATCCATAACATTTTATTAGTAATAGTGAGACATATGGTATCACACGATCACGCAATAGAAGAAAGCGTAAGAAACATAAAAATATCTAATAAAATACATAGGGAATATCCTATATAGAAAAAGTGTGTGGTCTAACAAGAAATTTTTAGGGAAATATTATATCAGTTCCATCTAATGGGAGGACATATTCCAAAGGGGTTCTGTAATGCAACAAGGGATGTCTCTTCTAATGTCTGATCTCCTACTGCAATCTAATAGTCCATGACCTTAGTTGATGGAGGAGCTAATTTACTAATCTCTTCATCTCCTATTACTAGTTTTGTAGATTCTAGATATAAATAAAATTATTTATTTGAATTACATGAATCACTAAAATTAATATTTTATGAAGGGATTCTGTTTTGTAGGGATTTTTAGAGGTCTAAGGTAGTGAATTCAATTAATCTGTCACATCTATTTAGTGTTGATTATTCTAAAACTACTAGTCAAACATAAAAACAAAATCATGATCCTTATTATATTATAGGTATGGTTCGATATATGTTATTCCCATAAGGTTTGGTTTGGTTGTGTTAAAGTATTAATTGGGTAGAGGAATGTTTTTTCCTAAATGGATTAGTGTGTGGTATTGGTATAGTAGGATAGACAGTGGTGATTCTCCTCTGGTTGAGGGTTATGATTGGAGGTTTCTAGTGGAGGTGAAACCACTTGGTTAGTTTCAGGGTCCTCCTCATGCAATCTTCAAATAATATATCTATTCAAATTACATTTTGCCATTACCATATGTCCATACCAAGTGATTTCAAATAGAAGATGAAAAAAATTAGTGGAGGAGTCATTTTCAAAAAGGAGTCAACGATGCTCAAACCATAGAATAATGTATGGAATTTTTAAAATATATCCTAAAGGATAGATAAACTTGTGGAAAAAATATAGGGTGAATATATATGAACAATTGATGGCCTTCCCATTAATAATCGAATAAAGAAGAAATAACCACTGAGTTTCATGTTCCCTGGATAACTAAATAGGTAGTGTAGCTATTAGTGAGGACCTAATGGTGGATGTGATGGCCCATGTTTATCAATTTATAGGATTTATCAGATCGGGGAACATACACTAACCTCATTTTTATGATAGAAGCCAACAATTCTCTAGTGAAATTTGGGTCTGAATTCATGTTAGTTTCAGAATAATATATGTTGTGTACATAATCCTCAGCATAATCGGATAATTAAGTGGAAAACCACTCAATTTGAAAAAAATACTGTTTCTTGAGAAGGTGGAATTTCACATCACCTTCAGCCTAAATATGTTCCAAAAGTCATCAGTAGTAGGAGAATCTTAGTAGAGAACGTTTTCTAAAATTTATAGTATAAGATCATAGGCATATGTTTCTGTGAATAGAGGGGTCCACTGTAATGTTATCAACAAAAATAAATCTTCAGATCTCATTAGAGATTCCAATTGTATTAAGGTAGTGGATTTAAAACCATATTTGGGGGATGACTTCAGTAATAGTAAATACTCAGTTTCCATGATCAACCTCATTATTATAAAGATTTTGTTAATGCATGAGAAGCTTTTCCAAACATGAGCCACATGATTTCATGGAATATGAGGCTATTAAGATATTCAGAGGGTATCCTATAGGAATTTTAACAATATATATCACACATATAAAAATTATAATGAATATAATTGAATTTATATTAATTTACTCATAATTACATCCTAATATATCCTAAAACCCATAGAGATTGGTGAATAAAATTATTTTTTGAAATAATTGTCTATGAAATGAATATTCAATGATTTTCTTGAAAATTCGAAAATGAAAAATCAATAAAAACTAGAATAGAAATTAAATAAAATGATAATTGAATTGGGGTAGGAGAAATGAAGTTTTTTCCTAACCAATGATAAGTGGATGAAAAAAATACTGAACAATAAAAGATAATGTAAAAAAAATTAGAAGGATAATTAGAAGAAGGAGATGGAGAATAATAATAATAGTAATAATAATAATAATAATAATAAACATCATGGGATTGGAACTAGACAAAACTGATTATTCAATGGATATCAATGAGAAGAGGATAAGATGTGATGAGGAAAAGGAGGTTAATGAGTTGGGTGGTATAGTTTCTTGATCTAGGGTTTGAAATGGGGGTTTTTTATTATGGTGTTTGAATTTTATTGTGGATTTTTAAATTTTTATCATTACCGTTTATAGTTTAGTAAATCAAGTGGTAACCATGGAAATCAAATTGTAACTCATGTCCTCTTGACAAGGAGGAGGTGAATAGTCTATTTATCAATGAAGATCTACCACAGTTATTGTCAGAAGTAAGTTTCTACCTTGCATAGACAAGGAAAATTATTTTGTAACTATTCATGTCGGTCTTTCTTTGAAAAAAATCCCCCATTTTAAAATTAATTGTATACCCTAAAACAAAAAATTATGTTACAAAATTTTTGTGATGTTTTCATATGATTCCATATATCATCTAATGGAGTGAATAATAATAATTACACAATTAAATTTTTACTTCTTAATTATCCTACAACTATGACTCACAAAAATTAAAACACACTATAATGCTCTACTATACAGGCAAAAAAGGAAATCATTTTTAGTAATTTTTATTAAATTTCATATTACCTCCCCTTCTGTTTTATGCTATCATCCTATGCATTATAAAACTAGGAAACATTTTTATCCAAAATACATTTTAGATAATATTCCAACCATATCTCCCATATGAAAATATGGTTTGATGATACTTTTATCTTCATTTATGGTATGTCCATATTCTCCAACATTTCCCAATGAACAGTCAAAAAGACACATTTTCACATTATATATATTTCACTACTATGGTTTTCTATTTTTTAAAAAAACAACACCTTTAAATTGAAAATAATACCATATAAATATCTTGAAATGACTTTTCAGAATTCTGTTCGTCATTAATAACCTATGTCTTCTCCTTATAAATCCTAGAATTATAATTTTCCTCTCAACAGATCACATCAAACATAGGGACTTTTAGTTTAGACTTATCCTCAAAAGATTTTATATTTAAATTGAGTATCCTAACTATTGAGTTTCCTTTATAATCAAGTTCCACTATTTAATATAAAATAATTCTATAAACAAACTAAAATTATGAAATGCACATCATATTCTAAAATGAGATTTGGTAAACCCACAAATCATGGTAAAGTATTTTTTACCAGACCTTTCTTTATTTCTAACACTTTTTGAAGAATTTTCTTTATCTCATATTTGGATTCTTCCACTTTCCCACATAAATTCGGATGATATTGTTTTCCTATATTGTACTTCACCCCACACTAAATAAAATTTTTCCTCAACATCAATTTATCAAAATGAGTTCCCCTCTCAAAAATGAGAATTTCAAGAACTCCAAACATAATAAGAATGTTCTTATTGAGAAAATATAACATAATTGTTTTGGTGTTTTGATCTGTAGCAATGGCTTCCATCCATTTGGAGATAGAATTAGAACATACTACAATATATGTGTTATTATATTATAGTGGAACAACTCCCCTAAAATAAATGTCCCATTAATTGAATATTTCAGTTTCTATTAATTGATGATTTGATATTTCTTCAGTACACCCAATATTACCCATATGATGGAATTTATATCATAGTTCAATAATATTTTGGTTATCACTATGAAATGTTGGATATAAATATTTATATTTTATGATTGAAAATTGTGTAGTTCAACCCATGGTGTCTTTTAAAGGGGGAATACTGAGATATGTAAATAATTGGTTGCACATTATTTTGATGTAAGAAAAATAAGATTATTCCATCTACACCAGATCTTAACAAGAATAGTTTTTCATAGAAATAATGATTCACATATGCAAGACATATTTTTCATGTCTGTTAAGAGATATCTGGTTGGAGCACACTTGTGGATAGTGTTCAATAAAATCCATAAAACTATGGATGATCTGAAGGTAATAACAAGAAAATGATTTTAACTGGGAAATCTTCCAGAATCTCCTTATCCACTTCTTCCATCATGTAATGTAATTACAAGTAGTATAGATATTCATAAATGGGGTTCTAAATCTCTTTTTTATAATGAATTTCCATATCACAATCAAGGAGTATGTCTACCCAATGATATAGATATCTACCTATATCGTCCCTATTTTAAAGGAACATGAGTGTTTCATGATCTATGTATACAATATATTTAGACAAAAGTAATTCTAAATTAAATCATCCAAATGAAAAACACTAATACAAAAATATCCTTCTCTATTTTTATATAATTTATTTGAGATCCATTTAAAGTGATTTTTAATTCCTAAATTTTGTTAAAAAATCAATCCAAATTTTTTCCGAGGACATATCCCACAATATATTTTTTCACATTACACTTTAGCTCGAATGGTTTATTCCAGTACAAAAAATACATAATTGTATATTCCACTATGTAATGTTTATAAAACTAAATTTTTTTGAGTAATAAACAATAATATTTTAAAATGGATTCCTTTGATAAACTATTTCCAAATGGGAGAAACCTTTGTTCATATTCCATGATGAACCTATGTATAAGCCTATATATCCTGTAAAACTATGGATTGGTCGAACTGGTGATTGAGTGTGAGGTTTTTCTATGACAATGAATTTTATGTGACTATCCTCTATCCATTTTAAAAAAATCTAAATCCTGAAACTATATGAGGATATACCACAAAATTTTATTTCTCCCACTTTATATCTAAATTTTTCCTTTCAAAACATTCTCTAAAATTATCTAGATCTCTCATGAATAGGTTAAATGATGTAACATATACTGATAAATCATACATAAATCCCCTAATAATATAATTATCCTAGTATCTGTGTGGATTTATGTTTTGTTTGATGATAATAGTTTTTTCTAGACTATTCATCTTAACACAACAAAGTTATATTATTACAAGAGATTGGAATTATAGTAGTGGAGTATGATGTGTGACATCTCATGTTTTATGTCCCTCTATTATACCTTCCAATAGATAATGACAGAGTATCTAAAACGATATGGTTTTCAATATCTAATTCAGTTGATCATTTTTAGCGGGATGAGTTAGTAATGGATTTTATATTTATATTACTATAGATTCCCTAAGGGATGAAATCTATATGGGTTATGGTTGATCGATTGGTAAAATCAACCCACTTCATTCTGATCTTGGACGCCACTAATGTGGAAGATTAGTGTATGATGTATGATCGTGAGAGTTTACGTTTATTTTTAGATTCCTTATCCATTATTCATGATAGGGATTAAAGAGTTACCTCCATGTTTTAGAGTATTCTCTATGATGTGATGACAAATCATGTTAGGTTGAGTACATCATACCATCCATAAATGGATGCTAAGATAATGTGTAATTTTTATATCGAAGAGGGTATGATCTATGTATATAACATGTACTTATATGAGTTGTGGGAAAAAATCTAGGGATTTTAGAGTTTTATTATAATAGTAGTTATTAGTGATCAATCTAAATTTCCCCTTCTATGATTTATATGGTCACCAATTAATATCACCACATTGATGGAAATAGGTTTGTGAGGCCTCAATTGTGGGATCGAGTCTTGTTCTATAGAAATCTGAAAGGATTCATCATATAAATAATTGTGTAGTAATTAATTATTTTTGGATTAAATCATATGAGGACTATCAATGTAAACTTATAGAGTTTTCCATAGGATTCCATGTTTTCTAGAAATTTTATACTTAGTTCGATCACCATCGTCTTGAGAATTTGGGTAAGATGGATATAATCCATGTTGGATCATTAGAGATCCCAGAGTGGATTGGGATGTTTATAAATAAATTTTAATTATTGTATTGTTTTATTGGTATTCATTATGTTTTCTACATATCTTAGTTTAGGAAGTACCATCCAAATCCATTTCATATTCTTAGTTAGGAATATATTCTGTTAGATCCGTTTATTTCAATTATAGGGAAATCAATTGAGATCATTGATCATTAAATGAAATTATTCCATTGAAATTATATCCTAATTGTTTTATTATTATGGTGATATGTATCATATTCTCACAAAATAAGGGAGATAAAATCATCGGTGAGGGAGTAGTTTCCTCACCTCTTTCTGGAGAACCCTTTTTCTTCCTAAAATTCATGGGTTGGAATGTCCTATTGTGGGTATATTGTAACCTCCTAGATTTTAAGATATGCTTTTTTGGATGTTTAATTGTGTTCTTTCATGTTTAGAGTGAATTAGGGATTGTTTTTGGAATTTTTAGAAGAACCTAGACTAGGCGTTGCATGCATGACACATTCATCACGTGAAAGTTATTCCCAATGTGAACATATTAATAGAATGATTTCATTAATTTCCTTGAAAGTGTGAATAAATTTTAATCTATGAAATATGTTCCATTAAATAAATATATTATTTGTATTTTTTCTAACTAAATGCCTTTTTTGGTGTACATGATACCTGAACGATTCACACCATTAATCATGGATTCATGACCTGAATAATTCATGACCTTTATATTTCTATCATTATATAAGAAATAATCCTAATTAATCCATTATTAATCTTCAACTCATCAAAACATGTGATTATCTAAGTGATTTTATGTGTCTTTACTCTTTCAAGATCACTTTTTTATGAGCTTTTTCTCTCTGGTGGTTGTGTTTCATCCCTCTCCCTATGAAACCTTTCAACGTATTCATTGTCATTTGTTATAGTAGTTTTATTTTCCTATTTATTGGATTAATTTACCTTTTAGTGACGAGTGTTTGATCATTTTTAGATCCATCATTTTATCTTATTCTAGAGGTTGTCTCTTTCATTGGTTATGGTGTATTTGGGGTATTCCAATAGGTATTTGTTATTCTAACATCTCCACATACCATTTAATTTATATAATTTGATTCTAATGTGATGGGATAAAATTTATAATCTCATTAGTTATCTTTTATATCTATATAGGGTTGGGGATTCAGTTGTGGGTAGAGTTCAAATCAATTTTGGGTTAAGTGGTTCAATGTGTAGCCTATATTGGATGAACAGTGTTTCTTTGTCTTTTATAAAAAATATTATAAATAAATCGGTATAACTCTTTAATGATAATAAATTGATTTTCTGTAAATGACGATTTACACATGATTTTATAAAAGAAAATGATTCTTTTAAATCAATGTGACATGGATTGGGAAACATGCTTTAAAAGAATAATTTTATTTAATAAAGTTTTTTTGTAAATTTTTATGTTTTATGGAAGCACGTTGGAAATATTTGAGAAATACAACACATGAGAATCCTTGTTTACATTGTTTGAAGATGTAAATTAGGTCCATAATCTATTTTATTAAGGTATGGTTTACTCCAGAGATGTTCTTCTCTTAACAAGGCATTTGGTTCTAGGGACTTGATGTTAACATTGCTGGTGGTTCACTTAGGGGTTGTTCCTCTGTTACATAGGTGTGTCTTATAAGAACATTGGTGTATATTAGTCATTAATTATGGAGTAAATAATAAACTATACAATCCTATTGTGATCCCTGTAATGTTTATATATGACTGGTATTTATACTATTTTGGATTTATATATAGTATATAGCTTTTTAGAAATGGTTATACAATATATCTAATGGAAATTTCATTACCTTACTTGTTTTAGAATTATTTAGGGGAAATTTTTCGATGTAATTGATATAAATCTATTTTAATTCTTATCAATAAATATTTTCAATAAAATGGTCATACATATATTATTTTTAAAGATGCATGATATTGAATAGTTGGGAAGAATTCTACTGTGATTTTTATCTCACACCATGCACGTCCCTTACAAAGATTGTAGACCATGTTATGTGTCTTGATGATAATAAGGGAAATTTACAGCATTAAATAAGGATGTTTCATGGCCAATGTGTATGGACAGAAAGTGGTGATACAGTGGGATATTTTATGAATTTCTACTTGGATCTGTTTTTTTAGTTTTCATTTATTGTTTTTTGGATGAGTGCATATTTCTTTTTATCTTTCATTGATTTATATAGCTACCAGTATTATCTTTTAATGATGGAATATAATTATTATAGTTTTTCTCAATTGTTATTTATTCAATTTATGAATATTCCATATTTATACTTTCTGTTTGGTGAAACTATTCTATATCATTTTCATTGATTCACATTTTCTTGTTGCTAGTCTCGGGGTTAGGAAATCACATAGAGAATGTATCAAGTCAGTTTGGGTTCCAATTTGTGAGGGAATCCTATGTCGGACCAGTATGAAGATCATTTCATCATGGGATATTCAGATTTTATTTTTCCAAATAATCGTGATAATCTAAAATCACCATTGGGATACATATTCACAATAAATAGTATCACTATGAGTTGGGAGACATCAAAGAATGATTTGGTTTCATATTGTACCTCATATTCCAAGTATAGTGAGGTTTTTAAGATAGATAATGAGGATATTTAGATATAAAACTTCATTCAAGGCCTTAATGTGATTGAAACAAGTAATTATCAAATCACACTTTCTTGTATAATACTACTGTGGTGGCCCATCCAAACGATATTTTATCTCATAAAATGATAAATCACATTCTTTAGACATGTCAAATCTTGAGATATTTTTCTAAAAGGGATGTTATTAGAATAAGAATACTCCCCATGGATTCCAACATTATAAACCACTTGACTAAATCCCTAACTCAATAGAAGCATGATAATCACGTGAGTCCTTGTATACTAGAAGTGGATAACAATTAGATCTAATTCAAGTGGAAGTATGTGGGTGTCAATTTTCTAGAAAAAATTGGTTTATACTATACAACAAAAGTATATTTAAATAATTGAATATTAATAAAAATATCATAGGACTTATCATTCATAGTTCTATAAGAATTTAATGTAATAATGTCCCAATCTATCTATCTCATTGAGACTAGAACAATTTTTTCCTTCAATGTTGAGAATATTAAAATGAAATGATGATATTATTAAATGTTGTTCTATTTTTAGATACCATTTTGATAAGGGGAACATCGTATGTTAACATATTGTTGTGACTGATCAAAATCATATGTGACTTTATCTCTTGATGTTCTCACAACGTAGTCTCCACGATGGGAAATTATAAGAATATATACACCAGTAAGAATTACACATATTAATTTGTAATTGGAAATTCATATATCTAGGCTTCTGTAATGGTCATTTGAGTATAATATTTATATTAATGTAGGTCATGACTCACACACTAAGATGTATTTTTTTACACCATGATTAAAACAACTCATTGTGATGTTTGGTATGTAGGGTGCATCATGAATGCGATCTTATTAATGAATAATACAATGAAAGATTTATCCCTTCCATATATATAGAATTTGGTTTCATAGCCCTTTGATTGAAAGAAAACTCTCACATTAAATTCCATTTCAATTGTGTAACGATGAGTTTCATTGGGATGGTCCAAAAAAGATACATCTTGCATATCTGTTGACCCATGTGTGAAACCAATTGGATGTGATATCATGACAATGTAATTATATTATATACTGAGTGATCATGTATTGTTGTCAAAATTACCACAATAAATACATTATATTTCGTTCCATTAAAAATTTCTAGACTATTAATATAGACTTTATAAAAGAACACCTAATTCCAACGAAAATAAATCATAGAGCGTCACACACTAAATTTTTTTCCCGATCTCTATTACAGTCTTTTTGAATTTAATTATTGGAATAAATATAATTGTAAATATAGAGAATAAATTTTATTCACGATTTATTGATTTCATAAATTAATGATATATTTATGTTCAAGGTTATTATTTAATTAGACTAATATATAATATTTAGATATTTTTTGAATGAATAAATATTTATTCAGGTATTTAATAAATTCTGAGGAGTACTAGTGGATCAAGAATTTTTCTGTAAATAAACAATAATTTTTTATATGTAAAATTTACATTTATAATTTAATGAATTATTGCATTCCATGAGAAAATAATTTTATTATTTTTATTTCATTTAATGGTGTAATATAAGGTTTATTATATTATTTAACATTTTTTGTATAATTATATAATATTTTGACCATAAACATATCTCTATAAATAGTTTAATATGTTTAATATGTGGTGATGTATTGAAATTGTCAATAAATGTGCATAATGAAATCTAGTGATCACTCTCAAGACAAAAGAATGATCATGAGAATCTCTTTCTTCCTCTGATGACTTAAAGTGGAGAGTTAATGGATGATTCTTAAATCATGAAATATTCATCATAAAGATAAATATAAACACTATAAGACAATCAATCCACCATGATGTTAACATAAAATTTAATGGCGCTATTTGGAGATTGTAGGATAATGTGTGGATCATTGGCAAAGGGATTCTGTACTTGTATCATAAAAGTGATGAGAATTATGAAATAATGGATTTATAATGATGAATACCTATATCGATTACAAAATATCATAAATTATGTATTATATATATTGATCTATTTTAATTAATTATAAATTGAATTTGAATGTTTATTCCTTTAGTTTTAGTGAACTATTCAAAATATTATTTGGAAACTTTTCATAGGTCTTGATGTTTATATGTTTTACAATATTTGAATGATCCATATAATCCACTAATTTATGATTTGAGATCATCCCTCTTAAGTGAATATGTTGCACTTGGATCATCCTCTTACAGGAAATGTGGTACATCCATAAGGTAAATGTAATATGGAAGGATAGAAATTAATAACTAATGGAAAAAAATTAAAAATGTAGCAATGAATCATGGAACAGAGTGACTGAAATATTTTTATGGTATATGGATGATTCTAAATGAAGTCATTGAATATTCACACTCTTGATACAAAAACATTTGATCCCATAGTAATCCAATCAACATTAATAAATAAACTTAATCCTATATAGATAAATTACTAAAACATGAAAAAAATTTAAAGCTACAGTGGTTTAGAAAAAGGTCCATATAAAAAACCCAATGGAATATTCAAAAGTGAAAAAATCATCCAAAAAATTTTAAAATACCAAACAAAACAATGAAAATTAATACATAAAAGGAAAAAGGATCATTGAAATAGGATAAAATGGATTTTAAAAAATAAAAGATTAATTTATATCTTTCAAAAACATTCCAAATATAAAAAATATTTTCCTTATAAATAAATTTATTTAAAATAGTTAATTTAGTAGTTTGAGATTATAACCTAAACTATCAATTGGTTCGGCCTTCATTCACCAATATTAAAACCTAATCTCTAACATAATTATCATAGCATAATCATCCCATTATCTTATGATACAAGGTCATGAATTTTAATATACCCCACATATTATTCTATATAATTCAAACTAATGAGCAAGAATAAAATCTATCCTTTTAAACAACATTTACAGACATACTTACCAACCATTTCCCATGTATCCACCTTAACTGGAACCACTGAAACTCAAAAAACAAATACACATAAAAATCATACAAAAAAAAGTGTATAAACATCCTTTTATGTAAAATTATCAATCATATATGAATAAAAATAAAAACATTATTTATTTGAGGAATTATAAATCACACAATAACAAATCAGATTAAGCTATTCATGGAATATATCCCATGTAGATTTAAATGAACCAATAAAACCATCCAAAAAATTAACACCTTGTGTTTTTATGGAATTTTTTTCTTAAATGATGTAATTTTCTTTAATGTATTAAATTCATCTAAGTAAAAAATTCCATTCTCACCCCTCCTACATATATTTAATTACATACAACACTAACTTGATGTATGATACACGTAACACCGACATTGTATACACTACACAAAACAAGGAGTTTCTACAAAACTTATGTTTTTGTTATAAATAGTTAAATGAGGTAATCAAAAACTAGTTATTAAATTTAGTAATGTAAATAGTTTTATCTACACTTTAAATATTTTTTATACTATTTATATATTAATAAAAAATATTGATAACAAAAGATGTATTTTTTGGTCAATGCCAAATATGTTTAAACATATTATTTTTTCAAACGAACAAATTTTCATGTCCTTCTGTAAAAAATTAAAAAAATAATTTTATAAAAACATCTTAATTGAAATTTTTAAAAGAAACTTAATTTTGCAAATTATAATGTGAAAATTACCATCGGGAGATTTTTTTTAATTTTTATGAGAAACATCATTTTTAAAGAATACTGATAAATAAATTTTTTTAATTTCAAAAATATTTTTTTAGTATCATTTATATATAAATTAAATATATATTTTAATATTTTTCAAAATTAAAATTATATTAATTTTATATCAATTAATAAAATATAAGTTATTCTATCCAAATTCAAAAGGAACTTGTATGTAAAAACATGGGAACCTTTTGATCATTTTTACATAAAAAATAGTGTCATCCCGACTACATGATTAATTTTAAATTAATTCCTACCATTTATGTTATTGGAATTTTTTAAAATCTATTACATATTTTTAATAATAATAATTTATAATTTACCATTATCTAAAAATATATTTTTCCCAAAATTATTTGTAAAAGTGATTAAAATTAACAATAGTGATTAAGGGAAAAATTTACTTAACAAATAACCAAACTAGAAAACTAACCCCCCATGCAAATTATCCTCATTTAAAAACCCATTACATGATATATTTTGGACATAAAACATCTTTTATTTATTGTTGGTTTTGGGGATAATTTTTTTGTTAAAAATGTGTGTACACAATACTTGTTTTAAAAAATGACTTGTGTGTCCCCTCCTTACCCTAAAAGGCCACATCCTCCCCCATTATTCACACCTTTCAAACCACTGAATTGTAACATCCTGGTTTTATAAACCGCCCAGAGATTCCCTGTACTCGGTTGGTCACATGGTCTCAAGTAAAATTTCCCAAATGCCAGAGGTTACTGACTAGCAGCAAGGGCCTTGGGTGTGATAGTGGAGAAATTATGTCCTCATTAGAATAGTAACACAGTGTTAGTAAAATAGATATACAATGGTAGAAGCAGTAATAATCCATATAAAGGTAAATAGTAGAAGAGTAGAAATAATTAACTGGATCACTCATATATATACGAATGATGCATGATACATATGTCTAGGAAATCAGTAAAACAAATGACAATGCTGGAATATAGTAGTACTAAACCAATGTAAAAACGAAAAACAATAAAAATCTCCATAGGATCACAAGCCATAGCTTGGTCCCATGCTCTCCAACTCCACAGTTAATCAAGAACCTGAATAAAAAGGGTGCTTTCCCTTATCTATACCTACAAAAATATAATCTATTTGGGCCAAAAGCATTGCCCAAAAAAAGTGCGAGACTAAATCCCAGTAGGAATCCACCACGAGATATGTGCCTAACTGTCAGTGAATATAAGGCAGGTAAGTACTGAAAGTAGTAAACATGGATATACTCAGTAGTAAACAATCTATAGTTTCAAATCATTCAAGACATTACATAACATGAAACATCTAAACAAAGGAGACAACCACAATAGGTAACCCTTTGGGAAGTACCCACATCCTATCCCCTATGGTCCTACCTAACAAGTACAAGAAACCCAATGGGAAGTACACTCAGTCGAACCCTTCCAGTTCTGCTTATGAATAGAATCTCTGAGGAAGCACTTGCCTTCAATTCCTCCTATAGTCTCATATCAGTAACTAAAGGAACTCTAGGGAATCACATACGTCACATTCCCTCTCTGGCCCGTGTCAAGAAACTACAAACACCCTGATGAAGCACTCAACATCAATTCCCCATATGGTATCATATCGTAAGTAAAACAGACACTCTGGAGAAGCCCCGAAAATCCATTCCCCCTATAATCTATATACAAGGTTCTCTCGGCCTGGTTTAAGTCAAGAAAGTATAGTCGCGCGTATCGGCCAAAGGAAACCTCATGAACTACTTGGCTAGTAGTTTACATCATATTATCATGTCAGATCAACAGTCACACCATCCTACAAACAGCCATGGGAAAGTAAACAGCAGCCTAACAGGTAGACTAGACCCATGGCTCAAAATATGAAAAACATGCATGGGAAAAACATCTAAAGCATAACAAAAAATCCTATTCACTGTCAATTAACCTCTCCTCAAGCATACCGGCATAACAGGAAAAAATAGGGAAAAACGGTAAACGCGTAATACCATGTTCATGGGTATTGGGAAAAATTGCACATATTACTCAAAAACTCACAATGAAAAGGCACCAACCACCTACCATAGTGTTGGGAGATCGATATAAGTGAACCTCATTCCTTGAATCGCCCAAGAACACTGTAGATCTATAAAAATGCCTAAAATGTTCAACTGCGGATAACGGGGAAAATAATATGAAATAGGAAAGGATTCTCAACAATAAGGAAGAACATACAAAGGCGATCCCAATGTAATCGATGTCAGTCAAATTGGAGATCAGATAGACGCTTGGGGGCTTGAAGAAGAAGCAAGGTCCTATGTGACCTCTTGGAAGAATGAATCCTATAAGAAGGGTGTTCTGTCCGCCAGACATGACCCCAGTGCATTTAATGAAAAGAACAAAACGCATGGAGTGTACATTTGATGTACACGACATATACTTCCCTTTTTGGTACTCCTATTTAGGCAGCCTCAAAGTCACCCCGCACGTCTGTGTGCAAGGCCGCTACCCAGCCAGCACACAGCTACACGTGGTAACCGAGTACACGGTGTGTACTTAGAAAATTTCTAGAAACTCCTCTTTTTCCACAAAAATACTAGAAAAGTAAAACACACCTGAAATGAAAATCCTGGTTCTTAGATACTTCCCCCCGTAATGAAATTCATCCTCGAATATCCCTAGCAAGGAGGCATAAAAGAAGAATCCCCAAACAACTCCTGCCATTGTGCTCGTACGTCGGCCTTTCTCTCCCATGTCTCATCCTATACTTTCCCATGCTACATATGCACTCATATAAGAGGTATAGACCGGCCATGGAGAACCTTCATACTATGATCAAAAATCTGGATAGGATGGTCCTCATATGACAAATCCACTTCGAGCTCAACCTCCTTTGGTTGAAAGACATGAGACGGGTCCCCAAAGTAATGTCGGAGCTGAGATACGCAAGAAACATCAAGCATAGCCTAGTACCTCTAGGGTTACTACAACCAATAGGAAACTGTCCCAACTCTCTCCCCAACCTCAAACCGCCCGACGTACCTCGGAAAAAGCTTACCATGTCTCCTAATCCTCTTGTGTCCCACCCTCGTTGTGACCAATGGGAAAACCTAATCCTCAACCTTAAACTCTAGAGGTTGTCTCCACTAATCAGCATAAGACTTCTGTTGTGGTTGTGCAGTAGCCATCCTCTTCTAAATCAACTCTATCTTCTCTTTTGTCTCTTGAACATGACCTGGTCCTAGAGAAATTGCCTCTCCTGCCTCTAGCCAGCATAAGGGTGATCAGAATGGACTAGCGTAAAAAGACTCATAATGTTCCATCTAAATAGTTTCATGAAAACTATTGTTGTAGGAAAACTCTATGAGAGGTATGTGTTGTCCCAATATCCTCAAAAATCCAAGATGCATGCTCGAGTAATATCCTCAAGCACCTGAATTATACGCTCGGACTGGCCATCATTCTGGTAGTGAAAACATGTACTCAAAAGTACCTGTGTACCCAATGACTTTTAAAGCCCCTGCTAACCCAAGAAGTAAAACAAGAATCTCTGTATGAAACATTATCACGTGGAACTCTATGAATACATAAAATCTCACAGATGTACAATCGTCCGAGTTCATCAATAGTGAAGGTCTCCTTGATGGGAAAGAATTGAGTGTCCTTCATGAGTCTTTCAATGACGACAAAATGTGCATCATTCCCTCGAGGCGACCTCAGCAAACCAATCAAAAAATCCATCGCGATAGAATTCCACTTCCACTAGGGAAGGGATAACTACTATAAAATCCTGGATGGTCTCTGATGCTCCACCTTCACCTTATGAGAGGTGGAACACCTCATGACAAAACTATCAACATCTCCCTTCATGCCTGGCCACCAATACTGATGGTGTAGATCATGATACATCTTGGGGATGCCAGGATGAACTACCCACATTGTGGAATGAAAGTCCCACATCAGCTCCTTGTGTATGTCCGCTAGCACCCATACACACCCCTTTAAATTCATGATCTCCTCCTCACCTACTGTCCATCCAGTAATAGGGTTCTCTCCTAAAAATCATTTTCGTAGGACTAGTCTTTCTAAGTCAAATAGTTACCTCATTCTAACTCGATCAAAAAGAGTAGAGGTAACATCCACATAATAGAGAAATGTCTAACCCTATCTATCATGCACCTCAAAATTCATTTCAGAGAACATAGACATAATTCATCACTCACTATTGGCCTCTAAAACTATATCTATCTGATTCCTCCTGCTCATCGCATCAGCCACTACGTTGCATTTCCCAAGATTGTAGGAAATTGCAATTTCAAAGGACTGAAGATACTCAACCCACCTTTGTTGTCTCACATTTAGATCACGTTGAGTGAAAATGTACTTGAGACTCTTGTGGTCAGTGAAAACTGCAAAATTCTCTCCCAGCAGATAATGTCTCCAACAGCGTAAGGCATGAAAAGCTGCTGAAAACTCGAGATCGTGTGTCTGGTAATTCCTATCATGTGGCATATACTATAGAGACCCATACGTAATGACTCCTTCTCCCTGCAAAAGCATAGCTCCTTTCCCGATACCTAAAGAATCACAATACATCGTATAGATCTATCCTGGATCTAGAATGGCTATTATTGGTGCTGTATTCAACATCCTTTTCAGCTCAAGAAAGGCTGACTCACAATAATCTGACCACATGATCATTTCACCCTTCTTAGTAAGACCAGTTAGTGGTTCTGCTAAGCGTGAAATTTTCTGTATGAAGCGTCTGTAGTATCCATCTAGCCCTACAAAACTATGTACCTCAAATAAGTTCTTCGGATTCTCCCGGTAAACTACTACTCTCACTTTCTATGAGTCTACTGGTATTGTTGTCTCTAAGAAAAAATGACCTAATAAGTGAATATGATCCATCCAAAAGTGGAATTTTGAGATATTAGCAGATAAATGATGCACTCTCAGTGTACCTAGAATTATCTCGAGATGGGTAGAAAGGTCATGTCTTGTGTGAGAGTACATAAGATATCGCCAACAAATACTACCATGAATGAATACAAGAATGGGTGGAAGAATCGGTTCATCAGTTCCATGAAATCTACAGGCATGTTCTTGAGACCGAACAACATGACCATATACTCATATAGATCATACCTGCTCTGGAATTTTTTGAGAGTTATATCAGAGGGACTAACACACAACTGATGGTAACCAGATCTCAGGTCAATCATCAGGAACACCCTGGATCCTCGGAGCTGATTAAAGAGATCATTAATTCAACGCAAAGGATATCATTTCATGATAGTCAACTGCTTCAGCTTCCATTAATCCACACAATGTCTGAGTGTACCTTCCTCCTTCATCGCAAACACAACAGTCGATCCCCAAGGAGAAGTACTGAGTCAGGATAAACCATTTGCCTGTAACTCCTCCAACTACTTCTTGAGCTCCTATAACTCTTGTGTTTCCATCCTGTATGGAGGAATGGACACAGGTGCCGCCCCTAGCATGAGCTCAACAAAAAAGTCTACCTCAGGCTTTGGAGGAAACCAGAAAAGTACTCTAGAAAGTCATATATGAAACAATCCACCACTGGATGAAAGTACAGCTGTGAAGTCCCCTAGTCATCCAGATATGGACTAACAATTTGGGCTGTAACTCCTCCCAACCCATGAAGCTCGGGTCCTGCTCTACTCACCTGGACATCCCATTTCCCTTATGAAGAAACAATACACACTCTAGTGATGTGAAACTCAACCTCCAACAATAATAGTAAACATCATCCTAGAATGTAACTAACCAATCCATTCTATAAATGAAAGCATAGCCTATCATCTCTAGGACATAGATGTCCCATCGGAAGTGTCACCCACCAAACTCTAGAGATCACTCCTTGCACTGATGTATGCTAACTGTTCATGTCCCCAATGGAGTTTCTAGTGTCAAGATATCAGTAGATGAAAATATGCAGAGACCAAGGCTCTCCACCATAGCAACAAAATAATGATATTTGAAGCCCTTGGATCAAAAAGAGGAGAAGAAAAAATTGAGGCTACTAAGATTGTACATTGAACTGTAATGGGTCCGGGATCCTGCTCATGTTAGGTCAGCTCCACTAAAAATGTCTGGCCTGCACTGCGACACTATGACCCTACCTGAACACTCTGAGCTGCTCCACCCTATTGCTGCTGAAAGGCCGGTGACGACCACTATGGCCATAACCTCCACCTCAGCCCGAATGGTCAAGATAACTCTAGTTATTAGACCAGTGAGACACTGGTGGAGCAGATCCTAGACTAGGAGTCATAGAAGAACCTCTATTACCAGATGATAGTGAGAAGATCTGATAGAAGCACTGAAGTTGACCCTTCATTCTGCAATACTGGAATTCCATTGGGTCTCTCGGGCAATGTGGCATCGTATGCCCGCTCCTATTGCACTAGTAGCACACCACATGGATAATAGAAGGTGTCTCTCACCTCCTCGGGTCACTGTGCGTGGACTCCCTATAGCGCTTCCTATTATCATTAAGAGGAATACTAACTCAAGATGCCAAGCCACCCTAGAAAACAGCTCCAGAATCCCTTAGATTGGGATTTGAGATCAGCATCTGGTTGACTATAGATGTGATAGAATTCAACCGATAGATGTTCACATGTGATCAGATATCGTGCCTCAGAACATCCTTGAACTTTCATGCCTTGAATAACTGATCACCTCAAAAAATTGGCGTGAAGCACTGCAGATCTATAAAACGAGAGGAATAATCCATTACCAAAAAAGTTCCCTAGTCAAGACTCATGAAATATCATGCTTGATTGGCCCACAAGGTCTCTGGATTGATATAGTCAAAGAAGATGCACTGAAACTCATCCCAGGAAAAGGCTTACTGGCATCCCGCCTGTGAGATCACATTCCACCATCTCTTGGCAGAATCCTGAAGCATATACATAGTGATCTTGACCCTCCTCTCTAGAGGTGTCTCCAGATTCTCGAAGATCATCAAAATGGATTCTAGCCATGACTCTACAGCCTAGGGACCTCCATACCCTAGAACATGTGAGGATGCTGCTGCTAATATAACCATGTAAAATCTTCCATAGATAGTGTCGGAGGTGGCGCTCCCTGAAAATTCTACCTCATCCTAAGAAATCCCTACATAAACTATTCATCACCACTTGTTTCTAGTATAATAGTTGGTGCCCAAACTAGCATGATAGGAAGATTTCCTGGAAGTCCCTGGTCAGCCATATCCGGTGTTTGATCACAGCCTAGAAACTTTCGTACAATTGGAGGACGTCTCGGTGGCATGAATCTACAAGGTCAAGTGAATTCCTTAGATCAAGATTATCAAGGACTGAAAACTACAATCATAGGAAGGGAACGGGAGAAAGAAAGCATACATGTTTTACAAAACGTGACTACACGACATGTAAAATTCCTACATGGCGTGTTCCCTTAAGCCATTCACATGGGTGTGTAATTCTGCCAAAACTAGTTGTGTAACACCCAAACCACACGGTGTGTTGTCATAACACACGGAAAGTACTTGCATCCTCTTTCCCTACTTGATTCCTTCTACATGGTTCAGACACACATCACTCCATGATAAGACTACACAGTGTGTTAAAAATAGAAATGACGTGTACTATACAAGATTCAACTGGACCGTGTTGTTAGTTACACAGCCTAACACACAGCTCACACTACATGGCATGTTCCAGATGGAGATGGTGTTTATGGGGAAGGATAACACCGAATTTTTTTGTTCGTGACATGGCCGGGTACCTGGATTAGACTACATGGAATGTTCAAGGATGACACGATGTGTATAGAATAATGTTTATCTGTCTGTGTTTTAAGTCACACGGGCGGACACAGGGTCAACACTACGTGGCGTGCGCAACTGGTACCTGGCGTGTTCCCACAAGAATTTCCCTATCCTGTGTCTCTACTCACATGGCCTATGACATAGTTAGAGACTACATGATGTGTACATAAAGTACACAGCGTGTACATAAAAAAGTGGTTTCTTCCTGAATAGAAGAATAGATGGCATGTACATAACATTACACGCCATGTATTCTGGCTTTTCCTGGATAGTAAGCCTAAGAAACTACTCCGAATCCCTGGAAAACACAGAAACGGACATTGAAAGTGTCATATTCCAATCCATGAGGGCCGATACTCCATATGAATCAAATTATAGAATCTTATTATTTTTATAACAAGGTAAACAAGGCAATGATCCAATAAATTCCATTACATGAGGTCCCATAACACCTCAAAAACCAAATATAGGAATTCATTTAAACAAAACGTTACACAAACAATACCCTATCAAGTAGCAGGTATTTTATCAAAGCATCTATCACAACAACATGCATATTCTGTACAACATCAATCACAACAACATGAAATACCTAATGCATCCTAGATGGCATGGAAAAATTCATGACATGTGATTTCTAGAAAGCACCTATATGATGCAAGAGATGGAATACCCTCATCTCAATGGGTTACGAAAGAAATAGAACCTCAATAGCATCAACAGTAAGAGAAAAAAACATGTGAATCACCCAATAGTGAAAATTAAATCAACTGTAAACTTGAAAAACTAGAAAAAAATTAAATAAATGAGGAAGGGTGGCTTTTTCCTATACACGGGTTAGCTACTCCTAGGCATAGATTATTATCATGTACCTATTCCATCCTATCCCTGGCTAAAGGCTCCAAATAGTAAGTCAAGATAAAATAATACCATTGATTCCACTTTGTAACATCCCGGTTCCGGATTCCACCCAGAGACACCCCATACTCAGTTGGTCACATGGCCTCAAGTGCATTTCCCCAAACACTGAGGTTGTTGTCTTGTAGTGAGGGCATGGGTGTGATAGTGGGGAAACTATTGAAACATTTGTAGAGTAAAACAGCAGAAGTAAAATATATATACAATGACAGAAGCAGTAAAAAACCATACAAATGTAAATAGGAGACAACTATAAATAATAAACTAGAGAACACACATATATATGAATTATCCATAATACATATTTATTGAAAAGCATCCAAACAAGTATAAATGATATAATACAATAGTACTAAACCAAATTACAAAAGAAAAACTATAAACAGCACCATAACATCGCAAGCTAGAGCTTGGTCCCATGCTCTCCAGCTCTATAGTCAATCAACAAACTGACATAAAAGGGTGATTCCCCTTATCTATACATGCAACAACATAATCTGTTTGGGCCCAAAAGCATGGCCCAAACAGGGTGTGAGGCTAAATCCCAGTATAAAACTACCACAAGATCTGTGCCTAACAGTAAGTGAATATATGGCCGGTAAGTACTGAAAGCAGTAAACAAGGAAGTACTCATTAGTAAATAATCCTTGGTTTCAAATCATTCAAACTGCTGCATAACATGCAACAACTAAACAAAGAAGATAACCACAACAGGTAACCCTCTTGGAAGTACCCACAGCCTATCCACTCTGGTCTTATCTAACAATTAAAAGCAAACCCGTGGGCATTACACTCAGTCTAACCACTCCGGTTCAGCTTAATCATGGACTCTCTGAGGAAGCACTCACCGTCAATTAATCTTATAGTCTCGTATCGATAACTAAAGGCACTCTAGGCAAGTACCTACATCACATTCCCTCTGTGGCCTGTGTCGAGGAACTACAGACACTCTGAGGAATCCCTCAACATCAATTTCCCCTGTGGTCCCGCATCATAAGTAAAATAGTGTATTTGGAGAATCCCTCATCGTCCATTCTCCCTATCGACTATACACCAGGTTCTCATGGCCATGTGTAAGTCAAGAAAGTGTATCATAATGTATTGGCCAAAGAAAACCTCATAAAATACTTGGATAGAATTTTATAGCATGTCATCATTTCAGATCAATAGTCACACCATTCTACTACTAAGAATGAGAAAGTAAGCAGCAGCCTAATAGGTAGACTAGACCCAAGGCTCAAAACAGGCAAAAAAATCATGGGTAAACACATCCAAAGCATATCAATTAACCCTATTCGTAATCAATTAACTTCTACTCAAGCATACAAGAATATCCAGAAAACAATAGGGATAAAATTTAAATGTGCAATTCCTAGTTCATTGGTATTGGGAAAAATTGAACATATAACTCAAAGACTCTCAATGGAAAGGAAAAAACCATCTACCTTGGTGTTGTGAGATCGATATAAGTGAAACTTAGGCCTTGAATCACCAAAGAACACCATAGATCTATAAAAACTCATAAAACATTCAACCGATGATAATGTGGAATAGAAGAGGAAACGTGAAATGAAGCTTATGAAGAAGGAATAACTTACCGATCTGATCCCAATGCAATTGACGGCGGTCGAATCAGAGATCCGACGGAGGCTTGGGGGCTCAAAGAAGAATAGTGGCCCTAAGGGATCTCGCAGACAAACAAAACCAATAAGTATGGTGTTCTGTCCTTCAGACGTGACCCCGATGCTTTTAATGAAAAAAAATACACGGTGTGTAATTTTAATGTTCACGGCGTGTACTTTCCTTTTATGTACTCCTCTTTAGGCGGCCTCCAAGTCACCCCACAAGACCATGTGCAATGTCTCTACATGGCCAGGACAATGCTACATGTGGTAACCGAGTACATGGCATGTACTCATAAAGTACCCGGCGTTTACTTAGGAAATTTCCAAAAACTCCTCTTTTCCTTAAAAACACTAGAAAAAGAAAACATACTAGAAAAGAAGGTATAAGTTCTTACATGATGATTGGTAAAGATATTCCCAATACAAATAGAAACATACATACTTTAATTAATCCTCACTTTTTTAATAAATCCTTCCAATGAATTTCTTTGGTGAAGACCATAAGGTGTTACCAGATAATGAGGAAACACTCTCCCTCAAATTTCATTCAATTGTTTTAATTCTTCAATACCTCAATTATTATTATTATATTGTTATAAAAAACATTATCTCCATTATACTTATATTTTTTATTTTAAATTTTCTCCCTACACTGACACACACTTCCTTCTAAGGAATAATGACCATACTATTAATGTTTATGGAAAACTACTACCTCACAAAACAATGACTATTTGTTCTCCCTTTACCACCTATAAATGTGGAAAATATAATGGTAAATCTATTTATATATTATATATATGATATATATTATTTATTTAATTTAATTAATTATATTACAGTACATAAACTTATACTTCTCATTTTGTGAAAATTTGATAATTTCATATGAGGAAGTATAGACTACCGTCCCCTCAATGTGAGTTCATTCGTTCAAATATTATATGTAATTTGTTAAGGATGGATTTATAAAAGTTAAGAGAGATATATATGGTATAATATTGATAATATAATAATCATATATATATACATATATTCCATTTACTCGCTTTCTTTCAATATGAGAAATAAAACTAGAACAAAATTCATACATACGTACGACCTACCGTCGCCATGGACGGTGTATTAATTGTGATAATTCTATATTAAATAAATAATATTATTATTATTTTTATAAATAAATATTATTTTTATATGATTTTTTATATTCATTATTTAATTATATGAATATACTAATAAGAGATAAAACAAATTAAGACACATGTGAAAAACAAAGCGAATATTACTCGAAGTTTAAACTTAACATACAATTGTTGATATGATGGTAATATAAATTAATAATAAAACCATATATAGTAAAATATATAATAATATGGTTATATTATATTTTTATAATAAAAATATATTTATTATACTATAGGTTGATATGTGTACGAAGAGAGTTAAGACACTAGGTAAGGGAATTTAATCAAACTTATAATGTCTGTGAGATATATGACTTATTACCCACTCACTTGTTTTTTGTGGTGTAAATAATTAAAATTATTTTATTATATGAATATTATGCATAAATTTATTTTTAATTACTTATCCATTTTATGAACTTTCTTTCACAGGGTTTATTTTTCAAAAGTTATGAAATCGGTAGAGTAATTTTATCTCAGTTTTCATTCATTAAGACACATGCCCTGTTATGAACATATATTTTTATATGAGGGGTATATAATCAATTTTTCATGATATATCATTTATTTAAAACTTTTCAATTTACATTAATATTCATGTCACATGGTGTGTATGATTCTATGTAACCATGTGTTAAGTGTTTATGGAAACAATATCATAATTTATTGGGATAGTTTTTTATTATGATCCAATTGATGAAATTATTAGAAAAATATCTTAAAAAATATAATCAATTTCTTCAACCTCTATTTATTCGAGAATAATCAATGTATGTGTAATATTTTTTCACTATTTTTTACGTAATATAAAGAATAACATGTTTTTATTAAAAATATAACTATATATTTCTCTTCGATCATAAAATTAATTTATCTCTAAAACCATGCTATGAAAAATGTTTCGAAAAAATGTTTTAAACTCATATTGGAATATTATTTTCAAAGAAAATGAATTTAAAAAGGTTTTATAATTTTTAATATTCTTATATAATTTTTTAAGGAAAATATTTTTCAAAACATTTTCAAGCGCTATTGATTTGTTTTCAAAGAAAAAGATTTCCAATTTTTTTTCAATGATTTATTTTGATGTTTTAATATTTATTTTAAAGAATATAAATTCCAAAGGATTTATGTGTTAAAGTTTCTTTATCAATGAAACATGTATATTTTCTACCCAACATGTTTTTTGAAGATGTTTCAAAATTATTTTTGTATAAGATTAAATATGCTGAATTAACCAATTCTCTTAGGGGAAATAAATCAGAGGTTACATTCCTATAGTTTCATGAATGATATGTGTTTCTATAGAATGATTCCTATATCACCAATTTCTCTTCCACATGTTATATACTTGTTAAATACACTTATTTTCTATTATTATGATTTAATGAAATAATTATGCGACAAACATATTTTCTGTATGTTATGATATAATGAAATGTTAATGATTTACATCTCATTTCATGGGTTATTAATTGGTGTTTATAAAACACATATTATTCTATGGGTAATGAAATGATAAATGTTTAAGGGAATATTCATGACTGATCTCATTATGAGATGGGTGGGACCTTTATCTCCCTCTAATGAATTTTTTAAATATTTATGTCAAATGAGAAAATGATGGGAATCATGTTGACAAGAATGGCCCACTATGGGAAGATGGGGAATCCTGATCTATTATAAGGGAAGGACTAGTACTAGGGATGGTTGTGTGTTTCTCCCAGAAGGTTTAGCCACCGTGAATATGGAAGATAAGGAATCCCGATCTACTATTGGAATATGTGGAAAACCGATCCCTAATAAAAAAAGATTATGACTGGGGATTTTGGTGTTTCCCTCCTATTATGTTTAAACCCCATTAAGTTCCATGATTTGTTATATAAATGCATAATGACTTATATGAAATTAAATTACATGTTTATTTTTATTAAAAAATTCTATGTCTTCCTCCTATGACATGATTTCATGAATTATGTTCACTATTTACATATTATTCATCTATTATGAATGGGAATGATTTATTCCATGATTAATTTTGCTCATATTTTCATATTCAAGGGTTGATCTTTGAATGTTATGATCATTCTCTCATACCCATTCCCAAAATTTTATTCATTCATGTATTCTGTATTAAGCCCTACTGAACATCTAATACCACCCCTTTTTATGTTCCACTCCAACGATATGATGATATGTATCTTGTTTGATGTTCCTAGGAAATATTTATATATATTAAGATCCTATTTGGAGATAATTTAGCTCCCTTATGTACCAACAATTACCCTTCCATGTTTATAAACACACTAGACTAATACAGTCTTGGGCATCTATTTGGGTATTTTTCAAGTATTATATAAAAATTTTCTAATGTTAATGTATGAAAATTGAGGTTCACTAGAGTTGCTATCAGATAAAATTTATTCTTAACCATTGAAATATGGGTGTATGAAACCCATATGAGAACCCTAAGGGCATGTCAAAGGATAAGTTTACATATAATAAAATTTATTAGAAATGTTCATAGAATTTTTGGAAAACATATACCGATTGGTATCCTAGAAATAAAAATATTTCTGAATACTACAAGAAATTGTGGAACTATAAAACATTAACATAGGAGAAACAAATGTCACAATTGATTTCTTTCTTGACTTGTTATAAATTGTTACACGACTATGGGATTTAATACAAACCTGGTTTAACCCTCTTAGGGGATATGCTTTATGAATTCAAAAATTATTAAAGAACCATCATGAATTATTTAAATAGAATTTGAACATTAATAACCATGGATAAACATAATTTTTTATATATAAACGAATGTTTCATAATTTAAACATTATATAAGTGAATTTTCTTGATTTTTTGGTCCCTCATTATGATAATAGTTGTTTACTGTATGGATTTTGGTTTTATGCAATGATTGGAACCTGATGAATCCACATTAAGGGTAATTAAAAAATAAAATGAAATGATTATTATCTTAGGAATCTGAATTATATGGGATCTAGATTGAGAAACATCAATGTTATACTCAAACTACTTTCTCATGTTGTGAATCATATTGAGCATCAAAATGAAACAGTAAGGAACAATGTTATATTGAGTGGCTCATGTAGAAATGACCACATTCATTTAGTTTCGCTTTTTGATCCACTTGTTTTTAACATTGTATCAATATCACTAAAAAGATACTATCCCTTATCTAGTATTTAGATTATGAGAAAGTCATTCTATTTTTTTATCTGTAAGAAGGTAAGGGAGACCAATGGCAGACTCTACTAAATAATAAATGGAATCAATATGAAATTGAATCCCTGGAATGGGATGAGTTCAATAACATATCCTTACATAATTACTTTCCACATATTCATCGTATGAAGATGGAAAAATAGTTTTGTGAGTAGAATAAAAATGTTGATGAATATGTCAGAACCAATGAGGATAATTTCAAATGACTTGTGAGGGATGCTTCTAGAATTATAATCCAAACCAAAATTGAATTTGAAAGGTTATTTATTGTCTTAATATAATGCCTCAAAAGGGTGTAGTCCATAAGATACATTAATAGCTATGAGGATACTGTGAATTGTAAAATCAAAGTGGAATTTATATTTCAATTCACATATCAATCACATGGTTTTAAAAAGAAATAAAAGATGGAGAACAAAGGAAATTCAAAAAACCATAATGGGAAAAAGAGTATCCTTCCTTTATGATCTATTTGTGTAAATAAGAAAGGATTGAACTATATAATGGGTTATAATAAGTGTTTTAAGTGTATAAGGGAAGTCCAATAGGTAGTTGATTATATCAATGAAGGGAATAAGTTGGTCAATGATGAAAATAGTGGAAAATCTACCCAGAATGCCCCTCCCACACCACAATTCATTATGAGAATGGATAATGGGTATTATGATATCTAGGGCCCAAACCCAAGCCATGGTGATGATGATCGACATTAGAGATATATTAATCCAAGGTGTATGATTATATGTTATGATTTTAATGTTTCTAATGAGGTATGGGATAACTATGTGCTGATAGATACACTTAACATCCACTATAGAACTGATAATGTCTTACTTGATTCTAGATCTACCCACTTGTTCATATTTAATGAATTTTTATAGGTTTTTATGATTCCAAAAAAACAATTAGATATGTAATTAAAGGTAGAAACCCCTAATGGTATGATGATCAAATCTATAGTTTTTTATTCCTATCTAATTGATGTTTGTGGGAATGTTTTTTCAACAAGTATTTTCATACCTCCTTTGGTTGAATTTTATTGAAACTTAGCCTTTGGTTGGATTTCTCTACATTATTCCAACATCAATTATAGTAGAAGGAATGTTATGTTGGATATTTCAGACCCATATATGATCCTCCATCAATGCGACGATATTTATGAACTTCCAATAGAGATTAAACCTAGTGAATGTATTTTAATTCCCATTCATAAGGGTTACATATCTCTAATTTTTGGCGAGAAAATTGATAATGATGATATGAATATTGTACATGAATTTGTTTATGTATTT
This sequence comes from Viscum album, assembly GCA_963277665.1. Classification (NCBI taxonomy): domain Eukaryota; kingdom Viridiplantae; phylum Streptophyta; class Magnoliopsida; order Santalales; family Viscaceae; genus Viscum; species Viscum album. The sequence continues at coordinate 728,825,698 of OY728159.1, forward strand.
TCAAGAGATATTCCCATCCTTCTGAAAAAACATTATGTTGAGTTATCAATATAACTCATACCTACTTCCAAACCTATTTAAAATAATCAATATTTAATAGCCCCAATTGAGTGGTAGGAATATAATAAGAAACTCCAAGATGACCTTAATAAGGGGTAAATTCACCCAATTATGTCACCATTTTTTCACAAATTCATTTTGATAAAATTAAAGATGGGTCAAGGTGACTCTACATTGATTATCAGAAGTGGAACAAGATCACAACAAGAAAGAGTATCCTCTTATTTAAATTTATGACTTGTTTGATGAACTACATGGAGATCAATATTTTTCCAAGATTGAACTTCAATCTGGATAACATCAATTGAGGTTCAAGAATGAGGATATATCGAAGATGATATTCCATACATGGTATTGAAAATATGAATATATATTCATGCCTTTTAGTCTTACTAATTCACATTTTGTCTTCATGGATTTAATGAATAGAGTCTTTAGAGATTACTTTGATCAGTTTGTTACAGTCATTGTCGATGATAATTTTATTTATTCAAATAGATTAGAATATCATTAAAAAAATTCAGAATTATATTTTAGTCCCAGTTGAATTAGATATTTTGGGAAAAATTTTAAGCATGTTAATTTTGGCAGAAAAAGGATTTATTTTTTGGGTCATATAATCTCAATAGAGGGTATTATAATAGATCAATCAAAGGTGGATGCTGTTAAATGTTGGCCTAGAATAACCACAGTGACTGAGATCCATGTATTTCATGGTTTATATGGATATTATAAATTTTTTGTGGATAATTTATATGAATTATCTTATCCTGTTACCTAGTTAACATAGTATGGTGTTGTGTTCTTATGGATGGATGAATGTGAGGAAAATTTCAAGGAACTAAAGAGATAGTCAGTAAGTGTACATGTGATTACATTACGCTATAGGAGAGAAGAGGATTTTAATCTTTAGTGATTAATCCATGAAATTATTGAGATGTGTTATTATGTATAATAACGTTGTCATCTCTTATGCCTCATTGTATTGGAAGATTCATGATCCAATTTACCGAACTCCTGATATAGAGTTTGCAAGAGTAATTTTTTCATTAAGTATACTGGGGAATTATCTTTATGTAGAAAATTTGATATATATATATATATATATATATATATATATATATTAAGGTCTGTATATATATATATTGATCAAAATTTATAAATATATATTCACATAGAAGGATTTGATCATGCACTAGAGAATATGGATAGAGATCCTAAAGTATTATTACTTCACAAAAATTACCAGTCGGGTAACGTGAACATGGTGGATGATGCTTTGTGTCAACAGGATCATGCTAGCTTATCCATGATGAGGATCATCCAAGATCTAATATTTATATATTTGAAAAGAATGGATATAGATATCCTGGAGGAAGGATGAAATCATATCATTCTATAATTAATTTCGAATTCGTTATCCTTGTACTGATTAAGGACATGTTGGTAAAGCTATGCTTGAATGTTATAAGTATATTATAGTTATAAAGTTTTCAGGATGGAATGACATGATTCTGAAACAATGTATTTTTTCCTTCCATACAACAGTTGAAAAGGAGCTGGTAGTGAAATCTCATAGTTCTTCATTCTCTATTAATCCTCGAAGTAGAAATATTTTTAGGGATTTGAAAGAATAGTTATGGTGGGATGTAAAGATGATAGTTGAAACATATTTTTTATCTAGATGCTTGATATGACATTATGTTATGGATAAAATTAAAAATTATAAAGGTATATTGCACCCATTACCCATAATAGAATGTAATTAGACTAAAAAGTTGGATATTGGGGTTGGACATCCCATAAACTCTTTATTTTTTGTTGTTAAATGGGTGGTATTCGATCACCATACAAAGTCATCACACTTAATTACTATTAGATTATACTTATCTCTAGATCATCCTACCCGGATATACATCATGGAAGTTATAAGGTTTCATGGGGTACAACATTCCATTGTATAAGATTGAGATCTGAGGTTTATCTCCATGTTCTGGTGAGGACATCAATAAGAACATGATATAAAATATAATTTCAACACTTATTATCATCCACAAATATCTGGTTAGTATTAATGAATAATTAAAACTATAAAGGTTATGTTTAGATCGCTTTATCTTGATTTTAATTGTGGTTTGGATCAACACCTTCCCATAGTTGATTTTTCTTTTAACAATATTGTTGACCACACCTGTTTTGATAATCCCAAATATGCTTTCACATACCTTGAACATCCCAATTAATGTTTATATATAATATCGAATTTTTTTAATCAATGTTTATCTCTATTTATATAAGTTTTAAGGTAATTCTAACCCAATCAGATATGTTTTACATAAAACAGATAAGTGTTAGTCACTAATCTGCGTATAGCTACTGATATAGTGATATAGGAACATAGTCTACCGATAAGCTAAGGTCACTGATATGTAGAGCTACCGATATGTACAAGTCCACCAGTAAGAATAGAACAAGTATTATGATAGTACAGAAAGGAGATACTAATATGCATAAGTCTACCGATACACAAAATAATTGGATCTAAGAGAGATACTGATACAGAAAGTCACTGATAGACTAGAGCTACCAATAGACCAAGAGCTACTGATATTCAGAGTCACTGATACAGAATGAAGCTACGGATACAAAGCAGAGCTACCGATAGATCAAGAACAACCAATTGAATGAAGTCACTGGTATATAAAGCTACTGATACCAAAAGTTATCGATACACAGAGTAAGAGTTACCGATATCAGGAGCTACCGATAAAAGTTCAAAGAGCTACCTATATCAGGAGCTACCGATGGAAGGTCACTGCTACACAAAGTCCACTGTACACATCTACCAATAGAAGGCTACTAATGATTGACCAACCAGTCGAACCCTATACTCTCAATATTATTTATTTATTAATATAACAGTTACATTTGATGTTTTTAATGCAGTTAATTTTATTTAATGATATATGTTGGCATGTTGGGGAACCGTACCTTGTACCCATGAAAAACGTAATCATTCTTTTTTTTTCAGAGCTGAAAGATATAAAAGGGATGATAAAGATCTAGCTGGATAAGCATGAATACGTGAGAGAATCAGGGAACTAAGAAGTCACATGAAGGGTGAAAATGAAAAGGGCTTAACAGCATTGAAACGTAGTGCATTCATAAAAATGAAAAGGCTACATCCATACCTAGAGAGCACAAGACATACACGAAGCAATTCATTTTCTAAAGGATATCAGAAGCTGCATCTTGAGTGAAAAACTACATCAAACTCTTCATGAAATCAGGATGCTAAGATGATCCTGGAACCAAGTAAGGAAACGATACTCTTTTTTCAGAACAAAAACCAGAGAAGGACTCAGAAGCATTTCTGACTAATCAAATGAGCCCAGAGATGCACTGCCAATAAATAAAGATTTTTTAAACTCTTTCATACTTACTCTAGTGATTATTTTATTTACATTTCAAGAAGCGTGTGCACCCTGTTTATTTTACACACATAATGTCTCCTGAGCTAAGCTGGATGATTCATAAATCCTTATTCCAACTCTATAACTCTCTTTTATCCCACTGTGAATAGTGGTAGAGCTCGAGTAAGACCTGGACAGCTGTGAGTTGTTGTTTGTTTTCCCATGTAGAATTGTGGTAGTGGTCTTTGAACCTGGACAATATTTGCACTGTTGTTTACCCTGATCCAGGGTGTGGATCAATTTATATAAATTGTTTGAGGGGACTAAGTCTCAACCTGAGACTGATCCTATTTGTTACATCTGTTGTGAATTTTATTTAATTCATAAGTATACTATATGTTTCATATTCCACTACTTACGAATTTGAAATATAATTTGTTTTAAAGTTACATTGATAGTTAAATTAGAAAGTTTTTTTACTTATTAAAAACCAGTATGTTAGTTTTAAAATTCATTTTAATCTTCAGATTAAATTAACTAAGACCTCATAAATCTTTGACAAACTAATTGATCATTTAAAATATGTATAAATTCACTGCAGATTAACTTTGTTTTCAAATTATGGGATTCTAATATAAATATTTTTAATAGAAATTTTTATTTAATCTCAATTCACCCCCCTCTTGAGTATCCACTCTGACCAACATTTGGTATCATAGGATTGTTTTTATTAATACATGTTTTCGAATACTCTGTTTTTAAACTGTGATTTTAGTTGAATCTTGAAAGATATTAAATATTAGTTACTTCTAAATTTTATCTCTTTAAATTTATTTTCTAAACTCTAGTTATGGATAATAGACTAGATGGTGATGCTACTAACATGCCACCTTTCTTTAATGGTACAAATTATGCCCAGTGGAAACTAAAAATGAAAATTCATTTAGAAAGTATGGGTTTTCATATTTGGACTCCTACAGAGTCACAATATAAAATTCCAGAAACTGAATGAAAAACTTGAAATGAACCTAAAAAGACTGCTTACAATAATAATTTTAAAGCTATTAATTCCATGTATTGTGCTTTAGGAGATGAAGAGTTTAATAGAATTTCTTCTTGTAAAACTGCATATGAAATATGGGACACTTTGGCTATTTTGCATGAGGGAACAACCAATGTTAAAAAAATGAGGCTGAATACCTATACTATTAAATATGAAAATATTAAAATGAAATCTGATGAACCTATTTCTGATACGTATCTCAGGTTCAATGAGATTGTCAATACTATAAGCTCTCTTGGAAAGGATGCTCTATCAAAGGAACAAATTATGAGGATATTAAGATGTCTACCAGAAATATGGAGAGGCACATCTTTTTCAATTATAGAATCATGCGACATCGGCACACTCCCTATTAAAGAATTAATAGGTAAGCTTATGATGTATGTGGAATAACATAAAGTGAATAATGAAGAAGATGATGAACCCGAGAGAAAATTAGTGGATTTCCAGTCTACTACTTCTATGAGCAATGACAAGGAGAAAATGCATGTACCTACTTGAAGTTCAACCAGTGATGATTCGGATTCAAACAGTGATGCAAATATGGCTCAAATAGCCAGGAGATTCATGATGTTTTATAGGAAGAATAAATTATTTAGAATATAAAATTACAAAAGAAAGTATGACAATAAGGTTCACTAGAATAAGGATTATAAGAAATCTGATAAAGAAGTTGATATAGTCTTCTATGAATGCAAGATGAAAGGACACATCAAAGCTAACTGTCCGAAGTTAAAATTCCAGAAGAAATATGATTATAAGGACAATAAGTACAAGAAAGCAGTGAATGAAACTTGGAGTGCTTCAGAAGACAGCACAAGTGAATCTGAAGTTTTCGATTATGAAATGAATCATGCATAAATGTGTTTCATAACCAACAAATCTACAGTAACCTTAGATACACCTATTTTAAACTCCTATTATTCTAGAGATGATGCAGAATCTGAATCTAATTCGGAAGACATGACTAAAGCTGAATTATCTGAATATTTTGACATGCTGGAAGAAACATGCAACAAAATTAAGGACAAATATAAGTCAATAAAGAAATATCATGTCCTCAATACTACTGCTAAATCTACCCTTGATGTAGAAATGGAAATGAATTCTTAACTATTGAAATAAAATACTGAACTAAAATTTTCCAATGAGAAACTTAGAAAGGACATAGAAAAATTCACAAATGGAAAGGATACTCTAACTCAAATGTTAGAAAACCATGTTGCACAAAAATATACAACTAGTTTGGGATACCAACCTGGAAAGAGACAGTTTACTAAAACTAGTTTTACCTCTAAATCTCGACCAAATACTGCTAGTTCTAGTTCTGGAAGTTCATATGCTTCAACTAGTTATTCATAAGGTTATAGATCAAATAAAGTATATCTTTAAAAATATATTGATTCTGTAAATTATATGATACCCATAAGACAAATTTGGGTACCTAAATCTTTGATTCCTAACATTTATGGATCCAATAAGATCTGGGTACCAAAATCATTTTCCATCTAAATCTGTTTTGAAGGAAACATGTTTGAAGAGTTCTCACAAAAAGGTATGGTACTTGGACAGTGGATGTTCAAGAATTTTTCTGTATATTACTGATGGTTCAAGAGTATAATCAAATTTGATGGAGGCCATGTCACCTTTGGTGATAATTTTAAAGCAAAAATCATCACCCTTGGCCAGATTGGTTACCATGATTCATTTTTGATTTCTAAAGTTTTATTTGTTGATAGACTTAAATATAATCTGTTGAGTATTTCTCAGTTATGTGATGATGGATTGAATGTTATGTTTAAACATTATTATTGTAATGTATTCAACATTAAAAATGTTTTAGTATTTTGTGCTTTGAGAAATGAAAATGGTTATGCTGTTGATTTAAATTCTTTGGCCAAACAAAATGTTACATGTTTAAATGCTTTTCATAAAGAGTCATGGATTTGGCAAAGAATATTAGTGCACTGCAACATCCATTCACTAAGAAAATTGACTAGGAAGAACTTAGTTAGAGACCTACCCAAACTTGAATTCCCAAATGACAATGTTTGTAACCCCTGTCAAAATGGAAAGCGACATATAGTTTCTTTTAAATCAAAGAATGAAGTCTCAACTTCTCAAACTCTCGAGTTGGTTCACATGGACTTGTTTAGACTTATAGAGTTTCTACTTTATATGGGAAGCACTATGTCTATGTATTAGTAGATGACATTTCTAGATATACTTGGGTATACTTCTTAGCTCACAAAATTGAAGCTTGTTCTTAGTTTATTAAACACTCCAAGTCTATAGAAAACCTTAGTGGACTAGAGATTAAAACCATGAGAAGTTATCATGTTTCTGAGTTTGAAAATCATGATTCTGAATCTTATTGCTCACACAATGGATAGAGTCACAACTTTTCTGCCCCTAGGACCCTCTGTAGAATGGTTTAGTAGAAAAAAGGAATAGATTCTTTCAAGAAATTGCAATAACTATGCTTAATGAGTATGATCTGCCTATTTATTTTTGGGATGAGGCTGTGAATATAGCTTGTTGTATTATTAATAGATACTTGATTAGACCTTTTCTCAAGAAGAACCCATATGAACTATGGAATAATAGAAAACCCAAATTTAGTTACTTTATATTCACTGGATGAAAAGTCTTTATCCTCAAAACAAAGGATAATCTGGACATGTTTGATTCTAAAAGTGATGATGGAATTTTTCTTGGTTATTCTTTCTCTAGAAAAGCCAATATGGTCGTTAATAAAAGAACCAAATTTGTGGAAGAATATGTTCACATCATGTTTGATGAAACTGATCCACATGATCATAAAAACTCTCTTGAAAATATTGAAGAATATTTCTATGTTCTGGACCTTAATGATAAAACTAAAGAACCTACGGTAAAAATTTCCAATTTTGGACATATTCCAGAATCTGCTTCTGTTGAACCCGAACCTATAGATGAACCTAAAATTTCTAGTCATATATTTACTAGATCAACTAGGATTCTAATGAATCATCCTTTGTATGTTTTAGTTGGTAATCATGATAGAGGGACATAGACTTGAGCTTATCTAAGAAACCATGTTGAACATCAAGTATTTCTTTCACAGCTAGAACCTAAAATTTCCAATGATGCAATCAATGATTAATTTTGGTTAATAGCTATACAAGAAGAGTTAAATCATATTTATAGAAATGAAGTCATAGATTTAGTTGACAGACTCAAGCACACTTTGAAAAAATGCACTAAATGGGTTTTTAGAAACAAAGCTGATGAATCTAAAAATATAGTTAGAAACAAAGCTAGGATAGTTGCAAAAGGATATAGACATAAAGAAGGTATAGACTCTAAGGAAACCTTTACTCTTTAATCTAGATTATAACCTATTAGAATCTTACTTGCCTATGCTGCTCATCTGAATTTCATGTTATATAAAATGGATGTAAAATGCGCTTTTCTAAATGGTTTTATTATTGAAGATTTTTTTGTTGGACAACAACCTGGATTTACTAATCCTCATTTTCCAAATCGAGTTTTCAAACATTCTAATGCTTTATATGGTTTAAAACAAGCTCCAAGAGCTTGGTATGATAGACATAGTAATTTTCATATTTCAAAAAGTTTTACTAAAGGGATTTATGATCCAACTCTTTTTATTAAAATACTTTCTAAATATGTCTTAATAGTACAAACCTAGGTTGATGATATTATATTGGGATTTTATAAACATTCTTTATGCACTGATTTTTTAAAGAGTATGAAAAATGAATTTGAAATGAGTTTAATCGGAGAACTCAAATATTTTCTTTGATTTCATATTTTTCAAAATGAAAATGTTATTATCTTGAATCAATATAAATATAAAAAACATCTTTTAAAACGTTTTGTTTTGGATAGTATTAAGGAATGTGATACTCCTCTGAGTACAGTCTCTAAATTGGATGCAGATGAAACTGGGAAACCAGTGGATCAAACCAATTATAGAGGTATGATTGGAAGCATACTTTACCTTACTGTTAGTCGACTAGATATTATGTTTAGTGTGTGTATGTGTGCACTATTTCATGCTAATACAAAAGAATATCATTTACTTGATGTTAAAATATTTTTTTAAGTATCTTAAACAGACTGTAAACGTAGGATTTTTTACTCAAAAGGACAATCTTTTGAATTAATGAGTTATTCAGATGCTGACTTTTCTGGATGCATGTGGGATAGAAAAAAGCACATATGGAACATGTCATTTATTGTGAAAATACTTAGAATCTTGGTGTACTAAAAGAGAAAAATTTTGTGTCTTTGTCCACTGCCGAAGCATAGTATATAGCTGCTGGTAGTTGTTTTGCACAAATTCTATAGATGAAACACACTCTTTTGGACTATGGATATGACTTTAAACATGTTTCAATTAACTGTGATAACAATAGTGCAATAAAAATTTCAAAGAACCCTGCATCTCACTCTAGGACCAAACACATTTATGTAACGCACCATTTCTTGAGATATCATTACCAAAAGGTTGATATTACTTTTGAATTTATATGTACTTAAAATCATTTAGCTGACATTTTCACCAAACCTTTATGTTCAGATAGGTTAAGTTACATTAGGCTTGAGTTGGGAATATTTAACCTTGATCGGTTGGTATCTCACCGATGATATTTCACTGATGTAACCTCACCGATGATACCTCACCGATGTAACCTCACCGATGTAAAAACCTCACCGATGGACCTCACTGAAAGGAATTCTCACCGATAAACCCTACCATTGAGTGTGTTGTTTTAAACTTCCATCTACCGCAAGAATCTGAATCGTTTTTACTTTATTTCATTTTATTTATTTACTTTATGAATCCTAAATGATAAAAACAAAGTCCTAGCTACTTCTTAATCCACTGAGCCTCAAATCCTTTACCCTCAACCCTTACTCCTGAATCTCTCGAAAACCCAAAATCCCTTGAACCAGAGATGTAAAAAACCAAACATTCTACCATCAAAGATGATACTGATGAGCCGACTAAAAAAAGAAAAAATCCTATCCAGAATAAAGTGGTAGTGTTGGTAGAACTAGGTCGGGTAGGCGACTAGTGAACCCTCATTTGCGGAATAGAGTTATTGTGATTGAAAAAGAGTTTTGCATGGAATGGTTGTTACCTAGAAAATCATTAGTGCTCGAATTGCTGGAAGATCAAAAGTGGGTAGATTGATTTTCGAACAACAATGGCCCCTACTATCTTAATCTAGTGAAATAATTTTATGATTTTGTGAGTTTTGAGAAGTCAGAAGATGAGAAATGAGTGATTTCTTTTGTGAATGGAAAAGATATGTCTTTTTTATCTTTTGAGTGGAATGAATGCCTAAAGGATCCACACAAAGGTGTATCTGGATAAGTCTTGAAAGCTATACCACCGACAAGTGAGATATTAGATTATGTGACTTCCATAGAGGAGCTCACTGTTGATGAAAATAAAAGACAAGTAGTAGATTCTGAAATGGTTGGAGAGAACATATTGTTGTTCAAATTTGTTCATCATGTCTTAATACCAAGGAGAGGGGATTTATCAAATTTAAGATATCAGGATTTCTATCTCCTACATCTCTTGAAACATTGGGTAAAAGTGAATCTGTGCATATTTCTGATGATTCAAATGTAAGACATAACAAGGTCAAAATCAAAGACTAATGCCCTATTCATTGCCAAGTTGATCTTTGTGGTGATCAAAGTGAAAGGGGTAACTGAGTCTCAAGATGAGACAGTGGTAGAAAAGAATATTTTTTGTATCACAAGAACGGTGTGAAAATACATGAAGATAAATTATAACCCATTGAGAGGAGAGTGGGTTAATGATGAAAAGAAGGTATTTAATAAATTCAATCACGGGGATCATCCTCCAAGACCTAAGGATGTGAGGGATTCATGTCTAAGACCTGATGAAGAAGAACGTGAGTACAGTGATGAAACTGAAGAAGAAGAGACTTCTATGGGTGATTGAAGAGATCTGGACTTACCTCCAAATCCTTCTGCTAAAATTGTATCTTCAGAAAAGAATCCTTAGTAGAATAAGAGAGACCTATTGATGAGGAAGACCAGCCATCCCCTAAGCATGAAGAAGAAAAGGATAATGAATTTAAAGCCTCTGATTCTCTCTGATTCAGTCTGAGTCCATTAATTGGAATCTCAGTTGTGCCTACTAAGGAAGCAGTAGGAGAACTGGTAGAAGTTTTACCTAATCCAGAGGACCCTCCTGCTGTTGCAGATATAGAATTGATATTATAAGATTCTTCTAAGGAAGAAAGACCTGTGGAGAATGATGTTTCTGCACATGGGAATGCACCCATTGAGAGGGAGCATAAAACCATGTTTGTAAGTGTTTTAGTGGATGTTGAGATTGAGGACTGGGCAGAAGACCAATGTTTTGGGGTTTTTGGATTAGACTATCCTGATTCTGATAATGAGTCATCCCTCAATAGACCAAAGATTATTTATTATGTAGAGACTGAGTTGTCACCTGAAGATATGGTCAGAATGCATGACCTGGATAATTTGAAGAAAAATCATTATGTCGGTTTTGTGTAACAGACTAGGAATGTGGAAGTTTCACTGGTGTCATCAATTCAATTGATTGTAAGTGACTCAGTGGCCAGCATAGCCTCTAAAAGTTCACCTGTTGTAATTTCTCCTACTGATATGATCACCAGGACTGACCTTAAATCCTTAAAGGATGTGCTGAGTGAGTCCTTTAGTTCTTCTATTACTGAGTTGATGCACTGCTTTGTTGAAGAGATGAGCAATTTGGACAAATATTTTGAACTCTCTCTCATTTGTAATATGTCAAACATTATAGCAGAAATAGTGGAAGAAGTTACAAACTACCAGACTCAAGTATCTAGACTGGAAGAGAATGTTGATTCTCTAAAGAAATCTATTATCTCTTTATAATCTTACATGAGTTCAAAATCTCAAGTAGACAAGGACATCGCCAATGTCAAAATTATTGTGAGCCAGATGGTTTTAGTGTTCGAAGGTTTTAAAACCTCCACGAAAGATCATGTTAAAACCCAGGATTCCCAAGTCCGAAATCTTATTAGTGGGTTGAACAAAAAATTCATGGAAATAGTAACTTTCTCTGCTAGTTCTGTTGCTTCTAAACCTTTAGTGGATTTAGATCAGATTCGAGCTGTGATAAAGAAGGAGATTGGTTCTGCTTCAACCAGTGGATCTGTTGACTCATCCGACCTGAGTAAATTTGTGGTTTCTACTTCATATCCAGCTAAAGAAATAATGAATAAAGTCCAAGAATATATTATAGAAGCTTCTACCTCTCAGAAATAAGTGAAATACAAGGTAGACTCATATTTCCAAAAGGTCTACACCAAGCATCAACTCAACAATCACTTCAAACTTCTATTGGAAAACCTGAAGTTACCTCCTGTCAATCAAGCCTTCAGAGAGAAAGGTAGCAAACTAAGGGAATTGACTTCAACCTTGGACAAATACATAGAGAACAAGGATGATTTCATATCTGTTATAGAGAGAGGAGGATTAATAATTATGTATTTCATAAATCTTTTGCCGCCTTTATTGCATGTAGATGTTAGGCCAGTGATTGTACCTCCACCTTTACCTACCTCTGACTCTACTGATTCTACGATTTATATGACTCTTGCTCAAGCCATTCAAAGCCTTACACCTATGATTACTCAGAGGACTACTCAAAACTAACCGGGAACAATTTCATCTGGTCAACCTCCTCTGATCATCTCTAGTGTTCCTAAGCCTTCACTTGCATCCACACAGTCTGAATCCTATTCTTATCCAAAAAGAAAATCACACATTGAGGATGTGAATTGAATAAGTGGCTAAGATGTTTGATAGGAATCCCATGTATTTTGTTTTCTTTCTTTGTACCTTTTTTCCATATATAATAAAATTTTATTTCATTTCTTTCTCATTTTTTTCTTCTTCTCTTTGTTCTTTCCCACTTTTTGATTATAATAAAGGGGGAGAAATATTATCAAAGTATCAAAGAGGGAGAAATATTCTCAAAGGGTGAGAAATATTACCTAAGGAAGAGCTACCATGCTTTTCCCATCGGATATCATTGCATTAAATTCTACCTCTGATAAATTATGTTCTATAATATACTGTTTTCTCTTAGATAATTGAATTTAATGATATATCCTCTGATACGATTAATTTTTTTATAACTATAATATTATATGTTGTGATTATCATAAAGGTGGAGATTTTTGACCTCACCTGTTTTGATAATCTAAACTATGCTTTTATATACCTTGAACATCCCAATTAATGTTTATCTTTATCCTTGAAATTGGTTAATCAATTTTTATCTCTGTTTATTTAAATTTTGAGGTAATTTTATCCCAATCGGATATGTTTTACATAAAACAGATAAGTGTTATTCACTGATCTGTGTATAGCTACTGATATAGAGCTACCAGTACTTAGTCTATTGATAAGCTAAGGCCAGTGATACGCAGAGCTACCGATATGTACAAGTCCACCAGTAAGCATAGAACAAGTCTTCTGATAGTACAGAAAGGAGATACTGATATGCATAAGTCTAACGATACAAAAATCATTGGAACTATGTGAGCTACCGATACAGACAGTCACCGATAGACCAGAGCTACCGATAGACCAAGAGCTACCGATATACAGTGTCACCGATACAGAATGAAGCTACCGATATAAAGCATAGCTACCGATAGATCAAGAGCTACCGATATAATGAAGTCATCGGTATATAAATATACCGATACAAAATGTTTTGATACACAAAGTAAGATCTACCGATATAATGAGATACTGATACATGTTCATAGATCTACCGATATTAGGTGCTACCGATGGAAGGTCGCTGCTATACAAAGTCAACTGTACACATCTACCAACAGAAGTCTACTAATGATTGACCAACCAATCAAACCCTATAATCTAAATATTATTTATTTATTAAGCTAGTGGTTATATTTTATGTTTTTAATGCTGTTAATGTTATTTAATGATATATGATGGCATGTCAGGGAACCATACCTAGTACCCATGAAAAAAGTAATCATTCTTTTTTTCCGGAGATGGAAGCTATAAAAGGGAAGATAACGATCTAGCTGGATAAGCCCGAATACAATAGAGAATCAAGGAACTAATAAGGCACACAAATGGGGAAAAATATAATGGCTTAACAGCATTGAAATGTCGTGCATTAACAAAAACAAAAAAGCTACATCCATACCTGGATAGCACTGGACATACATGAAGAAATTCCATTTCTAGAGGAGAACAAAAGATGCATCCTGAGTAAAAAAACTACTTCAAACACTTCATTACCCAGGCTGCTAAGTTGAACCTAGAACCCAGGAAAGAAACGATACTCGGTTTTCAGAACAAAAACTAGAGAAGAACTCAGAAACTTTTCTAACTAATTAAACAAGTCCATAGTTGCCCTGCCAATCACTAAATATTTTCTAAACTCTTTCATACTTACTCTAGTGATTCTTTTATTTACATTTCGAGCAGTCTGGGTAACCTGTTTATTTTACACACACACTATCTCCGGATCTAAGATAGAGGATTCTTAAATCATCATTCAAATACTATAACTCTCTTGTTTCCCACTGTGAATAGTGGTAGAGGTCAAGTAAGACCTGGACAGCTGGTAGGTGTTGTTTGTTTTCCAATGTAGAACTATGGTAGAGGTCTTTGAACCTGGATAGTCTTTGAACTTTTATTTACCCCGATCCAGGGTGTGGATTAATTTATATAAATTTTTTAAGAGGACTAAGTCTCAGCTTGCGACTGAACCTCTTGGTTACATCTGCTATGAATTTTAGTTTATGTCATAATTATACAATATATTTCATATTCTGTTGCTAACTAATTTGAAATATAATTTTTTTAAAGTTACATTGAAAGTTAAATTAGAAAGTGTTTATACTTATTGAAAACCAGTAAGTTAGTTTCAAAAGTCAATTTAATATTCAAATTAAATTAACTGAGACGTTATCAATCTTTGAGAAACTAATTGATCATTTACAATCTATATAAATTCACTACAGTTTAACTTTGTTTTTAAATTGGGGGATTTTAATAGAAATATTTTTAACAGAAATTTTTATTGGAACTAAATTCACCCCCCTCTTGAGTATCCACTCCGACCAACAAATATATTTCAATAGAGCCTTAAAATGGAGCATTACAAACCCCCCTATGTGGATAAATGTAGATTTCCAATGTGTTGGGATGAATTTACAGAAATAAAGCTATTGATATGTATGATTGCTAAATAAATGGTCGAGAATGATAAAAAAATTAGCATCATATCAAGGAAGTTAGAAATTGGAAGAAAAGTTATGCTGGTAAGGAATGAAATGATATAGAATTTGAGATTGGAGAGAAGAAATTTCTATGAATCTATCCTTAGAATATGTTTATGTGGTTGGGAAAGAAAGGGTATATATTCCCTAAGTATGTTAGTCAGTTTAGAATTCTTGGTCATGTCAAGATGTTTTTTAATCACATAGAAAATGTTCCGAATCACTCTCTAATACATTATTTTTTTCCATGTATCAATCTAGTGGAGAGAACTACCTAAACTACCAAATGAACTAAACTCAATTGTCATACATCATGAGGAGGATTTTTTATATGAGGAATAACGAGTTTAAAATCTGGATCATATAATGAAATCCATATAAAACCTCACCACTCACCTGGTGAACGATTTGTGGAGAATTTACCAGTTAAAGAAATATAAGTTGGATCTTGAGGATATTATGAAGAATAATTATTCCCATTGGTTTTACTATAATAAATAATGTTGAGGGAGAAATTTATTTCATCGGGTGGTATAATGTATCACCTTGAGTTTTAGTAAAAAAAATTCGAATAAATTAATGGTCATTAATAACATCCATTTTTATAATTCAAACATTCCATTCTCACATCACCAACTTGGAGTTTGTTACATGAGAAACTAACTTGGTTTATTTTATATACAACACTGACTTGGTGTACATAACACGAAACACTGAGTTTATACCAAAAAACATATTTTTTTATAATTATTTAAAAGATATATTTATCTCTAAGCTGTTAAAAATCATAATTATAATATTAATAAATAATTTTAAAATATAATTTATAATCATTTTATATAAATAAATAATATTTATATCAAAATATATAATTTTTTCTAAGGTCCTTCTATGCATTAAAAAACCATCTTCCCAAATGACCTATTTTTCCTGCTCATCAATAAAAATTAATTAAATTAATTTTAGTCAAATTAATAAATTTATTTTGATAGAATAAACTTAATGTTTAATCTTATAAAGTCATAATTATCTTTTGGGAAATTTTTTGGATTTTTTCAGAAAAATATCATTTCGAATGAATAATGAAAAATAATAAATTTTAATTCAAAACAAATTTTTCATATAATTTATTTATAATGTTAAGACACCTTTTTATATTTTTAAAGTATAATTAGATAAAAAATTCTTCAATAAATAAAATTTAGGTCATTCAATCAAATTTTACATTGAAATTAGATATAACAATATGGGAATATTTTGACCCTTTTTTACATTAAAAAAATGCAGTGTTGTCCCGACTACGGGATTAATTTTTAATTAATTTCATCCACTTATGTTATTGGAATTTTAAAAATTGGATTTTATATTTTAATTCATAGTAATTAATAATGTTTCATAATGTCTACTTAGTTTTTTATGCAAAATATTTTCCAATGTGATGAAAATTAAGAATAGGGATTAAGAGAAACATTAACATAAAAAATAACTAAGAATTAATCATAAAGGAAAAAATGACTTATACACTTGTCAAAAACAAATTTGATTGTAATATTTCGTCCATTATCATTAAGATATTTATTTTTGAACATTTTTGATGAACCTATTCGGTAAATATGTTGGTATTTATAACTTGTTTTAAATAATGCCATGTGAGTCCCCTCACCTCCCTATAAATGTCAACAACCTCTCCTAACTCTTGAAATCTATAAAACCACATAGTATCTGAAAATATCTTCCAAATAAACTTCCAAACATCCCTAATATACTCCTTTAATCATCACATTGGTAATAATTCCTTCCAAGGAATGCCTTCGGGGTAAAAAAAAGGATTTACAAGATAAATAGGTAACACCCTCCCTGAATCTCCTTTCTTTTATTTTCTTTATCCATTTACTCAATAATACTTATTATGTGATTTAACAAAAACAAAAATATTTTCAGTATATAAATATTTTATTATACTAATTATTTGACCTATACTTTCATACACTTCATCTAATTGGTAATGAACATTCTGTTTATGTGTACGTCAAACTACTGCCTCACAAATCGTTTATTATCCATTAATCCATTACCACTATCATAGTGGAAATTATGATGGTAAATCGATTTATATATTAAATATTTTATATTTATTATGTAATTAATCTAATTTATTTATATTACAACATGTATCCTTATACATTCCATTTTGTATGAATACGATAATTTTGTTTGGGAAAGTATAAACTCTAGCCCCCTCAAAGAGATGTGATTATTTCACATGTTACGTGGAATGTGGTAATGAATGGTTTAGTAAAATTGTATTATATATATATATGATATAATAGTTATAAATGGGTAATTATATATATACATATATTTGAATATATTTCGTTTACCCTATTTCCTTAAATACGATAATAAAACCGGAATAGTGTTCATGTGTACGTACGACCTACCATCTCCAGGAATAGAGTATTCAATTTCATAACTATATATTCTATATAATATTATATTTTAAATATAATGAATATATATTATATTTATATAATGTTTTAAATAATTTAAATCAGGTTATATGTATAATGACTAAAGATACAACAAAAATAAGACACATGCGAAAAGTAAAGAACATATTTCCTGAAGTGAAACCGTACCATAAAATTGATAATAAGATGATAATAAAAAGAAAAAGAAATCAATATATTTTATTATATATAATAATATGGTTCTATGATAGATTTATAATATACTTATATTTATTATATAGGACGTTTTAATGAGCACAATGAGAGTCAATACAAAATGCAAGGAAATTTCATCTCACTTTTTATTTCTATGAGAGACATGCCTTATTCACCAAAAACTTGTTCTGTGTGGTGTATATACATTCCATGAGTTTATTTTATGAAAAGTGTAAATAAATTGAATCAAATTTTTATATTAATTTTATCAAATCTCTTTAATGTGGTCAATCATTTGAAGGATATCAAATTAGTAATGTGATTTTTTTTCTCAAATCACCATCTTTATTAGACATGTCATGTTATGAACCTATATTTTAATTTGATGTGTATATAATTAAATTGATATTTTATATAATAAATCTACTTATTTTATGATATTTTAATCATCATTTAATTTCATTTTCTTACATGGATGTTATGATCTCATATTTCCATGTGGTTAGAGTTTATTGAATCCATCGTATCATTAATCTACATTGTTTGTGATTATGATTCCATTTATGCAATATTATGATCCATATCATAATAAATCTCATGATTTTCTTATCCTCAATTTATTTGAGATATATCCATGTATTTGTATCATTTTTTCTCTATTTTTTACTTAAAATTATTCATTAAAAAATTAAGAAAAATCTAATTGTATCCCTCTCTTTAGTAAGTTAACTATTTTATCTCAACACCCATTTTTCAAAAAATGTTTTAAAAAATTTAATTCATCTTTAAATATTGATTTCATACAATGAATATTTTTAAAATTTATTATTCATTTTCTGATTAACCTGTATATTTCTAAAGAAAATAATTTTCAAAACGTTTTCAAAATATATTGATATGTTTGCATAGAAAAATGTTTCAAAAATATTTTTAATGATTTCTGAATAAGTTTTTAAGTTTATTTCCTAGAAATCATTGTGAAAAGGTTTTATGAATTAAATATTCTTTATAATAGTAAAATGATATTTTCCTTGTAAATTTTTTTTAAATGACATTTTAAAATTATTTTACTCATATGTTTACATATATTGATGTCACTCAGGCCCTTTATTGAATTGATTCAATGTTTCAATTAATATTATTTCTTGAATGGATTATGTTTTAATAGAATTATTATTACCACAACATGTTCCTATTAAACAGTTTATATGATTTTGAATCCAACTAGTTTTCATGGGTGATGCTTTTATGAAATGATTATTAAACCTTTATTTATTCAACAAAAATGATGTGATGAAATGTTATTGATACCAATATCATTTCATGAGTGATGATTTTACATTTAAAATCTCCATCGATTTTCATGGGTCCTGAAATTATAAATTTTTTGTGTCACATGTATGTATGATCTCATTAGGTGATGGGTGGGACCTATATATCGCTCTAATGAATTGGTTAAATGTTTATGCCTCATTATATAATGATTGGAATTAAATTTAAGGGCATTATCCACTATAGGAAGATGGAGAAACCCCATCCCATGCAATGAAAGGACTGGGACTGGGGTTGGAGGGGTGTCTCGCCAAATAGGTGTTATCATAAAGAGGATTTATGATCGGGAATACATATTTAATTTTACCTCTAGTCACATGAAAGTTATAAAAACGACTCATCAATAATACATATTTTAAATTAATATATTTTTAACTAAAAGTCATGGAATATTATTTTTTAATATAAAAAAATTTCTCGTGTGGCTCTGGATATAAAAAATATATAAAAGGGAGAAATACGTAGGGGGTCTCAAAATTGGTGCATCCATTCCAAGGAGAATTTTTGAGTGAAGAACATCATGTTAGGAGGGTTGTTGGGATGGGGGGAAGATGATAAAAAGTTTTCCATTTAATAGCTGGATTCTCCCCCAGTGGTGATCTTACAATAGAATTTTTCAACTAATTTCATATCAATGCGTATATTTGATATTTCACAAGTTATATATTGAATCTTTTTAATTGTAAATGTTCATTCAAATTCTTGACTCTATATATTGATAATAAACGAATAAATATGTGTGAGTTGGAAAACAAAATAATTCATGAGAGACATTGTTATCTTTTATGAAGGAAAACATCATTAATAAATGTATAGTGTTTCACATATTATTTTTCACATTATTGAGTGGAAAGATCCTTAAAGAACAATTAGACGATAATTGATTTGTTTGAAAATAAATTTAAACCCTAATTATCCACACCCACCATCATAGTGTTTTTTATATCCCATGTGATCATTTTAATTTTCATTTAGTCATCCATTTTATTGAATATATATTATTTGGTTTTCAATGCTTCATCAGAACCTAGTTTATCATATAGTGGTTCCATTTTTTATAGTAAATGTTTTTACATAGGGAATTTGTGGATAGTTACTTATTAATTGTATTTTTTTGTGTTATTGATTCTATAACTACATATTTAGAGTATAAAAAGATATTTCTACATGGTATCATTCTAATTAGAAGAATGTTAAGATTAATAGAATTGAAATTAATTCATAACTATCTTAATTATCAATAAAATGACTAACTAATGTTGGGGGATGTTAATGAGATATATCATTTTTAGAAAAAGAATAGTTTTTAAATCATAATTAACCCTGTATTTTAATAAAAACCTATTCAATTCCCTCATTTGTATAATTTCATAAATATGTAATTATATTATCAAATTGATTTAAAATTCATTTTTAGATACATTATTTAAATTTCATAATTAATTTAAAATAATATTGTTATTTATTATGGTTTTTATTTAATTTGATATAAATAATAAAATTCTAATTCTAGTTATTTTACTTATTCTATAATAACACGAATCAATCCTTCACTGTTTCTATGTCTATCTTGAATTATATATTGTTGATTTAAATGGATAATTTCTTAGCTCATGTGACGATTTCTAACATGATGAATAATTTTCATGATTTATTAGTTTTGAGTAAAAAAGTAGTTATTTTAGTATTTTCCTATAGAAGATGATTTAAAATTTCATAGTGATATTTAAAACCTTATCGTTCTCAAAACATATTGGAATCTTGTTATTTGAGTGTAAGTATAAGATGATATCTCCAAGATATAAAGTTATGTATAACATTTTATAACATACCATATTTGGAGAGCCTTATATGTGATATGGTTCTCTCCCTCATAATCAGATATATAAGAAGTTCTAATTTTATAAATTTAAAGAAGTTTATACATAGAATAACAATACCCAAAGAGGCATATATGTAAGATGCATGATTTTTCCATGATTTCAGAAGTTGATATAGAAGATTATTTTTCCCATATATTATTAATACATAAGCTGATGGGGTTTTGAAAAAAAATAAAATTTAATATTTATGATGTTTTATCCAAGTACTGGAAAGAGTCATTTTTTTCATTTGACAATGTTTAAATAAAAATATGTTAATCCATGAGTTATTTAGTCATTCCAAAAATATTAAACAACAAAAAATATGGTAAATGGATAAAGTCCCAACCTCAATTCAAAAACACATTTATCTAGTTTATACATTTTAAAATTACTCTCGATAAAATTTGTAAGACACTTATCTAATAACTAAAAAAGGAGATATTGATCATGGAACTGAATTGAATCAAGGAGAAAAATTATAAATCCATTTTTACTCTAAACCCACACTTATAGAATCCATCAAAAATAAAGAAGGGATTTTAGAAATAGAATTAAAGGATAAGGTACAAGAATAACATATACCATTAAGAACTATTTTCCCCTCCCAAATTGGTAGAGATACCTAAACATGGCCATCAATGTCTCTCATACAATATAAATAATTTCATTTCAATTAATGTTAAGGGACTATTTTATTCATTAGAGTTATTTTTTAAATTTACTCCCTGTTTTCTTTGTGTTTCTCAAACTACTATTACGTACCAATGATCTCTTACTTCATCGGAATAAATTATTAACCCATTGTGGGTGGTCTAAAGGGAATCATAGTGGTAATATTGAATCAATTCATTTTATTTCCTAAAAAAAATTATCTAATTTTGATGTGATGGTTAATGTGCATAGCTGATATAGAGATAAAAATTTCAATATCAGTCAATATAGATATATGCATTCAACTAGTTAGACCACATTTCACCCCCCCCCCCAATTTTAATCACACATTATATGATTTTTGTTGTGTATTTTTAATGAAAAATGGTATATAATTATTCGCAAGTGTGTTATTAGGTAACCCATGATATTGAGGAGTGTTCTTTCATAGTCCCCATGTATAAAAATTAGTTGATGATTTTTTTAAGGGACTATAAAGAGTTTTTAGCTCTCATATAGAAGAAAAGGTTAGGGATACGTTGATAAAATTCATCGAGTCTTCTGATTGGATTATTTTATTAAAAAATTAATTGATGGTTGATCCTATTTTACATTAACTTAGGACCATCTACATTTCCTGAAGGCTAAAACTATTTTTTCCATTCCCTTTTACATGTCATAAAATTCAAAAACTTAATAGTTCATCAATTTAGTTTTTATCTTTAACATAGAAAAACAAATAAACATAAACATATGTTTAAAAATAGTTATTATTATAGGTCTAGATTCTAGAGAGACAGTAATGTGGTCATTTTATTATTATATTTATGGGATATAAAATAATTCCTTGAAATAATTCCACAAAAATGGTTTTGTAAAACAAAGAATAGTTTATATGGTGATAAGCTGAGAAAACATTATTTTTTAATATCTGTATTTAGAATCATTTATATTTTTAATTTTTTTCATTATTTTCATTTTTTCTTCTTTCCCTTTCTCTAACAGGGTTTAATAATTATTTATAGTCATTTTATCTCATAATATATTTCTATTTTGATTCCAAATTAGAATAAAATTGATGATGATATTTTATCTATTTCAAAAAAATATTCATTTATGATATTATATATCATCATATCTACCATAATGATCTCAATAAACATGTTAAACAATAACTCCATCCATTTGAACTAGAGTACTTATATGATCATTCCATATTCAATTATCAAACACTAATGAATCTAAAATAGGATGAGAATGACGATGAAAATTAATTCCACCGATATAATAAATAGGGAATATAAAAGGTCGATGATACATTAGAGAACTACTCACTATTAAATAATCACATATTTTGTTTTATAAAACACAAGAAACAACAAAAGATTCAAGATAAACAACTTCTTGTCTTAGATATTCTCTTTAAACAAGATGATAAAAAAATTTAATAAAATTTCATGAAAATATAGAAGACTCACAACTACCGAAAACCGCAATATAAGACATCCTAGAGTAATTTTATTAATGGAATAGACAATATAGTGAAACTAAATTGGGACACAACATTAATTTGAACTAATTTTATTCACATGTTATTTTCAGATCATTGAAATATATCAAATCATATTATTTAATAAAATACATTTCTCAAAATATAACTATCGATGAAGTTGATGATGACTAATTGCATGAATATTGTTTTGAGAAAAGAATTGACAAATAGGAAAAAAATTAAAATTGATATTCTAAGGGTGTTATAAGAATAGTAAAATTTACAATATAAGATAAATTAGGGAGATTTAATTTAATTAATGATATTTCACTCAAAATATATTGGGAATGCTCTATATTCAAATCTCTTGAATCGTAAAATTTCATATTCACCTAAAATTTTTAGTAATACTGTAAAAGATAAACCGATTGTGGATGTTGGTTCAATGAATGAAGTAACCTAGGGGGTCTATTTATATTTCCAACCAAGGTAGAGAGTGAAGAGCTCAACACAATAAATTTAAATGATCATGTAGGATCTGGTGAATTTGTTTTGGAAGAACTATAATCACATATGGATCGTCTATATAAATACACATATAAATGATATTGTAGATATTATATGAAGGGAGGTAAGGAAGAATATTTGTACACCTCATATATTATGTTTTCAATCCAAATATTCATGATATATCAAAGTTAAAACAGGATGGACACCCACAATATTGATAAATGGGACCTCTAGAAGTCTAAATAATTAATAAAGAATAATGGAACCAAAGATATGTGGTGGTTCCAATTAAAAAAAATCATTCATTCGACTATGCATAAAAACTGAGAATTCATCTTTAGGGAATTCATTACAAAGTATTTTCTTAGGTATTAGTCTATTTTTCTAGCCCTTTTTATTTATTTTCTTTATTTTTTGTTGTTCTCAATAATTTTATATGTATTTTAAACCCATTTTGGATTTTCATTAAATATAACTCGACTTTATTAACTTGGAAATGGTTTATAATTAATTACATGTTCATACTATATAAAAAATCATATACTGAAGGACTGGATAGTTTACTAGTCTTGGTAAAATATATCCATACATGAAATTCAAATTATAAATGATAAAATAAAATAAAAAATGTGTTTTTCAGAGAAAAATTGTATTCCTCGTAGGATATACTTTTATATCAATCAAAAAACACATCCCGTAATCATAGTGAAAATAAAACACAAGAAAGGTATGAGCTCATATAGTTAGTTATGGTAAGAGTATAGCTGAAGATATCATGAATAAATAATCATAATCAATATGGACTGATAACAACTAAAACATATTCAATTTAATCAATAAATTGTGTATAATATAAAAGAAATGATCTATGATCAAATAAATCCATATAAATAATAACATGAACTTCAAAAATATCAATAGATATTCTAACTAATATAAATATCACATGAAAATCCATAATATATATCATAATAATGGAATTTATAATTCTATTAATATGAAAGTATAAAGACCTTTCATGAGATAGTTTAAATCTATTGTTAAAAAACAATATAATTTTGGACAACTGATTTGTCTCATGATACCTATTGATAAATTGAGGGGATATCTATAATTGGGTCCCACCTATCACATAATAACTATTAGGAATTCCTCATTGAAAAATAATAAACATTAACTTTCATTTTTTAAAACTGACTTAAGAAATTATAATACATACCACAATCAAATTAACATAATCAAAAAAAAATCTTGAGAAATACGAAGAATGGAAATAACATTTTACATCGTCGGTCAAATTGATTATAAAACATAAAAATCAATAATAAGGATTATATCAATTTGACAAATTCCAAGAGTATCATATCAAAAATAATGGGTTTATATCATCTAAGAATAGAAATACCATAAATAATTTCATTAAAATAAATTTTGATGAATATATATTTTTCACTTGGAAAATCACATTTCAAAATGAAATTTCATAAAAAATTTAAGAATAAATTCTTTTTAAATAACCATATAAAATTCTTAAAATAACTATTTAAATATTTATTGGTCCTGACAGTAGAAAAAAAATTATTCCATACAAGTTAAAACAAATATTCCTTTCCCAAGAGTGGTAAAATCCAAATGACCCTTGTTTTGGAAATATCCTGAAGATTCTATTGATTTTTTTTAATGATAAATTTAGTAAAAATATTCTTAAATAAATTTTTTTTAAATGGATAAAAATATTTTTGAAAATAATTTATGAAAATATAGTTTTTGATATGAAAATATTTTCCACCAAATTGACAAATAAAGTAATATTTTTTAAATAACATTTTCACAATAATTTTAGTTAAAAAAATTGAAATTGGTACTATTACTTGAAAAAGATAATTAATTAACTGATTATAATGAAAATATAATGATTTTAAGATGTTTATATCAAATAATTCCCCCAAGGAAGACATAAAAAGACAATCTTGAATAATGATGATATAGTGAAATAAACACCTACTACTTCCAAAACATTGAATCAAAATCCTCATAAGTGAAATAACCTCCAATTAAATAGTAAATACTATTTAGATTAATATATTATTCATATTTAATATCCAATTTATATTTATATACACCACACATAGCAATAAGTTGTTAATATAGAGTATGTCATGAAAATTAAATGTGAGATGAGAACCTCTTACCTCCAGTTCAAATTCCTTCATATGTTTCCAAACCTTATTAATAATAATTATAAGTTTATTTTAATTTTATAAAATATCCATAATCATATACCTAGTACCATATATTATTTACTTGTTTTATTTTATCACCCAGTTATTAATAATTCTTGGTTACTGTCATTGTTTCTTGCGATAATTTCATCATTTTTCAAGTTTCTTTTAGTTTTATAATTTTGGTCCTTTTCAATTTTATCATGGTAATATCATATATAAAATGTTTATTATGATATAAATATCCTATATATTTATTATTCATGTTTTTATAACAATCATTTAATGTTATTGATATAAATGTATTACACTGTTTATTGAGAGAGTAGGTCGTATGTATGTATAAATGTTATATCCATTTTTTACATCAGATGGAATTAATTGAAAATATATATTATTTTAAATTAAAAATAATTATTATTTCATCTATATTATTTATATTAATAATATTCTTACTTATTATCATTGATGTAAAAATAATACAAAAAATATTTCACATCGCTTTGTGGAGGTGTTAGCCCTCATGTAGGCATTAGCAACATTATTACTTTCAAATATATTGGATGGTAATAAGATAGATGTGATATTATATATATATTAGTACTAATATTTAATATATTTCACATATAGTAATTATCAATAGGCTTAAAACCATTCATGTAATGCGTTTGTTAAAAATGAATTACAATTGTTCATGAAGCCGTAGTTTTCTATACACAGGAGTAGCGTTATCGTATCCCCATAAAATGATATTTAAGAATATATATGTGAAATAATTATTAAAAAATTATAATAATTCCATAAATATAAAATATTTAATTTTAATAATTCATTATAAATTACCATGAATGTTGGTCATGGAAACAAAATTACAATAATTCGCATGGTGGTAGTTCATCGTACACACGGTCAATAGTTTACTATAACATTTAATGAAAGTGTATACAGATATATTTTATTTAATTAAAATAATAATTTATTAGTATATATTTTATATTATTTGTATTATATTATAATTGTTCATGAATTTTTAATGTAGGTGGAATAATAAATAAAACCAATACAGATGTAAATAAATTTTAAATCATTTTTAGAGAGCCACTATAGGATTATACCTAAACCCATAATAAGATGGATTACAAACCAACATAAATCCTATAGGATGTGAGGAGGTAGTTGGGGTATTTTTTTTAATGTATTGTCAGAATAAAATGGTTTTTTTAAGTTCAAAGAGGGGAGGATAGAGGGTGGCCTTTTATTAGTTGGGGGAGAACACTCATGGAGGATTTGAATTGGTAAAGTGCTGCTGATAGTTTTATCATGAAAAAATCCAAAAATTGGGTAATTTTAAATAAATATAGATTATAGGACCTAAATATGGATATCTAATGGGTTTGGAGAAGTTTCATGTCATTTATAACCCTTATCTTGTTAGTTTAACCCCTCCCCTAGTAGACCTGTTTTTCCTTCACCACATTAATTATTATTTTTACTATATTAACTATTAATTATTTTAAAACAATAATGTTAAAATTATTATTAATATATAATTATTAAAAATATATAATCCATTTTTCCTAATTAGATACACAAAAATGGAATAGTTTAATTTTAAATTTAACATTATATACGATGAAAGAGTTTTTTTCTGAAGAGAATATTCTCAATAGTATAGAATATTTTAATATAAAAATTTAATATGAAATTTATTAAAATTACACAAATTAGAAAAATAATAAAATAATTGATCTAATATTACATTAAATTCAATTTAAATAATTATTTAATTTTTAAAATAATTTAAATTTACATGCTGGATTCAAAAAAATCATTATTTTTCATTATTCTTCAAAATTATATATTTTCATAAAAATATCAAAAAATACCCTAAAGCTAATTCAGAGCCACATATTTTAAAAATTATTTTTATTTAGTCAAAAAATAATTATTAAAGTTCTACCATTTTTTTTTCTAATTTTGTGTGAAATGTGAGACTAGAATACCTTTAATAAAAATATTAATTTTTATAAAGATAGCATTATAATTAAAATAGTTATTATTTTATATATAATTAATATATATATCTTGAATTATGAATCATTTGGTTTCCATACTACCGACAACACATATGGGGTTTTCATAATAAAATGATAAATTAAAACTCAAATTATATTATAACAAGCAGTACTAACTGCTTCTACCCAAAAAAACATAACAATCGGGTATTAATTCATCATGGTTCTTATTGTTTCTTGTAGAATAGGATTTTCTGTTGGAAAAAATATATTTCTGTATGGATTTTTAGGATCTAATAATTTATGTGTAATTCATTTTTTAGTATATAAAAATTATAAAAATCTAAAATAAAAAAACATCCACCATGATTACTAAGAATAGATATAAAGGGATGGTTTTTCTCATTTTTATAAATGGGTAGAATAGATTCAAAAAAAGGAACAATCAAATTTATTTTCTAGAAAATTAAACTGTGTGTATCATGAATATTCAACAACTAAAAAATACATAGTAATTTACAAAAATAATATCATTTTTTGGACCAAATGATTCCATTTGAACTAATTATATGGAATATTTATATGAGAATTAACTAATAGATTTAAGGTTTTAATTATATTTATTAACATATTGAAAAGGTTCACTTAATAATCAATTCTATGCTATGGTAAATCCTTATTAAGTATTTTCCTAGTCCACTTACATAAATTTATAAGGTTATGTTTCATAAATTTTATTACATTACCACGATTGATCTCATATTTCACTAATGAAATGTTGGTCTTGGCTCCTTAATTCATCTATGTTTAGAGTTTATACATTCAGATGTCAATGGATAGGAAGAATGAATTCATTCTGGGAATTGTGTACTATACATTTATCATTCCTGAAATTCATACGGTAATCTTAATCACATTATTGAATTATTCTTAAAAGATTTTCCTTAATACATTTAACAAATATAGCATTAAAAATTCAATATTTTCCTAGAAGAACAATATTACCTATATCAATAATTTCTCCTAGATCATTATCTTCGAAAGTAACTTTTCAACATTTTATGATTATAATCATTTCAATCAAATATTTTTTTCTAATCATATTTCTATCTCACAAACTATCCATGTACCAGGTATTCTTATTTTTGGTACTTACATTTATTTCCAAAAAAACAATTAGATGTTTTGAACCCCAACATCTTGGGTGAAGAAATGTTAGAAAAATATTTTTGGAATCTGTATTTATTTTTGAAAATTATTCTTTATTAAACCCAATGTTTTTAATTTTATTAAGGGAACAATTTTTATTCCCTTGAAAACCACATTCTCATTTTTTACAAAATGTTTCAATTGTTTAAATAAAAAAAACATACCGAAAATAGGTTTTCTGTTAGTATACGCTATTCAAAAACTATTACAATAAGGAATTATTTTTCATACATTATAAAAAATACTTCCTTACCAGAAGTGAAGATTGAAAAAAAATCATTAATAGAAATTTTTAGAAATTAGTTGGATAACTACATTATTATCCTTGTGACTACTTGATTTGGAATTGAGTTTCTCAATTTTATTTTGAAAACAATTCTTTTCAAAAATTACATCTACTAAATATTTAGAAATAATTTTTTTTAATACAACGTTATCAAGATCCATAGAATGAGATAATACATTTACTTTTAAAATATTAATCCTATAATTATCCTTGAATTTTAAAAAATGAATGATATTGGTTTCTAGATATTTTTATTATGTACCAACTATTACAAAGAACATATTTTTTATATATTTCCTTGATAATGAATTTTTTTTATATTTAGAAATAAATGTTGTTTATTTTTTAAATAAAAAATATTTTATGGACTAGAAATTTTAAATAGCATTAATTACGTATTAAATTATGAAAACCAAGTACTATATATTGATAAAGAATCATGTTTTCACAAATCATATAACACCTAGATGTGGAATCAACATCTTGGTCATGTAAATGATACACATTTGAAAAAGCTCTATCGAGATTCTTATTTAATCACCTTTAAACTGAAATCACTTAAATGTTGTTGTTACCATTTATAAGAGAAATGACCAACCCACCATTAGGTGGAAAAAATGAAAGGGACATGGAGTTTCTAGGATGCTCAAACATAGATTTGTGTATACCATTACTAGTGGAAGATAGAGGTGAGTATTAAAAGTTTATTGATTTTACAGATGAATTTAGTAGATATGGATATGTCTAGTTGATGATGTATAAGCCTAATTCCATTGATAAATTTCAAAAATAAAGACTAATGTATAGAATAAACATGGTTCTAATATAATGAATATTTAATTATATTGAGGTGGTGAATATTATTAAGTTCTAATCTGGTAATAACATAACCCATGCCTTGAAATGATGGCTCACATGGCCTCAAGTGTGCCTCCATGTATTCTGGAGCCTCCCAACTAGCAGTGATGGTTTAATAGTGGTACAATAGGGTGGGGGATATACCCTCATAATATATAGGAACAACGGATAAATGAGATATAAAATAATGGTGGAAGCACAATATAAATGAAAACATAGTAAATACTAAACCAGTAACCTGTTGTAGTGGAAAGAAGAATATAACATATAATATAAACAAGTTAGGATGTGTAAATTACTAAAAAACATCATAATAAAATCAAAAACACTAGCCAGTGTCACATAACGGTATTAAAGGAAAATTAATATACAAATTGGGGACATGGGATAGGCATATAATATAATTATATACAAAAAGATAAAAATAACAAATTGATCATTCACTAGAATCTCTAGAATATGCCTGGTCTACTGCTCCCATGATCGAACTATATGTAAAGCTTATCAAGAACCTATAGCATAGTGATTTCCCTTGTCCATTCCTACAAACAAGTAATCTACTCGGGTACCAAAGGCATCCTGAGTAGGTGATGAGATAAAATCATATTAGGAAACCTCTAATAGTTTCTGCAATTAATCCATGTGCTGGTCATATATAAAAAATGTGTATATATAAATGAAATAATTAATAATGCTGAATAAATGAATACCAACCTACTATAGTTCCAAAAGTGCACTAAGATGTTCTACCTGCTTCGGTGCATGGTCTGAATGAGCTTTAAATCAGTAACTATATATGTAGTAGTTATATATATTTATAGTATAGTACATTTTTATATTTCATCTACCTATATGGACTATGTTTGTGTAGAGGTAAGTGGCCATATACTCAGAATACTAGGTGTTGGATAGATCAGGGAAAAACTCAAACATCCATAACTAGCCTAAATGTTCCTATAAGATCATGAAATATGACACATTCCCTACATATCATAATGAGTAGGAACAATTATTATCATCACTCAATATAGTGGGAGTGTTTTCATATAAACACCAGAAACATGGGATGTGGTACGTCATGACCACTATCCAAATTGATTCAATGGTGTTAGAAGTCACCCTCAACACCTGAGGTATGGGAGTGTGAATCATCATTCCCAACACAACCCTTATCATCATTCCATATACTATATAAATGGTGTAATCACATTATAAAAAAATACATGAGGTGTTTACTATCAAGAAATTCATTCTAGAATCCCGTATATTGACAAGGAATTACAATTTAATAAATGTGTCTAATAAATCATGTGATTATCGGTATAGAATTTCCACTTTTATAATTCATTTCATTAAAACCATTTAATTAATTTTTATAAGGAAAACAATCTGGAATAAGATATTCAATTTAATACATTCCATTCAATCCATTAAAACATGGAAATCTATATTTGAACGCTCAAAGATGCATTTAGAATGTTCAATTGGTAACCAAACCAATACCGACTAGAAAAATTATAATTTTATCTTAGAAGGGAACATAGGTAGGTCTACGGGCTCGATAAATATCTATATAATCAAGGTATATTCAATTTATAACCTAATAAAAAAACATAGGTTGTGTTCTCATTACATAATCAATTAATTATTGAGGAAAACTATAAGCTAATAAACTAATGGGGTGCGTGAGATTTAGGTTAGAATCCCAATTTACTAAACAATGATCAATATGAGAAAACCATGGTGTGAAAATAAAATCAATATGGTGAAAAAAGTTAATGATTATTCGTGGAAAATGATGTTACATGGCACAATGGAAAAGATAAAAAGACCCTATAAATTTTTGGGGAAAGATAGAACACCTAACTTATGTTATTTGACAACTCCTTATTCGACGACAGCTGTATATTCCAAGAATGTTTGGAGAAATATTATATATTTACCAATACACAAACAAATTGGGATAATAGTTTTCAGTTATATAGTGAAAGGGATCTAATAATAAACATGGGTAATAAGGATTATGGTGGTATATAATACCTCTAGCTATCCAAAACCTTTGATGAATATTGATTGGGACATCGTATCAGGATATTATCTCAATAACAAGGTAGATATGCATTGAAGTTTATGGGAGTAGTAACCACACTTCAGCTACTGGAAAATAACTGGTGGAATAAAAGATTTTGAAAAATATATCATTGAAGGTAAATTTCATAATTTTACCCAGAAAACATTAGCACACAGTTTGGACACACTGTTCACCAAACTGTGCAACAATCATGCATAGCCTACCACCCATAGAATGACTATGCATGATTAAGGTTGATGGTTACCCTAACTATGCACAATCTGTGTGAAATACCACAATCCAGCATTTTCAGGTTTTTTACATGGGTTTGCATCTGGGGTCACATGTTAGTATAAAAATCATCCATCCCATGCTTCTTCGTTGTCTCTCCCTACATAGTATCTATAGTCCATGCATCCCAGATCATAAATAAAAATTAATAGGTTTTCAGATCATTAGATGCCTCAAAAACACTCTTTTCCTCCATGACTCCCTTAGGTGGAATTTAAACAAAAAAATTTATTCATACCTTCATGAATGTATGGGTCGTTACAAGCTCTCATGCTTTAAGAAACTCATCCCCAAGTTGTCCTTATGAGGATAAAGAGGTATCATCCTCAAAGAGTTTTGGATACTAAGCCCATATATAATCTTCTCATTCATAGGTATCATCTAACAATCAGACCTGTTTCTATATCAACTATACCAAATGAACTGATCTTCCTCATAGTGTTTTCACCCACTGATCCACAACATGCACTAGATACTCCTCAAATTAAACATCTACATACAACAGGACCTCATCAGGTTGGAAAAAATTTGATCAGTTTTGAAAATATCTTTGAAGCAATGGAATATGAAACACATCATGCATTGACAAGTATTTCTAAGGAAGTGATATATGTTAATCCACTGATCTAATCCATTTCACAGCCTCGAATAGCCTAACAAACCTATGGGAGACTATAACCTGCCTATAAAAACGTCTGTAGACTAACCTAGGGGATAATTACAACAATAATAGATCAATAACCTTTAACTCTACATGTCATCAACGTCTATTGGAATATGATTTCTCTCTAGATTGAGATTTCATCATGTGATTTCTAATGATTTTAACCTACTTTATAGCCTCTAGCATGAGACATGTTCTAAGAATGGTTGCATTCCATACATCTAGACAACACATACGTGAACATAAGGACCTCCCATATATGGATTCAAAAGGATCCATCTTGATAGTATCATGAAATATTTTAATATATGTGAACTAAATAAGGGGAGTGTGTTTATTCAATGAACACATCAAATCGAGGACACATGCATGGATCATTTATTATAGCAGCTAAATTGTATTATCTCTCTATCCATAGGTCAATGTGTGATATGTTATTCTCTAATATAATTGTGTACGCACGACCCTCTGCAACCCCTTCCCAAACTATTCCATAAATCAATAATCTCTATCAAAAAATGATAGAATGAGGATCTTTTGGAAGATGTATGACCTACCTGATGAATAGACTCTCTAGCACATCTATTTTCAATATCTCTCACAATGATATGAAATTACTCAACCTTTATCATATGATAAATGAAAACCCATTCTATATCATTTCCATGATGCGATTTGGGTAAACCAGTCACCAAATTCATAAAAATAGCCTTCCATTTCCACTCAGGAATGGATAACCTCTATAAAGCCCAACTGGATGTTGATGTTCCACCTTCACCTTGTAATATCTAGAAAACCAAGTGATAAATCTAACAACCAAAATTTTTATAATAGGCCACAAATACTAGTGTTGTAGATCCGGATACGTCTTAGTGGCACTAGGATGAACCTCCCCATAAGAGGCTTGTAATTCCCACATCATCTCTACTCAAATTTCTTCCAAAACCCAAACCCATCCTTGGAATAGTAAATTATCATCCACCTCCATGGTCCAAACTAAATATATATCATCATCTAAGATAATTTCCTTCAGTAGTAAACCAATAATCTGTGATTTCTTTCTCAACCTTATCCCTTCTAGAATAGAATATTTCTCTACTAAGGCTCTGAGGATAGAGTAACCTTGATCCGGCTGAACCTTAATGTGCATATCTAAGACTAAGTCCATGATATTCCATTTTCTAATTCCCTCTTGAACCAACTATATTTAGGTCTTCTATCTTAGCGAATCATCCACTTCATTTCCATTAACATGTGTGTAAGTTGGATCAAAATAAAATTACAATAGTACGTAACCCACAAGCATTTCCTAAGATTGAAATAATGATTAGTAAATATGTACTTACGGATTTTGTGATTAGTAAACACCAGAAAATTCTCTCTATGTATATAGTGTATCCAATAGTGTATGGAATGAACAACTGCATCATTCTTGATTTCATGTATTTGATAATTCTACTCATGAGGCCTTAATTAATGAGGCCCTATGAAGATGACTTGATCATCCAGTAACATAGAGTGGACCCCATCCTGATACCTTCTATGTCATAGTAGACTATATAGATTCTTCCTAGCTCTGGAAGTACCAGTATTGGTGAAAAAGTGAAATGTTCTTTAAAATCAACATATAATACTTTACAAACATCTAGACATATGAATTTTAGGCCATTCATTGTTAGGATAGTATGTAGTGCTAGAATTCATGAGAAGCAATTGATTAAGTTTGGGTAAAAACAATATATCCTGAAAAAGATCCATATGTCAAAAAAGCTCTTGTGATGATCCTTGTAAACCACACCTCTCACTTTTTCTCGGTCTTCTGAAACTCTTGACTCTAAGATAATTTTACTGTATAAGTTGACTTTGTTGATCCAAAAGTGCCATTGACTAAGCTTACCACAGAGCTCATGATCCCTCGGTTTATTCATTACAATCCCAAGATCTTCTTCATGGTCATTTCTAAAGAGTTAATACACTCTGATAACGTCAATAAATAGTACCCTGACTGAATCAAGATATGGGTGGAAACTTTGATTCATAAGATCCATAAAAGAAATAGGTGTTTTTGTACGACTAAATGGAATTACCACATACTCTTATTGAACATACCTTATCCTAAATGGTTAGTGAGGTATATCTAAAGACAATATATGCACCTAAGGATAGATCAACCTCATATCTAACTATGAAAACACAACTCCCCCTTGGATCTGATCAAATAATTCTTTTATTCTTGGAAGTGGATAGGGATTGTTTCCAGTAAGTTGGTTCAAATATCTTTAATACACAGAATTCCTAAGGGTATCCTCCTCCATAGAAAAAATGATATTGAACCTCAAGGAGAAGTGTTGGGTCATATAAATACTATATCCTACAAATCATCTAATTTCTTATTTAATTTTAGAATCTCTATATGTGTCATCCGATAATGATAAATGGTCACTAGCACTACTCCTTGAACAAGCTAAATAGTAAACTCTACATCTCTCACTATAGATGTTCCAAATAATACATCCTAGAAATTTTCCCTGAGGTGATCCAATATATGAGGGTAAATAATTGGTCATGACCCCTGATCATCCAAGGAAATGCTGGAATTATGACCTGTCGCATTACCCATCCTCTTCTACTAAGGTCCTGATCATGTATCTTGCACATCCTATTCTCCCTTATTCTCATGTATACATCCCTTTAGTAATGTTGAAATCTCACTATGATTATAAATATATAAATGGGATCATTAGGGAAATAACCAATCAATCATGATAATTATATTAAATCCCATAATTTCAAAGACAAAAATATTACACATGAAGAGGAATCCATATATCTCAAGGGAACATGTTGTAAAATGTTGAACACCCTCTGATTAGATACCTAATAGGGTATAAATATTCTTAATACCATATATGTGTCTAATCAGGAGGCCCAAAATCACCATGATTACCTCAGATGTAATTGAGTGAGACTTGCATGAGCCAAATAAAGAAGTAACTAAAGTAGAGGCTACTAGAATTGTACCTTGACCTATAGAATATCCAACTCTATACTCCTCTAGAATTGTATGGACTACAAGTAACTAGAATGTACAACGGCCTTGAGACACTTCATAACTTTCTTGATCAATATCGGTCCGATATTGGTGAGAGTCATGATCCTGAATGAATCTACCTCTACTTCCACCTCTATCTGGGCGGCATGTGGTATTCCAACTTATTTCCTATAATGATACTACATTACCCACACCTAATTGTGGACTAGGATTCATTTCCCACTAAATAGGAACTGATTGAAAAGTCCTACAAGACTACGTGATATACCTCATCCTGCCACAGCCTCGGTATTCCACTAGATCTCTTAATCATGGAGGTTTCATATCACCAAGAATACTACAATGGTGATATATTCGAAATCTATCTACTTGAGGATCTTGACTTATGATACATCAATTCCTAGCCATAGAACATCTCTTTTTCACCAGAGAACAAACATAGATAGATCTTGGTTCCAAACCACCCTGACTCGAACCATCATCATCAATAAAATTTCACTATGTGATATATTCTTGGTTGACTACATCTGATTTGGTCGTCAACCAAAATAAATTGATCAGAGACTATATGAAATATACCATCCCAATCTCGAATCACCTAGTGGAAATAATATCATCACCCACTAATGTTTGATAAAACCATTACATCATAGTGAAATGAGGAGAGTAATCTATTACAAACATACCTCCCTACTGTAGGTTCGTCAATTCTATAGTTCTATCATCCATCTGAGTATGGGGAGTAAAATACCCACTGAATGTAGTCTAGAAATATCACTATACCATAACTATAGAGTTAACTTATTGGGTAATAACATAGAACCATCATTCGATATAATCACATAGCGTATACATAGAAATATTGAACATATTCTCTAGAGGAAACTCTAGATGCTTGAATATATTAGTAACAGTTTCAAACCAGAACTCAGAAGCATGTGGTCCACCATTTCCTAAAAAGGTGGTAGGATGCTTCTCCTAGAACACTCAAGTCAACAAATTCATACTTCAGGTTGGTTATGAAACACCTTATATAGATCAAAAAAATTTATTCATCCCACTCGGAATTAGGCTTTAGGGCCCATGTCATGAATAGTAAAAGGTTCCATAGGTGGCATTGCATGAGGGGTCATTGGAAGCTCAGTGACCACCATCTAAGATACATATTTTTCAGTGCCTTCAAGGTGTTTTACTAGAGTAAATTTAGGAGTAATTATGTTATAATTCCAAACACAAACCTCAGATAATATTTTAATATAAAAAAGATTTGTAGATAGATAACAAGGAAATGTTCATGGACTTCCTATATATAGATAACAACCATATGATTGCTTCTAAATCCAGAACTGTGTAAAAGGTAAATACCATAGTAGGCCATAAAAACTCAAGAGTCACACCATCTACCCTCTACTAATGATAGGTTCATTTCTATGTCTATAATTCACATGTATAAGATGGAGGTTTTCACATTAAAATTAATATTTTTTAAAATTTGTTCTTGGTAAGTTATAAATATATATATAAAAATTTTAATTAGTTAGATCACAATTCCTATTCCATAAGGGACCATACAACTTATAAACCCAAATATGTTGTCCATTTAACCCATGTAATAAAACATTCTAGCACATGTGACCAATTCTCCATGGAATAATGTTCCATAATTGACTTCGTAACAAATATGATTTATTTTATACAGGTAAAAACTATTATGTTAAGGAATACACATTAAGTGTCAGTTGTGTTTTCAGATCCCCTTTAGGAAATTTCCGCACATTTTAGTACATTATCAATTAACCAATAATATAAAATAGTAAAATACATGGTTAATGTATTGTGACCTGAAAATTTTCATTGAATATTAGTCCTTTTGTGCCTATAATGAGGCATGTAATGAAACACCATCATCTTATAGTGCCTCGGTAAAAGAAAGCATCATTTCACCATTACAAATATTAATAACACCATGAGAGATGTGCTTCTCTCAATGGTGATGTCATATCAACCATAATAGGCTTAATTAAAAATAACAATTATCCATCCAAGATAATTTGATTTTCCCATATACATGGGGTATCTAAGTCTATGAACAAGGTCATTTCAAATTTTTATTAACTCCTAGTCTCATATCTTACACCCAAACTATAATATAATGTAATAATAATCAATATGATACAACATTTTGATGTCCTAACTAGGGATCCAATTAACCCTAGCCTCGAGATAGTGGGCCACATGGCCTCAAGTGCGCCTCCCTCTATTCCAGAGGCTACTAACTAGAATAGAGGGTGTAAATATTGTACGGTGGAGAGACTATACCAACATATCATAGTTTCACAATGGTTAAAATATATAAATAAGATTACTATAGAGGCATAATATATAAGTATACAGAGTAAATACCAGACCAGTAACCCACTATAGAGGAATAAATTATATAATATATATAAAAAACTTGTGTAAATGTGTAAATAATTGATCGATTAAAAAATAATATGACATTACACTGGGTAGTTTCATATTAATGGAAGGATATCATATCAATGTACAACAAGGGAATATGGGATGAGAATATAAAATCATGCTATACAAAATGGAAAAATGAAAAAAGGATGCTTCACTAGCATCTCGAGCATATTCTAAATCCTCTTCTCTAATGTTTGAAGTATAAGTAAATCATATTAATAACTTGTACTAAAGAAAATTCTATTATACATATGTGTAGAAAAGTAATCTACTCAGGCACCAAAGGTAGCATGAGTAAGTTGTGAGATAAAATCCCATTAGACCACCACCAATGGTTTCTAGATGTAATCCAATAAGTGATTAAAGATAAATAGTGTATATTTTCAAATGATGTAATAAAGAATGTTGAATAATTAAATACCAGTAGGATCTGGTTCCTAAAGGACACTAGGAGGATCTACCAACTCCGGCTCATGGACAGAATGAGTTTATAATCGGTAACTGTATATATATATATATATATTATATTTCATCCACCTATATTGACCAAGTGTGTTTGGATGTAAGTGGACATAAGACCATGTTACAAGATACTAGGTGGACCAAGGTGAAACTTGGGCATCCATAACCAATCCAAATGATCCAATAAACAAAATCATAGTTTATATACCGTACATATAATAGTGAGTGGGAGACGTCATTCTCCTAAATTGAGATGGTGTTTTTTTTGTTATGGATACATATGGAATAGGGGACATGATGTGTCATGCACACAATATTAATGTATTCAATGGTGTGAGATGTCATGCTCAACACCTGATGAACAAGAGAGTGAATAATTATGACCATGAAAACCCTTACTATCATTCTACATCCGATATAAAAGTCTCAATCATATTTATAGCAATAGACATCAGGAATTACCTATCATGTAATTCATTCCTCAATCCCAGATATTGACAAGACATTACATTTTGATAATGGTATTTAATAAAGATTTCAATAATCCTTTAATCCTTTTTACCTCTTATAAATCATTTAATTTAAAACATTTAATTAATTATCAGAAGGAAGACCATCTGGAACATTCCATTCAATTTGATACATTCGATCCAATTCATCTATCCGTTGTAATCCATTTTACAAGTCTCAAAGAGGCATTTAGATGGTTTTATTAGAAATTGGACAACTACCAACTAGAGAAATTCCAATTTTATGTTTCTCTAGTCACTTAGTACGTTCCTTGTGTTCGAAAAATATTTACATAAATGTGAGAAAATATATCTACATAACTAAATGATCAATTAATCTGTGTTAAAATTATTTAATCAAATAATTATAAATGGATGATTCAAGACCTCAAAGCCATAGGGTGTGAGTGATCATGGTCGGCATCTTCAAATTAATGAACAATTATCACTTGGAGCATACCAAGGTGCGAAAATCAATTTATGATTAATATATCAATTTAAAAACATTGTTTACCTAATGATAGCATGTGAAAAAACCAGTAATATATGAAAATTCAATAAATTTTGGGGAAAATGATGATACCACATACCTTATGGTCATTTACGACTCCTATTTTGGTGGATGCCTCAGATTCAATGTATATAGGCAGAAATAAAAAAACCATCCAAAACCCTAAAAATAGGTCAAAATTAATTGCACATAAATAGTAGAGTGGATCAAAAGATAAACATAGATAGTAAGGGATAAGAAGGTATACCATACCTCTAGCTAACCAATGCAATTACTGGATCTTGATTCTATCATTGGATCAAGAATATATCTCAATACCAAGGAGGAAATTTTTTGAAGTTCATGGGTGTAGGATCCAAACCTCTATTGCTAGAAAATAAGTTTATAAATAAAGGGTATAAAATATCATGAGGGAAATGTTTTTAATTTTACCCTAAAATAAGGACTCATGGTTTGTCTACATGATTTTCTAAATCGTTAGCCAACCATGCTAATCCTACTTCACAGATAAAGAACTCACATGATTATGTCACGAAGCCTCCCTAAAAATGCACTAACCATGTAAAATCACACTTTCCAATGACTACTTTTTTCATGGGAATACACATGGGGTTGCACAGTTGAAGAAAAACTATACATCCCCATCCACTCCTCTATCATGCCCCCTCATGGTTAGTAGAGACTGTTTGGGATAGGTGGAATGGTTTCTAATAACTGTATGGCATACTTTATTTTCTAAAATTATGGATTTAAAGGCTAGGAACAATCCCAAAACACCATCTTGTCCTTTTTTACTCTCTTAGATTACACCATAAGGGTCGTTTAAAATAATTTTAATTAATAACAAATGAGTCATACCTTCATAAAAGGAAGGTTCATTATAAATATCTTAACCAAGGATATATCAAACTATTATGAGAGTTTAAGATTCTTTATAAACTCACTCTAACATACATATCATATAGGAATGGTTTTAGTCAAAGGAGGAACCATACCTCACTAGAGATGTAATGGTCATTGATGATTCATGAAAATATTTCTTTATCCTCTTTGAGATATGCATTACGAATTGTAGTATATACATTAAACTAAGTGCCAACTAAAGTGGAGAATAAAATTTCATTGGAGTTATAGTGTTGAAATAATACCTTTTAGTCACATAGTTGTGTATAGGGTTTTGAGAAATATGTTAAGTCCTTCTCAAGAAACAAACTAGCATCACATGGAACAAAATGTTTCTCAATTTCTTGTCCAAAAGAAACAAAGTAATGATGCTTATAAATCCACTAAGACAATAATGTGACTATCATTACAGAATAAATACTTATTGAGAGGGGCCAAATCCTGTAGAAGTATATTGGGATCAATATTTACTTTGAAGAAGTGAGTGCAAAATATAATCCACAGTTTGTACTGAAATAGATTAAATAGCTCCCCGAGGAAGAAGATGTTATTAAAAAACAAGAATTATGTAAGAGCTCCATATAGGTAAGTGAGCTAGAGATGGTTTTCTAGTCAACAATTATAGTGACTCATTTTTTGGTGAAAATAATTAACCCATCTACCATAATGATGGAGTAGATTCCAAAAAATGTGAAAGTTGAAAATGATCCATTAATTCGAAAAGGGATTCCATATATAAAAAATATGACTGGGTCTCAGTCGATATACCAGTTGAGGTAAAACTTTTACAATTATATTGGTTATTCAAGAAAAAAATATACATGGAAGGTAATGTATGTACCTATAAAGGAAGGATAGTTACTTAATTATTAAAACAATATCAAGGAATTGAGTATAATGAAAATGTTTCACTAGTTTCTTTGTTTAAATCCTTCTAAAAACTAATTTCTCTAGCATCATACATTAACTATGAAATTTGGTAGATTGATATAAAATTTATTTTCCATGATGTGAAACATTAGGATGATTTCTATATGACAGAACTAGAAACAATTTCCTTATCAGGTAATTCCAAAATGACTTTCATGTTACAAAGATCCATTTTTTTATTTTAGAAAGTATATTAGAAATGGAAAATTTGATACAGTAAATATATTAAAGAAATTGGTTTTATTATGAATGAATCTGATCCATGATTATTTAATTAGTTTAGTGAGATTTAATTTATTATTATATTAGTGAATATTGATGACATATTACATAATGGAAAATATAAACTAGTATTACAATCTGTTAAGTGCTCGTTTATATCTTCATTAATGTGAATCTATGTTAGGAGGACATTGATGACCAGATTCTAAGCTATGTCATTGCAGATGTACTCTAAAGATCATGGCTAATATTTTTTAGGTTTTAATTTCCTATCCATCATCCATTTTGGATGGGATTATGGCATTCATTTTTCTATCTCTTTCCCATTTGATTTTTAACCTCTTATTGGTGGAATAATTGAACTCTTCGATGTTATATTTACCAAATGAAACAAACTAATCCTTAAGAACAATTCTTTTCATCTATAGTCAGTGGTAGTTTGAATAAATTGTTTTTTGAAATATGAAAATTTTATTCATAATAGATTTTTTGAAAACTATATTTGTAAATTTAGAATGATTAGGAATCTTGAAATTACTGGTATTTATCATCCACCTGATGCATTCTTGGAGTTCATGTTAATTAATCTATTATAGGGATTAATTTAATGGAACTTAGATAAATCATTATGTGGAAACTTAGACCCTTCTATGTAATGTTCATTCTTAATAGAACATTTTTCTAACATAGTGGGATGACTCCATGCTCCTTGAAGATTCATTTAATCACTTAATGATTATATTCTTGGAATTATTAATTTGAATTAAAAAGTAAAATCATTGAGGATGGTTCAACTTATTTGTTGAATGTGATTCCATGATTGTTGTGAAGGCCATCAGAACTAGTATTATTCATCTATATATGATGCTAACTTATATATGGATTAACTAAATGCACCATATTTTTTCCATAAATTATGTCATCACACATAAATATCGTGAAGAAAACACGTTGGATAAAGTATTTTCTAATAATAGGATAACTTCCACTAAGTTATCCATTCACAATGGTGTTCCTTGAGAGATATATTATTTTTATAAAATGTATTATTGTATAAATAATTACATTCATTCATTGTACCTTTCAATTTATTATAATATTAGAGTCTTTTATTTTTTTTCGAAATATCCTCATTCTCATTAAAAAAATTATCCCTAATTCACTGATTTCAAGCATCGTATATATTTGGGATCAAGATCAATAATGATTGATCCAATATGCTATATAGACTATGTTGGGTTTTTAAACTGACGGCATACAAAAGATATTTAATATGGAATAATATAAGAGGGGATTGGTTCCTATGTTACATGTTATACATCTATCCAAAAAATTTGTCCCTAGACATAATGGGAGAAAGAGATATTGGGTAAATTCTCAAAATAATTATTGATATGATCACTAATGCATACCATGTTACGTTCTAATAATTATATTGTCTTTTCATTGAGCATTATAGGAATATATCGAGCTAATACAAGTGAAAACAATGGTATTCCATTATCTCTATCCTATTTTATTTTAGAATAACTAATGATATATTCATGGTGTTCCAATTAAATGAGGATCTACTCATCAGGGGTTATACAAATTCTCATTTT
The DNA here is from genome assembly GCA_963277665.1 of Viscum album. Taxonomy (NCBI): domain Eukaryota; kingdom Viridiplantae; phylum Streptophyta; class Magnoliopsida; order Santalales; family Viscaceae; genus Viscum; species Viscum album. The sequence continues at coordinate 728,869,359 of OY728159.1, forward strand.
CAAATATATAAGAATTATCTAAAGTCAAAATTAGGATATTTTTATGTCTTAATAGAGGCTTACTGAGTAATAAGAGTTCAAATTAGCTAGTTATTGCCAATTCAATATTGGATTACAAGTATATAACACCTTATGATACCTCCAATGAATCGGTTTTGATATGAATGTTTTTTTAGGATTTTAATGTTGTACATGGAAATAAATTCCATATCACATTGTATTATAGTAATAAAAAAGTGGTGTATCTTGGAAAAGAGATGATGTTTCACAAATTGATAATGGAAAAACTCCATAACTATAACTTATTGTTGGATTTTTTCCAAATAGGTGATGTTTTAGTAAGCATAGATTCCTTGGAGGAAAACCTTCGAGACCCTTCACTAAATCATTATATAATTTGAATCAGGAGTATCATGTGACATCTAGAGGACTGAAGTTTATTAGGAGTAGGCTCTAATGTAAGTGGAATTTGGTTGGGGTTGGGGAACTAGAACCAACTTCTGTGTACTTTATGATATCATTTATTCATTTTTCCAGATGTTGATTTTGAAAAAACCAAATAAAATATTCAGAAGGATATTAATTATTATTATTATTAATTAACACATTACAACAACATGATTGGTCATTAGTGTGACATATCATGTGATAATGTCCAAGGAGTACATAACACACTAAAAAGATATAGCAGTTCACCCCAATAATGAGAACTTAGAAGTGCAAGATGGTATTTTTAATATATGTTCTTTGGATGGATGAAATATTTTGAGGCATACAAATGATATAGGATATTAGGTATGGAGACCCATAGTACTGTTAGGAACCATCAAATGGTGTACTTTCGTGGAAATTTCCTAGGTGAAAATTCTGATAAACCTAATAGTGGAAAATTCAAATTAATATGTGTCATTGTATTTTACTATTTTTGTATGTGTGTACAAATCCATATATTTTAAGAAAATTATTAATGGAAATTATGAATCATGTAATTTAAAGCATTGAAAAAAACAATGATAACATATTTTTACGCCAAAATTGGATATGATGGTTTTCTCGTGAGTAATATTTTATTCATAAATAATATGCGCAAAGATTTCTCCCTTATGGAATTCCAGGGAAGATTATATTAAAGACCTTTAATTGAAAATATATAACCTATATAAATCCATGACAATTATTTTTGGTAAGAATGTTCAATTTCCAAAATTTCAAGCAAAGAGGCTTCATGAAAATAGGTTAATGGAACACACATGAATCCTATTTGATTAGATATATATCAATAAACAGATTATGTTACATGGAAAGATAATTTTTAAGGTTTTTTATCTAATTTTGGCATTAACTACTCTCTATATTGGTGCCTTGGTGTGTTTCTAGTTGCAATCCTCAACCTTTGGCCAGCTTCGCTTATTACCACTAATAAAGAGGCATAGTGGGACACATGGTAAGTGTATCTAGAACCCTAGAAATATTTTAATATTATTTATTATTTAAAATGTTGGATAAATATTATTACCACATATGGATTAATAATTATTCATGTATTCTGGATCACACATATTCGGTGAGTCAGTTATTTGAGTGGATATTTGATTTGAAAAATATTTTATAAATATTTATTTTCTATTGATCTATTATAAAATTTATTTATTTATTTGAAAATAATGAGGTGGTATTTATTTATTAAATAAATTTTCATTCTTCAAATTCTAATAAATATTGTGAAATAGTGGTTGGACATGTTTAATGATCCACTAAGATATAATATATATTGAGTATTCTTTTAATAAATGATATTCAATTTAATTTGTGAGATAGTGGAAATCCTTAAATTATAATATTATTATAATTATAAACTAGGGGTTCGGAAAGAATTAATAAAATGAATAAGGGTTCATTTGAAATTATAATTTTCTATCCCCCTATTTTTTGAAACCAAATTATATTATTTTCTTATGGGTTTCTATTTTATTTGTTGTTTACAGTGATATCGAGAAAGAATTCAATAAAAGACCTCGAGATATATCTCCCAATGAATACTCTCAATAATAGAGAGTGATACTCCACAACCACCACTCTCATGTATATAAAGATGAAATATAAACCCTCCTTGAATAGATTCTAAGTGAATCAAAAGTGAACGGTGCAAGAATTAGGATCAACCATGTTACCACCCATAGATTCATATAGTGATGTTAAGTGGTTTGTGGGGAATGTGTGGATCACCACTGGAGGGAATACACTCTTTCATCCTATGATTAAATGATTTTATAATGTATAGACATTTCCATATTGATCAAAAATGAAATAATTCATCACCATGTAATTTTTAATTATTCAAATTAATTATATATAATATGTGAGGATCTTTTAGTTTTCTGGTGTTCTCTCATCAATTAATATTTGATTAAATTCCATTGGTAATGGATTTTTTTCATTAATGTAAATCTCATATTATTCATCTATTACAGAAAAAATTCTAGTTTGGAATGCCCCATATAACACTTCCACTACCCCTAGAACCTTTAGAAAGAACCAGTAATTAGTTATGGAGTTTTTCTTCTGTCTACTGGGATTCATAATCACCCACATTCACATTCATTGAATGAATCTTATCTTTTGTATTATAATGGTAACCACTCCAATACTATACATTTATAAAATCAATATTAGTAACCTAGTCTATTACAGGAACACCCTCCAAAGCTACAGACAGTTGATGCACATTAATATATGTTCATTGAACGAAGAAGCGATATTTTTTATATCCAATTACTCACAATCCTCATTGGTTGGAAATTAAAATTTGTACATATCATAAAAGATCCCATATCAATTAAAATTAATTTATTCAAGTTCCTACGACATGCTTCTAAATAATGTACAATTAATTTTTAATTCCTACATAAATCTAGAATCTTACCAAATTTAATACTTAATTATATATGATGCACAGATTTAATTAGAATAATTGTATTTAGATGAATATCATATTGATACATTTCAATTATAATTATAGAAAAATTCCAACATTGATCAGGCTATGTTTAATTTTCTATTTTAATAGGAACCTGCATGGTCAAAGAGACCTCACAATGTATTTGAGGGAGCCAAAAACCCAACTATGCCCGTGTTTTGGGATTCATAATTGTTTCACTAAATTTATAACATTGTATAAAATAAATATTGAATCCTAATACTGAATTTGAATGAAATATGGCTGAAGTAAGAAAAATCCCAGTACTTATCCCATGACTACAATCTCATTCAAATAAAAAAACGAGATGGTGATAGATCTTAATAATAAAAATGATCTTATATCCTTCAGAAACGAAAATTTGTATATTTCATTCCAATAATTCCATAATAACCTATGTATTTCCAAAAAAATGTAGAATTTTTTCTAAAATAATAAAGTTCCTTAACTTTTCAATCAACTCAATAAGAATGTCTTTTTTATAATCAATACAATAAATTTATCCATTTTTTATAACTATATCATTTAATCAGTTCAAACCACAAAATACAACATATATGAAATGAGGATTTCATTATAGAGAGTCCCCTTTTTACCTCCCCAAACCCCCATGACCTAAAAATATTTTATCAGATATATATAATTTCATTAAAGGTCTACTAAATACTTCTTGAGGATCATAGAAATTCTCTAAATAAAAGTCCACTGATCCCAAATAAAAATTACTATTATACCCCGAAGAGAAAATATATTTATCCTTGTCCATCCTAATATAATTTTATTTATTATATTTCGTATGGTGTTCAAATAATGTATTTTTCTAACATTATACTAATTTATATCAATAACATAAATATTTTTCATTTAATTTTACCTTTCTTGTAAAATAATTTGTCAAATGTTGTATTTTTTATATTTTGAAAAATGTATAAAATAATATGATGAAATGGATCATTGGAAGTTTTATCGATTCTCAGTATTTAATGGTTGTAAGTGGTGTATATGTAAGAATAACTCAAAAAATTTTACGACATTCTTTGGAGTATAATTTTTTTAGAGTTAAATACCACAAGTTATAAAGATCCAATAGTTTTTTAGATGTCATCATGTGGTGAAAATAGTCCTGAAATGGGTTATGTGACAAAGAGGGAGATTAATAACTCATTACCTTGATTTGGAGTGATAAATGAGGATCAAAATTCCTTTTGAATAATTTTTAAATATGATTGAAAATTGATTCGATTTATGACTACTTATGTATAATAGATAAAAGTAATAATCTGGATCCGAAATCTTAATGAAATAATGTAGAGATATTGAGTCTCTTATTAAAGATAATGTTTATAAAATCATTATCAAACTAGAAAATGTGGGTAGAAATAAATATTTAGAGGATACATTTACAAAATTACTAGACATATCAACATTTTAAAATAATTTTTTTAACCCGGAGGTTCAACCACCTCTATAATATTGGGGAGAGGGAAATAAAATCCATTTGGAGTTATAACCTAAGAACCAAATGATATAGAATTTATAGATACCATTATATAATTTAATTCATTCACTTATTTCCTAGTATGTGATTTATTTCACATAGGATATATGAATTTTTTTAAATCTATTTGATTAGTATCTAGATCTAGGAAAATTTCAATTATGTGAATTATTGATAAACATGGAATAAGAGAACCCTTTTATTTCATTTATCGAAGGGAGAGAAAGATTGAAAGAGAAAATATATGCCTACTATGTGATATTGGATTCCTTTATTAATATATAGAGGAACATGTATGAAATCATTCATTTATTAAAAAATATTTATAATTTTTTAGTATTGGCAAAAAAAATCCAAATGTGGTAATTTTTTTAATAACAAGTTGTAATATACTAGATTTTTTTATTAGTTTTTTAATTTGAACACACTTTCGAATGATCTTAAATGTTGATAGATGTTGGAATTTTGAGAAAAAATTAGATATGGTATTACTAATGATGACATGGAGAATATAATAATTTCATGGTATATCTAAATTCATGGTATAAGATCATGTCTATATTATACATGACAATGTGGAGGTTTTTTAGAGGAAAAATGTAAAATGAATTGCATATAAGGATACATCACTGTAGTGAATAAACAAATAATATAATTGGTTTGGGAGAAAAAATAGTATTTGAATTTAACAGATAATTTTACTTCATGTTAATATATATAGAAAAGGATTAGAGACACCGTAAAGAGGATAACATTGAACATGGTGATGGAAAATTGCAAAATATATTGTACCACGATTCGGAGAATTCAATTTCTCTATTTTTAAAGTACATAGAAATAATAGAGAGGTCTAACTCATAAATTATAGAATATTTGGTTGAGGGAATAGTGATTGAGTGAAAATTTAAAGGACATGATCCATCCTAGTTTATATAATTTAATTTATGCAATATAAAAGATTAATAATTCCTTAGTAATAAGTCTCTCTCTGAGAAGGTTAGTCAAAATAGGAAACTGATAGAGACTAAGCCATGGTAGACACCATTTTAGTTAACATAGAACCAAATGTAAAATTAGGAGGATTTCTATGGGAGATTTGAGTTCCTATATCAAGAAATGTTTATAGTGGGAGCATTAGAGATGAATGAAAAATGGGCAGTTAGTGGAGATCGTGTTGTTGTTGACACCATGTTGGTGTTTTGGAGTCCTTGTGAGAAACATAGAGCCTTGCAATATATATTTTGGTTTTCACGGTGGTCTCAAATGAGATTACATTGATTGAAATAATAGTTATTCTATGAGTCATGGTCCAATATGAGGAAACACTATAAGAAAAACTAGATTTTGTGAAGAATTTATTTTTGGAATTTAGTAGTGATTTAAACCATTGCTAAATGTTTTTAATGAATTTTTATAAATGATTGTGAAAATGGGTGTCATGAATCTCTTAAAAACATTTTTTTATGGAATTGTTTTTTAATTTTTTGTGGTTCCTTTACCGATGGTATAAACTACTACTAAACATTTAGTTGTAATTTTTTATTCTGATTGTTTCTAATTATTTATAAAAAATAATTTGTATTTGTTTATTTTTTTAGTATTTATTTATTTTATCTATTTATTATTTATTTTATAATTTATTTTTTATTTATTTTTTGTGATCCCACCCCAACCAATGTCCACAATGCATCGGGACATTGAATAATTTCCATGTAAAATTTAGTATATATTTCTATACTGTGATATTTGAACTCTTTACAACTTTTATATTATTTAAAGCCTTTACTACTCCAATAAACTCTTCATGTGATGACTAAATAGACTATAACATACATATGTCTACATATTTAAATACATCATATTTGTACATATATTTATTCATAATTTCTAAAAGCATGCAAATAAAATTATAATTAAAAATAAATATACATGTATTCATGTATAAATACCAACATAGTATATATAAAAGTATATAAATATATATTAATATATAAAAATACATAATAACTTCTATAAATTTCTATAAATTTAAATTAATATATATATATCAATATATATGTGTGGGTATATCAATATATTTATATATAACTAATATAACTATGTGTGTTTATACCCACACAATATATAAAAATGTATATAAATATAAATAAAAATATAAATAAACAAATATAAGTGACAAGATCTTACATATTGAGGACCTTCCCTAGATGGCGATAATCAAAGATTCCCACCCCATTACCACCTTCAATAGGTCAAGGGATTGTAACTAGCACTAAGTAGGAATATATCACAATACGAGAGGCCTTGGCCCATAACAACTTTAAACATATAAATCTCTAATATATAAGGTTAAAAAAATAAAGTAAGTATATATTTTCAACATAAAAATATATATCATATACATGAGAAAAATGATATAAATATATCCCACCAGATTAATACAATGAAAATAATGCATCTAAAATCCTTTAAAACCCGTGGAACTAAAAAACACATCTCATTCATGTTATCTTACGGATCAAATTCCATCCATGGTGATCATTTTTACCACTATCACGAGTCACCCATACCCAATATTATACCACAAATAATAAATAAAAATCTACTGTAAAGAAGCCACACTATATTCAAAACTATCTAGCCCATCTCTGAACATATGAATCTATTTTATAGGCACAAAATGTCTGGGAATAAGGACTATGTAGGGTTTAGTATTAATATACATGGTAGGAAACCCTGAAAACAATAAATAAAGCACATAGTAATATCTATATCAACTCCTATTATGGTAGGTGACTAGGAGGAAGATAAAAATGTAAACTAGAATACCAAGTCAGCTTAAAGACACAGTACTAAGAGTATCTTAGGGAAAGTTAAAGAATAATAATTAAAAATATGATTTATTTTAAGAATTATCAATGAAACAAGGAAGTTGAAAATTCATCTAATCTCTAATCATCAATGGTTTATCCCCAAGATAAAACAAGGAATATTAAATCACAGAAAGGTACACATATCAGGAATTCAATATTTATCTATGAACTGAATCTCAAAGGAAACCCTTGGAGGTGTTTATGAAGCCAATATTCCATAGAAGTATATACCTCATCGAATTATAATAGGAATTACTACACTAGAATCCAAGATGGGGATCCCACTCATCATAGAAACATACTCACATTCTGTGGTAGAATTCACTGCAAAAGGGTAAAAGATATTACTAGATATTCTCAAATAAATGACCCAGAACAATTTTTAATGACTTCCAAGATCTCAATAGAAATATAATTATTAACCTATGTAACCACTTTATACTAGTAGTATAGGATTACATGGCCCTTGTAGTGTAAGGATAATGAATACTCTAGTAGAGGATCTAAAGTATTACCTGAGCTCTTAGATAGCTATAATACTAATTCTGAATATAGAGGATAACTCTCCCCATAATTGAGGGGGGAATAATGAAACTATCCTATCCATAATAAGAGGATCCCACTATATAATCCCTTAGGGGAGGATTACTGACCCAACGTAGGGATGGAAATATTAAACTATACCCTTATGATAGTCCATTATCCAGTAGAGTTTCAAATCACTAAAAATATTCGATTCATTTCTTCATTTTTAAAATATCCATGTGTTCGATCAATCTAACTACACTAGAAACCACATTTTTCTATGAAATGTTACTCCACAATCTAATTAAATTTTTAAAAACCTCAATAATAATCTACTTCAACACACAAATCCAAATCCTATAAATTCTTCATAAAAACATGAAGCTCATTATTGGTCTAAGATGGATAAAATTTAAAAAACCAATTTTCTATAATAGTGGAATCATATCAGAAAATGAATTGTTTCATTATGATATATTAGAAAAAATACAAGATATGATATGTTATTTGGAAAAATGGATTCCATGTGAATATAATTCATTTCAACATATCACATAAGAATGTTTCATCAAGGTGGTACCTCAGTTATAATACATAAGTTTAAATTAATAACCCAATATTATGAATGAATCATTTTTCATTATTCCAAGGTATTGATGTGGTCGATTTTTCTTTGATATTATTTCTCTGTAAAAATGTACAACCTAAAAAATGATTCTCATTATAATTATTATTACTATTTCTAACCAGAGATACATATTACATTAAATGATACAAATGTGGGTAATATTCCCTACCACACCCCCAAACCATCTCTCCTACACATGAATTTTATATTTGGGAGACTAATCATTAATAAACATGACACCCACACTGTCTCACAACCTAATCATGAAACCTAGAATAATGTATCATTTTTTATGCCCAATCTGCCTTCATGCGACCTCTTTTACTATTTTTTACTATACGTTTTAATCATAATGAACATGTTGGGATGAATCAAGAAAACCACCCATTGTATCATCTCGAAAACACAATTTCTAGTTCAACCACACCATACATAATATTGACTAAATTTTCCATTATCCACCATTGGCCCTCCAACACACACAATCACATGCCCACAATTTACATGACATTGATGTGTCCCACATGAACTACCCAATTCCATATCATTTTCACAAACAATATATCTGGAACCCATCACACCGAAGTGCATAAATTCCCACCTCCTTAATTAACCCTTTTTCATGTTTCTCAAGATGAAAAACCATATACACGTTTCATCTCTAATAGCATTGTTTCTATACATCATTAAGGAAAATTATTGGTTATCATATTAAAGAGGATGCAAAGTTTGAGAAGAAGCTAATAAGAAGATTTGAAATGTGAAGAAACCTGAGAGAATTAAATCAGAGGACTCTCACTATTTTAGTAATAAAATATCATTGTATGAATTTAAATGTTATGATCTTTTAATTATTGTAAAAATATTAACTAGTTCAAGGATTTACAACCATTAATTAGGTTTGATGATTATAAAATATGAATAGTCAAAAAAATTAAATTTAATATACCATGGTTTGATGGAGAAGAACAGAGAATTAACTTTTCAACTCCTATATGAAAATCACGAACAACATACCAACAATTCTAAATAATATTCCTTAACATGGCAATGGTTCCATTTTTAGTGAAGAAAATGTTCAAAGGAAATGTAATTGTAAACTACTCTTCATTTTTTTCATCTTGTCATTGATTATGTGAATCTAATATGACCTCTCATTAGGCTATTTCCTATGGAGGAACGACACAAATCAAATTTTTACAGGTATAAACCATGGGATATTTAGGAGAGGGAATGAATTAAACTATTTAATTAAGTGTATATTTTATTCCTCTAACATTTTTCATGGCTGGGAACTTCTATAGACCTAATATGAATAGAACAAACCTCTTTTTAAGAGTAAAACCCTAAATATAGATTCAATGGGGGTCTCAGTTTTACCTTCCAATGAACCATTTATGAGATATAATCATTTCACCAAATAATAACCACATACAATCTGAAAAAAAATTATATTGGTATTTTATTATTATCAAGTCTATGCAGTTCTTGTATTTCAATGAAGACACAACAATTCATCTAAAAAAGCAACACAAAACATCCTCATTGATTAAACATTGAAAACTATGGTTTTGGTTCCACTATCAATCTCACAAATAATTATTCATATTAAAATAAATATATAATATCCAAAAAAATTTGAAATGATTAAACACCCCTAAATCTCTATTAAGAGAAAAGCATCACTTCCCATGACTAGTGGATCCATGTAGAAAAAAACACTCTAGTAATTTGTTAGGTTAAATTTATTATTTTACCCCCATCAAACTTTTGGAACTCCATAAACTCAGAATTGAGCTAAATCCAAATCGGAAAACTTTTACTAACTACAAAAAAAATAAAATTATATAAATATATAAATATACGTTAAAACAATAAAATATAAATTAATATATATATACGAATATGAATAAATTTAAAAAAATATATGTAAAGATATTTAAATATATAAATACCCAAATAAATGTAATATATATAGATATATACATAAATATACATAAATACACATAAATACACATAAATACACATATATATAACTACAAATAAAATTAAATAACGTTAATATATGGGTATAATTGAATTACATATTTATATACCCACAGAATATATATATATTTACATTGACATTCCTATTTTCACATTAATACATTCCAATTTTTAACTAGGTTGGGAGGGAACCCGTATATGACTCAGAGGTCCAAAATACATTTCTGGAATGATCATAGTGTTAAAGACCATATATATTTGACAAGAATACACTAAAACATTCCCTACCTAAAACTTCTTCATTTTCTGCATTTATCTCACGACCTAAAGATTCTCTCGATATGTCCTCACCCCATGCTGAGTTGCACGAGGCCTAAACCCAGTGGAAAGTCCACCTTTCCCAGCCCTATCTATATCTAGTTATCTACACATAGTTATTGTTACCTCAAGGATCCGTCATTATGAGGCTACAATTTTATAGTCAAACTGCCCAACATTAATGTCCTAGAAGCTCAATACATTGAATGAAAGCATAATTTAGTTGAATAGTACCACAATTACCATACCTAGCTATAGTAGATGAACTACTAAGAGCTACAATACTAATACAGTACCAATGATATTTTCTATGACCAGTTTTTTAATATATATAAATACATTCACACACATACACACACATATATATAACTAAATAGAATTATATAAAAATAAAAAAAATTATGGGTATTTATGGCTTCAATTATTTTTATATATACACACAGATAAATATTTACTAGTTATTAATTATTAATTATTAAATAACTAATAATTGATAATTTATATCTAATTGTAAATTATTAAAGATTAAAAATTCAATGTTTTTGATAATTTTAATTAATAAATTATTAATTATGATTATTATATAATAATCATATAATAAATAAATATTAATTTCTAATAATTAATGAGATATTATTAAAATATAATTAAAATTTCAATTAACTTATAATAATAATTATGAACTATTAATAATTTCATAGTGGTTTTTTGAAGCCCATTGATAAAAATCTAAAAAATATTATGAATTAAACTTTCAGATTTCTCAATGGTTTTAATAGAAATTAAAAAACACAGAATAAAGGTGGAAATTTTTATAAAACATTTTGAATTAATGATTTATTTCTAAAATTATCACTAAAAAATAAAAAAAGTATTTTGGATCAATTTTGAAAAGAGTTTGAAAAATTGAATGTAAAATTTCCTTCTTCTTATTGTGAATTATTGAGTTTCTAAGGTAGTAATGAAAACTTGTGGGGGTCAAAGTCATAAGAATTTAGAATGGGGTTTCTCCTAGAATATTAACATGCCATGGTAAATATAATATTTCTTCATTGAGGGTTTGATATAAACATTATGGATTCAGAGTATGATCTTCAGTGAAATAAATATCAAATAATATGTGGATTTTGTGGATCTATTTATATAAAAACACATTTATTTAAGGAAATGGCATGATGATTAAGGATATTTCATAATTGTATTATTTTACATATTTGGTTGTATTTTTTAATTTAGATTATATGGTGTGATGATTGGGGAGTTTACCCAATCATTTTGAAGATTTAGACCCTAATTTCCTATTGAAGTACTAAGAAGGAAAAAAAGTAAGATATATTAGTCCAATGTGTAAGTGAAATTATGGAAGATATTAAATGATAATAAATGTATTTTAAATCCAAAATTAAAAAGGGGGGATATATGAATGGAATGATAATGGTCTATTAAAAATATATAAAATAGAGATTATGGGAATGTTGAATATCTAAAACACCTAATCGTGTAAAAGATGAGACTATAGGAAATATTGAATCATATTTAATAAATAATGATATTCAAATATAAGTATATTAATAATAAATCATTTGAATTAAAATATAAAGAAGAGTATAGAAGATCCAAAATATGTTAATGATCATATTTTTCTTGAGAAGAAGAAGTGGGTGTCACGACCCGCCCTCGGGGCCCGTGCCGTGACTACCCCAATCCCGCCTTCCATAGGCCAGGGGATGGCGACTAGCACCAAGGCGTAAAATCCCAGTAAACAGGGAAGGCATTGCCTTTATAAGTAACAACCACCACAGAGTCAGCAAGCGGAAAGTAACTACAAGTGCAGAAAAGTAAATGGGCCAGAATACAAACCCAAACTGAAAGTAAAGTACAACTCAAAAAGGGAAAAACAGCAACTGAAAAGTAAAGCCGCTACTCCGAGATGTCCACTGGAAATCCCACCTGAAGGGTGGGTACAGATAGCTCCTCTGCTCCACGGGTCCCGCCGTCCGCTCCGTGCACGTCCCGCCCAGTGGTCCACCTCCGGGTACCGTTCCACTCTGCAAGCCTCAGCTAAGGTCAACGCTGTCCGTCGTCTGCAACCAACACAACGTAGTGCGGGCAAAGCCCGTGCAGGGGTGAGTATAAGCTACTCAGTAGGGACCCCGAGACCCCTGAAGGTCTCTCAAATCCACAAAGGATAAACCACGAAGAAAAGTAACAATCACGAAGTAACAACTGACACTGCTTAGTTATATGCCCATTCATATACCTAAGTCATCAATTTCCGTTCGGCTCCAACACCGAGCCCAAAAACAACCCAATCCACAAAGAAGAGTAAACAGTAAATCCACACAGATTATAACAAGTTTATGAAATCAACGGATAACCATAACCCAGGTATATGCCCATACATATACCTAAGTTATCAAGCGACCCATCTCAATCATGAGGAATCACAAAGATCATTGACTCAGCTCAAACCAGGATTTTCATTATCGAAACCGTAGCTGCTGAAGAGCCCCGTCTCTGAAGTGTGCAGTAGTCCTGTCACGACTCCGAGGTATTGCTCACTAACCTATGACTGCTGAGGTACTCCTCCTGTCGAGTACTGCGGGTTTGCGGCCAACTACCGGGCGCTCCGTCCGCTGAGGGTCTATCGCCAAATACCGGGCGCTCACCCAAATAGCCTACTGAGGTACTCCTCCTGTCGAGTACCGCGGGTTTGCTGCCAACTACCAGGCGCTCCGTCCGCCGTGGGTCTGCTGCCAACTACTGGGCGCTCCGTCCACTGGGCTAGTCGACTCACTCCAAGTCGAGTCGGTCAAGCAGTCGTCATGTCTCAGTCATCTACACGGTCTCCGTACTCCGCACGCACGTCTCCACCGTCGCGGGACTGTTGCTACAACCATGCGCTCACACTCCGTAGAGAAATGCGGGTCCGCCGCTACAACCAAGCGCTCCACCGCCAAGGGTCTGCTGCTGCATCCAAGCGCACCACCTCTGTCAAGTACCACGGGTCCGCCGCTACACCCAAGCGCTCCACCGCTCAAGGTAAAAGAAGGTTCAGCTCACACAGGTTCGGTAGCACTGTTCCACGTAGGATCGCTGAGTGCTGTAGTCGGCGTCGTCGAAACCACACAGGATCTCTGTACTGTCGTCGTCGCAGTCACAGTAGCAGTAGCTACAGTCGTAGCAGTCGCAGCCAGCACTAGGGTTACCGCACACAGCAAGCTCGTTCGGAGGGTCCGCTCCACGAGCCGAGAGGCTGATACATCAACTGTCACGAAGACCAGAGTTGATGTATCCAAAAGTTCCGTATCGTCAACAGGAACTCAACGCATCAGACGGCACGTCGATCGGACGTCCGGTCTGAGAGTTATTGGCATTTTCATTCCCGGGGCCCGGTTGGTTTTTAAGGCAAAACCAACCCGACCGTACTCCACCTGCGTCCAAACCTCGGGCGGAGTATGCCAAAAGATCCGTCTCACTTAGAGGATTCCATCAAAGTCGACGGCACGTCAATCGGACGTCCGGAACTCAAGATATGAGTGTTTCCGCTCCGAGGGCCCGGTTGGTTTCGTGAACGAACCAACCCGGCCGTACTCCACCTGTGTCCAAACCTCGGGCGGAGTATACCAAAAGATCCGTCTCACTAAGAGGAACACAACGCGACTGACGGCGCGTCAATCGGACGTTCGTAGTTCAAGATATGAGCGTTTCCGCTCCGAAGGCCCGGTTGGTTTCGTGAACGAACCAACCCTGCCGAACTCAAGGTAACCCGAAACCTTGAGTGCGATATACCGAAACGACCGTCTCGATCCAAGGATCGCGTTGCGGCTGACGGTTCGTCGATCGGAGGTCCGAGGCTCAAGTTATGAGCCAAAAACCAAATCTGGTTCGAAACGGGGGGGTACGGGTCCGGGCCGACCCGGCCCGACCCCCCCCCCCCTGGGCGGCGCGGTGGCCGGCGGCGGCGGGCGGCGGCGGCGGCGCGGCGGCGCGGCAGCGCGGCGGCGCGGGGAGCCGCGGCGGGTCGGCGCCGCGAGGTGCCGCGGCGGCTCGGGGTGCCGCGAGGGGCCGCACGGTCGGCACGCGGGGGACAAGCACCGCGGTTTTTCAACAGGCGGCGCGGAATAGCCGCGCCGTTATTTTCAAAGCGCCCCCCCCCCCCCCACGTGGGGGGCCTGCTGGCGCGGAACCGGGGGGCCGGCTGCCCCCCTCCCTTTAATTAAAACCGCCCCCCTCTCTTAAAGAGGGGGGTTTAACATGCTGGCCGGGGAATTTAATTCCCCGGTTTTAATGACTTCCGGCCGGCCAGCTGGCCGGCCGGTTTTCTCCAACGGGACCGGAAATTTCCGGTCCCCCCTTCGGCTTCCGACGGCGGCGGCCCGGCCGCCGGTCTTCTCTTCTGCCACGGCCCGGAACCGGCCGCGGTCTTCTCGTGCCGCCGCGGCCCGGAACCGGCCGCGGTGTTCGTCGTCCGACGCGGTGCAACGGCACCGCGCCCCTTCGCCGTGCTTTGATTCTTTTCAATGCGGCGCGACGGCATCGCGTTCTTGAAGTTTCTACCTCGGCGTGACGCGACGGCGCCGCGTAAAATAAACGCACGGTAATCCGCGTGGTGCGACGGCACCACGCCACTATGCTTTCATCGCAAGAATTAAACACGAACGATGGAGGGGGGTTCGGCCGTGTTCGTGCGGCGGCCCCCCTCACGTTAAGCAATAACGCATCTTAAAATAATCAACATCCCCACGTTAGTTATACGAACCACGAACAAGAATGAAATAATTAAATATTAAATCAACAAAACCTACCTCGGGTTTAAGATTCGAAGATTCGTCTACGTTCCGCAGAAGACGGTGTCGCGGAGGTCGGGCGTCGCGGTCGTCGTTCGTCAAATCCGTTGACGAAGAGATATGCCCGAAGAGACACGTCGTTGGCGGATCTTCGTATGCCGACGAAGAAGGTCTGAAGAGGAAGCGGTGTTCCCTCTTGTTGACACCGAGGACGAAGAAGAGAGGCGTCGTTCTTCGTCGGAGTTTGAGCGTTCTTCGTTCTTCGTCAGAGCTTGAAGATGAAGAGGAAGCTCTCAAAAAGCTCTCAAGGAGACAAACAAACAACCCATAATAAAATAAGATAACATCTTATTTTATTATTACAAAACACATTAGAATTTCAAAAGTTTGAAATTCAAAAAGGCTTAACTCCCATAATCAATTAAGAGTAACTTAAGCCAATAAAGAGGGGGTTAAGGGAACTTGAAAAGTCTAGGGGTTCGTGTGGGCCCCACCACACATAATCCCCCCCAAGGGAGGTTAAGTGGGTGTGGGTCCCACTTCCAACCCCCTTTGGTAGGATTTTAACAAACTAAAAATAAAATTTGTCTTACACAAATTTTATTTAACTCAACTGAAAACCCCAAAACTTAACTTTCAAGCCGCAACAAACGCAACACCCGAAAAGGTCTTTTTAAGCGAATATCGGCGTTGCGAGTTCATCGGTGCCCTCGGATTTCAATTCCGAGCACCGGATCAAAAGTTAGGAATTCCCGCTCGTTCGTTCACTGAACGTACCCGAGCCAAACTTCGGAAATTAATTCCGGGCACTCCGGGCCTCGGAATCAGGTGCCGTCTGAAACCGTGCTCTTGTAAAATTCTAAAGAAAATTAAGGAAAAATTTCCCTTGAATTTTACGGGTCTTTACATTACTCCCACCTCAGGGCTTTACGTCCCCGTAAAGATACATCAAAAACTAGGGAAACAAATGAGGGTACTGAGCACGCATCTGAGCCTCCCGCTCCCATGTGCTCTCCTGGAGATTCCCGTGCTGCCATCTGATGCGCACAAGAGGAATCGATCGCCCACGCAGGACCTGCTCCTGTCGATCCTCTATCTCCACCGGGACCTCCGTAAAAGTCGCCCCATCGTCAACGTCAAGCTCCCCATGATCAATGATGTGCGTCGGGTCGTGCACGTATCTCCTCAGCTGGGATACGTGGAAGACGTCGTGCACCCGGTGCAACTGAGGTGGTAGAGCCGGGCGATAAGCCACCTCACCAATCCTGCTGAGAACCTGGAAAGGTCCGATGAAGCGCGGAGATAACTTGCCGCCTCGGCCAAATCTCCGAATACCCCGACGAGGTGAGACCCGCAAGAAGACGTGGTCGCCATCCTCGAACTCTAGTGGCCTCCGCCTCCTGTCAGCGTATGACTTCTGCCGGCTCTGAGCTGTCCTCATCCGCTCCTGGATGACCTGGACCTTCTCTGTTGTGGCCTGGACCATCACAGGTCCCACAAGAGCTGCAAGATTTCATCTTTGCCGAAAAGAGAAATCTAGTCTCATCCCCTGGATGAACCACATTCTTTGCCTAAAACAGTCAATCCTAACATGGATGATACTAATCCATACCAAGGATGATGTCGTAAGGCCTCGACGCCACTACTAAGAGATTCAACCGTTACTCTCGCCTCCAAGGGTTGAGTCACACTGTCGGCATCAGTGTGTGGTAACTGGGTCTCCTCCAGTAGATGTCTCACAAGTGAGGGTCAAGTCAACAGCCAAAACTGGAACCTCTTAGTAACATCAAGAAAGAGGACAGGAACGAAAATATCACAAAGGTATGCGTCTTTTATTATTGCAGCTCATAATACAAGACGCTACACAAAAGCAACAAGGAACCAGAAGTACAAAGGACGTATCCACTAGTTCTGCTCCTGTCCATCGGCTCCCAGAGCTCCATGATCGAAGGCCTCGGCTGCCTGAAACTGAGCTCTCCCCTGCGGTCGGGGTGGACCTCCTGGTGGTGGTGGTGGAAGAGCCTCAAAGCGTCGCCCACCACCGGCTACTCGTCCAGCTCCTCTGCCTCGTCCGCCTCCTCCCTACGGACCGCCACGGTCGAACCTCTGCCTCTGCCTGGGAGGTTCTTCACTTAACTGCTGATCATCAGCATGGCGGGTCGGACAGTCACGAGCCATGTGACCAATCCCGCCACAGGAGTAACACTACCCACTCTCGGCACGCCTGGCTCTGACTCCACCTCGGCTTCCCCGCACAACTGAGCCTGAGTCGTGCAGTCGGCCACTGGTAGGTTTGGTCTGCCTGGAACCCTGAGTCATCTGTCGGCTACCTGCTACCGAAGACTCCGCTACGTGCCGCCCTGCGGTGGGTCTCTGTGCTGGTGTAGACTCAGCAAGGAAGCTCTCGATCAGAAGGGCCCGCTCTAGTACTCCTGTCTGAGTCGGTATGCTGAGGGAGATCAGCGATGCCCTGATCTCGTGTCTCAAACCCTGCTCGAAGGTCCGGGCCCGGAAGAAGGGGTCTCGTACCATGTCTGTCGAGTACCGAGAAAGGTCGGTGAACCTCGCCGCGTACTGAGCGACCGTCATGCTGCCCTGCCGCAGCTGTAGAAGCTCCTGGATACGCACCGCACGAAGGGTGGCTGGGACGAACTCCGAGCGGAAGAGGCTCTCAAAGTCCGTCCAAAGTAGAGATGCCTCATCGTGCACCTGGAGCATCAAGCTCCACCATCGTCCTGCTGCTGCGTGTAGTAGGCTCGCAGCGAGGATCACCATGAGGTCTGCTGGTGTCCTCACTAGCCTAAACACTCGAACCACTGCCTCCAGCCAATCCTCTGCTGCCTGGGTTCCGTCTCCCCGCGAAACCTGGGCGGTCGCTGGCGCTGAAACTCATGCAGTGCCCTGAGGCGACGTGCATCGTCAGCGGCTGCTGCTGGAAGCATCGGGGGATCGGCGGGTAAAGCTACCGCCGGTGCCACTACTGGAAAAGGGCCCTGCACCGAGGTCTCGTCGCTCGGTGGGCTTTCGTCTCGCTCGACTCTAGGAACCCTAGCTGGCTGCCGTCGTGGGGCCATCCTGAAAGGAGACAGGTGCGCCACGGTTAGAACAGTATACCTGGTGAGCTGATATAAGTAATCACAAAGAAAACTTTGAAACACACACGCAATCAATGTTTTCGTGCATTAAGTCGGAAATCAGAAGTCAGGGTCCTGGTGTACGGATACGTCGGCCGCCGCACCAACACTGGACTCCCTGGACTGATAACCACACTCAATACGCTAAACATTATTGCTTCACATAGAAAAGATCAGAGTTCGCGGTAGAACCGAACTCCTATGATACCAATTTGTCATGACCCTCCCTCGGGACCCGTGCCGTGACTACCCCAAGCCCGCCTTCCATAGGCCAGGGGCTGGCGACTAGCACCAAGGCGTAAAATCCCAGTAAACAGGGAAGGCATTTCCTTTATAAGTAACAACCACCACAGAGTCAGCAAGCGGAAAGTAACTACAAGTGCAGAAAAGTAAATGGGCCAGAATACAAACCCAAACTGAAAGTAAAGTACAACTCAAAAAGGGAAAAACAACAACTGAAAAGTAAAGCCGCTACTCCGAGCTGTCCACTGGAAATCCCACCTGAAGGGTGGGTACAGATAGCTCCTCTGCTCCACGGGTCCCGCCGTCCGCTCCGTGCACGTCCCGCCCAGTGGTCCACCTCCGGGTACCGTTCCACTCTGCAAGCCTCAGCTAAGGTCAACGTTGTCCGTCGTCTGCAACCAACACAACGTAGTGCGGGCAAAGCCCGTGCAGGGGTGAGTATAAGCTACTCAGTAGGGACCCCGAGACCCCTGAAGGTCTCTCAAATCCACAAAGGATAAACCACGAAGAAAAGTAACAATCACGAAGTAACCACTGACACTGCTTAGGTATATGCCCATTCATATACCTAAGTCATCAATTTCCATTCGGCTCCAACACCGAGCCCAAAAACAACCCAATCCACAAAGAAGAGTAAACAGTAAATCCACACAGATTATAACAAGTTTATGAAATCAACGGATAACCATAACCCAGGTATATGCCCATACATATACCTAAGTTATCAAGCGACCCATCTCAATCATGAGGAATCACAAAGATCATTGACTCAGCTCAAACCAGGATTTTCATTATCGAAACCATAGCTGCTGAAGAGCCCCGTCTCTGAAGTGTGCAGTAGTCCTGTCACGACTCCGAGGTACTGCTCACTAACCTATCACTGCTGAGGTACTCCTCCTGTCGAGTACTGCGGGTTTGCGGCCAACTACCGGGCGCTCCGTCCGCTGAGGGTCTGTCGCCAAATACCGGGCGCTCACCCAAATAGCCTACTGAGGTACTCCTCCTGTCGAGTACCGCGGGTTTGCTGCCAACTACCAGGCGCTCCGTCCGCCGTGGGTCTGCTGCCAACTACTGGGCGCTCCGTCCACTGGGCTAGTCGACTCACTCCAAGTCGAGTCGGTCAAGCAGTCGTCAGGTCTCAGTCATCTACACGGTCTCCGTACTCCGCACGCACGTCTCCACCGTCGCGGGTCTGTCGCTACAACCAAGCGCTCACACTCCGTAGAGAAACGCGGGTCCGCCGCTACAACCAAGCGCTCCACCGCCAAGGGTCTGCTGCTGCATCCAAGCGCACCACCTCTGTCAAGTACCACGGGTCCGCCGCTACACCCAAGCGCTCCACCGCTCAAGGTAAAAGAAGGTTCAGCTCACACAGGTTCGGTAGCACTGTTCCACGTAGGATCGCTGAGTGCTGTAGTCGTCGTCGTCGAAACCACACAGGATCTCTGTACTGTCGTCGTCGCAGTCACAGTAGCAGTAGCTACAGTCGTAGCAGTCGCTGCCAGCACTAGGGTTACCGCACACAGCAAGCTCGTTCGGAGGGTCCGCCTCACGAGCCGAGAGGCTGATACATCAACTGTCACGAAGACCAGAGTTGATGTATCCAAAAGTTCCGTATCGTCAACAGGAACTCAACGCATCAGACGGCGCGTCGATCGGACGTCCGGTCTGAGAGTTATTGGCATTTTCGTTCCCGGGGCCCGGTTGGTTTTTAAGGCAAAACCAACCCGACCGTACTCCACCTGCGTCCAAACCTCGGGCGGAGTATGCCAAAAGATCCGTCTCACTTAGAGGATTCCATCAAAGTCGACGGCACGTCAATCGGACGTCCGGAACTCAAGATATGAGTGTTTCCGCTCCGAGGGCCCGGTTGGTTTCGTGAACGAACCAACCCGGCCGTACTCCACCTGCGTCCAAACCTCGGGCGGAGTATACCAAAAGATCCGTCTCACTATGAGGAACACAACGCGACTGACGGCGCGTCAATCGGACGTTCGTAGTTCAAGATATGAGCGTTTCCGCTCCGAAGGCCCGGTTGGTTTCGTGAACGAACCAACCCGGCCGAACTCAAGGTAACCCGAAACCTTAAGTGCGATATACCGAAACGACCGTCTCGATCCAACGATCGCGTTGCCGCTGACGGTTCGTCGATCGGAGGTCCGAGGCTCAAGTTATGAGCCAAAAACCAAATCTGGTTCGAAACGGGGGGGTCCGGGTCCGGGCCGACCCGGCCCGACCCCCCCCCCCCTGGGCGGCGCGGTGGCGGGCGGCGGCGGGCGGCGGCGGCGCGGGGAGCCGCGGCGGGCTGGCGCCGCGAGGTGCCGCGGCGGCTCGGGGTGCCGCGAGGGGCCGCACGGTCGGCACGCGGGGGACAAGCACCGCGGTTTTTCAACAGGCGGCGCGGCATAGCCGCGCCGTTATTTTCAAAGCGCCCCCCCCCCCCCCCCACGTGGGGGGCCTGCTGGCGCAGAACCGGGGGGCCGGCTGCCCCACTCCCTTTAATTAAAACCGCCCCCCTCTCTTAAAGAGGGGGGTTTAACATGCTGGCCGGGGAATTTAATTCCCCGGTTTTAATGACTTCCGGCCGGCCAGCTGGCCGGCCGGTTTTCTCCAACGGGACCGGAAATTTCCGGTCCCCCCTTCGGCTTCCGACGCCGGCGGCCTGGCCGCCGGTCTTCTCTTCCACCGCGGCCCGGAACCGGCCACGGTCTTCTCGTGCCGCCGCGGCCCGGAACCGGCCGCGGTGTTCGTCGTCCGGCGCGGTGCGACGGCACCGCGCCCCTTCGCCGTGCTTTGATTCTTTTCAATGCGGCGCGACGGCATCGCGTTCTTGAAGTTTCTACCTCGGCGTGACGCGACGGCGACGCGTAAAATAAACGCACGGTAATCCGCGTGGTGCGATGGCACCACGCCACTTTGCTTTCATCGCAAGAATTAAACAAGAACGATGGAGGGGGTTCGGCCGTGTTCGTGCGGCGGCCCCCCTCACGTTAAGCAATAACGCATCTTAAAATAATCAACATCCCCACGTTAGTTATACGAACCACGAACAAGAATGAAATAATTAAATATTAAATCAACAACCCCTACCTCGGGTTTAAGATTCGAAGATTCGTCTACGTTCCGCGGAAGACGGCGTCGCGGAGGTCGGGCGTCGCGGTCGTCGTTCGTCAAATCCGTTGACGAAGAGATATGCCAGAAGAGACACGTCGTTGGCGGATCTTCGTATGCCGACGAAGAAGGTCCGAAGAGGAAGCGGCGTTCCCTCTTGTTGACACTGAGGACGAAGAAGAGAGGTGTCGTTCTTCGTCGGAGTTTGAGCGTTCTTCGTTCTTCGTCAGAGCTTGAAGATGAAGAGGAAGCTCTCAAAAAGCTCTCAAGGAGACAAACAAACAACCCATAATAAAATAAGATAACATCTTATTTTATTATTACAAAACACATTAGAATTTCAAAAGTTTGAAATTCAAAAAGGCTTAACTCCCATAATCAATTAACAGTAACTTAAGCCAATAAAGAGGGGGTTAAGGGAACTTGAAAAGTCTAGGGGTTCGTGTGGGCCCCACCACACTTAATCCCCCCCAAGGGAGGTTAAGTGGGTGTGGGTCCCACTTCCAACCCCCTTTGGTAGGATTTTAACAAACTAAAAATAAAATTTGTCTTACACAAATTTTATTTAACTCAACTGAAAACCCCAAAACTTAACTTTCAAGCCGCAACAAACGCAACACCCGAAAAGGTCTCTTTAAGCGAATATCGGTGTTGCGAGTTCATCGGTGCCCTCGGATTTCAATTCCGAGCACCGGATCAAAAGTTAGGAATTCCCGCTCGTTCGTTCACTGAACGTACCCGAGCCAAACTTCGGAAATTAATTCCGGGCACTCCGGGCCTCATAATCAGGTGCCGTCTGAAACCGCGCTCTTGTAAAATTCTAAAGAAAATTAAGAAAAAATTTCCGTTGAATTTTACGGGTCTTTACAGTGGGTCACTGGTAGAGACTAGTTATTATATCGAATTGTTGTAGAATACATGATTGTTAGGAATAGTTGATTCTAAAGCGATATCCATCTGAAAAATTTCATTACATGAGATAGTGAATTAAATAAGGAGATTTGGGTGAAGTGATGATCAATAGAGCATGAAATCAGGATGAATAATTCATGAAAAATATAAAATAAATAGAGACATACAATCAAGTCCTAAAACAATTTACAAGGACATAAAATTATATAAACTATGAATTCCATATCTCTAAATAATGTGAAAAAATAAAATATAGGGGATTTCTTGTGGATCAATATTGTTTCATTTCAAAAATGACTATCACACATAAAGTGTATAGTGTTATATTCTTGTATGTTTACACCCCATCATCATATTATCCATGGATTATCCCATTGTGGTGGATAGAGATAAATATTTATGGCATTTGTGACTTACATTCTACAAATTTATTTGTAATATCATTTGATTGGTAATATGAGAGAATCAATTAAATATTTAATGTGTTCATAATAAAATGGTCATATGATCTATATAGTGAAGTGGGCCAATGAAATAGGAAATTTTTTATCTATTATATATCTAGATTCATCCCTACCACCACTCCCAGGGTGCTTCTGGTAAACTTAGTCCCAACACTTTCTAATCAGCAAATATTTTCTATATTCCTTAAATAGACAATATGTTATCCTAAATAACAAACATAAATGTTCTTAAAAATGATATAATAATATGATAAACATACATCATTGATAAAAAAATATATAACAAAATAGAAATTCCTATTTTATATGAATAAATGTTATTTTGGTGGATTATCATACACTCACTATTAAAGGATACACACCAACTTTATGTCATTATGGTTGATATATTTATAAAGGAAACCCTTAAATGTATAATATATTGAAATTAATCCACTGATTTTCACTACTATCATTTCTTGAATATTTATTCTATATTTCTTTGGAATAACTAGTATATCTATTACTTCATATTGAGGGAAACAAGGATGAGAGTTTCTTCTAACCCAAATTCCCCTTTTAATTAAAGATAAATATTCTACAAGAATATTAATACTTGATTTTTTAAATTTTTTTATATATCTTCACATAGGAAGCATGGCTATCATGTTTCTCTTAATTCACTCCTTGTGTGGGATCTTTTTATTAATATGAACCATAAAAGCACGTTTATCTCAGTTTAACTACATCAACTTCATAGATATCTCTAATTGATCTGCAATCTTATAAATCAATATTTTTATATCTATCATGTCTACTTTAAATTAATACAGAGTATCTCATGTTCAATAGGTTTAAATAACTAATGAAATTTTGCATCTTCAAGAGGATTTTCTTTTCTGATTTCATCATTTTCACATTCATTTTCTTTCTCAGTATTTCATCATTGACCTGTTTTAAAATGTTCTCTATTTCCAATTTATAATAAATATAATCATCTATATATTATAGTGTTTTTTCAGGATTGTTTGACAAACAATAATTAGTATAATAACATTAATGGTCACACCTTTCATATAATTCTTCTAGATAGTTAATTAAATGTTGAGTATACATATTTGAAGAAGTATTTTTTATAGATTATTTCTTTTCTGAATTAATTAATATCATACTTGAATATCACCCACTAAATTCATTCATTATATGATTACATGAAAAATAAATATTATTCTTCCAATTATAAGAATTATTCTGAATGTCATTACATCACAAACAAATCCCATAAAAAATAATTTTTCATATGGTTAATAAGTCTAACTAGGAAAATATACATGTTTTCAATGTTCATTCAATTCTTTATTTTTAATTTTTATTAGGAATATCTCTCTCTGTAACTCACCTATAAATCACGTTGACATAATAAGGATTTTTTATTGACATTCATCAACCCATACGAGTACAGATTTTTTGGACCCCAAATATTTTTAAAAATTAATTCGGAATCATTATAATTTCAATTAATATCTTATATATATTAAATTTGATAGTTTTCATAACAAAAATATTATTATTCATCCTAATAAATAAAAAATTTTCATAATCATATTCCATCATCCTCAATGTATTTCTAGATTGAAAGCATATGTATTTTGTCTTACTAAACCCTCACTCCTCTATATTACTTTTTACATCAATATCATTTGGCCTTTTATCTTATTTTGAAATTATCACCATTAAAATAATATCTTCTTTAATTAATTCATTCTACTTATTGAGGAATTTAACTCTAATTTCTATCTAATTTTCAAGTATTTTAACACATTTTATGAGCATGGTGTATTTATCCAATCATGCAACTATATCATATTTCTACATATGTTCAGTGTATCTCTATTTTTCCTCCTCATCACTTTTTGATGTGATGGTAATTTTTAACATGAACCATGAAGGTTATGTTTTTATAGTGGTTACTCCATTTTCTAACTCACTTATTTTGGTTTAGTCTCAAACTTCACATCTTTTATTATCATATTTCTTTTGAAACTACTTGAGAAATTATTCTTTAAAATATAAATATTTTGGGTTTTTCTCTATTTTGTTTTGGAAAAATATTCTTCTTTATCATCAAAATAAATTACCAATTCTTTATTTTTTGGAAAATCATCTTTAAAATGTCAAATTATACTAAAACCAAATATATGTATAGGATTAATAAATTTTTCTTTACCACATCTTCATCAAATGATTTTTCAAGTAAAATATATAATACTAATTATATCATCATCTATTTCACCATGACCTTCCTAATTAGATATTGATTTATATATTATTCCATTCATATTGGGACATTTCATAGATTTAAACACAATTTCTTCCTTCTCATAAATAATATACTGTAATAAAATATTATTTATAATTTTATAATAAATGTGAAATTTATTTCGATCAATATATGTCAAATATTCTCTACACTCTAGGTTAGAATCTCTTGAATAAAATATATCACTAAATTTTCTCATAAACATTAATGTTGGTTGAGTAATATGATATTCATAAAAAAAAATTCATATTGTACAAAATTTCATTTTTCATTGCAATGTAATATTCAATTGTGTAGTCATCATCTATTATAATATCTTCAACTGTTTCCCTCTAAATATGTAGTTCAAATAATTTTAACATGGAAATTTCCATTAAAAATAATATCAATATTATCACGTATTTAATTATAAGTTCTAAGTATAATCAATTTAGTTTGAACCCTACCAAATAAAAAAATCTGAATTGAATTAATCATTTTCCTATAAACATATATGTTTCGTTTTTCTAAAATTTCCATGGGGACTTCATTATCAACTAAATTAAAAAAAATAGTTTTATCCATTACTTTTAGGCCGTTAGAAAGAAGAAACGGTGTCATCCCAATATTATAACCAAGATAATATTCTCAATTGAATGTTAGAACAACTATACTATTTAATGAATTTAAATTTACATTCTCTAATATCAATCAATATATTATATTTCATGGGGTACAAAAATTAGATCTTATTCTAATTGAAATAAATAGGTATGTGATGATTTATCATTTAGGAGGTTTAATCAGTTAAACTCCTTTTTATAATTTATGTTTTGAAATTATCATCTATGATTGTTTAATGTATCAATTTAAACATTAGTCAAACTCAAACCCTTACACATATGTAACAAAATAAAAAACCACTATGTTATATATAAAGTTGTATCTATTTTAACCCATAATTTATTTAAAAAATAGTAATCAAAATCATATTGAGTTTATGATATTGATTTACACTATATAAACAAGGGAATAGAATATGATGTCTTTATAAAATACTATTTAGTCTCTCGATAGGATTAGAGTATCTTGATTCATACTATCACATGACAAGATTGTTTATATGAACACTCAATATTTTATAAGGGTACCTTCTATGTACGCTTCTAATCAAGATCACTAATAACTAGAGGATATTTCTATATCAATATAATAAGATCAACTTATTCTATCAAACTATTATATAAAAAAGAGATAATATTATAATTTATTTTTCACATCTACCACTACATATCCACTCAAACATAATCAACTTCATTATGGGTCTCAACACATAGAAAATGCACATGCAGCAGCAGTTTTGACCGTAATAAATTTACATTCCACCTTATTCTTCTTCATATTCCTTGATATAGTGATATCATTTAATGGGAATTCTATAACGATTCTATTTATTTTTCTCTCCTTTTAATGAATTGGATTTATACATTATAATATCATTGTATTCTTTTCATAGCCTCTCACTCTTCTTCTTCCCCATACTTTATTATGATATACACTCTTTGACCTGGATATAGTTTGTATACATGAAATATAAACACATATTCATAAAATAAATATAAACCCACTTTAAGTGTCTCAATCTTATTGTTTTCTCATATGGAAGGGGAGGATACAAAAATCACTTAGTAGGTGACATGACTAAATAGATTATTAATTATTATTTTTTATTTCATTTTTTAGGAATGTAAAATGGGGGAGAATATGATAGTGGATGTTCAAAGTCCTCTTGGAGATTTTTCAAATTAGAGAATGTTACAAATAACCATTATCTATAAATAATTCAATTGTAGATTCAAATGGTTTGATTTCCCAGACAGAACAAAAGAAGTATGGTATAAGAATAATTTCCGAATTCAATAAATCTTTTTGAAGATCTGATTTAGGATTTTATAATTTTAGAATTTGATTATTTCAACTATTATAGAATGATCTATATTCATTTTGTATATGTTTTATTGTATATTATCCATGAACATAGATAATTTTGATGATACCATAGAATATTGTTGTTGTTGACCTTTGAATAAGAAAAATATTTTTTAGGGATTTTTTGGAGTACGGTTAAGGTTGTTTTATATCACGGATGTTTATGGTCTATTAACCAAATATATTCCTTATAAAATAAGGTTTATTCTCTTTGAATTTGATCACTATAAATGATTGAGGGATTTATTGGAGCAAGAGATTGATTGGGATTTGTTTTTACACCATTTCATTTATATTTAGATCCTTATTGTTATCATATGTTTAGAAATCTTATATGGTCTGGGTATAGGGTGAATTTACTAGTGAAAAATTTAAAATAAATAAATTCAATAAATTATAGAATAGTAAATATACTAATCGCAAATTATTGTATTAATTTTCTTCAAAATGAATCCTACATTTATTATTTAATTAAAAATATCTGGTGTGGGATGTGGAAAAAACTATAACTCATCAATTTTTATGAAATTCACACATAATTAAAACATAAATTTTCATGATAAAGTATAACCGAAAACACTGCAAGATTTTAAAATGGATTAGAAATCCAATAAAACTATAACATTTTATAATGGATGTATAATAAAAACTATATGTTTTAGTGGATGTATAACTGACCATGTTATTTCTGTTGAATGAAAATTATTTTAACAATTCAAACAAACTAATTGAAAATGAAAATAATTATATAACTATAAAAAACATTAATAGTATAGGGTTATAATAACATAGTATCTTTCAATATCTATGGAATATGAAGTGTAGAATGATAATGTCTTTTGAGAAATATTTGAGTTCCAGTTATCACAATATATGATAATGTTATATATAACTCTAGTTATTTAATATCTATTTGTGCATATTTTTCCATCTTCATCATATCAAAATTATTCAGAATTTTTTATTTCTATTGATCTAGAAAAATAATCTATAATATTCTCAACGTAATGATAATTTAGAGTTGAAAATTTATTTTAAACCAAATCATCAAATGATAAGTCATTTATTTTCAATAACAATGGTGCATGAAATTCATAACATGTATCCTTAAATAATGTTCCTCGTGATTATAAAATAGAAGGTAGTGTATAAAATATATATCATAAATAGATTTTTGATTATGTTAATTAATATTAATAAATGATGATAAAATTTGAAAATTTAAATTAATTATTAAGATTCAAAATAATAGGTTTCATACATAAAAAATCATTAATGTCAAAAATGTATGAGTAAAATATATATTTATAGAAGATATTAATTTAACAGAAAATCCATGATACATAATATATATTAATAGATGACCCAAAATATTTAATATATCACACTTTGAAAAAATAATGAAATGTAATATTTTTGAGAAAAAATGAGACAATACATATGATATATAATTTATAAGGTATTATACTTTTTGGAAATTTATTACATAAGATAACGATATCTATACAAAATAAAATGATCAATATTAAATAAATCATACTTTTTGGAATTTTAATACAAAATAAAAATCGTGATACACAATAAATTATAATAGATTAGTAGGAAATAATTTTTATTAAATATACTAGACCTGGTGAAATTATGAAAATAAATCATATGAAATAGTTATATATCAGTGCATAAGAAACATGAAGTACTTCTATAATATATGTTAGATAAATAAAACATCCAAAAATTAATTTCTCCAATACGTTGTATATATTATTTAAAAATCCATTAAAATACAATAGAAAATAAAAAATTAAATGGAATAAAAACAGTATGAATAAGAATAAATAAATAAAAAATAACCATTAAAATATAATAAATTCTTAATATTTAATGAATAATATATTAAAAAGGAATAAATAGAACTACTAACATTAATTTTATGTTCTATAAAAAAATAAGCAGACGAATAATCTATGAATTTAAAAACCATTACATTAAGCATCATTCTTATCAAATCGAAAAGGCATAAATATAAAAGAGAGAGGTTTTTATTAAAAATATCAAAAAACTTTTGTAGGTTCGGAGAGAAAGATAAAATGTTCCATTTTTTATAATAGAAATACCCAAAATTTTTAAAAAAAATCTACTCATATTTGGAATAATCAAAAAGTGAAAACAAACTAAAATAATATATTAAAAACTAAAACTAATGAACTCACTTATTTAAAAAAATTTATTTATAAAATTACTTTTAAAAAATTCAGTATTGTCAAAGAGAAATAGTTAACCAAGATAAATCCTTCGAAATTTATTCATACATATAAAAATATAAATATAAATATTTAACAAAATATTAATATAATGATAAAAAAATTGAATTTTCATCTTCTGATTACTAAAATAGATATATCAGTGAGTGCATAGTTTTTCAATGTTCTTATATATAAGAGTAAATAGAAACTACAAAGGAGCCCCAAAATTAGTTTGAAATAATAAATAATAAAAAGAAATATTAAATACTTGATCTTGTACAGTTATACATTCCAGGTTCAAAATAAATAATCAATCATTCGTCAATCTAAGTTCATATGTAATATTTTTAAATGATATTGTATTAATATTTTTCTGCAAAAACAACTTCTTGCTGGACATCTATAGAAAAATATTCTAAATTTATATCTCATTTATATGCATGATATTAATTAAAATGATATCACAATTCAAGATGTTTTTTATGAAATGTTTTAAATGATTCTTCAAAATTCAAATAGTTGATAAATTGTTGTATAAAATATAAATCCGTTCAAAATGAATATCAAAGATATTAAGATTCTGTATAATAAATAAATACTAACCATTATAAGTTATAATTGAAATATACTCAACTACAATTGTAGAAAACGTAATTGATAATTGTTTATTTGAAAATCATAAAACTAAAATCTTAACAAGAAAGTGACACATTCTCTAGGTTCTCTTTTTTTATCTTCCAATTTAAAAAATTATAATCCTGATAATTATTCAATTCAAAATAAATTTTGTTAGGATTGGAAAAAAGTGATTCATTGTATCTTTTACATATATAATAATATATTAAATAGTTTTTTAATGAAATTTCATTAGGTCAAAATAAAATCCTTTAAACATATATATAGATAATAAAACTAATAATTGTTGTAAAATCATCTTGATAAAGAAAAAATAAAATAATTACTTAGAAAATAATAACATCAACTAATTCTCCAACAACACCAGAAACTAATTTATGATAATTACTATTACATGTACTCGCAATTTTACTAGAATCACTTCCAAATACCATAACTAATTCCATATAATACTTATATTAATTTTGAAAATTTCAATAATCTCTTTGAGATTTCTAAATTCACAAGAAGAAATTCAATTCTCCCTTAATACTCATATCAAATTTCTTAGTCCTTACGTATAAACATTATTTATATAAAGTGTTTATATATGTTACACAAATAATGTCATCAATATAAATATGAGCAATCAAATCATCCTTAGAGGATTTACTAATATAAAAATTATGTTAATCTTTTCATTTCACAAAAAATATATTCAAAATTCATTTTTATTATCTATAATACCATAAAATAGAGTCATACATAAATCCCAAAAGATCATTTTAAATTGTTAAACATAGTTATATTTCTTCTCATATTAAAAAAAGAGGTTATTTTACTTAAACAACATTAGGAATTAGTTCATTCTTGAAAATCATCCTTAAAATCCATTTGATAGAGACTAATGCCTTATGAAGTGTCATAATCATATAAGACAAAAATATATTATGATCTAGATGTATGATAAAATTTTCATGATAAGGAATTATTTCTTCTTGAAAAAAAATTGAGGTGCTAGTCTATATTTATTTCATCTAATATATCCATATTCATCATATTTATTTCTAAAATCAAACATAATAATCATTGAATCATTATGGGTTTTAAATAATTTCCATCATATTTTATAGAACATTGATTGTTTTATTATTGTATAAATTAAATCGAATTAGCATCTTTCAAATCATCTAAAATACCATATGGAACAAAATTTGAAATGAATATAGAGTAAGAATAATGTTTACCATATAAATTAATAGTTTAAACTATTTAATAAATAATTCTAATAATTATATGAACTGGGTGATATTTATATGTTTTCTAAAATCATTTATTAAGGGATTTAACACCATCAATATTTAAATAATATTTTATGGTTTATCTTCTACAAAATTAATGTATCTAAAATCTTCTTCAATATGATTTCATATAGAATTGTTCACATTTTAATCATTATGACCAATCTGTAAAAGAATAGATTCATCAAAAAATATAGTCCTCTAATTATAAACTAGATAATATTGACTTAAATTTTAATAACAAAAAAATATCCCTTCATCTAATTTAGCATCAAATGTATCCAAATAATATATAGTATTATGGATTATGAAATTACTTTAAAAACAGTAAAATATCTTTCTTTTGGTTTCTTTACATTCCATATTTTATAATGGGTTATATACAGATTTTTTTAATAATAATTTACTAAAAATTATAACATGTGACATTTACAGCTTCAACATTGAGATATATAGGTAAACTAAATTCATTCGATACAGGTCAATACAGTTATTAAATATTTCTCTTCTTTCATTCAACTAATCAATTTTTCTATGGTGATCATTATAATGGTAAATTATAAAAAACCAATTTTATTAAATGAAATTCAAAAAAAATTGATTTTAGAATTACCCTCCAATATCACATCAAAAAGATTAAATAAAGTAATATTTCATATTTTGAACATATTTATATTAGGATACAATTTGAAAATTTTTTAAATTAGTATGATAGAAAATTAATCCATTTGAATCTAAAAAATTCATAAATAAATAAAGAATATCTTTTTCCTTCAAGACATTCAATCTGTGATGGTAAAAATAAATCTACCCTAAAAGTTTATTGGTACATAATATTTCAAGATATTTAAATGATCTAAAACATTTTTTTAACTTCTTTCACATAATTTTTGAATTAAACTCATCATTTTGGTCAATGTTGTATTTAAGAAGATATAAATCATGTTAAATTAATTATAGATTATATAATTACCAAATATATTCATGGCAGATCCTCTCATTAAATTATATATGATCTATCTATAGAGTATTAAGTCACTGCACATTTTCTTCTATTATTTCATAAAAATCTGCAGAGAAAATATAATCCTTCTAGTTAGCATAGAAAAATATAGAATCATCACTAAAACTAAGGTATTTACATATATAAATTTCTAAATCATGAATTATCCCATAATTTATAAGTACTAATGACTTTATAAATTATCCCTTTAACATATAATACTCTCGAAATAATAATATAAATTACATATACTAACATCACTAAAAAAATTAACATCACCATCAAAATTTTATCCAATTATCAGAGTGACACTATCACATGTATTAAACAATATACAATATATTGGATCAAAACTCATCTTACATGAACAACTACTATTTACATAGAAAGTATCCTTCATGAGACATTCATGGAATTTTTCTTGTAAAATCAATTGCAAGATAGATTTAGTATCCATGAAAATTTGGATAAATTTTTATTAGTAAAATAATTATTGGGAACATAAATAAGTTTAGAATAATAAATATTAATAATAGTAGATGATAATGATTTTGAAATATTAGTTTTAGTGTGTCCCACTAATTTTTTAATATTTAAATAACATTTACAATTAAATTTATCTCTCCTTATACATCTAATATAAAAAAACAGATATATATATTTTATAACTTTTTTAAAAAAATCTACATTTGAGGGAGTTCTATATAATATCAGTCATCATTCTTATTTATATTTACTTTTATCATAGATATAATTTTATCATAACATTCATTACCTTGAGAAAAATAATCATGATTTTATTTAAAACATACAAGTTCCTTTTTTCTAATATCAATTTTACTTTTTAATTACCACTATGTCATAATATACATACCCATTAGTTATTGAAGAAATATTCTTATGTGTCAAATTTTAATGAGATATAGTCATGTTATCCTCATTATGCCTAAATTTATTTCAATTATGTTTTGTATATAATTCCTAAATTCTTATGATATCACTATGAATATTTTCAATAATTCAAGTCTTTTTAGTAATACTATAATTTTTATTATAATGATCAATATTTGATTTTTAGTTAAAATAAAAAAAGGATTCATGATTATTATTCATTTAATAAAGAAATTAGGAATAGGTTTAATGAATTACTTTCTATACCATATTCCACACTTGAACATGAATACATGGTACAACACCATCTTGATACTAAAGATATTTTCTATTTATTTATATTTTTTTCCTTTTCTATCATGTTTCATTCTATAATTATCTTGATTAAAATTTCCTTTCATTTAACATTCATAGAAAGTTAGATAAGAATATTTATTGAAAAATATTTACATTTTTTCCATTGTGTTCATCTATTTGATATTTTTATAATTTTTTTTAGAGGCCTTTCTCAATTTTAAATTCTTTTTAGACTATATTAACTACCTATGTGACATAACATTTATCACTTCCTCGAATTTGAAAATCCTAAATGTAAGAAGTATAAATTATATTTGATTTACAAGATATATGATTATTTTTTAATCTCCATTATCATTGTTCATTTCTTATATTTAATATTACAGTAGTGAACCAATGTGTTCATCAAGAAAGTATACATTGATGATTTCTCTTTAATTATTAGAAACTTTTTTTGAATCCCATTTCATTTTTAGTGATCTAAAAACTCTTTAAAAAAGTAGTTTTTTTTCATATGCATATAGAAATATCACTTGTTCAATTTATAATACTTGTGTTACTTTATAACATAAGATTAATTGATTATTCTACTCCCATGTCAATGCCTTGTTGATTCTCCCACAATATTAAATGTTTTGTTTTCTCTAACATGTATGTTCCATAATTCATGTCTAGAAAATCATCTAGATATCATAACCAGTTTTATATAAAAAGATGTTATTAAAAATGATTCTACTAAAAGAACAACATAAAATATTCATAACCTTATAATTCAATATATACATTAAAATATAAATATATTTTAAGGAATATAGATTAGGATCAGGAAATATTATGGTTTTGGATTGGTTTTCTGGTGTTCGATACTCCAGTAATTAATGTAATAATCCCTTTAGAATTTACAACATCCATATTAATTTATATAAAAGTAGAGTGGTCTTTAAATAATCCACCAATCATTATAGTTTAAACATACAATCTCAAAATCAATTTATATTTAGATGATTATAAATATGATATATTCAGTAAAAAATAAATACACGCTAGATAAAAAAACTGATATCACTTATTTACATTGGATGAAATATTTAATAGGTTCAATAGAAGGGAAATAAACCAGTTAAAAATATTAATGATGGAAATTTTGTAAAGTTAAAAAAGGTAAATAAGTGCATAAGTAATTTTTATATTTGTTTGAATTAAAAATGATCTTTTTTCTACTGTTAACTTTTATGCACTAAGAGAAGGAACATGCGAATTCTATAATAAAATATTTTTATAGGGTTTTCAACTCATCATGATTTGACCCAAGAATAACATACATAAATATTATATCATTTTAGATAACTATTCGACACATATCACAATTATACTTTCCCCATAACCATAAGATTTTAGTTTCTCTGGAGACTAGATATATAATAAAAATATTTCATAAATTATCTTCAACATATCCTTAAAATTTATTCTTCAATTATACATTTCTTAGATATTCCCTACATAAAACATATCTTCAATACCTTGGGATAAAAGAAACACAATAAGGGACGCTCTTATATTCATAGTAATGGTAAAAATTGGAGATATCAATTGATGATCAAATTCATGTATAAGTTAAAAATTAGAAAACTTCATAGATCATAACATAGAAACATATTAACCATTCTATCGTAGATCATAAATTAATGTTAAAGAAATAATGGATTCACCACTAATAAATTGAGATCTATGATAGATTATTATATGAATAATAACATGACATTGAAATTTTCTATCATAATCATAATCATAAAAAAATCATTTTAGTAGACAAGGATCACATTTGATAATATAATAGTGGATTTTGTTTACTTTTCATTCCTTAATTTCCAAAGTTGTGGATCACTTCCAAAATATTATTGTGGATTGGGTTCACTCCCCATTCCATCATTTTCATAGTCACGGTTTGGTCACATTACTATTATTGTAGACAATTATCCTTTATAAACTAACTTCACTCTTATTTCTAGTAAAAATTATCTCATGAGATATAAATAATTACCCAATTAAATAGAGGGATATATAATTATAGGACCAATCATTACATAATTAAAACAATTGATATGTATGAAAAAATATCAATAAATATTTATTTTATCATCATAAAATAGCCCATAGAAGTTAATTAGATTTCCTAAACATCTCAATGTAACATAATTATAAGATATCTAGAGACAATAAGTGGATAGTCTCATTAGGGAATTAATTATTTCAAAATATATTAATTAATCTCTGGGAAATAAATGGGTTTCATGTAATCATATTATATTCATCATTATAATAGGCCATCTTGAAAGATAGATATAATTATAGGATCATTCCATCATTGAAAGATAAAAATACATAAAGGATACTGAAATAAATGAAAAAACTCATTTATAATTGCATTTAAAATATACTTCATATATCAAGATAAAACATCAATTTTATTTTGGTAACATTAAATTTACATAAATTCTAGTTATATTGAAAAAAATATTTTATATTAAAATATCCATTGAATCCTTAAAATGAAGACTCAAATCATTGAGTTTTCTTAATGTTGGTAAATTATTTTTATTCCGTAATTGTTATAAAAAAATATTCTATTCACTCCTTTTGTAACAATATCCTTGTTCAAAAATATAAAAACGTGATTACATTTAATATATATATATATTCATAAATGGGTATTAATGGATTTAAAAATTCAATATTAAATAGACAAAACATTATTGATAAAATGTCATAAAACATGGATATGGAAGAGAAAATATTCATTACTAAAGAGAGAGATAAGTCATCCATTATTGTAATCATTTTCTGGACAATTTTTGGGTACCAATGAGAGGGAAATGGTACTAAAACATAAAAAATTAAAAAATAACTAGAGTAGAAGAAAGGTTACAGTATTTATTATATATGTGTCATATAATTTCAATAAATGTAAATTAATGAATAATCAATCATGATTAAATAAAATCTAAAAAAATCATTACCAAATTGTTAACATTTGAATCATATCCTTTTGAATGAATAAAATCATATGAAACATTATTTTCCATAAATATAAAGAAATTTATGATATAAAATATCAAATTCAAATTATATAAACCTCATAAACAAAAATTGTATTATAAAATATAACATTTTTCAATGAAATAATATTGATATGAAGAACCCTTTTAGTTTATATAATCATAGAATCAAAACCTCATAGGAAAGAGAACCTTTCCTAAAAAACATCAAAAAATGCATTCATTTTTATTATATGAAACACAGTAAATTAAAATGGTTAATATAAAATTTTTCTCTAAAAGATAAAAGCCCTATGAGAAACCCATACCTCAAACAAAATTTGTATCACACGTGATCTTAACCTCCTCTAAAAAAATTTATATTTACCATATATCTACTACATATCTTTAACATCCCTAGTTAGAAACTCTCTCACACTACCAAAAATGGTTGGTTATGAAACATGAAGCATGCCTCCCCATATCGAAAAGGATGTTGATTAGCCGCGGGGGTCTGAGAAGTGTAGTGGGGAGACTATACCTCCTGCTATGAAGTGTCATAGACGTAGGAATAAACCATATAAACAAAAAATCATCGTATTGATATAGGTGAATACAATTATAATAGAAAACTAAATAATACTTTAAAAATAAGAAATAATGTATTGAAATTATAGAATGTAATTAATGTTATGATATGAGCAATACAAGTAAAAGATTTTTAGCCATAAATAAAGACTCAAAAGTCCCTATTCTGGAACCCCACATCTGTCCCATCAGTAAACTCCACCCTAATCAATAAAAAATTAAATCAACTACAAGGTCATTTTTCCTAATCCAAACCTCTATCCGCATAATTTTTTTGGGTACCAAACAACATCGCAAATAGGGTGTGAGTATATAAAAGTAGTTTGACACCACTATGTCTAATAAACTAGCCTAATAAGAAATATTTGTAACAAATAGAACTAATGTAGTAATAATTAATTCAAAAATTTATCAAATTAAACAACAACCTACATAGGCATTGATTCAAAATATGTATGGGCGTGTATTATGACCATGCCAACCATAACCATATAACTACTGTAAAATAACCTTCTTCAGTTCAATGTCGTAATATCTCGTATCATGTCTTATGAACCTTCCAAAGTCCATATAACCCAGGCATAGTGAAAACAATTAGAGTCAAAGCCCTATATGCATTACAACATCCAATTGAAACTACTATGGGATTTACATCATGAAACTATCCCAAATCCACTCTCCATAACAATTATGGCTGGGGACTTGGATGAGCTCACTCAATATCAGCATTACAACATAGTGGGGGGAATGTTTCTGGGCTAATCCCAATATATAAGCATTTCATCATATAACACAAGTCCAAACAAACAAAATTGATATCACAATATCACATCTAATATCTCAATGGTTAATTATGTGAATTAGAATTTATCTTTGAAATACTACATTAATTTATTTCAAAAAAAATAACACTAATATCGACAAGAGAATAAAACAAAAATTAGGGAATCAATAATAAGGAATTAGGTAAGGTCTTTTTTCATTATAAACATGCTATAATCCATTATCCAATTCAATTATTTTATAGGTTTTCTCACCCAAAGGATCTTTATATGCCTGGAAAAAATCCAATTGAACAAAAAATAAACCATGTAATAATCTATTAAATATTTTAATTGAATTGGGTGCATTCTGTGTTCTAATAATTACAATATTTCATAAACATGGAAATTATTAAACAATAGGGCCAGGATTAAACCCCCTACCTTAAAATGGTGATCCATGAATTCTTCCATTAAGAATGGTCCATAATGAATACATTTTAGATGTTTGAAAATATAAACCCAAATCAAACTATATAAAATAAAAACCAACAATGCATTTAGTCAAAGGATTTTACAACAATGACTTGAAGAATATAGAGAGAAGGAAGAAACCTAAATGAAATGATTGGACATGTATTTATCTTGAAAATGGGACATCTATAATGGTGGTTGGAACTATAAATTTTTCTATAATATTCCCTAGGGTTGAAAGGATAGGTGTTGTACTAGATTATAATGAAAATTATGTACAAAACATATTGAAAAAATAAGGTCAATGAATTACATGATGTGTAAAATAGTTACACATCGTGTAAATATTTTTAATGGAATATGATGAAAACCCCACCACCTCTTATTTATATAATTAAAACACCTAAAAATTACCTGATATTTAATAAATTTACACAACGTGTAAATTTTATACAGATGGGTTTTATCTCATTTTCCCACTAAAAACATTAACCAATTTTCAAATTTATAAACATACCATGAACCCAAGAAATAGTTAACCAAGTTATACTAGGAAACACTTTATTCAAACAAGAATACATCCATAAAGCATTGGTAATTTTCCCAACAATGGCTCTCCATGTGGATCCTCTCTGATTTCATCATGTTTCCTCATGAAAAAATATTTTTTATTCAAATGATAGAAAACTAATATGGAAATGAAAATAAAAGAAGTGATTTATGAAAATCTCATAGAGAGACATACCTAAAAAATATGGGATCTTAAAACAACCGCAACTTCTAATAGATCATCCTTATACTGATC
The DNA here is from genome assembly GCA_963277665.1 of Viscum album. NCBI lineage: Eukaryota > Viridiplantae > Streptophyta > Magnoliopsida > Santalales > Viscaceae > Viscum > Viscum album. Next base: position 728,909,098 of record OY728159.1, read on the forward strand.
CTAGAAGAAATGAGTTGTCTCAGTGAACAATTATTTCAATTGTGATATCATGTTATACTCCCTCTCCCCAGGTCTCCTCTTGAACTCACCCATGCTTCCACTGCACTCAAACTAACAATATTGTCCTATACAAAATATGTGCTTCAGTTGGATCCATAACCCATAACAGCTTCTCCTTAAAGGAAATTTTAGGATAAAATCATTACATATCCTACATATATTACATGGTAAGGGTATGATTGATATCTTTTTATCTTCAACATGTGGAACACATCATGAATGAAACTGTTGCACTATGGAAGGAATAAAAGGTATTCCATGAGACCATCCCTTTCCACTATCTCAATTATTCTAACAAATAAGGATGTTATATTTCCATATATTTTAATATCATGTTTCCCAAACCAAGGATACACCTAATAAAATCATGATGTTAAACATCAAAATCAAAAGGTTTTCTCTAATGGTCCTCATTCAATTTGTTTTCTTCTATGCACTATCAACAACCACTTTCTAATCAGCTGAACTTATTCATTTGTCTCAAGCAAGAGACTGGGCACAAAAAGTGATGACTCACCATCCTATTTCCAATAAAAACTCTAAAGGAACAAATTTTTATACAAATCATCATAAGGTTCGATTTGGATTGATTATTTGAAGTTATTATTACATGAAAACTCCATGAGTTCCTTATGTAGCTCCCATGAACCAAAAAAAAAGTAAAACATAGGCTTTTAATATGTCTTCTAAAAACTAAATAGTCCTATTAGTTTGACCATCATTTTATGGATGATAGGATGTTCTTAAAATAACCTAAGATCCCAATGCCTTTTAAATACCCTACTAGAAACGTGATATGAAATTTTGATCTCTATATATAATGATGCTCCACAGAAAACCATGTAAAAATAATACCACATGCATGTAAAGAATGCATGGGTCGTCAACTATGAATGTTTCCCGGATAGGCAATAAGTGGTCTACCGTGGTCATTCGATTCCCAACAACCCATATAATATTATTCCTATAGGTCGCCCTATTTTATCCTATCACAAAATCCATCACGACATCAACCCATTTCTACTTGATAATGGTTAAAGGCATCAAAATCCTAGCATGTTGTGGATGCTTGACTTTCACCCACTGATAAGTGAATAATCTAGCCATAAATATTTCTACCTACTCAATTCATGGCCACAGGTACTATCAATGTAGAAAATGATTCATATTTTTTAAACCAAGATGAACCATCAATATAAAATCCTAAAACTACCTCATCATCTCCTCATGTTAACTCATAGGAACCCATAGACACCAATGTTCAAGAATAGAATTTCCACTTCTGAGTGATAATCCTGATGGTTTTCCCCCCAAATAAATTTTAACTTAGAACAAATCCTTCCTGATATGACAACTACTCAGTCTCAATCTGGTCCAAAATCACTGGTATAATATATCTCAAAGTCCAAGATACTAGTACCAACGTCTCCTGAACATCCAGATGCAGTTCTCAAAAAATGTCCATTATCTTCCACTCATCACAAGACTCTTGTACAACTTATTTTTGATTCCTTTATCTCAAGTAATTAGTAATAGTGTTTCTCTTTCACGGTGTATAAGCCAATTCAAAATTTAATTAATATAGATACTCAAGCCAAATCATCTGTTGAAGGTTCAAGTCCTCTTTGGAAAAGATGTACCCAATGATCCTTCATTCCATGTATACCACAAACCTCTTACCCGTGAGATAGTGTATCCAATATCTTAGGGCATGTACAGTTGATATTAACACCAGGTTGTGAGTAGGGTAAGTCTTCCCATGCAGTCTCAGTGACCTGGATCCTTTAGAAAACACTCGATCATATTTCATTATAGTAGTTATGAGTCCAACTTCGGATGCATCATAGTACATGGTATATTATTTACCTGTAATAGGTAAAATGACGATAGGTGTTAAGGTCATCCTTTATTTTAGATCCTGAATATATTTCATGAAATATTCCGACCGAACAAACTATACCCCTTTCTTGGTTATACCTAACATTTTGTGATTACAAATCGGATAAATACGAGATAAAGACTAGATTAAAAGATGGTAAACCCAGAAAGATATTATTTTTAAAGATGTTCTTGGGATGATCACATGATACCACATCTGTGAAATTCTCTGGACCCACTAACACTCCTATTTCTAAAATGACATGTTCCATGAAAAACAAAAACCACCATAAATTGGTCTATTAAAGCATGAATATTCCTATTCATTATGTCCATGAGTAACACTAGTGCATTATTTAACCCAAATGGAATCACTAAGAATGAATAAAATCCATATATGCTCCTAAAATCATTATATCATTTTTAGCGGTCTCACTCATGAATGGAGGTAACCTGATCTCAAATCATTCTTTGAGAATATCATAGAGCCTCTTAACTAATAGAAAACACCATCAATTCATGGAAGAGGTTACTTATTCTTTACCATCATATGGTTCAACCTCAGATAATCCACAAGTAAGCACAAAGACCCTTCAGTCTTATTTTTGAAGAGAACTACAGAACCCCATAGATATATGCTAGGACGTATAAAGAATTTATGTGGGTCGGAGTAGTTAAATCAAGATTGGAGGGGTGAATTGAGTTACTATAAAAATTTCTATTTAAAACATATTAGTTTTACAAATAATTATTTCCCCAAAAGATAGATTCAACCAGTTAATCAAGGTTATACAATTATAAGAGTTTGACTGCTTAAACAACTTCTTAGAAGATTTATTAATTCTCAGTGATCTTAATTGGTATTATTAAAATTAATTTTGAATATATCCTACTATGAAAAATCAGATATAACTTCTTTTCTAAGACTTACTATGAAAGTGAATTTAGTGTTTTCTGGATTGTTCATTAAAGTAGTAAAAAAGAGTGGACTAGATTTAAATGGAACAACGAATAATAAACAAGTGGATCAGTCTCAAGTCAATACCTAATCCACTCCACTTGGTGATCACCTGCCACCAAGCAATTTATATAAATAAACACTGATCCAAAACCTGGATCGGGGTTAACAAAATTACATGGATTGTCAAGGGCATGCAGGGACCTCTTCCAAAGTTTTTGATGGAAAAATAATATTAACCAAGCCACATAGGGGCCTCTTCCACAGTTGTCATGGGTAAAAAGAGTAAAGAATTTCATATGAGGATTTTGAAATCCTCCAGTTCAATGCAGGAGTCATTGTGTGTGTAAAATATATAGAGTACACAAACTGCTCGAAAATAAATAAAATAATCACTAAGAGAGAGTAGATATGAGTATAGAATGCTCTAGTGATTAGTAGTGCAGATCTGGGCTCCTTAGATAAGACATAAATACTTCTGAGTCTATCTCTGGTTTTTGTGTAGAAAAACAGAGTTTCGTGGTTTAGGTTGTGTTCTTCACGAGTGACGATGTTCTCTTGATCCCTGTTTACTTCGTGTGTTCTTCAGTAGAGTCGAATTGTATGCATGAGAAAATTTCTTCTTTGAAGATCTTTCAATCTCCTCTTCGTGGTCGTGCTTGTCATCTTGTTTTTCAGTTTAGTATAGAGAACATTAGTTTCTTGAGTTGTCACGCGTTGTATTGTATATGTTATATCATGCTGTTGGTCACACTTCTCTTTCTCTTCACAATGAACGAGATTTATCCAATAGTTTCCATATATTTTGTACCTCGTACCTCGTGTTATGTCTACATGATAACATTAATTATGTCAGTGCATTAAAGATGTCAAATATGACCGCTAAAAAGTTAAATTGAAAGACGACAAAATGGGTAATGAAATGGTGTCACAGTATGTTATGAAAACTGTGTCTTATTCACGGTATCTCCCTCACGGTGTCTCCTTAATGGAATCTCCTTCACAGTGTCTCCTTCACGGTGTCTTCTTCATGGTGTCTCCTTCATGGTTTCTCCTTCACGGTATCTTGCTTACGGTTTCAAGCTTCTGGTGCCTTGATGACTGTGTCTCGCAAACTGTGTCTGGCACTTAAGAAAATAGAGTTTATAGCTTACAGTGTCTATTATTAGTGTCTTGGTTCATGGTGTCAGGCTTACTGTGTCACGATATCTCATAGTCATGGTGTCTGAAACTTAGGCTTCACGGTGTCACGGTTCACGGTGTCTTGGTCACTGTGTCTTGCTTATGGTGTCTTGCTTCACAGTGTCTTATAGCTAGACAATTAACTGTATTCATACTTAAACATTAATATGCATAAAACTAATTGAGCTTAACCATTATAAGGTATTAGATAACTTTAACCATAAATGAACATGATTAATATGATTTGTGAGATTTTTGGTCATTAAAACATGATTAATACATGAGGAGTCCAGCAATCTCCCCCTTTTTGATGATCACAAATCTAGTGTAGTTAAAGGGTAAATTGAAAGAACCTAAAGAGAATATAACATATAGAATAGCAGATAACTTCTCACTTTTTCTCCCCCTTTTGGGATTATCAAAAAGTTAATGTAATGGGAAAACAGTGAATATGTCATTAATAGTGTCCAGGATACAACAGATAGTATAAATATACAAAATCAATGACATCCCCATCAAAAAATAGTAGTCACTTGGCTTCGTCAGGTATTGGCCTTCTCTTTTCCTTTATCAGCAATAGAAGAAGAATCCATAGGGGTAGTTGTTGATGTATAAGAAGGCATAGAAATGGTAGACAAAGAAGGTAAAGGGAGACCTTAGAAGACTGATGGTGCCAATGTAGGGGCTGTAGATGATCGAGGCAGCTTCTAGTCAAGGATGACAGTCATGATTTGACTAAGAGCATGGCCAACAGATATGGTTGTGGAAGCTAAGGCAGAAGTGAAAGTAGGAAAACCAAGTCTGAGAGGATCAGCCGCTGGAGCAACAATTGATGTGCTTTGAAAATGAAGATACAGGCTCAGAAGTTTAATGAAGTCAGAATTAATCTCCCCTCCATACTACAATGCCTTTTCAAAATCATCTTTGTTTTCCATGAACTTTTCCAACAATCAGGTAAGTTTAGGGAGCTTCTGAACTTGGGTTTTGAAGTCTTGGGTCACAGGTGGTATTCTCAGATTATCTACAAGATATTTAAAGTGATTTTTCATATCAGTGTTGGATAAAATCCAGCTGAAATAAAATTCCACATTCATAGAGATCTCCTACTGGGCATCATTGGAAATCATGGAGTGAATTTGAACCAGGTCATGCACTTGATCACTATTTTTAACAACTTCATATAAAGGACCCATATCAAAGCTACTTAAGGCATTTTGAATCTCTTCCTTGACTGTAGATCTGAGCAGTGTAATATCCAAAGAAGGAGTGAAGGACTGACCATAGAAAGTGGAATCCTTAATAGTAGTGGTCAAAGATTTTAGCTGTTTTAGGACCTTTTGAAGACAATCAGTATATTCATCTGTGAGATTTTTAAGGTTCTCCACAAGATCTCTCATGCGATGCAACATCCGCGTGTGCCTTTATCCATTATTTTCATCAAAGGATAAGAGTTATGGATGAATTTTGGACACAATATCTTGAGAGATGTTTGAAATAGAAGTTTAGGAGAAGCAGGAGCAGGTGCAGGAGCAGGCTCTGTTATATAATGAAATTCTCTTTGTAGGTCTTCAACCATGCTTTTCAGAGTTGAAACTTTAGTACTGAGCAACTTTTTTTCAACCCTTACATCTTGAAGTTCATGAATCATCTTGGGTTGAATGTGCCAGGTAATATTTTCTAAAAGCAGTGAGGAATCTTCCTGACTCAATTGGGTCACAAGACGAGGTTGAGAGGAAAACCTTTTCTCAACTCCAGCTAATATAGTGTCACCAAATACTTTCATATCGTCCTTGCTTATAGAATATTGTTGTTCAGGTAAAGGGACAGGTGCAGGAAGTGGTACAGGTATAAGCTCAGGAGCGGGTTCAGATTGAGGTTCAAGTAGAGGTTCATGTGTGAAGTATGTGGTAGATTTCAGTTGAAACAAAGAAGAATGATCAATTCCAGTGGCAGTAACCCATTGATATTCACTCACATAATAAAATCTAGGGAATATAAACTGATTGTACAAAAAAATTTACTCAGTTGGTTGAGATGCTTCATCAAAATCAGCTTCACCAGTCTTAAGTTTTTTAGGTTCATCCCCCTCAATGAGTGCTTCCATTTCCGGACCTTCAGGCACAGGTACTTGATTTAAATCCACTGGTTCATCTCTGATTTCATCAAGCATCTCCTATCTAGCCAACTTAAAGGCTATCTCCATACTCTCTTCTTCATTGGTTATAATCTCAAGAATAGATTTCTCTTCAGGGAGTTCTTCTTGATTTTCATCTTCCCTAATAGGGAATTCTTCTAGATTTGATTCTTCAATAGTAGGGAGTTGTTCCAGATTTGTTTCTTCTATAACAGGGATTTATTTTTGAGTTGCTTCTTACCCAGGAGGGAGTTCTCTTACTACAGCCTCTTCGAGGTCCTGCTCTTCATATTCGGGGACAATTGATTCTCTTAAAGCCTCATATTGGGTTTCCAGATTAACATCATCTCTATGGGCATGATGTTCTTCTTCAAGAACAGCATGTGGAATAATTTTCCATTCTTCTTCAATAACAACTTCTTCCCTATGAGGTATATCATCCTCTTCTCTATGTGTTACTTCTGCTACCTCTTCCACTACTTTTTATCTTATGGATACTCTAAAACTTCATCTAGTTTCAAAATAGGATCAGATATGTCCTTTGGCCTTGTTGGATAATCTACAGGATTACACTTCTCATAAATCTTATCATTATCTTCAACCCATTCCTTCTTCTAGGGGTTCCAGTTTATTTTCGTCCTTATTATGGTTGGTCTAGATAAGCAATACTCATAGTCCATAAGTACTTCTTCATTGGGTCCAACTACTCCTTTGGCAACAAGAATTTTTTAAATCTGCCTAGAGTTAAACAGAGATGTGTATTTGGATGTGACCTTGATTAGTTCACACATATGGTGAATGATTTTATTGCACAGATTTATCTTGTGGAAATTCTTCCTAAGATGAATCATAAATACATACTAATGCTTTAAGACAGCAAAGTCAACATTCCTTGGACTGATCATATTTTGATCAAATTTGAACAACATCCTTTTCTCCCAATCAAGTTCACCAGCTATGACCCTTCTCTTGGTGACATTTCCAGTTAGAGTTTCTAGTGCATTCTCCAGGTCAAAAAAATTGGTTGTAGGTGGGGGTCTCTCTGATAATCATCACAAATCACTTCATTAGAAATCCTAAGGCAAGCAGTCCATAACCTCACTGAGAAGGAGCATATTTGTCCATTGATATAGATTCTCATAACAAAACTTTAACCAGCATCAAAAGAAAATTGTACATATTGATAGAACTGAGCTACCAACCTTGGATAAAAGGGTCTATCCTTTCTATAGAACCATTTGGGCCATCCTTTTTCTCTTAAAACATTTAAATCTATAGATTTTCTAGATAACAGCCACTCAGGGAAAATTTCCTTTTCTGGTAAAACACTACAGTTTACCTGGTTTGGATTCAAGGGTCCTTCGGGTGGGATAGTGAATGGTCGTCATGGTGGGATAGTGAATGGTCGTCACAGTGAGACAGTGAATGGTATGCTCTGTCACAGTGAGATAGTAAGAAAACTTTCTTCAGTCACTGTGAAACAATGAGTAATAGACCGTGAATACAATGTGTTAACTGTGATACTGTAAACATGAGACACTAACCGAGAAACGGTGAACATGAAATAGTAAAGTAGAAAAGTATTGAAGTATTTAAAATTAAGATCAGTAAGATATCTATTTGTGATTGATCATTCCAAGATCATATATGATGTAGTTTATTCTCTTAGAATTTAATGTTTTTGTGAATATATCATCAAGTTGATATTCAGTGCCAATGAATTCCAAGGTGATATCACATTTTTGATAATGATCCCTCAAAAAGGGATGTCATACATCAATATATTTTGTCCTAGAATGTGAAACAGGATTTTTTAAAATGTTAATTGCACTTTTGTTGTCACAATTTATTTGTACATGTCTGAATTAATTCCCATAATCTAGTAATGTGTGTTTCATCCACAAAATTTCAGCACAACAACTGGCAGTAGCTATGTATTCAGCTTCTACAGTAGATAATGCAAAAGAATTTTGTTTCTTACTATACCATGATACTAGAGACTTTCCTAAAAGGTGACATGTTCCATAGGTGTTCATTCTATCTAACTTATAGCCACTAAATTCAGCATCAGAATAACTGACTAGTTAAAATGATTGTCCTTTAGGATAGAACATTTTTAAACTGGGTGTATGCTTGAGGTATTGGAAAATTATTTTTACAACATTTAAAAGAGATTTAATAGGGTTTTCTTGAAAGAAAGCAGACATACACACACTAAACATAATGTCCGGATGGAAAGCATTTAAGTAGAGTAAACTTCCAATCATTACTCTATAAGTGGTTTGATCAACAGATTTTCCATCTTAATCAAGATCCAACTTATAGGTGTACTCATGGGAGTGTCACTACTTTTTGTGCAATCTAATCCAAATTTTTTTAGAAGATCTCTTTTGTATTTACATTTAGTTAAAACAATTCCATCATTATTTTGAATGATTTGAAATCCAAGAATGAATTTTAGTTCACCCATTAAACTCATTTCAAATTCATTTTGCATCCTTTTAGAAATATCAATACATAATGAATTTTTTGAAGATCAAAAACTAATATCATCTACATAGATTTGAACAACAAAAACATCATTAGAATTTCATTTTATGAAAATGATAGGATCAAATATTCCTTTTGTGAAACCATTGAAAATTAGAAATGTACTTAATTTATCATACCAAGCTCTTGGAGCTTGTTTTAAACCATAGAGAGCTTTTTATAGTTTAAAAATATGATATGGAAAATGAGGGTTTGTAAAACCGGGGTTTTTTTCAACAAAAACATTCTCAGCTATATAACCATTTAATACTGAACTATTAACATCCATTTGATATAGTTTGAAATTCAGATGTGCATCATAAGAAAGTAGATTTCTATTGTCTTCATGTCTTGCTACTGGAGAAAAATTCCCCTCATAGTCAATTCCTTCTTCTTGACTATAGCCTTGTGAAACTAATCTAACCTTATTTCTAACAAATATTTCCAGCTTCATCTACCTTATTTCTATACACCCACTTAGTGCCTACGACAAAAGTGTCTTTTGGTCTATCAACAAGTTTCCAAAATTTATTTCTTTCAAACTGTTTGAGTTCTTCTTTCATATATATTACCCAAAATGCATCACTGATAGCATCATCAATGTTTCTAGGTTCATGAAATGACAAGAAGGCTTTATGTTCAAAATGATTTCTAAGAGAAGCTCTTGTTTGTGTTCCTTTTTCTAAGTCTCCTACAACAACATCTAAGGGATGGTTTCTAAGGGTTATAACCTTTCTAGAAAAAGGGGGACTAGTGAATTTAGGTTCATCAACAGATTCATGTTCATTATGACTTGAATGCACATAATTTCCAGAATTGGATGTTTTCACTGATTCTTTCACAGAGGTATTTGAGGATTTTGAGTTGATGTTCAGATTTGATACATCAACCTCTAGATTTTCTAGGATGGTTCTAGGCTCATGTGGATATATTTCATCAAACTTGATATGGAAAGATTCTTCAACAAATTTAGTTCTCTTATTGAATACTCTATAATATTTTCTTGGAATTGAATATCCTAAGAATATTCCATCATCACTTTTGGATGAAAATTTATCAAGATTATACTTAGTGTGTAGAATAAAGACTTTGTAACCAAAAACTCTAATGTAATTAACCTTAGGCTTCCTATTATTCGAGAGTTCATATGGTGTCTTCTTGAGAATTGGTCTAATCAATACTCTATTGATTATGTAGTATGTTGTGTTAACAGCTTCATCCCAAAAGTAAATAGGTAGGTCATATTCACTAAGCAAATTTCTATAAATTTCTTGCAAGGTTCTATTTCTTCTTTCTACAACACCATTCTGTTGAGGTGTTCTATGGGCATAGAAATTGTGACTATAACCATTTTGTGAGCATAAGGATTCAAACTCTTTATTTTCAAAATCACGGCCTTGATCACTTCTTAAATATTTAATTTTAAGGCCACTATGATTTTCATCAAACTTGGCATACTTAGTAAAATAAGAGCAAGCTTCACTTTTGTGGGCCATGAAGAAGGACCAGGTATATCTGAAAAAATCATCTACTAGAACATAAACATAGTGCTTCCCATTTAAACTAAAAACTCTAGATGGTCCAGACAAATCCATGTGAACCAACTCGATAGGTTGAGAAGTATAAACTTATATCTTTGTTTTGAAAGAAATTTTGTGTTGTTTTCCCTTTTGACAGGGATTACAAACCTTGTCATTTGGAAACTCATGCTTGGGTAAGTCTTTAACTAGGCCTTTTCTAGTTTACATTCTGAGGGAGTGAACATTACAGTGTCCTAGTCTCCTCAACGAAATCCAAGCTTCATTATTAAATAAACATAAGCATGAAACATTTTGATAAGTTAAGGAATCTAAATTAACAGAATAAACATTTTCAGTCCTTGATGTAGAAAATGCTAATTTATCATTAGAAATAAAGACATTACATGAATCATTTTCAAATTTAACATGATATCCATCATCACACAATTGTGATATACTAATCAGATTATATTTTAAACCATTAAAAACAGTACTTTAGAAATTAGAATCGAATCAGAGTTACCAATATGGCCTAATCCAATGATCATCGCCTTTGCATTGTCACCAAATGTGACATGTGATGCATCTAATTTTATCAGATTCTTGAAGCATGAGCAGTATCATGTCCTCTGCTTTGAACACCCACTGTCCAAGTACCATAGATTCTTGCTGGTTCTCTTCAAGTAGCTTTCCTATAACATGATCTAGTAAAGATAGATTTTGGTACCCATAGTAGTTTGGGTCCAGTAAAATGAGTAATAATTTCTTTAGGAACCCATATTTGTCACATAGGTTTCCTATAAGAATTATCTAAAGTATTTGAAAAGTAAAACTCTATTTGGTCCACAAAAACTTGAAGCAGTAGAATGTGTATCATGACTCGAGCGAGATGAGTTGTGTCCAGAATGGGGGACAAATTTATATGTCCAAGTCTTTGAAAAAAAATTGTTCTACTAAGGTTTCTTTTACTAGGTTGATAACCAATGCCAGTATTATATTTTGGAGAAATTTATTTTCTTAGAAGTTGGGTAAGGGTATTTTTACCATTAGTAAACTTTTCTCAGTCACTTTTTAATTTCTCATTAGACATTTTAAGTTCATTGTTTTCTTTGAGTATTTGATAATTTTTTACTTTTTCAGTAGTAAGTTCAGATTTAGTAGTTACAGTGAGAGCATGATGTTTCTTAAATGATTTATATTTATCCTTTAATTCATTGCATGTCTCTTCAATCATGTTTCAATATTCAAACATTTCTTCATTAGTAATATTTTTAGAATTAATTTCCTTTTCACAGTAGTATTAATTATGAATATAAGAGTTTAGTGTTACCTCAGATGTGTTAGTTATAAAACACATATTGGCTTTGTTAGCATGTTCATCATGTGATGTCTCTGAGTGACTTGAACTATCCTCAAAGGCACTCCAGGTTCCCTTCATTGCCTTTTTGTTCTTCTTTTCATTACCCTCATATTTCTTCTTATATTTGAGCTTTGGACAGTTATCCTTTATATTTCCTTTGCGATTACATTGATACCATACAATCTCATTAGTTTTTTCACTTCTCTTCCAGTACTTTTTCTAGTTTCCTTTTTTATCATACTTTCCCTTGAAGTTAGGTTTTCTGAAAATGTTTTTCTTCTTGTAAAATCATTTGAATATTTTGTCCAGTTGAGCCATCTCCTTAATGATATCTAGTGATGATTGTTTAGTAGTGGAATTGTCTATAGAAGCTTCCAGTTTTCCTTTCTCATTGTGCTTCGAGAGGGTGGTCTTGAATGCTACTGATTTCCTCTTTGGTTCATCCTCCTCTTCTTTTTTGACTTTCTGCTCTTCCTCACATATCATCAGTTTCCCAATGAGTTTATTTATAGGTAGCCTGATGATGTCGCATGACTCCCTAATTGAGACAGAGTTTCCCCTCCATCTGTTTGGTAGACATCTAAGAATTGTCATGATCTGTTCTTTGGAAGTGACTTCTTTTCCTAGAGAAATCATTGTATTAACAATCTCATTGAACCTAAGATACATATCAGAAATAGGCTCATTATGTTTCATCTTAAATTTATCATACTTTATAGTATATGTATTAAGTCTCATTTCTATTTCACTAGATGTGCCTTCATGTGATAAAGACAAGTTATCCCAAATTTCATGGGCAGTTTCACAAGCAAAAATCCAATTAAATTCTTCATCTCCTATGGAACAGTACAAGGCATTCATAGATTTACAATTGTAATTTTAGGCAAGTTTGGTAGGTTCATCACATGTAATTATTTTAGTCACATGAAGTTTGTATTCATCTATAATTGATTACCATATTTCAAAGATCATATTCTTTATATGCATTTTCATTTAAATTTTCCATTGAGCATAGTTTTTTCCATTAAATAATGGTGGTTTGTTAGTTGCATCACCTTCAAATATATTTTCCATACTAAAAAATTACATTAAGAGATCTAGAAATTTATAATTGATATAAATTTATATATATTTAAAGTACAACTACAATCACAGTTGAATGAGATTACACAAAGTCATAATAAAGCAACCTCTGATACCAAATGTTGGTTGGAGTAGTTAACTCAAGAGGGGATGCGTGAATTGAGTTAGTATAAAATTTCTGTTTAAAAATATTGGTTTAAAAATAATGATTTCCCCAAAAGATAGATACTTCCCAGTTAATCAAGGTTATACAGTTATAAGAGTTTGACTCTTTAAACAACTTCTTAGAAGATTGATTAATACTCAGTGATCTTAATTGGTATTATTAAAATTACATTTTTTGTTATCCTACTAAGACAAATCAGATATAACATCTTTCCATGACTAACTATTAAAGTGAATTTAGTTTTTTTATAGATTGTGCAGTAAAGAAGTAAAATATAGTAAACTAAATTTAAATGCAACAGCAGATAAAAAACAAGTGGTTCAGTATCAAGCTGAGACCTAATCCACTCTACTTGGTGATCACCTTCCACCAAGAATTTTATATAAATAAACTCTGATCCAAAACCTGGATTAGAGTTAACAACAGTACATAGACTGTCTAGGCCATGCAGGAACCTCTTCCACAGTTTTCATGGGAAAAAAAATAATAACCAGGACACACAAGGACCTCTTCCACAGTTTTCATGGGTAACAAGAGTAAAGAATTTGGTATGAGGATTTTGAAATCCTCCAGTTCAGCGTAGGAGTCAGTGTGTGTGAGTGTAAAAAATATAGAGTACACAAACTACTTGAAACTAAATAAAAGCTTCACTAAGAGAGAGTAGATATGAGTTTAGAATGATCCTGTGATTAGCAGTGCAGATCTGGACTCGTTGGATAAGACAGAAATGCTTCTGAGTCCTTCTCTAGTTTTTGTGTTAAAAAACAGAGTTCTTTAGTTTATCTTGTGTTCTTCACGAGTGAATATGTTCTCTTGATCCATGTGTACATCATGTGTTCTTCAGTAGAGTCTAATTGTATACATGAGACAATTTATTCTTTAAAGATCATGCCATCTCCACATTGTGGTCATGCTTGTGAGCGTGTTTTTCTTTTTAGTACGGAGAACACTCGTTTCTTGAGTTGTCGCACATTGTATTATGTATGTTGTATCTTCATCATGGGAACACATCTCTTTATCTTCACAATGCATGATCTTTAGCCGACAGGTTCCGTATATGTCTTACCTCATAACTCGTACTATGTCTACAAGAATATATTAATTATGTCAGTGCATTAAAGAAGTCAAATATGACCATTAAAAATTTTAATTGAAAGACGACAAAATGGGTTAAGAAATGGTGTCACATTATGTTATGAAAATGGTGTCTTCTTCACTGTATCTCCCTCATGCTGTCTCCTTCACAGTGTCTTTTTCACGGTGTCTCCTTCATGGTGTCTCAATCATGGTATCTCTTTCACAGTGACTCCTTCTTTGTATCTTGCTTAAGTTTTATGTCTTCTGGTTCCATGATTATTTTGTCTCGCTAACTGTGTCTGGTACTTAGGCCAACAGAGTGTCTCGCTTATGGTGTCTGTTCTTAGTGTCTTACTTCATGGTGTCAGGCTTATAGTGTCATGGTATCTCGTGGTCATGGTGTCTGAGACTTAGACTTCACGGTGTCAGGGTTCACAGTGTCTTTCTCATTGTGTCTTGCTTACAGTGTCTGGCTTCACGGTGTCTTATACTTAGACAAATAACTATATTCAGAATTAAACATTAATATGCATAAAATTAATTGAGCTTAAACATTATAATGTATGAGATAACTTGAAACATAAATACACCTGATTAATAAGATTTTTGAGATTTGTGATCATTAAGACATGATTAATACATTAGGATTCAAAAAATTTATATTCATAATCATCCAAAAAAATGTTGAACACCATCAGATCTACTGGTTAATTTTATTATGGTGGGATATAAAGTAGATCTCCTCCCAACAATAAGTCGATTGTAAACTCGATCACTTTCTTGTTTGGAAAGTCATAGAACATATTGAGAAACTCATCTGGAATATGGTATACAATTATAGGAAGAGAATATTTCTAAATTCCACAATTATCTAGATAAAAAATGTTATCTGGTAAATGAGATAATCTAATTTACACTAAATTGGTCATGCATGACCGGCCTCATGTTCCATCACACCATGATTAAAATAGATTACTCTTGGTGATAAAATTTTGAATATCCTCCTTTAAGAGTCGACATAATGTTGGTACAGAAAAAACCAATCCATACTAATAATCCATTTTAAGCCTATCATTTCTATCACGAATGGTTCCCAAAAGAAGAAGTAACCACCAATATCTAGAGAACACACCTTTAAATGATTGATATTCTTTAAGCGCACTCCCAAGGATGTGTTGATGGTTAAGTCATCATCCTAGATTTCCAAATCCAAGGAAAATAATTTTCAAAGTGATCATATAGAAAATAATGTGATTCATCTACGAAAAATAAAAAACATTATATGTAAGATGATACGAGACACATACCTCTAACCGTAGAAGGTCCTATATCCATGATAGCTGGAGTAGTCTATATAGCATGCATCTAACTTGTCCCTCTTCCTTGGGATCTAGTCTAACTACCCAAATTTTTTTCTACTCCCTCGTATTTTTTCTCATTCACTATGGCACCACATCACCTTCCTCATCCAAAACGAAAAGTGGAACTCCAACTACCTTTCTGTAGGTGGTTAATTGAAACCCTTCTTAACTCAGGTCCATATTTTGAACCACTTCCACTAGATAAAGACAAAAGGTTCATAAATAATCTATTAATATGACCAAGTATTCCAAAGATATGATATTCAACTTTTTGTTAAGTACAATTCATGTTTTTATGACCAAACCTTCCACATTGATAGCACTCGAATGGAACAATGACTTAATATGGCAGTCCACTACCCTGAATTCTCTACCCACTATTTACTTGGTGGAAACTATCATATCAACATTTATTGTCACTCATGGAAGAGTTCCCTGATTTTCTTATGGAAATATCATGGCCACTTTACGAGTCCTTTTTCATATTCCATTTCCTGATTTAGGTTTGATGCCTCGACCCAAGAATCTCAGAGTAGGTGCCTTCACTCATTACATTTGAATGATTAAAAGGAATAAAATTATGAAGGATGGTTCTATTTATTATTTTTTGAAATACAGAATAAATAATCATACATATATTGTATTTATAAATAGAAAATAAAACATGATACATCATAAAATGAAATAAACTTCATCCTTGAATGTTTATTCAAATATTTCTTCTTCATAACCTGGGGAATGAAAACATAATATGGGTGAACTCAAATGCTATCTATTGGTAATTAAAATAGAAGTAATAATTAATTTTTGAGAATAAATCAACATGTAATGGTAAATAACTAATAACACATTCCTTTCAAATAACAATATAATGCATTATCAACTTGGAGAAACCTGAAATTGAAACCCATGCCACTTAATAAATAAACTATGACTGAAATAATTCAAAAAATTTATCATATGAAAATATTAATGGTAATAACAATAATAATTGACATAGTTATAAATGAAATTATTAATTTTTGGACATCACATCTAAGGAACATGAAAAACTATTTAGTCAAGACTTTTCACTAGATGATTGTCCAAATTATTCATCTCATGTGATCCTTTTGAGGCATCGAGATACTATATAATTTCTGATTTACACTTGTCATTTATAGTTTAATGAATTCGACATATCAAATAATCAAAAAAATATTAATATTCATTATCAAATATCAATATTTAATAGTAAATATTGATTTATAAAAAATTAACTCATTAAAAAAATAAATATCAAAGTGAACATCGTATATAAAATGGTATATTGATTAGGCAATAATATCAATATCCATTATATGATAAAATATATTTTTAAGAAAAATACAATGTTATATAAAAATGATCATAAATAATTGATTAATTCACAATAATATTAATAATTAATAAATAATTTGATTTTATCATGGTCATCGTTAAACACATTTCTGAGGGACATAATCTTTAAACATTAACACGTGTCTCATACCACTTCAAAACATTTGAATTATAAACACCATGAATGGATAACATTAATAGATAGTTTTCAATAACAGTAATATAAAATTATTCATGATTCAGTATGTAATCATGGGTAGTAGATACACTAGAGAAATGATGTAAGTGGTGAATATAACATTGATCTCACAGATGTAAAAAGTGATATGAAAATTTCATACCTTACATCCAAATTTTCATGTTTGTGTTTATATTCCTAAATAATAAACATAAGTATATTATATATATAATTCATTAAAATTTTCAAGTTTATTTTTACTTTTAATTCAATTATCAAAATGTTTTATAGAACCACTTAAACAATTATGTTTAGGTTGAGTGTTTTTTACCATATTTTGTTCATGTGTCTAAATGAATTTTATTGGTCAACTATGGCCAAAGGGGTCATTATATAAACATATCCAGATTAATAGTCATGAAAAATTATCATATATATACATAAATTATAATTTTAAATCCAATTATGAAATATGGTTATTAAATTTGAACCAATGTTATAATAATGGATATGGTGGGTCGTATATACACAAAAGTAACGTTCCCATCTTTCAATAACCGTTATAAAAAGAAGGTAAGTAGAATTATATATTTCCATAATTATCATTATATCATAAATTAAATTTTAATTAATCATATATGACTTCATATATAATTAATATGATGTAAATGGATTCACATCATGTTAAGGAGGTGGTGGTCCATACGTCCACAAAAAACATTATCATCTTTTTAGTGTATGAAAAGGGTAATAAAGAAAATGACATATTATATTTATAGAAAGGTGATTTTATAATTAATATCATATATATTTCATGTATGTCACATATTTTAAATTAAAACCATATTTAATACATTCCATGTATATAATGAATGAATAACTTTGTTATGAGAAGGTGGTAGTCCACACTTTCAGAAACGATGATGTCGCATTCCAACAAAATAGACTGCATAAAGGTATGTGAAAAAAATAATAAAATAAGAATAAATAAATTATAAATATCATATATGTAATATAAAGAAAATTACATCATAACTCCCACCATTATAGGTGGTAATGCAATAATGTACAATCAACATTCATTCAGGTTATCATTCATTATACACATAAATGGTAAGTTTGTTATCTATTAAATGGATGTGTGTGTATGTTTATTTTGATCAATTAAACAAAAATCTCAAAATATTCATAATACTTATGTAATTATATAATTATCATTTTATAATATTTGAGGGGTTGGAGAATGAAAACCAAATAAAAGAGCCGGAGTAAGGATGTTACCTCTTCTTGGGGTAACTCCTTTTGGTTTTCACCAAAAGGATTCCTTGGATGGATTTACGCCCAAAGGGAGGCTTATAGGTTAAGGTGAGGTATTATGGGAAAATAATTGAGGTATTTTTTCCAAAAAAATGTCAATTTAGAGGTGTGAGGAAGTGTAAGGCGTGAGTTCTGTTTTATAGTGGAGGAGGAACGACATCCTTGTAAATCATTAAAAGTGGAATTCTGACAATGTTTTTTCCTTATAAAGTGACTAAATAATAAAAACCATTACCTACAGGGGATTATATTTCTGGAATATTGAGTTAATATTTATTTTGGATATTTTTTATGACATTTTGGTCCAACAGATTAAGGTTTAGTCTTTTGTTAAGATAATTTTCACCTTAATCATTGTAATTAATTTTATTCACCTTTACTAATATTTTTTTATCAATATAAGGATTAGAAAATATCAGAAATTATAAATTATTCCAATTCAAAATATATAATCCATATTTTAAAAATCTAATCACAGAAGAGGTATAAATTAATTTAGAATCAATATTATAGATAGGATAACAATGCATATTTTTTAAAGTAAAAACGTTAAAATTCATCCCAAGTCTGTATATCAAATTTCTATATGAAATTTATAAAAATTACCTATATTGGATTAATATATATAAAATATATGTAATTTATATTTAAAACCAATCAAAAATATAATTTAAAATTATTATTTAATTAGAGAAAAAGTGGTTTTTAATTAAAATTTAGTATTTTTGACTATTCATTAAAAAATGAATCTTCATCAAACCAAATTAACCCTAAGATAATTTTTATTTTCCAACTTCAAAAATGAAGTTTATTTTGATATAAAAGATTTATGATGTTCCACTAGAATGATTTAAAATATGTTCTCCATTGAAAGGTTCTAAAAGTTCCTTTATAAAAATATCAGGTTCTATGTGTAAAATTTCGTATGTTCTCATCTTATACCTATAAAAAATTGGATGAATATTGAAAAAATAATTTATTAAATAAAATATATATTTCATTAATATAATTCATTAATTTTATTAATTTTATTTATTAAGATAAAATTATCCTGTGATCATAAAACCAATTATTTTATATAAAATTATTTCCTCTATAATCGATTTGTTCATATAATAATTTATAAATAATTTTTAACCCAAGAGATAGACCATAAATTTTAAAGAGTTATATAATAATATTCATAGTAATAAATTTAATTTATTGGTTTTAACTTATTATATTATATAATATTATCATAATTACATATTTCTATTTGTAAAACCTATATATTGTGTGTAATGAAAACTACCAAAAAATCGTTCTTCGGTGGAACGGAAGATCACTCAGTGTTTCATGCCTCACAATATATATAAAATATTTATTTTCAATATTAAATATGTAATAATGTCTATGGATGTTATTTTTATTTCTATGAATGGTGATGCTTGTATCATAATCTTAACTTTGTTTTTTGTATAATGAAATCTAGGAACAAACATTAAATTTATTCTAAAAGCAATATCTTATAATGTCTTATGGTGTTACATTGTACCCACCTTAAATAAATTACATACTCACAATTTAAACTCGTTAGTTGTATTCAGGGTATTGATAATTTCATGTAACATATCATTAAAACCCCTACATAATTAATAGGTTAATAAAACATATTATATATAAGATAGAAAGGGAAGTACAGTGGTCATGTAACTGGGTTACCATTTTGGAGAAAATAGGTGGGAAATGGAAACATGGATATGGTAGAAAAATATAACAATCAAGTTATAATATAGAGTTCTAGAGAACATTTACAACGTAGATTTGATGGCATCAAAGACATAAACCATTGTTATGAAAAGGTAATTGATATCATTAATAGTCATGATAATTTGATAAATTTTTGATTTCAAGACCATTTTTCCAATACTTGTGGAATTATTTTACTCTATAATAATATAGTTAGATATATATTTATATTTCAGAAATGAAATATTATCCTTTAGTTTTTCCTTGGCCCATTTCTACTTCAGTTAGTATCACATGTTTCATTAATGGTGAAGTAATACATTAAACTCTACAACATCAACCAAATATCATCTTAAACTATTTCATAAATGGTTAAATTTTATTAAGTATTTTGATCCAAAAATTTGGAAGGATTTTTAATAATTTTATAAATTAAACTTATCATTAGCCTTAAATAAATATATTGTATCTCTGAAATTATCAAATACCAAACATGTGAGCACCTTCATTATGTAATCTATTGAAATATAGTTATCACCTGAATTAGATATTTCACAACTGTCATTTCTATTTATTTTATTTTTATTATTTCTTGGTTCCGAGTGTTTGCGCCGAGGTCTGGGCTGAGGTCGAATTAAAATTTCTTTTTGTTTAATGGTTTTACTGGGTTTCGGGCCCATGCGCGGTCACCGCACAGTGGATAGTAGTCGTGCGATCGCCCCAGGTGCTTGTTAGAGTGTCCATGTCGTCTGGGTTGAGGCGTGCAACTTGTGCGCAGTTTATTAGGTCATGCGACGAGCGTGCAGGTATCTAGTTTTCGTATTTTGATAATTAAATAACTTATGTTTTAAAAATAATGTTTGTTAATAATAATATTATAATGTTGCTATTATCATTATCATTGTTATCAATATTAGTATTATTTTTATTATTATTATTAACATTATTATGTTATTATTGTTAATATTAATGTTATTAATATTATTAATATTATTATTAATATAATAGAAGGTTTTTTTTAGAAAAATCAAACCCTACCCCGACCCTCGACCATCCCATCGCCCCCCCCCCCCCCCCCCCCCCCGCTTCCCATCTGCGCAGCGCTGAAGCGCCGCAACGCCCGAACCCCGACCCCGACCTCCGGTCCCCCCTCCAGCAGCCTCGCTCTGCCCCGGCACCCGGCCACACCGCCCTACCTTTCCGGAACCCCGCCGTGATGACCTGCTGCTCCGGCAACCCCGCCGCCCAGCCCGCTCCCCCTTAGCTCCGACTAACCACCTGCTCCGGGTTCCCCCTGCTCCAGCCGAGCTTCGGTGAGCCCCGCCTCTGGCCAGCAGCCCTCCGGCAGTCGTTCCCTTCAAACATCTGATATGCGACACCCCCGTGGTAGTTTTCATTGTTTTGATGTCATTTTTTTGTTATGGTTTGTTGTTTAAGGATTAATTTGTTTTTTTGTCTGCACGATTTTGATTATGTATGGTGGTTTTGGCCCCCCGCAGGTGCGGTCGCGGTGTGAATGTGGTTCCGCCCCAATTTCGGGTGGTCCTCCCACATTTGAGGTAGGCGATTCTGCATGTTAGTTTTGTTTAATGATTTTTTTGCGCGTTAATTTAATTAGCATGTTTTTTTAGTTATTTGTTTGGTGCAAAGTTTGTTTTCATCATTTATTGAGTTACTTTGCTTATTTGAGTGTAGTCTTGTGGAAAAACATTATTTCCAACCATGAGAGTGTTCTACTGATTGTTTAACTGACTTATTAAATGAATTTTCTGTTGAAAATATTTATATATATATATATATATTTTTTTTGTTATGCGTTTATGTGAATTTGATCATAAAAGTGTTTTAAGGGGTTTATGTTGGTTTCGTGTGTTTAAAGTCACGATACGCTTTTCAAAATTGTTTTGTAATGTTTTAAATGGTTTATTAAATAAATTTGAGGCTTCGAGTTTGGTTTTGAAATTGTGTTTAGGCGCACACACATTAAATGTATATTTCCTCATGTCGTGCGCTTTTGTCTGGTTTTTCACTTTGAAACGGGTCATTGTTTTGGTGTCGTGTGGTCTGGTTAACACTTTGCGGACTTCTAAAGTGACCTAATAAATAATGTTGATGGTGTGAGTTGTGTTTCAAAAACGTGTCGGGGTGGTTCTTTTGCTTTGTTTTCTTTTTGGATTGTTTTAAGTCTTCCTTTGTGTGATTTTGGTCTTATGCATTTATTGCAGCGCATTCGCAAGGTAGCCCCGCAATTTTGCTGTCATCAGTTGGCGCTTGCTTGTATGGCTGCTCGAGACATGTCGTGCCCTTGTGTTTGGACATTGAGCCGAGGTAGGTGCCCCATTTCACTTACCTTTAGATTTAGAATTTATTAATTTCTTGTTGTTTTATTAATTTTTAATGAATTAGAAATAATATTAGATAATAAAACTTTAAATGACTATTTAGTGTGAAAAGAGCCGTTTATTTTATACCGATCAATTGGAACATTTTCTTGACGGGCGGGCACCCAGCTTTGAAAGAATGCCCATTTTACCTTTAAACATAATTCACAGAATTTCAAACGTACTTATTGTTTTGAAGATAAATGATTTCTCCTGAACGAGTGTTTTGGGTTTTCTCGAGAAATGAAGTTTTGATTTAAAATTGGTGAATGCCCGTTTGGCACTTTAATTTAATAAATTATTTTGGAAAAACTCACATTGGGGTTAGTAAGGGGTGTTCTTTGGTGTGAGTTTATTGTGTGAATTGTGTGTGATATTTTTGCATCGTGACTGGCTGATTTACATTGCGGACGCACCCCTTTTTATTGCATGTGTTGACATGGGAACCTGACATAGTGAGTGAATATTCTGAGAACGATTGCTGCACTAGTTTAGATTACGCACTGGCTAGTGGCCCCATAGCAGGGGAATACTGATTTATTGCTTCTATGGGGATTGGGCCCCTCGGTTAGGCCATGCAGGGCTATGCCGGGCGTTAGGGCGTTATGACGTCATTGAGTTAGAGCATGCCTTCAGGATGAGTCAAATGTATAATACGTTCTGGATTGTTCACGATCTCCTAGGTTCAACCCATGTTTCTTTTAGTGTTTATTCATTTGTGGCGGACGATTGAGAGGTCGAGTTTGGTTACTGACCCATGTGTGCCACTTTTACCATTTCTCTTAGTGTGTGTTGTGTGTGATTCTCCTTTTGACTAAAAACTGATGTTTGGATTTCTAAATTGTTCGCAAAATGTTTTAAAAATGCAATGCACCTGTTTATTTCAACATTAAACTTGTTCTAAATTAAAAAGGGTAATGAACTATTACTTGTTTTAGAAATGAATGTGTGTGGAAACCATATTTTATATAATTTAGTTCAAACTAGGAATTGATAAATTCTTTATTTATTGGTATGTGCATTGGGAATAGTATTAGTCGGGCCTACCTACTAAGTTTTAATACTCACGCCTATAGTGTTTTATTGTTTTTAGTCTTGTTTCAGGTTCTAGATTCTGTTGTTCGCCTTGAGCGATGTTGGTTTCGGTATTGGAAGGTGGCCCAAGGGGTCACGTGGAGTTTTAGTCCTGGTCAGGTTAGTGGCATTGTTGGCTACTCTTTCTTTATTTGCATTTGCACCATTTGTTTCTGCTGCTTAATTTATTTTTATTTGGGGCTAAATCATTCCCACCTGTTTACTATTGATGCCCGGCACTAGTTGCCAGCCCGTGGGGATCGAAAACGCCCTCCGGGCCATGTCGCGGGCCGGCTCGGGTGACCAATTCAGGGTCAACCCGGGTTGGTTCGTGAAAACATGGTATCAGAGGAGGCCCTTGTTATTTGGGATGTCTGGAAGATGGAGATTAGGTGTGTCGGGACTCGAGAGGTAGGTACGGGAAGGACTTCATGAACCCTCGCTCGTTTCGCACCTCGAGTCGCCAGGGATAGTCCGGGAATTGAGTCTTTGTTTCATTCTAGTTTGTTTTGGATTGAGGGATGACAACGGAGGTAAACCGATGTTACATCGTGATCTCACATGGAGTAGTGACCCATGTGGAGTCCGGGTACACGGTTTGAACTCCTCCAAGTTGTTGATGCTTACTTGGGGCATGACCCACTATCATGTCGCCAGGTTAAGTGTGACCGCTGGTCCCTCACTCCGATGGTTTGATGCGAGTTGACTGTCGTTTTCGTTTTGGTTGGTGTAAGTGCATTTTTGGAAGTGAAAAATGGTTTTTGAAAAATGGGACTGATTTCTTTTAAATGACTTTGAATTTATGAAATGGGTTTTAAAACTCAATGCCTTTGGTTTGGAAAACTAGAGTTTGTTTGGAAATTGGTCGAGAATGGTTTGGGGTGAATCCTCAGGTACTCCTTGTGAACGTTTTCACATGTGAGAGGATGCATGGAAAGTGTGTGATGGTGCGCATGAATGAATTTGGATGAAGACATGTGAAACGGTTCATGGGATTACCTGGGTGTTTATTTGAAATTAAAGGCTTGACCATGTTTTTCTAAATTTCCTTTTAAGAGGAAAATTGATTTGGAATGGGATTTTGGTTTGAAAGGGACTTGGTATTTGGAAACTGGTCTTGGAACGAGAATTTAAAAAGAGGTGGTTTTGGAATCTAAAATGAAACGGGAATTTTGGACAGGGAATTTTGGGTTATGTTTGCAGTTGTTTGTTTCTTTTGAACTGGTTGTTTTGGATGAAGCCACTTTCATTGATGTTGCTTCGATTGATATTGGTTTCATCTTGGTGTTATATATATTGTTCATAAATGCTGCCAGAAATATCTCTAGTGTTTTGATGAGTCATGCCCAGTTTTTGGTCTTTCACGGACGTTTTCTGTCCTTCATGGTGATTTCAGTCTGTTAGAGACAGTGTAGTGGCTTGAAGAAGTCGAGCGTGTCTTCAGGGTATTGGGAACTCCCAAAGCGATCTGAGTGCGTATTGTTTTGGGTCGGTTTGAAGGTCCAGCTCTGGATGAGTAGGAGTTGTATGCCCGCAGTTTCTGCAATTTGGTATGATGTGGCATTTCATTAATGTTGTCTTCATTCAATGGTTTATACTTGTGGAGGTGAGGATGAAGGAAATAGAAGAGCTCATGCGTGCTCAACATGGCCAGCAGGTGGTGAAAGCGTATGTCAACCATTTCAAGGATCTTGTGTCTCTTTTTCCAGGGGTAGTGTTGCAGGACTGGGTGAAGACGCATCCCTTCATCAGGGGTCTTCTTCTAGAGATCAAGGAGTGAGTCCTCCCTTTTTGGGAGCATCACTTTTGAGAAGTTGGTGCATGAGGTGTTCTTAGCTGAGTTGGTTTCTGGAGCGCAAACAGTTGACAATCCACCGTATCCAGCTGCTCGTGAAGGTACCCCATCTGATGAGCAGAGTGTGTCAGGTAAACATGTTTCTAAATATTAATTTGTAGTGGCTTTAACCCCCAGTTCGTCAGACCATCTAATGGTGTACCTTCAGTATGGACGGTTAGGGAATACAAGCCGCTATGTCACACCCCCCCCCCCCGAAGATGTGCCATCATTGCAGGTTTCTGGATCATCTAGAGATGCTTTGCAGGAAGCATCGCCTGAGGAAGACACTGTGACTAGAAGATTCTAGTGCCTGTATGCGAGGCAGGAGATGCTTCAACCATCAGAGCCCCAACCACAGGACTTGGGGTGAAGCTCGCGCGCAGTCAGGAGTTGACGGGGGTGTGAAGCCTCAGTTCGGGTTTGGGTGTTTAGTGTTTCCAAAGAAACATTTAATGTCCTTACATTCTCGTTCTTTCACTGTTAATGTTTTGGCATTGTTGTTGGTTCATTGTGTCGTCATGAGGTTGGGATGGACGTGTTCGTTTGTAATCCAAACAGTCTCGTTTGTCTGATTATGGTGTTTAGGATTGTGTGTTTTTCTTAGAGGTATGTTTGGACCTTGCATGGGTTAATCTTGGTTTGGCGATGTTCGTTTGGAGATATGCCTACAGAGGAGTCTATATTTGTGGTTATGCTCAGGTTAAGTTCTTCATGGAGGTTTTTATCTAGTGTTCAAGCTTTCTTTGGTCTGAGTCGAGAGTTCCATGTTTTGGTGGAGGTTCTGTTTCGCTTGTGCTATAGAGGTTAGTCTGGATCGGTTGGGAGTTCCCGTGTCTCCCCCTTCCCGAGGTGGTATGTTTAGGTGTTAATTTCCATGCTAGTTGATTTCTTTAGGTGGGGAGAACCCTCCTGTGTTCTCCCATTCTCTTATGTTGTGGGTTCTGCTAGTTTTATTTGGGCAAGTAATCTTGTTTTTCCTATCGTTTAGCTGGGTGACTTTCTGGGGGAAGAAAGTTTCTGTGGTGGGGAGAATTGTCACAACCGCCGTTACTAATTATTTTCTTTTTATTATTTCTTGGTTCCGAGTGTTTTCGCCGTGGTCTGGGCTGAGCCCGAATTAAAATTTCTTTTTGTTTAATTCTTTTAATGGGTTTCGGCCCCGTGCTCGGTCACCGCACAGTGGCTGGTATCCGCGCGATCGCCCCAGGTGCTTGTGAGAGTGTCCATGTCGTCTGGGTTGAGGTGTGCAACTTATGCGCGGTTTATTTGGTCATGCGACGAGCGTTTAGGTATCTAGTTTTCATATTTTGATAATTAAGTAACTTATGTTTTAAAAATAATGTTTTTTAATAATAATATTATTATGTTTCTATTATCCTTATCATTGTTATCAATATTAGTATTATTTGTATTATTATTATTAACATTATTATGTTATTATTAGTAATATTAATGTTATTAATATTTCTAATATTATTATTATTAATATAATAGAAGGTTTTTGTTAGAAAACCCAAACCCTACCCCGACCCCCGACCATCCCGTCGCCCCCTCTCCCCCCCCCCCCCCGCTTCCCTTCTGCGCATCGGCGCAACGCCCGAACCCCGACCCCAACCTCTGGTCCCCCCTCCAACAGCCTCCCTCCGCCCCGGTGCCCGGCCGCGCCACCCTACCTTTCCGGCACCCTGCCGTGATGGCCTGCTGCTCTAGCGAACCCACCTCCCAGCTTGCTCCCCCTCAGCTCCGACTAACCACCTGCTCCGGGTTCCCCCTGCTCCGGCCGAGCTCCGGCGAGCCCCGCCTCTGGCCAGCAGCCCTCCGGCAGTCGTTCCCTTCAATCATCTGATATGCAACACCCCCGTGGTAGTTTTCATTGTTTCGATGTTATTTTTTTGTTAGGGTTTGTTGTTTAAGGATTAATTTGGTTTTTTGTTGGTACGATTTTGATTATGTATGGTGGTTTTGGCCACCCGCAGGTGCGGTCGCGGTGCGAATGTGGTTCCGCCCCAATTTCAGGTGGTCCGCCCACATTTGAGGTAGGCGACTCTGCCAATTAGTTTTTTTTAATGATTATTTGGCGCGTTAATTTAATTAGCATGTTTTTTTAGTTATTTGTTTTGTGAAAAGTTTGTTTTCATCATTTGTTGAGTTACATTGCTTATTTGAGTGTAGTCTTCTGGAAAAACTTTGTTGCCCACCATGAGAGTGTTCTACTGATTTTTTAACTAACTTATTAAATGAATTTTCTGCTGCAAATATAAATATAAATATATATATATATATATATTTGTGTTTGTTATGTGTTTATGTGAATTTGATCATAAAAGTGTTTTAAGGGGTTTAAGATGGTTTTGTGTGTTTAAAGTCACGATATGCTTTTCAAAATTGTTTTGTAATGTTTTAAAAGGTTTATTAAATAACATTGAGGCTTCGAGTTTGGTTTTGAAATTATTTTTAGGCGCACACACATTAAATTTATATTTCATCGTGCCGTGCACATTTTTCTGGTTTTTCACTTTGAAACGGGGTGGTTCTTTTGCGTTGTTTGCTTGTTTGGATTGTTTTAAGTCTGCCTTTGTGTGATTTTGGTCTTATGCATTTATTGCAGCGCATTCGCAAGGTAGCCCCGCAATTTTGTTGTCATCAGTTGGCGCTTGCTTGTATGCTTGCGCGATACATGTCGCGCCCTTGTTTTTGGACAGCGAGCCGAGGTAGGTCCTCCATTGCACTTACCTTTAGATTTAGAATTTATTAATTTCTTGTTGTTTTATTAATTTTTAATGAATTAGAAATAATATTAGATAATAAAACATTAAATGACTATTTAGTGTGAAAAGAGACGTTTATTTTATACCGAACAATTGGAACATTTTCTTAACGGGCGGGCACCCAGCTTTGAAAGAATGCCCGTTTGGCCTTTAAACATAATTCATGGAATTTCAAACTTACTTCTAGTTTTGAAGATAAATTATTTCTCCTGAATGAGTGTTTTGGGTTTTCTCGATAAATGAAGTATTGATTTAAAATTGGTGAATTCCCATTTGGAACTTTAATTAAATAAATTATTTAGGAAAAACTCACTTTGGGGTTAGTAAGGGGTGTACTTTGGTTTGCGTTGATTGCATGAATTGTGTGTGATATTTTTGCATCCTGACTTACTGATTTACATTGCGGATGCACCCCTTTTTATTGTATGTGTTGACATGCGAACCTGACATATTGAGTGAATCTTCTGAGAACGACTGCTGCACTAGTTTAGATTACGCACTGTCTAGTGGCCCCATAGCAGGGGAATACTGAGTTATTGCTGCTATGGGGGTTGGGCCCCTCAGTTAGGCCATGCAGGGCTATGCCGGGCGTTACAGCATTATGACGTCATCGAGTTTGAGCATGCCTTCAGGATGAGTGAGATGTATAGTACGTTCTGGATTGTTAATGATCTCCTAGGTTCGACCCATGTTTCTTTTAGTGTTCATTCGTTTGTGGTGGACGATTGAGAGGTTGAGTTTGGTTGCTGACCCATGTGTGCCACTTTTACCATTGCCCTTAGTGTGTGTTGTGTGTGATTCTCCTTTTGAATAAAAACTAATGTTTGGATTTCTAAATTGTTCGCAAAATGTTTTAAAAATGCAATGCACCTGTTTCTTTCCACATTAATCTTGTTCTAAATTAAAAAGAGAAATGGATTGTTACTTGTTTTAGAAATGAATGTGTGTGGAAACCATATTTTATATAATTTAGTTCAAACCTGGAATTGATAAATTCTTTATTTATTGGTATGTGCATTGGGAATATAATTAGTCGGGCCTACCTACCGAGTTTTAATACTCACACCAATAGTGTTTTCTTTTTTTTAGTTCTGTTGCAGGTTCCAGATTCTGTTGTTCGCATTGAGCGATGTTGGTTGTGGTATTGGAAGGTTACCCAAGGTGTCACGTGGAGTTTTAGTCGTGGTCAGGTTAGTGGTGTTGTTGGCTGCTCTTTCTTTATTTTCATTTTCACCATTTGTTTCTGCTACTTAATTTATATTTATTTTGGGCTAAATCATTCCCACCTGTTTAATTTTGATGACAGGCACTAGTTGCCAGCTCGTGGGGATCGGGATCGCCCTTCGGGCCATGTCGTGGGCCGACTCGGGTGACCAGTTCAGGGTCAACCTGGGTTGGTTCTTGACAAGATAAAACATTATTGGAAACATGAATTAATCCTTATTTCTCGTGTAAAACACAATATAATAGATATATTCCATAATTACAAAACTATTTTAAACTCCATCCATTATATAAAAAATCATCTTTTTGACAAATCATTAATCAGTTCCAATGTAGTCAGTACATATCCAAGTCAATCATTTAATTATCCAAACAACATTGTATAAAAATTACAAACATATTAAAGTTTATCTTTCCTAAAACCATGTCTTTTCAAAAAAATTACTTTCTAATGAATAAATTTTCTCCATACCAGTAATCATATGATCTGAACTCCTTAGTGAAAAATTATTGTAGTTTAATCCTTATATATTACCTATTTATTTGAACTAGTACATCATTGATAAATTAAGAAAATGACATAATTATTTATCCCATACATTATAACATTAATCATTCATCTTCATCTATGTTAGTAGAATTATTTTCAACAAGTTTAATTATCATATTCTGAAGTATAATTCATTGATTCATGAGTCATTGATTTGAATATTGTCCCATATCCTTTTAGGACAAGCATTTTTGTTTGAAGTTGTCATTCTTTCCCTTAAATTCATGAATATAGGGGAACTTTTATCCAAATATATAAAAAATAGTATTCTCTTCAAGAATGTACCAAGGTATTTCTTTCTATAATTCTCACATGTTGTAAAAATACTTCTTTCCCTTATTTCTTTTATATATCCTTCGATATTACATCCTCTCCTTTTTTTCATTCCTTCGAAGCCATAGGACATAGATAATTCATTTAACATCTTATTTTCACACGATTTTATGTCCAAATATGATATGAATTCATGGCAGATTATTTACATCTGAAATATTAACTTGATGCCATAAAATAGACTATCCATCTTACTATTTGGATTATGTACATTGGTAGGATTCACATTCCTTCTATTATGCACCATTTATAATGGATTACATACTCTAAATTAGTTCTTATAATTATAAAACAGGATGTATATTCTCTAAACAACAAAAATACTAAACATAAATTGAAAAATTTATTTTTATCTAATAAATTAATAATAAACATGGTTTTTTGGGACATTTTTTACTTTTAAGATTTTTCATAATGGGTTATAATGAAAATGTAAATTATCCTAATAATATCCCCATGGTGTGTCAAAGCAAGTGTTAATTAATTTTCTTTTTCATGTACCACGTTACACTGAGTTAGGCCTGACATAACTTTTCAGATTCGTTGCACCTAGGTACATATGTTCCAAAACCACGTCTTCCTATATTTTCTAGATGTGGTTGTATTATTAGGAATAACCACATATTCTCTACCTTACCAAAATTATAGAATTTTTTCTATACATATCTTCAATAAATGTATTGGGGTTATGTTCCTAAATCTATGTTTCGTAAATCATGATTTTTTAAGCTTCCTTTAATAACAATTATGACACCACGACCCTAGAAACTCAGTGTCGGTGTGTTGCTTTATTACCTTGGCATGATTATAAGGAATCAATTCCTGAATGATAGATCCATTTATTAGTTTTGTAAAACTAAATTATATTCATGATACCAATGATAAATTTTGAAATAAAAAATGATACATGATACATATTAATTTAAATAAACTACCACCCTAAAATATTATTCAATGATTTCATCTTTATAACATGGGTAAAAGAAACATAAAATGAAAGATATCAATTTCTCAGTAAGGGTAGGAAAAGAGGAATCAATAATTAAATAATGAAAATATATTAACATGAAAATTTAAAAAACTGATGACACCTTCCATTCAAATAACTAGATAAGGCATAATAATTATGGAAATGTAGGAAACTAAGATATGTGTCACATTATCAATAAACAGAGAATGATGTCTATTTATATATTTTATCTTATAAAAATATTATGTTTAATATCAATAATATCTAAAAAATATATGAATTAAGTTGTTAATTAATGGATCTTATGTCTAAGGCTCATTGATACCTATAATATCAAGACTGTTCACAAGATGATTCAAAACGACATGTAGAAACATGTTTAATTTGGCCAACTGATTTTTCTCATGAGAACCTATCATTTCATTCAGGGGATATATAAATTATAGTCCCACCCATCATTTTTAGTCCACATTATTCCTCATATTTTATAATTGAAATAAATATTATTCCATATAAAATATCCATATTAAATAAGAGAAATAAATTTATCAATAATTCCGCAGTGAATCAAATAATTTTAAAAGTAAACACCACTTTAAAAATTTCATACAGTTTAAGAAATAATAATATCCATTACATGAGAATACGGATATTTATGGAAAATATAATTTACCATATAAAATCTTATAAAGATGTGATTATTTCAAGATAATGTTAACAATCATAATAAAAATCTATTTTTTAAAGATAATCATTAAACACATTCCTGATAAAAATAATCATTAAACATTCCAAAGTGTCCCACGCCACATTAAAACAATTGAATCATAAAACCCATTAAGGGATAACATACGATTAAATATTTTAATAATATGAATAATAAATTATTCATGATATAATATCTCAAAAGGGGTCTTAGATACACAACACAAAAGATGTAAGTGGTCAATATGACTTTTATCTTAGAGATGTAAAAAGTGAGATGAAAATCTAGTTCCTTGCACAGGACATGTAATGAGTGTCATTGTACACAAAAATAGTCAAATTATGTCAATGATTTACTTTCTTCAGAACCCTCTTCAATTTTCTTATTATTTTTACTTCACATAATACAGTTTTGTATACAATAACATAAAAAATTATGTTTCCATCAGGTTTTGTTTGACAAGATTAGGTTCATGGGTCAAAATGAGATTGGTAGGTCAACTAAAGTCAATGGGGAGATTATATAAACCTATAAATTTTAATAATATTGAAAAAATTATCATATTTATACATAATTAATAATTTTAAAAAAAAATTATAAATGATGGTTATGAAAAATGAACCAACATTACAGTAATAGAGACATTATGTCGTACGTACGAATAAGTAACGTTCCCATTTTTAAATGGTCATTATGAAAAGAAGTTAGGTAACATTATATATTTCCATATTGATAATTATATCATAAAAACTATTTTACTTTATCATATATATAATTGTTGTGATGTAAAAATTTTCACATCGCATCGAGGAGGTAGTAGTCCACACCTCCAAGAACGACATTATCACCTTTTTAGTGTGTGGAAAGGGTAAGAAAGAAAATTAAATATAATATTTCTATAAATATTATTATTTCATAAATAAAATTTATCTTTCATTTATATCACATATTATAAATAATACCCTTCCTTAATCAATTCCATGTATTTCATGAATAAATCACATTACTTTCAGTAGGAGGTAGTTGACATTTCCAAAAATGTTGTTATAATATTTTAACAAAATGAAGTGCATAAAGGTATGTGATACAAACGATTCATTGATCTGTATATACATTATAAATGTAACATCGATGTTTCAAGTGCCGCCCAAAGTTGTTGCCAATCTGGTTAGCCACATGGCCTCAAGCGCATTTCCCAGAATGCTAGAGGATGTCGACTAGCAGGGAGGTTCTTGGATGTGATAGTAGGGAAACGGTGCCCCCACTGGAAGAGTATGTATGGTAGAATAACAAAAAATAATATCAGTGGAAGAAGTTATACTATACCAAGTAAGTAAACAGTGGTAGACTGAAGTAAATTAACAACTAGAGCACATATATAAATGAAGCATGTCACCTATGTCTATGAAAACATCCAAACAAGTCAAAATTCTATAAATACAGTACTAAACAAAGATGAAAAATAAAACACATAAACTCCAATCGTATCTCAATCCTCAGCTTGGTTCCATGCTCTCCAGCTCCACATCAATCAAGTACTAGAAGTATGAGGGTAATTTCACTTATCAATAACTGCCACCATATACTATTTTTGGGTCCAAAAGCATGACCCAAATAGGTTGTGAGATGAATTCTATTAGGAAACCACCAAAATATCTATTCCTAACTATCAGTGAATATAAATATAAGCAACCATTTATAAATGAAGCAACAACTAGAAAGTACTAAACAGTATACAATACTACAGTTTCCAATAACATTCATTTACATTTATTAATTATTCAAACAGTTGAATAATGTAACCTTGGGATCCAGCCTAAAATATGTATCCCCTATACATCCATAACAAACATACGTCTCAAAATTCCTTCTAATGATAAAGTAAGGCCGAGTACAATATTTTTCATTGCATTTTTCAGACTCGTCACAATCATACAATCCTTTCAAGACAACCCTCTAGGAAGTCCTCACAACAGAACCCCCTTGGTTGATCATATCCTAAAATTAATAATAATAACAACCCTATGGGAATGCTCACATAGTTTAACCCCCATGGTCTCACAAGCACTATTAAAATACAAATGAACACCTAGGTAGCTCTCATGGTCAATACCCCTAGGTCTTCATAGCACCAACAAAGTATAATGACCCTTGGGAAGCTTTCCCAGTTAATTCCCAATGGTCTAACATTTATCTATTGACGAACCTCTAGGTAGCTCTCATAGTCTAACCCCTCCGATCACTGACCAATGGAATCTCTCACTGTCAGTACCTCTGCTCAGTTTTAATAACAATTCATAATTAAAATACCCTACTTCAGGAAGATCTCATGGTCAATTACCCTGGTCATATTTTCTTAATGTGAAATACATGAATATAATATAAATAAAAACATTATCCTAAAAACACTAGGCATGGATAAAATGTAGCCAAACATGCTTTCTATCCCGAATGGCCATAACCAAATAAAACATTGGTAACACCTCAATAATCAAGGTAATCAACCTTATTCATAATAGTAACCCTTTCTTAAAAAACAAATAATGTCTGGCATTAAACGTGGTTAAATTACAAAAACATGCATTGCTGAAAATAATGGTATTCAACACATAGGCATATATAACACAAAGAAAAACTATGGTAACCACCAAACCAGAAACCATGAATTTTTATGATGATCGCCCTTAAATATAGGTCCTTGAATCGGACTAGAATTATTTAGATCTACAAAGACAGTAAAAATTCTCAACCATGAATTATAAGACAGAGAGAAGAAATCAGAATGAGAGTTTCAAGAAGAAGAATGACTAACTGGTGGGATTCCAACGCACCTATCGAACATTGATTAATAGAAAAAATGATGGATTGGTGGCTGGGAGTGGAAACATCACTCTGGACTACTCTTGGATGATACGAGTCCAAAAAAAGATGAATGTGATGACTAGACATGACCCATGTCCATTTAATGAAATAAAATAAAAATTACATGGCAAGTTCTTTTAATGTACATTCTGTGTACATGCCTCAACCAGTCCCAGCTTTAGGCAGTCTCAAGGTCACCCCACATGACCATGTCTTGGTCATTACATGGCCAGCACATGGCTACTTGCAGAAATCTTGTACACGGTGTGTACTTCTATGTACATGGCGTGTACTTCTAAAAATGAAAGATCTCCAATTTTTTCTCAAAATCACCCGAAATAAAGATTCATACCTGAAATAAAGATCGAGGTTCTTACAAACATACCCCTTTAAAGATATATGTCCCCTAATTTACCAAACAAGGTGGTGAAGAAGAATCCTTGAACATCTCCATCCACTGTAATTGCACATCAACCTCCCTCTCCCAAGTCTCGTCATGTACTCATTTGTACTACCACAACACACGTACCAGAGGAACAAACCATCCAGGGGGAACCTTCACGCAACAATCAGTAATCTTGATAGGATGATCCTTGAATGATGTGTCTACCTCCAAATCAACCTCCTCAGGTCCAAAAATAGGAAATGGGTCTGAGAAGTATCATTGTAGCTGAGAAACATGGTAGATGTTGTGCATAGAACAGTACCCTTGAGATAACTACAACTGAAAGAAAATCTGCCCGAATCTCTATAAAATCTCAAACAACCCAATGTTTCTTAGTGAAAGAATTCCCCGTCTCATAATCCCCCTTTGTCCCATCATCAGTGTGACTTATAGAAAAACCAAATCTCCGACCTCGAACTCGAGAGGTCATCTCTGTTGATCCGTGTAAGACTTCTGTTCTGACTGTGTAGTATCCATCCACTTCAGAATCTACTACACCTGATCTGTGGTCTCTTGGAAAA
The DNA here is from genome assembly GCA_963277665.1 of Viscum album. NCBI lineage: Eukaryota > Viridiplantae > Streptophyta > Magnoliopsida > Santalales > Viscaceae > Viscum > Viscum album. The sequence goes on from OY728159.1 coordinate 728,944,659, forward strand.
GAATGGGTCCCAGTATAGCTGCCTCTCCTTCCTCCATCCAACATAGGGGTGATCGGAATGACCTATCATACATGTCCTTATAAGGTGCGAACTGAATAGTTTCCTAAAAACTATTTTTGAAGGAAAACTAAACCAAAGGTATGTTCTTCTCCCAAGAACCTCCAAAATCATGGATGCATGCTCGAAGCATGTCCTCCAACACCTGAATCATGCACATAGACTATCCATATATTTGGGTATGTCAAGTTGCATTAAAAATTTCATGTTTACCCAATGCCCTTTTTAGTCCTTACCAGACACAAGAAGTAAAGAAGACATCCTTTTCTAACACAATATATTGGTTAACCCCATGAAAACATAAAATATCTCGGATGTAAGACCTTCCATACTCATCAAGACTAAAGGTATTCTTTATTGGTAAGAATTGTGTAACCTTTTTGAGTCTGTCAATGACAACCCAGACTGCATCTTTCCCTTGATGAGACCTCAGTAACCCTGTCAATAAATCCGTCATGACATCATTCCACATCCACTGGGGAATGGGAAACTATTGTAAATGTCATTCCAATCATTGATATGTTTCCATCAACTGCTTATAGGTGGAACATATCATAACAAAACAAGAAAAATCTCTCTTCATACCTGGCCACCAGTACTGGTGGTGTAGATACCAATACATCGTGGTGAAACTTGGATAAGCTGCACAAACTAATGAATGAAAATTCCACAAAATCTCCTCGTGTATATCTACCGACACCCATACGTAACCATTAATGAACAAGATCTCATTCATGTCAATGGTCCATCAAGGAGTAGGGTCCTCTCTTAACAAACTCTCTCATAGGTCTAGGCCTTGAGAATCTGATAGCTTCCTTATTCGCACCTGATCCAGTAGACTAGAAGTAACAACTATAGAAGAAATAAATATCAACCCTTGTCTATGACGCACCTTCAAATGAATCTCAAAGAACATAGCCATAAGCTTTCTATCACTGATGCCCTCTTGAACTACCTATATTTGAGTCCTCCTACCCAACGAATCAGCCATAGTGTTGCCTTTACTAAGCGTTTAGGAAAGCTCAATGTCAAAATATATAAGGTACTCAACCCACCATTGATGTATCAAATTCAGGCCACATAGTGTAAAGATATATATAAGACTTTTGTGGTCAGTGGACACCACAAAATTCTCTCCCATAAGATAATGTCTCCCACCGCACAAAGGATGAACAACTGAAGTTAACTCAAGATCATGTGTCTAGTAATTCCTCTCATGTGTCCTCAAATACTATGATATGTATAAAATGACTCATCCCCCCTTCATAAGCATTTCTCCCATCCAAATGCATGATGAATCACCTTAAATAGTGTAGATATTTCTCAGATCTTGAAAAACTACTATCATTGTTGAAGTTATGCTTCCTTTTAGCTCCTGAAAGGCGGAATCGTAGGAATCTGTCCACAAGTATTTTTCCTCCATCTTAGTTAGGAATGTCTATGGTGCTGCTAAGTGTGAAATGTCAACTATATAGTGCCTATAGTGACTAGCCACCCCCAAACAACTATGAACCTCAAAGACGTTCTTCGGTAATCCTAGTAAACTACTTCCCTCACATTCTCTAGGTCTACTGATACTATGGTCTCTAAGATAACATGACCCAAAAAGTGAATCTAGTCCACCCAAAAGTTTAAGTTTGAGAGATTATCATATAAAATATGACCCATCATTGTACTAAAATGATCTCCAGATTGATGGCATGGTCATTTTTAGAGTGAGATTACTCCAAGATATCATCCATGAAAAAAACAAAAAATGAGTCCAAGTACGGATGGAACACTCGGTTCATCAGTGCCATGAAAATTGCATGCATTTTCATTACACCGAATGATATAAACACATAATCGTATAGACTATACCTTATTCTAAAGGTTGTAAGAGGTATATTTGATGGTCTAATGCACAACTGATCATTACGAGATCTCAAGTCAATCATCGAGAACACTCGGGATCCTCAAATCTGATCAAAGAGATCATCAATCCTCGACAAGGGATATCGGTTCTTAACCTTCAAATAGTTTAGCTTCTAATAATCCAAAAACATTCTGAGGGTACCATCCGACTTCTTCCCAAACAGAATAGGAGAACCCCATAGAGAAGAATTGAGTCAGATGAAACCCTTCCCCTATAACTCCTCTAACTGCTTCTTTAGCTCTTGTTACTCTAATGTATCCATCCTACAATGAGTAATGATCAGCAGTGCCACTCCTGGAATATTATTTATAGAAAATTATACCTCTCGCTCAGGAGGAAAACCATAAAATTCATCTGCAAAGACATCCCTAAAATGATCGACTGCTAGAGGAATGTTCTTGTGTGAATTCCCCTAGTCATCACTATATAAACTAGTAATCTGGGCTGTAACACCCATCAACCCATGATTCTTGGATCCATATCAACTTACATATACATCCCATTTGCCCTTATATGGAAACAATCCTCTCTATGGTGATGTGAAATTCACCGTATTGTAATAGAAATTGAAAAATTCTTTAAAGGGAGATGACCAATTCATTCTGATAATGACGTTATAGCCCATTATCTCTAGGACATAAAGGTCCCATAAGAAGTGATTCCCACCAACCTCATGGGGGGAACACCTTGCACTGACTTACACTTGCATTCCTAATCCCGGATAGTGTTCCTAGCATCATAACATCCTCATAAGTAAACATACAGATCCCAAGGCTCTCTATAATGGAAACAGATATAAAACTATGTTTAACCCCTATATCGAAAAGTGAAGAATCTAAAAATTAGGAGTAAAAATCATACCTATATCCATATATGGTTTGGTATCCTGATCCTTTTTGGTTTGCTCCACTTTAAAAATCTAACATGCACCACGGCCCTGTGACCCTAACTAATTACCCCTAGCTTATCCACCCTGCTATCACTGAAATCATGAAGTCTGGATAGCACTTCCACAATGAACTCCTCATTCTAAATGACAATATGAACTATAGTTCAATTTCTGATGATAAACTGGTTGTCCTGCTCCTGAACATGGAGTCATTGCAGAACCATTATCCCTAGAAGATGTTGAGAACACCTACCAAAAATGCTAAATATGGCCTATCATTTCGCATGATCAGCACTCAACTATGTCTCTCATGAAATGTGATATAGTATATCTGCTCTTCCCACACTGGTATCATACCACCTGGATATCTGAAGGAACCTTTCATGTAATCTCCCTATAGTGATTTCTGCTATATTTCGAAGCTTCAATATCCATGGGGGTCATTCTACCCTGGATGATAGCTCCAAACTCCATCAGATTACGCTTGGAAATCAAGACTTGATTCACTATTGTCCTCACTAAAGGCATCCTGATGACATTCACCTGTGATCGGATGTCATAATTGTGACCATTCTCAAATAAACAAGCCAAAGATAACTCATCACCTCACAGAACAGGTGTGAAGTACTATATATTTGTAAAATGAGAAGAGTAATCCATCATTGAAAGAGCGCCATGGTCGATATGCATGACCTCTTGGGCTCGATCGCCCCTCAATGTCTCGGGATAGATGCAGGTATAGGAGGTCCTCTAAAACTATACCCAAGCCATATCCTGATGGCATCCTGCCCGTGAGATAACATCCCCCCATATGATGGCAGAATCATGTAACATTTACATCTAAAGCTTCACCCTCCCCTCTTAAGGTGCCACTAAATTCCTAAATATAGCTAGTATGGCCTCCAACCATGAATCATCAATTATGGTCCTCCATACCAAGAAAAAGAGGGATGATTCAACTATTGGAACAATATCATCAACACTACCATAGACTGTGTAGGATGAGGTGCTCCTTGGATAGTCTAAATCATCCTCATGAAGCCTTCTCAGAATTTTGCATCAACACTTTTGTCAGGTATAATATATGGTTCAAAGATAGTCACGAAGGGAGGATATGCTGGTAGTCTCTGATCTCCCCATTCTAGTGTTTGATCATTTCCATGTATTTTGCATACAATCGAAGGACGTCTTGGAGGCATGACTCTACAAGGTTAAGTGAAAACCTCAGTTCAAGATTTATAGGGACTAAAACATTGAAGTTAAATAAATGAATAGGATAATAAACATTAATGTTTTATAAAACAGGGATACAGAGCGTGTATAAACCATAAATAGCTTGTTTCATTAATCTTTTAACATGGTTTATAACTCTTAGATACCTGACTGTGTTACACCCCTATACACGACATGTTTTCATTGAGACATGACATGTGATCGAATCATTTACCCATGCCTAAGTTATTCTACACGGCTACTAACAGTTCTTCCCTAGGTAACACTATCGGGAGTGTTCACCCTAGAAGTGGCGTTTACCCCTTATGTTATAACTACTCATGTTTTTAGTCGCATTTTTTTGTGACACGGTCAACTCAAAAGGGTGTCCAATAATGGAACATGCCATGTATAACCTATGATTCATCCACTTGTGTCATTGGTCACACAGCTGGATACACGGCTCTTACAACACGGCGTGTACTCCACATACACGACATGTGTCACCCAATATTTCCCAACCCCATGTCTCTATTCGCATAGTCAGCCAGGCTAATAAGGACTACACAACGTGTACATACAGTACCTGGCTTGTACTTAAAAAGGACATTTCTTCCAAAATAGAAGAACGCATGGTGTGTGTTCATGACACCACACACCGTGTGGTCTGGGTTTTTAGACAATAATCCTATAAAAATTCTTTGATGTCCCATAAAAGTCATAATTTTGTCCATGGAATGACAAATTCTAAATTGGGAGAGCCCATATTCCCACAAATCAATGTTTGGCATCCTTATTCATATCATAACATGACAAATTTCAATTCAAGTCCAAACATGATCCACCGAATTCCGGGTCAGTTGGGCCCATAACACATCAAGAAACAATGTTCACAATCCATTAAAATTAAACATTATTTATTCCAATGACCTATCAAAATAGAATGAATTGTATCATGGAATATATCACAAAAACATGCATATCTTGTACAACACCTATCTCAATAGCATGCAATCAGTAATGCTCCCTAAATGGCATGACAATATTCATGACATGTGATCTCTATCAAGTGACTATATGACGAATGATATGGAATACCCTCATATCATGTAGTTTCAAAATAAATAAAACCTCAATGATATAAATCATAATAAAAAATCATGTGAATTTCCCAACGGTGAAATAAAATCAACTGTAACAACTGCAAAACCAGAAAAATTGCAATTATTGAGGTAAAATGGATTTTCCTGGTGCATGTGTTAGCTATGCCCAGGAATGGCTTATTACTAACTACACATTCTTTAATATTTTTTTTATAGGCTCCATATAGTAAGAAAAAGCATAAAATAATCCTCCCTTTGATACAGCTTTCAAACATCCTGGTTCTGGGTGTCTCCTAAAGGTGCCCTATACCAAGTTGGTCACATGGAATCAAGAGAATTTCCCCAAACGCCAAAGGATTCCGACTAGAAAGTGTGGCATTACGTGTGATAATGTAGAAAATATTACCTCATTAGAAGATTATTCATAATGGAATAACAATAAAATAATAGTATCGAAAGCAGTGATACCATACCAAGTAAGTAGTCAATGGTAGTATGATGTAAATTAACAATTGGACCACATATATAAATTATTCTTGTCACATATATCTAGGAAAACAATGAAACAAGTCACAATATAGGAAATAAATTATTAAACCAAAGTATAAAATAAAAAAATAAACTCTAACAACATCCCAAGCCTCATCTTGGACCCATGCTCTCTAGCTCCATAGCAATAAAGTGCCAGATATAGAAGGGTGTTTTCCCTTATCAATGCCTATATCCATATTATCTTTTTGGCTCTAAAATCATGACCCAAATAGGGTGTGTGATGAATCCTAGTTGGAAAACACCAAAAAATAGTCACATAACTATTAGTGAATATATATATATATATATAGCTGAAAATATGTAGGAATGAAGAAGAAACTAAAAAGTACTCAAATGTAAACACTCCTATAGCATCCAATTACATTCATCTACATTTATTAATTATTCAAACTATTGAATAATGTATCCTTAGGATATAGACTAAGCCCTGTTTCCCCCTGTACAACCAAAAAAAATAGACATCTCAAAAGGCCTTATTACAATAATGTAAGACTGAGTCCAAGATTATGCTTTGCCCTGTGAGACTCGTCACAATCAGACAATAATTTCAAAACAACCATTTGGGAAGTCCTCAAAGCCTAACCCCCCTTGGTTTAACATATCCTCAAATTTATAACAATAAAGAACTTATAGGAAAGAGCACATAGTCTAACCCCCTTGCTCTCATAAGCACTAATAAAATAAAAAGGACCACCATAGTACTCTCACAGTCAATACATCTAGGTCAATATAGCAATGATAAATTATAATGACCCTCTAGCATCTCTCAAAAACAATTCCCTATGGTCTCACATTTACCTAGGGACAATCCTCTGTGTATTTCTCACAGTCTAACCCCTCTGGTCAATGACCAATGACATCTGTCACTGTAAATACCTATGGTTAATTATAATAACAATTCGTAATTAAAATACCTTACTTCAAGAATATATAAGAGTCAATTCCCCTATTCATTCTTTCACAATACAAAACACAAGCATCTCATATAAACTGAAACCCCATCTGAACAACATTTGGAATCGAAACAAAGCAGCCTAGTATAATTTTTAGACCCAACAGCCACAACCAAATCAAACAAGGGTAACACCTCTATAATCAAGGTAATAAACCTTATTCATAACAAAAACCGTTTATTAAATGAAAAACTATATCAAGAATTAAATAGGGATAAATTCCAAAATTATGCATTACTCAAAAAAGGGTATTCAGAACATATGAATATATTACTCAAAGACAAAATAATTTAAGGAATGAAGAACCTACCTCAGTGTTGTAAGATGATCACCATTAAACATCATCCCTTTAATCAGCCTAGAATGATGTAGATCTAAAAACATCATAAATTTTCAACATTGGATAACTCAAGAGAGATAGAAGAAATCAAGAAGGGAGATTCAAGAAGAAGGAATGACTCACCGGTGGGATTCCAACGCACCCATCGGAGTTGGATTCAGAGAATGGATTATGAATCAATGGCTTAGAGAAGAAGAATCTTTCATGGATGCTACTAGATGAGATGGGTCCAGAAGATTATTAATATGAATATTAGATGCATCCTCGGTTCGTTTAATGAAATAATAGATAAATTACATGTTGTGTTAATTTAATGTACATATGGTGTACATGCCTCAACCAGTCCCCACATGATGATGTATCTTGGTTACCCCATAAAGCCATGTCTTATCCCTTACATAGCCAGCACATCACTACCCATAGATATCAGGTACACGGTGTGTACTTCGAAGTACACGTCCTTTACTTAAAAAATTTCAAGATATCCACTTTTTCTCAAAAACACCCAAAATCTTGATTTATATCCAAAAAGAAGATCTGATTTCTTATAATAAATATCATACGTATAAAATAAAAATAGTGTTTACACTACAGTTCTTACCATGATATGTGGTAAAGGAATAAGTAAAATTCATCATTTCTTTGGGCGGTAGTTCACTATAAATATAAACTATATTTTTTTAACCACTAGATAAAAGTGTGTGTAATTTTAGGTAGAACTCATAAAATAAAAACATATCATTATATTTAGTATAATTATAATATTATATAATCTATGAATAAAAAGTTCTTGGTGTGTATAATGAAAATAAAATAAAATTTAATGAAGGATGGTCCCTCTTCTTTGGGTAACTCCTTTTGGGATGCACTAAAGGGGTTAATTGGATTGATTTATGACCAAAGGGTGTATTCGAGGATTATGGGAGGTATTTTGGGAGCTTCTATTAGAATATTTTGGTTGATAAATATTGGATTGAGAAGTTTGAGTAAGTGAGAGGGGTGAGTGCCTTTTTATATTAGAGGAGGTGTGGCATTCTAGTTAATCATTGAAAATCTAATTTCTCCCACATATTTTAAATGGAATGTGGATCCAATAAAAGGAATAATATTATTCAAGGATTGATAGTTTATAAATATGTACATTCAATGTATTTTGGACAAGTATCTAGGACATTTGGGCCTTATGTTTGTGGATTACTCTTTTGTTAAGATAATCTTCCTCTTAATCCCCATAATTATTTTTTTAAATTTCCCAAATATTTTTTGTTAAAAACTTTGTATATATAAATATATTTTATAATATATTTTATTACAAATACGAGATCCATTTTTTCAATTCCCATTCACATAAGTGGAAATTTTAATTTAAAATTAATCACACTGATGTGATGACAATGATTGTTTTTAAAGTAAAAAACGTTGAAATGTTTGAAAGGTTTTTATATCCAATTTAAAAGTGAAATTGATTCTAATAAACTAATTTGGTTTAATAGTTATAAAATTGAACTATTTTATATTCTAAAACAAACATATATATAATTTATCCTTATAAATAAATAAGATAAAATAGTTTTTGGGAATTAAAATTTAGTATTTTTCATTAGTAATCAAAAAATGAAACATTGTAAAAAAATGACTATAAGATATTTTTTATGTTCCTATGTCAAAAATGATGTTTATTTTGACTTATAAAATGTATAGAATTTACAATAATTATATTTAAAATAGGTTCTCCATTAAAAGGTAGTGACAGTACCTTTATAAAATTATAGGATTTTATACAAACAATTGGGTTCGTTCTCGTCTTATGCCAACAAAATTAATAGGATTAATATAAAAAATATTTTGTTGATAAATAAATATAGATTTTATTAATATAACAAACTAATTGTAATTGAATTAATTTATTATAATAAAACTACATTATGATCATAACATAGGTTTTTTATAAAACCATTATCTTTATATTCAAATGGTTATTAAATTAATTTATAATTAATTTGTCACAAATGAATTCAAAAATATATTTTCATAAGATATTTAGTCCTACTTATAACAATAAATTTAATTCTTGTGATGATTCTTATTTTATTAAATAAATAATATTTTTTTTTTGTAAAACTCAGTCTTGTGTGTGAAACAAACTATCGAAATAAGTCATTATTTCATGTAAGGAAAGATAACACAATGTTGGGTGAAATAATAGATATTTAACTTATTTAATTAAAATATTAAATATATCCTAAAGTCTTGGGATGGTATATTCCATTCTACACTAGGTTATGCATGTAACATAAGCTTAACCCGGTGCTTCGAATAAAAAAACATTGGAAAAAATAATAAATTTATTCTAAAAGAAAAATATTCTGAAGTCCTGGGGTGTTTTAGAGTGGTTGACTTATCACACACTCTAAGATGTAAATATAGAATCCATTTACTTATGACCTAACCTCATAGTGAAGAATATCCTACAAATGCCTTACCTTGGAGATCTCATCAGCTACCAAAGATGATGCAAACCACTTTAGGTCGGTTTAACATCTAGCATAGTCCAGCACTGATATGATCTCCTATTTAAATGCATAAACTCATGACAATTTTCATCCCTTAATGTTTTAGTATATAATTGGATCTAGAACATCATCTCAAATTCATAACACGATAGATCTTAATACTTTCCATCTCCCTCCAAAATATCTAACCAATGCTTCGTAGGTCCACAAAGCATACGTGTGTCATGCTTCACCCTCATATATGTGGGTGTCTTGAGATAATTGAGTATTTTATAGGCTAAATCTATGTAAACCATGGCTCCTTATGGTCCCCCTTCCCAAGTAAACATTTGCAGATGTTGTAGATTAAACTCTCTTACCAGATCATATATTGAACAAATTGTATGAATAGTCTCTCATTCCATGGATCATATGACCATCAAAATGATATCATGAAGATGAAAATCCATATTCCCATTAGGAACTACAAGAATTTGTAATTCAGCTAATTTAGGAGCCATCATATTTCCTATCTACTGATGCTCAATTCTAAGATTAAGAGGACAAATTTTCACTTCAAGAAAAATGTACACCATAATGATATGTCTAGCAACTAGGTGGACCATAACAAATGACTACAAGAGAGAACCACTGACTCCTAATCTCTCTAAACATTTCTTAATGGTTTTTGGAATTAAAAATCAATTCATTTCAATAATATAGTGAAATAATATACCTCATACAATTATCCAACAGGCATGTATATATCATATATGATAATAGGTATCCCCATATCATAAAAATGAATGTCAATATATCCATATGTGCCCATTATAATTCATGTAATCACATTTCACACCATACCTGGTCATGAGTAAAAATATCAAGAAATAGTTACATCATAAAAAAGTAACATGACACAACAATTGAATATCCCATGGTGAGTTAACATCCATTTTAAAAAGAACACACATCAAATAGGAATCTCATTCCCCATTGAGGTTCTTACCCCATATATGGGTTAGCTACTACCAGGAATAAGCTCATTACCTTGTCCTGAAACTCATTATTCTAATTTATAACATTCCCATATAGTAAATCATAACAAAAGAACACTAGCTCCACCGATACCACTTTATAACATCTCGTGATCCGGTATCCTCTCATGTAGAAAAAAAAGGGTTGGTTATGACAACTTCTGTGTTCCACCATGTATTCTAGAAGCTACTGACTAGTTGTACGGGTGTGATATATATTGGGGAGACTATAACACCAACTATGATGTTTAATAAAAGTATAAATAAACCAAATAAACAAATAAAATAAAATTAATAATATAGATGAAGAAAATAATAAGATCCAAATGAATAATACAATTAAGAATAATGAATTATTTAATGATGTGTTGTAATGTAACTAAATTTAACGATAGAAACAATTAATGTAAAAGGTTAGAAAACTCAAAAAAAGACTCCAAATTTCCCTGTGTGAACCCCACATCAGTCCCATAACCAAACATTATCCCATCTAAAAACATGAAATCAACATCCTGGTCTTTTTCCTTTATCCAAACATGCAACCACATAATCTACATCGGTACCAAACCGCAGCCTAGATAGGGTGTGATTATTACCCAATTGGTCAAAACAATATATAAAAACCAAATGGTCTAATAAAAATTTTACGCAATAACAAAAATAACATGTGCATAAATTAAACATACAATTAATAAAATACAACATCAACCATCTTCGACATTATGTAAAAATAAATCGGAGCATGTGTTATAACTATGAAACCAACATCCATATAACTAATTTCAAAAAATATTCCTTAACACCATGTAAAAATATATTGGATTGTGTCTTACCACTATGACAACCACAATATTACCATGGTATAGTCAAAATAATCTGGGTCAAATCCCTATAAGCATTATAACATCACATTCAAATCACGACCGACATTACAATAAGGGACTGAGCATATCCTTCTCTATATAAGCACTACAATATGGGAATAGGACGAAACTTTTGAATACTAGTATTACATCACATGTGTTTGAATGTTCGAGGGTCGATCCTGATATATAATTATTTCAACATGGAACAGAAGTCATGTAAAATAGCATGTATATTATCACACCACACCATAATTCTTAATGGTTAATTATAAGAATTTCCATTAATCATTCAAATAACACATGAATTTAGGTCCCCGTTTATTGAAAATTGTATCAATAATCAAATAATCGGTAAATTAGGGATTCTATAATTAGGAATCATCTAAGGTCACATGTCATGCTAAACACATATAAAGACATTATCCAATTCAATTATTTTCATGTTTTTCTCAACCAACATGTTTTCATATACTGAGTTATAAGAAAATTCAATCAAAATTACTCCAATGATTATTCCATTCATTCAGTAAATTTAATTGGGTGCACGCGACATTGTATTAATCACTATATTTCATAAATTTTCAATTATCAAACCATTGGGTTATGATTTAGACCCCTACCTTAAACTGATGACCCAAAAATACCTCTAATGGAAAACTCCCAAGAGGAAAAGGTTTTATATGGTTTAAAAGTATAAAATAGATCAAAACTAATCAAAATAAGGGCCAATAACACATTAGGTGAAAGTATTTCGTCTTAATTGGTGGTTGAAGAGGGTTATAAGGATGAAACCTAACCAAAAAAATTCCAAGGATTGGTCACACAAACTACACATCCAAAATGGAGTATAGGACCCCAAATTCAACGGAAATATTCCAAAGAGTTGATAGGAGAGGTCATACAAAAAATTAAAATGAAAATCAGCCACATAGATTGTTTCAAAATGCAGGTCAGGGAATTATGTGCCATGTAGTGTAGTTTCACGTTGTGTAAATCATATAAATAGAATACGCTAAAAAAATTCATTGTGGAATTATTTTATTAAAAATCCCTAAAAATACACAACATGTTATCCCTTTTCATGGAATAATAATTTCCATCATATGGTTTTTATCCCACATTCCCTGTGAAAACCCAAACCCCTTTTAAATTTTTTTACTTACCAAGAACCTATGAAACTCATAATCTATTTATACTTGGACTAAATTCATTTAAATAAGAATACATATCATAAACACAGTTTATTTTCCTCAAAAATGGCACTCTATGTGGATCCACTATTGTTTCCCCATGTTTTATCACACCTCAAGACTGTTTTTATTCAGACGACAGATATCCATGATTAAAACTAATACAAAATAAAAAAATTTACAAAAACCATAGAAAACAATATACCTATAAAATTATATGATCTTAAATGTACCAAATTCATACTTATCATACCAAATATTTTTAGCTTTTAACATATTATCACCTTTTGACGAATATTTCATGATTAAAAACATTGTTGTGCGTGTTAACTATTTTATTATTTATGCACATTTGGGAATGGAAGTTATAGACCATGCATAAGGATCTTGGTTCTATCATATATATAATTTATGTCACATAATGAATATAATTTTACTCTTAAATATCATCATTATATAATACTTTTTAATATGTTATTTTACAAATATTATAACAGAGCTCATGTAGGTGGAAAAACCACCCAAAACAAGATCATGTGATAAAGTCCAAATGAGTAAGAAAATTCTAAAGTATAATTTTATTATAAAATTTATATAAGTTTATTCATGTTATAAGTATCATATATATTCATTTTATATGATTTTAAAATCTTACAAAAAAGAAAGATATTAAAAATAAAATATATCTCTTTAGGTGATGATAGATTATACCAACGCATGAATGATACTTCCATTTTTTAATAAGAAAAAAGAAAAATATATAATAAAATATTTTATTATAAACTAATCATTATTAAATTATAAATATAATATGTGTTAATTAAATATATAATTATAACCATCCTTGTGATACGGTGATGGAAAAGAATCATATTAATTCATGAATCTCGTACTCCAAACTTAAACGAGCGACAATTTCATTTTCAATTAGATGAAACATAGGTGGGTAATATTTTTTCCCTAATCCAAATAACATATCATTATATTTATAATTCTATATCTATCATGTTATCATTTATACAAAAGATTTATTTGTGGAATAATAAGTAATAATGTATAAAATAGTCTCGTAAGATGATTACCTCTTCTTTGAGATACCTATGATAGGCTTACATCTAATATATGAATGATTGGTCTTATGGGGAGTCCAGGTACGAAATAACTAAGTGAATGAATCAAGTACGTCTTTAGGGTAGTTATTATCTATTCAATAATGATCAATCTTTACGAATAAATGATAATAGGTGATGTATATTTATATTCGAGGAAAATGAAACAATTAGAATTACTTGAATGATTTAAATATAATGTATATCATAATTATTTCAAGGGTAAATAAGGAAAATAGTTTCAAATGATAGATATTATAAGGTTCAAATAATATTTTAAAAGCTGTTAGACATGTGTATTTTTCATTTTAAAAATTATCATTTAGTTTAAACTTACAATTAACCCTTGTTGGCCTTAACTATAAAATCATATTGTTTTTCCTTTAAAGTCTTAAATTAAAAAATATAGTGACAAGAAGATCAAAAATTTTTCATAGGTGAAATTCTAGGAAATTGAAATTCCCAATTTCCCTCTTTAAATATTTTTTATTTTTAAATAATTTAATAAAATATTTTTTTAACATAATGTGTACTTAATGTAATTTTTGGAAGTATTCATTAAATTGGACTTCAAATACATTAATATAGAAAATTAATTAGAATATTAAGGCATTTACCATTATTTACACTTTAAAAATATCAATCAAATTTCTGGAATTATACAATTCATCCAAAAATATTAATTTCATTTTCTAAAATCATTTAAATTGACTTTTTTATAGTTGGTGTGACCATTGTGTTGATGCATTAATATTTAAGGTAATTATATCATAAGTAAGAAATGAAATTAAATTGACCACATAAAAAATTATGTTTTCTCAAAATAACCATTCAGATTCATTCATAACATCTTTCTATCCATACAAAACTATATAAAAGAAATTGAAATCAAAAAATTGTAATTTTGTATTTATCATTTTCATAAAAAAAATATAAATTTTATAATAAAAATAATGTTTCCATAACATTTATTATTTTAATATATAGGTTTTGTTTTCTAAAAACTCATCTAATTGGATTAATTCATTGGTTTGTGGGTATTTAACCCTTATATCAAATTTAAACCTTATTTCATTAATTTTATCCTTTCTGAGGTGATCAATAATTTCCACTATTACTACTAATAATGACCCAATATAAAAGGAAATTCTTACCATATTTTAACATATTGATCAAAGTAGGAAAAAAATTAATATTAAATTTAAATGTGTTGAATAAAAAAATTTAATTTATATATATAATCTAATTAAAATAATTTTTCGATAAATGTGTTCCAATTCCAAAAATGAACATATAAAAAATCAAGTAAAATGTTATTCTATATGTAATTAATTATATTATTTATATTTAAATTGTATTTATATTAATTTATTATAAAATTATAAATGTAATAATATTTTTATATTACTAGATTTAATGAAATTATACGATAGTTTTACCAAAATTGGTATTTTTCACTATTCACTAAAAAAGAAATTCCATTTAAGAAGTACAAAAAAAATCAAAATAATATAATATATCCATGATTATATAAATTTTATATTAATTTCCTTAAATGAAGTTTCTGAAAATGGTATAAATTTAATAAAACATTCCAAATCAAAAAGCAATATTTCTTTTTAAAAAACATGTATTTAGAGAATGAAATGAATTTTTTAAAAATCGATTAATTACATAAAACCTTTTATACAAATTTTTATAGTGTATATAAATTCAATTATATCTAGATTTTATTTTTTATGTAATTTTTCAAGCATATTATTTTTTAAATCTAAATTTTTTTGGTGTTACTCATCACAATCTATATTTTTTAATCGATACCCAACCACGCGCACTACTCACAATAAATGGGGATTCAAACCCCAATACAAAAAAAATAAATTATCTAATAGAGGTATAATGAACACGCTCATACCTTTCAGTGGTTGTATAAATGTACAACAACTTACTTCTAAATAGAAAATAATAAAACAAAAAAACACTTCCATCATAAATGATAACGAATTATAACACCACAAAATGAAAGTAATAGTCAAGTATTATAATTATATAGAATATTTTTTTTCAATAAGCAACGAAGGGAAACATGATTTATTCTAGTGAAATCTTCATTGAAGTAGTTATCTCATTATATATTGAAATTTTCTGAAGCTCAAGTTCTTTCCATCTCTATTTGTTGATATTTATCCATATTCATCACTTTTCAATCCCTTATAATTATTTCAAATTATTTTCCTATAATTTCATCCATAAAGACATTACATGGATTTGTAGAGTAGGATTTTTATTTCGTTTTTAGTAGGGTTGTATAAATAAATGTCAATTTGTATATATATATATATAATCATTAGAGATTATGTATTGATATAAAATATATGTACTTATGATTATGATAAGTACTCTATTTACAACATGAAGAATTTGTAGCACTCTATATCAAAAGAATGGTTTTATTTAAAATATTGTTCCTAAAGGACTAAAAATTAATTTTGATACAATGAGACCATCCATTCATGATTTAGTGTGAATATTACTATATTTAGTGCAAAGAATTAAATGAATGAGGTTTTGATAAATCTACACAAACACATTTGGAGTGCCTTATAGATTAATAGAAATTAAATAAAGTCTAGAGTTTATGTGTGGAAGTTTTTTTCATTAGAAGGTTATAATAATTTTTGATAATTATTTATGGTTGGAAAGGGGAATGGATTCCATATAATTAGGAAAATAGATTATGTATGTTTTGACAGAGTATTTCCAACATAGATGGCCACATGAACTGCAAAGTACCAAGGGTACTGACGGAGCTCAAAGGTAACTCAACCATAACATTTATGTTGGGTTAATTACGAATATTAATGATCTGAAATATCACTATAATAGAGGTATTGTTGGGGTAAATGTTCATGGTTAGGTTTACAACCTCCATGTGGGGTGGTATATGTGGTCAAGTAGAGCAAGACAACCGTAATGGGTATGCACAACCTTCTAAGCAGTTTTGTAATAATGAAATAGCATACCTATAAACATTGTTATGATGTGAGACACATTTTAATTATTAAATTTTTAATATTTTTAAAATTAATATTGAAATTATTTTAATGGTGTTGTTTAATTTTTATTTTTCACATGGAAGTTAAGGTTCCAATATGGGGGGAAGTACTACATCGCACCATTTGTGTTCATATTGAATACATGATACTGAAAAAAAATCTACCATGTATTATCATTGGAAGATTATGATTTTTCTAAAACTCTTTATTCATGATATTCATATAAAATTTCATGAGAGGTGAGTATATTTCAAATTTTTGTAATATAATCATGTATTCTAATGAATTTTTCTATGAAAAATATCTAATGACCATGTATATGAAATTAATTTTATGTAGTATAGACTACATTCATGATGGGTGTCATTAAATTAGAATAAATGAATGTTATGTGAATTCATTTTCATTTGAAAATTCTTGATGATTTGGATATATTATCAATGAAAATGAGGATGGTTAACCAATATTTTAAGGTGAAATGAGGTGTCCGGTTTCCACTATAAATACCCATGAGATTGGGATTTTCATTAAATCATGAAATTGAATAAAAAAAGTATGATATTTAGATTCCATGAGAATATAGAAAGCTCTTGATTCATATATTATTTACAATATAAATTTTCTTATTTTTTAGTCACTAATATCTATTATTCACACATAGTATTTTGTGAAAACTAAGCTAGTAAATTTACATGAGAATGATTAATATTTAATGAAGATTGATTCATGAAGTATTGGTTACATGAATTTATGAGGAATTTGAGATTCATATATATAAATTTGTTTGGTATAGATGAACATCAGGTGTGATAAGACGTTCTGTGCATAAATGTTGGAGAAAACCCTCAGTTCAGTTATATAGATGAAGAATAGTAACTCTAATATAATTTTGGGATCCTACGAAAGAAGAAAAGATCAATTTTATTTTTCACACATTTAAACATGTGTTAGATAGAATTAAGAATAAAAAAATAAAGATTAGATTTTTGTATATGTTCTAGAAGCAGTTCTGAAAAATTGTTGATTAAATTAGTAATAGTGAAGATGAGTTCATAGGGAATTGAAATGATACTTATTTATCAGAATAAAAAGGTTGATTGCACCATAAGTAGTGGGAATTAATTTTGATAACCCCTTATCTGAATAATATTATGTGAATAAGTATTAATAATATATTATGAAAATTAATTGATGAATATTAAAGAGGATTTCGGAAGATAATTTTTTTAAAAAAATTTAGTGAGTAAGGAAAGAAATATAGATTCTATAGATGGTTAGAACATGCGTAAATCATGGAAAAAAATTATGGTTTACAGTTTTATCATATTTTAAAAGTATTTTGAAGAATGTTTTATAATTTTTTTCGGAACAAAATTTCACATAGGTAAGATACAGTATAATGAAATATCTCACCAATATATTCATTAATTAATTTAAAGATATTTTCTATGAGAAATTTTTTAATGTTATTAATAATTGCGCTTAAATTTGTTTATTAGTGTAAATTTTATCATTTTACTACACCCAAACACAACAAGGATGTAAGTACCACCATGGGACGAAACCATATAAAATCATTAAATTATTATTTTTGATTTAAATTGGATACATAAAATATAGTTGTGAAATTAATTAATGACATAATTGAGATCTTATCTAATAATAGATAATGATATAAAGAATAATAAATTTTAAAAATTGTATGAATGGTCCATCCCCACTTTCTATCTATGATATAACTAAACCCGGGAAATACATGTGATATCAAATCTGACTAGCCTTCCTCTTAATGATCTAACTCATACTGAAGAAGAGGTCAGATAGCCTAAATTCATTTTTAACAGTGGTGTTTCCATTATATTATGGAATGATAAATCATTTATGGAAGAAAAAATGGTTCCCTATATTATTTATATTATCATTGAAGTTATAGATGTATTCACATTGGTATTTCTATAGATGGAGTTAAATGATCCCATGAAATTAGTATATAAGAAATTTATAGATTTGGATATCAATTAATGAAATAAAACCTTAATGTTCATTTACGAAAAAGTCTATACAATTATTTTGAGACACAATCCTGGTAAAAAATGTGACATTAATAAAATTATTTTTCGGGGAATAAAAATTTTAATTAATAAAGTATATATGTTTATAGGTATAATTGAATATGTTATGATGGGTAATGAAGAAACCAGTGAGGATTAATTCGCAATAGTGAATGATATCATTAGAAACCTTTAAATTTTTGGGAATACATTTCAAGATACAACTATTGTAATGAAATTACTGATTATCATCCCAAGCATATTTGATATAAAATTATTTGAACTAGAAGATATAGTGGACTTGTCCCAATATGAACTATATAATATAATTAATTATTATAATATGAGAAGACATCTAATGTTCAAGAATAATATCAATGTGGAGATAGATTTTAATGCACTGAATGTTTTAATGTTGCGTGAAAAAGGTGATACATTCTAACAATCTAACGAAGTTGAAGAAAGTGATGATGAAATAATTTAAGTGAATCATATAGTCACATTCACTATCCACATGAATATTAGAAGTGGGAAAGGAAAATAAAATTTTTTGATTTTTATAAAATCAATAAATTATGGTGGTATTGGGAATTTTTCAATTAACTTCCTAAAGTCAAATATAATGAAATAGAGAGTGATGAGGATGAGTAATGCTTCTATAAAAAATATAAGAAAACTAGAAAATGATATTATTGAATAAAGAAGAAGACCTCAAGAAAGTATGGAAACAATATTTGATAAGGGAAAAATGTGTTGATTTATCATCATGGAGTGATTTTGAAGATGTATGTACATATCAAATCACAAAACCTTCCTATTTCAGGTTAAAAATTGAATGATGCATCAAAAATGGATGTGGAAAAAGATAAGAAAATATAATTTGAGTACATGTATAGATCTAAACTAGTACCTTGTCTTGAAAATAATACCAAATTCAATAAAAAATTAAAACTAATTGATAAGGATGGAATAAGATTTGGTAAGATGGAACCTGATTTTCATTAAATACATTATGTTTCTCAAGGTGAAAATTATATAACTAGATAATATTCTAAAATATTATAAATAATACACACCATGAAAAGTAAATTAATGTGGAATAATATCGGTGTAATAAATATGAAAGAGAATTATTGATGATAATAGAATACCTTTATAAATGTATTGATTCTCAAGATGAATCATCAAAAGATACTGTGAAGTCTAATCTATAGAATGATGTATATGTAGTTTCTAATTTTTAAGTAATATTAATCTATTTAATCTTATAGTACATGTTATAAAATAATAAAATGAAATATATATGTCTAATAAGATAATGATAAGTCCACTTTCATATTAATGGGAATCAAGGAATAGTTAAAAATATAACACTCCCTAAGACATGGGAAAAATAAATCCATGAGTGTAACTAGATAGTAAATAGTATTTCATCAATAGGTCAACCAATATTATGGATCACATAAATTAAAATTTTGTTTTGTTTTGTTTGTGTTTTTTTATAATTGTCCACAGTTCTTATAACTAATGGTATAACATTTCATTTCTTTAAAAATGATGTAAATATGAATCAAAAATCAAAAAATAAAATAAATAAATTGATGGGATAAAAGAAGAGTCGTATAATCCTGATATTTATATATATAAATTCCTCTAGTTATCTACTTATAATAAATATCTTTTCTTCAAATAAATATATGAATGAAATGAAGAAAAAGTTCATCGTGCTAAATTTCTCTTCAAAACACTCTTATGATATATACTACTATCATCTAGAGTGAATAATGAACAAATAAGAGAATATATATCTTACTATTCTGGTTAATAAAATTATTTTCAAAGGGGAATAATGTAGAAAGAACTAGAAAATTATCATGCTAAGGTAGGAAAACAATGTTCATAAGGATAATCTAAATATCCAGAGCTGATAAAATATATTTTTAGACAAGTTTTCCATATTTTGAATAATTTTATGTCTATCCTATATTTATAAGTAGAAAATAAAAAATAACGAAATAATATATTATCAGTTGATTTATTATATTTTATAGATAATGAAATGTAAAAGGTTTCACTCATGGACATTATTGAAAAGAGATGGTTCCAATGATATATATAGACTCTAAAAATTTAAAAATCAAATCCTGAAGTCTTCCTCCAAAATTGAAACTGGAAAGAATGAATAAACTTGAATGATAGGTGAATCTATACCATTCATCTCTTAATAATTACCTAGGAAACCCCACCTTATTATTTTAACTATATTTTTCTACTAATTTCTAGCTATATGAAGGATATAATATAGTGGAATCATAATCTATTTTTAAGCTACAATACAAGGAGAAAAATTGATATCATATAGTTCAGATAGATGAATATCTTGGATGATGAAGAGATGAGTGGATTCATCCCTTTATGGGGAGTAGGTAAAATGATTTTCAATGGGATTTTTATCATTGAAAATATCTAGAATCTAGGTTTGAGGAATGAAGATAATGTTCCTATACATTTCATTATTTTTTTACTTTTTTCATTAAGGATGAATGATGACTGTTGAAATGAAAAAATAAATAACATGAAATGGAATGGACATTATTTCACTAGAATTTTTTTAATGTTTTCATTGAAGATGAGTGTATAAGGTTACGGGTAGACCTATTTAAATATCACATAAGTTGATATTTATTAAAGTATTATCACATGTTGATGAGTTTATATAAAGAATTGAATCTTGAGTTAATTGCTAATGTTTTTTATATTGAGCATCACTCAAGCAGACTTAGAGTGGGAGGATATATTGGTCAATGATAGGTAAGATGTGACTTCATCCTTATCTAAAAAATTTTGTCACTTTTTAGTCTTGATTTAATGTGGGGGAAGAAGTTTCAATGAAATTTTGAAAATAGTGAAGAGGAAATGAGAATATATTCCCTTATCTATGCACATTGTTTTATTATCTATAAGTAGTAAAAAGAAAAAAAATTGACTTCATAATTGAAATGTGTGTTGCAAGAATTTATAATGAGGAATATTGAAGATCCCTTAATGATTATTAATGATGAAATTATATTTTTCCAATAAATTTGTATGAATAAAAATTAATTGGTTCATACATATGATAATAGTAGAGTTGACGGTAAAGTAAAATATAAGTTTATATCATAGTTAAAATGATTATCTTTAAAATTAAGAATGTTTACTTATGTAAATACTAAGGATATTGTAGAAAATATACATAAAGTATTAAGAACTATATGATATACAAATAACCTATCATTTTATTATTTAGTATGAAAATTTCTATGTCTTATGTTAAACATCATTTGGATCATATTTTCAGAAGTGTATACCAATAAATTTATAATATCAAAAGCCTTGATAGGAATTAAACAAGTAATGAAGTGTATTTGTAGAATAAATTCTATGAAAATGAATTAAATAATTTTTTTAGAAGGAATTATATTTTTCTAAGGTTAATGGTTTTTAATAACTGGATGAAGACGTGTTTTTGGGGTCAAAAAGGTATTTTAGACCAAGCTAGAAACCTAGGAAACATAATACCATTTGTGATGTGAAAAAGATATATTGTCTTCATGGGTGATCACAAGTGTTAGGATATAGTGTGTATAGTAGTGGATATGTATGGCTAGAACCATTTTTTAGGGAACATGGGTATCCCAATAGATTAGGTTGACCACATTGGGTTTAAATATCTAGTTGAGGAGCATTACATTTAATGAAGTAGCACACGCCCAAATATCTATTTGACGTGGGATTAATTTTAAACGAAACATTTTTATTCTTGTAAGCATACTTCATGGACATATTTACATGATGATGTATCATTCATTTTCTTTATATGACGCTTTGGGTTTCTATATGTGACAAGGTACTACATCACACCCTCTAAGTTCATACCGAACCTATAACCCTAAATAAATATATCATTAAAGATAATTATAAGGTAATTTTATGTCGAAGAGGCTTGTGTAATGGAAATTAAATGAATATCCATGACATATGAGTTCATACAGAATTTACAGAAATATAATAATTTTATTTAATTCATGGAGGTTTGAAAAATATCCACTACAGAAGTATGATAAATTATTTTATGGTGATAAGGAACACAATTATACTTTGAAAATATCAAGGTTAGCACATACATACTATGAAAATCTGATTTAGTTTTGAAAGGATTAATTCTTTAGATCTATTAGCCACATAAAATTAATTTTTGATCAGGATTACGTAGAGGAACTATAGTATTCTGTGGAATTTTAAATTGTTTGATGAGGAAGAAAAAACCCAGTTTGATAGTGGGAAAATATATGAGGAAAGAAGCACTATATTCAAATAATATTTTTAAAATAATATTCCCTAAGTGATATTCTCATGTATCTTCTTTTGGTGTATAATATTATGTGTGAGAATAAGTTATATGAATTCCATGAAAAATTATTATGCTTTAAAGAAGATATTTTTATTAAACATACATTACATAAATAACTGAAAATAGTGAAATGTAATGTTATAATGTTTTTCTAAAAAGATACTATGTTTGAGTAATAAAAAGTTTTGTGAAATAGTGGTGACAAATAGATTTGAATTAAATACTATTACTCAAATATTAGGTTGACTAAAATTTATGTCTCATATGATAGATGTAATAATCTATAATTAGCTTCACAAGTTTAAACGTTTTAATGAACAATTATTAATAATAAAATATAAAGAAATTTTTAGTAGTAGTTCTTGACATAATTATTTGAAAATGATGAATTATGTTGTTATAATGATGTTGAGGTTATAGGTATAATAATAGTAGTTGACTTGTTAGAATTGTAGTTTAAATTAACAAGAATTTTTGCGAATAAATATTTGTAAAATAATATATAAGAAATATTTTTTCACAAAATATTGTGAATCAATAATGTGAAATAGTTGGATAACATTTAATGAGATAACAGAAGTTATAATGTTATGATATATATAGTGATAATGGATGTAAATTATGATATTATAGTTGATCAAAATATGAAAACATGAAAGGGAATTGGAATGGAATACTACAAGATAAGAAGTTATATTTATTCAGTGACCTATTTTTTAGTTTATTTGGAAAAATCTAGCACACTAGAGGGAGATATTATATAGAAATAGTTGGGAGACTATAGGAAATTTCCAGAGGAGAGAACAAATTGGAGAGATCCTGTGTAATGAATCCATTGGGAAATGGTAGGGATTTTCATGATATATCCAAATACTATATTCATTACTGATCTTGTATACTAGAATATTATAAGTTAGGTATTTCATGATATGTTCTTCAATTACACCAACCATTCATTATTTGTGTAAATGTGAGGATTATACATAACTCAACCATTAAAATTGTAGTTACCCACTATGTATCCAACCATTTACAAATCCACATGTGATTTTTTTTCTTTTATTTATATACATACTATAAATGTCAGATATTAAATAAATATAGGGTCAAGATCTTAATCAATCATAGTGGTTATATTAAATAGAATAAATTGTAAAAAGACTAACATTGATTCACCAATCCCTCTATTAGTGATATAACTGAACCTATGGAATTTAGCATATAATATTATCCATGAAATTATATTTAATTACATCATATATGAAAAAAAATTAATTTGAGTCATAAAACATTAATTAATTTATTTCTATAAAAAATTGGCTTTAATTAGAAATTAATCTACATAAATATCTTTCTTCTATTACTATAAAATAGAACCAAATAATTTATGTACATACCATGAATATCTCTATAGTTTTAGTAATTAAATTTAACAAATAGTGATGAAATTTCAAACCTAAGACATTTAAAATTTATCAAAACAAAAAGTTTTGAATGTAAAAAAATTCAGTTATTTCCAAAATGATATAATGTAATTCGTATTCAAAATATTAAAGATTTTACCTAAAAACAATGATAAAAAAGTCTTATAAAAATAAAAAATACATTAGATAATATATTATAATTTATAAAAATACTTGATATGTAATATGTTGGAAAAATGGAAGAAAATTCATTTACTATATAATACATTAGATATTAAACATTAGGAAAATTCAACACATATAGTAATGAGGTTCATGTGGATGAAAATGTTCAACATGTAAGAAATAATACTTTTAAATATTTCAACATGCAAGAAAAATTTTCATTAATAAGATATTCTTGTAAAATCACTAGAAAATTGTTTTTAGGAAATTCTTTATATGTTTTGAAATCATCAAAACATTGTATAGGTAATATGTGTAAATTATTACATAAGATATTTAAAAAAACTTCCCTTAATTTATCTATAAAAATAATTATGCCAATATATAAGATATATTCCTTATAAAATACAATTAAAATATAATATAAAAAAGAAAAATTAACCAGAAAAAACAAAATAATAATAATAATAATAATTACTAAATAATATGGATTAATTAATAATAACAACAATTTAGGAATAATGTATTGAAAATAATTACTAAAAATAATTACATGTTATGAATTCAAAGACCATCAGATTCAATATCATTCCCCCCAACAATAATAAAATACATACGTAAATTATAATATTTGGTAATTATCACAAAAAATTATATGGGGAGGTGATAGTTCACTCTGAGACATATGACTTCTTTATTACTACCACTAGGATCTATTTTTTTGTTTTTGTTTGAGAAAGGGAAGATAAATCATTTCTATATTGGAACATACTGATTCAATATGTATTTTAATTTTATTTATTCAATCTATTATTGTAAGGAACTTGTTTAATGTTTTTACTGAGTTTCCAGTCAACTTGAATATGTTTCCCTTATA
This sequence comes from Viscum album, assembly GCA_963277665.1. Lineage (NCBI taxonomy): Eukaryota > Viridiplantae > Streptophyta > Magnoliopsida > Santalales > Viscaceae > Viscum > Viscum album. The sequence continues at coordinate 728,970,340 of OY728159.1, forward strand.
AAAAATCCAAATATATACATGGAAGGTGAACCATTTAATCTTATCAATTTAGTTCTCCATCTGTTGTGATCATCGAACCTATTTTAAAATTATCGCAAAGAATTTCTCTAGAAGGCTCTATTTATAAACTCATGTGAAATCAGAATTTAATACAACTATCTCTATCTATTTTTCTAGAAAACAATTAATCTTCCTGTTTTAATTTTTACATGTAGTAGAATCATCATGGTTTGATTCCCTCCAACAATACTCTCTTTTTCACACATTATGGATTGTCCTTCTCCTCACAATATGATAGTATCTCAAATTACAAAACCAGCTTCTATTTATATTTTCATACACACATAGCTTCATTCCATGATTTACCAGTTAATGTTGTTAACATCATCATCATAGTTATTGATCACTAAACCCAGTTTATCGATTAATCATTCTAACTATAATCGTTATTACTAAATCACCTATGAATTGATCTAGAATTATTTGATTAATCCTTCTTTGTAACAATTTTTTCGAGAAATTTGAAATATTTTTGGGAAAGGAATGACATTTACATATCATCCTCCTAGAATTTATATTAGATAACATTACTCTTATATATAATTGGTAGGATCTGGGAATTTGATAATATTTCTATAAGAAAACCTCAGGTAAAAAATTTATATAGTTTGAGATCATAGTGTTCTCTATAATTTTATATTTTCCTTTTATATAAAATACTACTTATCGGTCTGATGATACTATGATGTATCAATGTAAATTTGTCTACCTTTTCTAATTATTCATCTCTAGCTCAATTGTACTATTAAATGTTCTTATATTAATCCTTACATAATTTGTATGGTTTTTCCCTTTTCCATATTAAAGATAATTATTTAGAAACTATATAATATGTTCTTATGAAATATCTTAGGTTTTATATATGTTTTTTACCTTTAATAAATTAATTTTTTATATATATTCATCCTGAAAAAAATAATACTTACTAAAACGTGATCTTTTCATTTGTAGTAATTTCAACATAGTATTCTAAGTACTTATTTTATATTGTGTGAAGGTATCCTTATGTATGGTAATTTCTTTTATATTTTAATTCAATAATTAATTTTATAATATCTTGCATTTTAATTTAAATATATTTTGTGGCACATAAGTCATATTATTTTCCCTATTTCATCATACAACTTACATCTTATTTATATAATCTGACATCTAGACTCTTAGTTTTGGAACATTTGAACACCATTATCAATTACTCTCCTTACACATTATATATTTTGAATTTTATTCATTAAATAATTCACTTTGGAAGGAGTTATTCTGGAGATCATCTCCTATTTTTTCCAAACGATGAGTTACCATTTCTTAGGTGTAACATATGGATAGTCTATCTTCTGGATGCATCTTCCTCCAACTTAACTCATTCATCTATTTTTCAAGCCCACTCAAATGAATTATGAAATTATTTTAATTTTCTCAAAGATCATCAACTTCAAATATAGCACCTTCCATCATATGAGTACTCAATTAGAACGTATTTAGTGGATCTTCACTTCCTCCACAATTCTATTCAACTTATTTACATATTTAATCATAGCATTCTATGCTTTTATATATTAATCTCTTCAAACTCTAAATTTATTTTGTGGTAGAAAATACTTTATTCATCAAAAATATATTTTCATTTATTCGCATTAATATTATCTTTATAACCATAAGTAATATAGGTTGTTTCATTCTAAATAGTATCTCAATATTCATTAATTTTATCTATATAACAACATATACATTGATTCTAATCCATATTTAAATTATAAGATAACATCAAAAAAATAATTTCCTTGGGAACTCCAATATGTTTCTCATTCATATTCATCCTCTTAATTGAAAATTTTATCTTCATTAATCACCCAACGTCGTCATATATTGAATTTAATCCATACTAATATATTGAAAATAAAATAAACCAATGTAGTAATCTTATTCAGAATAAAATTAGGCACATAAAAAATTATCACATGGTATATGTAATTGAGTAATCAAATGACTTGAAAATTTTCAATCAAGTATACCAACTCATGCATTCATGATTATCTATGTATAGATAGACTAGATCAATGGATACATCCAATGTCATTCATCTTAGAGGATGGTCATATCACATGGCCCTCAACCAAATAAATGAGAATGTTATAATTATTATATATGTATATTCTATAATTAATTATTCTATCTCAATTGGCGGAAAAAAATTGTGATGATCATTATATGAGATGAAAAATATTATCTTGGTTAAGCTAAAACTAATGAAATGGTCAGAAACCCACCCAACCCGAGCCTGATTAGCTAAATCTAGAGGCTTTATAAGAAATATTTCAGAATATATTATTCCTAATACTAGATATATCCCCATATTTAGGTATTGGGGAATAGAAATATAAACTATGAACACCAAGTATACTATGTATATATTATGATACACTCCATGTATCATAATTTGTGGGTCATCTAGCACCCAAAACACATTTTTTAAATCATGAGCATTTTTTATATCTAAATTTAATAATATAACCCATGATTACATTAACATATCATCACAACCTATAATAATCCAAGATTATCATCATTTATCTATATATCAAAGTCATAATTTTAGTGTAATATTTCTATTTCAATTAACAATATACACATGCGTGCATCCAACAAGAAAAATGATAAATTACAAACCACCGTTTATATAACATGAAAATGTTTATATTCAGAAGATCCTTCAATAATATTTTAACAACATCTTATATAGTAACCTACCTAAAATATCATATATAATATAATGCTTCATCATTTATATCTATAATATACTTCCAGGGGTTCTGTTAAACTCATTACATTTGTATGTAATTACAACAACATCCCTATGTAACCATATGATATAATACCCAAATTAAACTCTTTACTGAGTAAAAATTTGATGTAATATAGTTTGAATAATAGTGAGGATTTGAAATCATATTTATATTGTTTAAATCATTGAATAAAATATTCAAACTCCTTAACTCGATAACATCTAATGGTACAGTTTTAATAACTTTTTTATGAACCTAAAACGCATTATAATTTTATCATTATCATCATTGTTTTTACATTTACACCAAAATGTTTTACTTCTGATCATTTTATTAAAATAATATAACTCTATAAATTTTTATTTACCAGTACATATGAATCCTCTTTATGATATAAAGTTATACTCACCTTTTTATGGTGACTTAATGTAACTTTTTACATTTCACATTAGTAACATACCCTAATATATTTTAGTATACTAATTAACATTAACTATTAACCATAAATATGATAATAAATTATTTGTTACATTTTAAAATAATCCATGTTTAAAACTACTCAAACTCTCCTCTTAGACATTATATTAACTCTAAAATATCTTACTATTATTAAATTAATTTATTTTTTCTATAAAATAACTCATATTGGTTTTATATAGGAATAATGTAAAAAAATATCACATCCATATAGTGTATGATATTCTATAGTTTTATATATTTATAATAAAAAATAATATTTTATTCATTAATTTATTCAACAAATGGGTTATAAGAATCATATTCTCTATATATTAACAAACATATTAGATATGCACTTATATATTTTAAAAAACTACATTTATCATTATCTATTTTCTATGTATATTATTGTATAAGATCAATCATAACATATGTATATTAAATACATCATATCTTATTTTTCATAAAAACAAATTATTAATAAACAACTTATCTCATCACATAAGAGAAATGAGATAACTTTACACATCATTTAATTAGAGTAATATGAGGTTGATATATTCCATTACATCCCAACCATGATTCTAAAACCCTATACCTCATAATTTTAATGAAATATATAATATTAATTAATTAATACCTTTATATTGAACTACTTATATTTAAAATATGGGGAAATATATATTTGTTAATATATAATTTAAAACTTTATGCATTTATTTCTATAACAATAATACCTTACATTGGAATTCCATGGAGTTTCTCAAATTCCATAAGGTATTCTAGAAAATTCCAACCTATGGAAAGAAGAACCTTACCTCTAGATATATATTTTGGTTTCAAAAACCAAGCCTAACTATTTAAACAATCAAATCTAATTCTTCTTGCTTAAACAAAAACCATTTAGTATTGTATACATAGAATTGGAATTCATCAAAATTCTATAAATATGTCAACTACATATATACCTAAATCACTCATAATTACATTTTTTGGGTAATAAATTCCTTATAACCAACTATAAAATGTATTATTTTAGAAATATATTTCAATAATTTTATGATACATTTTTATAAAACCCATTTATTTTTTCATTTATCATAAAAATTTTGAGGAAATAGGGTAAAAATATCTTAAAATCATTCACATTGTCAGAATTATTCCAACAATGATAAAAGATTGAATTAAATTACATAAATAGTCTTTGGGTAAATATTTAGTATCTATAAGTAATTAATGCACCCATTAATATTGAAAACATTAGTATATTCTAAAATTCCTTATTTAATTTTTCATCTAAAACATTTAAAAACTTATGTGAATTATTCTATGTTTTTCATAAGAATCTAGATTCCAATATAGAACAAATTCAAAAAATCGAAGCATAAGAAGGTGATGCTCTAACACAGAATTTCACCTAAAAAACATTATCTTAAGTTACTATTAAAATGTTTTTATAACATTAATAATACCTTATTCTTGTTTCGATAAATAATTATGTTCAAGTATAATGATTTTATTATCTAAAATATATTCTCTTATCATATGAGCCTCCTAGAATTCATCCATTTGATAAGAACTGGTATTAAAAGATCACCAACTAAAATTTTGACCCATTTTAAATTTTATCATTTACATTAGTGAGATGAGATTCATATTAACTTGTTAATGTTTCCTATTTAGTGTTCATATTTCCACTTAGCTATTTTGGGGATATTATTTCCATCATATTACTTATTTTTATTAGATTATTTAAAAGATAAATCTTTTATCAATATATCATATTGAAAAAATAGTAAATGTTCTAATGGTTTACTTTCTAAGGGTATTCAAGCTAAATTTAACCCAAATCATGAATAAGGCAGCAAAATCTTATATTCACCTCATTACGTACATTCCATACAAAATATAATCTTCGGGAACTAATATTTTTCATGAATCTATCTTATTGGATGATTGATGTCATGAAACGCGACATATTAAGAAGAATTAATCAGTTATTAGTATTTAAAATTTGAATTAATCACAACTTATTATCTCATATATTCCCTATAAATGTATTCCTTCTTCTAAATATTTATATTTAATATTAAACCTTCTAAAAAACTGATATTTTTAGACCATATTGATATGTAACTATTTACACAACTAATATCTTATGTTTCTAAACCAAATTAAAATAAATCACCATTTATATATATCCAAATAAATCTCAGTCATAAGGTATATAAAAATTTCATGTAAAGACATAAATTCCTAAGAATTAAAAAATCCATAAAATAATAATCAAAGAGAAACCTATAGATAAACACTTAATTTCTATACAAGGTAAAATCCACCAATATGGTGAGTAGTCTAACTCAGAGTCCCACTACCCAAGGATACTATACATAATATGTATTTCATTCCCATTATTAATATAACACATAATATGCATAAACTAAAATAAATATCTTAATTAGGGTTCAACACTAATAAACAAGAATTATTTATTGTTTTGGAAAACTAAATAATATATTATACATATGAGCAAACTCCTTAGATGCATGTTGGATAGTTTAGAAGATGACTAAAATTTAAACTAAATCCTACATCATAATTAATAATTTAAAATTTTTATACATGCACAATTTAGGTAATAATAAAATATCCATATACCAAAATAAGACATAAACTAGTGATGAAAAATCCATCATTAAATTATAAAAACATCATAATTTAGAAATGGATAAATTTGGACAATAAAATTGTATCTGTTATGAAAAAAAATATTATCATTTACATTGAATTAATAGTAATTCACTCATATTCAAATATAAGATATCATATAGTGACTTTTATTATTTATTAATAATCATTTCATATTTTTGGTAATTTTTTATAGAAATTAAATATTTAAAATATTATATTTTATTTGAAACATTGAATATATTAACATCAAAAACTCCTTTTAGAGTATATTAAATAATGTTTTAAATATGTCCTTGATATAAAAATTATATATTATCATTTATGTTATTCTAATTAATAACTATAAAAATTAATATTAAACCTTATTTTATCATTTATAAACACTTTATAAATTATTTACCAGGAGAATTAAATTAAAACCTAAATAAAATATACCAAATTCGTTTTTATAACATTTAATCCCTCTCCTAAGATTCATTTTTGGGATAATTTTAACAGAAATATTATTTTCATTAAAATTCCTCTTAAAATAAATTGAACCATGGTGTGGTCATCCCTATTTTTAAAAATCATGAAATGGGGGGGCTACATATTTTGTTAAATTTTGGATTGTCAAGGAATTTAATGCATTGAATTTTTATATTTCTTCACATGCAAAACCCATTATTTCCCAATTATTTTGGTAGATGAGCAATTTTTTAAAAATGGATTTTGATTTTTGAATATGTTATGGTTGTCCTAATTTTCCAAGCCACCATGACATTGAGATCTCTTGATAAGAAAAATAGAATTATCCAATGATGCTCTGATTTACAATTATTTCCTCATCATACCCAAAAGAACATTTAACCATAACTATATCCTCGTTTTCCGACATCAACAAATAGAAATAGCATTTTATTTTAAAAATAATTTTCATTTTCAAGGATCTTAAAGAAAATAAATTTTAATTTTAGCTTCATCTATGTCATCGAATCATTAGAAAATATTTTTATAGAATTCTTATTCCATTTAAAATTCAAAAAAAGTAATTATAGATCTTCTCATATACCATTGAAGGACTTCAGGTAGATTTCCAACATCAAAACATATTGGACTAATTTCTCCAAACATGATTAAACCACAATATATATATATATATATATATATATATAAATGTGTGTGTCTATGTTTGGAATGAATGTAAATGTTGACTTTTAATGGAATATATTATATTTATATACATTGGATTTTTTATATAAGGCTTTGAAATATTATTAGAAATGTTTTTGAAGACATATGCAGACATATAGCATGATTATGAGGAACGATGAGCCTATAATTATTTTTATAGAAATATTAAATATATTTTATATCATGTGTGTGATGTTTATTTAAAAAATGGAATATCTCTTGAAAAATGTAATGAATTAAAAATTTTAAACCACGGTTGAATCTGGAGAGTGGGTTTTATCCAAGCCATGACATAAAGTTAGTCAGTATTAGATGTCTGGTAGAGGCAACTTTTGGTAGTAGCATTTAGCTAAAATAATTTTTTTTATTTATTTAAAATCAAATGAACTATATTAGTTTAATACATCAATAGGATGATATATATAATCTATAAGGTTAACTATTTAACCACGGGATCATTGAGAGGAGATTCCACCCATTCTTCATTGGCAGATCAGGATCAGAGAACAACAAACAATCAGATAAAGGATAATCATGAGATAAAAAAACACATAGCGGGATCATCACCTTCATCTATAGTCGATGTTTTCTTTAATAATGATCAATCCATGACATAGATAGTACATATCGTTTTTGGATTTCTCCATTTTGATAAAAATATTGAGAATGGGGTTTTCCAATTTTTTATCTGCAATATTTGTTCCTCATATGAACTAAGTAGTTTTTTTAATGATATTCTAATGGTTTAAGTCTTACATTATTGAACATGTTATATAATTGTTTATATAATCATTTTACAGGAACAATTTTACAAAAATGAATCAATTTGTTCATTTTCTTTTACCCTATCTGTTTTTTATTCTTCTTCATTGGCCAACAAGGCCACAATTCGACTTTATCATGGTGGTTTTAAGTGTGTTCGAACAGTAGAATTCATTACAATAGCACCAAAAACACATGGATCAATGTTTTTTAGGGATTTATAAAAAATTTGGATGGTTTTTTGTGAATTTATTGGATTTATACTAAGGGTGTGTTTTTACGATAAAGGATGTGATCATGGTGCGACAAGGACATCGAGTGATTAGAGATGATTTTGGATTAAATCAATTTTCCCCTTTTACCAAGTTGATATGTGGTAATGACATGTTGTATGACATGATCGGTTCTGATCATATCTAATGCGTGTGGTTTCAGAGAGTAGACTACTCAGCGTGAATGTGATAGTAGATTGATAGTGTAAGGGCCTAAGCTCAGTGTGGAGCACATTAAAAACCATATCTCGGCATGATTAATGAAATCTGTTTTTTTATTATTATTATTAATGATGTTTTCATATTATTGTTAAAAATAACAAAAATTTTGTGTAATTTTATTTAATTTTTGTAATGATAGTATTTTTATTAATTTTTTATAATAAAAATATGATGGAATTAATTTAATTATTTAAAGTAATTATAGGGAGGAACCATATCTATCATGTGAAATGACACATAGGAAAGAAGAAGAATTTTTTTAAGCATTAATAATAATAAAATTTGACTATTTAAAATCATCTCCAAAAATTGGAAAATATTTGAAGAGAAACATTATTCTTACATGTGAGTGATGCCTTATGTGTAGGGAGGAAGATTTTAGTGTTACATCCATTTTAAATTTGAATATATATTAATATTATTATTATTATTACAATATTATAATATTAGTTTTATTTTTGTTGTATCTAATTAATACTATATTGTTTTTATACGGTGTATCATTAATGAAATCTTAGAGACAACATGACCGCAGCTTTGAGATGGTCATTTCAAAACTAAAGATGGATATTAAATCCATGATTGTGGCTCTGATACATGGATCTTCCAATAATAATAATATTAATAGTAATAACAATAAAAAAAATTTTTGTGGCTATTATGGAATCTAATATTGACATATCCTCTTCATACGATATTGGATTGATGAACCGTATCTTGTGTCATGACCCTGATATTGATTTAGAACTTTTAATACCATTTTTTTATATTTAATTAAGATTTTTGTCTTGATACGATGAACTGTATTTCAAGTGTTATGTGGTGAAATTATTTTTTCATTAGGTTTCTAATTTGGGCATGTGAATATCCAATCCCGTGCATTATTTTTAGATGATAAAAGTGGTGTGATTTGTTTAGCCATGTGTGTCCATTTAAATGTTCATATAGGTGTTCTTATATTTTCTCTAGTTGGATTGATGATTATACACATTTCTTTTAAGATTTTGGTTGTAACACATCATATAGTATTCTTAACCATCATTATGTATTGTATAGACAAAAACATTTATGGTGAGGGAATGGTCATGAAGATGTGTGGGGCCTCATGTCTTGTAGACCACTCACATGCCATGATCTTCTGGAAAATATTTTACTTCTCCAATATCCTTTGTTTTGGATTATATTTTGGCTCTTACACGTCATTTCATATACAAACAATAGAGATTTCTGATGTGATTTCATAAGAGCATAGATATTCTTGTATGCATAGACTGTACATGGTAGTCAGTCTTAGAGATAATAATTCAAGATATTCTAGGATTCGTTAGTTTCTAGTACTATTCGGTAGAGACATCTTTTCTTGTGGGGAGTGTATTTCATTCTTCACCTTATAGATTACGATGTTGTGGAATTTTTTATTCCCAAGAAGTTACTATATACTTAAATTTTACCCTCGATATTATTCTATTTTATCATTATTCCTCTATTAGTCTACAATGGATATGGTTGGGTTCGTCTCTATAGATAATTTAGGAAAAGGTCTCTTATTTTAGTTATGCCTTTTGGAACTTTTCACTAGCCCCTGAATTATGGAGGTGGGCTTGGGGTAGTTATGCTTGGCTTTCCACAAGTAAGGAATGCCCTATTGGGTTAGGTAATAACATATTGGTATGAGAGATGGTTCTACCTTGTGACTATTTTGGATTGTTTTCCCATTAAATGGTTTGGTTGGTAACTTATGGAGCTGGTGTCAATGTGTCTCGAGTGTATCTCTCAAGCTAGAGAACCTAGTGTTAGTGTTTTGCCTGACACATCCATACGTGAGGACACTGATTACCTCTATTTAACTCAGAATACAAAGACATCATTTTTAGGGATCAATGGTATATGCATCATATAAGATTTGTTCCCTCAACTAACCTTTGAGAGCCACCTCCCCATATATGCTATTTGACCATAGTATGACCTAATTACTATCAAGAGGATTCTCTGATGATATCCTTCTATGATTGTGAGAAAGTGTCATGATGAATAATGGTTGAGTGATGAGGGCCTATTTTACAGACCCATCCATGAGTTCTTTTCTCATGGATAACACTAAGTAGTGATACCACTAGTTGATCTGTACATGGATCCTTCTACCGAATAGAAAGATAATCATTCATGTATTGAGAAGATGATATGTCTGGTAGGTTTGGATGATGGTTCATATAGGATTCTCAGGATATGTGAGTCCTAGTTATTGATACTACTAAGGTTAAAGGATGAGACAATCCCTAATTAATTAGAGGATTGACTCATGGTAGTGGATTGGTTTTTCTTGATTGTGTGGAACCCGACTTATCAGATGGTTTTTTTAGAAACTAGTAATTTTCGAGGAGCTTCATGAGGCTCATGAGGTATTGAAACATAATATACATGTGTTCGTTAAACATCATAAGTTTCAGAGATAAATATCAACTAGGTTTTGTCATCTATAAAGAACCCCCTTATCATATAGTTGAGAACTGACATGAGCCTAAAGTGTAAATTACCAACATTCATAGGACCCCAACTAACAGTGGTCCTAGTAGTGATAAATTTCTTGGGTAATGTAACGTGTTGATAGAAATCTGTGTTGGGGATGCATGATGTGGCTTCAGACATGAATCGATGAAGGATGCTCACCACACCCATATGTGTTCTTATGACATGAACTAAAATCTTGTGGGTGAGTCAATGTCATCCCAAAGTGGATAGTATCAAGTTTTATTGGATTATTTCCTTTGACATGAGGGTTTGTGCTCGTTTTAATGAGATAAAGTGTTAGAGAAATCCCTTGTTGTGGTGACATGTAAGGAATGAGAATAAATTGCTTCTGGCAGTACGAGCTTATGTCTTAGGGAATTTTACTATTGTTTGTGGTATGACATGTGTCTCAACTTCTCCAACTAAAGTTATAACAAAGAATAATGATCCAATTTACAAAGTTATTGACCCTATTTGGGACATATTGATACATGTGGGGGCATTGTTTCTCAACCCTTGTGATTTATTCTCCTATAGAGAGGATAAATGAAATCCTATTAATGTCGATGGTGTAACTTGACTCTACATGTATAGAGAGACTCACATGAAATATTTATATTTTTCTAGTGGGACTCCATGATGTTTTCCATATTATAGGATGGTCATTTACCATCCATGATCAGATTATTGTTACCAGTCAATGTAGTAGTTCTCTTGGTATGTTGGGATGATGTTTTCCCCTTTTATAAGAACTGATCCCAAAGAAGGATAGGATGAGTTTATTATCATTAGGTTATAATTTCTTTAATATAATATGGATATAATTATCCATGGACTATGGTTGTATTGAGTTTTCAGTTTCTTTTGATCTTGGAGGGGATGAGGTTGACAATCCTGTGGATGTTTCACGTTTACCTCCCCATTGAAAGTTTGTTTTTTCATGGAAATTCATTTGGGAAAACTAGATATTTATGCTATAATGTCATATTAACTTGTGTAGTTGTGTGAGATGCAGGTGTAGTAAGAAGATTATTTAGATTACAGGATTTATAAAACCCGTTGTGTTTTCATAGGAATCATTGTGTTGTTCCCAAAAGATGTAGATGAGATATTATGTTAAATAGTGTATTAGAATTCCCCTGTAGAGTTCCCTAGAGTTATGAGCCGGATCCTTAACCATTCTTAAGTTAGTTTGTGGTAGTATTTTGTTATGGTACCCTCAAGTAATCGACATTAGAGTTTGATAAGGTTATATACAGTAGGATAGTTCTAGTTATGTTCCGAAAAGGGGTCCATTTAATCCAATGGTGGATGAGGGATTCCAAAAAAACATTAGGATTCCTCTATGTATTAATAATTCTGTCCTTTGGATTTCAATGAGGGGATCATCTATTCTTAAATATCTCTCTATATTGGGAATGAAAGAGATTTTTCCAAGAAAGAGGGATATATTTATGGAATGTCGGCCCTTTAACTAGTTATCACATCATGTTATCAAGGTGGTGAACATATTGAACCTATGATTGTAGTTATACCAGGTGATTAGTGTTCTCCATATGTTGTAGATGAAGAGGTATGTGCATGACTTATTGTATCTCACCGACCTGGGTAAGTTGAGCTTTGATAGTGGAGTGTTTTTTTCAAGGATATTATTTCCATGAGAATTGGTAGAGGAATTTCCTTCAACGAAATGTTTATTACATGGGTGCTTATTTTTTTAGAAAATATCTAACCATTAACTGATCTCATGGGATTTGTAGAGCTAGATTTTGGAAAAGTATAGAATTTTTTTTTTCTTAGTTTGTGCTTTTTTCAGATAAAAATCCATGAGGAAGGGAATAATATAGAGAACCTATTTTTCCTTTAAAAGACTCTGGAATATAATTAGAAATATTTTTGGGGCTACGAATTAAGAATGTGGTCGATTCCAATACATGATGATCCCATAATTAATTTTATGAAAATATTAAATAAATATTATATCACTATATTGCAATTTTTTTGGAAAAAAATGAATATCTTATTAACAGAGTATTTGATCATAAATATAATACTATAGATGAATCTAACTTTTGGGTTTTACCCTAGGTGCGACCAAATGTTTTTTGTCTTGAGATGACTGATATAAGCAACTATTGGTGGGGCATTTAATTAAAAAAAATTATTTACTTGTAATTAATGATAAGAAACCATTTTACTCTATAAATAAGATTTGCTGGTGCATCAATCATTTTATCCTCATAACTCTAGAATCACCAATAGGTGCTTTCATCTATTCTTCATTTGTGTATCAAGAGTAAATAATGGAGGATGATCAGATCATGGATTGCCGTGATAAGAATGAAAAATGTAGTAGGATCATCACCTTCATCACTATATGAGGCATTATTCACCAATCATCAATACCTGATCGAAGTAGGACTAGTCATTTATTTTTTTTCTTCCTTTTAATAAAAATATTTATCATGGATTTTACCTATTTTTTATCTGTAATAATTGTTCTTTGCATTATTCCAACTTTTTCTTTATTATATTGATCCAGTATAACTATTCGCTTGTTGCACATGTTATTAACCCATTTATATTATTTTCTTCCAAAAACTCTTAACTAATTATGGATCACTTTTTTTTGATGACTTATCATCTCTGTCCATAATGTTCGTCGTCTTTCTCTACTCATGGAATGGTTTATCTTTTTTGGGGTGGGTTCAAGCATGGATGATCCCACATATTTATAGCAATAATAAGAAGGACATGCGATTCGATGGATTATGGATGGATTTATGGATTATCGAGAGGTTGTTTTGTGAATGGATTGGATTCGTACCATGGGTGTGGATTCATGATTCAGGATGAAATCATGATGAAATAATGACAGTGAGTGATCAGAGGTGGTTTGGGATCTGATCGATGATCCCTATTTTCCCTTTCAATTTGTGACGATGACGTGTTGGGCGATGATATTAATTGTGAGCAGATGTCTTGTTTCAGGTCTCATGGTAGATTCTACATGGTATGTATGCGATTATGGATCAATTGCGCAAGGGCCACTACCACGTGTGGAGTGTGGTTAAATCTAGAGCTAATCATGATTATCATTATCAATTCTATATTTGGTTGGGATTAAATGGTGTTTTTTTATTAATAATATTTTTATTAATAATATGTTTTTTTGTTATTATTTTATCAATAAAAAAATTAATTATTATTTATAATAATAATATGCGGGAATTAATAAATTTAATTAAGGATAGTATCGGGTGGAATCATAACAACATTGGGTATTCAACCTAGGAAAAAGGAAAAAAACTTTTGAGGAATTAATATCTTTTTAAAAAGGGGGAAAGGATTGCAGCGGTTCCTACTTCATTCTTGCATATTAATACTCAAGGACGGGGAAACTATGAGAGGTACCTCAATTTTCAATTTGAATAGGTATTAATAATATAAATTTTCTAAATGATATTATTAATATTATTAGGGGATCTAATTTTTTACCGTAATGTCTTCATATGGTATCAGATTGACAAACTGTTAGTGGAAACATGACCCAGACTATAAGACAATCATTTCAAGGCCAAATTTAGATATTTAATTTTGTTTCATGGATCAAGTACATGGGGTTCCCAATAATAATATTAATAAAAATAATGATATTCTTATTATTATTATTAAATCTTATATTTGGAATATCTTCTTCACACGGTGTCAGATTGATAAACAAACTATGGAATCATGAACCTGATATTTAGATGGAAATCGTGAGACCAATATCAGGTATCTAATTTAGACTCATAGCTTAGTACCAAAAAAAATTAATTTACGAATGTGGTGATGAAAAGTATTTTTTTCTACCAGGTGTTCAATTTGGGAAACTGAATAGAATATCCCAAGAATTTTCCAAAAGGATCAGACCGGCGTGATCTATTTTTCTATTTTTTACCATTTGTGATAAAATATTCATTGTGTAATTTTTTTTCATTCATAGGACTGAATATGAGACTCATGAATTCGTCAATATTTGTTATTAGACACATCGTGTAGTAACCTAACTTGCCACGATCTACTGCATGGACAGAAAGTCATGTATAATCAATGATATGTGTGGGGGAATGGGTGTGGGGCCTGAAGTTGTCAAATCCCCTCACATGAAATTTAATTCTTTCAAATCTTCTACCTCTCATATCTCCATCATTTTGACTCAGATTTTGGTCTACATGTGTCATGTATTATTGATATGGGGTATCAGTTGGAGTTGATATTAGTGAAGCATAGGGATACTTGGATGCATGGACCATGTAGGGTGTCTAGGCATGAAGATCATGAGTTGAGAGCTCTCATATATCATTATTTTCAATTTATTTTCGGGTAGAGATGTTTATTCTTTTTGGTCATGTATTTTTCACTTTATTTTTTAGATTAAGTTGTCGTACTCTTTTTTATTCCCTATAGGTTATTACATTAATGGATTTTACTCTATTTGTTATATTATTAAATCATTATTTCTATGAAATTATACATTGATATGGTTGTGTACATGTGTATAGGTAGTATATGAAAATGATTCACATTTTATTTATGTATTTCATAACTTATCTCTTTCCTCTGGCCTATGACGAAGGCCATGGGGTAGTTGAGGTTCAGCCTTCTAATAGCCAAGCAGGCCCTAGTGGGTATGATCATGACAAATTGTTATCAATGATGGTTCTACCTCACAGTGGGGTTTCTAGTTTTTTCCCATAATATAGTTTGGTTAGGAACGTAGGGAAACTATGTCAATGTGTCCTGAGTATGGATTTTAGGCCATAGATCCTATTGTTGGTGCAACAGCCGATGCATCCATACAACAGGACTCTAACTATCATTTTGATAAATCAGCATACTGAGACAATGGTTGGATGGATCAATGGTATACGCATCATATAATATTTATTTATTTGCATGTCCTTATTGATTCATCTGTCCAGATATAATATTTTACAATGGTAAATATTGGTAACATTCAACATGACTCTGTGATGAATGATAACTAAAATTTTCAGGGAGTTCCATGATAATGACCATTTGAGGGAAGAGGACTCAATTCCATGACTCACCCATGAGGTTTTTTCTCCATGTGGTCTCTGAGTAGTGATAACACCTATTGAGTAGTGAATGGGTCCCACTACTGATCATTTATATGATCATCTCTATATTGATCAGATGATAGCTCTAGTATTGTATGATTATAGTACCAATAGTCTTATCATGTTGAGCGAGTTCTAGAAGTGGAGACCGTTGAGGTTTCAAAATGAGACATACCCTCAGGTAGTGGAGGATTGGATAAAGGTAATGTTTTATGTTTCCTAGCATGTGAAAAATATAATTGATCATATGGATATTTTAGTAACCATTCTTCTCCGTGGAGCATATTTGGGCTTCAGAGGTATCAACAGATAATACAATTATGTTATGCTCAGATTACAGGTTTTTGTGATAGATATCATTAAAGTTTAATGGTCTTGCATTATCCCCTTTATTGTGTAGTTGTGGACTCAAAAAATCATTATATATAACTATACATCTTGGATAGGACCCCTCTTGATTGTTTTCATTGTTTTGAGACTTTTCCAGGGTGACAGGGGGTCTCAATAGAGCCATATGTTTGTGATGTTTGATGGGAATCCCAACATGAACGAATCTAAAAACATGATGAAAAGTCAGTTACATACCAAGGTGGGTAGTATGGAGGTGTGGTGTATGAGTTATTTAACATGTAAATTTGAGGTATTTTTTATGTCAAATGGGGTCAAAACGATCCTTGGTTGTGGTGAGTTGGTGGGAAAGGCAATGGATATCTTTAGGATGTATGATCCTTTGTCTAGTTTATTTGTGTTTGATTTGGTGTATGAAATGTCTCTCCTCTACTACAACTGAAATTATAACATAGAGTCATATGACATATTTAGGGGATATAGCCTCTATTCGAGACTAAGTGATACAAATTGGGACCTTTTTTCCCAACCCTTATGTTGGAGGTTCCTACAAAGGGGACCATTGATCATATGTTTCTATTGATTGTGTAACCCAACTTTTTAAGGATAGAGATCCTCACATGAAATATTTCCATAGGGTAAGTGTAACCCTATCATGTTTTCAATGGTTTGGGTTCTTTGCTTTCCATCCATGATAAGATTATTTCTTCCAATAGATTTAGCTTTAGTTCTATTATATTGGTATGTATTTTTATGCATTAATATGGGGTGATCCCTAATTAGAGTAGGATGAGATCATTAACAAGAGGATAAACCATCATCTTTATTAGTTCTCTATGACTTCTTTTAGAATTCCAAATCCACTGAGTTTTCACATTCACAAGATCATGGAGGACTATGAGTACGTCCTTCCTGAGTATGTTTTGATTTTACCTCCACATATATATTTTGTTTTCTATATGTATCTTTAACTAGTATGACTCGATATATATTTTGTAATATCATATGATGTCATGTAGTTATGATATTTGGAAGTGCGGCTAGATTAGTTTATAAAGTAGGGGATTCATAATACACATTGTGTTTTTATTGGATGCCTTTTCTTATTGACCTAAGGGGATAATCAGGGATTGAGGTCAAGTTTGAATTGGTATCACTTGATCCAAGTGACTATCTATAATGTTTTTCCTCCCTTTAGAATCAATGGCCACTTCACCTAGTGGATGGAGATGAAATGGATCTCATTATTTGACATCAGTATGGTTTATAACAAGCTCTAGGTTCATGAGGTGTATGTAAAGAGTGTGTATTCCTAGAGTCACTATAGTTACATTGTGTTCTTGGTGAAACCCTGTTGATTATTAAATTATGTAGTAGATTAATCAAGAAATATTATACAGATCATTAACCATTCATAGGTCGACTCACGCTAATCTTTTGTGATGGTACCCTCATGTCACCTCTGTCAGATTTGGTGCACATGATACATTTGAGGTTAATGCTAGTAATTTTTTCAAAAGGTATTTAATTCATCAATGTGTGGATGAGGACTTCCTAGAAAATAAAGGAGTCCTTTTTGTAATAATTATGGGGTCCTTTTGGAGTGTGATGAGGGGATTCTCTTTTCTGAGATATGTCTCTATGTCATGGATTATAAAGATTTTTCTAGTATGGGTGGATATCTATAAGGATCATAGGATATATTTCAAGTTATTATTTTGTTATAATGAGGTGGTGTACTACTTGACTCTATGATTACAGTTATATTGGGTACTTGGTATTCTCAACATATTGAATCTAATGTGGTTTGTGTATGAGTCATTGTACGATAATGACCAAGGTAAGCTGGGATGTGAGATTGGATTTTCCCTTATCAAGGAGATAGTGGATTTGAGATCTCACATTTAAATACCTATCATGGGAATTTTTTTACATGGGTACATGGTTTTTGGAAACATATAAAACCATATGGGGTGTTAATTAGAGAAGGATAGTTAGATGCGATCTTAGTATCCCCACCTTTTTGCATAGTTTTTTATTTTTTGGAATAAAAATAAATAAATAATAGAATAATATAGAGACTCTAGTTTTTTAATGTAAGACTTAATAAAATTACTTAGAATATTTTTGGAACTAGTTATTGAGGTAGAATTCGAATTTGAGGCTCGTTGATCTCGGAATTATTTTTATAAAACTATAAAATATATTTCTTATCACCCATGCAAAATTTTTCAAAAATAATATAATATATCTAGAATGGATTATAAGATCATAAATTTGAGGCCATGATTGAATCTAGAGTAGTGGTTGTTTCCTAGGAATGACCTAATTTTAGTCTATGTGGGATGTCCAATTGAGGTAGTTGTTGCTGGGTGCATTTAATTAAAATAAATATTTTCTTATTTAATTTAAACTAAATTAACAAAACCAGTTTCTGTTATAAATAAGAATCTATGAAAAATATTTAGATTTAGGTGAATAACCCTAGGATTTTTGAGTGGAGCTTCTATAGGTTCTTCCTTGATGAATTGGGATCGAATAATGGCAGGTGATCTGATCAAGGATAATTTTGAGATTAAAGGAAATGCAGCCGGATCAAAACCTTAATCATTAGTAGTTGAATTCTTCCCCAAAAATGATACATGGTTGAGGTAGTACTCATCATATATGATTTTTCCCTTTTTATAAAATATTTAGCACGTATTTTACCTATAATTGATCTAGAATAATTATTCATCACATGATCCAGAAAAATTAATTATATTGATCCATTATAATTCCTACCTTATGTCACATGTTGCAACCCTATTTATGTAATAATTGGCCAAGAATTATTGGATAATGAAGGATAAATTTTTTAATTTTCTTACCCCCCTTTCTTCTCCATGTTCATTACCTGCAGAAAATAGGGCCACATTTCAACTATTTCGGGGTGGGTTCAGGGTCGGACAAAACCCAAGATTTTATATACTAGCAAGAATGGCACATGTATCAATTGTTTGTAAAGAAATTCTAAAATGAGTCGGATTGTGTTTTTAAATGAATTGGATCAGTACTATGGCTATGTGTCTCTAATCAGATATGTGATTATGGTGTGATTATGACAAGGACGGATCAATGGTTATTCAAGATAAGATTGATTATCCCGAATTTACCTATCGATGTGAGGTGATTGAATTTGGTCTGATGGGTTCAGTACTGAGTGATGTACGTGCGCAAGGTCTCGTGGTGGAGGCTACTCATTATGGTAATTAATGTGGCTCGAAAATCTGAGGGCCACTACCGAGTGTGGTGCATGACCAATGATTGATATAGGTTTGATTATAATGGTCAAATCTAGTTTTGGGCATGATTAATGGGAGTTTATTTTATTTTAATTATTTATAATAATAATTTTGTGTTGTTATTATTATTTTTAAAAATGATATTATTATTATTATTATTATTATTATTATAAGGAAATTAATCGAATTAATTAAAATAATTATGGGGAGCCACCGCAGCTTGCATGAGATGTGAAACCTATGAAAAATTAAGAAAAAATAGATAAATAATTAAGATAAAAGTAAATTTGTAAAATGAATATCATTTTAGGAAAAAGGGGGAAATAATTGAATATGTGTAACAACACGAGATTTTATGTAAAATATTCTTTTAATTTCATTAATTTCTTGTGTTGTATGTTACACCAAGATTACCTTGCGCTATATGCAACACCGTATTAGCTTGCAGTATATGCATCACTATTCTTGGATCGTGTTACACACAATTTTGATAATAGTTATTCTACTAAACATTGAGTATATATATATATATACTCAATGTATAAATGAAATATGGTTGGATTCTGTTATACGAAACAACAAAGGATTCTTGCACAACACACAACCCTGACTTGGCTTGCATTACACGCAATCGCGACCTTCCTCGATAGCGTGTGTTGTACGCAATCCCGGGTTTTACTAAACAACGATATATTATTATAATATTATTATGAACTAGACATTATGAATAGTATTAACTAGATTTTGAATTTTATAACATTATTATTCATCTTACACATTTTCTAGAACATCTTATAAGAACAAAATAAATTTTTCGGGTAAAATAAGTATTTTTCAAAAAATGATGTTTTGCTGCCTTTTGATGGCGCACCCACTTTCAATCTAGTTTTTGACATGTTTATAAGTTCAATTTGAAAAAATAAAATTCTTCTTTCGAATAAACAAATAAAAATTTACTTTCGGTAAATTTTTCATATTATTCTGGTAACTTTCATATTTTGATGAATATTAAAAACACGGTATATTTTAATTAAAAACAACTTTTTTCATCACAATAATTAATATGGTTAAATTATAATATTTAATGGTTTTAAAGTATAAATAGAATATAATTTTACCATTTAATATAATGTATGTCATTAGCATTGATTTTACATTAATTTCGTAGGTGTAATCATTTCAATCTTTTGAAATGTTTTAAAGAAAAACTCGTTTTCTTTCGACAATGGGATTAATTTTAATTTAATTTCTGCAACTTTTGTGTATTGAATTTGGAAAAATGGATTCCATATTTGGACTCAGTGGGTCCAGATTATGTTAATAAGCTACTTTTTATTTTTGGGAATTATGAATAGTAACTAAGGTAAATTTTATTTTCCATAGTTAAAGGTAAATTGGGTAATTAAGGGTAAATATAATATTATAAAATTACCCTAACACATGCCAAAATTCTATTGAATGGCTCAAAGTAGACCCATATAACCTACGGGTCAGATTAGATTCATTTTGTGGACATTTGACCATGAAAATAAGTTAATTATTATTAAAACCAAAGAAAGTTACAACATGTCGCTCTCTTAAATCTTATAAGTATAATAATTTTACATTACTGATAAACATCATAAAACTTCTAACTTGAATAGTCTCCAGAAATATAATAAAATTATCTACATCATGATAATTTATTTATAATTTTTAGGGATTAAATAATTGTCATTAATGGTGATACATTAATGATACAGAAATTATTTATTAAGTGGAAAATAAGTAATATTATTTTTATTGAAATAATAATACCCATTAAAAGGCCCAAAAACCAGCCAAAAACTTATTGGTAGTGTATATATACACCGTAATCATACAATTACCTAATATATATGTAACGCCCCGACCCCAGCTACCCAGAGTCGGTGCATTACTTCGTAACATTGGCATGATCACAAAAGATCAAGTCTCGAAAGAACGATTAGTTTCGTAGCCTTGGAAACACTAGATACATTCATAAACGTTACATTACATCATAAAGTGAAAAACTACAATAACAAAGTCTCCATAGTCCACACTCATATCCTCTTCTGACTATCCCTGCAGGTCATTCATAAAATACTTCTTCACATCCTGGAAAATATTAAAACATTGAAAGGGGTGAGCTCAGATGCTCAGTAAGGATAACAATATTGCGGAAGCTTTCATAAATAAACATTAACATTTAAGGCAATGTATAACTAAAACAAAAGCCTTTTAAACTTGAACTTCAACATAATATGGCAAAAGTAAAATGAGATAATGCCATTCACTTCTTCACATGGATATTCTACTGGCCGAATAATCACATGGAATATCAATAACCACTTTCATAATGATGGAATGTATAATGCCGGACATTCTGAAACATTTTGTCAAGGCCTCGGCCAAGACATCTAAAATGATTAAGGCCTCGGCCAAAACCATAAATCAAATTGGGAAAGGGCCTCGGCCAATTCCACGTCTAGTTGTCTCATGAGACCTACCGATGAAATTTTTTTTAGAAGATACTTACGTTTAAAATTGCTCACATATACTCCAGTGTTTTTCTGAAAACATTATGCAAGCTTCTGAAAACAAAATAACTAATTCTGAGACTGCTCGACTAATTACAGGCCATGATGGGTCCACGCCCAATCCCTTCCTGTCTACCACACTCGAGAGTCAGGTTTTCTGAAACATTTTTAAGCTTGCGTTAAGTATGTATACATTTGCATTGGATTTTTATATATTGGAGAGAAATATATCTTTTTTGAAATCATTTAAAAATCACATAATTATAAAAGAAAACCTTTTTAATAAATGTAAAAGTCAAATGGGTTTATACACCGTATAAAATAAAGTTGTGTATAAAACTAAATATGCCTCAATGAAAGGAGATTTAGATGAAGTCCTTACAAAGATCATTTTTTTAATAAAATAGATCTTTTATGTGTATTCAATATAAGTACACATAATGAAAGTACAAATGCAAGATAGGACATAATAATATCATGACATAATTTAAAAGTAGGAGATTAACCCAAAGAATGGAAGTTGGGTTAAGAAATTCCCTTACCTTGTGTCCGACTTGACTCAACCGTTCTTTAACCTCCTGAATAATAAACTAGAGTTAATATCTACCTTATTAAGAACCATTTTCAATTTCATTATCCTTTTTATATCACTTATTACAATGTTATGAACATTATGTAATTATTTAAGTTAATAACGGTCGTTTTGTCGATCTTTGGTACTTGAGTCAAAAATAAACTTCTTATAATTACAAGTTGTTCATGTGGTGAAATATCCATTATATCCGGAATTATATTCATGATGTAGATATCATATATATCATATATACAGTATATACATTCATTCATAATGTCACGTAACATTTAGAGGTAAGAAATGAAATGCACCGTTCATGGAGACGGTAAGCCGTACGTACGCATGAACGCTACTTTCATTTCAATTTCATATTTAATGGAACTAAATAATAATGATATAAATGTATAATATAATTCCAGTATAATATAGTGTATAATACCATTTACTCCATCCTTTATACATCCCACATATGGCATTAACGATTCAAATCACTTTGAGGGGGCGGTAGTCCGCACTTCCTAAAATGAAATTATCGCATTTTACCCATAATGGAAATCATAAAGTAATCCATAAATGAAAAATACAGAAGCATAAGTAAAACATAAACACATTATATATCATATATAAATATAGTGACATCTTAATGGCCACCTTTGAAGGTGTTATATGAGTGTTGAACAATCATCGTTTCGTGAGGCAGAAATTCGCCATCCACAGAAACCGTATGTTCTTTAACCATTAGATGTAGGTGTGTGTAAGTGTAGCTCGAATCCTTCTTATAACAACATCCTAGTATATTGAGGATACTGGTGTTGTTACAAAAGAAATGAATAAAAAGAGTTTAGGGGGTTGGAGAAGAAAAATAAAACAAAACAACATTATAAAAGACATTACCTCAAAATCGGGTAACTCTTTTTGATTTGAGCTAAAGGCTTCCTTGGGAAGAGTTCTGCCCAAAGTGAGGTTTCTAGGAGTAAGGGAGGAACGTTGGGAGAGTATTTGGGCAGAGGTTGGCCGAGCAAAATGGCTTTAAAGTGTAAATGAAGTGGGAGAGGTGGGGGCCTTTTATAAGTGGAGAGGAGGGGCACTTTTGGAAAGATTGAAATGTTACATTATTTCAAAATGCTTTTCGGATTCTAAAGGTCCCACAATTATATAATTCGAGGCTAAGGTGATAAGGTTTCGAAATCTCCTCATCCAATAGGATTTGGACAAGTGTAAGCCTTGGAATTTGCATTATCTTCTCATTTTATTTAAATCGTTAAATAATGAGGTCATCGCCACATCATAATGATGTCATAAATAATTTAATTTATTTAATGTCTAAAAATTATAAAACAAATACTATGATGTAGGAAATCATTTTAGCTTTCTAATGAATATTTATAGTCAAAATTTGGACTTGTGTAACCCTACTTAAAAATTGTTTTAGTAAAACAATTTATGTTAGTGTCATTTTCACTTTAACATTAAATAAAAAGTAATTTATGTTATTTCCCAACAAAAGTGGATCCATGGGGTCCCCAAGTTAGGCCATGGCTTGTCTTGGTCGGCCATGACTCAACCAATGAGGTTGGGACATGTGTCTAGGTCATTTCATATTATTAAAGTATTATTTATACCTTAAACTACACTAATTACCACTAATCGCGATTAAAACTTAATAAGTTACTATTCACCAAAAAATTATTTTTATCCCATTGAACCACATTTTACATACTAATGACAACCATGTATGTCGGATTTTCAAAATTCAATACACATTAGTGGTAAACTTTCATTTAAACGAAAAATCAGTTATTTAACTACCACTTAGTGGTTTCACTATTCATCAAAAAATGAAGTTTTTCAGAACAATGCCAAAATTTCACCCTAAGCTATAATTGATATTCCGAATTCAAAAATGATGTCTATTTTACAAAATTCCAAACATATAAGTTGCATTAATTAATTTTACAATTAATTCCCGCTGTTACGACAAATAGCGTGTTTTTAAGAAACAATTTATATCAAAAGATTGGCAGTTGTTTATGTCTAATTTCAATGTTAAATTAATTCTAATGACCACCATTGGATAAAATGGTAAAAATATATTCTAATTATACCTTAAAACCACTAAATAGTATAACTTATCACTATAAATTATTTTGATTAAAAAAGTTGTTTTAAGTATTTTTCACTATTCATAAAAATTTGGAAGTTCTCAGAAAATTACAAAAAATTCAACATAGGCTAATTTCAAAATTAGGAATACAAAAATGAAGTCCATTTTGAAATATAAAATTTCTATAAATTTAAAAGGTGGTTATTACTATTCATAACGGCTACTTTGATTAGTTGCGGTGTGTTAGAACTCGAACTTGCGTACAATGCAAGCTATTGCATTATTGAAAGAGAGGCGTATCGTGGAAGCTCAGGGTGTTACATTCTCCCCTCCTTCAATAAATTGCGTCCTCGCAATTTGAAATTTTTCTTTGAAAATAAAAGGTTGAAAAGAGACAATACCTTTGAGGAAAACCCACATCGGAAATAAGGTTAATAAATATATAACATTAAAAGAAAGCAGGATAATTACAAAGGTCACCCGATATAGCCCATTCTAGGATTATATAAAAATATGGATATGGAGGAGAAACAAACCATCAAGGTCTGATGGAGAGTTATATAAAATAGGATTAGAAGAAAGTTTAACCATAAGAAAATCACAAACTTGTGATTGGTGAAACGGTCATTGAATCCCCAGTTGGAAAAGTTAACCGACAACATTTTTGTTTTAAGTTACCTTTTATAATGTTGAGGAATTTATTTATGAGATTTACTAAGAATGTAAGGGAATATACATACTTGTTATGTATACTTTCATTCGTTAATAAATTTTTACCACAAACCCAACTTTTACTCCAAATGGTAACAGAACTCAAAAATATTCTATTTATCCTAATTGTATAAGGTTCAAAATGTTAACACATACCATTTAGATTAGTAAAACTATTTTGTAATAACCAGGGACTTCCTGTAGGCTAGTGGTAGGAAATAAAGGCCTGTCGCACTATGATTGTGGGTTCGATTCCTGCAGCTTTGTCCGACGCGACGGGTTATTCCCCACCCTGCAGGTTGTCCTTTTCCTAAAATATAGTACTATACTATTCCAAAAATAATCTTCATAAATGTTTTAACCTTAAACAATACTATCCAAAGTTCAACATAATCCACTCCATCCTTAATAGTTATCCAAAATACCTTCATCCAGACTTTCTCTAAAAGGTCTCTAAATTCCAAAATCAATTGTAACATCAGATTCCCCAAACAAAGAAAAGTTTCTCTTATTGTCACATACTAAAAATATGATTACCTTAATCATATTAAAACCTTACTGAAATCAAAAAGTACTGCAGTACAATCCATATATATATATTACATTATTCTTATAACCAGAATATAATCCTTGAGTCCAAAAGCACCAATACATTAGTTATTCTGCTTCAACTGTAGTAACAGCATAAGATTGTCCTTGATCCCTTGGCCTTTTCTGAGGTAAGTTTCCCTGATGCTTAGGACATTCATTTTCATAATGACCCATTTCTCTACAATTGTAGCATTCAACTTTGACAGCCTCTTTCTTTCCCTTGCAATCACGAGCCTGGTGACCCTTTTCTCCACATTTATAACAAACTCCCATTCCTTTTAGGCAAGTACCAGGGTGATTCTTCCCACAATTATCACATAATGGAAAATCCTTCTTTCCCTTTTTCCCTTTATCTGTCTCTTGTTCCACCGTTCTCTTCTTCTCTTGCTTTACTTTGTTGTCATAAGACTTAGAGAATTCCTTTTCTGTCTTGATAGCACACGAGACAATATCTTCGTATGATGAGAAGGATTGTGATACCAAAGCTCGACAGAGAAATGGTTTTAACCCATCAAAGAAACGATCAATCTTACTCCTTGGGTTACGTATGTAATCTGCAGCATACCTTGCTAACCTTGTAAAGTTAGCCTCATACTTTGCGACATTCTCATCCTCCTTCTGCCTCAGACTCAGAAATTGCCTTTCCATATCTGCTCGATGGTCACGAGGAAAGTATTTTTCTAAGAAAAGCTCTTTGAACTCCCTCCATTCCATATTCGATATGTCATCATCTTCCTTTGTGTTTTGAATCAGCGACCACCACTGATCGGCATCTCCAGTGAGGCGGTAAACTGCCATGACAACCTTCTCCCTTTCACTACTCCCCAAGGCATGGAATATTTTCTCTAAGGAATTTATCCATTGCTCAGCTACTATAGGATTTGTACTCCCATTGAAGGTTGGTGGTTGTTGCCTCATGAAGCGGTCTAACATTGATCCTCCACGTTGCGGATCAGGGTGCTCCATACGAGTAAGGTTATTATTCATAACCTGAGTGAGTTGTCCAAGTATGGTAGTAAGTTGATCAGCACCAGTTGTATCTCCAGATCCACAATAATTATCTTGATCAGGAGGGCAATCCCTACACGGAGTTCGTGCATTGATACGGTTTCCATTCCTTCTACTAGGCGCCATTTCTAAACAATGGCATAAACTAGATTAGTTTATGAATCAAAATACATAATTCCATACTTGTAAAACACTTTACATAAATTGAACTATTTATGGATATAATCCATAATCATAAAAAGAAATGTTTTCTTTGAGGAAGTATATACTCATAACCCTTCATAGTGGTTTGTAAATAAAATGAGAATTATCCTAAGAATATCCCCCGGGAGTGTCGTAACCAAGAGTGCAGCAAGGCCCGATGTCGTGCACCAGTTCCCGTTCGAGTCTAGCTCAAAGCGGTGTTTTCGGGTTTTACCCCTAGGTACATCTGTGCCAGAGCCGCCTCTACCTGCTCGTATCCAGACAGGGATGTATTGCTCGGAAAACTCATAACTTCTCTATAATACCAAAATTCTAGGAAGTTCTTCTATACTAATCCTCAAAGTCTATCTTTGGGCTATGTGCTCTAATCAGAGTTTATCTAAATCTAGCTTCCAAGGTTAGTACTAAACTGCCTCTGATACCAACTGTAACGCCCCAACCCCAGCTACCCAGAGTCGGTGCATTACTTCGTAACATTTGCATGATCACAAAAGATCAAGTCTCGAAAGACCGATTAGTTTAGTAGCCTTGGAAACACTAGATACATTCATAAACGTTACATTACATCATAAAGTGAAAAACTACAATAACAAAGTCTCCATAGTCCACACTCATATCCTCTTCTGACTATCCCTGCAGGTCATTCATAAAATACTTCTTCACATCCTGGAAAATATTAAAACATTGAAAGGGGTGAGCTCAGATGCTCAGTAAGGATAACAATATTGCGGAAGCTTTCATAAATAAACATTAACATTTAAGGCAATGTATAACTAAAACAAAAGCCTTTTAAACTTGAACTTCAACATAATATGGCAAAAGTAAAATGAGATAATGCCATTCACTTCTTCACATGGATATTCTACTGGCCGAATAATCACATGCAATATCAATAACCACTTTCATAATGATGGAATGTATAATGCCGGACATTCTGAAACATTTTGTCAAGGCCTCGGCCAAGACATCTAAAATGATTAAGGCCTCGGCCAAAACCATAAATCAAATTGGGAAAGGGCCTCGGCCAATTCCACGTCTAGTTGTCTCATGAGACCTACCGATGAAATTTTTTTTAGAAGATACTTACGTTTAAAATTGCTCACATATACTCCAGTGTTTTTCTGAAAACATTATGCAAGCTTCTGAAAACAAAATAACTAATTCTGAGACTGCTCGACTAATTACAGGCCATGATGGGTCCACGCCCAATCCCTTCCTGTCTACCACACTCGAGAGTCAGGTTTTCTGAAACATTTTTAAGCTTGCGTTAAGTATGTATACATTTGCACTGGATTTTTATATATTGGAGAGAAATATATCTTTTTTGAAATCATTTAAAAATCACATAATTATAAAAGAAAACCTTTTTAATAAATGTAAAAGTCAAATGGGTTTATACACCGTATAAAATAAAGTTGTGTATAAAACTAAATATGCCTCAATGAAAGGAGATTTAGATGAAGTCCTTACAAAGATCATTTTTTTAATAAAATAGATCTTTTATGTGTATTCAATATAAGTACACATAATGAAAGTACAAATGCAAGATAGGACATAATAATATCATGACATAATTTAAAAGTAGGAGATTAACCCAAAGAATGGAAGTTGGGTTAAGAAATTCCCTTACCTTGTGTCCGACTTGACTCAACCGTTCTTTAACCTCCTGAATAATAAACTAGAGTTAATATCTACCTTATTAAGAACCATTTTCAATTTCATTATCCTTTTTATATCACTTATTACAATGTTATGAACATTATGTAATTATTTAAGTTAATAACGGTCGTTTTGTCGATCTTTGGTACTTGAGTCAAAAATAAACTTCTTATAATTACAAGTTGTTCATGTGGTGAAATATCCATTATATCCGGAATTATATTCATGATGTAGATATCATATATATCATATATACAGTATATACATTCATTCATAATGTCACGTAACATTTAGAGGTAAGAAATGAAATGCACCGTTCATGGAGAAGTTAAGCCGTACGTACGCATGAACGCTACTTTCATTTCAATTTCATATTTAATGGAACTAAATAATAATGATATAAATGTATAATATAATTCCAGTATAATATAGTGTATAATACCATTTACTCCATCCTTTATACATCCCACATATGGCATTAACGATTCAAATCACTTTGAGGGGGCGGTAGTCCGCACTTCCTAAAATGAAATTATCACATTTTACCCATAATGGAAATCATAAAGTAAGCCATAAATGAAAAATACAGAAGCATAAGTAAAACATAAACACATTATATATCATATATAAATATAGTGACATCTTAATGGCCACCTTTGAAGGTGTTATATGAGTGTTGAACAATCATCGTTTCGTGAGGCAGAAATTCGCCATCCACAGAAACCGTATGTTCTTTAACCATTAGATGTAGGTGTGTGTAAGTGTAGCTCGAATCCTTCTTATAACAACATCCTAGTATATTGAGGATACTGGTGTTGTTACAAAAGAAATGAATAAAAAGAGTTTAGGGGGTTGGAGAAGAAAAATAAAACAAAACAACATTATAAAAGACATTACCTCAAAATCGGGTAACTCTTTTTGATTTGAGCTAAAGGCTTCCTTGGGAAGAGTTCTGCCAAAAGTGAGGTTTCTAGGAGTAAGGGAGGAATGTTGGGAGAGTATTTGGGCAGAGGTTGGCCGAGCAAAATGGCTTGAAAGTGTAAATGAAGTGGGAGAGGTGGGGGCCTTTTATAAGTGGAGAGGAGGGGCACTTTTGGAAAGATTGAAATGTTACATTATTTCAAAATGCTTTTCGGATTCTAAAGGTCCCACAATTATATAATTCGAGGCTACGGTGATAAGGTTTCGAAATCTCCTCATCCAATAGGATTTGGACAAGTGTAAGCCTTGGATTTTGCATTATCTTCTCATTTTATTTAAATCGTTAAATAATGAGGTCATCGCCACATCATAATGATGTCATAAATAATTTAATTTATTTAATGTCTAAAAATTATAAAACAAATACTATGATGTAGGAAATCATTTTAGCTTTCTAATGAATATTTATAGTCAAAATTTGGACTTGTGTAACCCTACTTAAAAATTGTTTTAGTAAAACAATTTATGTTAGTGTCATTTTCACTTTAACATTAAATAAAAAGTAATTTATGTTATTTCCCAACAAAAGTGGATCCATGGGGTCCCCAAGTTAGGCCATGGCTTGTCTTGGTCGGCCATGACTCAACCAATGAGGTTGGGACATGTGTCTAGGTCATTTCATATTATTAAAGTATTATTTATACCTTAAACTACACTAATTACCACTAATCGCGATTAAAACTTAATAAGTTACTATTCACCAAAAAATTATTTTTATCCCATTGAACCACATTTTACATACTAATGACAACCATGTATGTCGGATTTTCAAAATTCAATACACATTAGTGGTAAACTTTCATTTAAACGAAAAATCAGTTATTTAACTACCACTTAGTGGTTTCACTATTCATCAAAAATTGAAGTTTTTCAGAACAATGCCAAAATTTCACCCTAAGCTATAATTGATATTCCGAATTCAAAAATGATGTCTATTTTACAAAATTCCAAACATATAAGTTGCATTAATTAATTTTACAATTAATTCCCGCTGTTACGACAAATAGCGTGTTTTTAAGAAACAATTTATATCAAAAGATTGGCAGTTGTTTATGTCTAATTTCAATGTTAAATTAATTCTAATGACCACCATTGGATAAAATGGTAAAAATATATTCTAATTATACCTTAAAACCACTAAATAGTATAACTTATCACTATAAATTATTTTGATTAAAAAAGTTGTTTTAAGTATTTTTCACTATTCATAAAAATTTGGAAGTTCTCAGAAAATTACAAAAAATTCAACATAGGCTAATTTCAATATTAGGAATACAAAAATGAAGTCCATTTTGAAATATAAAATTTCTATAAATTTAAAAGGTGGTTATTACTATTCATAACGGCTACTTTGATTAGTTGCGGTGTGTTAGAACTCGAACTTGCGTACAATGCAAGCTATTGCATTATTGAAAGAGAGGCGTATCGTGGAAGCTCAGGGTGTTACATTCTCCCCTCCTTCAATAAATTGCGTCCTCGCAATTTGAAATTTTTCTTTGAAAATAAAAGATTGAAAAGAGACAATACCTTTGAGGAAAACCCACATCGGAAATAAGGTTAATAAATATATAACATTAAAAGAAAGCAGGATAATTACAAAGGTCACCCGATATAGCCCATTGTAGGATTATATAAAAATATGGATATGGAGGAGAAACAAACCATCAAGGTCTGATGGAGAGTTATATAAAATAGGATTAGAAGAAAGTTTAACCATAAGAAAATCACAAACTTGTGATTGGTGAAACGGTCATTGAATCCCCAGTTGGAAAAGTTAACCGACAACATTTTTGTTTTAAGTTACCTTTTATAATGTTGAGGAATTTATTTATGAGATTTACTAAGAATGTAAGGGAATATACACACTTGTTATGTATACTTTCATTCGTTAATAAATTTTTACCACAAACCCAACTTTTACTCCAAATGGTAACAGAACTCAAAAATATTCTATTTATCCTAATTGTATAAGGTTCAAAATGTTAACACATACCATTTAGATTAGTAAAACTATTTTGTAATAACCAGGGAGTTCCTGTAGGCTAGTGGTAGGAAATAAAGGCCTGTCGCACTATGATTGTGGGTTCGATTCCTGCAGCTTTGTCCGACGCGACGGGTTATTCCCCACCCTGCAGGTTGTCCTTTTCCTAAAATATAGTACTATACTATTCCAAAAATAATCTTCATAAATGTTTTAACCTTAAACAATACTATCCAAAGTTCAACATAATCCACTCCAACCTTAATAGTTATCCAAAATACCTTCATCCAGACTTTCTCTAAAAGGTCTCTAAATTCCAAAATCAATTGTAACATCAGATTCCCCAAACAAAGAAAAGTTTCTCTTATTGTCACATACTAAAAATATGATTACCTTAATCATATTAAAACCTTACTGAAATCAAAAAGTACTGCAGTACAATCCATATATATATATTACATTATTCTTATAACCAGAATATAATCCTTGAGTCCAAAAGCACCAATACATTAGTTATTCTGCTTCAACTGTAGTAACAGCATAAGATTGTCCTTGATCCCTTGGCCTTTTCTGAGGTAAGTTTCCCTGATGCTTAGGACATTCATTTGCATAATGACCCATTTCTCTACAATTGTAGCATTCAACTTTGACAGCCTCTTTCTTTCCCTTGCAATCACGAGCCTGGTGACCCTTTTCTCCACATTTATAACAAACTCCCATTCCTTTTAGGCAAGTACCAGGGTGATTCTTCCCACAATTATCACATAATGGAAAATCCTTCTTTCCCTTTTTCCCTTTATCTGTCTCTTGTTCCACCGTTCTCTTCTTCTCTTGCTTTACTTTGTTGTCATAAGACTTAGAGAATTCCTTTTCTGTCTTGATAGCACACGAGACAATATCTTCGTATGATGAGAAGGATTGTGATACCAAAGCTCGACAGTGAAATGGTTTTAACCCATCAAAGAAACGATCAATCTTACTCCTTGGGTTACGTATGTAATCTGCAGCATACCTTGCTAACCTTGTAAAGTTAGCCTCATACTTTGCGACATTCTCATCCTCCTTCTGCCTCAGACTCAGAAATTGCCTTTCCATATCTGCTCGATGGTCACGAGGAAAGTATTTTTCTAAGAAAAGCTCTTTGAACTCCCTCCATTCCATATTCGATATGTCATCATCTTCCTTTGTGTTTTGAATCAGCGACCACCACTGATCGGCATCTCCAGTGAGGCGGTAAACTGCCATGAAAACCTTCTCCCTTTCACTACTCCCCAAGGCATGGAATATTTTCTCTAAGGAATTTATCCATTGCTCAGCTACTATAGGATTTGTACTCCCATTGAAGGTTGGTGGTTGTTTCCTCATGAAGCGGTCTAACATTGATCCTCCACGTTGCGGATCAGGGTGCTCCATACGAGTAAGGTTATTATTCATAACCTGAGTGAGTTGTCCAAGTATGGTAGTAAGTTGATCAGCACCAGTTGTATCTCCAGATCCACAATAATTATCTTGATCAGGAGGGAAATCCCTACACGGAGTTCGTGCATTGATACGGTTTCCATTCCTTCTACTAGGCGCCATTTCTAAACAATGGCATAAACTAGATTAGTTTATGAATCAAAATACATAATTCCATACTTGTAAAACACTTTACATAAATTGAACTATTTATGGATATAATCCATAATCATAAAAAGAAATGTTTTCTTTGAGGAAGTATATACTCATAACCCTTCATAGTGGTTTGTAAATAAAATGAGAATTATCCTAAGCATATCCCCCGGGAGTGTCGTAACCAAGAGTGCAGCAAGGCCCGATGTCGTGCACCAGTTCCCGTTCGAGTCTAGCTCAAAGCGGTGTTTTCGGGTTTTACCCCTAGGTACATCTGTGCCAGAGCCGCCTCTACCTGCTCGTATCCAGACAGGGATGTATTGCTCGGAAAACTCATAACTTCTCTATAATACCAAAATTCTAGGAAGTTCTTCTATACTAATCCTCAAAGTCTATCTTTGGGCTATGTGCTCTAATCAGAGTTTATCTAAATCTAGCTTCCAAGGTTAGTACTAAACTGCCTCTGATACCAACCGTAACGCCCCAACCCCAGCTACCCAGAGTCGGTGCATTACTTCGTAACATTGGCATGATCACAAAAGATCAAGTCTCGAAAGACCGATTAGTTTAGTAGCCTTGGAAACACTATATACATTCATAAACGTTACATTACATCATAAAGTGAAAAACTACAATAACAAAGTCTCCATAGTCCACACTCATATCCTCTTCTGACTATCCCTGCAGGTCATTCATAAAATACTTCTTCACATCCTGGAAAATATTAAAACATTGAAAGGGGTGAGCTCAGATGCTCAGTAAGGATAACAATATTGCGGAAGCTTTCATAAATAAACATTAACATTTAAGGCAATGTATAACTAAAACAAAAGCCTTTTAAACTTGAACTTCAACATAATATGGCAAAAGTAAAATGAGATAATGCCATTCACTTCTTCACATGGATATTCTACTGGCCGAATAATCACATGCAATATCAATAACCACTTTCATAATGATGGAATGTATAATGCCGGACATTCTGAAACATTTTGTCAAGGCCTCGGCCAAGACATCTAAAATGATTAAGGCCTCAGCCAAAACCATAAATCAAATTGGGAAAGGGCCTCGGCCAATTCCACGTCTAGTTGTCTCATGAGACCTACCGATGAAATTTTTTTTAGAAGATACTTACGTTTAAAATTGCTCACATATACTCCAGTGTTTTTCTGAAAACATTATGCAAGCTTCTGAAAACAAAATAACTAATTCTGAGACTGCTCGACTAATTACAGGCCATGATGGGTCCACGCCCAATCCCTTCCTGTCTACCACACTCGAGAGTCAGGTTTTCTGAAACATTTTTAAGCTTGCGTTAAGTATGTATACATTTGCACTGGATTTTTATATATTGGAGAGAAATATATCTTTTTTGAAATCATTTAAAAATCACATAATTATAAAAGAAAACCTTTTTAATAAATGTAAAAGTCAAATGGGTTTATACACCGTATAAAATAAAGTTGTGTATAAAACTAAATATGCCTCAATGAAAGGAGATTTAGATGAAGTCCTTACAAAGATCATTTTTTTAATAAAATAGATCTTTTATGTGTATTCAATATAAGTACACATAATGAATGTACAAATGCAAGATAGGACATAATAATATCATGACATAATTTAAAAGTAAGAGATTAACCCAAAGAATGGAAGTTGGGTTAAGAAATTCCCTTACCTTGTGTCCGACTTGACTCAACCGTTCTTTAACCTCCTGAATAATAAACTAGAGTTAATATCTACCTTATTAAGAACCATTTTCAATTTCATTATCCTTTTTATATCACTTATTACAATGTTATGAACATTATGTAATTATTTAAGTTAATAACGGTCGTTTTGTCGATCTTTGGTACTTGAGTCAAAAATAAACTTCTTATAATTACAAGTTGTTCATGTGGTGAAATATCCATTATATCCGGAATTATATTCATGATGTAGATATCATATATATCATATATACAGTATATACATTCATTCATAATGTCACGTAACATTTAGAGGTAAGAAATGAAATGCACCGTTCATGGAGACGGTAAGCCGTACGTACGCATGAACGCTACTTTCATTTCAATTTCATATTTAATGGAACTAAATAATAATGATATAAATGTATAATATAATTCCAGTATAATATAGTGTATAATACCATTTACTCCATCCTTTATACATCCCACATATGGCATTAACGATTCAAATCACTTTGAGGGGGCGGTAGTCCGCACTTCCTAAAATGAAATTATCGCATTTTACCCATAATGGAAATCATAAAGTAAGCCATAAATGAAAAATACAGAAGCATAAGTAAAACATAAACACATTATATATCATATATAAATATAGTGACATCTTAATGGCCACCTTTGAAGGTGTTATATGAGTGTTGAACAATCATCGTTTCGTGAGGCAGAAATTCGCCATCCATAGAAACCGTATGTTCTTTAACCATTAGATGTAGGTGTGTGTAAGTGTAGCTCGAATCCTTCTTATAACAACATCCTAGTATATTGAGGATACTGGTGTTGTTACAAAAGAAATGAATAAAAAGAGTTTAGGGGGTTGGAGAAGAAAAATAAAACAAAACAACATTATAAAAGACATTACCTCAAAATCGGGTAACTCTTTTTGATTTGAGCTAAAGGCTTCCTTGGGAAGAGTTCTGCCCAAAGTGAGGTTTCTAGGAGTAAGGGAGGAATGTTGGGAGAGTATTTGGGCAGAGGTTGGCCGAGCAAAATGGCTTTAAAGTGTAAATGAAGTGGGATAGGTGGGGGCCTTTTATAAGTGGAGAGGAGGGGCACTTTTGGAAAGATTGAAATGTTACATTATTTCAAAATGCTTTTCGGATTCTAAAGGTCCCACAATTATATCCTTCGAGGCTAAGGTGATAAGGTTTCGAAATCTCCTCATCCAATAGGATTTGGACAAGTGTAAGCCTTGGATTTTGCATTATCTTCTCATTTTATTTAAATCGTTAAATAATGAGGTCATCGCCACATCATAATGATGTCATAAATAATTTAATTTATTTAATGTCTAAAAATTATAAAACAAATACTATGATGTAGGAAATCATTTTAGCTTTCTAATGAATATTTATAGTCAAAATTTGGACTTGTGTAACCCTACTTAAAAATTGTTTTAGTAAAACAATTTATGTTAGTGTCATTTTCACTTTAACATTAAATAAAAAGTAATTTATGTTATTTCCCAACAAAAGTGGATCCATGGGGTCCCCAAGTTAGGCCATGGCTTGTCTTGGTCGGCCATGACTCAACCAATGAGGTTGGGACATGTTTCTAGGTCATTTCATATTATTAAAGTATTATTTATACCTTAAACTACACTAATTACCACTAATCGCGATTAAAACTTAATAAGTTACTATTCACCAAAAAATTATTTTTATCCCATTGAACCAAATTTTACATACTAATGACAACCATGTATGTCGGATTTTCAAAATTCAATACACATTAGTGGTAAACTTTCATTTAAACAAAAAATCAGTTATTTAACTACCACTTAGTGGTTTCACTATTCATCAAAAATTGAAGTTTTTCAGAACAATGCCAAAATTTCACCCTAAGCTATAATTGATATTCCGAATTCAAAAATGATGTCTATTTTACAAAATTCCAAACATATAAGTTGCATTAATTAATTTTACAATTAATTCCCGCTGTTACGACAAATAGCGTGTTTTTAAGAAACAATTTATATCAAAAGATTGGCAGTTGTTTATGTCTAATTTCAATGTTAAATTAATTCTAATGACCACCATTGGATAAAATGGTAAAAATATATTCTAATTATACCTTAAAACCACTAAATAGTATAACTTATCACTATAAATTATTTTGATTAAAAAAGTTGTTTTAAGTATTTTTCACTATTCATAAAAATTTGGAAGTTCTCAGAAAATTACAAAAAATTCAACATAGGCTAATTTCAATATTAGGAATACAAAAATGAAGTCCATTTTGAAATATAAAATTTCTATAAATTTAAAAGGTGGTTATTACTATTCATAACGACTAATTTGATTAGTTGCGGTGTGTTAGAACTCGAACTTGCGTACAATGCAAGCTATTGCATTATTGAAAGAGAGGCGTATCGTGGAAGCTCAGGGTGTTACAATATAACCGTTTGGAGCCTTTTAAAACTGATTATGACACTTATATTATTTTATTTTAAATGATGCCAAAGTTGTCACCTTCATAATTTAATAAACATAACAATTTAAATATTGGGATTTTAAGATGCTAAATTCGAGTAAAAGTATTATTGTGAAATTTAATAGATTTACATTCATAATGTGAATTTATTTTTAATTTTTATGCAACAAATCAGTATATTAAATAATTATACAATAATGTTGTAGTAATTATTTTATTAAGCGATAAACCAAATAAATGGTTTTTAAAATAATAAAATAAATATTATACGAACTATTTAATGTGATCCACTAATTTTATAGATACATATGTCCTTTTATGAATATATTAAAGCTTTTAGTTTGAACATATCTTCTGTATATATTTTATTAAAATTCAATTATATTAATAGTGTCAAGATTGACACTATTGGTATTTTATAAAAATAACATATTATAAAATTGTTTAAAAATCACAAAAATATTTAAAAATTATAAATTTAGATTTATATGGTCTATAATGTTATAAAGTAAACAATTATGGAAAATTAACAACAAATAAGTAATTATTTGTTATAAGTTAAAATTTAGAATTTTATTTCCACAAATAAACATAAATAGATTAAATAAGGATAAATCAAAATTATAAGGTTTAAAATAAGATCCAAACATGTCTAAATTTGATTGGTTGATGATATTACAACCCTATATCATTTAATATTTGAATATGAGTCATTTTTGGAGGTCTTTAAGTGGGGTTAGATTTAATATAAATTAATATTTTTAAGAATTCCAAAGGTGTCCTCTCCTCCCTTACAAAAGGGAACCTCCTCCCTCTCTTCAACACACCACATTGAGTCTTAAAGCTCGGCCAACCCCTACCCAATTCTCTTCTTCACTTCCCTAGAAACATCCTAGAGGTCCTGGTATTATTCAAACACCAATTTTAGTGCCCTAAGAGGAGGTCTCAAAGATGCGCTTCAAAGAAGTGGAAATTTCCGTTACCGATTCTTTCACCTTTATTTCTTCTTCCACTTCTTCTTATTAGGTGGTATCATTATGAAGTAATAAAATCAGTATCACTAATATACTTATATATTATTATAAGTATTAAACAACCCTATTTCACCATCTATCCATCCTACAGAAAATGAAATCACCGCGCGTGCGTACTTACGGAATACCGTCTCCACGCCGTGGTGTAATCGATTTTACACCACCACCTTACGTTGATGGGTATAATGGTGTAAATAATAACTATATATGATTATTGTAAAGTGATATTTATTCTTTAATAGTATACATACACTCCAATAAAATTCCATGATCATGGGAACGATATGATCCGTCGTACATACGTACGAAATACCGTCTCCACAACAAGATGAGATTCATTATCAATGATTTACCATTCATTAATGATTATAAAGTATATATAATAAGTAATAATGAAATATATGACATAATAATGATACTGTAGTTATGTATATATATATGTGTATTTCATCCAATTAATTCCATTCAATTCAATGAGGAAACAAAAACAACGTTCATGCGTACGTACGGCCTACCGTCTCCATGAACGGTGTATTTCTTTCCATTTATCGATCTATTATATATATGTATATTCTGAATATATATTATATATAAATCATGTTTTAAATTCTGGATGTAATTAATCATGATCTAAATAATCATATGAATAATTACAAGTCAAAACACGGACGACAAATGAAACGATTTTACCTAAAACGCTCTTTAACATGGAATTTACAAAAGAACGGGTAATATAAAGTCATAAGTGAACCATATATGATATAATAACAATTAATATGATTCTGTAATAAGTCAATAACATTATTTAAATCATTATACTGGAGGTTTGGATACGTACGAAGCATATCGGACCTATGGAAAGGGATAATTATTCCAATCTCATTCTTATCCGATATTGTTTATTCGTAAGTATTTACTGCGGGTTATGTTTATTATCCATGTCCATATGTTCTCAAAATGTTTTCATAAAATTTTTAATTTACTTCCATGTATGTTTAAAGATAGTTTTACCCTTTTCTACTTTTACCACATCGTATGGATGGAATCTTTCTTTTTTTTACCATACGAGTTACTTTTTTACTTTTCCGACAAAAGTACGAGAAAAATGTTATTTTTAACTTATACGGCGTGAACGGATTTTTACGGTTTTATAAAGCCTTATTTTCATGAAGCTTACTCCAAAATATTTCATGACTATTTTCAACAAAATATATTTCATTTTAAATTTTCTGATGTTTTTTGAAAAGAAATTGATTTTGAAGAAGAAAGGATATTTTCCTCAAAAATTCATTTCACGTGTTTTATCAAAACCATTTTTCCATCTAAGATGACATTATTTCATATGTGTATTTTTCAAGTATATTGTCTCTATGATTTACATGGTTTCACTTTTCTTATTATGAAATGAAATCTATTTCTTTTATATGGATTATGTGATGATGTGATGATGTTTATGAAACCCATTTTATTCGTTGGGTTATTATGAATGATGTATGTTTATTTTGTGGCCCAAGTAAGAATGATTTCATTATGAGATGGGTGGGACCTATATATACATCAAATGCATTGGGTAAAGATTTATATCTCATGAGATAGACATGACTGGAACGGTAAGTTAATCTGGTTCAGTATTACAGGACTGGAATGAGGAGTGAACTCGATTCAGAAAGGGACTTTGTCCACTAAGATTGTCTTGGCAGCAATGCCTTGGCTACTATGGAAATCATTACATGTTCTTAATGGATGCCACAATTACATGTTTTATTCTCATGCTACTTTATCATGATTTTTTTCCATTATGATCTATGCCATATGTACTTCCATGTTTTATGTCGTTGCTCAAGATTTTTAATGTTCATATTTTTTTAAGTTCAAATGTATATGGTATGTTTTATTTTATCCATGCTTACCTTACGGGGAATCTGAGCTCACCCTTTTTATGTTTTCTTTCCCCCCAGGATTAAAAGAAAGATTTTAGGTAAGGAAACAAAAATGGGAAGATCTTTATGGGAGATGTTGAAGATCTTTCACCACAATTAGAAGATTATGTTCCATGTTTCCAAAGACACTAAACTATTACGGTTCATGTGTTTCTGTTTTTGTTATGTATTAAGTATTCCGCTAAAGTAATGTAATTTCCATGTACGTCAAGATTTGGGTCTCTACAGTTGGTATCAGGGGAAAGGTTTAGTCAACCTTTGGAAACTAGGATGTGAAAACGTTAGTGAGATCCCTTGAGATATTTCTAAGGTGTGTCAAGGGATGTCCCTAAGGATAAGTATATGTATAGGATATAGTTCTAGAACAATGGTAATGATATTAGAATTTAACCTAATATGTTAGATATTCAGTGTGCTTCCCCTTTACTATGTTATTTTCCCTAGCATGATTTTTTCCTCTCACGCTATTCTTTTTGGGTTTTAGAAAATGGCTGAAAACAGGAAGATTCACAATAATGGAGGATATGATAGAAAATGGAATGATTTTCATCATGAGAAGCCAAATGAAACAGGATCTGGAAGTCCAAACATCGTTATTATGCCTAATCAGCAATCTCATAATACGGTTAATAATCTCAACTTTGGTATGTTTCCCGACTTAGATAATAAGAGAAAGATGGAGTTTCATGATGATCATAGAGGAAAGAAAGTTCAATTTCCCTCATGTAAATCATGTGGGAAGACGCATCAGGGAGATTGTTTCAAAGGAATTATAAGATGCTTTGGGTGTGGAAAAAAAGGACACAAAGCCAGTAAGTTCAAAGGATAATGGTATTTCTACGACATCAACAATGATTAGATGTTTTAAATGTGGAATGTACGGGCATTATGCAAACCAATCCCCTAATGGAAAATCTCAGGAAGACAATCAGCATGGTCATATGGGTAGTATTTATGTGGATGATGATTAGGAGACTACAAATGATATATGATCTGAAAGAAGTGTTGAAGCTGAGTCGGTTGTTTTAGAAGGTAGTGGAATGATTGTATGTTTATCGAGAGTTATGTTGTATAGTTAATGGTTCTATGGAATAAAGAATCATATAAGGATTGTTACACTATTGCTTTTCCTAATAGTATTTGATAGTATATGTTGAATGGTACCAGTAACCATGGAAGGGTATTCAGATAATTTTGTAAAGTAGATGATATGCGCATAATGAAGGAATAAGAATATAATGAGATGTTTGATTGTATTCATCAGCTCATGATTGATATAAGGACTAAGTGATATCATGGTTTGAGTATATAGAATTTTGAGGATTTTGGTATGTGGAAAGTGTTGACTTTTAACTGCATTCATGTTTTCACTGAGGTTAAATGGGTATTCATTTTTCAAGAGAATACATGATTAAGGCCTTCGAATGTTTGGAATGTGACCAATAAGACATATCTTATGATATATGGGGATCAACGATGGTATTAAATCTCTGGTAATCGTTTTCACTATATTATGAGAGTGGACTGCAGTAATATGGATAACCCTAATGATTGGAATGTATTATGTTGGACATAAGTTAGTTTTGTTTAAGGATAGAATTTTTTTCAATATTATTGATGGGATGTTATAGTAACATAGTTTTAGAAAAAAGAAAACCTACAGGATGGGCGATAACCCATAGCGTCGGACAAGGCTATGGGAATCGAACCCACAACCGAAGTGCGATAGGCCTTTATCGTCTAACACTGGCCTACAGCAAGTCCCTGGTTATTAGAAACTAGTTTTATTTTTTTAAGCAGTATGATATATGAAGTATAAGTTCATATTTGGAACCATATACAATTAATCTAACCATAAGACGAACTTATAACTTTTTCTAACCTTTTGTGTGAAATAGATT
The DNA here is from genome assembly GCA_963277665.1 of Viscum album. Taxonomy (NCBI): domain Eukaryota; kingdom Viridiplantae; phylum Streptophyta; class Magnoliopsida; order Santalales; family Viscaceae; genus Viscum; species Viscum album. The sequence goes on from OY728159.1 coordinate 729,013,042, forward strand.
GAATGACCCATCATTCTATCACATGATCTACTAACACATCATGAATATCAAATTAAACTTCATTTCTTTAAGGGATGAAGTGGAAATTGTTCAATTCACGAAAAACAGTGAGATTGTACCAAAATCATGCAAGTATTTCTTTTAATTCATCAACTTTAGGGAAATTATCTTGAAAACCAAAAATGTTGTCCTATTTCCCTTATATCTGATGAATCATATGGTACCTTAGATCATCAAAAATCAATAGCTTTGTGATTTTTTTCTTTTTCATATCCATGTTCTCTACCACTCTCCATCAGAACATGATGGTTAGATTTTTCTTCCATATCCATATTTTCACCTATGTTCTCCTACGTGTAAATATAGTGATTAGTTAATTTGGGTAACCGTTACATTTCATACTTTAGTTTTTAAAGCCATGTTTTGGTATTCCTTTTTAAGATGTGGGTTTCTATTAAACAAACTTTCGAGTAGTAAACCATTTATAACCCCGACGAATTTCGAGGGAGAAATTCATTTTAAGGGGGATAGAATGTAACACCCCGAGATTTTATGAAAAATATTCTTTTAATTTCATTAATGTCTTGTGTTGTATGATACACCAATATTACCTTGCGCTATACGCAACACCGTATTAGCTTTCAGTATACGCAACACTATTCTTGGATCGTGTTACACACAATTTTGATAATAGTTATTCTATGAAACATTGAGTATATATATATATATATTCAATGTATAAATGAAATATGGTTGGATTATGTTATACGAAACAACGAAGGATTCTTTCACAACACACAACCATGACATGGCTTTCATTACACGCAATCGTGACATTCCTCGATAGCGTGTGTTGTACGCAATACCGGGTTTTACTAAACAAAGATATATTATTATAATATTATTATGAACTAGCCGTTATGAATAGTACTAACTAAAATTTGAATTTTATAACATTATAATTAATATTACACGTTTTCTAGAACATCGTATAAGAACAAAATAAATTTTTCGGGTAAAATAAGTATTTTTCAAAAAATACAGTTCTGCCACCTTTTGATGGCGCACCCACTTTAAATCTAGTTTTTGACATGTTTATAAGTTAAATTTGACAAAATAAAATTCATCTTTGGAATAAAGAAATAAAAATTTACATTGGATAAATTTTTCATATTATTCTGGTAACTTTCATATTTTGATGAATAGTAAAAACACGCTATATTTTAATTAAAAACAACTTTTTTCATCGCAATAATTTATATGGTTAAACTATAATATTTAATGGTTTTAAAGTATAAATAGAATATATTTTTACCATTTAATATAATGTATGTCATTAGCATTGATTTTACATTAAATTCGTAGGTTTAATCAATTCAATCTTTTGCAATGTTTTAAAGAAAAACCCGTTTTCTTTCAACAACGGGATTAATTTTAATTTAATTTCTGCAACTTTTGTGTATTGAATTTGGAAAAATGGATTCCATATTTTGAATCAGTGGGTTCAAATTATGTTAATAAGCTACTTTTTATTTTTGGGAATTATGAATATTAACTACGGTAAATTTTATTTTCCATAGTTAAAGCTAAATCGGGTAATTAAGGGTAAATATAATATTATAAAATTACCCTAACACATGCCAAAATTCTATTGTATGGCTAAAAGTAGACCCATATAACCTAAGGGTAGGATTAGATTCATTTTATGGACTTTTGACCATGAAAATAAGTTAATTATTATTAAACCCAAAGAAAGTGACAACATGTCACTCTATTAAATCTTATAAGTATAATAATTTTACTTTAGTGATAAACATCATAAATATTCTAACTTGAATAGTCTCCAGAAAGATAATAAAATTATCTACATCATGATAATTTATTTATAATTTTAGGGATTAAATAATTGTCATTAATGGTGATACATTAATGATACTGATATTATTTATTAAGTGGAAAATAAGTAATATTGTTTTTATTGAAATAATAATACCCATTAAAAGGCCCACAAACCAGACCAAAACTTATTGGTAGTGTATATATACACCGTAATCATACAATGACCTAATATATAACAGTTTGGAGCCTTATAAAGGTGATTATGTCACTTATATTATTTTATTTTAAATGATGCCAAAGTTGTCAACGTCATAATTTAATAAATATAACAATTTAAATATTGTGATTTTAAGATGATAAATTCGAGTAAAAGTATTATTGTGAAAGGTAATAGATTTATCCTCATCATAGGATTTTATTTTTAATTTTTAAGCAACAAATCAGTATATTAAATAATTATACAAAAATGTTGTAGTAATTATTTTATTAAGAGATAAACCAAATAAATGGTTTTTAAAATAATAAAATAAATATTATATGAACTATTTAATATGATCCACTAATTTTATAGATACATATTGTAACACCCTGAGATTTTATGAAAAATATACTTTTAATTTCATTAATGTCTTGTTTTGTATGCTACACTATGATTACATTGCGCTATACGCAACACCGTATTAGCTTTCAGTATATGCAACACTATTCTTGGATCGTGTTACACACAATTTTGATAATAGTTATTCAACGCAACATTGAGTATATATATATATATTCAATGTATAAATGAAATCTGTTGGATTCTGTTATATGAAACAATGAAGGATTCTTCCACAACACGCAACTATGACTTGGCTTGCATTACACGCAATCGCGACCTTCCTCGATAGCGTGTGTTGTACGCAATACCGGGTTTTACTAAACAACGATGTATTATTATAATATTATTATGAACTAGGCGTTATGAATAGTATTAACTAAATTTTTAATCTTATAACATTATTATTCATCTTACAGATTTTCTAAAACATGGTATAAGAACAAAATAAATTTTTCGGGAAAAATAAGTATTTTTCAAAAAATGCAGTTTTGCCTCCTTTTGATGGTGCACCCACATTAAATATAGTTTTTGACATGTTTATAAGTTCAATTTGAAAAAATAAAATTCTTATTTGTAATAATGAAATAAAAAATTACTTTGGATAAATTTTTCATATTATTCTGGTAACTTTCATATTTTGATGAATAGTAAAAACACGCTATATTTTAATTAAAAACAACTTTTTCATCGCAATAATTTATATGGTTAAATTATAATATTTAATGCTTTAAAATTATAAATAGAATATATTTTTACCATTTAATATAATTTATGTCATTATCATTGATTCTACCTTTAATTCGTAGGATAAATCAATTCAATCTTTTGTAGTGTTTTAAAGAAAAACCCGTTTTCATTCGACAACAGGATTAATTTTAATTTAATATCTGCAACTTTTGTGTATTGAATTTGGAAAAATGGATTCCATATTTGGAATCAGTGGTTCCAAATTATTTTAATAAGCTACTTTTTATTTTTGGAAATTATGAATAGTAACTACGATAAATTTTATTTTCCATAGTTAAAGCAAAATCGGGTAATTAAGGGTAAATATAATATTATAAAATTACCCTAACACATGCCAAAATTCTATTGGATGGCTAAAAGTAGACCCATATTACCTAAGGGTCGGATTAGATTCATTTTATGGACTTTTGGCCATGAAAATAAGTTAATTATTATTAAAACCAAAGAAAGTGACAACATGTCACACTCTTAAATCTTATAAGTATAATAATTTTACTTTAGTTATAAACATCATAAAACTTCTAACTTGAATAGTCTCCAGAAATCTAATAAAATTATCTACATCATGATAATTTATTTATAATTTTTAGGGATTAAATAATTATCATTTATTATGACACAAAGATGATGTAGTAATTATCTTATAAAAGAAATATTGACATAATTGATGTTATAAATACCCCAATAAATTTAATTTAAGACTTTTTATGAATTAAACTTATTTTTTAGGTTAATATTATATGTTAGTATGGATTTAATTAATTTTTTTTGAACTAATCATTCTGTAATGATTTTCACAAAAATCAATTACCAAATAGTGTCAAAATTGACATAAAATAGTTTTTAAAACAAATATTATATTATTAATTGTAATTTTATTCCTAAAAATCTAATATTCTGCCAAATGATTTAGATAAGGTTATATATATTAATAATAAAAAACGTGGGGTTCGTTTGTCTTCTTATATTAAGTTTATTAACCTTATAGTATAAGAACACAAGAAGACACGGTAAAAGTAAAATTATTTAACTTAATGTTAAATCTAAATGATATGGTTAAAATAGGAACCTAACTTGTCTAAATTCTATTGTATGAGAAGATTTAGACCCATCCCCATCTTATCTTCGAAATAAATCAATTTTTAGATATTTAAAACCGAACATGACATTATAATAAAATAACATTTTTAGTTTTTCCAAAGGAGCCCCTCTCCTCCCTTATAAAAGGGCACCGCCTCCCTCTCCTCCTCACACCAATTTGAGACTTCAAGATCAGCCAACCCCTGACAATTTCTCCTCTCCACTTCCCTAGAGACATCATAGAGGTCCTGTTCTTCTTAAAAGACCAATTTTAGTGCCCTAAAAGGAAGTCTCAAAGAAGCACTTCAAAGAAGAGGTAATGCCAGTTACCGATTCTTTTAATCTTTATTTCTTCTTCCACTTCTTCTTCTTAGGTTTTTTCATTTTGAAGTAATAACATATGTATCACTCATATATTTATGTCTTATTATAATTATGAAACAACCCTATTTCACCATCTATCCATCCTATGGAAAATGAAATCACTGCGTGTGCGTACGTACGGAATACCGTCTCCACGCCGTGGTGTAAACTATTTTCCACCACCACCTTACATGGATGGGTATAAGGGTGAAAGTAATGAATATATATATATGATTATTTTAAAGTGGTATTGGTTATGAAATAGTATACATAAACTCCAATATAATTCCACGATCATGGTAATGATATCATCGCTCGTGCGTACGTACGAAATACCGTCTCTATGATGTGATGTGATTCATTTTACATGATCTTCATTGCATAATGATTGTATAAATGAATTGAATGAATGAATATGATATATATTACACTAATACCATTGTGGAAAGGAATTATCTATAAACTAAATAGAAGAATAAGAATTTATTTGACAAACACGCATAAGAACAAAAAGTAATAAACACCCGAATAACAAGTAGTAATGAAATATTACTAATAAGAAGCTAAGAATATGACCATATACGATATCATAACAATAAGTATGATTCTGTAATAAGTCAATAACATTATTTATATCATTTTACCAGAGGTTCGGACACTTACGAAGCATATCGGACCTAAGGTAAGGGATAATTTTGCAAATCTCATTTTTATCCGAGATTGCTTATTCGTAAGTATTTACTGGGGTTATTTTTATCATCCATGTCCATCTTTTATAAAAGTGTTTTCATGTATTTTTAAAGGCCTTTTTACCCATTTTGACTTTTACTACATGGTATGTAAGGAATCTTTCTTTTTGTTTACGTTACGAGGTACTTTTTGACTTTTCCGACAAAAGTACGAAAAAAATGTTTTTTAACTTATACGGAACGAATGGATTTTTACAGTTTTATAAAGCCTTGTTTTAATGAAGCTTCCTCCAAAAGATTTCATGACTATTTTCAACAAAATCATTTCATTTTAAATTTCCTGACATTTTTTGAAAAGAAAATGATTTTGAAGAAAAATGGATATTTTCCTCAAAAATTCATTTCATGTGTTTTATCAAAACCGTTTTTCATCTAAGATGACATTGTTTCATATGTTTATGTTTCAAGTATAATGTCTCTATGATTTACATGGTTTCACTTCTCTTATTATGAAATGATATCCATTACATTTATATGGATTATGTGATGATGGGATGATGTTTATGGAACCCGTTTTATTTATTGGGTTTTTATGAATGATGTATGTTTATTTTGTGGCACAAGTAAAAATGATTTCATTATGAGATGGGTGGGACATATATATCCCTCCAATGCATTGGGTAAATATTTTATATCTCATGAGATAGAAATGGTTGGAACGGCAGGTTATACCGGTTCAGTAAAATAGGACTGAAACGAGGAGTGAACTCGGTTCAAAAATGGACTTTGTCCACTAAGATAGTCTTGGCAATGAGTCCTGACTAATAACAAATGATTCTCTATGATTATGTGTGTATGCCACAAAGTTTCATGTTTTAAGTTATGATTATTGGGATTACATTTCACTACTATGATTAATCCCATGTTATGATATTATGATCTTTTTTGCAGGTTATGATTTCCAAAATGTTATGTTCTTATGAATATGATGTGATTGATATTTCTTTTGTTTACCCTTACTGAGAATTTGAGCTCACCCTTTGATGTTTTCTTTTCCCCAGGATATAAAGAAAGGTTTTAGTTAAGAAAAAAAGGGAAGATCTTTATGGGATATGTTGAAGATCTTTCACCATGATTAGAATATTACGTTCCGAGTTTCCAAAGACAATAAACTATTATGGTCCTTGTGTGTGTGTTTTTGTTGTGTACTAAGTATTCCGCAAAAGTATTGTAATGTCCATGTACGTTGAGCTCCGGGTCTCTATAGTTGGTATCAGAGGAAAGGTTTAGTCAACCTTTGGAAACTAGGATGCGAAAACGTTAGTGAGATCCCTAGAGATATTTATAAGGTATGTCTAGGGATGTATCTAAGGTTAAGTATATGTATAAGTTATAGTCCTAGAATTGCACTAACGATCTTAGAATTTATCCTAAAATTTTAGATATTGAGGGTACTCCCCCTTTACTATGTTGTTTTCTCTAGCATGATTTTTTCCTCTCACAGAATTCTTTTTGTGTTTTAATTAATGGAGGGAACCAGAAGGAATTCGGTTAACATTGAATCCAATGGAAAAATTGGTGACTATGAGCAACAAAATTTTGTAATGACTAGAGAGAAAGATAATGTGATTATGCCAAATCAGTCATCGCGATATATGATTAACAAGGTGAAATTAAGTGGTATGCCAAATTCAAAAAAGAAGAAGAAGATAAACTATTATGCATGTTCGCATGTTGAGGATCATAAAGAAAGTAAGATTGATATTTCTAAAGAAGGGAAGAAGAACCTTGAGGAATACCTCAAATGGAGGGACCGATGTTATCTGTGTGGAGAAAAGGGTCATAGAGTGACAAACTGTTATGGAGTTCAATGTATCATTTGTGGAGAACATGGGCATTACCCAACTCAATGCCCTGACCTAAAAAGTTACTTCTAAATTAAGGAAGGACATATTCCAGGACAATAATTGAAGTGGATGGATTGAAGTGTTTATGTATTGGTATTCTAGAATAATGTTGTTGAGATACTTTTATTGTGTATTACAATATTTTTTGTATTACTCTATTGTGGTTTTAAATAATTGTAAGGTACCGGTAACCATGAAAAGTGATTCAAATATTTTGGAAAGCAGATGATATGCACATAATGAAGGGATAAGGAGAAAATGAAATTTTTGATAGTATTCATGAGCTCATGATTGATATAAAGACTATGTGATATCATGGTTTGAGTATATAGAACTTTGAGGATTTTGGTATGTGGAAAGTGTTAACTTTTAACTGCATTCATGTTTTCACTAAGGTTCAATGGGTATTCAGTCTTCAAGATAATACATGATTAAGGTATTCACATGTTTGTAATTTGACCAACAAGATATATCTTATGATATACATGTGGGATAAATGATGGCATTCACGTGATCATTTTCCTTATACTATGAGCTTGGACTGAAGTATTTTAGATAAGCCTAAAGACTGGAATGGATGATGTTGGACATAAGTTAGTATTGTTTAAGGATAAAACTTTTTTTTGATATTGTTGATGGGATGTTATAGTAACATAGCTTTAGAAAAAGGACAACCTACAGGACGGGCGACAGCCCATCCCGTCAGTCAATGTTGTGGGAATCGAACCCACAACCGAAGTACGACTGGACTTTATCGCCTACCACTGGCCTACAGGAAGTCCCTATTTAGTAGAAACTAGTTTTATTATATTATGTAGTATAATATAAGAAATATAAGTCCATTTTAGGAACCATATATGATTAATCTCACTATATATGGACTTACATATTTTTTCTGATAACTATTCTAACCTTTTGTTTGAGACAGATGGATTGACACCTCATTCTATCACATGATCTGCTAACACATCATGAATGACAAATTCAACTTCATTTCTTTAAGAGATGAAGTGGAAATTGTCCAAAGAACGACTAACGGTGAGACTATACCAAAATCACAAAAGTATTTCTTCTAATTACAATTTCATCAACTTTAGGGAAATGATCTTGAAAACCAAAAATGTTGTCCTAGTTCCCTTATATCCGATGAATCAGATGGTACCTCAGATAATCACAAATAAATAACTTTGTGATTATTGGCTTTTTAATTTCTATGTTCTCTACCACTCTCCATCAGAACTTGATGGTTAGATTTTTCTTCCATATCAATATTTTCCCCTATGTTATCCTATGTGGAAACCCAGTGATGAGTTAATTTGGGTAACCGTTATATTTCATACTTTAGTTTTTAAAGCCATGTTTTGGTATTTCTTTTTACGGTGTGGGTTTATATTAAACAAACTTTCGAGTAATAAACCATTTATAACCCCGACGAATTTTGTGGGAGAAATTCATTTTAAGGGGGGTAGAATGTAACACCATGAGATTTTATGAAAAATATTCTTTTAATTTCATTAATGTCTTGTGTTGTATGCTACACCATGATTACCTTGCGCTATACGCAACACCGTATTAGCTTACAATATACACAACACTATTCTTGGATCGTGTTACACACAATTTTGATAATAGTTATTCTACGCAACATTGAGTATATATATATATATATATATATATTCATTGTATAAATGAAATATGGTTGGATTCTGTTATACGAAACAACGAAGGATTCTTGCACAACACGCAACTATGACTTGGCTTGCATTACACGCAATCGCGACCTTCCTCGATACCGTGTGTTGTACGCAATACCGGGTTTTACTAAACAATGATGTATTATTATAATATTATTATGAACTAGCCGTTATGAATAGTATTAACTAAATTTTTAATCTTATAACATTATTATTCATCTTACACATTTTCTAAAACATGGTATAAGAACAAAATAAATTTTTCGGGAAAAATAAGTATTTTTCAAAAAATGCAGTTTTGCCGCCTTTTGATGGTGCACCCACATTAAATATAGTTTTTGGCATGTTTATAAGTTCAATTTGAAAAAATAAAATTCTCCTTTGGAATCATGAAATAAAAATTTACTTTGGATAAATTTTTCACATTATTCTGGTAACTTTCATATTTTGATGAATAGTAAAAACACGCTATATTTTAATTAAAAACAAATTTTTTCATCGCAATAATTTATATGGTTAAATTATTATATTGAATGGTTTAAAATTATAAATATAATATATTTTTACCATTTAATATAATTTATGTCATTATCATTGATTCTACCTTGAATTCGTAGGATAAATCAATTCAATCTTTTGCAGTGTTTTAAAGAAAAACCTGTTTTGATTCGACAACAGGATTAATTTTAATTTAATATCTGCAACTTTTGTATATTGAATTTGGAAAAATGGATTCCATATTTGGAATCAGTGGTTCCAAATTATGTTAAAAAGCTACTTTTTATTTTTGGGAATTATGAATAGTAACTACGATAAATTTTATTTTCCATAGATAAAGGTAAATCGGGTAATTAAGGGTAAATATAATATTATAAAATTCCCCTAACACATTCCATAATTCTATTGGATGGCTAAAAGTAGACCCATATAACCTATGGGTCGGATTAGATACATTTTATGGACTTTTGACCATGCAAATAAGTTAATTATTATTAAAACCAAAGAAAGTGACAACATGTCAGTCTCTTAAATCTTATAAGTATAATAATTTTACATTAGTGATAAACATCATAAAACATCTAACTTGAATAGTATTCAGAAATCTAATACAATTATCTACATCATGATAATTTATTTATAATATTTAGGGATTAAATAATTATCATTTATTATGACACAATGATGATGTAGTAATTATCTTATTAATGAAATATTGACATAATTCATGTTATATATACCCCAATAAATATAATTTAAGACTTTTTATGAATTCAACTAATTTTATCGGTTAATATGATATGTTAGTATTGATTTAATTAACTTTTTTCGAACTAATCATTCTGTAATGATTTTCACAAAAATCAGTTACCAAACATGTCAAAATTGACATAAAATAGTTTTTAAGACAAATATTATATTATTAATTTTTATTTTATTCATAAAAATATATTATTCGGCCAAATGACTTAGATGAAGTTATATATATTAATAATAAACAACTTGGGGTTCGTTTGTCTTCTTATATTATGTTTATTAACCTTATTGTATAAGAACACAAGAAAACACGGTAAAAGTAAAATTATTTAACTTAATGTTAAATCTAAATTATAAGGTTAAAATAGGAACCTAAACTTGTCTAAATTCTATTTGATGAGAGGATTTGGACCCATACCCACATTAGCTTCTAAATAAATCAATTTGGAGCTATTTAAAAACGAACTTGACTTTATAATAGAATAATATATTTAGTTTTTCAAAAGGAGCCCCTCTCCTCCCTTATAAAAGGGAACCTCCTCCCTCTCCTCCTCACACCAATTTGAGCCTTCAAGATCGGCCAACCCCTGCCAATTTCACCTCTCCACTTCCCTAGAGACATCATAGATGTCCTGGTCTTCTTAAAAGTCCAATTTTAGTGCCCTAAAAGGAAGTCTCAAAGAAGCACTTCAAAGAAGAGGTAATGTCTGTTACCGATTCTTTCATCTTTATTTATTCTTCCACTTCTTCTTCTTAGGTTGTTTCATTTTGAAGTAATAACATATGTATCACTCATATATTTATATGTTATTATAATTATGAAACAACCATATTTCACCATCTATCCATCCTACGGAAAATGAAATCACCGCGCGTGCGTACGTACGGAATACCGTCTCCACGCCGTGGTGTAATCTATTTTCCACCACCACCTTACTTGGATGGGTATAAGGGTGAAAGTAATGAATATATATATGATTATTGTAAAGTGATGTTGGTTATTAAATAGTATACATACACTCCAATAAAATTCCACGATCATGGGAACGATATCATCGCTCGTGCGTACGTACGAAATACCGTCTCCACGATGTGATGTGATTCGTTCTACATGATCTTCATTGCATAATGATTATAAAAATGAATTGTATGAATTAATATGATATATATTACACTAATAACATTCTGGAAAGGAATTATCTATAATCTAAAGAGAATAATAATAATTTATTCGACAAACACGCATAAGAACAAAAAGTAATAAACACCCGAATAACAAGTAGTAATGAAATATTACTAATAAGAAGCTAAGAATATGACCATATATGATATCATAACAATAAGTATGATTATGAAATAAGTCAATAACATTATTTATATCATTATACCAGAGGTTCGGACACTTACAAAGCATATCGGACCTATGGTAAGGGATAATTTCGCAAATCTCATTTTTATCCGAGATTTCTTATTCGTAAGTATTTACTGGGGTTATTTCTATCATTCATGTCCATGTTTTATAAAAGTGTTTTCATGTATGTTTAAAGTAATTTTTACCCATTTTGACTTTTACTACATGGAATGTAATGAATCATTCTTTTTTTTACGTTACGAGGTACTTTTTTGACTTTTCCGACAAAAGTACGAAAAAAATGTTTTTTAAACTTATACGGCACGAACGGATTTTTACGGTTTTATAAAGCCTTGTTTTCATGAAGCTTCCTCCAAAATATTTCATGACTATTTTCAAAAAAAATCATTTTCTTTTAAAATTTCATGACATTTTGTGAAAAGAAAATGATTTTGAAGAAAAAGGGATATTTTCCTCAAAAATTCATTTCAAGTGTTTTATCAAAACCATTTTTCATCTAAGATGACATTATTTAATATGTGTATGTTTCAAGTATAATGTCTCTATGATTTACATGGTTTCACTTCACTTATTATGTAATTATATCCATTACATTTATATGGATTATGTGATGATGGGATGATGTTTATGGAACCCATTTTATTTATTGGGTTTTTATGAATGATGTATGTTTATTTTGTGGCACAAGTAATAATGATTTCATTATGAGATGGGTGGGACCTATATCTCCCTCCAATGCATTGGGTAAATATTTTATATCTCATGAGATAGACATGGCCGGAACGGCAGGTTATACCTGTTCAGTAAAACATGACTGAAACGAGGAGTGAACTCGATTCAGAAATGATCTTTGTCCACTAAGATAGTCTTGGTAATGAGTCCTGACTAATAACAAATGATTCTCTATGATTATGTGTGTATGCCACAAAGTTTCATGTTTTATGATATGATTATTGGGATTACATTTCACTACTATGATTTATCCCATGTTATGATATTATGATATTTTTTGCAGGTTATGATTTCCAAAATGTTATGTTCTTATGAATATGATGTGATTGATATTTCTTTTTTTTTACCCTTACTGAGCATTTGAGCACACCCTTTTATGTTTTCTTTTCCCTAGGATATAAAGAAAGGTTTTAGGTAAGAAAAAAAGGGAAGATCTTTATTGGAGATGTTGAAGATCTTTCACCATGATTAGAAAATTACGTTCCGAGTTTCCAAAGACACTAAACTATTATGGTCCTTGTGTGTGTGTTTTTGTTATGTACTAAGTATTCCGCAAAAGTAATGTAATGTCCATGTACGTTGAGCTTCGGGTCTCTAATGTTGGTATCAGAGGAAAGGTTTAGTCAACCTTTGGAAACTAGGATGCGAAAACGTTAGTGAGATCCCTAGAGATATTTCTAAGGTATGTCTATGGATGTATCTAAGGTTAAGTATATGTATAGGTTATAGTCCTAGAACTGTGCTAACGATCTTTGAATTTAACCTAAGATGTTAGATATTGAGGGTACTCCCCCTTTACTATGTTGTTTTCTCTAGCATGATTTTTTCCTCTCACGGAATTCTTTTTGTGTTTTAGTTATTGGAGGGAACCAGAAAGAATTCGCTTAACATTGAATCCAATGGAAAAATTGGTGACTATAAGCAACAAAATTGTGTAATGATAGAGAGAAATATATTGTGATTATGTCGAATCAGTCATCGCGATATATGATTAACAAGGTGAAATTTAGTGGTATGCCTAATTCATCAAAGAAGAAGAAGATAAACTATTATGCATGTTCGCATGTTGAGGATCGTAAAGGAAGGAAGTTTGAGATTTCTAATGAAGTGAAGAAGAACCTTGAGGAATACCTCAAATGGAGGGACCGATGTTATCTGTGTGGAGAAAAGGGTCATAGAGTGACAGACTGTTATGGAGTTCAATGTATTATTTTTGCAGAACATGGGCATTACCCAACTCAATGCCCTGACCTAAAAAGTTACTTCTAAATCAAGGAAGGACATATTCCAGGACAATAATTGAAGAGGATGTATTGAAGTGTTTATGTATTGGTATTCTAGAATAATGTTGTTGAGATACTTTTATTGTGTATTACATTATTTTTTGTATTATTCTATTGTGGTTTTCAATAATTTTAAGGTACCGGTAACCATGAAAAGTGATTCAAATATTTTGGAAAGCAGATGATATGCGCATAATGAAGGGATAAGGAGAAAATGAAATGTTTGATAGTATTGATGAGCTCGTGATTGATATAAGGACTAAGTGATATCATGGTTTGAGTATATAGAATTTTGAGGATTTTGGTATGTGGAAAGTGTTAACTTCTAACTGCATTCATGTTTTCACTAATGTTCAATGGGTATTCATTCTTCAAGAGAATACATGATTAAGGTATTCACATGTTTGTAATTTGACCAACAAGATATATCTTATGATATAGATGGGGGATAAATGATGGAATTCATGTGATCATTTTCCTTATACCATGAGCTTGGACCGAAGTATTTTAGATAAGCCTAAAGACTGGAATGTATTATGTTGGACATAAGTTAGTATTGTTTAAGGATAAAACTTTTGTTTGGTATTGTTGATGGGATGTTATAGTAATATATATTTAGAAAAAGGACAACCTGCAGGACGGGCGACAGCCCATCGCGTCAGAAAAGGCTGTGGGAATCGAACCCACAACCGAAGTACGACTGGCCTTTATCGCCTACCACTGGCCTACAGGAAGTCCCTGTTTAGTAGAAACTAGTTTTATTATATTAAGTAGTATAACATAAGAAGTATAAGTCCATTTTAGGAACCATATATGATTAATCTCACTATAGATGGACTTACGTATTTTTTTTGATAACTTTTCTAACCTTTTGTTTGAGACAGATGGAATGACCCCTCATTCTATCACATGATCTACTAACACATCACTAATGACAAATTCAACTTCATTTCTTTAAGAGATGAAGTGGAGATTGACTAAAGAACGACTAACGGTGAGACTATACCAAAATCACGAAAGTATTTCTTCTAATTACAATTTCTTCAACTTTAGGGAAATGATCTTGAAAACCAAAAATGTTGTCCTAGTTCCCTTATATCCAATGAATAATATGGTACCGTAGATCATCACAAATCAATATCTTTCTGATTGTTGGCTTTTTCATAGCCATGTTCTCTACCACTCTCCATCAGAACTTGATGGATAGATTTTTCTTCCATATCCATATTTTCACCTATGTTCTCTTATGTGGAAACCCAGTGATGATTTAATTTGGGTAACCATTACATTTCATACTTTAGTTTTTAAATCCATGTTTTGGTATTTCTTTTTACGATGTGGGTTTCTATTAAACAAACTTTTGAGTAGTAAACCATTTATAACACCGACGAATTTCAAGGGCGAAATTCATTTTAAGGGGGGTAGAATGTTACAACCCGTGATTTTATGAAAAATATTCTTTTAATTTCATTAATGTCGTGTGTTGTATGCTACACCATGATTACCTTGCGCTATACGCAACACCGTATTAGCTTGCGGTATACGCAACACTATTCTTGGATCGTGTTACACACAATTTTGATAATAGTCATTCTATGCAACATTGAGTATACATATATATATATATATATATATATATTCAATGTATAAATGAAATATGGTTGGATTCTATTATACGAAACAACGAAGGATTCTTGCACAACCTGCAACCCTGACTTGGCTTTCATTACACGCAATCACGACATTCCTCGATAGCGTGTGTCGTACGCAATACCGGGTTTTACTAAACAACAATGTATAATTATAATATTATTATGAACTAGCCATTATGAATAGTATTAACTAAATTTTGAATCTTATAACATTATTATTCATCTTACACATTTTCTAAAACATGGTATAAGAACAAAATAAAATTTTCGGGTAAAATATGTATTTTTCAAAAAATAAAGTTTTGTCGCCTTTTGATGGTGCATCCACATTAAATATAGTTTTTGACTTGTTTATAAGTTCAATTTGACAAAATAAAATTCTTCTTTGGACTCATGAAATAAAAATTTACTTTGGATAAATTTTTCATATTATTCTGGTAACTTTCATATTTTGATGAATAGTAAAAACACGCTATATTTTAACTAAAAACATCTTTTTTCATCGCATTAATTTATATAGTTAATTATAATATTTAATGGTTTAAAATTATAAATAGAATATATTTTTACCATTTAATATAAGTTATGTCATTATCATTGATTCTACCTTGAATTCGTAGGATAAATCAATTCAATCTTTTGCAATGTTTTAAAGAAAAACTCGTTTTCTTTCGACAATGGGATTAATTTTAATTTAATTTCTGCAACTTTTGTGTATTGAATTTGGAAAAATGGATTCCATATTTGTAATCAGTGGGTCCAAATTATGTTAATAAGATACTTTTTATTTTTTGGAATTATGAATAGTAACTACGGTAAAATTTATTTACCATAGTTAAAGGTAAATCGGGTAATTAAGGGTAAATATAATATTATAAAATTACCCTAAAACATGTCAAAATCCTATTGTATGAGTAAAAGTAGACCCATCTCACCTAAGTGTCAGATTAGATTCATATATTGGAATTTTTTCCATGAAAATAATTTAATTATTATTAAAACCAAAGAATGTGACAATATGTCACTTTCTTAAATCTTATATGTATAATAATTTTAATTTAGTGATAAACTTCATGTAACTTACAACATGAATACTCTCCAGAAATATAATACAATTATCTACATCATAGTAATTTATTTAGAATTTTTAGAGATTAAATAATTATAATTTATTATGACACAAAGATGATGCAGTAATTATCTTATTAATGACATATTGACATAATTGATGTTATAAATACCACAATAAATGTAATTTAAGACTTTTTATGAATTCAACTAATTTTATTTGTTAATATGATATGTTAGTATTTATTTAATTAACTTTTTTCGAACTAATCATTCAGTAATGATTTTCACAAAAATCAATTACTAAATAGTGTCAAAATTGACATAAAATAGTTTTTAAAACAAATATTATATTATTAATTGTTATCATATTCCTAAAAATTTAAGGATTGGCCAAATGACTTAGATAAGGTTATATATATTAATAATAAACAACATGGGGTTCGTTTGGCTTCGTATAGTATGTTTATTAACCTTATAGTATAAGAACAGAAGAAAACATGGTAAAAGTAAAATTATTTAACATAATGTTAAATCTAAATGATAAGGTTAAAATAGGAACCTAAACTTGTCTAAATTCTATTGGATGAGATTCTTTCGATCCATACCCACCTTATCTTCGAAATAAATCAATTTTGAGCTATTTAAAACCGAACATGAATTTATAATAAAATAATATTTTTAGTTTTTCCAAAGGAGCCCCTCTCCTCCCTTATAAAAGGGAACCTCCTCCCTCTCCTCCTCACACCAATTTGAGCCTACAAGCTCGGAAAACCCCTGCCAATTTCTCCTCTCCACTTCCCTAGAGACATCCTATAGGTCCTGGTCTTCTTAAAAAACGAATTTATTGCCCGAAAAGGATGTCTCAAAGAAGCACTTCAAAGAAGAGGTAATGTCCGTTAACGATTCTTTCATCTTTATTTCTTCTTCCACTTCTTCTTCTTATGTTGTTTCATTTTGAAGTAATAACATATGTATCACTCATATATTGATATGTTATTATAAGTATGAAACAACCCTATTTCACCATCTATCCATCCTATGGAAAACGAAATCATTGTGCCTGCGTACGTACGGAATACCGTCTCCACGCCGTGGTGTAATGTATTTTCCACCACCACCTTACTTGGATGGGTATAAGGACGAAAGTAATGAATATATATATGATTATTGTAAATGGGTATTAGTTATGAAATAGTATAGATACACTCCAATAAAATTCCACGATCATGGGAACGATATCATCGCTCGTACGTACATACGAAATACCGTCTCCACGATGTGATGTGATTCGTTCTACATGATCTTCATTGAATAATGATTATATAAATGAATTGAATGAATTAATATGATATATATTTCACTAATACCATTCTGGAAATGAATTATCTATAATCTAAAGAGAAGAATAAGAATTTATTCGACAAACACGCATAAGAACAAAAAGTAATAAACACTCGAATAACAAGTAGTAATGAAATATTACAAATAAGAAGCTAAGAATATGACCATATATGATATCATAACAATAAGTATGATTCTGGAATAAGTCAATAACAATATTTATATCATTATACCAGAGGATTGGACACTTACAAATCATATCGGACCTAAGGTAAGGGATAATTTTGCAAATCTCATTTTTATCCGAGATTTCTTATTCATAAGTATTTACTGGGGTTATTTCTATCATTCATGTCCATGTTTTATAAAAGGGTTTTCATGTATGTTTAAAGTCTTTTTACCCATTTTTACTTTTACTAAATGGAATATAAGGAATCATTCTTTTTGTTTATGTTTCGAGGTACTTTTTGTCTTTTCCGACAAAAGTACGAAAAGAATATTTTTTTAACTTATACGGCACAAATGGATTTTTATGGTTTTATAAAGCCTTGTTTTCATGAAGCTTACTCCAAAAGATTTCATGACTATTTTCAAAAAAAATCCTTTTCTTTTAAAATTTCATGAAATTTTGTGAAAAGAAAATGATTTTGAAGAAAAAGGGATATTTTCCTCAAAAATTCATTTCAAGTGTTTTATCAAAACCATTTTTCATCTAAGATGACATTATTTCATATGTGTATGTTTCAAGTATAATGTCTCTATGATTTACATGGTTTCACTTCTCTTATTATGTAATGATATCCATTACATTTATATGGATTATGTGATGATGGGATGATGTTTATGGAACCCATTTTATTTATTGGGTTTTTATGAATGATGTATGTTTATTTTGTGGCACAAGTAATAATGATTTCATTATGAGATAGGTGGGACCTATATCTCCCTCGAATGAATTGGGTAAATATTTTATATCTCATGAGATAGACATGGCTGGAACGGCAGGTTATACCTGTTCAGTAAAACAGGACTGAAACGAGGAGTGAACTCAGTTCAAAAATGGACTTTGTCCACTAAGATAGTGTTGGCAATGAGTCATGACTAATAACAAATGATTCTCTATGATTATGTGTGTATGCCAAAAAGTTTCATGTTGTAAGATATGATTATTGGGATTACATTTCAATACTATGATTTATCCCATGTTATGATATTATGATATTTTTTTCAGGTTATGATTTCCAAAATGTTATGTTCTTATGAATATGATGTGATTGATATTTATTTTGTTTACCCTTAATAAGAATTTGAGCTCACCCTTTTATGTTTTCTTTTCCCCAGGATATAAAGAAAGGTTTTAGGTAAGAAAAAAAGGGAAGATCTTTATGGGTGATGTCGAAGATCGTTCACCATGGTTAGAAGATTACGTTCCGAGTTTCCAAAGACACTAAACTATTATGGTCCTTGTGTGTGTGTTTTTGTTATGTACTAAGTATTCTGCAAAAGTAATGTAATGTCCATGTACGTTGAGCTTCGGGTCTCTAAAGTTGGTATCAGAGGAAAGGTTTAGTCAAACTTTGGAAGCTAAGATGCGAAAATGTTAGTGAGATCCCTAGAGATATTTATAAGGTATGTCTAGGGATGTCTCTAAGGTTAAGTATATTTATAGGTTATAGTCCTAGAATTGCGCTAACGATCTTTGAATTTAACCTAATATGTTAGATATTGAGGGTACTCCCCCTTTACTATGTTGTTTTCTCTAGCATGATTTTTACCTCTCACAGAATTCTTTTTGTGTTTTAGTTAATGGAGGGAACCAGAAGGAATTATCTTAGCATTGAATCCAATGGAATAATTGGTGACTATGAGCAACAAAATTGTGTAATGATAGAGAGAAAGATATTGTGATTATTCTGAATCAATCATCGCGATATATGATTAACAAGGTGAAATTTAGTGGTATGCCTAATTCATCAAAGAGGAAGAAGATAAACTATTATGCATGTTCGCATGTTGAGGATCATAAAGAAATGGAGATTGAGATTTCTAAAGAAGGGAAGAAGAACCTTGAGGAATACCTCAAATGGAGGGACTGATGTTATCTGTGTGGAGAAAAGGGTCATAGAGTGACAAACTATTATGGAGTTCAATGTATTATTTGTGGAGAACATGGGCATTACCCAACTCAATGCCCTGACCTAAAAATTTACTTCTAAATCAAGGAAGTACATATTCCAGGACAATAATTGAAGAGGATGGATTGAAGTGTTTATGTATTGGTATTCTAGAATAATGTTGTTGAGATACTATTATTGTGTATTACAATATTTTTTGTATTATTCTATTGTGGTTTTCAATAATTTTAAGGTACCGGTAACCATTAAAAGTGATTCAAATATTTTGGAAAGCAGATTAAATGCTCATAATGAAGGGATAAGGAGAAAATGAAATGTTTGATAGTATTCATGAGCTATTGATTGATATAAGGACTAAGTGATATCATGGTTTGAGTATATAGAATTTTGAGGATTTTGGTATGTGGAAAGTGTTAACTTTTAACTGCATTCATGTTTTCACTAAGGTTCAATGGGTAATCATTCTTCAAGAGAATACATGATTAAGGTATTCACATGTTTTTAATTTGACCAACAAGATATATCTTCTGATATATATGGGGGATAAATGATGGAATTCACGTGATAATTTTCCTTATACCATGAGCTTGGACCGAAGTATTTTAGATAAGCCTAAAGACTGGAATGGATTATGTTGGACCTAAGTTAGTATTGTTTAAGGATAAATCTTTTTTTTGGTATTGTTGATGGGATGTTATAGTAATATAGCTTTAGAAAAAGGACAACCTGCAGGACAGGCGATAGCCCATCGCGTCGGACAAGGCTGTGGGAATCGACCCCACAACCGAAGTACGACTGGCCTTTATCACCTACCACTGGCCTACAGGAAGTCCATGTTTAGTAGAAACTGGTTTTATTATATTAAGCAGTATAATATAAGAAGTATAAGTCCATTTTAGGAACCATATATGATTAATCTCACTATAGATGGACTTACGTATTTTTTTATAACTTTTCTAACCTTTTGTTTGAGACATATGGAATAACCCCTCATTCTATCACATGATCTGCTAACACATCACGAATGACAAATTCAACTGCATTTCTTTAAGAGATGAAGTGGAAATTGTCCAAAGAACGACTAACGGTGAGACTATACCAAAATCAAGAAAGTATTTCTTCTAATTACAATTTCTTCAACTTTAGGGAAATGATCTTGAAATCAAAAAATGTTGTCCTAGTTCTCTTATATCCGATGAATCAGATGGTACCGTAGATCATCACAAATCAATATCTTTGTGATTGTTGGCTTTTTCATAGCCATGTTCTCTACCACTCTCCATCAGAACTTGATGGTTAGATTTTTCTTCCATATCCATATTTTCACCTATGTTCTCCTATGTGGAATCCCAGTGATGAGTTAATTTGGGTAACCATTACATTTCATACTTTCATTTTTTAATCCATGTTTTGGTATTTCTTTTTACGATGTGGGTTTCTATTAAACAAACTTTTGAGTAGTAAACCATTTATAACACCAACGAATTTCGAGGGCGAAATTCATTTTAAGGGGGGTAGAATGTAACACCCCGATATTTTATGAAAAATATTCTTTTAATTTCATTAATGTCATGTGTTGTATGCTACACCATGATTACCTTGCACTATACGCAACACCGTATTAGCTTGCAGTGTACGTAACACTATTCTTGTATCGTGTTACAGACAATTTTGATAATAGTTATTCTACGCAACATTGAGTATATATATATATATATATATATATTCAATGTATAAATGAAATATGGTTGGATTCTATTATACGAAACAACGATGGATTCTTGCACAACATGCAACCCTGACTTGGCTTGCATTACACACAATCACGGCCTTCCTCGATAGCGTGTGTTGTATGCAATACCGGGTTTTACTAAACAACGATGTATAATTATAATATTATTATGAACTAGACATTATGAATAGTATTAACTAAATTTTGAATCATATAAAATTATTATTCATATTAACATTTTCTAAAACATGGTATAAGAACAAAATAAATTTTTCGGGTAAAATAAGTATTTTTCAAAAAATGCAGTTTTGCCGCCTTTTGATGGTGCATCCACATTAAATATAGTTTTTGACATGTTTATAAGTTAAATTTGACAAAATTAAATTCTTATTTGGAATCCTGAAATAAAAATTTACTTTGGATAAATTTTTCATATTATTCTGCTAACTTTCATATTTTGATGAATAGTAAAAACACGCTATATTTTAATTAAAAACATCTTTTTTCATCGCAATAATTTATATAGTTAATTATAATATTGAATGGTTTAAAAGTATAAATAGAATATATTTTTACCAATTAATATAATTTATGTCATTATCATTGATTCTACCTTGAATTCGTAGGATAAATCAATTCAATCTTTTGCAATGTTTTAAAGAAAAACCCGTTTTCTTTCGACAATGGGATTAATTTTAATTTAATTTCTGAAACTTTTGTGTATTTAATTTGGAAAAATGGATTCCATATTTGGAATCAGTGGGTCCAAATTATGTTAATAAGATACTTTTTATTTTTGGGAATTATGAATAGTAACTACGGTAAAATTTATTTACCGTAGTTAAAGGTAAATCGGGTAATTAAGGGTAAATATAATATTATAAAATTACCCTAACACATGTCAAAATCCTATTTTATGACTAAAAGTAGACCCATATCACCTAAGTGTTGGATTAGATTCATTTATTGGAATTTGTTCCATGAAAATAATTTAATTATTATTAAAACCAAAGAATATGACAATATGTCACTTTCTTAAATCTTATAAGTATAATAATTTTAATTTAGTGATAAACTTCATGAAACTTCGAACATGAATACTCTCCAGAAATATAATTCAATTATCTACATCATAGGAATTTATTTAGAATTTTTAGAGATTAAATAATTATCATTTATTATGACACAATGATGGTGCAGTAATTATCTTATTAATGACATATTAACATAATTGATGTTATAAATACCCCAATAAATGTAATTTAACAATTTTTATGAATTAAACTAATTTTTTAGGTTAATATGATATATTAGTATTGATTTAATTAACGTTTTTCGAACTAATAATTCTGTAATGATTTTCACAAAAATCAATTACTAAATAGGGTCAAAATTGACATAAAATAGTTTTTAAAACAAATATTATATTATTAATTGTTATCTTATTCCTAAAAATTTAAGGTTTGGCCAAATGACTTAGATAAGGTTATATATATTAATAATAAACAACATGGGGTTCTTTTGGATACGTATAGTATGTTTATTAACCTTATAGTATAAGAACAGAAGAAAACATGGTAAAAGTAAAATTATTAAACATAATGTTAAATCTAAATGATAAGGTTAAAATAGGAACCTAAACTTGTCTAAATTCTATTGGATGAGATTATTTCGACCCATACCCACCTTAGCTTTGAAATAAATCAATTTGGAGCTATTTAAAACCGAACTAGACTTTATAATAAAATAATTTTTTTAGTTTTTCCAAAGGAGCCCCTCTCCTCCCTTATAAAAGAGCACCTCCTCCCTCTCCTCCTCACACCAATTTGAGCCTTCACGCTCGGCCAAACCCTGCCAATTTCTCCTCTCCACTTCCCTAGAGACATCCTATAGGTCCTGGTCTTCTAAAAAGACGAATTTTAGTGCCCTAAAAGATTGTCTCAAAGAAGCACTTCAAAGAAGAGGTAATGTCCATTACCGATTCTTTCATCTTTATTTCTTCTTCCATTTCTTCTTCTTATGTTGTTTCATTTTGAAGTAATAACATATGTATCACTCATATATTGATATGTTATTATAATTATTAAACAACCCTATTTCACCATCTATCCATCCTACGGAAAACGAAATCATTGTGTGTCCGTACGTACGGAATACCGTCTCCACGCCGTGGTGTAATCTATTTTCCACCACTACCTTACTTGGATGGGTATATGGGTGAAATTAATGACTATATATATGATTATTGTAAAGTTTTATTGATTATTAAATAGTATACATACACTCCAATACAATTCCATGATCATGGGAATGATATCATCGCTCGTGCGTACGTACGGAATACCGTCTCCACGATGTGATGTGATTCGTTCTACATGATCTTCATTGCATAATGATTATATAAATGAATTGAATGAATTAATATGATATATATTACACTAATATAATTCTGTAAATGAATTATCTATAACCTAAAGATAAGAATAAGAATTTATTCGACAAACACGCATAGGAACAAAAAGTAATAAACACCCGAATAACAAGTAGTAATGAAATATTACTAATAAGAAGCTAAGAATATGACCATATATGATATCATAACAATAAGTATGATTCAGGAATAAGTCAATAACGTTATTTAAATCATTATACAGGAGGTTCAGACACTTACGAAGCATATCGGACCTAAGGTAAGAGATAATTTTGCAAATCTCATTTTTATCCGAGATTGCTTATTCGTAAGTATTTACTGGGGTTATTTCTATCATCCATGTCCATGTTTTATAAAAGTGTTTTCATGAATGTTTAAAGTCATTTTTACCCATTTTGACTTTTACTACATGGTATGTGAGGAATCTTTCTTTTTGTTTACGTTACGAGGTACTTTTTGACTTTTCCGACAAAAGTACGAAAAGAATGTTTTTTTAACTTATACGGCACGAACAGATTTTTACGGTTTTATAAAGCCTTGTTTTCATGAATCTTACTCCAAACGATTTCATGAATATTTTCAAAAAAATTAATTTATTTTAAAATTTCATTACATTTTGTGAAAAGAAAATGATTTTCAATAAAAGGGATATTTTCCTCAGGAATTCATTTCAAGTGTTTTATCAAATTCATTTTTCATCTAAGATGACATTATTTCATATGTGTATGTTTTAAGTATAATGTCTCTATGCTTTACATGGTTTTAATTCTCTTATTATGAAATTATATCCATTTCTTTTATATGGATTATGTGATGATGGGATGATGTTTATGGAACCCATTTTATTTATTGGGTTTTTATGAATGATGTATGCTTATTTTGTGGCACAAGTAAGAATGATTTCATTATGAGATGGTTGGAACCTATATCTCCATCCAATTAATTGGGTAAAGATTTTATATCTCATGAGATAGGCTTGGCTGGAACGGCAGGTTATACCGGTTCAGTAAAACAGGACTGAAACGAGGAGTGAACTCGGTTCAGAAATTGACTTTGTCCACTAAGATAGTTTTGGCAATGAGTCCTGACTAATAACAATTGATTCTCTATGATTATGTTTGTACGCCACTAAGTTTCATGTTTTACGTTATGATTATTGGTATTACATTTCAATACTATGATTTATCCCATGTTATGATATTATGATCTTTTTCGCAGGTTCTGATTTCCAAAATGTTATGTTCTTATGAATATGATGTGATTGATATTTCTTTTTTTTTACCCTTACTGAGCATTTGATATCACCCTTTTATGTTTTCTTTTCCCTAGGATATAAAGAAAGGTTTTAGGTAAGAAAAAAAAGGAAGATCTTTATGGGAGATGTTGAAGATCTGTCACCATGATTAGAAGATTACGTTCCGAGTTTCCAAAGACACTAAACAATTATGGTCCTTGTGTGTGTGTTTTTGTTATATACTAAGTATTCCGAAAATGTAATGTAATGTCCATGTACGTTGAGCTTTGGGTCTCTACACATATGACCTTTTATGAATAGATTAAAGATTTTAGTTCGAACATATCTTCTATATATATTTTATTTAAATTCCAATAAATGAATAGTGTCAAGATTGACACTACTGGTATTTAAAAAAATAACATATTATAAAATTGTTTAAAAATCACTAAAATATTTAAAAATTATAAATTTAAATTTATATGGTCTATAATGTTATAATGTAAACAATTATGGAAAATTCACAACAAATAAGTAATTATTTGTTATAATATAAAATTTAGAATTTTATTACCACAAATAAACATAAATAGATTAAATAAGGATAAATCAAAATGATAAGGTTTAAAATAAGATCCAAACATGTATAAATTTGATTGGTTGATGATATTACAACCCTATATCATTTAATATTCGAATATGAGTCATTTTTGAAGGTTTTTAAGTGGAGTTAGATTTATTATAAATTAATATGTTTAAGGATTCCAAAGGTTCCCCTCTCCTCCCTTATAAAAGGGAACCTCCTCCCTCTTTTCCACACACCACTTTGAGCCTTCAAGATCGTAAAACCCCTGCCCAATTATATTATCCACTTCCCTAGAAACATCTTAGAGGTCCTGGTCTTCTTAAAGACCCATTTTAGTTCCCTAAGAGGAGGTCTCAAAGAGGCGCTTCAAAGAAGAGGTAATTTCTGTTACCGATTCTTTCACCTTTATTTCTTCTTCCACTTCTTCTTCTTAGGCTGTTTCATTATGAAGTAATAACATCAGTATCACTCATATACTTATATATTATTATAAGTATGAAACAACCCTATTTCACCATCTATCCATCCTACGGAAAATGAAATCACTGCGCGTGTGTATGTACGGAATACCGTCTCCACGCCGTGGTGTAATCTATTTTCCACCACCACCTTACTTGGATGGGTATAATGGTGTAAATAATAACTATATATGATTATTGTAAAGTTATATTGATTCTGTATTAGTATACATACACTCCAATAAAATTCCACAATCATGGGAACGATATCATCTCTCGTACGTACGTACGGAATACCGTCTCCACGACGCGATGAGATTCATTCTCAGTGATTAACCATTCATAAATGATTATAAAGTATATATAATAAGTAATAATGAAATATATGACATAATAATGATACTAGATTTATGTATATATATGTATGTATGTCATCCAATTAATTCCATTCAATTCAATGAGGAAACGAAAACAACGTTCATGCGTACGTACGACCTACCGTCTCCATGAACGGTGTATTTCATTCCATTTATCGATCTATTATATATATGTATATTCTGAATATATATTATATATAAATAATGTTTTAAATTATGGATGTAAGTAATCATGATCTATGTAATATTATGAATAATTACAAGTCAAAACACGGACGACAAATGAAACGATTTTACCCAAAACGCTCTTTAACATGGAATTTACAAAAGAACGAGTAATATAAAGTCATAAGTGAACCATATATGATATCATAACAATTAATATGATTATGTAATAATTCAATAACATTATTTAAATCAATATACAGGAGGTTTGGATACGTACGAAGCATATCCGACCTAAGGTAAGGGATAATTATTCCAATCTCATTCTTATCCGAGATTGTTTATTCGTAAGTATTTACTGGGGGTTATGTTTATTATCCATGTACATATGTTCTCAAAATGATTTCATAAAATGTTTAAATTACTTTCATGTATGTTTAAAGACATTTTTACCCTTTTCTACTTTTACTACATCATATGGAAGGAATCTTTCTTTTGTTTACCATACGAGGTAATTTTTGACTTTTCTGATAAAAGTACGAGAAAAATGTTATTTTTAACTTATACGGCGTGAACAGATTTTTACGGTTTTATGAAGCCTTATTTTCATGAATCTTCCTCCAAAATATTTAATGAATATTTTCAACAAAATATCTTTCTTCTAAAATTCCATGACGTTTTTTGAAAAGAAATTGATTTTGAAAAAGAAAGGATATTTTCCTCAAGAATTCATTTCAAGTGTTTTATCAAAACCATTTTTCCATCTAAGATGACATTATTTCATATGTGTATGTTTCAAGTATAATGTCTCTATGATTTACATGGTATCACTTTTCTTATTATGATATGATATCCATTTATTTTATATGGATTATGTGATGATGTGATGATGTTTATGAAACCCATTTTATTTGTTGGGTTATTATGAATGATGTATGTTTATTTTGTGGCACAAGTAAGAATGATTTCATTATGAGATGGGTGGGACCTATTTCTTCGTCCAATGCATTGGGTAAAGATTTATATCTCATGAGATAGACATGGATGGAATGGTAAGTTGATCCGGTTCAGTATTACAGGACTGGAACGAGGAGTGAACTCGATTCAAAACGGGACTTTGTCCACTAAGATGGTCGTGGAAGCAATGCCTTGGCTACTATGGAAATCATTACAAGTGATTAATGGATGCCGCAATTACATGTTTTATTCCGATGCTATTTTATCATGATTTAGGTTCCATTATGATCTATGCCATATGTACTTCCAGGTTTTATGTCGTTGCTCAAGATTTTTAATGTTCATGTTTTTTTTAAGTTCAAATGTATATGGTATGTTTTATTTTAACCATGCATACCAATATAGAGAATTTGAGCTCACCCTTTCTATGTTTTATTTTCCCCCAGGATTAAAAGAAAGATTTTAGGTAAGGAATCAAAAATGGGAAGATCTTTATGGGAGATGTTGAAGATCTTTCACCACGATTAGAAGATTATGTTCCATGTTTCCAAAGACACTAAACTACTATGGTCCTTGTGTGTCTGTTTGTGTTATGTATTAAGTATTCCTCTAAAGTAATGTAATGTCCATGTACGTCAAGCTTTGGGTCTCTATAGTTGGTATCAGAGGAAAGGTTTAGTCAACCTTTAGAAACTAGGATGCGAAAACGTTAGTGAGATCCCTAGAGATATTTCTAAGGTATGTCTAGGGATGTCCCTAAGGATAAGTATACGTTTAGGATATAGTCCTAGAACTAGGGTAACGATCATAGAATTTAACCTAAGATGTTAGATATTCAGGGTGATTCCCCTTTACTATGTTATTTTTCTAAGCATGATTTTTGTCTCTCAAACTATTCTTTTTGGGTTTTAGAAAATGGCTGGAAACAGGAAGATTCACGATAATGGAGGATATGATTGACAATGGAATGATTTTATTCCTGAGAAGCCTAATGAAACGGGATCTGGAAGTCCTAACATCGTTATTATGCCTAATCATAAATCTCATAATATGATCAATAGTCTCAACTTTGGTAAGTTTCCTGACTCATAAAATAAGAGAAAGATGGAGTTTCATGATGATCATAGAGGAAAGAAAGTTCAATTTCCCTCATGTAAATCATGTGGAAAGAGGCATCAGGGAGATTGTTTCAAAGGAACTTGAAGATGCTTTGTGTGTGGAAAAGAAGGGCACAAAGCTAGTAAGTGCAAAGGAAAAGGTTCAGTTAACACCATGGACAAGGATAATAGTATTGCTACGACATCAACAATGATTAGATGTTTTAAATGTGGAATGTATGGGCGTTATGCAAACCAGTGACCTAATGGAAAATATCATGAAGAGAATCAGCATGGTCATATGGGTAGTATTTATGTGGATGATGATGAGAAGACTACAAATGATATAAGAGCTGAAACAAGTGTTGAAGCTCAGTCGGTTGTTTTAGAGGGTACTGGAATGATTGTATGTTTATCAAGAGTTATGTTTTATAGTTAATGGTTCTATGGAATAAAGAATCATATAAGGATTGTTGCACTATTGTTTTTCCTAAAAGTATTTGAAGTATATGTTGAATGGTACCAGTAACCATGGAAGGTTATTCAGATAATTTTGTAAAGTAGATGATATGAGCATAATGTAGGAATAAGAAGATAATGAGATGTTTGATTGTATTAATGAGCTCGTGATTGATATAAGGACTAAGTGATATCATGGTTTGAGTATATAGAATTTTAAGGATTTTTGGTATGTGGAAAGTGTTAACTTTTAACTGCATTCATGTTTTCACTAAGGTTCAATGGGTATTCATTTCTCAATAGAATACATGATTAAGGCCTTCGAATGTTTGGAATGTGACCAACAAGACATATCTTATGATATATGGGGATCAATGATGGTATTAAATCTCTGGTAATCGTTTTCACTATATTATGAGGGTGGACTGCAGTATTATGGATAAGCCTAAAGATTGGATGGATTATGTTGGACATAAGTTAGTATTGTTTAAGGATACAAGTTTTTTCGATATTATTGATGGGATGTCATAGTAACATAGTTTTAGAAAAAGGACAACCTGCAGGACGGGCGACAACCCATCGCGTCGAACAAGGCTGTGGGAATCGAACCCACAACCGAAGTGCGACTGGACTTTATCACCTACCACTGGCCTACAGGAAGTCCCTGGATAGTAGAAACTATTTTTATTTTATTAAACGGTATGATATATTAAGTATAGGTTCATTTTTGGAACCATATACAGTTAATCTAACCATAAGATGGACTTATAACTTTTGCTAACCTTTTGTTTGAAAGAGATGGAATGACCCATCATTCTATCACATGATCTGCTAACACATCACGAATAACAAATTCGACTTCATTTCTTTAAGGGATGAAGTGTAAATTGTTCAATTCACGAACAACAGTGACATTGTACCGAAATCTTGCAAGTATTTCTTTTAATTCAAAAACTTTAGGGAAATGATCTCGAAAACCAAAAATGTTGTCCTAGTTCCCTTATATCCGATGAATCAGATGGTACCTTAGATCATCACCAATCAATAGCTTTGTGATTGTTGGCTTTTTCATAGCCATGTTCTCTACCACTCTCCATCAGAACTTGATGGTTAGATTTTTCTTCCATATCCATATTTTCACCTATGTTCTCCTACGTGGAAACCTAGTGATTAGTTAATTTGGGTAACCGTTACATTTTATAATTTAGTTTTTAAAGCCATGTTTTGGTATTCCTTTTTATGATGTGGGTTTCTATTAAACAAACTTTCGAGTAGTGAACCATTTATAACCCCGACGAATTTCGAGGGAGAAATTAATTTTAAGGGGGGTAGAATATAACACCCTGAGACTTTATGAAAAATATTCTTTTAATTTCATTAATTTCTTGTGTTGTATGCTACCCCAATATTACCTTGCACTATACGCAACACCATATTAGCTTGCAGTATACAAAACACTATTCTTGGATCGTGTTACACACCATTTTGATAATAGTTATTCTACGCAACATTGAGTATATATATATATATATATTCAATGTATACATGAAATATGGTTGGATTATGTTATACGAAATAACGAAGGATTTTTGCAAAACACACAACCCTGACTTGGCTTGCATTACATGCAATCGCGACCTTCCTCGATAGCATGTGTTGTACGCAATACCGGGTTTTACTAAACAACGATATATTATTATAATATTATTATGAACTAGCCGTTATGAATAGTATTAACTAAATTTTTTATTTTATAACATTATTATTCATCTTACACATTTTATAGAACATCGTATAGGAACAAAATAAATTTTTCGGGTAAAATAAGTATTTTTCAAAAAATGCAGTTTTTCCACATTTTGATGGCGCACCCACATTAAATCGAGTTTTTGACAGGTTTATAAGTTCAATTTTACAAAATAAAATTCTTCTTTGGAATCAGGAAATAAAAATTTACATTGGATAAATTTTTCATATTATTCTGGTAACATTCATATTTTGATGAATAGTAAAAACACAATATATTTTAATTAAAAACAACTTTTTTCATCGCAATAATTTATATGGTTAAATTATAATATTTAATGGTTTTAATGTATAAATAGAATTTATTTTTACCATTTAATAAAATTTATGTCAGTATCATTGATTTTACATTAAAATCGTAGGTTTAATCAATTCAATCTTTTGCAATGTTTTAAAGAATACCTGTTTTCTTTTGACAACGGGATTAATTTTAATTTAATTTATGAAACTTTTGTGTATTTAATTTGGAAAAATGGATTCCAGATTTGGAATAAGTGGGTCCAAATTATGTTAATAAGCTACTTTTTATTTTTGGGAAATTTTGAATAGTAACTACGGTAAATTTTATTTACCATCGTTAAAGGTAAATCGGGTAATTAAGGGTAAATATAATATTATAAAATTACCCTAACACATGAAAAAATTATATTGGATGGCTAAAAGTAGACCCATATAACCTAATGGTCGGATTAGATTCATTTTATGGACTTTTGACCATGAAAATAAGTTAATTATTATTAAAACCAAAGAATGTGACAACATGTCACTCTCTTAAATCTTATAAGTATAATAATTTTACTTTAGTGATAAACATCATAAAACTTCAAACATGAATAGTACCAAGAAATCTAGTAAAATTATTTACATCATGATAATTTATTTATAATTTTTAGGGATTAAATAATTGTCATTAATGGTGATACATTAATGATACAGAAATTATTTATTAAGTGGAAAATAAGTAATATTGTTTTTATTGAAATAATAATACCCATTAAAATGCCCACAAACCAGACCAAAACTTATTGAAGTGTATATATACACCTTAATCATACAATGACCTAATATATAACCGTTTGGATCCTTATAAAAGTGATTATGACACTTATATTATTTTATTTTAAATGATACCAAAGTTTTCACCTTTATAATTTAACAAATATAACAATTTAAATATTGTGATTTTAAGATGATAAATTCTAGTAAAAATATTACTGTGAAAGGTAATATATTTATCTTCATCATAGGATTTTATTTTTAATTTTTATGCAACAAATGAGTATATTAAATAATTATACAAAAATGTTGTAGTAATTATTTTATTAAGAGATAAACCAAATAAATGGTTTTTAAAATAATAAAATAAGTATTATATGAACTATTTAATGTGATCCACTAATTTTATAGATACATATAACCTTTTATGAATCTATTAAAGCTTTTAGTTCGAACATATCTTCTGTATATATTTTATTTAAATTCAAATAATTGAATAGTGTCAAGACTGACATTATTGTTATTTTATAAAAATAACATATTATAATATTGTTTAAAAATCACAAAAATATTTAAAAATTATAAACTTAAATTTATATTGTCTATAATGTTATAAATTAAACGATTATGTAAAATTCACAACAAATAAGTAATTATTTGTTATAATTTAAAATTTAGAATTTTATTACCCCAAATAAACATAAATAGATTAAATAAGGATAAATCAAAATGATAAGGTTTAAAATAAGATCCAAAAAAGAATAAATTTGCTTTTTTGATTATATTTAAACCCTATATCATTTAATATTCTAATATGAGTCATTTGTGGAAGTTTTTAAGTAGGGTTAGATTTATTATAAATTAATATTTTTAAGAATTCTAACGGTACCCCTCTCCTCCCTTATAAAAGGGAACCTCCTCCCTCTCTTCCACACACCACTTTGAGCCTTCCATCTCGGCCAAACCCTGCCCAATTCTATTCTCCACTTCCCTAGAAACATCTTAGAGGTCCTGGTCTTCTTCAAAGACCAATTTTTGTGCCCTAAGAGGAGGTCTCAAAGAGGCGCTTCAAAGAAGAGGTAATTGCCGTTACCGATTCTTTCACCTTTATTTCTTCTTCCACTTCTTCTTTTTAGCTTGTTTTATTATGAAGTAATAACATCAGTATCACTAATATACTGATATGTTATTAAAAGTATTAAACAAACCTATTTCACCATCTATCCATCCTACAGAAAACGAAATCACCACGCGTGCGTACGTACAGAATACCGCCTCCACGCCGTGGTGTAAGCTATTTTCCACCACCACCTTACTTGGATGGGTATAATGGTGTAAATAATAACTATATATGATTAATGTAAAGTGATATTGATTCTGTAATAGTATACATACACTCAAATAAAATTCCACGATCATGGGAATGATATCATCGCTCGTACGTACGTACGGAATACCGTCTCCAAGACGCGATGAGATTCATTCTCAATGATTAACCATTCATAAATGATTATAAAGTATATATAATAAGTAATAATGAAATATATGACATAATAATTATACTAGATTTATGTATATATATATGTATGTCATCCAATTAATTCCATTCAATTCAATGAGGAAACGAAAACAACGTTCATGCATACGTACGACCTACCGTCTCCATGAACATTGTATTTATTTCCATTTATCGATCTATAATATATATGTATATTCTGAATATATATTATATATAAATCAGGTTTTACATTCTGGATGTAAGTAATCATGATCTAAGTAATCATATGAATAATTACATGTCAAAACACGGACGACAAATGAAACGATTTTACACAAAACGCTCTTTAACATGGAATTTACAAAAGAACGGGTAATATAAAGTCATAAGTGAACCATATATGATATCATAACAATTAATATGATTCTGTAATAAGTCAATAACATTATTTAAATCATTATACATGAGGTTCAGATACGTACGAAGCATATCGGACCTATGGTAAGGGATAATTATTCCAATCTCATTCTTATCCGAGATTGTTTATTCGTAATTATTTATTGGGGGTTATGTTTATTATCCATGTCCATATGTTCTCAAAATGTTTTCATAAAATGTTTAATTTACTTCCATGTATGTTTAAAGACATTTTTACTCTTTTCTACTCTTACCTCATCGTATGGAAGGAACCTTTTTTTGTTTATCATACGAGGTACTTTTTGACTTTTCTGACAAAAGTACGAAAAAATTGTTATTTTTAACTTATACGGCGTGAATGGATTTTTACGGTTTTATAAAACCTTATTTTCATGAAGCTTCCTCCAAATGATTTCATGAATATTATCAAAAAAATCTCTTTCATTTAAAATTTCATGACGTTTTTTTAAATGAAATTGATTTTGAAGAAGAAAGGATATTTTCCTCAAGAATTCATTTCATGTGTTTTATCAAAACCATTTTTCCATCTAAGATGACATTATTTAATATGTGTATGTTTCAAGTATAATGTCTCTATTATTCACATGGTTTAAATTTTCTTATAATGCAATTATTTACATATCTTTTATATGGATTATGTGATGATGTGATGATGTTTATGATACCCATTTTATTCGTTGGTTTATTATGAATGATGTATGTTTATTTTGTGGCACAAGTAAGAATGATTTCATTATGAGATTAGTGGGACCTATATATACCTCCAATGCATTGGGTAAAGATTTATATCTTATGAGATAGACATGGCCGGAATGGTAAGTTAATCCGGTTCAGTATTATAGGACTGGAACAGTGAGTGAACTAGATTCAGAAAGGGACTTTGTCCACTAAGATGGTCTTGGCAGCAATGCCTTGGCTACTATGGAAATCATTACATGTTCTTAATGGATGCCACAATTACATGTTTTATTCCCATGCTATTTTATCATGAATTATGTTCCATTATGATCTATGCCATATGTACTTCTATGTTTTATGTCGTTGCTCAAGATTTTTAATGTACATTTTTTTAGTTCAAATGTATATGGTATGTTTTATTTTATCCATGCTTACCCTTAATGAGCATTTGAGCTCACCCTTTTTATGTTTTATTTTCCCCCAGGATTAAAAGAAAGATTTTAGGTAAGGAAACAATAATGGGAAGATCTTTATGGGAGATGTTGAAGATCTTTCACCACGATTAGAAGTTTACGTTCCATGTTTCCAAAGACACTAAACTATTACGGTCCTTGTGTGTCTGTTTTTGTTATTTATTATGTATTCCGCTAAAGTAATGTAATGTCCATCTACGTCAAGCTTTGGGTCTCTAAAATATGTACCTCATTATTTCTTGCGCACTAAGACTCAAGCCTATGGAGGTTTCATTGAGTGTTACCACCATTATCAATTTGAATTCATATTATTATTATTATTATTATAAAAAGAAAATATTAATATTACTGTAATGAAATACAATTAATATTTTATCTTCATAAGATGGTATCCAATTGATGAACCATTAGTATCAACGTGACCCTAACATTAAGATGATCATTTTAGGAGAAGTGTTTAATATTTAATTTGTTCTGAGGGCATGGGTCTAAAGACAACAAAATAATATTAAAATTAAAATTATTATTATTATTATTATTATTAATATTATTATTATGTAATCTAGTTTCTAATGTATCTTCCTCATAAGATATCATATTGAGGAATTATCATTAGCATCATCACCATTATATTGAAGTGGATGTTTTGAGATTAATATGAGGTATTTAGTTCATACTTTTTTCATGGCCCCATGAAACATCATTAGAAAATTATGCATTGAAATGATTTTTTTTCACTTGTTTTACAATTTTGGCAAGTGAATAATATATCACAAACATTTTTTATAAGTGGTTCATAATGATGTATAATGATTAATCCCATTAGATAATTGATAAGCCTCATGCATTCGTCATTTTTTTGGTAGATACATTCCATGTAGTACCCTTATTATTTTTTAAGCACTACATGTCCAATATGTACTTGGATTTAAAGGAAAAGGCTATGAAAATGTGAAGGTCCGCACACCATGAAGACCCCTCACACCCCTTGTACATCATGAGAATCATTAAATTCATGTATCTCTATCATTTATACTGGGATTTTTCCCCTAAACATATTTTTTATTATGAAGATGATGGAAATTTTGTAGATTATTTTATAGGATCATATAGATACATGGAGGCATAGAAGGCATATGGTGGTTGGTCTTGTAGTTTAGGTGTCTAGATCTATTATATTTCAATATTATTTAGTTTTTTTTATGTATAGACAACATTTTTGGATGGTCATTTATTTTTCCTTTACTTTTCATATATTATTATCACACACTTTTATATTACCAAGAGTTTATTACATGTATGGATTTTACTCAGTATCCTATGATATTTTATCATTTTTCCTCTTCAATTCTTTATAGATGTGGTTGGTTTTGTGTGTACATGTACTTTATGAAAATTTGTCCCATTTTATTAATATATTTTGGTTCTGTTGTCCATCACCTAGCCAATGAAGGTTCTCTTGGTGTAGTTTTGGATCGAACTTATGCCAGCTAGGTGGCCCCTGGTGGGTCATGTCGTGGAATTACAATTATCGATTTTCCCTATAGAATATATTCACAAGTGTTTTATTTACATCACTATAAAACAAATAAAACACTCTTAACCATGAAGGTATCTGATCATGGGAATCAGCTGATGCTCAGGTAAGACCTCCCTCCACACCATGGTATAATAAAACCTTTGTTAAATGACGGAGAAAATTATAGGAACTACATACTAGGATTACGGGGTTATAATTATTTCCACAACCAAACACGATGATTGAACTGACATACGTTGGCCATCAAGAGCTAAAAACATTCATTAAATATTGATTATTATTATATATAAAGAGTTTAACATTTAAGTTCCCCTAAAACATTTTTTTAATATAATTATTTAATTTTTAATTTTTAAACATTCTTAGAATGAATTTAAACTCCAAACTATCATTATCTTATGAGGAAAAAATGAATATGATTTTTTTTTGAAAATTTTCGGTGTGATTCATGAAAAATATAATTAAATATTATAATGTGAAACAAGAACATCCACTATAAAGTTTCACACAATATGTCAAGGTTTACATAATGAATGTCTATAAAATGGACTAAACCACCACACCTTATAGATTACTTTAGTGGAAAATAAATAAATGTCTCCCACCAGACATGGTTTGTGGCACACTCTGACACATCATGTGATATTTTATCATTATATGTAAATCCTAGAATCCATCATTTATCATACATGAAATGTACTGCAAATTTGTATGTCATTAAATATTTAACATCTCTTTGGAAATCATAAAATTATTTTATACCATACACATCATGTTCTTTCAGGAAAACACTTTGTGTAGATAATATTTCTTCACCCGATCCATAATATTTTATGAATTATCTCCCATAACCATCATCTATATCTCCATTCATTCATTATTTATCACTTTCCATGCCTTAAGTCCCTAATTTCATCAATAATCACTCGAGACTCCCCTATAGAGGATTCCACCCATCATTTTTTAATGTTGGTCTAAGATTCTGTGACAGATCTACAATCTCATTGACTAAAAACCACAAACACTATTTAGTTTCCTCTTCATTCCATCCATATGATGACCCTATCATTTTACACATATTATAATATTATTTTTAATATAAAAATCCATCAAACCCAACATAAATATCTTGATACCTGATGTATTTATAAGACAATGATCACAGCATATCAAATAATAACAAAAACACAACACCATTATATTTTCCACTGTAATTATTACCTAAATCCCTTTGAGTTACTCAAACTATATAAGGGAACCTAGGAAATAAATAACGTAAAGGGGTGATCTATAAATTCTAGTATAATAATAAACACTTTAATGAAGAGTATAATATATGTCAAAATACATGACATGTTATCATAAAATACAAGTCACACATGTAATCACGTAGTGGAAAATCAAAATGAGTATGAAATCATAAGATAATTGAAATAGAGGGAAGTGGCAGAAATATAGAAAATTATATAAGATGAAGTCATGGACAACTATAAAGACAACATCACATGGTTAAAAGATTCCTATAATAGAATAAGATTACTTTTTAATCCCATAAATATTATCTCACGTGGAAAAAACATTAATCCATGAATTTTAGCGCTATGCAGGTGCCCCCACGATTACATGTATATGATTTTTTGAGCCACAAAAGGAAATCAATCAATTCCAAAAACATAATAGTTACTCATGGAACAAAATGGGTTTCACAATCATTAGTCATAATATAATATAATTATATTTAATAAATATTAAAATAATAAAATGAATTAAATATTTTGGATTTTAATATCTATGCTCATAATAATTGGTCTCAAAATATGGTGTTCATTAGAAGGAATAAATCATGAGAAATGGTATAGAATTTGGTGAATAAATGAACATTCATAACGATGGTTTGAAGAATCAGGTAAATACATTTGGAGAAGAATAATTGTGAAATATTATTTGAAAATAATATGTAATCTATATTGGTTATACCAAAAATATTCCTTTATTTAATTATATCATGAATGGAAATAAATACATAATTAATGTTATTGGAAAATGAAACTACAACCCTCAAAGTAAAATGAAATATTTTTAATATCCTTCAAAAATTGAAATAGTCCCAAATAATTTTCTTTTCGTATAAGAATGATTCATCTAGGAAAAAGTTAACATTACGTAGGTAGTTCATTTATGTGGTTTTAAATACTGTCAGGAGAAATATTTTTTTTATTACTATGCATTTAAATTTATTATAGAACATGAAATAAATTATAATTTAATTTTATGATCTGATTTTACTATAATAATATTTTTATGACTAGTCATGAATCTGGTGGAGAAAAATGAATTCCATTGTTAATGGTGGTGGAGAACTAACAATATTGTGAATAATTTATTTATTTAAGAATCAAATAATGGGAGGGTAGAATATCGATATTACATTAATAGGCTAAAATTAATTTATATTTATGATACTATTGTCATTATTTTTTTATGAGTGAGTTGAGGATAAGTTATTAGAACAAATGAATTCAGAAGTTGTACATTGTTAATATTACCTCTTAAAAGTAAACTCATAGAAATACTCCTTAAGGCATGTGGAAGTTGTGTTTTAGTGAGTCCAGAAGCTATAGGACATAGGGTAATAGATTAAACTGACATTTTTATTGAAATTGGGGAAGAATATATGCTATGAAGTTTTCAAGAGAAGGGTGGGGATTGGTTTCATTTATAAGGATTGGAGAGGAATATTTAATTCCTTATATTTATATTTTGGATAAACACTACCAATTGTATTTATTATTGTAAAAATATATAGTAAATAGTTCATTTTATTTTGATGTAATGTTTTCTTACATCATCCATTATTCTTAAATTCATGTATTTAGCGTATAATCTTAAATATAAAATTTTACAAAATTTTACTATTCACAAAAATTCAACTATCTTAGAAAGATTAAAAAATTAAACATAAAACTTTCACAATTTTTAGAATTAAAAAATTGAATCCATTATTGGGAAATAATTTTCAAAATATGAGAAATTTATGATATAAATAAAATCATCATTTCTTTTAAAAATATCAATTTTAATATTATGATCATTTTTGTAACCCTTCAAAAATTTATTTATAGTCTCATAAGATTGTATTATCATTATAATAATAAAAAATATTAATTTATATGTACTTTTAATAAAAATAAACTTGCTATTAAATAGTTATATTTATGATAATACTACAATTAATTTTTTTTTAAGAAAATCAAACACTTAATTTATCGTTTCATAAAATTTATTTATATGCAACTTTGTATTATTATAAAATTTAGTCATTTTATAATAAAGATAATTATTATTTTAGAATTATATAAGTGAGTTTAATATTTTAATAGTCATTTTACTATTCCAAACTATCCTATTACAATTTCAACGACCAGATTTATAATGATCATATGGGTTCCTTAATTTCAATAATACCTCATATTTCATTTATACATCGTTCACTTATTTTTTATCTCATTATTATATATATTTTAATTTGAATGATGCATATTATATTTAGAATAAAATATTTCATTTCTAACATTTTTCCTTTGATTGAAATTATTATTGGAGATCGATAAAATCCAAATTATTCTGTTATTATTTTATTTTAAAAAAATTATGTAATTGAAATACATTAAATTATTATGAACATGAATATGATATAAATTTTATGTTTTAATTAATATCATAAAATTTTGTTTCTGTACTTATGCTTCTTAAATTCCACTAATTCCCATGTCTGATCCTCGTACTTTTTGTTTTTTCATAGTACTTTGAATATGCGAGTTGACTTATTGAATTGAACTTTTTCACTATAGTCCATGATCTTCATGGAGTAATCCTCATAAGAAAGAACATTCTCTATATTTACCACCGATAAAATTGGTACATGTGAGGGATCATGGATATACTTCCTCAATAGGGATTTCTGGAATACATCATGTACTTCAGAAAGTGTAGGAATGAGTTTTAAACGACAGTCCATAGATCTAATGTGATCAAGAATCTAAAAAGGATCGATATAATAAGGGATTGTATTTACCATTTTTTCTAATCTCATGACCATATTCCATGAAGATATGTGATCGTACAATTTATCTCCAACCTCATACTCTAATTCTAATCAATGATTTTCAGCATAGCTCTTATATTGACTCTGAGGAACCCTGATGTGTCGCTAAATTTTCTTGACCTTCAATATAATTTCTTCAACCATTTTAGGTCCCAAATGATTTCATTTACCAACAACATTTATTCACATTGGATCCCTATAAATTTTCCCATCAAGTGCTTTATAGATATCTATTTGGATAAATTAGTTAAAAATCCTATTTACAGGAGCCCAACAAATCAAAAATGTCAATATGATCCTCCTTTGAGGTCCATTGAGTATTCTCAAAACATGTATTCTTAGTTTTGGATAGTCTTCTCAGTTTCACCATTAGTTTGGGGTGATAAGTGGTAATAATATTTGACTCATTTTATTTAGCATGATGGAGAATTTTTCAAAACCTGGAGGTAAAAATTGGATAATTATCAAAAAATATGTAATCATGGTGTTCAATATAACCTCACCACTTAACTGATGTATAACCTTGTAGGTTAACCGACTGATAAGATATATTAACTTGTAATGATGTGAGTGTTGTGCCTATTTTTATTCACCAATTTCATTAATTTATTTTGTTTTTTTAATTTTATTAAACTCCCACTTTCTTATTACTAATTATTTTTCTATTAAGTTAATTTCAAGAATATAATATTTATCATAATATTTATTTAGGAAATATATTAATGAAATTGATCTACTAGAAATATTTATTATAGTATCTTGAATTTGTTTTGAAATTATTCTTGAAACTTTGTTCATACTATAAATTTTTAAGCATAACATAAGGTTCAGAAACACTGTGTTTGGATAACAGCATGTGGCTCGTATAACCTCTTTTGGGAAGATACCATATGTTTGAGGTACAGAAATAATGGCTTATCATCCCTACATTTGAGAACAGTCATACTTCATCAACCCTATGTTTGTGAACAAACCTATGCTTCAAACCCTATTGTTGGAGTTTTTTCTTTATATGAATGTTCCCTATGTTTGACTATTCAATAGTGGAGTTTTAAATTAATGATATTATATACTATTTATAAAACAGTCTTGATGGAAGTAAAGATGTTTTCAAATCTGTTTTATGACTGATTGAAAGGCTTGTTATAATCAAGTCAAAGGATCTTATTAAATAGAGTAAATTTTTATATTCATATAGGATGTTACAAATCTCATTAATTATTTGGAATTCATATATTCAAAATTTATTTTCTGATATTTCTAGTGATGAGTGAATTACAGTGTAAATATTGATACATTATTCATAAAAAAAAGAAAAAAATGAGATATATAATAAATAAATACATAAGAAAAATATGTTTATAACTACAAAAACCCTGTCATTTCATTCATATCTACACTTTGGAGACATACATTTTTTCATAGATCTGATTGAATCATTTTTGTTATTATCACTACTGCTACATCTTATTGGTATTGATTATCCCGTAACATCAAACAATGAATTTTTAGATATACATGTTGGATTCATGCATGTTTAAACATCTATTTGGGGTCTTCTATATAACTACATTATTATAGAATGATGAATTTGGAAGATCTATTTATTTTTTGGAATTATTAAAGATATTAAATCATCCGTCATTTTTTTAATGTATGATTTGTAACTTGCGTTCTTAAAAAAATTAATCTCATTTGATTTATTCGAGTTTTGAATACTTGTAATCAGTTATAGTGGAGTATTTTATGCTTAGACTCCGTCATGGAAAATTTTCTTGTACTAATTCTTGGATATTTATTTACATATAAATAAACCAGAATTCCATATAAAATACTTTTATTGTTTCAAATACTGGAAATCAGTTTTTAAGGTCTTGTGATGATAGGACTTGTAGTAAAAATCACCAAACTCACTAACAATTATTGGTGGTGTGGATAAAGGGATCATTATTCCCAAAACCACTATACAATGGTATGTTATTTTCCTTATTTATTTCTAATGCACACTTGTGTTTAAGAGAGAAGGAAATGTTCATTGCATAAAAAAGGATTTCTGGCTCTGTCAATGTTTTTCAAAGAACAAAATTCACCCCACTCTTGTGATTTTCTCTTTGTCCACTCTATCTCAAACTAAAAAGTGGTATCAGAATAAATACTCTATAGGTATCTTTTATTCTTGGAAATTCATTTTTCTGAATCTCATATAAACATGTAATTTTTCTCTATTTATTGATTATTCTATTTTTATACTAAAAATGACTTCAAAAAGTTCATACTCCTATGAAAACTCATGAAGATTTACATATTATAATAAGCATGAGTTAAAGGTTCAGACATAAACATCATGAAATGAATTATTCTAAAAAATGTATGTTAGTATTTTGTGATCCATAAATTAATGAAGATAATTGTGTATGTTGGAAAGCCCGTATGATTATTCATTTCAAAAATCATGGAATATGGGATTATTTAAATATTTTAAGCCTTATGAGATTATTATATAATATTTTGAGATATTGGATGATAATCAAAAAAATTAATATTATCTCAATTCAAACAGAATGAATACTATTGTTTGTAATTTAGAGAATGATGGGTTTAATTGAGTTTCTCAATGTGC
The DNA here is from genome assembly GCA_963277665.1 of Viscum album. Taxonomy (NCBI): domain Eukaryota; kingdom Viridiplantae; phylum Streptophyta; class Magnoliopsida; order Santalales; family Viscaceae; genus Viscum; species Viscum album. Next base: position 729,056,452 of record OY728159.1, read on the forward strand.
TACTCCATATGATATGTGGATCACTATTTTTGTTTCTAATGAAGAAACTTAAAATATAAAACAATTGAGGTACAAAACTATAAAACTAATGTTTTATACTTTTAGAATGCCTGAATATGAAATTATCACTCAAATGAAAGGGTGATTGATTGAAATTATTAATAATGTTTATTCTTTGGGATATCCAATTTCACAATTTGATCAAAAATTAAAAGTACTCATTGTACTACCTTATAATTGGAAGGGAATATCATCATCTATATGATAATCCAATATTGTAAAAAATAGCTATGAAAGAATGGATTAGAACATTGATAGTGTATGAAGCTAAGATAATGGATAAAGATGAAAATCATATCAAACAAGAAAAATATACCCCAAATGTTATATCAATGAATAATATGATTTAAGTCAACCATTTTTAGATAAATATTTATCCAATTTTTCTAAAATATATGTATAACCTTAATACGATAAAAAAAATTGGACTGAACAAAAATACATTTTGTGCATGCAAAGAAAAAGTTCACACAGTGGTTAACTTTCCATTATATAAAGCTCAAAGGAAATAAAATTATAAGATAAAAGAAATGTAAATTATGAAGGCCACATAGAGTGATTCTTCATGATCCCAAGATGAATCTTCTAAAAATTTTGAGACTTAGTATAATTTTTTTTATATATTATTACTAGTACTGATGAGGTGAAATCTTCTTACTCTCAAAACAGTAATTGTGAAAACCATAATTTTGATGAATTAAATAGTTATATCTCTATTCTACAAGATAAAAATGAATATTTAATGAAATATTATAGAAAAAATAGAATATATTATAATGCTGTTATATTAGTTAAATAATGATTCTCAAACAAATTACAGATTGCAAATCTAATTATTATAAAAATTATTGTTATCTATAAGAAACTAATATTAAAGAATTATTTGTAGAAGTTGTTAATTTAAAAAAAATATTCTAGTATTCTGATAACATGATAAAATTATTTAAATAAAATCCATTGTAAAAAATAATATTCAGAGAAGAAAACTGGGTATTTGATGTAATAGGGAATGTCCAAAATTACATTGGAATTATTTTGATCCTAAATAAAATAGAAAAACCATGTCAACTGTTAAATGTTTTTATTATGGTATTAATGGGCATTATGAAAATTATTGTTTCTTTAGAAAACCTCATACTTTCAATGTAAAAAAATTTTAATCGTAAAAATGATTTTTTTAACATAAATTGCAGAATCAATACACATAATAAACATGTTTGGTTACCTAAAAATTTAATTTATAACACTTCTGAACCCAAAATCATATGGTTACTAAATGACACCTATATTTTATGTTTTTTACAAATATTCCAGTTATTTAAATCATAAAATATTTATGTGGTTATATATTTAGTATACATAAATATGAATATTAAAGGAATGGTCCACTTTGAAGTGGTTTTTTATGGAAATAAATATACTTAAAACTAACCATTATAATCTAGGATGTATTTTATTACTATTTCTATTATTTTTTATTACATTAGTTTTTCTATATTGCGAATATGTTTCTTCTTTACCATTAAATAAATTTTTCAAATTAGATCATTCTTTGTTTAATGTATTCTTCATTCATTTACGTAATGTTTTTGAAAAACTATTATTTAATAAAAATGAATTTTTGAATTTTCAAATCAGTAGTGTTTATTCTATATTTTTTAACATGGTATTATTACGAATCATCAGTAATGTGTCTGAAAAGAATATATTGTTTTTTCTTTTACACTCTGTATTATTTTTTTAAATCATTTAAATTATTATATATATCTTTTACAAAATATATTATTCAAATGATTCTAAAATGTAGTCAAAAAAGATAAAGTGGTCAATTAATTTATCATTAGAGGAAGATATTTTTCACCAAAAGATAAAAGGTGGTCATTTTTATTTGTTAAAAGACAATTATGTTATTTATTTTAAAGATTCATTTTGAAAATATTCTTAAATAAATAATAAAACTCATAATTACGATGAACTGGAAGTCACTTCATCTAGAATGTCTTATAAAAAATATTTTTTTCGATGTTGACACCTTGAATGAAGAAAAAGTGAAGTTTCATGGTGATATGAAGACGTCTAGAAAGTCATCTGAAGAACTACCAAAAGAATCTGTATAAAAAAGGTTTTTTATTTGATAAAATGGGAGTATGATAATGTAATATAAAGTTCAATTTCAAACAAATAATTTGAAACTTTTAAAGTATGAATGCTATGAAAAACAGAGTTACTTAGAATGGAACTTTTTACTAAGTTATATCATGAAAAGTTGAAATTTTTCTTGGTTGTAGAATGTTTGTCTTCATTGTTATATCAGTTAACAGATGGTCATAATAGAAGAATATTAGAACTTTCAAGATTTTTTGCTATTTTATGTGAGAATTTTTCATGTTTGAAAAGTTCATATGAATTTTTTTTCCTTACAAAAACAACAATTTTATTTTATGTATATTATTTGAAGTCAATGTTATATATCATGTCTATAATATTTTTGTAAAAATATGATCCCAGTTGTTTCGCAATTTCATTATAAATTTTTATAATTTTATTGAATACTATATGTAAGAAATAAAATAATATTTTATTATTTCATTACATATTGTTATAAGTAATAAATTAATTTTTAAAATATTACTTAGGAAAAAAAATCATTAAAAGTAATTTATTTCTTGACAATTTCATTATTAATTAAATGTTTGATATGATATGACTCAGAGGTATTTATTAGAAAATGATTATTTAAGTAATATAAAAATAATAGTTTATATACTACTTGATTGTATTTTTATATCATTTTAAGGAATATTGAATTTAGGGAGTGTTTATTTTACTATATTTTACTCTTATCTTTTTTATGTCACAAAAGGGGGATAATTTTATATGTATAATAAATGTTCAAATCATTGTTGAGAGAAGTTTATATTTGGAAAATATTTTATTTATATTCATGGGGGAAAGGTTTTTTATTTTATATGGGAGAGTTTATGAGAAATTTTATAAAAGAAAAAATAAGAAACATGTTTTTAATTTATTTATGGTAATGGAAATTTCTACTTTTTAAAATATTCATTAATTTTTACATATTTAGTTATGGGTTGTTTTGATAATAAAAAATGGGGATATTTTTTGAATTTTAAGATTAAAAAATATCATACATTTTTTTTGATGCTCATAGATGCCCACATTTATGTTACTAATGAATTTCATTATAAGTTAATTTCATGAAGATTAAATTTTCCAATAATTATATTATTTATATATATTCATGTTATTGATCAAGAGATTAATATGTGTTAAATTCTTCTAGATGTGTTTTTATTGTATTCTGAAAACAATGTTCCTACCCTTCATTTATAAGTGTAATGTACGGTTTGGAAACCCCATATATTGAAAAAATCATATGGATAAAATACCCTATGTTTGGAAGAAACACTAAGATTGAGGAATTGAAATTATAGTTTACCAACCATAGGTTTTTAAAAACCTTACATCATTATCCTTAAATTTTTGAAAACCCCCATGTTATCAACCCTACTTTGGGTGTTTTTTCTCTAGATGAAGGTGCCCTATATTTGACTATTTTAAAGTGGAGTTTTTAATTAAATATATTATCTTATATTTATACAATGGTCTTGAAAGATATAAAGATCTATTCAATTCTATTTTACAATAGCTTCAATGGCTTGTTATAAGTGATTCAAAGGCTCGCATTTAACAGAGTAAATCATATCTATTCTTATTGTAGGTTGTGATTCTCATTATTGATTTTGAATTCAAATATTCATGATTTATTGTGAAATATTTTTAGAGATGGTTTGACAAGGATATTTTCAACATACATTATAAATATCAAGACCACATTTATTGAAAAAAGGAAAAAATGAGGCGTATAGAAGATATATACATAAGGAAATATTTAGTCTAAAAATAATAATTGTATCATTTCCTTATGAGAAGAATAATGTAGATATAAATATTTTAATATATCTGATCAACTCACTAATTTTTCTCTAAATATTTTGACATATTATAATTATATATTCATCAACAAGATCGATAATGTATTTTTGAGAGATACACATTTGAGACATATATGTTTACATATCTGTCATGTTTCTTCCCAAATACTATGTATATAAATGTTGTGAAAAATATAATATCTAGTTGATTATTTTAATTATGGATGATTTGAATACATCTTCCAGTTTTAACTAAATGGGGATGTTTAAGCTTCGTTCATAAACGAATCAATATTTATTGGTTTGTTTAAGTTTCAACTACTCTAACATAGTTGCGGTGGAGTATCAGTTGTTTAGACACATTCAAATTAATGTGATAGCTTCTTGTACTATGAAATGGACATTAAATACATTGTACATAATCCAAAAGGCCATAAAAATCTTCATAATGTTCCAACTACCTTCACTCAGTTGTTAAGGTCTTGTGATTATAGGACTTGTAGTGAAAATAAAAAATATCACTAGGAGAGTGTTGGTGGAGTGTAATAGGGGATCATTGTCCCATAAACCATTATACAACATTATTTTATTTTATTTATATATTTATGAGTCTCACCCATCATTAATATAAAATGAATGATTCACTGTATAATAATGGAGGTTTTCTGAATCATTCAATGTTTTTTGAATGAATACTATTCACCCCCTCCTATATCCATGTCTTCATCTTCACCATCATGACTTAATGGTGATATGTCTTCATATGATGATCCACCACAACCCAAATATCATTATTTCATCTTTATATAATCATAAAATATATGATAAATTCCATGGTTTTTGTTTCCACTTCAATGTAGGTATGGGTAATGGTTCAATCACCCCTTGGTTTTTTCCCACTTATCCTTCTTCCCCTGATATAACAAGAATTTTTATGTACATTAAGAGGTCCCATTATTCATATTTTCCCAGAAATAGTTCTCCTATAGATATCAAAACATATTCATGTTCCATATTAAGATAGAGGAGCTCATTCTATGTGAATCATTAAAAATCATTCTTTATATCATGATTTTATGGTATCGATACTCCTAAAGAAAATCATAAAACTCCTTCAATTTTTAACATCAAGGATTTACCATTTTCATAGCCTCTATCTTCTCATGTATTTACATATCATCTCTTTGATCTTCCTTTATCTTCCCTATAATGGGTGGTTGATCAACCATTTGAAAACGTAATAATGACTGTGTGCCCTTATGATCTTCATTTTCATCCTTTTTATATATAATAATATTAAAGCCTTATTGATTCTCAATATTGATATGGTTTTTAGAGCCATTGTACTTGGTTAATCAACCACATTATTTTATATCCTAGTAATGTATTGGACCTAGTATTCATAATCCATGATCACCTCGAACCATCTATACTAGAATATATTAAGATCCTTATTTGTGAATATATATTTGAGGATATTATAATCCATATATACGTAATACTTCCCTATATAATGATAGTTCCTCTAAAAATTCAATTTGATGATCACTACAGCTGACTTAAGATCATCTGTTAGATATTTCTTCTCATGTACATTCAACATTATTGAGGTGTAGGTTTTCACTTTATCATTCTATATTAGTATACATCCCAACCGCAACATTGTAGAAACATTGTAAACCATGAAAAGTTTTCTAATTGTGGGAACTATATTTATTGGTGTAGGGATGAAATGTTTTTTAATTCCTATAATCTCTCATCATATTTTATCAACCCATAAAATATTCACTCCATTTTAAGTCAACGTGGTTAGAAGCTTTGATGATCAAGGGAGTATTCTTTTAACTCATCGGTAATACCTGTACATTCTAATGAAACTGTAGATATCTATAAAATATACAGGTATTTGATAATCCTTAATTTCCATTCTCATATAATGGTCTATATATATCCCTTTTCTGATGATAATATTATCCAATAATGATACATCCTTCCCATAATACACAGTTACTATACTTTTCATACAGATTATTATTTTTTAAAGTCGTTATCATGGTATTCAAATTCTCCTCATACTCATCCTTGATTTTAGTGTATATCCTAATATCATATTTATAGAAAGACATAAAAAATTTTAGGTAATATCATAAAACTATATTCATTAAATATATAATTGTTATCAGAGAATTAGTGAGTCAAAAGCACATGACTATGAACTCATAGTGTCTCCGACTTGTTTGGAAGTATGTTTTGGGAATAAGTTCCCTTTTCACAATTAATTGGTGATATCCAATCCAAAGGTCCACCTATGATATTTTATCAGCCCTCATATATGATCATGTAAGTCATATATCCATGGAAGGGCTTACTTTTTCTTTATTTTTATATTACTATATTCACCATAAACTATATAAACGAACAGTTGACCATCCTCATTCTTTAAAAAGAGGACTATAACACCCCATTGTGAAGCACTCAGGCATATAAAATCCTTTTCTAGATTCACTTGTAACTATTACTTCAATTATTCTGATTTATTTGTGAACATTCTATAATGACTCTTTGGTTTGGGTAGATATCCATGTATTATTAAAATTGATAACTCAACCTCTAAGACATGTGGAAGAAAAGGAAACTATTAATGGAATACATTAGTATAATCCCATTCAATAGTCATGTATTCAATATTATTGACTCCTTTATCTAAATCATTTGAGCATGATCAGTTTACTCGAAATTCAATAATATCCTCACATGAGAAGAATATTCTAAAGGAGATTCATCCTTGTCTATACACTTTTAATGAATTGGAGGATGACTTGGTATTTTAATAGTTATCTACCTCTACTAGAAGCTTATATTAGCTTCATATAAGGTAATCTTATCCAATCAAATGATAATATCAAATTCTACTAAAGGATGTAAGAAAATATTTTTAGGGCGGTTCAGTTGATAAACAACGAATGGAGAGAAATTTAATACATGATATGAATAAATTACGGAATTTAGTGTTCTGACAAATAGATCATCCTCTATGTTTTTAGATGGCGTTTCAATAGTTTTACTAAACATTCATGTTATTAAGGAATGTGTAGAACAATAATAATATAGTACATTTTATTTTTATGAATTGATATTGCACCCACCATTAAATATTTTATTCTATTTTTAGTAATTTATTATATCAAAAATAATCTTTGGGATGGGAATACACAAATTAAAATCATATTAAAAGGGAAACTATGAACATATAAGGAATAACTAATAAATGAAAAGTATATAGATACTTCTGAGTCTTTAGGTTTTAATATACATTATCCATGGTAATTATCTTATTAGTTTTTCAAAATTAACAATCTATTCTAGACCATTATTATGATTTATAAAGAGCATTCGTACTTTCAAAATACGATCCATCAGGAGTGTCATACTGGGTGTGCAATAAGGCATATTTCTCATGAACCGGGTGATGATTTAACTAATATCCAATATAGCCTTTTCGGGGTAATTTCCTCGATATATAAATATTAAATAACCATGAATACTTTTTTTATCTAGATAGGTTAGTAATTTCATGGAAAACAATCACTCTGAACTTCACCTCGAGTTCTAGATATTATGGTATACATATATTTATCACTAGGTTTCACAATAACGTATTCTAGGCCCAACAACAAAAAAATTACTTTAAATTTATCTCATACCTACTATAGTGACCCCAACATTTTTCAAAAATTATTAAATGTTTTATAACATAAATATACAATGCACACAAAACCCTAATATTCATCCCTAGTGTGTTTGGAAGACTAGGTTCATAATACATCAAAAAGAAAATAAAACACAATATATTTCTTTATTCTCCTTAATGAGATCCTAAATACTTTTGAGCTCCTAAACATCATAGAATGAACTAGTAATACATATACTAAATGGGTGGTCTTTAACACTATGTAAGGGAATAAACATAGTAATGAAGCATAACATATATATAAGAAATACCATGATATCATAAAAATATAAGGACCATGTATAATAATATGTATGAATAGTATAAATAATGTGGAATCATAATATCAAGGAATCATATTAAGGATTGTAGAACATAGAACATGACATAATCATATGTTAAGGCTACCTACCAAGACAACAACACTTGGTGGACATAGTACCCTCATGGATTTTGTTTACTCGTCAATCTGATATATAGAGTCTCATGATACAAAAACATTACCCAATTCCTTAGGTCAATTTCTAGGTGCACCCATCATAACATGTAAATTATTATGAGTGAAAAAGGAAATTAATCATAAGGCATAAATATATGTATTAACCATGAAAAGAAATGGGTTTCAAAGTATTTCATCATATTATAATCAGAGTATATTTCATAAATATTCTAAAGATAATAAGGAATAAAAAAATTTCATTGTTCATATATATGTAGATAATAATAATCCTTAAAATGTGACATTTTGAGAAGAATAAATAAGGAATAATATTTTAAATTAATTTGTAAACTGGAATGGTTATAGCTGAAATATTCCTTTATTTGATCAAATCATGAATGGGAATAAATTATTAAAATGAGTGTCACAAAAAAGTATTGAGGGATAGAAAATTTCCCCTTAATAGGGTTTAATTTTAAATAATAAATTTAAAAAATGAACATAAGACATGTATTACCCAGAAACCTATGGTATAATAATCTATGTATACGTGTAAGAGACATATTTTCATATTTTATATTCATTCCATAACATGAAAGAGAGATAAACTAAGTCAATGATAGAAAGCTAATAACCTAATGATAATGGGTTCTTTTGAGAGATCCCACACCTTATATTAATTAATTTATTAATTCAAAAACCATTACAACTATATTTTTTACAAATAAGTTTTTATGTTCATATATAACCATTTCAATGTATTATAAGGTTTAATTTCATTGTTCCTATGGATTTCAATTTATTGTTCAATGGACGGATCACTTGTCTATAGTTATTTATGTTCTTTTAAAATGGGAATACCACTCCAAATGTAAAATGAAATCTAATCCATGTCCTTATATAAATTTAAATATATCTAAATATACTTTATTGTTCTGTTATTATTATGATTCATTTATTAGAAATGTTAGTGATACACGGTTAGTTCACTTAGATGGTTCTATAAACCATCTGGAAGTAGATTTTTTCATTTAATATTATTTCCATTTACTAATTAAAGAATACGAAATAAGTTATAATATACTTATCAAATTATTATTTAACCAAATAAATATTTTATGGACATCCTTTAATGTAGGGGAGAAAAGTGACGTGTGTTGTTCATGGGGGTGGTTACTCAATAATATTGTGAACAACATATTTTTTAATAAATCAGATAAAAGGAAGGTATAATATGTATATTCCATTAACATAATAACAATATGTTATATTAATTATACGAAATTCATTATGTTATTCTATATGACGGGGTTAATGATAAGGTAGAAGAATAAATGAAATTAAAAGTGGAAAATTGAGAGTATTACCACTTAAATGTAATCTCCTTAAAATACTCCTTATGGAACATGGAAATGAAATTTTAGTTAGATCGTTAGCTCTAGGACATGGGGGAGAGGATAAGAGAGAGGTTTGGATAGAAATTGGTAAATCTACAATACCTATAATTTGTGAGGAGAAGGGGTGGTGAGGGTTGGAATTTATAAGGGGGTGAGGGTGATTTTGAATATTATATTCAATAGTTTATTATCTTGGTTCAATACTAGTAATAACATTGATTATTGTGACTTTTTATAGTTAATGGTGTATGTGAGTTGAAGAACATGAGCCTCAGCCAAGTTGGTGACGTCTCACTACGTGCAACCTTGATACCCAGGTTGGAAACTAGGTGGAAGAATAATTTTGGGGTACTGTTGTAGTACTGTGGTAGTTTTGTAGTAGGTATTGTCTGTTACTATAGTAGCCAGAACTATTCACCCTAGGCCACTGGTTTGGGATTGAAGTCCTTAAGGTCTTCAGGACACCTAGCATTATGGGTTAGTAAAGCTATTAGGACACCATTAAGGCCTTCGGTCAACCTCAAGGCCTTCAATCCACCTCAAAAGACCTTTATATCCACCTGATATATTGATCCCCAGAAAGATTCTACAATGAACCAGCTCCATAGGAGGATTCAAGAGTAGGGCGCATTCACGAGAGTAGGGAAAGAATATTTGGAAGAATAAGAGGGTATGAAATTTCCATCAGTACTAGGAAATTGCATATCTGCACATGAAAGCCAGAAAAACATCCCTATAATGGTTGATAGTTGATCACAATGCAAATGTTGTGGAGGGGTTGTTTCAAGTAGTCATACTCTTTTTTATTTCCTTAAGACCTACTGGTCTTGTAATGTCACCAAGCCTATGGGAAATGTAATCACTAAAAAAATGGGCCTTTTAAGGGTTCCCCATATTCCCTTGAAGAGGGGGGGGGTTAACAAAAATAAATTAAAAAGAAGGCCTTCAGGCCATTCGGGTGTGTATGTGAGTTTGAACTAAAGGGTCATTAAATCATCCATGACTCAGAAATTCATATATTTACCTTATAATGTTAAATATCACATTTTATCCTATTTTACTATACAATTAAAAGCACCTTAATCATTTTTCGTTGTATGGATTCCAAAAAGTAAATTCATTTTAATAAAATAATATTATAAATATGAGAACATTTTTAAATTAAATCCTCATTTAGTTGAAAAATATCAATTTTAATCTTCTGATCATTTTTTAAACATTTAAAATTTACATATTGTCACATAAAATTATTTTTCCATTTTAATAAAAAAATATTATTAATTTATAAATCACATTTATGAAAATATTTATTTTTTGGAATTATTATATTTATTATAAAAGATCAATTAAAACATTAGTGTTTTATAAAAATAAAAACATGTAACTTATTGTTTTTAAAACAATTATTTACATGTAATTTTTTTAAATATATTATATTTTAATTTTATAATATATTTAAATATTATGTTATACTTAAATAGGTTATTCTACTATTATAACATCCAAGTTCCCAATCATAAAAGTAATATTACTATTACAATGATAAGATTTTTAAGTCATGCAGGTTCCCTAGATACTATAAATGCCTCATATTTATTTTATTATCAATTAACTTATATTTTCTACAAGGATTATTTATATTTTTCTTTCCAAGATTGATATTTCATTACTAATAATATCATTCACTTCTACACAATTTTCCATGGGTGCAATTATTCTAAGGGATTGTCCATATCCAAAATTTCCAATTATTGTTATGTTATTTTTTATTTTTGTCCCATTATAATACATTAAATTCTAATGAACAAATTTATTCTATAAATTTAAGGATTAAAGTAACATAATAAACCAATATCTATGTATTATGAGGATTTTATTAATTATATAATAATATATTACAAAATATGACACAATTATATATTCGTAAGAGAAATTCCATTGATAAAAATTACGGTCTTCGTAATCTATGGCCATGTCACATAGGAATTATGCACCACACCAGATTTCCTAAAATAGTTCAAATCCCATTTTTCATCCAATATCACATTGTCTCAGTCCTCCATAGCTGATCAAATAACCATTTAAATGGACATTAATGACCGTTATTTGCGAGAAGGGAGGAACACTATTGTCGTTTAAAGAATTTGGTGGCAGAAATTATTTCTCATTATATGTTTTGATTGATCATTAAAGAAACCATTGATGAACGATTTAGTAATAATATAATCAAATGAACCATATTAAAAGAATCAAATAATTTCCATTAGAATGAATGATTCTGATTAACAAATAAAAATCATTCAAGGATTTGTATTTTTATTTATCATGATGTCATTAATAATAGAAATATGAGTTTATTAAAATCATGAAAATGATTACATTAGTTAGAGGAATAACGATAATTCCCTAACTTATTGATGAATCTTTTCATGTGATCCTTAATAAAAAAACACATTTCCATTTTATTTTCAATGATTCCACCTCCAAGATCATCTATCGTGTGGGAGGATCTTGAAGGTCCACTTCAACGAGATTGTGGACTACATCCTAGGAAGGATCTTCAACTGGAAGAACAGGTTGCTATCCATTGGGGGTAGGATCATGCTGATCAATAGTGTTCTTCTCTCGATTCCCATGCATTTTTTTGCTGTCATCAAAACCCCGAAAGGAATGGTGGAGAGGATCGAGCGCATTCTCTCATCGTTTCTCTGGGATGCGAAAAGGGAGGGGAGATGCCACTGGGCATCTTGGAAGAGTATGGCTTGACTAGTGGAAGAGGGTGGGGTTGGTCTTCGTGATATACATGGAACGATTCAGGGTCTGCAGGCAAAATTGGATTGGGAGGTGATAGCAGGTAATTCCCTCTGGGCCAAGTTTTTCAGAACGAGATATGGAGGACATGGTGAACGCATCATGCGAGGTGAAATTGTTCTCGGTAGGTTCATTGTCTCACACCTGAAGGTGCTGCATGGTTATATCAGATGGGTGATTGGTTGTGGGGAGATCAGCTTATGGGAGGATGCATGGTTGGAAGAGGGGCTCGGCTACAAGGGTTGCCCCTTCCCTGATATCTCTTTCAGGGAGGCGTGTGAGAGATATGAGTTTGTGCATGATAACCTCAACTCACCGCAACTGAATACTTTTAACAGCGTTGTTATGAGCAATGATCCAGACAGGTTATGTTTTTCTCTAGGTGATTCGGGGCTGTTCAACTTGAATGGTTACAGGAGAATGGTTCAGAGGGTTACTACCGGAGAAATAAATAAGGGACCCATGTGGTGTAAGCCAATCCAGACGCGAATGAACTTTCTGGTGTGGCGGGTTTAGACTCGAGCGGTACCCACAGAGGAGAACATCCAGAAGAGGGGGGTCTGCATGGCTTCATGCTGCTTCTGTTGCGAGAGCCCAAGGTCGGAAACAACGCTACATCTGTTCCATCAAGGGCGGTGGGATGTGTTCCTTTGGTCTCAGTTCTCTCAGTACAGGATTTCGGATGGGGAGTGTCTTTCTGTTCAAGAGTATCTCCTGTCATGGTTCTCGGGCTTCGACAGGAGAGTTGAGGATCATTCAGCAGGTATGATCATTCTAGTATCTGTATGCTGGATGCTTTGGGATGCTCGCAATCATGTAAGTCTAGTTGGAAAGAAATCGTTATTAGCTCTTCAGATCCGTATGAGATTATTAATTGCAGAATTGTCTACCCTCTTCAATAATGGTTTGCATGCGGGTATTCTAGGGTCTTCTGTGGGTGGAAAGCGTTCTCAGGCCCTACAGTGAGGGAGATGGGTTAGATGGAAACCCCCGGTTGGCGGGTTAAAATTGAACGTGGATGGTTCTTGTTCGGGGGGGATCATGAGGGGAGGTGGTGTTCTTTAGGATTGCTGGGGTTCAGTCCACATTGCATTCAGCACCTATTATGGGCCAGGCACTTCAACAGGTGCGGAGTTTAGATCCCTCCTTACGGGCCTCACTCGGTGCAGAAGGAGAGGTCTCCGGGTGAGGGAGGTTGAATCAGATTCGGAAGTTCTCTTTAGATCTCTTCAGGGTGCTTGTGATGTTGCTTGGAATTTGGCTTACATTTTTAGAAGGTGCAAAGAGGAGACCAATCAGGGAAGGTTGATCCATCATAGTGTGAGAGAATCCAACTTTTCGGCAGATGCATTGGCTCGAGGGGGCAGGCCAGAGTAGACTTTAATAGTGTATGACAGTCTTAATTCTCTTCCTTCCGAGTGTGTCAATGTGATCCGGAAGGACTCAATTGGTCTTCACTACTTTCGACCTCCGTGATTTTTATCCTTTGAGTTTCCTGTCTTCTTAATAAAAAATAACTTTCAGTCCAGTTATATAATTATTTAGGGGATGTTTATGGTTTTTTCCACTCACATTCTCAATTATAAAATTCATCAAACAGTTATACCTAGGCCCAAAATTTAAATAATAATTATATCATTCTTATGAAAACAACTATTATAGACACAACCAAAGTGCAAAAGTTTCCATATATGGTTCCTTGTTATATATATAAATTATTAAACTCATTATCCCATGTATAGGATAATAATTATATATTTATAAGTTATTATTTAAATTTTAATAGTTTGTGACCATATAAATGTAATCAAACTTCATAACCCTGCGGCAAAATGTAATAAAAAAATTTACTTAATAAAAAAAACTCTAGTTGATGTATCCTCCCAAACATAATGAAATTTCATCTTGAAATGAAAAAATCACTCAAAAACAATATTTTTAGTAGTTAAAATTTTATAATTTCACTCTGATGATCTCTCTGATATTTATCATGCTACTACAGTACACACTAATAGAATTTCTCACCCTCAAAGCATATACTCCAACCTATAGCCAATGGGTACCCCAAAAAAAGGTAGTTAATTTCAAAACTTCATGATCACCATATTTTTAAATGTGCTATGGAATATAAATACACAACATTAGGTTTAACACATAGATTTTGATTTGCATTAGATCTATCTATTAAGATTATACTACGTGATGAGAAACAACACCTACCTAATGTGTAATCTGTAATAGCTTGATGAAACATTAGGATATTCATAAAAACATTTCCACTCTTTAAAATACTCATTATAATTATTCATTACTATAATTTGAATCCTAAAGTCTCTCTTAAAGATATGATCTCATAATAGTACTCATATTTTCAATGTCAACAGTAATATTCGATTACTCATATTCTCTTTTTTATTCCCACCTAATCTCATATTCAACTTTTTTATTTTAATACAAAGTTTCGTCTAAACATGTATTTTCATAATTTTCTTCAAAATACATGAATTTTTTTATATAATATTCTTTCTCCAAGTAAACATGTTTTTATTTATTTTGATTTACAAAATATTGAACTCTTGAAATTGTACTATGAATATGTAGTATTATTAGAGGATCTATATTGATACTTAATTACATATGACATATTTAGATGTATCTTATATCATAGATGGTGGTTTTGGTTCAATGTCCTTTTCACCCATCTCTTGATGTGATAGTGAAATAGATTGAAAATATGGTTGAATATATAATTCTATATTGTGACCCATTGATATTTTATGAAATAGTTTTCAAATAAATTTAATTTCATTGATACCATGTGTTACATGGAACATGGAGTTGTAACGAACTATGATATATTATTAATTCTATCAATTAAACAAGACCATTATAACCTACATATTAAATAAGGAATTATGAATATTAATAACCAAATTTAGAATAGTATCTATGAATGTTTTACATAAATAAAAAATATTGATAAAAAGGTAGATAATTTTTTGTAAGGTCTTTATATGCATCAAAATAACTTTTTCTCAAAAAAATGTTTTCATCGATTTTTATGAAAAAATAATAAAAATAATTTTATAGAATTAGAAATTTTATATGAGAAAATTAACACCACATTTTTAACAAAAATATATAAATTATCTAGGGTGAATTTTTTTCATTTTACTAAAAAGTATAATTTTTTTTAAAACTCAGAAAAAAAAAATGATTTTTATTAAAAATTGTATTTTCATTTAATGAATTTAAAAGTTATATTTATTTTTAATATGTTTTTAAAATTATAATTATTTAAACTATAAAATAGTTAATCAAACATATATAATTCTGATAAATTTCATATAGATGTTTTATATTAAAATATTCTATTCATATGAATACATTTTCTTTTGAAAACTATTTTTTTAATTTATATGTTTGCTTAATTTTAAATACAATTCTAAAGAAAATTGAATTGAAATTTTAAATATGGATTCCATATTTGGAATCAACATAATTAATGTTATATGATAATTTCAACTTTATTGTTTTCTTGATAAATAGTGAAAATAAAAAAAAATATCACAGTAAATAATAAAACAGGTTAATCAAGTGTTAAAATAAATAATAAGGCTTAAAATGACCCCTAAATTTCGCCATCACCAATTCTATTCCCATATTTCCATATTATAACATCTACGGTTTGATAATGAGCCATTTTTTATCCTTGTGGTGTGTTTAAAATGGGGATATAACTTTTTAGTTTCAAAAATTCCAATTCTGAATTCAAAATCCTTTTATTTCATCTAATACCTTTCAAAATACCTTCCTTAATTTCCTCTACAAATGTTTGAGCCCTTATTTTTTTTATGAAAAACTCCTAATGAGAATTTTATTGCCAACTAAAGGACTTTTTTTGTAATGATCCACTTATTCTCATTGTTTTGAAAAAACAATGAATTATTACAAGGCATCAAGAGACATCCCCAAGATTCCAAAGGATAGAAATAAATTCTAAAGGGTTTTGAATGAATGTGGAGGATTATTTAACCTTTTATAAAAAATCCATTAACTCAATAAACCATAACCAAATAGATCAGTAAATGATTCACAAACAATGAAAGGCAATCCAACTGCTTTATTCATATCAAAAGAACATTAAATTGTAAAACAACGATAGACAATGAAATTATCAACATAAAAAAGTGTAAGAACAAAAAAATAATCCAATATGATCACAAGAATCCATTATATAAAATCTCCAAGCTCCAACAACATAAAATAGCTCATGTATCATGAGGAGGTGCTAAAAACGTGTAATACATTACCATTCTCCTTGTCCTAGAAATTAGAATTTGAAAAGGCCGCAACGTTCCAAATCATGGATGAGTGTAAGACTTGGTAGGATTTCACCAAAGGCATCCCTAATAATTCCACTACGATAATAAGGTTCGATTCATTTATATAAAACCATTTAAAAAAAACTATTCTACAAACTGTTCATAACTAACTATAAACAATCTTTAAACCCCATTTTAAACCAATAGAAAACACATTTCATTAAAAAAAATTACAGTATGTCACACTTCATGAAAAAAACCAAAAATATATATAAAAACCCTTTCTGTATATCCTTTTGGCATAGCCATCCAATTTTTCCCACACAGCAACACATGCATTCTTGTTACACAGTTTCGTACTCATGGGAGGTCTCTCATTTTATTCCCTTATGTCCACTAAAACATGCCCCATATTTAGGTTCATGTAAATTCTACCCTAATGGTACACATATCTCATTCATGTATCATAAACATGATCTCACAAAACCTCATGGTATTCGAAAACATTTCAAACCATTTCATTAAAACTGCAATTTTATTCAAAACTAAAGAACATACCTATTTATACTGGCCATTAGGTTTCAATTAAACCTTATTTTTTTAAAAAATATAATAAAATACATATTCCATTATTATAGAAAATCTTTATTTTAAAATCCACTTTTGAAACTATGAAAAAAAATTTAAAAAAAAGAACCAAATTTCCAGATTTTCCACAACAATCACCAAAGAGTGTTTTTATAAATCATAAATTATAAAATTCACCAATAATTTCAAAAAAATAAATCAATTTGTAATAACTCTAATACGTTATATCAATAGGAGTTGATAGTGAAGACACATACCTTGTTCATTTAGGTGAAAACTAAAAAAGGATGAAGAACGATCTAGAAACCAGGATGATTCTCCACGAAACTGTTGACGATCTCTTCAAGTAGTAATATCAAGGCCAAATATCAACTTATTAGGCATCCAAAAAAATATATCTACCCATAATATTCATATATCATTTGTAACCATGAATAGAGGATAAGTACATCAATTTATATCAATGAATATGTGACAAGAATGATGAAGAATGACACATACTACAGAAATAAAGTTTCAAAACGCCAATGGTTGACACCGAATTGACTCCAAAAAACCTGGGAGAGATTCTAGAAACATTAATAAAGAATAATATTTATTTATAGGCTCATAGGATAATAAATATGTATTTAGAGAAAAAATGAGGAATATCCCCTTTTAAGGAACTAGTTTTGACTCTGCGCACTGTTAGACCGCTAGGTTAGTCAAACCGTGTGCTAACGGAGTGTTAGATAATTTATTTAAGAAACCCTTTAATGGCCTACTTGCATCCTATCTCTAACTGTGTGTAAATTTTTCCAATTCCGATTGACCAAATCTGTGGGTCCACACAGGTTCTTCTAGGATTTCCATGCTGTTTGGAAAAACCATGCATAGACCTTGCACCACTCTTTTTGCTCCAAAAACATAATAAAAGTTTACCAGACTCTCCCACCATTTACCCTTACTTTTAAAAAAACATTAAAATCATGATTAAAGGGTTACATAAGAAACCTATGAGTATAAAAGTCTTCCCACCATGGGTCTTTATTTCCTCAAGAACTAAAAAACCATCATTGACCTAGAGGAGTTCCATCCATTGCTCTAACATGTCCTTCCCATGCTCCCATGTCTCTTACTCAGTCTGAAGATGTTTCTATAAAACCCATAGTAGACATATGATTTTTATATGAAATACTTTCTCTTTACTATCCATAATCCCTACCTTTATATGTATCAATGAATCATCTGGATCTAGGTTAATGTGGTTCAATCTGATCAGATAGTCAGGATCAGGATAACACTTTTTCAACTAAATACATGGAACACATTATTCACTAAACTAAACCATGGTGGTAATTCCAACCAATTTTCCACCTCTCAGACCCATTACCATATATCAAAAGTCCCTATATATCACTGAAATAACTTTCCATGGATCTCATAATAACAATTTCCAAGCCTTGGAGGAATCCTTAAGAAGACAAGATCACTCACTATGAATGACAAATGACTTTGACGATGATCTTCATAAGATTTCAAACAACTCTGAACTGTATAAATCTTCTTTTTTTATCAATTGTGTCTTCTTCATTGATTCTTGGACATGGCTCAGCCCGAATAGTGAAGTCTCGCATGCTTCCACCCTACATAGTAGAGAATGAAAAAGCATCCCCTACAATTCTTCAGATGGATCGGTATGTATTGAGGTCTGAAAGCTATAATAACATGATAACTCCACTAATGGTAAATTCTCCTCCCATGATCCACCAAAATCCATTACACCAGACCGCACGATATATTCCACCATCTGAATCATCCTTTTGGATTTCCCATCCTTCTGAGGATGATAAGCCATACACATATTCCACAGTGTCCCAAGGGATCTCTGTAATTATTTACAAAAACAATACATCAACCTCATATGTCTATTTTAGATTATTGAAACTAGTATTCCATGCCTCTTTACCACTTCTTTGATAAAAATTGTGGAGAGATCCTCCACAGTATGAGTTTCATGAATAAGGATCAAATGTGATGTCTTATTGAGCCAATCCACTATCATACTTATATAATCGTGTTTTTAAACCATTCTTGGTAGGACAATGACAAAATACAGTAACATATACCCCCATTTCCACATGGTAAGGTGTAAAGATAGCAACTTACCCGTTGGTATCTGATACTATGCCTTAACTTGTTAACAAGTGGAGCACCCCAAGATGAACTCATCCACCTTCAATTTCATGTTTTTCTAACAAAAATGTGATTTAAAATCCATATATGCCTTCTATATTCCTAGATGTATATCCCATATAAAATGGTTTTAATCATGAAGATGTTTTTTTCTAACAATTCTTAGTTAAACCCATCTGATCTTTGAACAATAAAACTGAATTCACATCATGTTTCTAGCCCTAGTGGTTTCCCTGCTATTGAGTTTTGAACTCTAACCAAAACATTCTATATTTAATGTTTGTGCCTCTTTAACCATCTTCACCAAATCAGGAACCCCAGAAACTGAAAGGGAAACTGCAACATCACCTCACTCTTCACATTCCACATGCATTTCATCTTGGAACAACATCAAATTCCACTCATCTAAGTCTTCTTCAGCCAGCTAATTATATTAATTTTTGAATAATGCATCTGTTAAATAATTCCCTTTACCCAATGTATACATTAAGTCAATGTCCAACATCAAGATATACTCCATCCATATTCATTGCCTCATATTCAAATATCACTATGAGAAAATATCCTTCAAGCTCTTGTTATCGGGGGACACAGATCATTTATCACCAAAGAGTTAATGGTGCCAACTCTTCAAAGGATGGAAAATTGTTTCTATTTCCAAAACATGTGTTAGGAAATTTTTCTCAATGACTCTCACCTTCCTTGATCCATAATCCACAACATGGACTCCTTTAATGAGAACACAACCCAACCTGAATTCTAAATCAACACAGTACACCACGAACCCCCATCCAGATTCCTAGAAAATCAAGATGGGTGATGATGTAAGAATAAATTCCATCTCTGGAAGAGAAATCTATCATTCCTCTATCCATTGGAATAGATATTTTTTTTTGTCAAAGCTATCATTAGAGAGGTTAGTCATGATAATTCTTGCATAAGACATTAGTAATAACTAGCTAGACCAAGAAAACATCATATCTCAAAGCTGTTCATCAGCGATTTCCATGAGATAATGGCTTCTAACTTCATTGAATCCACTAAAACACATTTTTCGGAAATAACATGGCCAATAATGTGTACCTATTTTAAACAAAAGTCACACAATGAAAATTTGGCATAGAAAAGATAATCCTTCAAGATTTCCACCATTTTCGTCAGGTGTTCCTCATGCTCATCCCATGTCTTTGAATACACCATGATGTTGTCCAAAAACACTTAAACAATAGAATTCTTATATCACTAAAATATACGATTCCTCGATTCCATAAAGACCAATGGTGAATTTGTATGACCAAAAGGAATAACTACATATACATAGTGTTCATATATACTTTTGAAAGATATCTTCTAAATATCATTAATTTGAAATTGTAGTTGGTGATATCCTGACCATAAGACAGTTTTAGAGAACCACTGAGCTCCCCTTAATTTACGAATAGATCATCAATGTGTGGAAGTGGATACATTTTCTTTATCATATCTTAGTTAAGATTGTGATAACTAACACTAGTCTAGAGAGTTTCATCTACATTATTCAGGAAAAGGGTCGATGATTCCCATGGAGAAGTACTTGGTTGAATGAAACCATTTCATTCTATCTCCATCAAATTAATATTAAATTATCTTAACTCTATTGGTGGCATCGTACAATATGAAATATAATTGGTACTGGTCCCCTAAAAAATATAAATTATATAATACACATACCTAAGAGGTGGTATCCCTGAAAAGTTCTTAGGAAATACGTCTAGAAATTGATACATAGCTGCTGGAAAACTACTTTCCTCAATCTCTTTCACATATTCCAAATTAAATTCCGATAAATGATAAGATATTGTTCCCACTTTTGTTGTCAACAAAATCATTGCACCAGTATTTAAGGCCCATTATCCAATGAAGAAAAGCCGAAAACCATCCTCAATAATGAAACGAAATATCCTTCTATAACAGTCGATGTGGTCCTTGAACATTGTCAACCAATACATACCAAGTATTTCTTCATAGAAATCCATTTCCCACACTGATAAGTCTCACTACAGCTTTTCTCCATCAATATATTTAGAACATACTAAACACAGGAAGGATCTACATTATGTTTCTTTGATAGGAGTTTGCAGTTTTATCATAGAAGGTATCATTTCTTGTTTTAAATAGGGAAAATTACGAACAGGAGAGAAATGAAAGAATGTGATGACCCAATATCAAACAAAAATTTTAGAAAGGCATAATTAAATTGAATTACACCTCTCATCTTATATAGTCTATCCTAGTCATCTATAACCATCTACTCAGCTCCATATAGTTGCATCATCACTGCACTCTCCTCTATTTTCCCTTATTTTTAATGCCCTTGTTTAGGATTAATGGTATTCATATAATCACATTGCATGGCTCTGATCTACTGATAAGATTGATTCTGATGTCCTCTACATGCCAAAGCTTAAAATTCTTGCGAAACGTGAGAAGTGTATCAAGAACTAGGACTCAGAGTTCAAAAATAGTGTTGTAGAAGCCACTTTTTTATGGATTTATGGAATTATCTAGGTCATTTTGTACACCCTCTCTTTATGTAGACACACTCACAGCATTTAAAACCTCCTAATTCTCTATTGGGTCATGGAGTAAGGTTCACTGATCTAGCCATCTGATTCGGATTCTTGCTCCCACCTTGGAAGTATATGTCCCTATTATGCTTTCTTGTAGAAATCAAGTTTCCAAAATTTCCCTTTGGTATCATCATATATCCTCCTCCCATTTCTCTCAAGATGTCGTATTCACACATTATCGCTCTATTCACCACCTTTTTAAAGTCTATAATATAGAGGAACAAAAACATAGATCAAATCTCTTATCATAGCCCTGATTCTAAGATTTTTACCATTAGAGACATACTTGTTGAAACATTCAATGAAAATCACACTAAATTCATGAATTTAGATACATATTCTATCATATAGATCCCTTATTTGTTCAGGAGGAAGAAGTCCTTCATTTTCTAGATCTTGAATGTGAGGTAATAAAATTTCTTGTTAAACAATTCCTCAAAATCATCCCAAGAAATCCCTTCAACTTATAGAGCCTACACCGCTAGATCCCACCACTGGAGTGTAAGGTCCTTGAGCATATAAGTCTTCATATTTAACATTATCTCTGATGGAGTGCCTATGAAATAAATTGTTTGATTAATCTTACTCAGCCACACCTCTTCTTTTTTGGGGTTCAGAATCTCCCTATAAGTTGGATGGATTCTACTTCGTGAACTGAATTTTATGATCCACATGTCTTGGCCCATGAATCTAGTTCCCCATATCCATAGCTTATAATTATTGGATGATACTATGAATTGGATCTTGGTTCACTCGTGGATCAGGTGAAATCACATTCTCCGCATATTCTTCTAGTTAGTTCTTATGATGCCTATAGGGTGCCATTTTCTAGACAAACAACAAAATTTGTATGTCTAACACTATTTTAAATAATGGATTAACTATTCAGAATCTTTCATGTCAACTATCACAGTATTTATTTCTAAAATCAATTGCATTCATGTTCAACCATTTTTTAAAACAATCTATTTCTTTTTGAAATCCATCCATTTTCAAAATATCAAAATTAAGTCCTTTTGAAAAATCATTCATTTGTAAAAAGATTTCATACTTTTCAAAAACCAGCACTAATTCACAAACATAAATCATTATACCAAATGATTTATGGACTCCATGATGTAAATAATTCTTCTAATTCTTATCATTCTCATCTTATTGGATAAACCCATGACAATGATAATTCCAAATCCTATAAGTTTCTCCCAAATACATATGTACCAAAAACCCTAGTAACATGAGGTTCTTCATAAAATTGGTAGGTATGTATTTTTATGATATACATTTCATCTTCCTATTATCCTACTAATTTTTATGATTCCAACCCAAGGAATATAAAAAAATGATGTCAACTCCAAAACCATGAAACTGGGGACTTCTTGTTAGGAAAGGACTGAACAATCTAAAACCATTTGTAATGACCCATTTATTCTCATTGGACTCATAAATACAATGAATTATTACTAGGCCTTAATTTAGATCCCCAAGATAACAAAGAAAAGAACTAAATTCTCTTGGAATTCAAATGAATGTATGGGATGATTTACATTTTATGAAAAAACCATTCACTAAACAAACCATAACCAAATATGTCACTCTATGATGAACGAACAAAGAAAGACAATCAAACCACTTTATTGAGATCAAAACAACATAAAAATGTGTAGCAGTGGGATACAATGAAACTATAAAAGTAAATAGTTTAAGAACAACCAATGACTCCAAGCTGACCATAAGACTCCATTATCCACAAGCTCCAAGCTCCAAAATCACCGAACAGCTCATGTATCAGGAGAAGGTGCTAGAAACGTGTGATACATTGACTTTTCCAATGTCCCAAAATATAGAATCAGCCAAATCATCAAGGTGATAAAATAGAGTTGAGTATAAGACTTAATAGGATTTCCCCAATGACATCCATACTCACTCCACCAGAATACAATTTTTCACAACACTTATATAAAACTAGTTATATAAAAGAATTATGAAAATAGTTTATAACTAAATATAAACAATCTTCGAAAACCATTTTATCCCAAAGTTAAACAAGTTCCATTAAACCCAATTTTCTAGAAATTCACACATCTAGAATAAAAATCCAAACAAAACTTTAAAACCATTTTCTCTATATCTATTTGGCATTCACATCCATTATTCACCACAAACCCACACATGCATACTTGTTTGAAAGTTCCATACTCAGGAATATTTTCTCATCTTTTTACCTTATGTCCCACTGACACACACCCCCTATTTAGGGTCATTTACCTTGTACTCTAATGGTAAATTTCTTTCATTCATGGAATATCAATATTAACTCAGACAACCTTTATTTATTCTAAACAATTTCAAACCATTTCAAAACATTTCATTAAAACTGCACTTTTATTGAAAACCAACAAACAAACCCATTTCAAAAAGCTATTCCATATCAATAATAAATTCCATTTCTAAAAACATCTAATAAAATCCATATTCTTTTTTTAGAAAATTCCCATTTGAAAATCCCCATTTAAAACAAAGAACAAAATCATTTTAAACCAAATGGCCCAAGTTCCTAGATTTTCCACAACCATCCCAAAAGAGGCTTTTAATGATCATAATGAATATAATTCATCACAAAAATAACGCAAATAAATAACATTTAATTAATTATAATCAGTTATATCAGGAGTGGTTTAGAGTGAATCCACATACCATAATCGTTTTGGAGAAAACTGAAAACGGATGAAGAATGCTCTAGATATCGGGTTGATTCTCAACAAACTCACCGTAGATATCTTTTCCAAAAAGATGATGACCCAATAAAAAATTATTTTCAATTAAAAAACATATTTATTACCATAATAGGTTAATATATGTGAAACCAAGAATATAATAGGAGTAAATCTAAGTAGATCAAAGAAGACATGACATGAACGATGAAGAATGACATTAACTACATGAATCAAGCTTGAAAACACGAAGAGAATACTTCATATTTCCTCTAAATCACATGGGTGAGGTTGCCCAACATTCAATGTAGAGTAATATCAAATCAGGTGAACATAAGAGAAAAAATGAGGGAGTTAGAGCAAAAATGACTAAAATACCATTTTTTAGGATCTAGTTTTTACATTGCGCTTGGTTAGACCACACGGTTAGACATTCCACGTTCTAATTGTGAATTATCTTCTATATTTATGAAACTGTCACATCCACTCCCTGCGTGATATCACTAACTATATGTACATTGTTCCAAATATAACTGTCCAAATTTGCTGGTTTGCACATTTTCTCCTAGGATTCCCTCAAAGTTTGGACAAACCGTGCATGAACTATCCACCTCTCCTTTAGATCCAATAATATTAATGAAAGTTTACCAGACTCTCCAAACATTCACCCTGACCATTTATAAAAATTAAAATTGCGAGGAAAGGGTTACATACTAGAAACTGGGGGTACTACATTGTCTAAAGAAGACTTATTTTTCTTAACCAAGTGCTTTTATTTTATTTTTAATCCACCAAATTCAAATATTCTTCCACAACATAGATATAGTATCATCCATATATTCCGTATAATTAGATTTTATTTTGTAAATTTAATACCCTTAATTGATATAATCTTCCATAAAATGTGAAATTAAATCATCAATTGTGTGTATGGTGGATTACAGCCTCTTAAAATTATGTCATTCATTTTCTATCAACTCCTCTCACAACTGAAGATAAAAATGGATTTAATGGTTATATATGATATTTATGAAATATATATACTTCTTAAATTATAATATTTAATCTATATTCTTACCTTCCAATCCCTTTGAAAATGATATCATTTCTGGTGTGTGCATTTGGACTACTGCCTCTAAGAAGTGATGTGATACATTTTTCATTTTATATTGACATAAATGGTTGTAATGACCTAAAAAATGAATATATATGATGTAAATGATACAAAAATTAGTATATAATGTTGAATTAATATTTAACATTCTCTCAATACATTTTTAGGGCAAATTGAAGCAATGTTCATGTGTGGAAATAGCCTACCACTTCCATGAACAATGTAATTCATTTTCATTATTTAACAGTAATGAATTACTCTAAATACATGTATAATAAATATATATGATATTTATATCATTATGTAAATTTTTTATATTACGGGACCTTAATAAATTTAAAATTAGTGATAATACCAAACCAAAACCTACGTGAAAAATGAAGTACTTATTACCCAAATTTTGATTTTAGCATGAAAATTATTAATAAACAGGTTATAAAAGGTCATAAGTAAACCATTATTTAATGATATATATGAATGTGGTTACATAATATATTAAAGATAAACCTATATCTATTATACATGAGGTTTTAATGTGTTGAAAGAAAGGTGGGATATGTGGTATGGGTATTTGTGTCTCACTATTTTTTTCATGAGAAAAATGTCAGGTCACAACTTTTTTGTGGTGTATTTTATAACAATTAATTTCTTTTATGATGATTTATTTTTGGATTATTAGGATATATATGCATATTTATTTATTGATTTCATGGGTGTAATACCTAGTTGTTTTATGAAATAATTTCTTTAAATAATTTTCAATCTTTAATAGTCTGCATTCCGCGCAATCATTAGTTTAAACAAACTGTGAGACACCCTTTATATAAAATGACCACTATAACCTAGCCATTAGGTTATGGGGAATAAATATAACTAAAATTTTTATTTTATATTTAATTAATTGTCCGCCAATTATTTATGGAAAATATAAATCCATTACATATTTGTATTGTTGTATTAGTAAATTGAATGAATTACAATTAATAAATGAAACTAATGAAATATATATTTAAAATACTTAATAAAATATTTTTAATATTCAATCAATATAAATTTTTTTCAAAGGGTATGTGTAAACCTTATTTTTGAATAAAACTTATATATTTTAAAATGGTAATTTCCTATCTTTTAATGGGGAACACCTTTTAAATTAAGATTTTGACACATTAATAAAATTTATATAACAAAAAAAACATTTTATTTGGAAGTGGGATATTAAAGGTTACTTTTGATGTATTTTTGATATATTTCAGATAAATTTTAGATTTTAATGAATAGAAAAAATATGCTGTTTTTTAATTGAAAACAACATTCTTCATTAAAATAATTTATATGGACAAATTATTTTATTTAATTTTTTTAATGTATAAATATAATATATATTTATCATTTAATATAATTTATGTCATTATCATTAATTTTACATTGAAATATGATGTAAAAAATGTTAATATTTTTCATTTTTTACCTTTTAAAACTCGTTCTCTCATTTCAACAATGGGGTTAATTTTTGATGACTTACTGTAAATTCTTTGTTTTTATTTTTGAAAAATTGATTCCCTATTTGGAATCAGTAGCTCCAAATTATTTGATTAGATTTATTTTTTTTTCATTATGGATTCCATAACACTTTTCATAATATTATTAGATTCGTAATCTATGACCTAAATCCTCGTTGGGTAGAAATGGTATCCAACAGAATACACTTGGATTAGTTTAGGATGTTTAATTTGTTTTGTTTAAAGAAAAGTGACATATGCCTCCCTCAAAACTTTATAATGAATTTATTTTTAATATACGGTTATACTAAAGATAAAGTTTATTATAAAAATCATTTGAATTTTAAATTTTTTTTCCTTAACATCGTAATATATTTTTAATTTTTAGGAAATAAATATTTACCTTAAAGACTTATACATTGATGCTGTAAAAATTAATTAATTGATGAGATGTCATTAAATCAGTTTTTATTAAAATTATAATAACCCAAAAATTCCAAAACACTTGAAAAAATCTTATTGGTCTAGTATATCTCAACCATAAGAATCCAGGGGTCAATTTACTAACCATCTGGAGTCATATAGAATAAATTTTTACACTTATATTTTTTCAAAGTGATGTTAATGTTTTGACTTTCAAAATTTAATAAATATAACAATTTAATATTATATTTTCCCAAAGAAAAATTATATTATAGGTATTATTCTTAAATCTAGTACATTTATTTGGTTTTTGAATTTTAATTTTAATTTTAATTGAATAAATTGGTATACTAAACAATTACACAATATAGATGAAGTATTTATATTATTAATTGAGATATCAAATAAATGTTATGAAAGATATTAAGAAAATATATTTTGGATTATTATGTCCAATGAATGTTTTCGATTACCTTTAACTCTTATGGATATAATAAAATAGTTTTCATGAAGTTAACTTGTTATTTTAAAATTTTTAAAATCAATGAATTGAATATTTTCAAAATTGACATTATTGTTAGTTTATCAAATTAATGTTTTATTAAATTAATTAAAAATAATAAAACATTTTTAAAAATAATAATAAAATATTTATATGGTCTAAAATATTCTAATTTACTTATTTATGGTCTAATTTACATAAAATAAGTTAATATTTTACCCTTTTAATGTTGAAATATTTGTTATCTTAAATAAATTGAATAGAATAACTAAGTGCTAATTAAAATGATAATGTTTAAATTGACATAAAAACATTTATAAAATTTGTTTTTTGATGAGATTTAAACTATATATAATCTAAATATCAAAATTAGGACATTTTGGAGTTTTTTAGGGGGGTTTAATTTTATTATAAACTATTATTTTTGATGATTCCAAAAGTGCCCCTCACCTAAATTTTAAAAGGGCACATCCTCCCTCACCTGTTCACATACATTTGATCCTTCATGGTCGGCCATAACCTACCCATATCCCTTATAAACTACCCTAGTCACGTTATATAAGGTCTGATCTTCTTCAATGATCAAATCTAGTTCTCGAAGAGGATATTTAGAGGAAGTATGTCGAATAAGAGGTAATCTTCTCTAACGTTTTTTTCAAAATTATTTCCTCTTCTACATCCTCTTTTTGAGTTATTTCAATATAAATTAATAAATATAATAAAAATATATATACATATTTGTTATTATGATTATTATACATTGATATTTCAACTTCTATCTATACTATGAAAAATGAAATCACCCACATGCGTACGTACAACTTATTATCTCCAAGTTGTGGTGTAATCTATTTTTCACCACCACCATACATGAGTGGGAATAATGATTTTTTTAATAAATATATGTGATTGTTATAAATTATATTTATTTTTATATATTATACATCATCTAATTAAATATCAATACATTATTATTTGAATGGTATCGTCACTCGTGCATAAGTACAGGCTACTATCACCACAATGTAAAGTGATTCACTCTACTACATAATAATTAAATAATGATTATATAAATTAATTAAATCAATAAATATGATATATATTATTCAAATATACTTTTTTAAATGATATAAAGAATCCTAAGAATATAAATAAGAACACATTCGACAAAACATGCACAAAAACCAAAAGTAGTTAACACCATAATAATGACTAACAATGAAATGTTACTAAATAACGGATGGAAATATTATCCAATATGATATCATAAAAATAATATGACTCTAAAATAAGTAAATTAAATTATTTAATTTATTATATATGCGATTTGGATACAAACGAAGAATATTTTTTCTAAGGGTAAGGGGTAATTTTTTAATCTCATCATTCTCCAATATTGTTTATTCGTACGTATTTGTAGGGGTATATTTCTAATCCACATCTATGTTTCCAAAATATTTGTTGAAAATTATTCTATAATTCCTTATAAAAAAATTTTAAATTCAATTTTACCAATTGGTTAATTTTTATTAAATATTTTGAATGGAATCTTTTGTCTTTTTCTGTACGAGGATCTTTTTGACATTCCGAAAAAAGGACGAGAAGAATGTATTTTTTAACTTATATATAATGAAGGTATTTTTGTGCTTTCATAACACCTTACTTACTTGAATATTAATTTAAATTTTATCATGTTTATTTTTAATTAAATTGTTTTCATTTGAAATTTCATGGTATTTTGGGAAAAGAAAACGTTTTTTGAGAGGAATAGATATTTTCCTAAAGAATTATTCTCAAGTGTTTTATCAAAAAAATCATCTATAATGAAATTATATAAATAGGATTATTTTTCAATCTCTATTATTAAAATTATTTTATTGTTTTTATTATGGAATTATATTTATAAAATCAATTGGTTTTATTTCGATTATGATGTAATAATGTTTATGAATCCCATTTTATTCCTTAGGTTTTGTTATGATGAATGATTTATGTTTTTGTTTCACATGTAAGAATAATTTTGTTTTCATAATGGTGAGACCTATAAATTCCTCCAATGCAGTGGGTAAATATTTTTACCTAATATGATAGGCATGTTTGGAATGGTAAGTAAATTGGGTTCAATAACATAGGGATGGAATGAAAAGTAACCAATGTTCGGTAATGGACATTATCCTTTATGGTGGACTTGTAAATGATACTTGAAAAATATGAAATAATATTATATATTTTTGTGTATTCCATTGAATATCATGACTAATTTTATTGATTTTCAGAATATGTTAATTGAT
The DNA here is from genome assembly GCA_963277665.1 of Viscum album. Classification (NCBI taxonomy): domain Eukaryota; kingdom Viridiplantae; phylum Streptophyta; class Magnoliopsida; order Santalales; family Viscaceae; genus Viscum; species Viscum album. The sequence goes on from OY728159.1 coordinate 729,087,082, forward strand.
TATTTATGATCTTTTCTGATTTATATCATGACATGATATCCTGATCTTTCATATACAGGATAAGATTTTCAAATAATATGTCATTATGTATTAAGATTATTATATGATGGTTATCATATTACATTACTCATACTGGGAAACTATGATCACCCATTCTTATGTTTCTTTTCCCCAGGTCATGATGAAGAGTATTAAGTAAGGTATGTCAAAAAGTGTTCTAGTTTTGATGAAATAAGTGGTAGATAATGAATATGTCTTATGAACCAGTTGTTTATAGTTACCCAGTATATAAGGAAACTATAACTATATGGTCCAAGCATCCCTTTGTAAAGAGTATTATTCAATTTTGATGTAATTTTTATGTATGAAATTTATAGGCCATTATAGGTTGTATCAGAAGAAATTTATAGATAACATTTGGAAACTACGATTATTAAAACTCAGTAAAAACCCAATGGATATGTATAAGTATAGGAAAAAATCCTATTATTTTATAAACGATCATGAATAAACTATGATCAAACCTAATGTGTCCTGATTTTGATATTTTTTTCTTGTTTATGTTGTTTTCCCTTCATTATTATTGTTACTCACACTACGCTTCTTGGTTTTAGTAAATAGATAGAGCCCAAATAAATTTCATTAATACTAAATTTCAACAGAAATGAAATTATTTTACTCCTAAAAAACCAAATGTTATGCGATCTGGAATAACAAATATTAGAACTATTCTCACAAAACATTCTAAATAGATTGATCATATAGGAATTACAAATTATAAAAGGAGGGAAAAACATTCTTTTGAGTGCTTCATGAGGCAGCTTCCACTTTCTTTTAGTGGGTCTTCGGATCCATTAGTGGATGAACAATGGATTTGTACCACTGAAAAGATATTTTCAGTTCTCCAATGACCATAACATGATAAATTCATCATAATAGTCTATCATTTGGAAGGTGAAGCTGATCAATGGTGTAATCTTATCTAGAATATGAGGAAAATATATTAAATTGAATTCATGGAATTCTATGATTTCACGAACTTATTTTTCAATAAGTACATTCCTATATTCTTTGAAAAAATATGGAAAATAATTTCTTTGAACATAAGAAAAATAATTATGAAACCATTGGTACCTACAAACCAAAATTTACAAGACATGCAAGGTAGGCTTGTGGAATTATTATTCAACCAGAGAGTAAAATTAATTGATACTTTATTGTCATAAAACCAATGGTCTAAATGACATTATCCCTAAAGGACATAAATAGCTACAAGAAAATCATTTGATGTGCTCTCAAGGTTGAGATGGATAATTGAGTAGTCCATCTGTCCTATGGGATTGATAATAAAAGAGAAATGGAATTCGATGGAAAATATAATGACCACATTGAAAAGATGTTGAGTTTTCCCTATGTTAATTGTGTGGATAGAAACAAGGAGTAAATATTCTTAAGTTGATGATAATTTATTTTTAAGTGTGGTAGAGAAGGTCATTGGGCAGTTGAATGTCAAAGTGATGGGAAAATATTTTTAAGGATGAGAATAGAGAAAAGGCTAAACTGAATTCACGTTCTACACATCAATGTTATCAGTGCAATGAAATGGGGAATTATTCCAACCAATTCCCTAAACCAAGGGCTATTGATGATAGTTAGTTATAGAAAAAAATTCAGGATAAGGACAAGGGAAAGTCACAAGTGATCATTAACAGAAATGTGGACAACAATAATGAAGTTGTAAAACATACACATACCATCCTCTCTAATGTAGAAAATGTTTTACATGATTATGGATCCACCCACTCATTTATTTATAAATAATTTTCTAAGGGTATCACCCTTTTACCTAAACAATTAAAAGGTGAGTTAGTTGTGACAACTTCTAATGGAAAACTAGTCGGATCAATAGTTTATATTTCTTCAATGGTTGCAGTTTGTGGGAATGTTATTCAAGGAAATCTAGTGATATTTTCTATAGTGTCATTTGATGTGATTCTTATCATGGATTCAATGTCTCCATATGTATATCATATCAATTTTAAATTAATGGATGTCACATTTCATATTTTGGATCAATATATGATCATCTATCTATGCATGGATTATTATGATGTTCTAGTACAATTTTATTCCATCATATGGGTCTTCATCTCTATAAATGAAGGTTATATATCAGAAATTCCGGATAAGAAACTCACCATTATTAATAAACCTATTTTATAGGAGTTTGATGATGTATTTTTAGAAGAATTTTTAGGTATTACACTAAATTGTGAGGTTGAGGTTTAAATAGAACTCATACAGGGCGCTATTCCAATTTTGTGGACACCTTATAAAATTTACCCAATTGAGTTGTAGGAATTAAATAATAAACTCCATGATAATCTTAATAAGGGATTCATACCTACTAGGGAGTCTCCTAGAGGGAACATGTTCTATTAATTTATAATATAGATGGATCAATGAGACTCTACATTGATTATCGAGTACACAAAAATATCTCTATCACGAATAAATATTCTCTTCCCTGTATTGATGACTTATTTGACCAACTACATGGATCATAATACTTTTCGAAGACTAATCATCATTATAGATATCATCAGTTAAGGGTCAAGAAGGATGATATAGAAAATTCCACATTCCATACAAGGAAATAACATTATGAATTTATAGTGATGCCTTTTTGAAAAAGGAATTCCCCCACTATCTTCATGTTTCTAATAAATAGAGTCTTTAGAGATATTCTTGATCATTTTTTGGTAGTCTTTATAGAATATATTCTTAACAATTCAAAAATTAATGAAAAACATTAAGATCACATGAGAATTGTACTGAAGACCCTAATAGAGGAGATGCTTTATAAAAAAAATTTCCATGTGTGAATATGGATTTAGAAAGTTTCATTTTTGGGTCACATAATCTATAGAATAGATATATATTTGTATCCAATCAAAATATAAGTTATTGAAATTTTGATGAGACTAATAAAAATAACTGAGATCCAAATATTTCATGGTTTGGAGGGATATTATCAACTATTTGGGAAATATTTTTCATGATTATAAAATCCACACATGAAGTTGACTAGGAAGGGAATTAAGTTCATTGGATGGAGGAATGTAAAGAGAATTTTAAATAGCTAAAATTATGTTATCCAGTGCACTTATATTGACTCTACCCTATAGTGGAGAAAGGTTTGTGGTCTATAGTGATTCTTACAGGAAGGGGTTAAGATATGTTCCCATGCAAAAATATATGGTGATAGCTTATGCCATTCGTTAATTGATAATATAGGAGCAAAATTACCCAACAAATGATTTGGAGTTAGTTGAGGTAATCATTGCATTAAAGATATGGTGGAATTATATTTATGGTGAAATGTGAAATATTTATACTGAGTATAAAATTTTAAATTATATTTTCACAAAAAAGGAGCTTAATATGTGTCAAAGAAGATGGTTGGATTTGATTAAATATTACGACTTATCAATACATTACAACCCTAGGAAAGTGAACAAGGTGGAAGATGGTTTGAGTTGAAAGGACCATGCTATCCAATCTATGATGAGTGTCACAAAATATACAATATTTAATCATTTGAAAAGGATAGATCATGAAATTTTAAAGGAAAGGGAAAAATCTTATCTTTCAAAAATGAGGCGTAGAAGGAATATGTACAGTTATAAAAGAAGGTGAGAAATGATCTAAAACTAAATATTTATTGTAATGGAATGGTATGTTTTATAAACCTTGTTTGTATTCATCCCATACCAAAATTAATGAATGAGTTATTGGATGAGGCACATAGTCATTCATTATCTATTCGCCATAAAAGCACAATGATGTGTACGGACATAAAAGAGTATTTTTGGTGGGATGACATGAAAAGAGGAGCTACATAATATGCCTCTCAGTGGTTGGTTTGTAAGAAAGTTTAGTCTTAGAGTCAGAAGTCAAAAGTTATGTTACAACCATTACAAAAAACATAATGGAAATGGGAAAACATCACTATGGACTTTGTCGTCGAACATCCCAAAACATTAAAACATCATAATGCTATATGTTTTATATTTAATCACCTGAGAAAGATGTTCCAATTTATAATTATTATATAGTATTTATATATTGATCATATTTCTATGATATGTGTAAATTAGGTGGTAAGATTGAATAAATTACCACTTTCCATTAAATCTGTTCAGGATCTGAGGATTACCTCAATGTTCTGTTGAAATATTTTGCTGGCTCTAGACACATAGTTTTATCTCATCACTTCTTATCATCCTCAGATAGACAGTCAATAGGAGAGGAAAATTCAAACTCTAAAAGACAATTCGAGATCTCTCTCTATCGATTTAAAAGGTGGTTGTGATCAACAAATAACTTTGTTGGAAATTTCATACAGTAACAGCTTTCACTCCAGTATTTAGATGGCTCCTTTTGAATCCATCAATCAGAAAAAGTGCAGAACTCTGACTTTCTGGGTTGAAGTTGGGGAAAGAAATATACTAGGACCTGATCATGTTGATGAAATTTAAGAAAATTTTAAATCTATTCAACAACACATAAGATAACATCAGAATCGAAAAAAACATATGCTGACAACTGGTGAAAATACCTACAGCACGAAGTGGGTGATAATGTTTTTCGACGAATATCTCCATGAAAGGGAGTAATGATATTTCGGAATAAGGTTAATCTAATCCCTAGCTATATCGGTCCTTTTAAAATTTTGGATCGTGTTAGGAAGGTAGCTTACCATTTGGTGCTTCCACAAAAACTCTCTCAAGTTCATGATATGTACCATGTATATCTCCTAAGAAATTACAGACCTATCCTTTACATTTAGTGAACTCATAAGTCGTACTCTTGGAGCAAGATCATTCTTCTGATGAAAAATCGATAGAGATTCAAGATCCTCTTGAAAAAGTTCTATAAAACAAGAACCCTCGCTTGGTTAATTTTTTAGGGAAAACCACAAATTTTTGGATTCTATGTGGGAACATCAGGATATGATGAGTGATATTTATCATCATCTATTTATTTCCAAATGATGAATTGTGAGGGAAAAATTCAACTTAAGTGGGGTAGAATGTAAAACCCAGATCTTTTTCTCAAATATATTTTTTAAATAATTTTGATTCTTCAATATATTTCATTTCACACACTCATAAGCTTAAACAAACCATGAGATTCATATAGTATAAAATTACCATTATAACCAAGTCATTTGGTTATAAGGAATAAATATAACACGCATTTGAAAATTTATAATGAATTCATTGGCCACCAATTATGTATAAAAAATATAAATAAATTATATTTTTATATTCTTGTGTTACTAAATTGAGTGAATTATCATTTTTAAAATAAATTAACTAAATATATATTTTATTTAAATAATAATATATTTTAGATATTCATCCAATAGAAATTTTTTCCATAGGGTAAGAATAAACCTAATTTTTTGTATGAAAACTTATATATTTTAAATTCATAATTTACCTCTTTTTAATGGAGAAATCATTTGGAATTAATATTTTGACACTGTAAGAATTTAATATGAAAATTTAAACATTTTATTTGGAATTTGGATATAAAAATTACTTTGGATTTATTTTTTATATTTTTCTGAAAACATTCATGTTTTAATTAATAGTAAAAATATGCTAGATTTTAATTGAAAACAACACCTTTCATCGAACTATTTTATATGTATAAATTATTTTATTGAATTTTTTGATTTATAAATATAATATATTTTTATTAATTAACATAATTCTGTCATTGGAAGTAATTTTACTTCGAATTCAGATGTAATAACATCTTAATCTTTTGTAATGTTTTAACTTATAAAACTTGTTCTCTCATTTCGACAAACAGATTAATTTTAAATTAATTACTGAAAATTATGTGTTTTTAATTTCAAAAAATTGATACCATATTTGTAATTAGTAGGTCTAAATTTTTTAAATATCTTTATTTTATTTTTTTTCATTATGAATTGTAACTTCGGTAGTTTGTTTTAATGTGGTAAAAAGGTAAATCGGGAAATTAAGGGTATGAATAATATTATAAAATTATCCTAATACGTATACTAATATTATTGGATGATTAATATGTGACATAAAGCACCATTTTATGGAATTGGTATTCATTGGAACCCATTTGTATGAGATTAGAACATTTAATTTGTTTTATTTAATCAATAGTGACATATGCCTCACTCAATCCTTAATAATTAAATTATTTTTAATATATGGTTATACTGAAGATAAATAAGATTAAAAATACTAATTTACAATCCAATATGTTATCTTTTGTCGTGTTAATTAATTTATAATTTTTAGGAAATAAATATTTACCTTGAAGACTTATACTTTGTTGATGTAAAAATTAATTAATTGATGAGAAATCAATAAACAATTATTAAAATTATAATAAACCTAAAAGGCCCAAAAAGATGAACAAATCCTACTAGATGAGTATTTATTGACCATAATCAACCAATGTTCATATTTGAAGCCATTTTGAGCCTTATAGAATAGATTTTTACACTTATATTATTTTATTTAAAGTGATGTTAAAGTTGTCAAATTCAAAATTTAATAAGTATAACATTTTAATATTTGATTTTCATGATTATAAACTGGACTACAAGTATTATAATAAAATATAATACTTTTATCTTCATCAAAGTATTTTATTTCTAATTTTTATACAAAAAATAGGTTTATTAAATAATTACACAATATTTTTGTGGGATTTATTTTATTAATGGAGATATCAAATATATGTTATTAAAGATATTAAAATAAATATAATATGATATAATTTATATATCCAATAAAGTTTATGGATGACCTTGAAAATTTATTGATATAATAAAATAATTGGTTTGAAGTGAATTTTTATCTTAATATTTTTAAAATTAATGAATTGAATTGTGCTAGAACTGACATTTTTAAATGTTTTTCAAATTATTGTTTTATTAAATTATTTAAAAATCATAAAAAATTTAAAAATATAGATTAATTATGATATAGTATATATTATTATAATATTATTATATATTATCTAATTTACATAAAATAATTAAATGTTTCACCCTTTTAATATTGAAATATTTGTTATCATAATTAATCTTAAATAGAACAACTATGTATTAATTAAAACGATAATGTTTAAATTTACTTACAAACACGTATAAACATTATCGGTTTATGATATTTAAAAACTATATAAAATCATATAAAAAATTAGGAGATTTTTTAATTTTTTGATTAGTGTTTAATTTTATTATAAATTAATATTTGTGAGGATTCCAAAAGTTCCCCACACCTCAATTATTGAAGGGAACCTCCTCCCTCACATATTCACATACATTTGAGACTTAAATCACTTTTATAACCATTATTTTTCCCTTATAATATTCCCTATTATCATTATAGGGGTTTTCGTCTTCTTTAATGACCTACTCTTGTGCTCTATCAGTGTATTTACATAAAGAATGTTGAAGAAAGGGTAATCCCCTCTACTGGTTCTTTCAAACTTCATTCATATTATACTTCCTCTTCATGAGTTGTTTAATTATAATTTAATAACACTCATGTAAATTATATACTTAAATGTTATTATGATTTATAAAAATCCACATTCCACCTTCTGTCTATCCTATTAAAAATGAAATCACTATGCATGCGTATGTAAATCCTTCCATCTCCACACCGTGGTGTAATTCATTTTTTCACAACCACCTAATATGGATGGTTATAATGATTGAATTAATAACTATATATAATTATTATAAATTATATTTATTCTGAAATATTATATACCATCCTCTTCAGTACCATTCAATAATTATGGGAATGATATTGTCGCGCGTGCATACGTAGGGACTACCGTCTCCACGATGCGAGGTTATTCATTCTACAAGATATTCCTTAAAAATGATTATATAAATGAAATGAATTAATAAATATTATATATATTATTCTAATATAATTCTATAAAATATATAACTATATCCTATCAAGAGAAACAAGAACTTACTTGGGAGAACATGAATATAAATATAATGGAGTTAACACCCGAATAACGAGTATCAATGAAATGTTACTAACGAACAGATTAGAATATGATCATATATTATATCATAAAAACTTATATTAGTCTGGAATAATTAAATTACATTACATAAATCATTATACAAGAGGGTCATATATATACATATAATATTGGACCTAAGGTAAGGGACAGTTTTGCAATCCCTTTATTATATGAGACTGTGTATTTTAATGTATTTATGGGGTTATATTTATCATCCATATCTATATTTACAAAATATGTATTCCAAAGTATAATTTATACCAGTATAAAATAGTTTAAATTCAATTTTACCCATTGGTTACTTTTTATTAAATATTTTTAATGGAGTATTTTTCCCCTTTCAGTACGAGGTAATTTTTGACATTCGAAAACATTATGAGAAAATTGTTTTCTAAATTATACGGAATGAAAGTATTTTTATGTTTTCATAGTTGACTACTTATATGAAGATTAATTTAAAACATATCAATTATTTAATTAAATTATTTTCATTTTAAATTGTGTGGAATTTTGAGAAAAGAAAATGTTTTTCAAGAAGAAAGTCTATTTTCCTCAAGAATTATTCTCACGTGTTTTATAAAAATTATTTTCAATATAAGATGAAATTATATAAATAGTTTTATGTTTTTATCCCTGTTATAATGATGATTTGATTTTATTTATGATGTAATTATTTTTTTGACATCAATTTTTTTATATGGATTATTTTGGAATGATGTTTAAGGAAACTATTTTATTCCTTGGGGTATTCTATTATGAATTATTTATGTTTTGTGGAACACGTAAAAATGATTTTGTTATGATATAGGTGGTACCTATATCTCCATAAAATCCATTGGGTAATGATTTATATGTCATTTTATAGACATGGTTAAAGATAAAGTAAATGAGGTACAGTAATACAGGGATGGAACCAAAAGTAAACATAGTTATATAATGGAATTTGTCCTCTATGATGGTATTGGAAATGAGGCGTGACTCATATTAAATGATTTTATATAATTTTTTTATGATTAAACATTTCATGTCTTATGTTATGACTTTAGGGAATATTTTCATTGACTTTTCTGATCTTTTATGAATTATCCAATGAAATGATATCATGATATTTCATATATAGAATATGATTTCCAATATTTATGTTATTTTTTATTATGATTATGATATGATTTTTTTCAAGTTTATTTATCCTTACTATGCATCTGAACCCACCATTTCTTCTATTTCTTTTACCTATGTCATGGAGAAGTATATTAAGTATGATATGTTCAAAAGGCATCTAGTTGTGACAAAATAATTGGGTGATAAAGAAGATGTCTTATGAACCAGTATTTTATGTTTACACATTTTCTAAATACACTCTACCTATACAATCCTTTTTTTTCTTTTGTAATGAATATTCACCAAATTTGGTGTAATGTATATTTTTGTAAATTATGGGTTGTTACAATGGGTCTTATGAATCAAATATTACTAATTTTCCAATGGAATTCTATTACAATATCTTTGTTTGTCAATATTGATTGTGATTATTCTTCTGATAATAAAATCAAATTATGTGACTCTAAATAAAGTAATGAATTTATTATAATATATATTTTTCATAAAAATAAATATTTCCCATAATTTTACACTCTTTTTTTACTCATGGGTATAAAATACATTGTTTTTAAAAAATAAACTATTTCCCTCATCGATCGAAATTCAATTCTATTTCATGTCCATGTTTTCTAAAAATGATTTAAACAATTTTTTTACTATTATATAATAATTTTTAAATATTTTTTATCCTTTTTTAACAATTTATAAAATGGTTTAAAATGAATATTTTTTTCTGAATAAGGATATTTTTTTCATTTAACTAAAAATGTGAAAATATTATTAATTTTAACATAAATGGGTTGAATTATTTTTTCCTCATTCATGTACTCTCCATTGTTTAAAACCAGTATTCCATGTTTCCAAATTTATTTTAATATTATATTTTTTTAAGGTTTTATAAATTTTTATATTTAAATTATTATTTTTTTCAAATTGGAATGGTTATTTTCCCTAAGAAATGTTCCAAGGGATCTTTGAAAATCCTTTTTCATTAAATATGGCATCAATTTGAGGTTAATTTATCTTTATTAAGGATATAATCCAATAATTATATCTTTATTATTTCTCTATATGGTTTATATATATGATGAAAATATTTATATGAATCCACATCCATTTCTCTAGGTTATACTATGATAAATTGATGGAAAATTTTGAAACTAATTTCTATTCCATAAGTTATTCTATAATGAATTTATTATAAAACCCATTTATTTTTGTATGTTTTGATATGATGAATGTCCAATGATCTTGTGTCATATGTAGGTATGATTTTAATTATGTGATGTGTGGGACTTATAAATCCCTTTAATAAATTGGGTATAGATTGATCTATAATTAGATAAAGAGGACTAAAATGGGTAATGAATCGAGTTCAGTGAGGAAATATTTCTACTGCGTCTACCATGGGAGTGAACCATGACTACTATAATTGTTTAGGGAGTAAAATAATTCCACTTTGATAGTTTTGAAAATCATTCTTGATTTCTTAGGAAATTATTTTCTTTGTTTATGTGTATATAAAACAACAATGTATTATGAAAATGTTGTGTTATTAAGTATTATGTTCTTTGATTCCATTATGATTAATGTATTATGAAGTATGAAGATTTGTTCCATGATTCATGTTTGTGATCAATGATATTCATTTTATGGTTTTCAATTATTATTCTTATATTCTCATTTCCTTATGTGCATGTTATTTTTTATTCTCCCTTATTTACCCCTATTGATCATTTGTGCACACAATTTCATAGGATACCTTTTACCATGTTCTGAATTATGTTATTATGAATGATATATGTATGAAGGGTAATGGTTATGAATAAATTAGTGAGATATAATATAATTAAATTATGAACTAGTTGTTTATGTATCTATTTTTTCAGAGGACTAAACATATAAAATTATAGAATGGATCATTATGTGTTGTAATGAATATTAATCCATTAGGATGCAATATCTATTTATGAAATGGTCATGTAATTTTAGTTGGTATTAAATAAATTTTTAGTTAACATTTTCAAAATAAGATGAGAAAACATTAGTGTTATCCATGGGGGTATTTTTTAAAATAATTCTAAGGATAAATCACTAAATATGAAAATATATATGAATGTTGGTATATGATATATAGAGTGTTTTTCAAGTAATTACATCCCTTACTGGATACTAAAAGTGGATATAGATCAATTGTAGATGTATCTTGGGTAAATAACTCTGAAAAGGTTAAATGGGTCTTCGACTCTATTGCCACCTAGTTCAAAAAATGGAATTTCTGCACACATTGTTTGATAGTCCTAAGGGGTATCTTCTCGAAATTCAAAAACACATTACAAACCATCATGAATTATTTCAACGGATGATGGCCAAAAATGACTTAGGTTTAACCTCATTTTACATAGATTGAATATAAGGTCTCAATTTCTTTGAGTTGTATTAATGATTGATCACTCTAATCAAGATTCCTGAAAGTCATACAAACCATTTTGGTTTTACTAAGTGATTGAAGATAGGATAATAAAGTTGGGTTGGTGATAGGTATGCTTAAAAATTGAAGAATCATAAATTGAATTAATTATATAAATTCCCTTATGTTATGAATATTATTTCAGAATATTAATTCTTATCCCCAACGTTTATATGTCGATTTATTAGTGAAGACCTTTTATGGTAAAATGATCACTTATCATGTCTATAATTCATCTCCCATTGATTTTTGTTGGAATTTTCATCCTTAGATTCTTGTTATTCCACTTATGGTTGAATTTAAATTTATCATATGCATGGATTTTATTTCTCTATGTGAATTACAAAACAATTTTCATGGAAGTAAAGTCATTATTGGAATTCCAAATCTACTTATTTTGGTCTATCAGTGTGATGATAAATATAAACGTTTTTTGTAAATTTCATCCATTGTATGGTTCATGATTCCCCTTCAAAATGGGTGTTTATTTTATACGTTCTGTGAGAAAATCAACATCGATGATATGCTGATTGTGTGGGAATTTTTTACTGTATTATTAATTCTATTGATAAATATCCCACAAAATCGTGTGGTTTAATTTTCAAAACAACTCTTACATTCTTCCACATCTAATTCAAAGACTCCCAATAAAATGGGCTTAACATAGTTATAGAAATTGATGAATCCACTCTATGAGAATCTTGAAAAGGGATTTATTAAGACAAGAATGTCCCCTTAGGGTGATATAATTATATTTTATAGAATAAATATGTATATATGTGACATTGAATTGATTATTCAGATCAAAACAATATTAATGTCAAGAAAATGTGTCACATACACCGTATTTATGAACTATTCAATTAATTGTTCAGAGATATAAACATATCTAGGATTGAACTTCATTTTAGATATAATTATTTTTGGTTTAAGAAGGACTATATACCCAAGAAATCATTTTTCTAATGGTATGGACACTATGAGTATATAGTGTTTCCATTTTGTCTTATTATTCCACTATTATCTTTATGGATTTATTGAATAGATTTTTTAGATATTACCATAATCATTTTGGTAATATTTGTAGATTATTTTCTAATATATTCTATAATAAAGGTAGATAACTAAGATCATTTAAGGATTTCATTGAAGAGCCTAATGAATGAGAAGTTGTTTTCAAAATTTAATAAGTTAAAATTTTGAACTCAAAATGTTTTATTTTTGTTCATATATTTTCTTGTAAGGGTATATCATTGGATCCATCGTACATGAATGTTATTGAATGTTGGTCCATAAAAACCATGATGTTTATGATCTATATTTTTCTTCAATTGGGTGAACATTATATAATAATTTTGCAAACTTTATATTTTTTTATTCCACATACCAAGTTATGTTTAATGAGATCCATGTCCTTTTAGATAGATGAATGTGAGGAAAATGTAATGTTACTAAAGAGAATATTACTCATTGCATCTGTTATTACATTGCCCTATAGTGAAGAAGGGTTGATAATATAAAGTGAAGCATCAAATATGGGATTTAGATGCATTTTATTACAAAATGATATGTTGATATCTTTTGACTAAAGATAATTGATAGTTCCTGGTCTTGTTAATCCACTCATGTTTTGGAGATAACTATGGTAATTTTGTCATTAATGATATTGGGGAATAGTCATTATGTAGAAATATTTGATATATATATTGATCATAATAATTTAAATTATATATTCACTTTGAAAGGATTAAACATGTTCTAGATAATATCATTGAAGATTATTAAGGATTATGACTGCCCAATACACTACCAACTTTTGAATGAAATTAAGGAGGATGATTCATTGAGGTGAAATTATAATGATAGATTATATATGACGAAGATAAAAAAGATCCAATATTTCTAGATTTCCAAATGATGAATCTAGAAATTGTGAAGGAATGATAAAAATATATCATTCTCGTGTGTCTAACCGTCTATCTATGTGAATACTAATGAGGTTCATAAGGAAGATGTAGAGCTATAGAATAAGGTGATAAGTGTTCCCGAGTTCATCCTTGAATGTGATGGAATGAAAATCATTAAGAATATTGTCTGGGTTCCACCCAAAAAATATTTGAAGAATGATCTATCATAAAAAGCACATAGTTTTTCAGTAACTATTCATATTAAAAGTAGAAAGATGTATATAGGTTTAAAAGTTTTTTTCCATTGGGATAGAATGATAAGAGATAATGTAGCGTTTGTATCATGGAGGATGGTATGTAATAAAGTTATTAATTAGATAAAAAATTTTAATTGTATGTTACAATCACTATCAATACCCAAATAGAAATGGAAAAAAATAAACCTGTATTTTTCATTGGACTCAAAAAAACATTTAAATGGAAGAATATTTTAGGGGTTGTATTAAATATCCTTGTGAAGTCAGCTCACTCCATCGAATTTTATATAATATTTTTCCTTGGAACATATTTTAAACATATATAAATATAAATAAAGGAAGTGGAAAGGTTATATATATTACAACACTCTATTGTATCATATCAGGATCTAAAGTTTAGCACGATTTTATTATAAGTATTCAATATGATATGGATTTTGAGTTATGTTTCAACACATCTTATTATCATAAAAAAGACATCAAGTATTATAGATTAACTAAAACACAATAGGACATACTAAGATCTTATTCTATGGATTTTTATTGTGTTTATCATTAACACCTTCCTCTATTCGAGTTTTATTACAAAACTAGTTTTTACTAAATCATTCAGATGGATCCTTATGATGCCCTCAATAGAAAAAATAGTTGAACTAAAATGTGATAGTACAGATTTTTAAGAAGAATGATATTGAAAGTTTAACAAGTAGAGGAAATAAAAGAGAATTTTATATCCATTCAATATTACATCAAGGCATCTCAATGGTGGTGAAAATTTTATGTTGAAAATCATCGATGTGATATATAGATTAATGTTGAAGAGAAGGTATCCCTATGAATTTCTCCATGGAATATATTTATTATATTTGATATTAAAGGAAATTTTATCCCCTGATATAGTCTTCAATTAATTATTCTTGATCAAGTAGGGATAGTTTCTTATCACACATAACTTCCAGAAAACCTCTCTAAAGTCCACAATGAGTTCGTTATGTCTCTCCTAATGATATTCATGCTTAATCCTTCACATATACTGAACATAGAGGTAATATTAATGTATCATGATCCTTCCTAACAAGAATAAATTTTTTAAATAATGGATCATAGAGAAAATGTTCTATGAAATAAGGCCACTCATCTGGTTAAGGTTTTATGGTAAATTTTCCAACATGGGGAAACTATATAGAAACCTGAGGATTTGTTAAGGGAGAAATATCCTATTTTTTATATTACAGTGATAGAATTTTGAGGGACAAATACTTTTAATAGGATTATAATGTAACATTAATATATTTTATGAAATTGTTTTAAATGATTTTCATTTCATCCATATTTTGAGTTGCATGCAACATAGTGTTTTAATGAATCGTGATAAACTATTAATATTATTATTTAAAAAATCTAGTTATAAAATAAAAAAATTTGGCAGTATTTATATGAGTAACCAAATTTTTAAAAATAAGTATTAATTTTTTATATAAATAATACGTATAGATAGAAGGTACTTATTTTGAGTAAAGTATTTATATAGTTCAAAAATACATTTCCCTAATAAAAAATGTTTCATTATCTTTTTGTTAACAATCAAATTATTTTTATTCACTTTTAAAAGAATTTAAATACAAAAATTAACTTCAATTTTTGAATAAAAATATAAAAATTATCTTAGGGTGAATTTTTTAGATTTTAATGAATAGTTTGATTTTTTTAATGAATACTGAAAAGTAAAATTTTTATAAAAAATTTAATTTTTTTATTAAATAATTTACAAGTTATATATTTTTTTAATATGTTTCTAAAATTAAAATTAGGCCAATTTTAACATAGTTAATTAAATTTAATTTATTTTAATATATTTCATATTAAATATTGATATTAAAACATTCCATACTTATTAAATCTTTTTCTATGGAAAACTATTTTTTTATCGCGTATGTGGGTTTTTTTAAATCAGATTCTAAAATTATTATGAATTGAATTTTAAAAAATGTATTCCATATATTTAATAATAATGATAAATATTTTATGATAATTTCAACCTAATATTTTATCATAATGAATAGGAAAATAGTAAATATTAATTAATTCAGCTATGGTTAAAACGGGTTTACTGAGTGTTAAACAAAAAACATAATGATTAACAAGTCCTAAAATTGTGTAAAAATTCTATTTTGTGGAAATATTTCATCCTGAACTCATATATGTTTTCTTAATGAAACATTTTGGATCTTTTTTCATTCTTATAAAGTGTTTATAACTTTTACCTTCCAAAAATTCCATGTTTTTCCTCTCCAACACTTTTTAAAGGGTCCCCCCTCACCTCTGCTCTTTACACATACAAAGCCATTTGGTTGATATAAAACCTTCCCAAATTAATGTTTTTTACCTCCCTCCATAAATCCTATAGTCTATATATTTATTATTAAACTCTCTGATGAATTATTTCGGTGCTATCCAATGGAGGTTGTCTGAAGAAGTGGTACCGTTTTTCAACGAGTGTATTTATTTTACTTATTCTTCAATATCCATAATATATTATTCAATTATAAATATATAATGAAAATAATACCTCATTTAAACAAATATATAATTATTATTAAGTAATAACCATAATTAATCTTCTATTCCAATAGATGGGAAGTGAAATAGTTGAATGTGAGTATAGTGGACTACCACCTCACGAACCGTTGTATTTCCTTTTCCATCACCACCTCTCATATATAGATATAATGATTGATTTAATCTTTATTTATGATATTTAGGAACTATTTATACTCATCTAATTATAATATAACATATGCCTTTTAACCTTCTAATCCATTGAAAAGCAATGACATCACTTGTGCCTATTTGTGGACTACCTTCTCTACGAAGATATATAATATGTTTTTCATTTTATTTTAACATAGATGGTAATAAAGATACTTTAAATGAATATATATGCTACATATATTTGAATTAAAAATTATTCTATAAATTTTATCTAATATTTACATTTCTTTAATTCTATCTATCAAGAAAATGGAATGAGTTTTCATGCTTATGTACGGCATACTGTCTCCATGAATAGTGTAACTCGTTTTATACATATAACTTTAATCTATTACTAAAAATAAATTTAAAATGTATATATATGATATTAATATCATGGTTAAAATTTTATATATTATTAATCCATGATCTATGTAAAAAAAAATAAAATATGAAACCAAAACATTCATCAAAAACAGTGTTCCTATTACCCGAAACATGATTTTAAAAAAGAAAATGTAATAAATGGATAGTAAAATGTCATTAGTAAATAATATGGGGTATAATATATATTAATAAGGATCTAAAATATATTTATAATAAACAAATATTTATTATACATGAGGATCAAAAGTTTTCAAAGTAATCTTATACTTGTGTTAAGGGTATTTTCGTATCACTTTAATTTTTGTGGGACATATGCCATATTCACCACTTTTTTATTATTTTTGTTGTATATTCTAAAAATAATTGTATTTTATGATGAATAATATGAATATTATTGGTATTTTAATGTCATTATAATTTTATTCTTCCATGTTTCTTAGGATTCAAACATTAACAATGTGGTAATGGTTTTATGTTACAATCTATTTGTTTATCAATATTGTTTATGATTGTGATTCCAATGATGAAATAATATGATATAACTATAATGAAACTCCTAAATTTTCTTATCCAATGGTTATTTATTGAAAATAAATTTATTTCCCTTCATTTTCCCCACTTTTTTACTCAATGTTTTAAAAACAAATTTTATGAAAACAAACATTATTTATCAATTCATTCAAAAATCTATCATCTTCAATGTCTATGTATTGTAAAAGTGTTTTAAATAAATTGTATGCTATTATCCATTTATTTTATCAAGAATTTTTTTACCCATTTTTTATTTTTATTTTGAAAATGGTTAAAAAGGAGACTTCGTATTGTTTTATGAACAAGTGCCTTTTGACTTTTTTCTAAAAAATTAGAAAGAAGTATTGTATTATTGTTAAAAGAATACATTTTATTTTCATTAATTGTGACATAACAATGATTTAAAAAATCTAATAAATGATTCAAAATTTAATTTTAACGAAAATTGATGATTTATTTTTTAATGAATTTTTATATTTTAAATGTGTTCTTTTAAAGGGGAAAGGTTATATTCCCCAATATATATTCCAAGTGATCATCCAAAGTAATTTCCCATATATGGTGACATCCATAGATGTTACATAAGCATTACTGGGGATATAATTCAATGATATTATTCTTTTTATTTATTTTATGGTTTATATTTATGATGATAAGATGTTTATGAAACCCATTCATTTTCCATGTTTTATTCTTTTATAAATTAATAAACTGATTATGAAACATATTTCTCTTCCATGAGTTATTATCTGATGTAATTTTTATGAAACTTATTTCTTTTAACATGTTCTGGTATGATGAATGTTTTATGATCATTTTGAATATTTATTTATGATTTTTATTATGTTATAGGTGGGACCTATTTCTCCATATAGTTAATTTAGTAAAAATTTATATCCCATAAGATAAACAGTACGGGAATGGGGAGAGAACCATGTTTAAAAAGGGACATTGTCAACTATGATAGTCTTGGGAGTGAACATTGACTTTTATGATATCATGGGGAGTGAACTCATTCTACTATGATCATTTTTTCAATGATCCTTGACTACTAATGAAATTATATTCTATGATCGGTTAAATTCCAAAAAACTATTTCTTCTTTCAATGTTAATTGTTAATGGCCCAAGTTCTTTGTTTCCATAATGACTCATGTTTTTTCATCAATCTGTTTAAAAACCCAATCTATCTTTTCATAGACATAGCCAATGTGATTTACTTTACAGAATTTTATTTCTTCTTTTTTCAGTATATTATTTCCTTTAATACATATATTCATCTCTCTTATTATTTACTAGATTTTTATATTAAATTTCATTATTAATAAAAATATTCCCCCTAGAATCACACACTATCCTTACAGTTGCAATGTTTTTGTTATTCAGTGTATTTTCCTTTGAACTTACAGAGGTTTTGATATCATTAATTATAGATTTCTACATTTTCATGAGTAAAAGTATATTCAAAATTCCAAAATATGGTATCATTTTCAAATTGAATAATCTTTTATATATGGTACTAGTATAATCTCACAAGAATTAAATTATAATGAACTTATTTGTTATTTTAAGGAATCCAAGTAGAAAGGAATATTGAATATTAATAGTTCTATTTTCATCTATTTTTTAAAGAATATATCTTAGATCCACACAAAAGAAATTCTAAATTATTGATATAGATGAACCTTCTTATGAACATTCAAATTCTTGTGAAAAATATTACAAATTTCCTTTTCACTTATAAAAAATCAGTAAAAATCTAGTTGATTGTGTGAAACAAATAGTGATTCACCATCTAATGGTATTCCAAATACATTCAAAAACATTTTCAAAGACATTATATACAAATAAAAATAATAGTAAATTTAACACTCTATTCACATGTATCATATTCAAAGGATAT
This sequence comes from Viscum album, assembly GCA_963277665.1. Lineage (NCBI taxonomy): Eukaryota > Viridiplantae > Streptophyta > Magnoliopsida > Santalales > Viscaceae > Viscum > Viscum album. The sequence continues at coordinate 729,106,503 of OY728159.1, forward strand.
GGTAGAATAGAAATACAAATAAATCCATTGATAAGAAAAATAAGACTTCTTAGTAGGTAGTGAAATTGATTTCCATCCGTGAAATTGAATAATTAATTTAGGTAGGGACTCTTGATTATTATACCGGTTTCTATAAACTAATATTTTTGGAACAATCTCTTTTGAATCCATATCCAAATAATATTACATTACTGATTGGAAATCATGATTTTTAGCATCCAGGGTAATTTTTATATGGCTTCATAGAAAATAACTATTGAGAAAATATAAGTGTCTACATAGCTTTATATAAAAATGTTATTACCTTTAACCATTGATACCAAAGACCATGGATCATTAAATTTTCTTCCAACAAAATAATATAGATCATTTAATCTCAATTAATATAAATAAATCCAAAATATCATAAAAATATTGGTTACCACTTGGGTATAAATTAATCTATGGAAAAAGGTAGGAAAATTAGAATTCTCTTATCGATTTAACTGAATTATAAAAATTAAAAAATTTATAAATAAATTTATACAATAATATATCATTTGATGTGTACATCATGTAAAAATATTCTAAAAGGATTGATTCTAGACTATATAAAAGATTTTATCATCTATTTTTCAACTTCTGTAATATATATTGTACTAACATGAAAATTTGGAACAATTCTATATAACCAATGTCCCCTCAATTTTTTTTAGTATTTTTTAAAAAATAAAAAACTATCCCAAATGTTTCTAGAATTGGTACCTAACAGTTCATGCTAAAACTAAATCAATCATTTCGTACCCAAATATTATTGGATCTAGAAGTTATTTAAAATGAAACATTATGCATCCAAATTTTCATAAGACTTGTATACTATATAGTATCATGTTACCTAGAAATAATTATTTTGGATGATTTAAAATATTTCTTCTTTCATGGAGAGTATCTACTCTTCCAATGACCTCCCATTTTATATTTAGTTCCCATGGTTGATGTTTTCAAGAATAAAAGTTTCATTGAAAATATAACTAAGGAAAATAATTATACTAGATTCTTGATTAATATTTAAGGAGATTTATAAATTATATAATAATTTTAGTATTCTCCCTTTTGGCAGTAAAATTAGATAAAAACTTCATCAGACTATCAATTTTATATTTATTTTTACAACCTTTCATTTATAATCAATTGGAAGTGAAAATAAAACATATTTATCTATTAACTAAGATTTTATCTTCACAATTTCCTCAAAATATTTGTAAATTTATACCTTAATCTAAGTGTATTTATTTATAAATTCAAAGTATGTGTTCTCCACATCTGTCAAGTAATATATCATTTGTTCAATTAATGGTAAATTTTCATCATTATCATTAAAAGTATAAATGGAATATAAAGACAGGTTGAGAAGAGATTCATTGACATTTCCCATTAATCATAATTCATTATATGTAATTTTATCAAAGAATCCATTGGTCATTTATTTATCAACATTGTCGGTTACATTATTATAAGATGATACCCCATTAGCACTCTAGGTTTTGATTCCTTTAACAATTTAATTCTCATTAACATAGATGATCTTCTAGATTCCTTTAATTTTGATTTTAATATTATCCATTCTATCTTAATGTGTCTAGTATTATTTTATTCATACTAGATCATATCTTAGGATTAATTCTAATCATTTCATCTTTTGGATTGATCATACCTATATTTTCTATACTTCAAATTATTTTTTCATAAATTCATCTTCTAATACATTTTTCCCATATTCTAATTGAATAGATAATATTATTCTTCATAGAATTCCATATAACATTCAATTAAATAATTTATAGAATTATTCATTGATGTATTTTCCTTTTATGAAGTGTATTAAGAAGAATTTGAAGTGAATGTAACATTATTATTCTATTTCTATTTTTCTATATCTCAATTTAACCTATTCTCATTTTTAATTATGGTTCTAATGAGATCATATAGACTTATCTTCATAATATTCTTATTATCATCAATACATGTCCAATTCAATTCCCATTATTTCTGGATAATGATAAAAATATTATCCAATAACTAACTACTTATAATTTCTTTTTCTCTAAGAGATCATATTCTATTAACAATATTCATAATTCTCTAATGAATTTGATAAATAGTATCTCCATGAATAGAATAAAATCCTTGATATACTAGACATAAAATTTACCATCAAGTTTCCAAAGCCTTCAAACTTCAGAAATGAATAAATTCATATTTCTTCTAGATTCTATAATTCATCTCACTAGAAGAAATATTACAATAAATTTTTTTATTCATAAAACATTGGAGGTTATTCAAGTATTTTTAATTTTATTGATACTCATCCATCACCACTCAAGTAGAATTCATAATATCTTTCTTCGAAATAGTAGAATAACCAACCAACATCTTATTATTATCCACAATAATAATAATGAAATATTAATGCATTATATCTCTCTTTATTAATTTTGGTATGGGTCTTTTGTGGAAAAACCTGAAAAGGACGTAACTGTAAATAAAATAATTAAATAAAATTATTTTATTTAAAATCATAATAACTCCTAAATGGTAACTCATATTGGAAATTTGGGACCACTGTTAGGTTCATAATTGGGTGTTTTCATTAGGCATGGCCTACCATCAGCTGAAGAGGGTTGGCTGTGAAGGTATGTTTTTGGACGCGAACATCATTAAAATATTTTAATAAAAATATTTTTAATGTGACTACTCATTGAAGTTATGAAGAGACACAGCATCACTGCAACATTGTGACTCAGCGATCTGGCAACGTGGTGACATAGTAATACTGAAACACATGTAACGCTAAAACATGTTGATGTTAAAACACATCATTCCTCATTAACTGTTTGTAGAGATACATGGTGACGATAATTAATCATTTTATGTGATCTTGGAGGAGGGACTTGGAAGCTTCCCCGCGTTGGACAATAGTGAATGAAAATGAGTATCGAGGATTAGTGAGACGGTGGGTTTTGAGGACTCTCAAAAAATCACCAACGATGGTCAAACCAAGATGTCGACCAATCCAAACTCCCAGGTATGGGTTTTATTTATTTGTGATTTCCTTATTCAAAGTTCATTCATTCTAAACAATTAATGTGGACCAACCCACAAACAGGTTAATCTGGGGGTTGATCATTCTTGTTGTATTGGTGTTCTATTGTGGGGTTAAATTGGAATTAGATGTTTGTGATGTTTAATTCATTCTTCATAATCCTTCTAATAAGAAAGAATTTGGGACAATGTGAATACATGCATGGATCCTTTATTCTATTGTTGCTGTGTGTCTACTATCCCCCCTCATTGTTTACTTTCTCTGTGTTATTTAGTTTGAAATGAGTGGATTGATTTTGGTTCCATATATTTATGGTGAAACAATCCCGAGTTTGAGGATCAGATGTCGTAGTGACCCCATGAATGTGTGACGGTAGGCACAGCTAGAGACAATCCCACCAACAGAGAGGTCGGTGGTGGATGAGACACCGGCCCGGTAGCATGGAAAGGCCCATCGAATGGCCCCTGACATGGGATATGGAGGTTAAAAACCTTAGTCCAGGAGATACCATAGTGGCAGAATGACCATCTGTAGGAGGTCGCAGGTGGTGGCGGTGCTAGGCGGTCGTCGGCTCGGTAGCAGATGGAGGGGAGGACCACGGTGGCACTATTGTGGGCCGATTGCAGGATACACGGCCAGGCAGATGACTATGATAGGAGGCCACAACGGGTAGATGTGTCTAGCCATATATAAATTAGATAGAAGACCCATCGTAGTTCCACATGTTGGTTTCTGATCACGTGGAATGACCATGTCAAATCCAGACTGACCGCATTTACTAGAGGAGAAAATTGGCACATGGTCAGGTGACTGTGTGACCAGGATGGGACACGACCAGTGGGGACATGTTGGGGTGTATGTGGCCCAAGCTTTCAAAATGATATGGGCCCAACAGGGGTTGGCCAAACCCAGTGGGTCGGGCTGGGTTGGTCGGACAAGGTCAGACCAGACAGGGACACAACTAACCCTTTTTTAGTAAAATTCCTATAACATTCAAACTGTTCATCCATTTGGTGAATCATTTATGATGTTGGGACCCTTTAAATAAGGCATTTCTTATGAGATACTCTATGTTGGATTTTTGGTAGTTCAATTTCGACCTTCGGCTCAAGGAGTAGGCACTCCAGGTACAATTGCATAATGAGAAAAATCATGTGTCTAGTTGTGACATGAGGACTACATGACTTTATGAATATATAACATCGGTTCTAAGTGACTCATCAGGTCAAAGTGACTCATCAAGTCTAAGTGACTCATGGGGTCTAAGTGACTCATCAGGTCTAAGTGACTCATAAGGTCTGAGTGACTCATCATGTCTGAGGGAGTCATTAGGTCTAAGTGACTCATCGATTCTAAGTTGACTCATTGGGTCTAAGTGACTCTTTGGGTCAACGTGATTCATTATGTCTAAAATGACACACTAGGTCCAATGTGACTCATCAAGCCTTTAGTGACTCGTACAGTCTAACGTGACTCACTGTAATGACCCAAACATTCATTAATGAAAATTTCACTTGATCTAATTAAATTTATTATTATGCAAAATGGTTATATAAAATATTCACTTATTTGGTATTATGTTTTTGGATTTTTAAAATATTGTTTGGAATTTTGATCATTTCTAATATAGACATTGAACAATTATGACATGGCACCATCGCACACCTTACCCTGAGGTCGTATGTGGGGGTTATATGGGTTTATGTAACAATACCTTAGCATTATGATTATGTGCATAAGTATTTGAATATAATATAGAATATAAATTAATTTTATTATTGTTACATTGTAAATAGTTTTTTAAGCATAGATAGTTTTTTTAGTTAATATTCAACTGGGAAATATACCAGGAAAGTCTGTTAGAGGTAGGCACCTGACTATTTATTAAAGAAAAAGAATAGAACAGAAAACACATATCGCAAATCAAAAGCTGATTACATCTCATAAACATCAAAACCATCACACCCCATATTAGAGCCTCCTTCCGCAGTGGTCATCTCCCATTCTGAGCTTTCATAGTGTCCTAGAATCTTGGCATACTTCCTTCACAGATTCAATTTCTCCAATGAGATCAACTCCTATGGAGATTGTTTGAAAGAGGATCTAGTGGACAGGGGCTTCGACAACTTAGAGTAGTCCTTCTTCGTCCTTCGTCTTGTTGTGGTGGACACCTCATTTATAGATTTCCTCATCCCGTCCTTGAGAGCCTCACAATATGAATGTTTCATTGTAACATTTTCATTGTCACTGTCCAAAACATCACCACACTTTCCAGTAACGAGAACATCATGGAAACCATCCTCCACCGCTTTGGTCAGTTCATTGCTCCTGGTACAGTCAAGCAGTGACTAACATGGTGGCTGCCCTCCAAAATCTTGGCTAGCATCCACCTAAATTGGTGCATCAGTCAGGACAAGCTAAATATTATAACTTTACTTCATTAAAGCACCCACCTCCACTTGATAAACTTCTGCAGGTTGCCCCATTTCACCAATCACTTCATCCTCATTCTGAATTTGTTTGTCGGATTCCACACACTCAGTCTCCAATCCTTAAAACCGGTTCCCCATGGACACCAAGGACATCATCTCAATAGCTCGTCCACAGACTCCTGAATCCTCCAATGGTAGATGAACATAACAATCCAGGACAGTAACACAAGTCCTACCATCTTCAGCTTCCATCGAGGACCCCTGCCTCCTATTGCTCACCTTGCCACTGCTACACTTCGGCACCACACCAGTAGCTCCATCAAACGATCCACCTTCCTGGCTGCGTCAATAGGAGCATGACCATCATCAATTACACCTGGATACTTCCGTCTCTCCCCTACAACCATCGGTATTCCTGATTCCATTCCAATAGCAGTAATACTTCTTTCTGCAGTGTCCTGGACACCATCCCCCCATTGCAGGTCCTGTCTCATCTGGTTTAACACCACAGACACAAGAGGGATTGCAAAAATTTCACCTGGATTAACAACTACAGCTCGGGGGCCAAGTCCTGTATTTCCTACCCGATCATTAATAGCATAGATCCACCTCCTATCACCGGGTTTGCCTACTCTTTTCTCCATTCCTGGAGACCTCCTGCTAACACCTCCACCATGACACCTATCATCTAAATGGACCAACCTATTACAGGTAGTGCAATATTCAATCCACGAATCATACACCAATGCCTAATTTGATCTGAATTCTTGGCCCACCAAAATCCATACCTAGTCAACCGGCGGTCTCGATATATCCACCTAAACACACAATCGAGGATATATCGGATGAGTCACCGTCGCTGTTCGAACATCAGAGCACAAGAATCTCCGAACTAGGTTCCCAAGCATGCGTATAATTGTAGGGTTTTGGAAAGATAAAAGAAAGTGATGGAGACTTACCCAAATCAGGATGGTGGTCGGATCGCGATACATACAGAGATCAGACATCCATCGCAGGAGAAGAAATTTACAACTGTTGCATCTCCTGCGTGCACCGGACCATGCACATATCAAAAGAAATATATTTTGATAAATTAATTGATTTTTGAATTAAATAATATTTTAATAAAATGTTATTATTATTAAATTAATTTTTGTTAAGTATAAATGATCATATAATTTTTATAAATACAATTGTAATTTTTAATAAGGTTTGAAAGTTGTTTTTGTCAAAGCCCATGAATTTTTGATAAATGTAAATTTTTGTTTTAATAGTGAAAATTCACATATTTTGTAAATTTTTTGGTTAAATTTAATATTGTATTTGGAATCAGGATTTCGAAATTATCCAATAGTGAATTTTTTATAATTTTCTGAGATAGTCGAATATTTGGGTAAAAATTAAATATTTTTCAAATATATAAGGTGTTTTATGAAATCATAATGAACCAATAGTGGGGTAAAACAATATTATAAAAATTATGTTTGGCCAAAATATGATTTACCATTAAAATAATGTGATTTTAGGTTTGTTTTATTTATTTTACAAAGCCTTAGTGGACACTCCAAAACTTATAATCATTTCAGTTTTTTAAATTGATTTCCTTGAGAGTGTGACTCACCTCCACATAAGAAACACTATTATTTTATGAATTTCTGACATTGAACATATAAAATATATTTTTTCACTCCCCTTTGTAAAAAACCATTGAAAAAACCATGAGGCGGTTGATGGTTTTGATTAGATTAATGTGTGGTGTCCAAAACCTAAATAATAAATAATTCCCCCTCATTTCCGATATAAACCCACCAAATCTCCCACTTTCTCTTCACTAAAATCATTTTATGTTCATCTGACCTCTTCCCTCCTCTCTCTATAATCCTCCCAAGGCACCTCAATCTTCCAATAATCCTCTATCAAGCCCCTCCCAAGCCTTTGGGGTCACACTTCCATGTAAGGGATTCCTTATTTCCTCATTTTATCTGTGTTTCTTAATATTGTTATGTCATTTTATATTTAATTATAAATGTTTGGGTATGATTTAGAACCACCCCCATACTTCCCTATAAATTTTTGAATGATTAGAGACCCATTTTCGCTCCCATTAATTCCTTCCATGTAGATCTATTACCATGCTGAAATTCCATAAGAAATTTCTCTCAACTTATTTACATTCATGAAATTATTTTATATTATGCATCAAAATTCCATTAAAAATGTTGTTATATTATGTCTCATGATCCCCATACTGTCCATTTAATGTATTAATGATGTGATATCCCTTTCATTCTCATCAAACCATTTTAATCATTTTTATTTGACTTCGTTATGTTGCCGAAATTTCACCAAAATTCCTTACCGAAATCATTGTGTAGTGAATACCATACTCACTCCTTTATTAAGGGTATACAACATTATGATCATATTCTTGTTTATTGAGTATTTAAATTTATTTATTCCATATATCTTATTTTTGGAATTAATTATAATGTAAATGAATCCATGTTGTATGATCTATGCGGCAAACTTATGCGTGAAATGAAATGATTATGAAGGGTGCACCGTAATAGCACTCCAATACATTGGGTAAAGTAAAGTATCATAAAACATCATGTGAAATGAGTGTTGAATAATGATAATTAAAGTGAAACAAGGGTTTAATCATGCTTCATGTGAAATTAGGGTTTACGCATGCTCCATGTGCAATGAGCCTTAGCTCATGCTAATTCAATGTCAAATGTGGTTGCAACATCTCCATGTTATGATTATCATACTTTATCAGCCTTTATGTTCATGTTTATATTGTTCTCCATTGATATACCTATTGTCTAACATGTAGGGTATTTCTCATATTATTCCAGGCTTATTCCCTTAATGGGATTTATAGTTCACCCCTTTCTTATGTATTTCCTCAGGTAATCCCATGGTGTGTTAAGTACGAAGGCATGTTGTGGTCATGCAAATGAATTTTTCAATAAAGATGGTGTATTTCATGTTTTATGTTGTTATTCAATGATCCTAAGCCCCCAAAAAACTATACCTTTCAATAATCTATGTTGTATCAAGTGAAGATATTATCTAATAAATCAAGTTTATGTGTGTAATAAAAAGAAGGGTTGTTATACAAATGAGGTATAAAGTGAATCTCCGGGTCAAAGTGACTCACCAAGACCAACTACCTCATCCTACTGGGTTTTTTTGGAAAACGTGTGACCAATATTTACATAGGAACCTATCCCCTATCCAGGAAGATAATTCCAATAGGGCTAGGATGTCCCCTACTGAGCCCCAGGCGTCTGACCCCTTACCCGCATATCGGGACTCCTTGTCTTAGAGAGACTAGATGTCTCTAGGATTGTGACACATTGAGACCATATGTTCCCTTGAATACTTTTTTGTATACTTTTTCCATATTCTTACTATTAGATATATTTAGTGGTTTGATCTTTTAAAATCGAGCATACAACAAGCAGGACCATATAGTTAGTAGTGGATGAGGAGCTGCATCATGGAATCCATTATGAGTATTCCTGGATGTTCTTATTATATGTGTTGTTAACTTATACCCATGTTGAGAAGACTGCATCTTCTTATTGGATTTTTCATTTTTGTATTTTACTTTTTGTTTCGGGGTGAACTACTGAGTATTGTTTTACTCACCCCTACACGTGTTTTTCCATCATGTGTCATGTCTTGTTCATAAGGTCGACTATTTGTGGTTGTTCCAGGTAGACTAGGGATAGGTGGGTCCTATTGTGATCAGACAAACTGAGGTTTGTTCCAGTGTCTTACAAATAGAATTCTAGTGTCGTACCTTAGAGTTGGATCAGTTGGGGTTTTTTGCAGATGAGCATCAGTACATGGGGTACATACTATTTATCTTTGGTGGGAACATATTATTTCTCAATTTTACTTTACTACTTCACTTTCTATCATACTATTTTGTTGGGTTATAGTGGTATTCATGCTTTTTATTTACTTATTGTTTTTACTTTCCAGTACATGTGGCTATGATTTGGGTGTGTGTGTACTGGTTCTTTTGAAAATTCCTACCATTTGGGGGATATGCCTACTCAACGCTAGACACCATCCCCTAGCTTATTAGAGGTAGGATTGGGGTAGTAACGGAACGTGCCCCGAGGTATGGGTTGGGAAAGAGTGGAATTAGAGGTGGTTAGTTCAACTTAAGGACTGATAGTCTTTGAGATAGGTTTTGGGAAACCGTGTTAATTTTTTAGAGTTCGGCTTTCAGGTCATGGAGTCCAGTGTTGGTTTGGTGTCTGATGTATTTGTACACCAAGAATCTGGACAACTGAATTCTAACTCGATACATGAAAACAGTAGTTGCAGGGGAGAATATAAAGGTAAATACATCATATAGGAATGTGATGTGTTTTCCATGTCATTATGGATTCATCACAGAATGTATACTCTTTTGATCATGATACATCCTGTTTTCCATTAGGATGTGTTCATGATGCCTAAAAGAATGGTTTCTACATCAGGATTAGGAGTTTGGATTTTGTTCTCGATGAGGCCTCCCTAATGGGAGCTAGTCACAGAGCAGTTTTTCTTCAAGATAGTCAGTATGTGATAGTTTTTTCTAATGATCAATTTGCAGAACCACATCTAGGGGTTTAGGTAGATGGAGCTTTCGAAAATGAGTCGTGGATGTATATATCAGTGTTGGGTGATGATGTGTGGGGTTATATTGGGTATCATAAGATTCGGAGATAGAGATCTCCTGGGATTCAAGATCATTAGGACCTACCAATAGTAGGTGTGCCATTTAATTTGCAGAACTATAGGTTTCTTCAAATGTACTCTGGGTGTGCTAGTTTATATAAGGATATTATTTTCAATACTTCTCAAAAAAAGGGAATCACTCATGGGATTGTCCCAAAATTCATGATGTAGTCAGTGAGGAAGTTAATGAACCACCAAGGAGGAGGCAATGACAAGAGAATAAAGATATATAAGGCAGAATATGTTGGAGGAGAGTTGGGTATGTAGTAGGAGATGGTCGTCATTTTGACATGTTGATGATGCCACCTCCAGGTAGACATTTATTGAATGTTTGAACTGGAAGATAGGGGAGGATACATATTCCAAGTATCGAGGCCTATAATCCCTAGACTCTAGGAATGGTTCAAGGTACACTCTATGTCTTTATAATTCAGTTATAGTATTGATTCACACTTGTACTAGTGATTTCTGTCCCTTCTACATTTTCATCATTGATACATAGAGATTCCTATTAAATCATTGAATTCAACCTCACATTTGGAGAATCCTATTCATAGAGACCCAATTATCACACACTGGTACTGATAGTGTGACCTGACTCTTGGAGGTGAGTGTTTCGGTTGGGATCTCTTGGTAGTAACTTCGAGGCCTTACTATGTAATTATCGGTGTGGACTAGTATTTTTAGTTCATGATTAGATTGATTGTTTTAGGCAAAGGGTGCAGTTCATCCACATTAATGGAACTAGATATCACTATATCGGTAAAGGGTAAATCATTGTATATCTTAATGGATTCAGGAAGATGAGGGTGAAACTGATTTCTATTATTTTGTCTACTCAATCCTTATTGTAGTGGGTGTTATGAGTACTCAAGTTTCTTATAATGGTGGTGGAATATAAAGAAGTATTCCTTAATGTTGTTCGAGATTTACACCCCTACCAAGGGTTAGACATCTGCATTGGTCGACACCCTGAGGTGCTACCGATATTAACACCATTTGATCAAATGGCTCCTGAAGAACTTCATGAGTTGGGGTGAAGATGTTGGACTTCTAGAGGAATGGCTTAGTAAGACAGAATGTTTCAACATGGGTATCCCGAAGTGATCTATGTTAATGAAATCATATTTTCATTAGAATCCAGGTATGGGGAACATGACACCCTAAATAATGGCCCTAGACACACACCGAGAGCACCAACTTCAATTGAAGATCTTAAAGTGTAAGTTATGGGTTCAAATAGTCTATTTTTTCTAGGATAGGTCATCTTAGAGACATGATAAACAGTGATTCCAGTGAAGGTTGATATGGAGTTTTAAAATTACTCCCATATTGGTTTAGTAGAAGTGGTCTTCTCTTTGAAGGTGTAGAGATTCTACCTGATGGGCGAGCGATTCCTCGCCTACATCGATCACAAGACTCACAATTATGTATTTTATTAGAAGGATAAAGGCTTCAGACAATGGTTATTCTTAGAGTCCCTCCATGACTATAAATTAGTGTTTTAAATACTTCAAGGAAGAGAAATGATTAACTAGATTCTCTCAGTAGGAATCCAGTTAAAAGTTAATGAATGAGGCATCAGAGTAGTTTTCCTTGTGCTATCTTTAGTGGATGGAGATGAAGATAATTATCTCTAGTCATTGGTTTTTATTAATACACTTCTAAATGATTCATGGAATCACAACTCTGTGATTCCAACGGTAAGTATAAATATTCTCAGTTATCCATATGGAATTCTCCTGATGGATATTCATATGGTTTGGAGTATGTAATTATTTTCAGAGGATGTTTAGTTGTAATAGTGGATGCCTAGAGTGATGAGAAGCATTGAGATATACATGTGGGTGATAAGGAATACATCGAAGATGAAATAACATGTTGAAGCTAGGATTAATATTGAGATAAATTCATAATGCTTATTTGAATCAGTATCACAGTTTTTCAACTCACTCTGTTAATCCCCATATGTTGGTTAGGGGTTGGTCCTTCTATTTCTTGGGGTACTATGATGGAAGTGGAAATATTCATGTATAACCCCTTTTCATATCATACTATAAGGTTTGATGGACGTAGACGATGGAGTGACTTGGGTTGAGCACCAAATGAAGATCGATGATCCTTTATGGAAAATATCTTCCCTTTGTGCTGGTCCAGAGGTAGAACGGGTATCTTAAGAAAAACACATGGGAGTAGGAGACTCAGATTCAGGCTCTATACTCTCACCAATTTTCTTAGGTAGACTTTTTTGGATTTTAAAGGTATTAAATACTTAAGGTGGGGATAATTTAATGACTCGTATTTTCCAGATTCATTTTTTAGAAATTTCATGGGAAAATTATGAGACCAAGTGTCGAGACTGCATATGATTTCAAGGCCCAGTGTGCCCAGAAAAATATGTCAAAAAATGAAATATTTATCAGTACATGCACCTGTGAATTTTTTGAATGAAGTGAAATAACTTTTAAACAGTTTCCCAAATTAGATATTCAAGAGCACCATTGAGCTTGGTGTAGTGGGTTTACCCAAATATATACTTTAGTTTAGTCGGTGCAGATCTTTTGTGGAAAACCACGAAAAGGATGTAACAAAAAATAAAATAATTACATAAATTTATTTTAATTTAAAATCATAATAACTCATAAACAGTAATTCAGATTGGAAATATAAGATCATCATTGAGTTTGTAATGTGTTGTATCCATTAGGCAATACCTAATATCGTCTAGTGCGGGCTAAATATGAAATTTAGTTTTTGGACACAACCATATTTAAAATATTTTCAGAATTTTTTTTAAATATAACCATTATCTGATATTATGAGTGGAATATTATGGCTATATATGACATGGGGACTATGTGAATTTAATATCACATGAACCTCGGTATAAGTGACTTATTGGGTCTAAATGACTCATCGAGTCTAACTGACTCATTGGGTTTGAGTGACTCCTCAGGTCTATATGACTCATCAGGTCTAAGTGACTCATCGGATCTAAGTGACAGAACGGGTCTGTTTGACTCTTCAGGTCTCACTAACTCATCATGTATAAGTGACTCATCAGGTCTAAGTGACTCATCTAGTCTAAACAGACTCACCAGTTCAAAAGTTAATTATTGGGTCTTAAGTGACTCATCGAGTCTAAAGTTACTCACTAGGTAAAAGTGAATCATCAAGAATAAGTTTCTCTCCAACTAGGTCTTTAGTGGAAAATGTGTGTCCAATATTTACATGGGAACTTTTCCGCTATCTAGGATGATAATTTCAGTAGGGTTAGAATCTCCTCTTGTGAGCCCTAGGTGCAGGACCCAAAACATGCATATCGAGACTCCTTTTCCTAGAGAGACCGGATGTCCCATAGATACATTTTGATGTATTGAGAACATATATTCTCTCGAATAATTTTGGTAGACTTGTTCTCCAAGATTACGATCAGATATCTTGAGGATTGTGATCTCCCAGAATCAAGCGTACTATGAGCGAGACCATATGGTTGGTATTGGATAAGACATTGTGTCCTGGAATCCGTTATGTGTATACATGGATGTTATTTTAATATGTTTTTGTAACTTATACCTATGTAAAGATGACTCCATATTATTTCTGTTGTTTACTTTGTGTCCTTTTACATTTTGTTTTGAGGTTCCCTACAGAGTATTGTTTGACTCGCCTATTCACGTGCTTAGCCCGCAGATGTCGTGTCTTTTGTAGACGGTTGAATCTTTGACAGTATTCTTGGCAGACCATGTCTAGGTGGGGAATATTTTGATCATATAGACCATGATGTGTTCTGGTGGAATAAAGGCTGCAACTCAGTTCCACACCTTTCAGTTAAATTAGGTGGGGTTTTCTGTGGATGGGCGTCATTATTTTTGTTACAGAATCTTTCTTTTTGGCGGGGCTAGTATTATGGGCATGTTGTACTTTACTTATTTGGTTTCTGTCATAATCTATTCTTAGTTTGTTGTGGTGTGAATTATTTTTTTTTACTTATTGTTTTTACTTTCCAAAATATATATCTAGGATTTGGGTGTGTGTTTGCTATTTATTAGTAAAATGCCTCCCATTTGTGGGATATTCCCACTCAGTACTAGTCTCCATCCCCTGGCTTATCGGAGTAGGGATTGGAGTAGTCACAGCATGAGCCCTAGGGGAAAAGTTGTGAAAATTATTCAGAATTAGTTCAATCAAATATTGGTATCCAAATATGATTCATATTCTCCACTGTTTTTATAGGTATATTTATATATATATTTAAATATTTTTCCTAACTATATTCTAATGTAAGGAAAATTTAGTGGGTGCTTTAATACCAAGTATTGTCTCATTATAGAATCTTCAATATGGGGGTGAATTGATGTCCTAATAATTTTATAGAAAAATCTCACCTTTAGAAATGTGAATTCTGGAAGATATAACATTATGAATGTAATCAATGTAACAATTTATAATTGGAAAAAAGTACTATAAATAGTGGAAAAAATTGAAATATGTTGAAACAATATATGAAATCATAAAATTGAATATAAAAAGTTGAACAAAACAAATTAAAGAATAAAAAATAAAAATAATGGGGTTTGGGATAACAATTTCAAAACTCTTATATAAGTTTTTTTAATGCATATATAGGTTCCTATCCTTGAAACTTATTTTATTTTTACCCAAAGTGGTTTTTGGATGATTCCCTAATCCATTAAACATGTTTCAAGGAAAAACATATCTAATATCAAATATCAAAAGTAGAAATGAAATTCTCTAAACAACATTAATCTAGGATCACAAGTACAAGATCATGCCCCAAATCTTCTTTGATCATGTGGGATCAAAAGTAAAAATAATGTTATAAGAAATTATGTCCTTTTACAAAGATCCTTCACAATGATAGAGGAACATTGATTGAATTAAAAAAATGGATCTCCCAATCATATATATTGTAATCAACTCTCACTTTTTAGTGTATTAGAATCTATTCCTAACATCCCCAATCCACTATTTGTAGACATTTGGGGCAGAAAACGTTCTAATTTATTCATGAGGAATAAATTTCACTCTAATAACATGAGACATCCATCAATTTGTTATTCCATTAATAAAATTATTTTTGTGAAACATTACAACGATCAAAAATTTTATACATTTAAAATAGATTGATTTGATTTTTGACAATTAAAATTCCCAAAATCATCAAAATATAATTAACAAACCTTAAGTTAACATAATAAAAAGCTAATTGTATTTTGATTAATCAATATATGGTTCTAAAAAATATCATTTTAACAAAATAACATAATAGTCACCATGTCGTTGATCTTAAAATCTACCATTTCCAAAGAACATTTAAAATAATCAAATCAAAAGAGTAACATTAACAGAATCAAATAATTTCCCCAAGAATCAAATATTCATAAAAATAAAACACTTTATTCATGAATTAAAATACACATTAAAAATTATATTTTTTATAATAAAAGATTTATATTACACATATCTTACAAATGAATTATATGATGTGATGAATCAAAACTAATTTCCTAACACACTAGTGAATCTTTGACACTCAAGGCCTGATTGTGAATCCTCATTCGCCTTGTGATATCAATGATTACTCCTTTGAAGTAACCCAACCCAAATATCCAATGGTTTCTTATAATTTATGTCCAATATATTAATTAGACGTATTATTTTTTCTTTAATGGGTAGTACTATTAGAAAAACCATATAATAATCCATACTAGGAACAAAATCAGAACAAACATTAAACCATTCCTTAGAAAAACACCTTATTTTACACACAATCATAGTGTTTGGGTTTCAATATAAGGATTATTTTATGAGATATCAATTATTAAATTCATTCTCATATGCATGATCTATAAATAATATATTTAATGATATCATTTCTGTTTTAAGTGTTTCATATTATATAAAATAAAACCAAATTCAAAAACCCTTGGTAAAATATCATTGAAATAATTTTAAGGATTAAACCAAAAAACCTAGTCACCGAATTAAAGATAAATAGGGTTTATATAACAATGAATTGGATTATATATATTATTTTTTTATTATTAAATTTAGTTAATTGTAAAATTTAAATAATTGAATAAATGAAATATAATCATTATATTATTCAAAATAATGAAACAATATTTATGAAAGATGGAATGGGGATCTCATGTGGGTTTATAGATTGAAAATCATTTATGTAAATTTTTATATGTGTTTTTATTGAATAAATTTTTTTAATGGAATATTTTGGTGAAATGTAATATTTATGAACATATGTGAGAATTGTTGATATGTTAGAAGTATTGTTTAAATATTGAGATAATGTGCATTATAAATGCGGTAAATGGTACATGTGAAACATTAATTGGGAGATTAAAGAGGAATAAATTTTTATTTTATATTATTAATATATTTGTGTTTGTAATATGATCGATGATGAAATTATAGTGTGATTACAACATTGTTACATACTAAATCTTGTGTTTAGAAGAGTTTTCAAATGATCCTTTTATAGGTCTATAATGAGATAGGTTAGTGATGAAATGTCTATAGAGATATCAATATTTATACCAACAGTGGGGTTTTATGGGATACTTGGGGTGGAAACAATATGAGAATGATATATATAGGAATGGAGTATCTTATAGATATTGATCTCCCTGCCAGGTGGTGTTGGTGTTTCATATATTTATGGTTGAATTGATATTACAGTGAAATATATTGATTATTGGGTGTTCATAGGGAAATCTATATCCCAAATCAATGGTGGTGGATCATGGGTTTCTCTAGGAGGAAAAAAATATAAGAATGAGATAGGTAGGGAATGGGGTTTCCAAAGTGATATCGATATCAATTCCAGGTGGTGGTGTGGGATAATATTTCCATGGTGACATTCATATCCCCACCATGATTTTTTTTTGTAATTATTTGGTTATATATGGATAAAAAATATCATATAATAATTATCATTGGTCAAAATAGATATATATGGTTATCCGGGTCATTTATTAAGAATTTGATGTTACATAATGGTTGGTATTTTTGTTTGATTATAATTTATTAAATCAGAACTTTAGAATGTATATCATTTATAAAAACAAATTTAAATAAAAAAAAATATGTTTTCAGATTGATTTCTTTTGGGATTTATATCCTATGAAATTAACATTCACATCATGTGAATGTGAAAAATTATGTTGATATTTTAAAAGAGGGGGAACGGGCCTCACCTAAAAGATTGTTGGAGATTATGAATAAATTATTTATATCATAGGGATTCCATTGTATTTTATTTGATATTTTATATTAAATAATTTTGTTAAACATGCACTTATATATTGTTTTCCCTGGTACTAGTTGTAAGAAATATTGTGTATACTTGTGAAATATTTTTTCAAAACATTAATATTAATATTTTGGATATATTTCCTACATAAGATGTTTATTATTTTCTATTTATATTTACTTTACATAGTTGATCCACTATAGGGGAATCAAATCCACAGGGGATCTTCAAGAACCTCATTGCTTGATGTGTATTAATTTAGATGCACGTTTTCCATACATTTTCATTGAAAATATCAATAAGTTGATAATGAAATATACCTAAATTGATATTATTTTTAATTTTTACCTCTTTTAGTGGAGGTATTAGTTATTTCAATATTTTAATGAGAATATATATTGGGGTGATAAATTTTTAAAATTTTATTTACTTAAATTTATATATTTTTAATTACTAATAATTTAGCCGTTGTTGGTAAAATTTAATTGGAGTATGATTCTAGAAATGTTTAATGGATTTAGGGTTAAAAATAAATTTTTACATGTTCAATGTTTTCATTTTTTATTCTTTATTCGACCAATTTTTTTCATTATTAGAATTTATTATAGTTTAATATTTCATTTTGACTCAATTATTCACATAAAGTGTGTTCATAATTATTTAAGGGAATTAAATAAATATAAACTTTAATTGGAACATGTATAAGGGTAGTTCAAGTTTCCTAGAACATAATTATGTGTAGCACTAGTTTTTAAATCTTTTTTAAGGGTATACCCAAGATCTCGAGGCTTCATAATGGTTATCATCATAGTTGAGTAATCACATAAGGGTAAAATTAGTTCATTGAGCTATGTTAAGGAAGATTCCTCATGGAATCAGCCTACATAAGGGTACCACCACATCACTAATGATTTCACAATGGTCTGCATAAGCTTGTGTTAGGGATATTTAGAATTCAAATCTTACAAAAGGGTAACCCCAAGTTTATGTAGCCTATATAAAGGTACAAATCAAGACTTGAATTATACATAAGGGTTTACTATGAATCTATGTTAAGGTCATGTGATGTTCACATAAGGTAGTATTTTATTTGAAAGGGGATATGTGATAGTCCTCCACACATAAATATATTAATGTTAAATTCATTTATTCAAAATTCTATTTCATCCAATTCCATATAAATTCAAATTATATTAAATGGATATTAAGCTCATATTATTCAAAATTACATGATTATAAGGTTAATGATTTCAGGAGAATATTGGAGAATAATCAATAATCATGTGGGAAGTGAAATTTACAGGATATCTTAGGTGGATTCACATAAGTAATGTGGTCCATTGAAACTCGATCCATGTGGATACCAAAAACTCAACAATGAGTTACAAACAATGAGTTATGACAAGGTTAGATGGAAGGAATATTCATTAAAAATGTAATAGAAATCATTTAGGAGGTGGTGGATACATCATTGATTATTAGGAGTAGTGGACATGAAACAGGAACTTGTGAAATATTAGGGTAAAAATCTAGGAAACATGAGCTCCTTGGTTGTGAAAGACACATCCCATCTTCCATGTTTACTATTTATTTTTTAATAAGATTAATTTATATTATTTAATCAAATGTCCAGGTTAGTTAAACCATTTTAAAGGGATATAATATTGTTTTTTTCATTTTTTATTTCCATCCCAAATCTATTATTTTTGTTTATATTTGTCAAAATAATATGAAAATTTCATTTTCAAAAAAAAACCTACTTCATCATTCTCTATCCGAGTGAATCTATTAGTTTTTTTCAAAATAGTACTCAAATATATGAGAATTTTATACTTAAAAAATAAATTCTAGTAAAATATTTGAATGTTGGATGACTATTTATTAATCTCTTAATAATCAAGGTAAATCAATTTAACCATAATATTCCAAATTTCCCTATTGCCTTAAATTTCTTTCTTTCTTTTATTGGTTATTAGTTCATTTTATATTTTATATTCTATTAACATTCATCAATCAACCATTTTCCACCATTCTTTAAACAATGTAAATGTTTTATACTTCAATTTTGTCTAATATTTGTTATATTCTTATCTTCAGCTTATTTTATTATAATTTCACAAACCTTCACTCTGGGCCTAACCCCAACATGTTACATTACTAGTTTTAAATAGGGATTATAAATATACAATTAACTGGCCACAATGAAATTGAACATATTTTGGTGTTGTTACTAGGGAATGAATGTGCATCCAAGTATAATAATAATAAAAAATAAAAAAAACTATCAAGCAAAATATATTAAAAATTAATGTATGAAAATTTAGCCTATTATGTTTCTCTATTATTATAATATTTATTAAAAAAATCACATTTGGTTAAACCCTCTGAATAAAGATCTCGTTATCCCAAAATTTAATAAACGCATATGTTCTCTAAAAATTATTTAAATTCTGAAATTTATGTTTTGAGAGATATTGGACAACTATAAATAATGAAAAAATCGATCAAGAATCCATTTAGAATACTTATGTTGATGGACTTTCAACTTCTTTGAGTGCTAGTAAATCCATAATATCTATTAGGTTTTCCAAAATATATATGAACTAAAAGTTTAATAACTCATAACATTCATTATTTCCCATAATCAAAAGAATTCCTATTGAGGTCTCTCTTTCCTTAGTTGGGGGGGTTTTATAACAAAGTTCAAAAAATTTCACTTTAGTGGTTAAATGAAAATGAAATAAAAATGATTTTTTTCCCTTTTTTATATTAAATAAAATGTTATGAAATGATTCACATAACTAGATGAAAATATATATAACATTTGAAAAGTTAAGGAAGAATTTTTAATGAGATTTTAACCAAATAAAAATAAAAAATAATTTAGTTGAAAAAATAACATGTCTTTACCAAGCTAATATAGAGGCCTTTATGGAGGTTAGGGATAGATCCAAGGACTTTCCCATGTATTTACCCCACCACCATCCCTCTACCCACAACCTTTTGTATGTATTTTAGGAATGGATTTCATATTTATGGTATAATTTTGTTGACTAATATAATAGAGGTAACTATATAAAAAATATAGATCAAGATCATAGAAAAATCTATAAAACACTACCCCCCAAACTTATAACCCAAAGACTTTATGATATGGATAGTGATTAGAGTTAGATCACCACTACATCAGGTTAGGAAATGAATATTCAAATTTCAAGAATAAATGACCAACATCAGTCCCTAATACCTCAAAATTATATGAAAATATTACAAAAATCAGAATCTAAAATCAAAATTAATCAATTAGAGAAAAATTCCAACAATGTGCCATGTTTGGTCACGCTATAACTTTCATATGGAACATTGAAAACCCATAAAAATAATTACAACCCTAATATTTTAAGGTATAGTCCTAGATATCGGATAGATATGGCCCATTTTTGGAAAACAACAACCCATGAAAAATAAGTCACCCTATCCTGTTAGGAATATATTATGGTATGATGATACAACCTTCTTCTACATAACAACTAAAGAAAAATACATAATTTCAAAACTATGAAAAGGATAAAACTAGTATTTCTAAAAAATAAATTATCGGTAAGATTATTAAATTTATAGGAATGTTTGAATTATAATAAAATTAATTAAGTTAAGAAAAAACCTAACATGATTAATAAAAATCCCAAACATATTCTTGGATGAACATAAAAGAGTTATAAACGGGGAAGGTATTAGGATACATGAATTATATAGAAAAATTTAAGATCTATGGAACAAATGAATTTTACCATAGGGTGAATGTAATGGTTTTCACCACCTTTATCAGTTTACAATCACATCCAGATGCGAATAAAGACATAAGGGATATTCCGACTAATATCATGGATGAATTTGAAAACAAAAATAAAAAAATTCACAAATCAAAAAATTTGGATAGCCATGAAAAAATTATTATAAATTCTATTGATCCAATTTAAAAAAAGATGACAATATTTAAAAGTTATTAAAAATGGGAAGATATAAATTAGTAACTTGGGTTGATGCCTCTTATTTTAAAAAATCAATCCCTAACAATACATTTCCATAAAATATATAATAAAAAATTATAAACCTGAATTTTTCAAATTCATTGAATTGTTGAAGAATATTCATAATAATATTACACTCCATGAATTGATATTTTATATCTCATCAATATTTAAATCAGTAAATAAAATTATATCAAATAAAATGTACTTGGAGGAGTATCCATCTCACAAATTAACCTAAAAGTTTAGTTTTGTTTTTCATTACAAAATCTATCATTTTTTAAAGTTGAGTGTCAATCACCATTTACTAAAAATATAAAATAGTGGACCTAATATAGGACTTGTAAATAGGGAACACATTACAACAAAGCGAAAAATACCTTAATGAAAAAAATGATCATTCAAGTACAAAAGAAACACACATATAGAAAGCACCAATACTTTTCATAGCCTCCCTCGCCAGATAGTGGAGGAGTGAGATCAGTCAAAATAATGTGTCATGATTTTTTCCAAGATGTTTCACTATGATTCATTAACAATGTGGGAGATAACTTTTTCAACCAAAACATAAATGAGTAGGAGAAACTGATTAATGGTTCTAGAACACCCTTCCCTCTTTCAATCCACCAACCTAACAATGTAAGAAATGATCTCAGCAATGTCAACCTGATGCAAATTAATATAAGAATGAAAAATTATGATTAAATTTAAATGTCAAGGTACCCATACATCCATCAATGTGATGAATAATGAATGACTTATTGGTGTCATCACACCCATCCATTCAATTGGGGCCTCACACCTAGTGAAACATGCAAAATTATGCACTACTTATAATTGAAATAATGAAATCGTATTCCCATGAAGTAACCTTCACACCAAGAACAAATAGAACCACGAAAATGATTTAATTCATGTGAACCATGACTAAAACTATCACTGAGGAAGATCCCAGAATCTAGATAGAAAACCTCTTCCTAGACACCGGCTACATGACCATCAGAACATTATCCCTCACTCAGCTATCTAGGAAATCCCCTCATTGGCACCAGTAAACCCACAATAACACATCTCGCACAGCCCCCAACTGTCATCCAATATGATACAAGAGTCAAACCACTAAACTATTTCATCTGAAGAACCAATATCTTGCTTAATCATCATGCTCTATCGCCTGGGAGAGACGCCAGAATACCCCCACTCATCAATGGAAATCCACCACAAGAGATACATAGAACCTGAATCATAGACAAACACGGATCCAATATTAGGAAATATATGTCTAAAACTAGATCTTTTAAAGGGAATCCAAAAAGGAAGAATGAAATTGGGATTGATGGATGGTGATGTGGAGTTCCTTCCAAAGACGAGGACTAAGAAAATCATAAAATAAATATCTGAGAATGTAACATACATCATATCTTAGTAAAGATACAAAGTAAATGAATCACCATGAATATTCATCAAATGTGATTATGAGGAGGATAACAATTCTGTGAAAGGGTATAGAGAATTATAGGAGATATGAGATGCCCCACTAGGAGAATTTGAAGATATCAATTTAATAAAATACATCCTAAACATGAATAACATTGATGATTTTTCATTCCATCCACACTAGAGAATAGTGGAAAAATAAATTTCTTTATGGCCTTGAATGTAGAATAAACTTGAACTTTTAGTCACTATTTTTGTATTTGGGATTATAATACCATCAACCCTAGGTTATTTTTGGGATTTTGGATGACAGATCTTTTAGATACCCCACAAGAAGAGTGTATGAATTGATTGTTGGAGTTGGTAGACTATTTTTTATACTAAATTCATCATCTATGATATATAATATGATAAAGTAGTCATTATTTTAGTAATACCTTTAATAGATATAAGATGTTTTTTCAAAAAAATCCCAAGGGGAATTTAATATTCAATTTGGATAAAACAGTTTTGATTTTATATTTTGAAAGATGAAAGTTACCACACGAATATATAAACTACTATTGAGACAAGATTCTAGAATATGATGAACCTATTGATGGGGAAGATGAATATTATTGTATGATGATTTAAGAGATAAATAATAAATCATCCAATATTGTAACATTTTTGGGAACAATCTCTAGTAAATAAGATGTGTAATTATATTCTCATGAGTGTGAGTTTATATAAAAACATGACAAAATAATTGAGGAAAACATATTATAACCAAATAATTAAACCAAGAGTGAAGAGATATTCAGTTTATAAATGTATTGTATAATATTATTTCTTTTTCCCTTATTCATTTTTTCAAAAAACAAATTGAAGATCGTGGTATAATTTAACCCAGGATTCTACCTTTCAGTAGTGATGTGAAACATTTAGAGCTTAAACCACTTCATTTTAACCATAAATACTAATTTTTTGAGTTATAAAAATACATTATCTATCGTTATTTAATCCATACTATGAAAATTTAAATCGTAAATTATTTTTTATGTGTTAAAGGGTACAAAATAACTATAGAATAATATATTGAGAATATAAAATGGATTAGCTCGATATTTATCATAAAAATGATTCCAATGAAACTTGATTGTAAGTCACGAGTTGTGGAGAAAATTATTCTAACTCCCAACATAAAATTGTATTCTGGTGAATATGTGAGTAAACCTTAACATATTAGAATTATTTTCCCTATTTTAGATAGTCCTTGGCCATCCCAATATAACTTGTTCCCAAAAAGTGAGGTTCTGTAGTCATAACCAATGAATCAAATGAGATATCCAATACTATAATATTGACTCTGTTGATATTTTGTATTAACTATAGAAGCCTCAACCCATAAACCAATAAGGATCATTTTCCTATTAAACTATAAGGGCAAGTTATTGAGAGGTTCACTAGTAATGAATTATTATATTTTCTATATGGTTATTAAAGATATGACTATATTACAATATTTCTTGAGAATTAGGATAAAACTGCATTCACATGACCCTTTGGGACATTTTCTATGGTGGGATTCTGGTTTATATTAAGTGAAATGTAACAAAAAAAATTATGACTTATGTTTTCCCTTATTATAATTATTTAATAGAGTATAAATAATATAATGTAAAATATAAAATACAATACAAAATTTATAAATAAATAATGAATGAAATGAGTAGTATTTATGGAAATTAAAGTACCCAAACTAATGGAATAGTAACTTGACATTTGGACTAGTAATATGAACATT
Source organism: Viscum album (assembly GCA_963277665.1). NCBI lineage: Eukaryota > Viridiplantae > Streptophyta > Magnoliopsida > Santalales > Viscaceae > Viscum > Viscum album. The sequence goes on from OY728159.1 coordinate 729,131,311, forward strand.
ATGAGTTTTAAAATGGCCAATAGAATAGTAAAATCACCCATGAATTTATAAATAAAATTCATCTATATTATAATTGAAAATATGATATAATTATATTATATTATAAGTAATTAAATGTTTTAAAAATTATATATTAATTGTTCATATTTTAATAAAATGATTATTTTTATTTACAATTTTATAATTTATATAAATATTTAAATTAAAAATAATCTTCATAAAATGGATTCATAAATCAATATTTTGTACTATTATGAATATAATAACATTTTATGTGTCATTAATTAATTTTTCAATGTCTTATGAAATCGGTTATAATATTAAAATTGTTCTTTCAAATAAATGATGATTTTATTTAAAAATTAAATTTATCTTATATTGAAAATTATTTTCATAAAATGGAGTCAATTTTTTAAATTTTACACGTCGAAAATTGGTAATTGTGAAATTTTGAGATTTTTCTAAAATAGTTTATTTTTTTGTGAATATTAAAACACTATAATTTCCTCTATAAAATAGTACAAGTTAAAATCACTATTTCACGAGTAATCACTATGATCGAAATGTAAAATTCTATATATCCTTATATATTTATAATTTCTATTCATTGGAATCAAAATATTCATATTATTGAGCAAAAATAATAAACTAAAGTATAAAATAATCAAAAAATACTCCTCTCTCTCTGATAAATACTACCCCTCAAAACCTATTTTCATCACATCTCTAAAGCCTCAAATATGGTAAAAATTTTACCCAATCCTTATAAATGTCACTCCCACATGTCTTAGAACCTTTTGTATCAATAAGATACCAAACTCAAGTGCCTCAAGGAGGTACTCAAGAGGAAGAATTCAAGAGGTAAAACCCTCTTTCCTTTTCATTTAATTTCTTTTCAATTTATTTTATTTTCTTAATCTCACGTCACCTCCCCTTATCCAAATGAAATGATAATTCCATTTTATTTTTTATAATTCAATGATTTGTGTTAATGGAGAAACCCATCATTATTTCTTTTTCCATTCACATTTTTTTCTAAAAATTAAAGCATTATCTATGATGTGTTGCATTATATCATTCAAGGATGACGAGTTTTCAATTTCCATTATGAGCTTAAATACTTATAATAAAAAATATATAAGATTAAAAAATATATAATATATGTATTAATTCTTATTTATTGTTATATAACCTTTATATGTGAAAAATGTAAATAAATAAAACAAAATTAATTCATGATGATCAAAAAACGCAAAAATAAAATAAACAGTTATATTTATCATTTCATCTAATGAATCATACTCACTTGAGAAAAATTATAATTAAGAACATTTTATATATTAAAATTTCATTAATAACATTTTATTTCAATTTTGGAAAACTATTCTCAATTTTACAATATATTCTATATAGGTAAACAGGTAAACTAATCATGAAAACCACGGATGCGAACGATCCAGAATGATATATAAATATTTTATAATTAATAAAAATATCATAAGTGAACTCAATAAAATTATAATAAATAAAATACATGTATTAATGGTTATAAATTAATTAATTAATTAATTAATTTCATTATCCATTACATTTAGATCAAGTACATAACACATTATGACATAAGGTAAGGGATCCATTCTGAACCTCTATTTTCCCTTCGAGTTTCACATTCTCTCCCTTTACCCCAAATTAATTATTCTATAATCTTATGTACAAATTATAAAAAAAAAATATATGTTCTAAACTCATGTATCAATATCATATCATACTTTTCTTTAGTAAATTACATGTTTTAAAAATCATCCATTCCCAATTCATCCAAATCAGAGAACCCAATTAAAGGGAAATTCCTGATTTCTCACCCATTTACAAGTGCACTCAATAATATATTTTAATCCACAATTTTTTTTTCTAAAATAAATCATTTATTCATGAAAAACTATCAAGGTTTATTTTTTGTTTTATAAAAACAATTATTTATTTTTCTTTTTAATGAATCATTAAAATTTTCCCTCAGACTGCACTAATTTGACTCATTACTAAAGATTCCTTAACACATTTTTTACATGTTCTAACTTTATTTTGACATAACATATCATGTTTTATGCCTATCTTTCCTTATGAATGTCCATTTATGATTTAAATCCATTATTCCATGGATACCTTTTTTATTCTCCCAATTTATATTCCTTACGATAAGATTACTATAACCATTTATTTCCATGGGTAACCCATATGTTTATTCCTTATGTATATTTATTCATGGGGCACAAATATTCATTAACAGGTTATGATGGGTCCACATTGGTAGCACTCTAATTCATTCTATAATATTCAGTCTGAAGTGAAATCATGTTCATTGGTCTTCATGGTTAACATTGACTCATTCTCCTTCATGTACAATGGTCTTGGTGACTATCCTTAACTTATGATCCTCCATGTGAAATCAGCTAACAGCTATCTTGGAATCGTGCTTAGGTCATTTTGTATGTTTTTTCCACATTACATTGATTTAATTATTACCTGATCCCATCTTCAATATGTTATGCTTCTATATATTTATTTTTGTTCCATTGTTTTTTATATTATTTTAGGCCTTATAACGCATGGGTTATGAATTATTCATATTATAATTTCCTTACTGGGATATTTTGCTCATCCCTTTGTTCATATATTCCCTAGGTTATCCTATGAATATGTCATAAATCAATTAAAGGTATGAGATCATTATGAAGATGGAATAAAATATTTTTTCATTTTCGTATCATGTTATTATATTTATATACATAATCATCCTAAGTCACTAGACTTTATGATCCTTGGCCTGTATTCCCAACTTAATTACACTTCAAATCATGTAAAAATGTGTGTAAAATGTTAGGGTTGTTATAGTTTGTATAAAAGGATTGTATAGTTGTTTTGGGGGATTGGGACTAGATAAATTTATTGATAACATTAGGGATTATTCTAACCCCATGGATATCCTAGATTAAAACATGGGGAATCAAAAGCTTGGATATACTTTTCACTTAAAAGTTATACCTTTATTGTTATCAGTTTCCTTTTTATGTGTTCAAAAGTGTAATAATTCTCATCCAAAGTATATTTTGTATGAAGTAAATGACTAGAACCAAAATTAAATAGATAAATTTGGGATTAAAATTTATGTTTATGTAAATTCTTTCATATATTGAAATTTTCATATAACTATTCAAACACCACCTCAAAATATGGGGGTTGAGTTATCTATAAGAATAGAAAATGCAGAAAATATTGCATCCAATAAATATAACTCATCCTCGTTTAATGTTTATGGACTGAACCTCCCAGAAAATATTTTCCTACTTAGGTGGATTTTGATGCTATATTGGGCATAGATTGGCTATTTTATACAAATCTAACAATGACTGTTAGGAAATATGGATCAATATTCACATCCCAAGGAATCCCTCAATTTTCTTATGACTCTAAGGATGATTATGAATCTAATTTAGACTCATTGCCTCAATTATGGATATTATTTACTTATAATAAATCATATCGATCTAATGTTATTGAGATAATAGAGAGGATCATTCTCAGAGGAATTCCAGTTTTTAGGGATAAAACTGACATGTTCCCTGAAGTGTTTCACTATCATCTACCATACCAAGAAGTTGAGTTATCAATTGAAATTATTCCTAGATATCTACCTATATTAATTAAACCTTATAGAAATACCATTTTTCAGATTTAATAACTAAATAAGTACTTGTAGAAGAATATATATATTGTTTTTATTTTAATAACTTCTTCACTATGGGGTTTACCAGTCCTCTTAGTCAAAGAGAATGACGGATTAAAGCACATCATCGTTGATTTTTGTGACCTGAAAAGTAACATGATAAATAAAAACGATCCTCTACAATGGATAAATGACTTGTTTGAATAACTACATGTGGCCAAATATTTCTATAAGTGGTAACATCCATCAGGTTATCATAAATAAATTTTGAGAAAGGAATATATTCACAATACTTCCTTTCGAACGAGTTGTGAACACTATGAGGTCATAGTATTGCCCATCTGACTCACTAATGCCACAAAAATTTTCGTGGACATAATGGAAACATTCTTTAGAGATTACCTCAACAAATATTTGTAGTCTTTATTGATGATATACAGATATACTACATGATCAAGGATTTGCATGATGAGTATTTGAATACTGTGATAGGGACATTTGGAAAGGATGAACATTATGAAAAGTATATTTGATGTGTGTTTTGGATGGGGTAAGTATCATTCTTGAGGAATATTGTCACCCGCAAAGGATTATTAATGCAACCTTCCTAGATGAAGTGATTTGAGAAGGGGAACAGGACAACATTTCTAATAGAGATATATAGTTTTCCAGTTCTTATTGGGTATTACAGATGATTTGCGAAGAACTTATCACAATTTTGAAACCCAATAACCTAGATGAATCGGAATGTAGGGGAGGTTTTTTGGACCACTGAATGTGAAGACGGTATCAAATAATTGAAAAGGAGGCTTATCACAGAAAAATTTCTCACACTACTGACAATTGGGGAACTTATTGTGGTGTACTACGATTCATCAAATAATGGATCGGGCTATGTACTGAGGAACAAATGATAGAGTGCTATCCTAAGCCAAAAGCATGTTGAAAATTCATGAGAAAGCCTATCCCATGCATGATCTAGAGTTGGTGGTTTTGATATTTTCAATTAAAATAAGGTCAAATAATCTCTAGGTGGAATGTATAAGATATACATTCATCAAAATAGAATAATGTATATATTGACACATAATGATTATCATATAAACTAGTGAATATTGATAGAACACATCAAAGATTACAACTACTCAATCCACTACAACCATGGAGACGAAAATAAAGTGGTGGATGTTTGGAGTAGAACTGATCCCTCGTCATTATCAATGATGGGAATTGAGAAGGATAAAATAGTCTTATAACAACAAATTATAGACTTGGTAATCATTCTAGAAGATATATTTTCATTCCATTATCAACTGATTTCTTAGCCCTACCTCATTGATAAAATAAGGAATTGTTAAAGAAATGGTGTAGAAATTTATAAAAAGATTGAAGCTATCGGAAATTTAAAATTCTTAGAGGTCAAAATGGATTAAGAAGGGGTCATCAGATTTGGGTCATGACTATTTATATCATCAAATACAAAGATAAATAAAGAGAATCTGAATGATTCACATAGATCAACCTTATATATTCACATAGGGAGAAAAAACATGTGTGAAGATCTCTAAGAGATATGTTGGCGGGAAAATATGAAGGAGACCATTAAACATACAAAAAAGTGCCTTGTATATAAAAAAGTGAAGGCTGGAAAGAAAAATTCAAACTGGGTGATGCAACTATTACCCATAATGGCATGAAAATAGGAAAACTTCCCCATGGACATTATTACTAGACTTCCAAATACATATAATGGAAATTAAGTTATATTTGATTTTGAGGATCATCTTACAATGATAGATCACTTTATCACAATTTTAGATGGCTTCTCACTACACTAGCATACATGTATATACATAAAATTAGTGTTAAATCCTCATGGAGTACCACTTTTGAATGTATCTGATTGAGATCCAAGATTTAACTCCATGTTCTATAAAAGACTCCAACATGTTCTATACATAAAGATGGACTTCATTGCAGCCTATCATCCTCAAACTGATGGCCAATATTAGTATACTATTTAGACACTGGAATAAATGTTGAGGTCATGTTCTATAGATTATAAATGGTGATTGGAAAAACATTTACTAATTTTTTATTTATATTATAACAATAGTATCCAAAAAATAATTCTAATAGATCTAAATGAATCCCATTGTGGTTAAAGATGTAGAACATCAACATGCTAGGATGAAGTCAGTGAATGTATGCTTCTCAAACAGAAAATGGTCTAAGAAATGGTGGAAAAGGTGAAAACCATTTAGAAACACATCATGGAATCCCAAAGTGGATAGAATAGATATGTGGATAATTATTTATGATACATTGATATTATGGTTGAAGGCATGGTATTCCTTAAAATATCACTATGTAAAATGATCACCATATTTGGGGAAATGAAAGCGGAGTTCCAGGTACATAAGCCTCTTCAAGATTCCTGATCATGTCAGAGTTGTTGCCCACCAACTAGAAATTCAACAAATAATGTCTCAAGTACATGATGTTTTCTACATATCTTTCTTGAGTAAATATATACTGGATCCGGCACAAGTGCTGAATTCAGAGTTAGTATAGTTAGAAATTGATCACTCTTATGAGGAGAATCTATTAAAGATATTAGACCATAAAGATAAATTCCTATGCTAGAAGACTAATCACCAGGACAAAGTACTATGGAAGAACCATATGTACAAAGAAGAAATATGGGAAGAGGAATAAGAAATTAATGAGAAGAACCCTCACCTGTTTTTCCCTTTGTTTGTAAAATGAAATTTCGAGGGTTAAATTTAATAAGGGGGAAGAATATAATGACAAAGAATTCTATCAATGAAATTTTCCCTTCTTATATTTATGTCATATAGTATAAATAGAATTAATTCATGTATATATCACAATAAAAAATTTTAAAATGAATAATAAATTAAATATATAGTATTTATATAAATTAAGGAACCTGAATCAATCTAATTTTAACAATTTTTTTGGAATATATATAAGACCCTTATGAATTGTAAATATAGTAGTAGAATCGCGACCTCACCCATGAAAGTATATATAATAATTTTTTATCTTTTAAATGAATGTATGATATAATTATATCATTGTATAAGTAATTAAATGATTTGGAATTGACAAATAAAGTGCTGGTGTTTTTATAACACATAAATATTAATTTAGAATTTTATAGTTAATTTAATGATTCAAAAGAAAATTTATCTTAATAAAATAAATTCTTAAATTAATATTTTATTTTTTTTGTGAGCATAAGTTAATTTTATGAGACCATAATTATTTTTTAAAAAGTTTTATTAAATGTGATATAATTTTAAATTAAGTATTTTCCAAATAAATGCTAGTATTATTTAAAAATATAATTTCTCATATATAGAAAATTATTTTCATAAAATAGATTCCATTTTTTAATTCAACATATTAATAAATATTTACGGTGTTATTTTTAGAATTTTCTAAAATAGTTAAAAAAAATTGAATAGTGAAATACGGTAATTTATGGTATAAAACAGTATAAGTTAAATAGAATATTACATGATTCATCAATGAGGTAAGAACAATAATATAGAGATATTCTAATATGTTTAATATATGTAGTCATTGTAATCAAAATACTCAAAGTGTTGTTCCAAAATGATAAATTAAAGAATAATATAGTAAAAAACAATCCTCTCCTCCCTTATAAATACCACCCCTACCAACATCTTTTACACAAACCTCTATAGCCTTAACGATTTTCCAAATACTACCCAATCCCTTTCCCAAGTTAATAGCATATTTTTAATATACTTTTATCTAAACAAAATATCAAATTTGGTTCCTCAAGGATGTTCTCAAGGAAAACAATGCAAGAGGTAAAAACCTCTTTCTTTTTCCTTTAATTTATTTTCAATTTATTTTATTTTTACATTCTCTCCTCACCTACCGTTATCTAATTGACATTATAACTGTAGTATTTTTTATATAATTTAATATTTTTTTCTTAATAGAGAAACCCATCATCATTTATTTTCCCCTCTCATTTGTTTCTTAAAATTAAAAATATTTTTTGACATGATGATTTATCGCATTCAAGGATGATGACTTTTTAATTTCAATTACAACCTTCATAAATTTTAATAAAACCATTATTATAGTAAAAAAATATTTTAATATACTTATTAAAACTTATTTATAGTCTTATATCCAATATATATTCATAAAATTAATTAATAAAATAAAAGTAGTTTTTGATGATCAAAAAACACCAAAATAATCTGAACGGTTATCTTAAACATTTTATCAAATAAATAAACCTTGTATAAGGTAAAAAAATAAGATTTAAGACCATTTAATAAAATTATGTTTCATTAATAACATATAATACCATTTCTGGAAAATTATTCTCATTTTGAATCATTTTTTATATAGTTAAATTAGTAAACTGATCATGAAAACCAAGGAAAAAAACTCACACAACATATATCATTATATATTATAACTCATCAAAAATATGTAAATGGCCTTAATAAAATTTTATTAAATCAAATATAATTATGAATGGTTCTGAATTAAAAAATAAAAAAAAATTATTTTACTATCCATCAATTTAAGATCATGTGCAGAACACTTTTAAACATAAGGCGTGTCCTTCTTTCCGAAAATCTATTTTTCCTCTAGGTTATGCATTCTCTATATTTACCCCCAATGTAATTATTCTTTAATTTTATTTATTTCTTATAAATATTACATAAATTTTCCAATATCATGTATCTATGTTAGATCAACCTTTTTATGGGAAATTACATGTTTTTAAAAAGGTTCCAATCTCAATTAAACCCATAAATAAATTCTAGATAAATGGAACTTCCATATTTTTCACAAATTTTTAAGTGCAGTCCATAATCTATTTCAATCCCCCATTAATCACTTTTCATATTTTGTGCCTATTTTACCATATAAATGTCCATGAATGATTTAAATCCATTCCTTTAAGGACATCTTACAGATATCCCCAATTGTTATTGTAACACCCTGAGATTTTATGAAAAATATTTTTTTAATTTCATTAATGTCTTGTGTTGTATGCTACACCAAGATTACCTTGCGCTATACGCAACACCGTATTAGCTTGCAGTATACGCAACAATATTCTTGGATCGTGTTACACACAATTTTGATAATAGTTATTCTACAGAACATTGAGTATATATATATATATATATTCAATGTATAAATGAAATATGGTTGGATTCTGTTATACGAAACAACGAAGGATTCTTGCACAACACGCAACCCTGACTTGGCTTGTATTACACGCAATCGTGACCTTCCTCAATAGCGTGTGTTGTACGCAATACCGGTTTTTACTAAACAACGATATATTATTATAATATTATTATTAACTATCCGTTATGAATAATATTAAATAAATTTTTAATTTTATAACATTATTATTCATCATACACATTTTCTAGAACATGGTATAAGAACAAAATAAATTTTTCGGGTAAAATAAGTATTTTTTTAAAAATGCAGTTTTGCCGCCTTTTGATGACGCACCCAGTTTAAATATAGTTTTTGAAATGTTTATAAGTTCAATTTGAAAAAATAAAATTCTTCTTTGGAATCAAGAAATAAAAATTTACTTTGGATAAAATTTTCATATTATTCTGGTAACTTTCATATTTTGATGAATAGTAAAAACACGCTATATTTTAATTAAAATAAACATTTTACATTGCAATAATTTATATGGTTAAATTATAATATTGAATGGTTTTAAAGTATAAATAGAATATATTTTTACCATTTAATATAATGTATGTCAATAGTATTGATTTTACATTAAATTTGTAGGTTATATCAATTCAATCTTTTGCAATGTTTTAAAGAAAACCCCGTTTTCTGTCGACAACGGGATTAATTTTAATTTAATTTATGAAACTTTTTTGTATTGAATTTGGAAAAATGTATTCCATATTTGTAATCAGTGGGTCCAAATTATGTTAATATGCTAGGTTTTATTTTTGGGAATTATGAATAGTAACTACGGTAAATTTTATTTTCCATAGTTAAAGGTAAATCGGTTAATTAAGGGCAACTATAATATTATAAAATTACCCTAACACCTGAAAAAATCATATTGGATGACTAAATGTCGACCCATATCACCTAAGGGTCGGATTAGATTCATTTAATGGACTTTTGTCCATGAAAATAATTTAATTATTATTAAAACCAAAGAATGTGACAACATGTCACTTTCTGAAATCTTATAAGTATAATAATTTTAATTTAGTGATAAACTTAATGAAACTTCGAACATTAATAGTCTCCAGAACTCTAATAAAATTATATACAGCATAGGAATTTATTTAGAATTTTTAGGGATTATATAATTATCATTTATTATTACACAAAGATGATGCAGTAATTATCTTATTAATGAAATATTGACATAATTGATGTTATAAATACCCAAATAAATGTAATTAAGACTTTTTATGAATTAAACTAATTTTATAGGTTAACATGACATGTTAGTATTGATTTAATTAACTTGGTTCGAACCAATCGTTCTGTTATGATTTTTAAAAAAATCAATTACTAAATAGTGTCAAAATTGACATAAAATAGGTTTTAAAACAAATATTATATTATTAATTGTTATTTTATTCCTAAAAATATAAGTTTTAGAAACATTACTTATATAAGGTTATATAAATTAATAATAAACAACTTGGGGTTCGTTTGGCTTGATATAGTATGTTTATTAACCTTATAGTGTAAGAAAACAAGAAGACACGGTAAAAGTTAAATTAGCTAACATAAAGTTAAATCTAAATGATAAGGTTAAAATTGATACCTAAACTTGTATAAATTCTATTGGATGAGACGATTTTGACCCCTACCCACCTTATCTTCGAAATATATCAATTGGGAGCTATTAAAAACCGAATTTGACTTTATAATAAAATAATATTTTTAGTTATTCCAAAGGTGCCCCTCTCCTCCCTTATAAAAGGGAACCTCCTACCCCTCTTTATCACACCACTTTGAGCCTTCAAGCTCAGAACAACCCTGCCAAATTCTCTTCTCCACTTCCCTAGAAACATCCTAGAGGTACTGGTCTTCTTCAAAGACCAATTTTAGTGCCCTAAGAAGAGGACTCAAAGAGGCGCTTTAAAGAAGAGGTAATGTCCGTTACAGATTCTTTTAACTTTATTTCTTCTTCCACATCTTCTTCTTAGGTTGTTTCATTATGAAGTAATAACATCAGTATCACTAATATACCGATATGTTATTATAAGTATGAAACAACCCTATTTCACCAACTATCCATCCTACGGAAAACGAAATCACCGCGCGTGCGTACGTACGGAATACCGTCTCCACGCCGTGGTGTAATCTATTTTACACCACCACCTTACTTGGATGGGTATAATGGTGTAAATAATAACTATATATGATTATATTAAAGTGATATTGATTCTGAAATAGTATACATACACTCCGATACAGTCCCACGATCATGAGAACGATATCATTGCTCGTGCGTACGTACGGACAACCGTCTCCACGACGCGATGAGATTCACTCTCCATGTTAATCATTCATGAATGATTGTAAAGTATATATAATAAATAATAATGAAATATATGACATAATAATGATACTGGATTTATATATATATATATATATGTGTGTGTGTATTTCGTTTACTTAATTCCATTCAATTCAAAAGGGAAATGAAAACAGCGTTCATGTGTACGTACGGTCTACTATCTCCATGAACGGTGTATTTCATACCTATTATCGATCTATAATATATATGTATATGATGAATATATATTATATATAAATCATGTTTTACATTCTGGAATTATGTAAATCAGTATATAAGTAATAATATCAAGAATGACAAGTCGAAACACATACGATAAATAAAATGATTTTACCCAAAACGCTGCTTTAACAAGGAATTTACAAAAGAACGGGTAATATAAAGTCATAAGTGACATATATATGATATAATAACAATGAATATGATTCTGGAATATGTCAAAAACATTATTTAAATCATTATACAGGAGGTTCGGACACTTACGAAGCAAATTGGACCTAAGGTAAGGGAAAATATCACAATCTCATTTTATCCGAGATTGTTTATACTTTGGTATTTACTGGGGTGTATTTTCTCATCCACATCCATGTTTCCTCAATATGAAATATTATTTCCATCCACCTAAAATTGTTTTAATCTAATTTTACCCTTCAGTGAGTTTTTAGTAAAAGATATGAAAGGAATCTTTTGTCGTTTTTCGTACGAGGTACTTTTTGACTTTTCTGACAAAAGTACGAGAAGAATGTTTTTTTAAATTATACGGCATGAATGGATTTTTAAAACATTATTTACAAGAATCATCCTTTACAAGTTTTCATGTTTATTTTTAGTCAACTTCTTTTAGTTTAAAATTGTATGACATGTTAAGAAAGGAAAATGTTTTTGAAGTAGAAAGGATATTTTCCTCAAGAATGGAGTTCAAGTATTTTATCAAAATTATTTTCCATCTAAGATAATAAAGGGTTCGATTTCTATCCCTATTATTAAATTGATTTGATTATGTTGTTATGGAATTATTTTTATGAATTCATATATCTTATATGAATTGTTTTATGATGTCACGATGTTTAAGAATCCCATTTTTATTACATGGGTTATGCTATGATGTATGGTTTATGATTTTGTGGCACACATAAGAATGGTATCATTATGAGATGGGTGGGACCTATATCTCCCTCCAATGCATTGGGTAAAGATTTTATATCTCATGATATAGACATGGATGGAATGGTAGGTTATACCGGTTCAGTAAAACAGGACTGAAATGAGGAGTGAACTCAGTTCAGAAAGGGACTTTGTCCACTAAGATAGTCTTGGAAATGAGTCTTGACTAATTAGAAATGATTCTCTATGATTATGTGTGTATGCCACAAAGTTTCATGTTTTATGTTATGATTATTGTTATTACATTTCACTACTATGATTTATCCCATGTTATGAAATTATGATCTCTTTTGCAGGTTAAGATTTCCAAAACATATGTTCTTATAAATATGATGTGATTGATATTTCTTTTATTTACCCATACTGAGCATTTGAGATCACCCTGTTATGTTTTCTTTTCCCCGGGATATAATGAAAGGATTTAGGCTTAAAAAAAGAAGATCTTTATGGGAGATGTTGAAGATCTTTCACCACGATTAGAATATTATATTCCATGTTTCCAAAGACACAAAACTATTACGGTCCTTGTGTGTGTGTTTTTGTTATGTACTAAGTATTCCGAAAAAGTAATGTAATTTCTATGTACGTTAAGCTTCGGGTCTCTACAGTTGGTATCGGAGGAAAGGATTACTCAACCTTTGGAAACTAGGATACGGGAACTTTAATGAGATCCCTAGACATGTTTCTAAAGTATGTCTAGGGATGTCCCTAAGGTTAAGTATACGTATAGGTTATAGTCCTATATTTACGCTAATGATCATAGAATTAAACCTAAGATGTTAGATATTGAAGGTAATCTACCTTTATTATGTTGTTTTCCCTAGCATGATTTTTGCCTCTCACACTATTCTTTTTGGGTTTTAGACGATGGCTGGAACCTGAAGGAACCGTGTTGATCAATGTAATGGACAATGAAATGATTGTACTCCTGAACAAACAAATGTTATGGGAGATGGAGTGAAAAAATTTATTGTTATACTTACAAAAGCTATGAATCATTCTGGACTTCCAAATGAGCAGAGAAGGGAACAATATTCTATTGAGTCCTCCATGAGGCAACGTCCACCTTCTTTCAGTGGGTCTTCTGATCCACTTGTTTCTAAACAATGGATCAGTACTGCTGAAAAGATATTTTCAGTTCTTCAATGTTCTACACATGATAAAGTCATCTTAGTAGTGTATCATTTGGAAGGTGATGCCGATCAATGGTGGAATCTTATCAAGAATACGAGGCCAAGAGATTAAATTGAGTCCATGGAATCGGACGAGTTCAAGAACATATTTTTCAATAAGTACTTCCCTCGTATTCTTCGAACAATGATGGAGAAGGAATATCTTGAACTATAGAAAAAGGATAATGAATTTGTTGGTATATACGAAGCGAATTTTACAAGGCTTGCAAGTTATGCATCTGGATTTATCATCCAACCTGAAAGTAAAGTTGATCGATTCTTCAGTGGCTTAAAACCAAATCTTCGAAGGGCATTAACTATAAGAGACTTCAGTAGCTATGAAGAAATTTTGCGTTGTGCTATCAAGGTAGAAATGGAAGTTGGTGTTACTTATCCATCTCATAGTTTTGACAAGAAACGAAAGATGGAGTTCATGGAGAAATCTCAGAATAATGGTGAAAAGAAGATGAATGTTTCCTTATGCTCAAAGTGTGGAAAGAAGCATGGTGGAGATTGTCTTAAAGGGACAAGTAAATGTTTCAAATGTGGAAAGGAAGGTCATCGGGCATTTGAATGCCGCAATGATGGGAAGAAGATGTCTAATGATGCAAACAAAGGAAGGTATTCATAGAATGAACCTACTACACTTCAATGCTTCAAGTGCAAGGAAATGGGGCATTATGATAATAAATGCCCTAATCCAAGGGTTAGTGATGATCGAAATGAGCAACCACTTAAGGCAAAGGACAAAGGGAAGTCACATGCGATCATCATTGGCAATGTTGAATATGACAATGATGTGGTAGAATGATTAAGTGTTTATGTAATGGGATTCCAAAATAATGTTGTATATAGTATCGTGGAATATTGTAATATTTATGTATTGGTCTATTGTGGTTTTCAATAATTTTGTGGTACCGGTAACCATGGAAATTGATTGAGATATTTTTTGGAAAAAAAAGATGATATGTGCATAATGAAGGGATAAGGAAAAAATGAAATCTTTGACATTATTCATGAGCTCATGATTGATATAAGGACTAAGTGATATCATGGTTTGAGTATATAGAATTTTGAGGATTTTGGTATGTGGAAAGTGTTAACTTTTAACAGCATTGATGTTTTCAATAAGGTTCAATGGGTATTCATTTTTTTTCAAGAGAATACATGATTAAGGCCTTTGAATGTTTGTAATGTGACCAACAAGACATATCTCATGATATATGGGGATCAACAATGGTATTAACATGCTAGTTGTATGAACTCTTTGGAAATCGTTTTCACTATAATACGAGATTAGACAGCATTATTTTGGATAAGCTTAAATATTGGAATGGATTATGTTGGACATAAGTTAGTATTGTTTAATGATAGAACTTTTTTTGTTATTATTGATAGGATGTTATAGTAATATAGTTTTAGAAAAAGTACAACCTGCAGGACGGGCGACAGCCCATCGCGTCAGACAAGGCTGTGGGAATCGAACCCACAACTGAAGTGCGACTGGCCTTTATCGCCTACCACTGGCCTACAGGAAGTCCCTGTTTAGTAGAAACTAGTTTTATTATATTAAGATGTATGATATATGAAGTATAAGTCCATTTGAGGAACCATATATGATTAATCTCACTATAGATGGAATTATGTATTTTTTGATAACTTTTCTAACCTTTTGTTTGAGACAGATGGAATGACCCATCATTATATTACATGACCTGCTAACACATCACGAATGTCAAATTCAACTTCATTTCTTTTTGAGATGAAGTGGAAATTGTCCAAAGAACGACCAACGGTGACACTGTACCAAAATCACAAAAGTATTTCTTCTAATTCCAATTTCATCAACTTTAGGGAAATGATATTGAAAACCAAAAATGTTTTCCTAGTGATCTTATATCTAATGAATCAGATAGTACCTTAGATCGTCACAAATTTATGGCTTTGTGACTGTTGGATTTTCCATAGCCATGTTCTCTACCACTCTCCATCGGAACATGATGGTTAGATTTTTCTTCAATATCCATATTTTCACCTATGTTCTCCTACGTGGAAACCCAGTGATGAGTTAACTTGGGTAACCATTACATTTCATACTTTATTTTTTAAAGCCAAGTTTTGGTATTCCTTTTTACGATGTGGGTTTCTATTAAAGAAACGTTTGAGTAGTAAACCATTTATAACCCTGACGAATTTCGAGAGTGGAATTCATTTTAATGGGGGTAGAATTTAACACCCTGAGATTTTATGAAAAATATTTTTTTTTATTTCATTATTGTCTTGTGTTGTATGCTACACCAAGATTACCTTTCACTATAAGCAACACCGTATTATCTTGCCGTATACGCAACACTATTCTTGGATCGTGTTACACACAATTTTGATAATCGTTATTCTACGCAACATTGAGTATATATATATATATATTCAATTTATAAATGAAATATGGATGGATTCTGTTATACGAAACAACGAAGGATTCTTGCACAACACGCAACCCTGACGTGGCTTGTATTACACGTAATCGCGACCTTCCTCGATAGCGTGTGTTGTACGCAATACCGGGTTTTACTAAACAACGATATATTATTATAATATTATTATGAACAAGCAGTTATGAATATTATTAACTAAATTTTAAATTTTATAAAATTATTATTCATCTTACACATTTTATAGAACATGGTATAAGAACAAAATAAATTTTTCGGGTAAAATAAGTATTTTTTAAAAAAATGCAGTTTTGCCGGCTTTTGATGACACACCAACTTTAAATGTAGTTTTTGACATTTTTATAAGTTCAATTTGACAAAATAGAATTCTTCTTTGGAATCAATAAATAAAAATTTACTTTTGATAAATTTTTCATATTATTCTGGTAACTTTCATATTTTGATTAATAGTAAAAACACGCTATATTTTAATTAAAATCTACTTTTTCCATCGCAATAATTTATATGGTTAAATTATAATATTGAATGGTTTTAAAGTTTAAATAAAATATATTTTTACCATTTAATATAATTTATGTCATTAGTATTGATTTTACATTAAATTCATAGGTTAAATCAATTCAATCTTTTGCAATGTTTTAAAGAAAAACCCGTTTTCTTTCGACAATGGGATTAATTTTAATTTAATTTCTGCAACTTTTTTGTATTGAATTTGGAAACATGGATTCCATATTTGGAATCAGTGGGTCCAAATTATGTTAATAAGCTACGTTTTATTTTTGGGAATTATGAATAGTAACTACGGTAAATTTTATTTACCTTAGTTAAAGGTAAATCAGCTAATTAAGGATAAATATAATATTATAAAATTACCCTAACACCTTCCAAAATCCTATTGGATGACTAAAAGTCGACCCATATCACCAAATTGTCGGATTAGATTCATTTAATGGACTTTTTCCATGAACATAATTTAATTATTATTAAAACCAAAGAATGTGACAACATGTCACTTTCTTAAATCTTATAAGTATAATAATTTTAATTTGGTGATAAACTTAATGAAAATTCGAAAATGAATAGTATCCAGAAAGCTAATACAATTATCTACATCATAGGAATTTATTTATAATTTTTAAATATTATATAATTATCATTTAATATGACACAATGATAATGCAGTAATTATCTTATTAATGAAATATTGACATAATTGATGTTATAAATACCCAAATAAATGTAATTTAAGACTTTTTATGAATTAAACTAATTTTATAGGTTACTATGACATTCTATTATTTATTTTATCCACTTGTTTTGAACTAATAATTCTGTTGTGATTTTCACAAAAATCAATTACTAAATATTGTCAAAATTGACATAAAATAGTTTTTAAAACAAATATTATATTATTAATTATTATTTTATTCCTAAAAATCTAAGGATCTGCCAAATGACTTATATAAGATTATATATATTAATAATAAACAACTTGGGGTTATTTTGGCTTGATATAGTATGTTTATTAACCTTATAATATAAGAAAACAAGAAGACACGGTAAAAGTTAAATTATCTAACATAAAGTTAAATCTAAATGATACTGTTAAAATTGATACCTAAAGTAGTATAAATTCTATTGGATGAGAATCTTGAGACCCCTACCCACCTTATCTTAGAAATATATCAATTCGGAGCTATTAAAATCCGAATTGGACTTTATAATAAAATAATATATTTAGTTATTCCAAAGGTGCCCCTCTCCTCCCTTATAAAAGGGAACCTCCTCCCCCTCTTCATCACACCACTTTGAACCTTCATGCTCGGCCAAACCCTGAAAACTTATCTTCTCCACTTCCCTAGCAACATCCTAGAGGTCCTGGTCTTCTTCAAAGACCATGTTTAGTGCCCTAAGAAGAGGACTCGAAGAGGCGCTTTAAAGAAGAGGTAATGTCCGTTACCGATTCTTTTAACTTTATTTCTTCTTCCACTTCTTCTTCTTAGGTTGTTTCATTATGAAGTAATAACATCAGTATCACTAATATACTGATATGTAATTATAAGTATGAAACAACCCTATTTCACCATCTATCCATCCTACGGAAAATGAAATCACCGCGCGTGCGTACGTACGGAATACCGTCTCCACGCCGTGGTGTAATCTATTTTCCACCACTACCTTACTTGGATGGGTATAATGGTGTAAATAATAACTATATATGATTATATTAAAGTGATATTGATTCTGAAATAGTATACATACACTCCATACAGTCCCACGATCATGAGAACGATATCATCGCTCGTCCGTACGTACGGACTATCGTCTCCACGACGCGATGAGATTCACTCTCCGTGTTAACCATTCATGAATGATTGTAATGTATATATAATGAATAATAATGAAATATATGACATAATAATGATACTGGATTTATTTATATATATGTATGTATGTATTTCATTTAGTTAATTCCATTCAATTCAAAAGGGAAACAAAAACAGCGTTCATACGTACGTACGGTCTACCATCTCCATGAACTGTGTATTTCATTCCTTTTTTCGATCTATAATATATATGTATATGATGAATATATATTATATATAAATCATGTTTTAAATTCTAGAATTATGTAAATCAGGATATAAGTAATAATATCAAGAATGACAAGTCGAAACACATACGATAAATAAAATGATTTTACCCAAAACGCTTCTTTAACATGGAATTTACAAAATAACGGGTAATATAAAGTCATAAGTGAAACATATATGATATAATAACAATGAATATGATTCTTTAATAATTCAATAACATTATTTAAATCATTACACATGTGGTTCGGACACTTACGAAGAAAATTGGACCTAAGGTAAGGGAAAATATCACAATCTCATTTTATCCAAGATTGTATATACATTGGTATTTACTGGGGTGTATTTTATCATACAAATCCATGTTTCCTCAATATGTAATATTATTTCCATCCACCTAAAATTGTTTAAATCCAATTTTACCCTTCAGTGAGTTTTTAGTAAAAGATATGAAAGGAATCTTTTGTCGTTTTTCGTACGAGGTACTTTTTGACTTTTCTGATAAAAGTATGAGAAGAATGTTTTTTAACTTATACGGAATGAATGGAATTTAAAAAAATTATTTACAAGAAGCTTCCTTTACAAGTTTTCACGTTTATTTTTAATCAACTTCTTTTAGTTTAAAATTGTATGACATGTTAAGAATGGGAAATGATTTTGAAGTAGAAAGGATATTTTCCTCAAGAATGGAGTTCAAGTATTTTATCAAAATTATTTTCCATCTATGATAATAAAGGGTTCTGTTTCTATCCGTATTATTTCATTGATTTGATTATGTTGTGATGGAATTATTTTTATGAATTCCTTTATCTTATCCGAATTTTTTTATGATGTCACGATGTTTAAGAATCCCATTTTTATTACATGGGTTATGCTATGATGTATGGTTTATGATTTTGAGGCACACATAAGAATGGTATCATTATGAGATGGGTGGGACCTATATCTCCCTCCAATGCATTGGGTAAAGATTTTATATCTAATGAGATAGACATGGCTGGAACGGTAGGTTATACTGATTTAGTAAAACAGGACTGAAATGAGGAGTGAACTCGGTTCAGGAAGGGACTTTGTCCACTAAGATAGTATTGGAAATGAGTCTGGACTAATAATAAATGATTCTCTATGATTATGTGTGTATGCCACAAAGTTTCATGTTATAAGTTATGATTATTGGGATTACATTTCACTACTATGATTTATCCCATGTTATGAAATTATGATCTCTTTTGTAGGTTAAGATTTCCAAAAGATATGTTCTTATGAATATGATTGAATTGATATTTCTTTTGTTTACCCTTACTGAGTATTTAAGCTCACCCTTTTATGTTTTCTTTTCCCTAGGATATAAAGAAAGGATTTAGGTTTAAAAAAAAAGATCTTTATTGGAGATGTTGATGATCTTTCACCACGATTAGAAGATTATATTCTGAGTTTCCAAAGACACAAAACAATTACGGTCCTTGTGTGTGTTTTTGTTATGTACTAAGTATTCCGAAAAAGTAATGTAATGTCCATGTACGTTAAGATTCGGGTCTCTACAGTTATGCCTTACGACATGATTATGATACCAATTTATTTTCATGGGTAATTCTAATGATTATTAAATATTAAAAATTTGTAATTTGTAACACATATTCATGAATTTTGTATGATGGTTTCTACCAAGGAGAACTCCAATTCATTTGAAAATGTTTAGTCTCATGAGATGTCATGTTCAATGGTCTTGGTGGTTAGCATTTTCCCATGATCCATCTTGTGCAATGGTCTTGGAGGTTAGCCTTGACTCATGCTCCTGCATGTGAAATGGTCTTAGAGGTTAGCCTTGACTCATCCTTATGTGAGGTTCTATTTACATATTTATATTATTCCATAATTACATGATCCCCTATTCTGTATGTTATGATTCCATATGTTTATTCATTTTCCATTCCTTTTTATGTCATCATGTTATTCCTTCTAACTAATGTTCTATAATTTATTCATATTCTTATTCCCTTACTGATATTTTTATATATTCACCTTCTTCATGTATTCCCTAGTTTATCCTATGATGACGTAAGAGATCAATGGAAGTTAGAAGATCATTATGAATACTAAATAAAAGGTGTTTTTATTTTGATTCAATGTTTTCAATTTTATGTAGCTAATATTCCATTGACAATAAACTTTATAATCCTTGGTTTGTATTTCATGATTATTTATGTATAAATCAGGTAAAAATATGTGACAAATTCGGGGTCATAATAGTTGGTATAATAGGATAGTCTAGTTCTTTTAGGAAATTATGACTAAAGAACTCTAGAAATAACCTTAGGTATAATTCTATCACCGAAGAAAACCAAGATTAAATATTAGGTAATCACATGTTAGGATATAATTTTCACTTATAAGTTACCTCATTAATGGTTTTGGTTTCCCTTTTATGTTTTTAAATGTTTTAAAAATTCTCATCCAAAATCCTATTTTGGATGAATTAAATGATTAAAACCAGAATCAAATAGTGAAAGTTAGTATTATCATCTAAGGTTCCACAAATAACTTCATATATTTCTAGTTTAATATAACTTTTCAAACACCAAATAAAAATATGGTGGTTGAGTAATATCTTAGAATAGAAAATGAGGAAAGTATTGCATCCAATGTATATTACTCCTCCCTAATTAATTTTTTTGGACTGAACCTCCAATAAAAAATTTTCTTACTTATTTTGGTGGATTTTTATTCTATATTGGGAATGGATTGCCGATATATATAAATAAATACAAAATTTAATGTTGGGAAAGAGATATCACTCTTCACATCCCAAGGCATCCTCTATTTTTGTACAAGTATATGGATGGTGATGAATCTCCTCTATAATCAGTGTCTCGATTGTGGATATTATTTCCATGTGAGCAATAAAATCTCTATCAAATTATTGATGCAACATATAAGAACATGATCGGAAACATTATCATTATGAGGGACTACAATGATGTGTTCACAATATAACTTCTCCATCTTCTTCCTAAAAAAGAAGTTTAGTTAACAATTTAACTTATTCCCTGATCTCTACCTATATTAAAGGAACCTTCTAAAATAGACATTGTTCTGTTGGAAGAACTAAAGAAACAGCTATAGAAGAATGTATAAAAGGGTTTTCTCCTGAGGAAATCGTCATGGGGAGTGCTAGTTATCTTTATCAAATAGTAGTATAGATCAATGGGCCACTACATTAATTATCATGAGCTCAAAAAAATTGAAATAAGGAAAAATTATCCCCACCCATAGATAGATGAAATTTTCGATCAACTGCATGGGGACAAAAATTCCTATAAGGTAGACCTTCGGTGGAGATATCACAAATTAATGGTGTGGAAGGAAGATATTCCCCACAATTCATTTCAAACAAGGTTTGGACAGTTTGTGTTCATAATTATGCTTTTTGGACCCACTAATTCTAAAGAATGCCTCATTAACATTATGAATAGATTCTTTAGATATTGCACTGACACATTTATGGTAGTCTTTATTGATGATGTACCGATATACTTCCAGAACAAGGAGGAACATGATGAGGATTTGAATAATGTCCTGAAGACATTTCTATGGGATAAAAATTATGAACAGTACAGTAAAAGTGAGTTATCGATGGTGGAAGTGTCATTATTGGGGAAAGTTATCACTAGAAAAGGAATATATATGGACCCTTCCATGAAAACGGTAGTTTTGGAATGGACCAGGACAACATCTATAATATATATATGTATGTATTTTCCTTGGTATAGATGGGAACTACCAAGAATTTGGTAATAAAGTTTCATAATTTTCAAACCCAATAACATAGATAACTAGGAATAGATTAAAGATTTTCTAGACCATAGAATATGAAGTCTAAATCAATTATTTGAAAAATATTGTTATCACCACATAGGTGTTCACATTACTAGCAAGTGGGGATCACTTATTGGTGTACGGTGATGTTTTAAATAAGGTATTATTATGAATACTATTGAAAAAATATAAATTAATAGAATATGCCACATGGTTGTGGATCATTCTAGAGAAAAACTATCCCACACATGATCTAAATTTGGTGGTCCTGATCTTTCCATTCAAGATATGGTTGCATTATCTTCATGGGGAGAACTGAGAGATATATACTAATCGTAAGTGCCCAAGATATTTATTCACACTCAAGGAGCATAATATGCACCAGTGAATCAACTTATAATTCATCAAGGATTACAAAAACTCAATCCATTACCATCATAGAATAGAAGAGTTCTATGTATGTCAGTGGGTGTAGGCTAAAAGGTATAAGTTAAAGGGGGTGATGCAACCATTACCCATAACAGAAATAAAATGTTATAACATCACCATGAACATTTTCACTAGACATACATAGAAATCCAATGTAATCAATTTTATATGGATTGTTTTGGATCACTATACAAAGATATCTCACATCATAACAATTCGAGAGGACCTTTCAGTGGGTATGATTTCATGGATATACATCAGAGAAGTGGTAACGCTTCATGAAGTACCACTATCAAGTGTATCCATTCAACATCCAATATTTATCTCCAATTCTATAAAATTATCCAACATCATCTAAAAACTGAGCTGAACTTTAGTGCAGCTTATCACACACAAACTGATGGCCAATCTGATCGGACTATTTCGACACTAGAAGACATGATGAGATGATCTTCAATAGATTTCAAATGAGTTTTGGAGAAAATTATATCTTTGGTCAAGTTATGTTATAAAAACAGTTACCCCTCATGAATTAAAATGGCTCCATATGAATCACTTTATGGGAAAATATATGGAACACCGACATGCTAGGATGATTTTGGTTAAAAAAAGCTGCTCAGACCAGAAATGGTATAAGAAATGGTTGAAAAGGTGAAAACAATTCCGTACAACATCAAGGAAGACAAAATTAAATAGAATAGCTAGGTGCTAAATCATTTATGAGACCTTGAAATTAATGTTTTAGACATGGTATTCCTCCACACATCTCCTTAGAAGGGGATGATGAGATTTTCTAAAAAAGGAAATGTGAGTCCCAAGTACATAAACCACTTTGAGATTCCAAATTCTGTCGTTGATGTGGATTATTTACTAGAACATCCACCAACAATGTCCCAATTACATGATTTCTTCCACATATCCCTATTTAAGAAGAACTCATTTGATCTCTCATATGTACTGAATTCAGAGGTGGCATAGATGGAAAATTGTCTCTCTTGTGAGGAGAAGCATGTAACACCTCATGTTTTTAACGACCATTTCTTCAGACTAAATTAAAATTTTAATTTATAAGTTGAAATTCACTAATTCCGAGATTCCTTTCACACTAAACCAACATTTCATATGTTATAGGAAAACCTGAGTTACTGTACAATGCACACAACATTGAGTTAGCATACGACACATGCAACACTAAGTTTCTATAAAACATCTCTTTTTATTATTTTCATTATTTAAATAATATAATTATAAAATAGAAATTAAACATATTTATATGAATATTAATAACTACATTTCAAATATTTTTTATAATTTTTCTATGAAAATAAAACATATTGATAATAAAAGATATGGTATTATGTAAAGTCATTTTATGTCTAAAAATACTATTTTTAATGTCCTAATAAAATTAATTTTTGAAACATTTAGAAATTTGATTTGATAAAAAAATAAATTTTTGAATTACAAACTTCAAAATTATGTTACTAATTTTTTTTGTGTTTTTTCAAATAAGCATCATTTTTGGATGAATAGTGAAAAGTATCAGTTTTTAATCCAAAACTACGTTCTAATTTAATTTATTTATAAGGATAAAATATATTTTAATTTTATTTATAAATTTATTTAAATAATATTTTTATCCTGTAATCCAATTACAGTGATTGGATCTATTTCCACGTAGAAATTGGACATAAAGACTTGCCAAAATTTTGATTCTTTTTACTCTAAAACCCAGTATTGTCGTCCTGACAGATGGATTAATATTAAATTAATTGATTCCACTAATGGGAATAAATATTTTATAAATAGATTCCATATTTATAATCAATATAATTTATAATTTATAATATGTTCAAAAAAAATTACCCAAAATATTAGTGAAGGTCATTAAAATTAATTACATCGGTTAAAAGAAACATTAGGATATTAAAATATTGAACATTAAATATAACTCGCAAAAATACCTACAAACATTTCCAAAACCCATTTTATGTCCCTATATACACCATAAACCTTTAATTATTTTTTTTCATTTTTTATGACTTTTGTTAGGTAAGAACATGTGCACACCTAACTTATTTCTAAAAATTCCATGTCAGTCCTTTTCCTTCCCTATAAAAGGCCACCACCTCTACCCATTCAACACACATATCAAACCACTTAAGGTTGTCCGATTTCTACCCTATAAACTTCCAAAAAAAATCACCCTTATAACTTGAAGCCTCCCGTGGTGCAGAAACCCTCTCAGGAAAACCTTTTGGCACCATCCCAAAGGAGTAACCCGATTTATGGGTAATGTCTTCTCCCAAGCACTTTTCCTATATTTTTCTTCTTCACCCCTCCACTCTCTTTATTTAATTTTTGTGAAACAAATCCATTATCCTATTGATTCTATGTTGTTTTAAAGATAAGTATTTGACCTAAACATACACAAACCTTCAAAAAATGGATGTTGAACATGTTGTTTTGGTGTATAGTGAAATAATACCAGACAAAACGATGATTATTCAATTATATTTTACCACCAATGATGGTGAAAATTATGAAAGAAAATACTTTATATATGTAGTATATTATAATTATTATGTCTCTAATACTTTTTATTAATTTTAAAACACACATATTTTTAAGTTCAATTTGGTTTTAATACGATAATCTCATCTGAGGATGTGTGGACCACCACCCCCCACAAAGTGATGTGATTCGTTCACACACCACAATGAATGTTTTAAGGATGTGTTTAATGAACATATATGATATATATGATAAAATAATGACAATTTAATAATTATATATGTATATATACATACATATATATACATATGTTATTTATATACTTTCTTTTAATATGATAATAAAAACGGAAACAACATTTATGCGTTCGTAAGGCTTACCATCTCCATGAACAGTGCATTCCATTTTTTAATTATTTATGCTATAAATTATAATAATATAAATATAATATAGATACATGATATTTATATCATGATTCAAATTCTGTAATCATTGTTTAAGTATAAGGTCCAACAATATAACAAATTAAGACACATGTGAAGAACAATGGAAATATTACCTGAAGATAAACATTAACCTAGGATTGGTAATAAGTGGGTAATATTAGGTCATATTAAATCCATATATGGTATTAAATATAATAATATTATTCTTTAAAAACTTTTATTAAATATATATTTATTATACAGGAATCTTGTATGAGTACGGAGAGAGTCAAGTCACAAGGTAAGGGGAAATTTCATCTCACATTTAATTTTCCCTAATACATATCATGTTCAACACTATATTAATTCATGTGGTGTATATGATTCCCATTATTTTATTATAAGTATCTTATAATTATAATTATCGGTATTCACATACACATTCTATTATCTTACATTCATGTCTTATAAATTCCAAATGTTACCAAATTGGAAAAAAATGTTTTGTCTCAATTATCATTCTTTGAAAGTCATGTTTTATTATTCACCTAAACTCTTTTCCAAGGTGTGAATATTTCCATTTTGAAAGATATATCATAAATATAAATATTTTCATGATATTATATTCTTAATTTAATTTTCCGTTCCTTACATAGAATGAATGATCCCATGTTACCAAGTTAAAAGAGTTTATTGAGACAATCTCAACGCTTTTTTAGATTGTTTTAGTTTCTGCTTCCATTAATGAAATATGTTGATCAGTATCTCAATAACACTAATTATTTTCCGTATCATCTATTATTTCATGATATACTTGAGTATTGGTACCATTGTCCACTCTTAGGTACATAAGAAATTTAGGAAAGTGTTTTTAAAAAATCCCCACTTTACACTCTCTCTAGTCGGAAATATATTCAAAACCATGTTTTCTGAAAAGGGTTTCAGAAAATTTTATACCATTATCCAATAATATCTAAAAGAAATTTTTACCCTTTTTATCTTTTACCAAAATATTAAATTTAATCACATTTTTCTTTCCAAGCAAAGCATCTTTATATCCTTTTTACCGTACAAAACGAATGATATTTTTTAAGTCATGGGACATGTATGGTTTTACCCTTCGTCATTCCATTGAATATTCCATTTCATTTTCATTAAATATATTATTTAAGATAATATTTTTAAAATTAATTTTCACATAAATTTGTTTTCAAAATGTTTTCAGGCTTCCTTTATATGTTTTCAGGTCAAATAATCCTCAAAATGTTTTCAAGACTTATTTAAATGTATTCAATGAATTTTAAAAGAATGGTTTTCAAAACATTTTTACGATTTATTTATGATTTTTAAATTTATTTTCAATGAAATGATTTTAATAATTATTTCATTCTTTCTTTAAAATGTTTCAAATTATTTTCAAATAAATTTTTTTCAAAAAAATCAATATTTATTAATATGTTTTCATTATTTTTTCAAATAAATGGTTTTCAAACTATTATCAATCTTTCTTTAAATGTTTACATGGTGTTTTCATAGAAAAAGGTGTTTTAATTGATTTAACAAAATTATATATGTTTTCAAGGAAAAATGGATTCAAAATGATTTCCCATCTCTTTTATATGATAAAAAATAAATTTTATTTGAATATGATTTTAAAATGGTTTTATGTATTAAAAAATATTTTTCAAATAAGAAAGGATATTTTCCTCATGAAACATTTTTAAATGATATTTCAAAATTATTTTCTATCTATGATGAAATAGAAGATGTTACTCATGCCTTTATAGTAAGTGGTCTAAATTTTCCATTCATATACTTCTTATGAATAGTTTATTCTTAATTATATGGTCATTATTAAACCCATTACTCCTTCAGGACTTATATGTTTCTGGAATCTGGTTCCCATTCATAGGTTTTTTATAAATAAATTATTATGCGACCTGTATATTTTTCCATAGTTTATGCTATGGTTACCCGTCTATTAATCTCATTTCATTACATGGGTTATGATATGTTTATTTATTATCTCTTGGAACGTGTAAGTATGCTTTCATTATGTGATGGGGGGCCTATATCTCCCTCCAATTCATTGGATAATTATTTATATGTTACAAGATGGTCCAAAATGGTATGAGGAGTGAACTCATGATACTAAGATGGTCTTGGGAATGAACCTCGACTACTAGGATTTCCATGGGAGTTAACTATGACTACTATGATGGTATGAGGAGTGAACTCATGCTAATAATATGTCCATGGGAGTGAACCATATCTATTAAGATGGCCATTTAATCAATGCCTTGGTAAATATGGAAATCATTATATGCTTATGTTTTTTTTCACAATTCCTTGTATTGCTCCTATGTTATGATTTCATGGCTTATGTGGTTTACTAATTTTTGATTAATGTCTAATAGACTTCAAATATTTATTCCATGATTCATGTTTATGATCTTTGATATAAAAGGTATGACATTAAAATGTATTGATCATGTTCTTATACCCCTATTCTAATGTTTATACTAACATTTCTCCCTTGTTTAACCTTAGGAGCATTTGATCTCACCCCTTTTTATATATCTATTCCCCAGGTTATGAAGATATATAGTATGTATGATGTTTCTAAGAAGGGTTCTAATTATGAAGAACTTAGTGGTAGATGATATATCTCACTTATGTAAAAGTTTTTATGTTTCTGAGTTTCTAAAGAAACTATTACAACTATGGTCTTTGCTCGTCTATTTGTACAATGTTCAAGATTTAGAAAAATGTTTTGTAATTTAATTCTTGAAAAATGAGCGTCACGATAAATCTAGTTAATATCTTGGACCATAGTGATAAAAATATATGCAATGAGATTAATCACCTAGATAAATTACTATGGTGGATCCATATGTAAAGGGAGAAAACATGGGAACCAGAAGAATAAATTAATGAGAAGTACCCTCACATGTCTTCCCCTTAGTTTGTAAAATGAAATTTTGAGGGTGAAATTTCATAAAGGGAAAGAATCTAACGTCCCAGAATAATATACATGAAATTCTCCCTTCTTATAATTATGTCATATAGTATAAATCATATAAAGTCACATAGAGAACTCAAAAAAACATTATAAAAGAATAATGAATGAAATAAGTAGAATTTATAAAAATTAAGGATCCAAACCCAATGGACTTGAAACTTCAGCTTTGAATTGTAATACGACCTTTATGAATAGTAAACAATCCAATATAATAATAACTTCACCTAGGAAATTATAAATAAAATTTAGATATTTTATAAATGAAAATATGATATAATCAAACTATAGTATAAGTAATTAAATGTTTTAAAATTGATCAATAAAGTCTTAGTACATTTATTAAATATAAATATCTATTTAAAATGTAATAATTAATAAAATTATTTAAAAGAATATTTATAGTAATAAAATATATTCCTAATTAAATTTATTTTCTTATGATTATAATATTATTTTATGAGACCTTAATTCATTTTTCAATGTTTTATAAAAGCAGTTATATTTTTAAAATATATATTATTCAAATAAATGATGATTTAAATTTAATGATAAATATCTCTTATTTAGAAAATTATTTTCTTAAAATGGAGTATATTGTTAAAATTCTACATGCCAAAAAATTGTTAGGTTGAAATCTTGAGATTTTTCTAAAATAGTTGAATTTTTGGGAATAGTGAAATATGGAAATTTACACTATACAACATTTTAAATTAAATCGACTATTTATTGATTTAACACTTAGGTAAACACAATTAAATCAAAATCTAGTTACCTATTTACTTTATCTATTCAATTGAATAAATCTATTCATAGTCTTGAGCCAAAATAATTTGCTAATGAATAAAACAATCAAAAAACACCCCTCTCCTCCCTTATAAGTACCACCCCTCACCAACACTTTTCATCAAACCTCTAAAGACTCAAATGATTTCCAATTTATTCCCAATACACATCCAAAATCTCTTTCCCATTTCCATGAACCTTTGGTTTCAATAAAATATCAAACTCAAGTGCCTCAAGGAGGTTCGGAAGAAGAAGAATTCAAAAGGTAAAAACCTCTTTCTTTTTCATTTAATTTCTTTTCAATTTATTTTATTTTTTTATTCCCTCATTACCTAACTTTACCCAAATGACATGATACGACAAATATATTTTATATAATGTAATATTTTTGAGCTAATGAATCAACCCATCATCATTTTATTTCCTCTCCCCATTTGATCTAAAAATAAATGTAATGTTTGTGATGTATTGATTTATCGCACCCAAGGAAAATGAGTTTTCAATTTCCATTACTACATTAAATGCTAGTGATAAAATAATTATTGTTCGGAATGGACACTCATGAGGGCGGTGAATTTAGTTCCAATTAAAATTTCTGTTAAATATATTTCTCTTAAAATCCCCCAATTTAAAAACAAATTTAAACTTTAGTGAATTTATACATTAGGAAAATGTTAAATTAGTTTCTCAAAGATTGATTACGTCTTAGCTAACTTAATTTGAAGATTAAATTTAATTTTGAAACTAATTTACTGGTTTAGAATAAGTATAAAAACTTGGTAATTTAATTATCAAAGTAGATTTCAAAACAAATTATATTTCGAAGTAGTTAGCAGCGGAATTTGAAATATGTAGTATACTTATGACTTAAACTAAAATGCACAGCAGATGTAACCAAGAGGTTCAGTCTCAAGCTAAGACTTAGTCCTCTCAAACAATTTATATAAATTTATCCACACCCTGGATAGGGGTAAACAACAATACAATACTGTCCGGGTATAAATACCTCTACCATAGTTCTACGTGGGAAAACATACAATAGCTCACAGCTGTCCAGGTCTTACTATACCTCTACCACTATCCACAGTGGGATACAAAGGAGTTTTAAGAGTTCAATGAGGATTTTAGAATCCTCCAGCTTAGCTCAGGAGACAGTGTGTGTCCAAAATAAACGGGGTACACACACTGCTCGAAATATAAATGAAAGAATCACTAAAGAAGATGTGAATAAGTTCATAAAAGCATTAGTGATTGGCAGTGCAACTCTGGACTCATTTGATTGGTCAGAAAATCCTTGGAGTCCTTCTCTGGTTTTTGTTCTTAAAAATAGAGTGTTGTTTTCTTCCTTGGTTCCAGGTTCAGCTTATCAGCCTGAGTGCATGAAGTTTTTTTTGTAGTTCTTCACTCAAGATGAAGCTTGTGTTCCCCTATAAAGAATAATTTCTTCGAGTATGTCCAATGTTCTTGGAGTATAGATATTGTCTTGTGTGAATGCAGCACGTTTGAATGATGTTGATCCTTTTTCTTTTTCACCCTTCGTGTGCCTTCTTAGTTCTTTGATTCTCTCTCTTTCATTTGATATCGTGTTCACTTCTTTCCTCATACTTTTAAGCTAGGTCTTTATCTTCCCTTTTATAGCTTTCAGCACTAGAAAATGGGAATGATTACCTTTTTCATGGGTACTAGGTACGGTTTCTGGACATGGCAACAAAAATCAATAAATAACATTAACTGTATTAAAAATATCAAATGTAAAAGTTAGCTTAATAAATAAATAGTATTGAGAATATAGGGTTTGACTGGTTGGTCAATTTTTACTAGCCTCCTGTTGGTAGACGTGTTCGGTGGATTTTGTGTAGCAGTGACCATCTATCAATGGCTCATTGAACTTGTATCGGTAGCTCTTTCAGTTGGCAACTCTTGGTATCGGTAACTCCTATCGGTAGACTTACTCTATCGGTAGCTCGGTTGACTTGTTCTATCGGTAGCTCAATTTTTTCGGTAACTGTTTGTATCAGTCACTCTTGCTTAGTTCCAGTGATTATGTGTATCAGTAGACTTATGCACATCAGTAGCTCCATTTTGTACTATCGAAAAATGTGTTCTATTGATAGCTATCTGCATCGGTGACCTTGTTATATGCTTATTGGTAGAATTGTACATGTCGGTAGATCTGTACATATTAGTATCTCTGTGTATCGGTGACTCTGTCTATCTGTAGACTAAGGTATATCGGTAGACTAAGTACCGGTAGCTCTGTATCAGTAGCTATATGCAGATCAGTGAATAACACTTATCTTTTTTATGTAAAACATATCCGATTGGATTAGAATTACTTCAAAACTCATAAAAGCATGGATACACATTTATTAACATATTTCAAGGATTATTTTAATATTATTAGCATCTTGGTATTAGAATATCATAGATTGAGTGAATTATAATATTGATAAACGTTAATTGGGATTAACAAAGTATGTAAAAGCATAGTTGGGATTATCAAAATAGGTGAGGTCAATAATGTCCCCCCTTTTGATAATCACAACTTATGATATTATAGGTTTAAAACAGTGAGTAGTTTTATTAGAGGATATATCATTAAATGCAATTATCTCGGAGAAAATAGTATGTTATAGAACATAATGTATCAGAGGTAGAATTAAATGCAGTGATATCAGAGGGGAAAATCATGGTAGCTCTTCCTTAAATAATATTGCTACCCCTTTGAGAATATGTCTCCCTCTTTGATACTTAGATAAATTTCTCCCCCTTTTTATAATCAAAAATTGGGACACAAGAAATAGAAAAATGAACACAATGAGATATAAATGAAATCCAATTTTATTACATGTTGCAAAAGGGTACATAGAAAGAAAATAAAATATAAGGGATTCCTATCAAACATCTTAGCCACTTGTTCAATCAAAATTCTCAATGTGAGATTGTCCCTTTGGATCAGAAGAGGATTCAAACTATGTGGATGCAGGTGATGGCTTAGGAACACCAGAGATGATCATAGGAGGCTGAGCCATAGAAACTATGTCGGGCCTGCACTGAGGAGTTCTTGGAGTGATCATAGGTGTAATGATCCGAATGGATTGGGCTGGAGTCATCTGGATAGGAGAAGTAGTAGAGGCAGAATCAGGTAAAGCAGGAGGTACAATCACTGGCCTAGCATCAACATGCAGAAAAGGCAGAAAAAGATTTCTGAAATCCATAATTATTCCTACTCCTCTCTCCATTACAAATATGAAATCATTCTTTTTATCCATGAATTTGTTCAAGGCTAGAGTCAATTCCCTTAGTTTGCTGAATTTATCTCTGAAGGCTTGATTGACAGGAGGTAACTTCAGGTTTTCCAACAGAAGATTGAAATGATTGTTTAGTTTATGCTTGGTGTAAATGTTTTGAAAATAGGAGTCCACCTTATCTTTCACTTCTTTCTGAGAGGCAGAATATTCTCTCATATAGTCTTGGACTATCTTCATTATTTCTCGAGCAGAATCTATAATAGAAATAACAACTTTTCTCCGGTCAGATGAGTCCACAGAGCCATTGGTTGATGCTGAACCAAGATCCTCCTTTATCACAGCTCAAATTTGATCCATATCCACTGAAGGTATAGAAGCAACTGAACCAATAGAAAAGGTTACTATTTCCTTGAAGTTTTTGGTCAACCCACTGATAAGATTTTGGACTTGGGAATCCGGGGTTTTAACATGATCTTTTATGGAGGCTTTAAAACCTTCAAACACTGAAACCATCTCGCTTACAACACTTTTCACATAGGCAAAGTCCTTATATTCTTGGGATTTTGAACTCATATAAGATTCTAAAGTGATAACCAATTTCTTTAGAGCTTCAACATCAGCTTCTAGTCTAGATAATTGTGTCTGGTAGTCTGTTACTTATTCCACTATTTCTTCCACAAAGGTTGACAAAATTACAATCGAGAGAGAGTTCAAAATATTTTTACAAATTACTCATCTCTTCAACAAATCAGTTCTTAAACTCAGTAAAAGAAGCACTAATGGACTCCTTCAGCTCATCCTTTAAGGATTTAAAGTCATACCTGGTGATTATATCAGCATGAGAAATTACAACAGG
This sequence comes from Viscum album, assembly GCA_963277665.1. Lineage (NCBI taxonomy): Eukaryota > Viridiplantae > Streptophyta > Magnoliopsida > Santalales > Viscaceae > Viscum > Viscum album. The sequence continues at coordinate 729,165,132 of OY728159.1, forward strand.
TGCTTTTTCAGTTGCTATGCTAGCCACTGAGTCAGTCATAATCGATTGGATTGATGACACCAGTGAAGCTTCCATCTTCTTTGTCTCTTCTACAAAACTTTCTGTAAGATTTTTCTTCAAAATATCTAGGTCATGAATTCTGACCACCTCTTCAGGTAGCAACTCAGTTTCAAAATCATAAATTATATTTGGTCTATTTAGAGATGCCTCTTTATCAGAGTCAGGATAATCTAATCCACAAACCACAAAACATTGGTCTTCTGCCCAGTCCTCAATATCGACAGCCACTAACACACTTCCAAACATGGTGTGATTCTCCCCCTCCATGAGTGCATTTCCATGTATAGCAACAACATTCTTAGTAGGTATTTCTTCCTTATAAGAATCTTCTAATATAAATTCTTTCTCTGCAATAGTAGGAGGGTCCTCTGGATTAGGTACAACTTCTTCCATTTCTCCTACTACATCCTCAGTAGGCACAACTGATTTTCCAATTAATGGACTCTGACTTTAGCAGACAGAATCAGAGGCTTCAGATTCATTTTCCTTTTCTTCTTTATGCTCAGGGGCTGGCTGGTCTTCCTCATCACCATGTGTCTCTTTTTCTACAAAGGCTTCCTTTCTAGAAGATACAATTTCAGCACCAGGACTTGGAGGTAAGTCTAGATCTCTTCCATCATCTATAGAAGTATTTTCTTCTTCAGTTTCATCATTGTACTCAGGTTCTTCTTCATCAGGTCCTGGACCCGGATCCCTCACATCATTAGGTCTTGAAGGATGATCCACAGGATTGAATTTATCATACCCCTTATGGTCATCATTAACCCACTCTTCTCCCCATTTGTTCCAATTTTTCTTCATGTATTTGAAAACTGTTCTTGTTATATATAATTTTTTCCTTACTACCACTGTCTCAACTTGAGACTCAGCTATCCCTTTCACTTTGATCATCATTGAGATCAACTTGGAAAAGAATAGAGTATTAGCCTTTGATTTTGGCCTTCTCATGTCTTCCATTTGAATCATCAAAAATCTGAACAGATTTACTTTTACACAATGTCTCAAGAGATGCAAGAGATAAATATCCTGATATCTTAAATTCTCAATGTCTCATCTCCTTGGTATTAAGACATGCTGAAAAAATTTGAACAACAATCTGTTCTCTCCATCCATTTCAGCAGCCACTAATTGTCTTTGATTTTCATCAACGGTGAGCTCCTCCAAGGTAGTCTCATAATCAAATATATAACATGTAGGTGGAATAGATTTCGAGACATATCCATATACACCTTCATGCGGAACCTTCAGGCATTCAACCCACTCATGGAATGAAAAATTCATCTCCTTTCCATTCACAAAAGAAGTCACTCGGTTATCATATTCTGATTTCTCAAAGCTTACAAACTCATAAAATTGTTTCAAAATCTTTGTATAGTAGGGGCCATTGTTGTTCAAAAAGAAATCTCCCCACTTTTGATATTCCAGTACTTTGAACACTAATGACATTCTAGGCAACAACTATTCCATGAACATCTCATTTTCAATCACTATAACTCTATTTTTCAAATGAGGCTTCATTGGTCGCCTACCAGACCTAGTTCTACCAACACTACCACTTTCTTCTAGCACAGACATTTTCTTCTTTGCACACGGCTCATCAGTGTCATATCTGATGGTAGGAAGTTTGGTTTTTTTCCATCACTGGTTTGAGGGATTTAGGGTTTTCGAGAGATTCGGTAGCTAAGGTTTGAGGGTAAGATTTTTAGGCTCGATGGATTGAGAAGTAGCTATGACTTTTTTTTTCATTTATGAATCATAAAATAAATAAATAAAAAGAAATAAAGTGAAAATGATTCATATTCTGGTGCCAGACAGAAGTTTAAAACTACGCACTCATTGGTAGGCTTTATTGGTGAGAATTCCAATCAGTGAGGTCCATTATTGAGGTTATATCACTGAGGTAACATCAGTGATATTACACCGGTGACGTTACATCGGTGAGGTTACATCGGTGAGGTGTTCACATCGGTGAGGTATCTGCTGATAAAGGTTAATCATTCCCAACTCATGCCTAATGTAACTTAACCTATCTGAACATAATGGTTTGGTGAAAATGTTAGCTAATTGATGTTCAGTACCTATATATTCAAGAGTAATATCAGCCTTTTGGTAATGATATCTCAAGAAATGGTGCCTTACATCAATGTGTTTGGTTCTAGAGTAAGATACGGGGTTCTTTGAGATGTTTATTACACTAGTGTTGTCAAAGTTTATAGAAACATGCTTAAAATCATATCCATAGTCCAAAAGAGTGTGTTTCATCCACAGAATTTGTGCACAAAAACTTCCAGCAGCTATATACTTTTCTTCGGCAGTGGAAAAAGCTACATAATTTGGAGTTTTACTACACCAAGATACTAATGATTTTACCAATAAATGACATATTCCAGATGTGCTTTTTCTATCCAACTTGCAACCAGCAAAGTCAGCATCTGAATAACTCATTAACTCAAAGGATTGTCCTTTTGCGTAAAACAAAATTAAGTTTATAGTGTGTTTAAGTTATTGAAAAATTCTTTTAACAGCAAGTAAATGAGATTCTTTTGTATTATCTATACATCTTTCACACATACACACACAAAACATAATATCTGGTCGACTAGAAGTAAGGTAAAGTAAGCTTCCAATCATACCTCTGTAATTGTTTTGATCCACTAGTTTTCCAACTTCATCTGCATCCAATTTACAGATTGTACTCATAGGAGTATCACTTTCCATAATACTATCCAAACCAAAACGTTTTAAATGATCCTTTTTATATTTACATTGATTTAAAATAATACAATTTTCATTTTCAAAAAACTTGAAATCCAAGAAAATATTTGAGTTCTCCCATTAAACTCATTTCAAATTCATTTTTCATACTCTTTGAAAAATAAATACATAATGATTTTTTAGAAGATCCAAAAATAATATCATCAACATAGATTTGTGCTATTAAAACATCTTTGGAAATTCTTTTAATAAAATGAGTTGGATCAGCAATCCCTTTAGTAAAACATTTTGAAATAAGAAAATTACTAAGCTTCTCATACCAAGATCTTGGAGCTTGTTTTAAACAATATAAAGCATTATAAAGTTTAAAAACATGAATTGGAAAATGAGGATTAGTAAATCCAGGTTGTGGTTAAACAATAACATCATCAATTATAGAACCATTTAGAAAATCGCTTTTGACATCAATTTGATATAACTTAAAATTTAGATGAGTAGTATAGGCAAGTAAGATCATAATGGCTTTTAATCTGGTTACAGGGGAAAAGGTTTCTTCATAGTCTATACCTTCCTCTTGACTATATCCTTATGCAACTAGCCTAGCTTTGTTTCTAACTATATTTCCAGAATCATCAACATTGTTTTTAAAAACCTGTTTAGTGCCTATTGTCAAAGTGTCCTTAGGCCTGTCAACTAATTCTCGTACTTTGTATCTTTCAAATTTATTTAACTATTCTTGCATAGCCATTACCAAAAATTTATCATTTATTGCATCATTGACATTTTTAGGTTCAAACTATGAATGAAAGGCTTGATGTTAAACCCAGTTTCTTACAGAAGCTCTAGTCTGTGTCCCTCTATCAAGATTACCAACAACAACATCTAAATGATGATTCATTATAATCCTAGTTGATATATTAAAGGTAGGACTAGAAATTTCAGGTTCATATATAGGTTTAGGTTCAACAGAAGATGATTCTGGAATATGTCGAGAACTGGATATTTTTACAGCAGGTTCTTTAGTTTTATCATTAAGGTCAAGAACAGTCAAATCTTCTTCAAGATTTTCAAGAGAGGTTTTAGGCTCATGTGGATCAGCTTCATCAAACTTGATGTGAACAGATTCTTCCACACATTTGGTTCTTTTGTTAAATACTCTGTAGGCTTTTCTAGTTAAATAATAACTAATAAAAGTTCCTTCATCACTCTTAGAAGCAAACTTGTCCAGATTATCCTTTGTATTGAGAATAAAAACATTGAAGCCAAAGACTCTAAAGTAGATAACTTTTGATTTTATATTATTCCATAGTTCATATGGGGTCCTCTTGAGAACATGTCTAATAAAGACTCTATTAATAATATAATAATCTGTATTCACAGATTTATCCCAAAAATAAATATGTAGGTAATACTCATTAATCATAGTTCTTTCTATTTCATGAATGATTCTATTTCATCTTTCTACTACAACGTTCTACTGAGCTGTATTTGGAGCAGAAAAGTTGTGACTATAGCCATTATGTGAGAAATAAGATTCAAACTCATGATTTTCAAACTCATAGCCATGATCAATTCTCAGGGTTTTAATCTTATGTCCACTATGGTTTTCAGCAGACTTGGAGTATATAAAAAAGTAAGAACAAGCTTCACTTTTTTGAGCTAAGAAGTATACCCAAGTATATTTATAAATGACATCTAATAGGACATAGACATAGTGCTTCCCATTTAAACTAGTAACCCTAGAAGGTCCAAACAAGTCCATGTGAATCAAATCGAGAGGTTGAGAAGATGAAACTTCTTTCTTTTATTTAAAAGAAACTTTATATTGCTTTCCCTTTTGACAGGGATTACAAACTTTGTCTGATGGGAATTAAAGTTCATGTAGGTCTCTAACTAAGTTATTCCTAGTCAATTTTATAAGTGAATAGATGTGGTAGTGTCCTAATATTCTGTCCCAAATCCAAGATTCTTCATTAAAAGCATTTAAACAAGTAACATTTCGCTTATCTACATAAATCAGATCAATAGCATAAACATTTTCATTTTTTAAAGCAGAATATACTAAAACATTTTTAGAGTTAGAAAAATTACAGGAATCATTATAAAATTTCACATTAAATCCATCATCACATAATTGAGAAATACTTAAGAGGTTATACAAAAGTCCATCAACAAATTAAACTTTAGAAATCAAAACTGAATTAGTGTTACCAATCTGGCCTAGGTCGATGATTTTTCCTTTAGAATTATCACCAAAGGTGACATGTCCTATATCAACTTTTATTAAACTCTTGAAGGATGAGTAATATCCAAACATGTGTCTTGAACGTCCACTGTCTATGTACCAAACCTTTTTGTGAGAACTCTTCATGTAGGTTTCCTAAAAAACAGATTTAAACAGAAAATGATTTTGGTACCCAAATCTTCTTGGGTCTAGACAGGTTAGCAATCACAGCTTTAGTTAACCAGATTTGTCTTATGGGTCTCATATAATTTACAGAATCAATAGATTTTGAAATATAGATATTATTTGATATATAACCATATGAATAACTATTTGAATCATATGAATTTCCAGAGCTGGAATAAGACGAATTTTGTCCAGATTTTGGAATAAATCGTGTTTTAGTGAACTGTCTTTGTCCAGGTTGGTATCCCAAACCAGTAGTTTATTTTGGTGCAACTTGATTTACTAACATTTGAGTAAGTGTATATTTTCCCTTTGTAAACTTTTTTTACACCCCAAGCATCCATGGTATGCTTCCCTTTGAATAATACAGTAGCGTGTGTTGTACGCAACTATGAGTTCTAACCCACACCACAACCAATCAAACTAGATGTTATGAATAGTAATACCCACTTTTTGGAATTTTATAATTTTCATCTATCAAAATTGACTTAATTTTTGGATTCTAAATATTGAAATTATCCTAGGGTAAAATTTTGGAACTTTTCGTATAACATTTATATTTGGATGAATAGTGAAAATTACTGAACTTTAATTAAAACCAACCTTTTTAATCGAAATAATTAATAGTGATAAATTATGAATTTGAGTTGTTTTAAAGTATATTTAGAATATAGTTTTACCATTTAATACAATTTTGGTCATTGGACATAATTTCACAATTAAACCGGAAATGAACAAGTGTCAATCTTTTGATAGTTATTATCTCTTAAAAACACGCTTTTTGGTTTAACAAGGGGAATTAATTTTAAATTAATTTCTTCCACTTTTGTGTTTTAAATTTGGAAAAATGTATTCCATATTTAGAATTTGGATGTCTAAATTGTGTAAATATGTAACTTTTATTTTTAGACATTGTGAATAATTACTTTGGTAAATATTTTATTTACCATGGTTAAAGGGTAAATCTGGTAAATAAGGGATAAAAATAATATTATAATAACAATAAATTACCCTAAAACGTTTCCTAACCTTATAGGTGGGTACATGTCCAACCATGGGAAAATTTGGGTCTATTTTGGGACCTCATGGAACCACTTGTAGGTGATAGGGACACTTAATTTAAATTAAGTTAAAATAAATACAAAAATGCATAAGCATATATCTTTTAGAAAAACAATTTTTAAACAGGGATATATATGTTGTATTTTCGACTATAAATATTAATTAGAAATATAAAACGATTTCCAACATAATTTTATTTTATTTATAATTTTTAGACATTAAATAAGTTATGTTATTTTTGACACAATAGTGATGCAGTAATTACCTAATTAATGAAAAATTAGGATAATTGATATTATAAATACACAAATAAATGTAATTTGAGATTTTTTATAAATAACAATAATTTTATAGGTTATAATGACATATTAGGATTGATTTAAATATATTTTTTTGAAGTAATCATTCTGTTATGATTTTTACAAAAATCAATTATTGAATAGTGTCAAAAATGATATAAAAGGGTTTTTTAAACAAATATTATATTATTAATTGATATTAAATTACTAAAAAAATATGGTTCATCCAAGATACTTATATCCTGATATTTGTATCATTAATAGACCACTTGGGGGTATCTTTTATGTATATAGTATGTTTATTTACCATATAATATAAAAATACAAAGAGACATTGCAAAAGTGAAACTAATTAACTAATAGTTAATACTTAAAGATAAGGTTAATATAGTAACCCAAACCTGTCTAAATCGTATTGTATGAGTGGTTTTCGACCTATCCCCACCTTAACCTTTAAATAATCCACTTTGGATCCATTAGAAACCAAATATGAATTTATTATAAAATAATATTTCTCACTTTTCCAAAGGTTCCCCTCACCCCTCTTATAAAATGGAACTCCCCCTTATCATTAATTCACACCCTCAAAGCCTTTTGGTTCGGAAAACCCCGGCCCATGTACTCTCTCAACATCCATCAATTCATCCTAGAGGCATTACTTTAGTCAGAAATCCAACATAAGGGTCCCTTTTGATCAAATCAAAAGGAAGAACCAGAAGAAGAGGTAATGATTTTACCACCTTTTTTCAAGTTCCTTTCTTCTTCCACTTATTCATTATTTGTTATTACCATTCTATAATAATAACTCCAGTATATTATATATACTTTGATGTTATTATAAACATGGTACATCCATATTTTATTATTCTATCCATCCTTTGAATGACATGTCACCATGCGTGCGTACTTTCAGCTTACCGTCTCCGCGTCATGGTGTAATTGTTATTCAAAATATTATTATTTGGATGGGTATAATAATGATGTTTAATTCATTTAAATAATAAATATAACATGATAATTATTCAGTATATATGATATAACATCCAATTAAATATTATTTTAATATCAAAAGAATGATATTGTCGCTCGTGCGTACGTACGGACTACCGTCTCCACGAATGCGATGAGATTCATTATCCATCATATCCATTCAAGTCTAATTCTTATTTGATGATTAATAATAATGTTTAAGGACTTAATATCATTCTGGATATGAATATGATACAACCTATCCATAAAAAACATGGATTATGTGACAAAACATATAAAATAAAAAGACTAAGTTAACACCCGAAACGACAATAATATTAAGATATTATTAACAAATCAATGTTAAAAGATCATATATGATATCATATCAATGTATATGATTCTTGTATAATTTAATAACAATTATTTCACCATTATACAGGAGTTTAACCTACCCCCAACCATGGAAATGTACAAGGGAAGGGTTTATTTTGAAATCTCTTCATTATTTGAGGTTGTTTATATGTAATAATCTTCTGGGATTTCTTTATCATCCACATCCATGTTTCTTAAAAAAAAATTCAAAACAATTTTACTATTTACAAGAATATGGTTTAAAGTCATTTATACCCTTGTTTGACTTTTTATAAGAGGTTTATAAAGGAATCTTTCTGTCGTTTTCCAAACAAGGTGCTTTTTAACCTTTTCGAAAGAATTAAGGTAAGAATGTTTTTTTAACTTATACAGCGGCTGCGACTATTTTCTACCATTATAAAATCTTTGAAGTTTCCCTTACAAGATTATAAGAAAATGTTCAAAGTAAATGTTTTATTTTATAATTATCTGACTCTTAAATTATTTCAAAATAGGAAGAGATACTTCTCTAAAAAGTGTTTTGATTTCATCTATGTCAACATCCTTTGATGGATTTTTAGCTTATTTGAAGTTGATTTATTATGATACAAAACACCCATATTGTATTGAAGTTTTTGTGATTTGTTTGACTGTGGATGTGTTATTTTTATACCATTCATGGTTTATGGAGAAAGTATTGACATTTCATATGCTAGTTTTAATACGAATGTTTATGTTATGTTTAAACCAGTTCATATGAGGAATGCATTGGACTTAATATGTGATGGGTGGAGCCCGCTATAGCTCCTCGATGCATCGGTAGGTCTCATGAGACAAACTAGTGTCTTGGCACAAGGCCTTGACAAAATCTTATTTGTAGTCTTGGCATGAGGCCTTGGCTATGTGGTTATGATAGTCTGGCATTATGCATTCCATCATTATAAAAGTGGTTATTGATATTGCATGTGATTATTCAACTAGTAGAATATCCATGTGAATAATTATATGGCATTATTTCATTTTATTTCTTCCATATTATTCTAAATTTCAAGTTTTAAAAGGCTTTGGTTTTAGTTATACATTTCCTTAAATGTTTATGATTATTTATGAAAGTTTTCACTATATTGTTATCCTTACTGGGCATTTGAGCTCACCCCTTTCTATGTTTTATTTTTCCCAGGATGTGAAGAGGTATTTTATGAATGACCTGCCGGGATAATACGAGGGGATATGAGTGTGGAATATGGAGACAATATTGTTGTAGTCTTTCATTTTATGATGTAATTTAAACTTTATGAATGTATCTAGTTATTCCAAGGCTACTAAACTAATCGGTCTCTTGAGACTTCATCTTTCTTGTGATCATGCAAATTTTATGTAATAATGCACAGACTCTAGGTAACCGGGGTCGGGGAGTTACAACTTTTCTAATTCATTTCTAAGTTTCTCATTAGACATTTTCATTTTAGTATTTTCCTTAAACAATTAAGCATTCTTTTCCTTCTCTATATCAAAGGAAGATTTAACATCGGTAGTGAGAACATGTTGTTTCTTTAGTGACTTATATTTGTCCTTAAGTTCATTACATGTTTCTTCCAGTATGTTACAATATTCAAATATTTCAGCCTTAGAAATATTTTCAGAATCAGAATTAGATTCTGCATCATCTACAGAATAATAGGAATTTAAAATATGAGGATCTAATGTTTCCTCAGATTTGTTGGTCATGAAAAACATGTTGGCACGATTATTTTCTGAATCAGAAACTTCAGATTCACTTATGTTGTCTTCTGAATCACTCCAAGTATCTTTCATAGATTTCTTGTACTTCTTGTCCTTGTAATCATATTTATTTTTGAATTTTAATTTTGGACAGTCAACCTTGATGTGTCCTTTTCTCTTGCATTCATAGCAGACTATATCATCTTCCTTATCAGACTTCTTCCAATCCTTCTTATAATGACCCTTGTTGTCATACTTTCCTTTGTAGTTTGATTTTCTGAAGAATTTATTCTTCCTATAGAACATCTTAAATCTCCTGGGTATTTGAGCCATTTCCTCATCACTGTCTAAATCCAAATCTTCACTAATTGAACTTTCAGTTGGTACATGTATTTTCTCCTTGTCTTTTCTCTTAGAAGCAGTAGACTTGAAAGCCACAGATTTTCTCTTGGGTTCATCATCTTCTTTCTTAATTACTTTAAGTTCATCCTCATACATCATAAGCTTACCTATTAATTTTTTAACAGGTAGTGTGATGATGTCGCTTGATTCTCTAATGGAAATAGATGTGCCTCTCTATCTTTCTATTAGACATCTAAAGATTCTCATAATTTGTTCTATTTCAGGAACATCCTTTCCAAGATATCTCATAGTATTGACAATCTCACTGAACCTGAGGTACATGTCAGAAATAGGTTTGTCAGATTTCATTTTAAAATATCATATTTAATAGTATAGGTATTTAGCCTCATTTCTTTAACATTGGTTGATCCCTCATGAAAAATACTTAAAGTATCCCATATTTCATAAGATGTTTTACAAGAAGAAATTCTATTAAACTCTTCATCTCCTAAAGCACAATATAGGGCATTCATATCTTTACAATTATTATTGTAAGCAGTCTTGGTAGGTTCATCCCAAGTTGTTCTATCAGTTTCTTGAATTTTATATTGTGACTATATAGTAGTCCAGATATCAAAACCTATACTTTCCAAATGGATTTTCATCTTAAGTTTCCACTGGTCATAGTTTGTACCATTAAAGAAAGGTGTCTGGTTAGAAGGAGAACCTTCTAGTCTATTATCCATAGCTAGATTTTAGAAAATAATTTTAAAGAGATGAAATTTAGAAATAACAGAAATTTAAGATCTTTAAACATGCAACTAAAATCATAGTTAAAAAACATAATGTTTTGAAAACTTTTATTAATAAAAATGACCACTGATACCAAATTTTGGTTGGAGTGGACACTCAAGAGGGGTGTGAATTGAGTTACAATTAAAATTTCTATTAAAAGTATTTCTCTTAAAATCGGCGTATTTAAAAACAAAGTAAAACTATAATGAATTTATACAGAGTGTAAATGATCAATTAGTTTCTAAAGATTGACTAGGTCTCAGCTAACTTAATCTGAAGATAAAATTGACTTTTGAAACTAACTTACTGGTTTACAATAAGTATAATCACTTGCTAATTTAACTATCAAAGTAGCTTTAAAAAAATTATATTTCAAATTAGTTAGCAGCGGAATATGAAATATATAGTATACTTATGACTTAAACAAAAATGAACAGGAGATGTAACCAAGAGGTTCAGTCTCAAGCTGAGACTTAGTCCTACCAAACAATTTATATAAATTGATCCACACCCTAGATTGGGGTAAACAACAATACAATACTGTCCAGGTCTAAAGACCTCTATCACAGTTCTACATGGGAAAACAAACAACAGCTCACAACTGTCCAGGTCTTACTAGACCTATACCACTATCCACAGTGGGATACAAAGGAGTTATAAGAGTTTGAATGAGAATTTTAGAATCCTCCAGCTTAGCTCAGGAGATAGTGTGTGTCAAATAAATAGGATACAAACACTGCTCAAAATTTAAATGAATGAATCACTATAGAAGATTTGAATATTTTTAGGAAAGAATTAGTGATTGGCAGTGCAGCTTTGGACTTGATTGATTAGTTAGAAAAGCTTCTGAGTCCTTCTCTAGTTTTTGTTCTGAAAAACAGAGTGTCGTTTTCTTCCTTTGTTCCAGGTTCATCTTATCAGTCTGAGTGCATGCAGTGTTTGTTGTAGTTCTTCACTCAAGATGCATCTTGTGTTCTCCTCTAGAGATAAATTTCTTCGTGTATGTCCAGTGTTCTTGGACTATGGATGTATTCTGGTGTGAATGCACCACTTTTGAATGATGTTTAGCCTTTTTATTTTTCACCCTTCACGTGCCTTCTTAGTTCCTTGATTCTCTCTCTTTCAATCAATATCATGTTCACTTCTTTCCTCCTCCTTTTCAGCTAGGACTTTATCTTCCCTTTTATAGATTCCAGCACTGGAAAATGGGAATGATTACCTTTTGTATGGGTACTAGGTACGGTTTCCAGGCATGGCAACAGAAATCATTAAAAAACATTAACTGCCTTAAATACAACAAATGTAACCATCAGCATAATAAATAAATATTTTTGAGAATATTGAGTTTGACTAGTTGGTCAATCATTAGTAGCCTCCTATTGGTAGATGTGTTCGGTGGATTTCCTGTAACAGTGACCTTCCATCAGTAGCTCTTTGAACATGTATCGGTAGCTCTTTCTGTCGGTAGCTCTTGGTATCGGTATCTCCTATCAGTATACTTACTCTATCGGTAGATCGGTAGACTAGTTCTATCGATAGCTCAATTCTATCATTAACTGTCTGTATCAATCGCTCTTACTTAGTTCCAGTGATTATGTGTATTAGTAGACTTATGCACATCAGTAGCTCCATTATGAACTATCGGAAAACGTGTTCTATTGATAGCTATCTGCATCAGTGACCTTGTTCTATGCTTACCGGTAGATTTGTACATATCGGTAGCTCTGTACATATCAGTATCTCGTCGTATCGGTGACTCTGTCTATCGGTAGACTAAGGTCTATCGGTAGACTAAGTACTGATAGCTATGTATCAGTAGGAATATGCAGATCAGTGACTAACACTTATCTTTTTTATGAAAAACATATCCGATTGGATTATAATTACTTAAAAACTCATGCAACCATGGATAAAAATTGATTAACATATTTCAAGCATTATTTTAATATTATTATCATAGGTTGAGAGAATTAGAATATAGCTAAACATTAATTGGGATTATCAAAGTATGTAAAAGCATAGTTGGGATTATCAAAACAGATGAGGTTAACAATAATATTTGTTGTTAAAAAATATAATAATATATGTTTTACAACTTATATATTGTTTTTAACCATTACATATGGATAATGTAAATTTATAAAACAAAAATATTTTGTGATGATCAATAAAATGCTAAAATAATTAAAAGATATGTCTTTAATGTTATATATGGTGATTCATCCTAACATATATAAAAAATTATATTTAAGACAATTAAATATAATATATGTTCATTAATAACATATAATTTCTATTTTTGAAAAAATATTTCAATTTATATCATATTCCTTATAGGTAAACAAGTAAACTAGTCATGAAAACCAAGGAAATTAATGCCACCCAAAGATATGATTATATTTTATAAATAATCAAGAAGCTCACAAATGAACATAATAATATTATAGTTAATAAAAGATATGTAAAAATGGTTCTGAATTAATTAATTAATTAATTTTATTATATTATATAGAACATTATGATTATTTTTAGAACACATTTTGATATAATGTAACGGATTCTTTCAGAACCTCTAATTTTTTCTTTAGGTTATGCATTCTATCTCATTAACCAATGTAATTCTTCTCTAATTTTTTTTACTTCTACTAAATTATCTTTATAAAATCCAAACTCCTTTATCAATATCATATCATCCTTTTTTGTGGGGTAATTTCAAATTTTAAAAATGTTCCCTTCTCAATTCATCCCAATAAGAGAACCCAATTAAAGGGAACATCTGGAATTCTCACACATTTTAATATACGCTCTATAATCTATTTTCTAACGCCATTACTTTCCTAAAATAGCTCATTTTATCATGAAAACCATGCTGGTTAATTTTTGGTTTTATAAAAACAATTACTCCATTTACTTTATAAATAATCATTAAAATTTTCTCTTAAACTTCACTAATGTGTCTAATTTTTAATGTTTCTTAAATATTATTTTTCTATGTAATCACTTCATTTTGACATCATTTATCATTTTTTATTCCTATTTTCCCTTAAGGATGGCCATTTATGATTTAAATCCATTCATTCATGGACATAATTATGATACACCCATTTTTTATGACTTAAAATATGATTAATATGCCCATATATTTTCATTGGTAACCCTTATGTTTATTAATTTAGTATAATTGTTTATGATGAAACCATATTCTTTAAAATGTTATGCGTTTTTCACCCTGGTATCACTCCAATGCAGTGGGTAATGTTTATTCTCATGAGACATTATTTGAAATGGTCTTCTTTGTTAGCCTTTAATCATGATCCTATATGTCAAATGGTCTTGGAGGTTAACATTAACTCATAGTAATGTAATTTTGTATGATGTTTATAAATTTCTATGATTCCATCATTACATGAACACTAGTTCTGTTTATTATGATTCAATAAAATTATTCATTTTTAATGCCTTTTTTTGTCATCATGTTATGACTTCTATCCCATGTGATAAGCTTTATTCATATTTGAATTCCCTTGCATGGATTTTTAGCTCATACATTTTTTCTTTTATTTCCCAAGTTATCCTATAAATATGTAAGAGCTTAATGGGAGATAGTATATCATTATTATGATTAATTAAAATTTGTTTTTATTTTGGTTCCACATTTTAAACATTATGTACTAATCTTCCAAAGACACTAGATTTTAAGATCCTTGGTTTTTATTTAATAGATAATTATATTTGAAATCCTATAAAAATATGTATAAAAGTTTGGGGTCATTATAGTTTGTATCAGATGATGGTTTAGTTATTTTAAGAGATTTGGACTATAGAAAATTAGTTAGAATTTGATGGATAATTCTATAACCATGGATAACCTATATTAAAACATAGTGAATAAAAAGTTAGGATATACATTTAACTTATAATTTTTTCTTTAAATATTATTTATTTATCTTTTTTATGTTTAAATTTTTAGTAATTATCATCCCAATGTCTATTTTTTGATGAATTAAATGATTAAAACCAGAATCAAATAGTGAAAGGTAATATTGTCATCAATGGTTCTATGCATTATTTCATATCATTAATGTTTATTAAAACAATTAAAACACCCCCTAAAAATATAGAGGTTGAGTTATCTATGAGAATATAATATGGGTAAATTTTTTCATCTAATGTATATAACTCCTCCCCAGTTATTGTTTGTGGACAGCACCTCCCGGTAAATATTTTCTTACATCCGTTGGTGGATTTTGATGCTATATTGGGAATGGATTGTATATTTTTATACAAATCCATCATTAACATTCAGGAAAGTGATATCACTCGTCACATCCCATGGAATACTCCAATTCTAGACAACTGTAAAGAGGAAAATGAATCTGTTTTGGAATAATTGTCTTAATTTTGGATATTTTTTCCTTATGAGTAAGCATATCTATCAAAAATTATTGATACAATGGAGCAGATCATGTTCTAATACATTACCATTATGAGGGACTACACTAATGTGTTCCACAAAGAGTTTCCTAGTCTTCCACATGAATGGGGAGTTGAGTTCCCAATTAAACATATTCCTGGATCTTTGCATATATTAATGAAACATTATTGAATGGCCACCACTGAGTTGGAAGAAATGAATAATAAGTTATTGAAGAATATGTACAGGGGTTTTATTTTCATGAGTGTATCACTATTAGGTGTTCTAATCCTCTCCATCAAAAATATGGATGGATTTATAAGCCTATGCGTTGATTATAATGATATCAACAAAATCATGATAAAGAACAAGTATCCCCTACCACAGATAGATGAAATGTTCGGGAAACTAAATGGGGACAAGTATTTTTCTATGGTAGTCTATCTATTGGGATATCTCCAATTAATGGTGAGAATGGAATATATTCCAAATATTAACTTTTGAATGAGGTATGGACATTCTGAGTTCACAGTGATGCCCTTAAGACTCACTAATTTTCCATAAATGTTCATGGACTTAATGAATAGATTCTTTAGAGATTACCTAAAAAAATTGAAAGTGTTTATTAATTATATAATAATATAATCAATGAGAAAGGAGGTAAAAGATGTGTATTTTAGTACTATACTGATGAAATTTTGAAGGGATCAGCATTATGAAAATTACAGTAAATGTGTGTTCCAGATGGAGAAATTTTCATTCTTGGGGCATGCTATCCTGAGAAAATGAATATATATGCACCATTTAAGGTTGATGGAAATTGAGGAGTGGCTGAGAACAAAATTTTTAATAGATATCTATAGTTTCTATGGTCTAGCTGGGTATTATGAAAAATTTCTAAAGAACAACACACAATTTCCAAACCTAATATCCAACCAGACTTGTAAGGGAGTGATGTTTTTTTTTGGAAAATTGAATGTGAATACTATATCAAAGAGTTGAAAAAAAGGATTATTACTGCACAAGTTCTAACACGTCAAACAAGTGATAAATTTTTACGTTGTATAGTTATTCTTCAAATAATGGATTAGGTTGTGCACTTATGAAATGCAATAAAGTGATATCTTTTGCCTCAAGGAATTTGAAAATTAATGACCAAAATGATCCCGCACATGATATGGAGTATTCAGTTGAGATATTTGAATTGAAAATATGTCTTCATTGTCTCTATGTGGAAAACTATGAGATATATAGTGGTAATAAGAGCTTAAAATATATATTCACATAGAAAGAGCTTAATATGAAGAAATACATATGATTGGAACACCTCATAGATTATTACTTCTCAATCAACTACAATACTAAAAAATAAAATAATGTGGTGGATGTCAAATGTATAAATGATTAATCATATTAATCACTGATGAAAATTGAGAATTATTTAATATTCCTATACCAATAAAGTATAAGCATGGGAATCATTAAGGAATTAACATCTTCAATCCTTTCTCAAATTATTTCTCAACCATCCCTAATAGAGAATATAATGTGTTATAAAATAAATTATGTGGAAATTCAGAAAAATATTAATTCTATCAAAAATGGGAAATCTTCAATGTTCAAAATGGTGAAGAAGGGGTCATGAGATTTGGGTCATGAATATGTCAACCATCTAATACAAAGATTAATAAATATCTTCTAAATGATGCACATTACTTAACCTTCTCTATTCACCGAGGGAGTAGAGAGATGTATTGTGAACATCTAGAGCACTATTGGTGGGACAATATGATGAAATAGATCATTGAACATTCATCAGAGTGGCCTTTATATTATCAAGTGAAGTATGAAAAGAAAAATTATAAGGGGTGATTCATCATTTACCCATACCAATATGGAAATTGGTAATCATCACCATGAACATTATTACTATAATTCCAAAGACATCCTTTGGAAATAGTTTTATATGGGTTATTCTGGATTGCCATACCAATACATCTCACTTTATTACAATTATAGAGAACATATAATTTTGTAAAAATTCATGGATATGCATCAGAGAAGTGGTAAGGCTTAATAAAGTAAAACTATTGATTATTTCCAATCAAGAACTGAGATTCACATGATGTTCTAGAAAAGTATCCAATATTCTCTAAACACTAAGATGAACTTGAGTATAGTCTATCATCCTCAAAATGATTTCCAATCTAAGGGGACTACTTAGACACTACAACATGTGTCGAGATCAAGTTATATGGATTTAAAATGAGGATTGTACTAACATAAACCTCTGTTCGAGTTCTTTTATAACAAAAATTTCCACTAAAGTATTCAAATGGATAATTATGGTAAAAGATGTAGAACACCAGCTTTTTGGGATGATGTAACTGAACAAAAGATACATGGACATAAAATGGTCTATGAAATGGTGGAAAAGGTAAAAACCATTTAGTATCACATCAAGGAACCATAGATTTGATAGAATATCTATGTGGATAATCATCTATGGGACCATGTGTTTAAGGATGGAGACATTGTATTCATCTGCATATCTCTATTGAAGAGGATAAATATATTTGTTAATAATGTATTGTTGAGCCCATAGTACATTGGCCCCCCAAAGATTATTAATCATGTCGGAGTTGTGGCCTATCAACGAGAACTTCCACCAACACTGATTCAATTACACAACGTATTCCACAAATCCATATTGTGAATGTACATACTGTATCCCTCAAATGTACATAATTTATAGGTGGTACATTTGAAAATGGATCTCTCTTATTAGAAGCATAATGTGAAGATCATAAACCCTAGAGATAAAGTTATAAACAACAAGACTACTCACCATGTAAATGAACTAATGTGGAACTATAATTATAATGTAAAAAATGGAAACCGTAGGAAGAAATGATGGATATTTACCCAAATATGTTTTCCTCTTATTTTTTAATACGAAATTTTAAGGAAAAAATTTCATAAGTGGGGAAAATGTAATGACCTAGAATTCTATCAATAAAACATTAACTTATTATGATTATATATATATATCCCATAATGTCACATATAGAACACAATAAAATATTTATAAATGAATAATAAATGAAATATGTGGTTTTTATTGAAATAAAGAAACATAAACGAAGATAATAGTTACCTGACCTTTGGAATAATAATACAATCCTTATGAATACTAAATCAACCAATAGAATAGAAACCTCACCTGGTAAAGTATAAATTAAATTTATATATCACATAAATGAAAACATGATAAAGGTATATCATAGTATAAGTAAATAAATATTTTAAGAATTATTAATTAAGTGTTGTAATTTTATAAAACATAAATGGTTATTTATAATTTTATAATTAATATAATAATTTAAGATAAATTTTATCTTCATAAAATTGATTCATTAATAAATATTTTATTTTATTATGATTATAAGATAATTTTATGACATCTTAATTAATTTTTCAATGGTTTTTAAAATCATTTATAATTTTAATATCGAAATTTTGTAAATAAATGATTATTTTATTTAAAATTTAGATTTATAATATATTAAAATTATTTTCAAAAAATGAATTAATTTTTTCCTTTCTTTTTCATAAATTGTTATGGTGAAATTAATTATTTTTTCTAAAATAGTTGAATTTTTGTGATTAGTGAAATATGATAATTTACGTAATATAATAGTATAAGTTAAATAAACTATTTCTTGAGTCATCAATGAGGTAAGAACAATAATCTAGAAACATCCTTTTACTTTTACAATATCTAGAAATCTTAATCAAACTATTCATTATCTTGAGCCAAAACACTAAACTAAAGAAAAAGTTAATCAAAAAACACTCCTCTCATCTCTTATAAATACCACCCCTCGCCACCTCTTTTCCTCACACATCTAAAGCATTGAATTTTGTCCAAATTATATTGAAATTTCTTCCCAATTATCATCCCAATGTTTAGGATCCATTTTTTTCAATATAAATATAAATATCAAGTGCCTCAAGGCGGTTCTCAATGAGAATAATTCAAGAGGTAAAAACTTGTTTCCTTTTCATTTCATTTCTTTTCAATTTCTTTTCTTTTATTGTTCTAACTTACCTCCGCTTTTCCAAGTGACATGATAACTCAATTATAACTTATATAATTTAATTTTTTAATTTTAATAGAGAAACCCATCATCATTGTTTCCCTACCCATTTGTTCTACATATGAAAATATCATCTCTGATGTGTTGATTTATCGCATTCAAGGATAATGTGTTTGCAATATCAATTACTACATTCATGGATGGTCATAAAACAATTTTATGGTTATATAAAAAAAAATTTATATTATTAATTTTTCATGAAATATTATATATAAATATTATTAATTAATAAAATAAAACCAGTACGTGATGATCAAGAAAATTCCAAATCAATCTAAACGGGTATCTATAAATTTTTCTCTAATGAATCCTCATCAGAAATAGAAATAGATTTATATTTTTGACAATTTAATATTATATAATATAATTAATAATATATAATTATAGTTCTAGGTAACTATTCTCATTTTACCTGCTTTTCTATTTAGGTAAATAAGTAAATTGATTATTAAAACCAACGGAACGAATGCACGAAAAAGATATAATTATATTTTATAACTTATAAAAAATAACATAAATTCACTTAATATAATTATAATATATAAAATATATGTATTAATGGTTCTAAATTAATTAGTTATTTTATTTTATTTTATTATCTAAGACATTTTTATCATGTCAAAAACACTTTTGGACATATGCTAAGGGATTCCTTCCAAACATCTATTTTCCTTAAGGTTAAGAATTCACGTTTTTAGCTAAATGTAATTATTATATAATTTTATGTAATTATTATAGATTATTTTTCTATGTTCCAAAATCATTTATCCATATCAGATCATTTTTTTATGTGGAATTACATGTTTTAAAAAGGTTCCCTTCTTAATTCATCCCAATAAGTTAAATCGATTAAAGGAAACTTCCTGATTTCTTACTCGTTTTCATTGCGCTCCATAATCTTTTTTCAGATACCATTATTTTCATAAAATTAATCATATTTTCATGAAAAACTATGTTGGATAATTTATATTTTTATACAAACAATTATTCCTTTTTCTTTCAAAAGAACCATTAAATTTTTCCTTTAAACATCACTAATTTGACTCATTTCTAAAGTTTCTTAAACACTCTCTTTAAATGTTTTCACTTTAGTTTGAAATCACATATAATTTGTTATGCCTAGAATCCATTATTAATGTCACTTTATGATTTAAATACATTCTTTCATGGATACCTTTATGAAAGACTCTATTTTTATGCCTTATAACATGATTACGACACCAATTTATTTCCATGGGTAACCCTTATGTTTATTCCTTCTGTATAATTATTCATGTGGAACACATATTCGTGAACCTATTAATATGGGTGTGACCAGGTATGAGTCTAATTAATTCTATAGTGTTTGGGCTTGTGATATTTCATGTTTAATGGTTATGGTGATTTTCCTTGTCCCATGATCTTTTAAGTGAAATGGTCTTAGTGGTTAGCCTTCACACATGCTCCCCAATATGCAATTGTTTTGATGGTTATCCTTGATTCATGAATATGTCATCTTGTATGTTGTTTTAAAATTTCTACTATTCCATGATTACATAATCCCATGTTTTGTATGTTATGCTTCTATATACTTATTCATGTTCCATGCCTTTTTATTTCTTCATGTTATTCCTTCTAACCCATATAATATGCTTTATTCATATTCTAATTCCCTTACTGGGATTTTTATATCATCTCATTGTTATGAATTCTTAGGTTATACCTATGCATATATAATATTTCAATTGATGTTATGATCTCATTATGATTATTAGATAAATATTTTTTATTTTGGTTCCATGTTTTTAGTTTTATTCAACTAATATTTCAATGACACTGGACATTAAAATACATTGATTTCATTTCATGATTAATTATGCTTAAAATAATATAACAATATGTTTAAAATTTTCTGGTTGTTATATTCTTACTTGTCCACCTTAAAATTATTTATTATGGATATTTTAAAATATGATTCAGAGGATTATGAAGGTATTCATGGATTACTTTTCAATAGTTGAAATCACATTTGAATGTTGTTGGAAAAATATAAAACCTATTTTGGAATTATTTTATTCCAAAAACCATTTTCTAAAGTGGGATAAATATAAATTTTTAGTCATTAAGGAAATTTTTATTTTCCACAATGTTTCATATATGGCTATTGAATTTGATAATTTTAAGATAGAGGTGGTTCCAAATATTCCACCTCTTGAAAATTTCTACGATGATAGATTTTCATGGAGCATAATGATTTCAACCAGAGGATAACAATGTATTTTTATAAGGCAAAAAGTCATTTTTATCACTTTAATTAAGTGATATAAAATTTTTATGATGATTTTTGGGATTTATTCAATCTTCCCAGGGAAAAAATAACTTTCTCAACCAATATCACAACCCCTGATTGGAGTTTACCCTTTGAGTTAACATGTGATACTATGGATCTTATTATAGGGGTTGTTTTGGGGTTTATGAAATACAAGCTATCTAATATGGCATATTATTCTAGTGGATACATATATGATTCCAAATGTAATTACACTGTGACTGAGATGGAGATCTTATTATTATTTTTTCTAATGAAAACTTTATGTATTATTTGATTGGATCAAAAGGTATATTATATTTTTACCTTTCTACCCTAAAGTACCTTATTACAAGGAAACAAATAAAACTAATAATGATGAGTGGAATTATCTTATTATAGGTATTTTATTTGGAATTTTATGAAAATCAAGGATCAGAAAATGTTATATCTAAACACCTATCTAGGCTGACCAATTCATTAAGTGCTAACCCTAAATTGGTAAATTCATTTTTTCTAGATGAATAAATATTTAAATTTAATGATAATAAGACTTCTTGTTATGAATATTTCTTAAATTTATCTAGTGTATCAATTATTCTAAGGGATATTACATAAAATAGAAGAAATAAATATAATTAATACCTTAATTAATATTTGTGGGATGATCCATTATTACTTAGGAGGTGTGTTGATGGTATCATTATGTGGTTTATTATTGGAAAATATATGTTTTCCATTTAAAAGGATTACCCTATTAAATATTATGAAGACATTGTAGGGGAGAAATAACTACCCAAATGGTTCTTTAATATTAATTTTAATGTACTAAAATTTTAAAGGATGCAAGGAGTTTATTAGTGGGATGTGAGAAGTGCCTAAGGATGGGAAATATTTAATGAAAAAAATGACCTACCTCAAAATGGCTTCTTAATATTGAGATTATTCATTTATGAGGGTTGATTTTGTAGGATATTTTCCTTCTATTCATGTAAATGTGTATATATTTGTGGGTTTTGACTGCATTTCAAAATTGGTTGAGGTATTTTAACCACCTTATAATCAAGCTAATATTATTATAAAATTCATTAAAAATTATATATTTTACAAATTTGGGATTCCCATGGTATTTCCAATGGAACCCACATCAAAAACAATAATTAAAATTATTTAATAGATTAATATGGGTGTTTTCAGAATAATTTAACCACAAATCATCCTCATTCTAGTACAAATTTTGATGTTTAAAATAGTGTTATTTAATAAATTTTAGATAAAATGGTATGTAGAATATGGAAGGATTGGTCCTTAATGTTATATGGGTCCTTCTAGGCCTATATTACTGTATTTAAAATTCCAATAGTAATGTATCCTTTGAGGATAATCTCTAAAAAATTATTCTATTTACCTATGTAATCTCAACATAAGACTTTTTTGGTAGTAAAGGTCCAAAACAATGATTTTAAATCTACTTGGTATTGAGTATTAATGGATATGAGTGAGAAAGATGAGACTAAAAGGGAATACTACGAATATTATAGGATATAAAGGGAAAAGAAAAAGTAATTTAATTTTACTATCATTTATAATAGACACTTAATGGTTGGTTAATGTGTGCTTTTTTTAAATTTCAAACTAATGTTTACCCCTATAAAATTTAAACCAAATTAGTATGAACCTTTCACTATACTTAGAGTGTTAGACAATGGGGTTGTGTGGGTAGTAGAAAAATAAAATAGGCCTTTAATAATTAATTGGAAAAGGATTAAGTCTTAACTTGATGTCCCAATGGGATTGACTTCTATATTTTTTCACTAAAACATAACCATCATTCTGTCAATTCAAGGATGTTAAACTCAGTGTTTATTGGTAGTCAACCCACGATTATCCTTGTTTGTTTATTTTTTTAATAATTACAATTCCACTAATTATAAGCATGATAAATATACGGTTCTTCCTCAATTTACGATTTTTTAATGCACTATGCAACCAGATGGAGTTGAATTCCAAGTGTTTTCAAGAAAAAACAAAAGACATTCATGTTGGAGAAACTAAAACCACACTTCCTATTAGCACATCATTTGATTTTCTTTATATTTTGCAATATAATGATAATATGTTTCAAATTTTTTGAAATTAAATATGACTAACCATGGATTCCATACATAAAAAATATTGTTTGGTATCATTAGAAATAATAAAATTATTAAATATTATTAATATGGTAAATTTTGTTTAATTTATGCATTTTATTCTTCATTCTTATTCTCTACTAAAACTATATCATGCTACATAATAGCTAGCTTTAAACTATGTATGAATATTTCAAAACGTTTATTCCTTATACAATATAAAACATAGTATGGGGGAATTTACCCTTTCTTAACATTATTGAAGATAAAATATATGTTAAAATGATATCACTTACTACAATCATTGTTAAAAAATTTAATTCCTTCCCTATGTTGAAAACATTTAATTTATATCCATTTGAAAATATTTGAAGCTTTCAAATTATAAATGGATGTGTTGAAATTTGTGGAAAATTTTCTCATTGAAATTAATTTATATCATTTTTCATGATTTTCAACAACAAAAATTAAAAAATAATTAGAATTTCACTAATTAAATATTTATTCCTCATAATAATAAGAATAATGTTAAAATATAAGTTTTAAGTGTGTGGTAGGGGTCATATTAATTTAATTTAAATTTATTCCATTAAATAATCATCTGGACTAATTTTTATTTTTCAAATATATTAACATCATGATTCTATTTTCATTTTAAATTTTTGTTAATTTGTATTGAAATAATAGATTACGTTACCTCTTGTAGTGATTAATTTATTCTAATATATAAATAATTTAATCTTATAACATTCTTTACATTTTTATATTAAAAGTTTCACTTTTTTTCAAAAATTGGAAGTGTTATACATTATTAATTGGATTTGAACTTTTGAATAGAGTTAATCTTTCATGGTTTTCCATTTAAATAGGCCATGAAATGAGATCATAATCCATGTGAAATTTTTATTCAAAAATAAAAAATTATTGGATGAGTTAACTATAGTTAAAAATTAATTATTAAAATAAATCATATAATTAGTTGAGATTAATTTTACAAGTCTACGGATTATATATGTCTTTTTAATTGGAGAAAAGAGTATTTTTTTAAGAATAATTAATATGAATTGATGATTGGTATAAATATTTCAAATAATTAAAATTAAAATGATTTTTAAAAAATGAAACCAATTTATTTCTAAACACTTTTTGATTGTGAAATATAAATCATCCTTACCTATTTGAAAGAGAATGTGGCAGAGAACCTTTTAAATCCATAACTTTCTAGGTTTTCACAACCCGTCCAAGAGGGGCCTGAGCCAAGACTATCCCAATTTATCCTTCAATAGGCCATGGGATGGCATCCATCACCAAGTAGGCATATCCCACAAAGTGGAATAATTATCCTAAAGTACATGTACCCATACACACATATCCAATCCCACACAATGCTAAAATTTAAAACCATTGAAATAATTCGTGCATATATATAATATCCCACACTAGGGTTAGATATTAAAGTACTGAAAGGAAACAAAAAGGGGCCAAACAAAACCCCAAACAATAATTTTAAATATTCCAACCTACTCTGAGGGAATGAAAAATATCAAATAATTCTCTTGGAAAAATACCTAAATCATCCAAGTTATATCTATACTCCAGCAGCTCCATGTCCTCCTGGTACAGCTTCAAAATTATCCACATCTACACAAGTCACAACACGTGCAGGAAAATCCCATATAGGGGTGAGTATAATAATACTCAATAGGAAACCCCAAAAACACTAAACATGAAGAACCATGTGTATTCATATCAATAGATTATATAAAAATAAATTTATATATGAAAAAAGAACCCAAATATACTCATGAAATACACCATGACATTAGGCGATCATAACAAACTTCTAGCCACATGAGTTTTCTTAATGAAAGGCTTGTTCCCAGAGAACTCACTAGATGAGCCATACTACCATAATTGATATCTAGAAAATAGGTCTAGTTTATTGGGCCCTACCCAATAAAGCCCATCGGTCTAAGGGGGAAAAGATACATAGACAGGGGTCATGCCCTAAACCACTAGGGGACACCATAAACCCAATCCGGATCAACCTGCAACGTAGCACATCAAACATCAATGATTACAAAAACACTATACATACAAACATCAACATATAGTATCAATAACCTACTAAGAGAGGTCATGCAGATTCCATAATCACTACCACAAAACTGGGCAAGGCCAGCGCCACCCCTTTATCAGCACTAACAAAAAAGCACTGATAAAGGGACCCGCTTTATCAGCGCTTGTATAGTAGCGCTGATAAAGGGTCGACTTCAAAAAAATTAAAAAAATATATTAATATATAAATATAGTTATATAGTTATATTTATATAAATATAATATATAATTTTTAACAATATTTTATATAAGTATAAATGTACATTTACACTTAATATACTTAATATATAAGATATTTAGTGCAAATGGATTCTTATAAAATTAAAAAAATATTTTTAATTAATAATTTGATAATTATTATGGAGTAATAGTCATTTAATAACAATTTAATGAATAAAAAAATAAATAAAATTAAAAAAAGATCCAAAATATGTTGGAAACGCAACTCACACTTCAAACGGCCATAACTTTTGATCCGGGTGTCCGTTTGAGCTCTACCACATATCAAATCGAAGACTGTGACGAGATCTACGTCACTGTGAGCAAGGGAAACCTTGTTCAAGGGATTGTTGAGGCCAAAAGAGGCCCAGAAGGCCTCCAAAACTAAGTTTTTAGTTGGGGTACACAGATTTTTTAACATTTTGTGGATTTTTAGCCTCATTTAAGGGGGTATTATTGGATTTTTTTGGTGGGTACTGATTTTATTCCAAGGTATTACATTAATATTTATATTATTTCTTTGAAATTTTATCAGTTTTTATAATTAACTGCTATTTATAATAAAATATATAACTATATGTACATATTTTTTATATATTCACACCTAAAAATTAAATTTTTTAAATAAGTAATTAAACAAATTTACTTAAAAAATATACTAGATTTATCTAAATAATAACTAATATCCATTTTATTTAAAATACCAATATATGAATATTTATATAACTACTATATATTAATATAACTATATATATATTAATATAACTATATATATTAATATATATATATATATATTACTGTACGAATAAATATAACGACATATATATATAAATAAATATATATATCATGAATAAGAGAACAAATCAATATAGGGTAGTGGAAAAGGATTTAGTTGCGCATGAGAAAGGTCTCGAGATCAAATCCAGGTGGAAAAAAGGGTGCGCGCGCAAGGGTGATTTAAAGGGCTAGTGCTGATAAAGGGTGTAGGAGGTGCAGGGAGGCACTGGATGTGTGGGAAAGCACTGATAAAGGGGGCTCAAGCGCTGAACCCCCCCCCCCACACAATATTGGTAGTATTTTTTAATTTTTTAATTTTTCTTAATTTGTATCAACGCTAAAAAGAAAGCGCTGATAAAAGACCCTTTTATCATCACTTCGTTTTAGCACTGATAAAAGACCCTTTTATCATCACTTCATTTTAGCGCTGATAAAAGACCCCTTTTATGAGTGTTTTTTTTAGCGCTAATAAAAGGGGTCTTTATCAGCACTTTTTGGAGCGCTGATAAAGGGTACCCCCCCCCCCCCCCCCCCCCCCGCCCTTATCTTCGCCAAAATTATCAGTGTTTTTCTAGCACTGTTGATGGCCATTTTTAGCGCTGATAAAATCCATATTTGTAGTAGTGAATCTCTAACTAGTGATGACAGAGTATCTCACTCCAGTCTCAGGAAAGGACACCAAAACTCTCTCTAAGACTTGACCTATATAAGGGATCACAATTTAGGGATGTGGATGTAATTTCACACTATACCATCAATGAAAGGGACCAAGGTAATGGTATCAACCAATACTAGTCCCAACTAAGAAAATTAATAGCCTCAACAACACTTCAAGGGACTATATAGTGTGTCCGAAAGGGTACACAGTGTGTCCTGCTATCCCAAGTCCATCTCGTGTGAAAGAACCTCTCATGGCATGTTTTATCCATATGCACGGAACCTAGAAGTATATAAATGGTTCGTAGAGACAAATGATTTCCTTTATATATTTACTAATCATGTTTTTGTATTGTGTTTATGTCCATATATCAGGCCTTGTACATCAATCTTTGTCCATGTAAAGAACATGACGTGCCATCAGGTCATGTACTTTTTCTCATCTCTTTGTACTTCTGAATTACACGTTGAGTAGCATAGAAATTTTCATGTTTCATGTGACAATGTATACATGTCATGTGATACTTATATTCATCCCGAAACCCAAGTCACCACTAAAAATTCACCAAACATTGTATAATTTATAGTTACGCACAGTGTTTCTTGAGATTTTCCAGATCATTATTTCCTCCTCTGTTATTCCTTGAAAATTTATTTAGCATTGATTTATTCCTTGAATCATTGTATTGATCCTAGATCTTTGTGGACCAAGCCTTTTGGCCACTAGCTTATAGGAGTCCATCCTCAAAATGCATCGAGAAAAACAACCTTCATTATTTTTTTCTTGTGAATTTCTTGAGAATTTTAGGAACCCTAGATCTATTTTGTTTCTCCCGTGATATACCCACCTTCACAATTGATCCTCGATCCATAACCATCATCACATTACATACCTATAGTTTCTATCAGTTATGTCGATGAATGATTACGCAAATATCCAGAACGTGGTATTTTTCAAATAGTTGTCTAGAGGGATTACATGTGATGATCGCACAAAGAAATTTCAGGATAAATACAAAAGGTAGAAAATTCGAGAAACAAACCTTGTTTTTTATTCATTTGGCCTTGATCTGATATCAAAGAATGGAAAAATGAAGAGGTATAATTCAACAAAACAAATATTAATTACATCAAATTAAATCTACCTACGATGCCTAAATCAATTATATTCTTAGAATTGATCCACATTTTCCTGGAATTTTAAAACATGATGGAAATCCAAAAACACAACATCCTTCCTCGATTCATTTTTTTCATTGGAAAATAATGATGTGTCATTGTGTTTTTTGGAAAGATCCATCTAATATGAGGTTGTGTCGATCGGTCAATCCACAATCTTTAGTCATTCACCTAACACAATTATCCAAGTCTCTCTCTAGTAACCACCTCAGGGATCCAGGGCTATGCTGTTAGCCCTGGAATTCTTACATTAAGATATATTTAGAGATCCACCAACTATAGAATCAATGAGAACTAAAAAAATTATTAAATTATTTTATTCAATTTAACATTGGTTAATAATTTTTAAAAAATGGTCTGCGCCAACTAATGTTAAGTCATGCCCAGGATAATACCATCATTCTGAACTCAATGGTGCCCTTATATTTTTTATCTCAAAACGTTTTTCGATGTTATTCAACTTTTTCAGGAACATATTGTGTGAATTATATTAAATATATTTAATATATTTCAAACACTTATTCAGGGTGCACTGGGCCTCGTAATCTCACATCGTCTCAGTACCTAGTCTTGATAATAATACATATAATATTTAAAAATAATGCATGGTAAATTTAAGATATTATATTCTACAACATTGGGTCTTTAAGTTCCCTAAAATCAAAAAAAAATGGCTTCACAAATAGTTGTGTGTATTGAGCAAGAATTAGAGCCTCCCACTCCCATGTGCTCCCCTACATATTCTCCTACAGCCATTGAACACACAAAAGTGGAATCGAACACCCACGAAGGATCCTCTCTTACTGATCCTTGATCTCTACTGGGTACTCAGCAAAGGTTTCTCCATCCTCTATGTCCACCTATCTCCATTCAATAATGTGTGATGATTCACACACATACATGATCAATTCTGAAACATGGGACACATCGTGTACCAAGTTCAACTACAGTAGCTAAGCTATGTAGTACGCCACGTCACCAACTCTATAAAGAATTTTAAAATGACAAAATTAATATTGGATAAAATTCATAATCGCATCCAAATATACTCAATCCATGTATAGGTGAGTCCCTAAATAACACATGGTCTCCTTCCATAAAATCCAAAGGCCTCCACCACCTATCATAATAAGAATTATAATGTTTCCATACAGTCTTCATCCAGTCCTGGATGATCTCCATCTTCTCTGAGCCAGCTCGCACCATCTCTTGGACAGTGAGTACTAACTCGCCTGGTTTAGTCCAACAAAGTGGTGACCTATAGGGTCACCTATTAAAATCCAATAATGATTCCATACCAATGTTGGAATGGTAGATATTATTGTACACAAACTCCACCAATGGTAGGTGAGCCTCCCTATACCAACCAAAGTCCAACATGCAAGACCGTAGCTTTTTCTCCATGAGTTGAAAAGTCTTCTCCAAGTGGTCATTAATTTGTGGTTGGAATGATGCGTTCATGCATAAATGAGTCCAAAATTCCTCCTATAATCTCTTTTAAAATTGAGATGTGAAATGAGCATTATAATCCAAAACGATCAACGATTGAACTATGTCAAGTCTAACTCTCTCAAGTACATAGATGCACTCCAATATTACTATTGAACTCTTCTCCCATATAGCTATGAAGTGGGATGACGTGGTGAGATGGTCTACAGTCACCCATATGGATTCATTTACACTAGATAAACATGGTAATCTCATCACATAGTCCTAAATTACCCATCCCACTTCCATTCTGGCACCACAAAATGTTGAGCTAAACCCACACGAACATGGTTCCCAGCCATCCCTTCCTGACTAGTAAGGTATCGAGAGACAATATCTATAACTCATTTCCTCATCTCTAGCCACAATAACTATTATCGTAGGTTCGGGTGCAAATTTTACACACATGGATGTACCTCTAGAGTAGATGTATGAATCTCTATCATAACCTCCGCCCACAATTCAACTATTACTATCGTGAATCCTATAAAAAGAAGGACATGCTCCCCACCTTTAGAAAACCCACCATGAGCTTGTCATGTGGATATTTGAGAACATAGGGTCTCATATCTGATATCCCCAAACTGTGCCTCACTGGTTCACTATAAGAGTTGAGAGGTGAAAACCATCAAATAGAGGTAAGTCTCTCCATATCTATCCATAATTGATAACATCAATAAGGATAACTACTCTAAAACCTTGTTCATAAACTACAAACTAGATCTCTTGATAAAAAAAATTTCTACCACATTCCACATCCCATGAGTATAGAGAATCTCAATGTCATGGTCCTGGAGAAATCTAGATCTAAATTATGTCTCATGTTAAAGTCCTTATAAGATAAGTTATACTAGAGACTCTTGTGGTTATAGTATATGATAAATTTTCCTCCCATATAATAGTTCTTCCACATATTAAATATAAAGACTACTACTAATACTATCTCAAGTTTATGGGTCCTATTGTTCAGTTCATGTGGTCTCAACTGGTGTGAACCATACACAATAACTTCTTTCCTATACATCAGAACACAACCAAGTCTGGTCCCTGATGCATCACATGACACTACATTCTCGACACCCACCTCCAGTAACCTTAGTATGTGAGTTTTTATCAAAATATTCCTCATCTCCTAAAAGCACTATTGGAAACTTTTAATCCACACTAAATTCTTACCTCTCCAGGTCTAGGCTATCATGGGTGATTCCACAATGGGGAAGTCAGGCACAGCCCTCTGATAATACTAATCCAATACATGGAAACTTCACAACTTAGTAATATTCTTTGGTGGATCCTAAGAAAGAAATGCCTCATCATTCGCTGGATCTACTGAAACTTTGGCTTCTGATAAGATGGGCCCCAAAAAATGGACCTCTAAAATCCTAAACTGACACTTTGAGAGATTCTCGTATATCTAGTTCTCTCAAAGTGTATCCAATTACATCCTAAAGTGTATTTTGTTATCCACTTTAGACACTAAATACACTAGGATTTAATTGATAAATACTACCATTATCTTGACTAGGAAAGGCTGAAAGATCTTGTTCATGAGTCTAATGAACACTGCTAGGCCATTTTTCATGTCCAATGGCATCACCAATTACTCATAGTGACCATAATAACATCCGTAAGATGTATTTGGTATATCGATTTTGTAATCACAACTGGTGATAGCCTGATCTATGTTCAATCTTTGATATCCATCACAGACCTTTCAACTAATAAAATAGGTCCTTGATCCTCGATAGTGGATACATGTTCTTTTGGGTCACCTAGTTCAGGAATCGATAATCAAAACATAACCTTAGGATTATGTCTTACTTCTTGTAAAAAAACAAGGGATGCCCAGGGCAAAAAATTGGGTCTCATGAATCACTTCTACAGAAAATATTCCAACTGCATCCTCAGCTCTCGAAGCTCTATGGGATATATCCTACATTCTGTTGAATATATCAATGTCACATAGGGATGAATTTTTATGCAGAAATAAACCACTTAGTGGGGAGGTAATCCTAGTACATCCTTATGAAATTTTTCCTTGTACTCTACCACCACCATAGAAAACTAGGGACTCGCATCATCAACTACACCAAGGGTTAAGTCAGAAAACTGGTGATTAATTGTCTATAAGATCCTTTGCAAGAGTCCATCCTACACTACATCAGTTTCATTTTCTCTGACAAAGGAAAACATGGTTCCATCATCATGGACACACTGTATCCTCTGCCTAAAACAATAAATCTATACATGAACATTAGATAATAAATAAATAACTAAGATGATGTTTTAAGTCCTCATTAATACAATAATGATATAACATATAAAACTCTCACCTACCAGCATTTGGTTGCACTGTTGGAGCATGTCTAAAATCACGGAGTCACCGCCCATCGGAGACTCGAACAGCAAGGGTCGAGCCAAAAAATCAATCATAATCTCTAAGTCTTCCGACATAGAAGTGGAAAGGAAGGAATGGAGAGAACCTATGTTTATAAATAATGTTTTCAAAGTATAAAATTCACATATAGTAACTCATATCGTCCCTGGATTAGAGGACATAGGACTCCATAGCTTACGGCCAGTCTCATCTATACCCACCAACTCCTTGAAGCTGGCGTGGACAACCTAGGGGTGTGCTGGTAAAATTTTGAACCATCCACCACCTTCTTCTTAATTCTATCCCCTCTTCCTCATCCTCTACCATATCTACTACCCTTATTATTTAATTTCCTTTTCCTTAGTGGTCCATCGACATTATCCCGGTTAGCTTTATGAAAGGTTATTAAATCTCACACCAGATGCCCTTGATAGTCCTCAAAGAATCACCTCATTTCTCTTGGTTTATTCGAGCTACCCTGGGGGGCTTGGACCCCTGAAACTAAGTCATAGAATCTCTTATTAAGGGATTTCACCCACTTAGATCCTTGTGACTATCATGGGCTACTTGATGTTGAGGTCTTGGCTACTTGGTTCTCAATTCATGCTCACACTACTAATGTCTGACCTACTAAAGATCAATCCACTAACAAGGCCCTCTCAAGAAGCCCAATATAGGAATAAGTGCTATGAGATAACACTGAATACCTAATATCCTAGTGGAATCCCATCTCTAAAGTTTGTGGCTTGAAGAACTTCTCTCGCCCCATATCCAAGGAGTAGAGGGAGAGATAAGTAAACTTCACTGAATACACCACCATGGTCATACTTCTAAGCTACAGATATAGAATCTCTAGGATGCATATTGATCAAAACATCGCCAAATAGAAATCCACTATAAAGTGGTCTTGACGTTTTTATAGGAGAGAGTTATCTCATTTTTTGATTGTGTTACCAAGATCCACCATCACCCTATTGATCATTTCATAGGACTCAGTGAAAGGACTTCCATATAGTCTATAGGTGTCCTGAAAAGGCAGAAAATTTGATTGACTTCCTCTAGCCAGTCCTTATGTAACAAGGGGTCTAGATCACCCTGAATCATCGCGGGTTGCTACCTCTGAAACTCATGCAACATACTCACATGCATCCTTTGTTGGTAATGCTGGTGTTATATGCTAATTAATGGGTAGTGGTATATCTTGTAATCCCCTGGCAGTGATATCTCTATTACAATTCCTTGTACCGATGCCTTGACATAAGGAATATCATCAACTTTATCGTGTAGTAAAATATGAACTGGTAGTCTTTGTGGAGGAATCGTTATTTAAAACAAGATGTACCATGGTCAATATATTATATCTAGGAATCTGAATCAAGAGGGACATGAAACATACTACCCATTCATATATGATGCTTGTACCATTCTTCCCCTACAACTTGTGTCCTCATGTAACTAGTCAAAAACAATGTGATCAAAGTCATGGTGTTTGAATATGTCAACCAGCTTCACCAACAATCGAGTCTCTGGCCAGAAAACAGAACTCGAAACACTTAAAATTTGAACCCCAAACTAATATCATAGACTCACAGTCCTTAAAGTAGAACTAAATCATTGATACCACTCTATCGCAACCCATCCTAGTGGGGCCCAAGCTGTAACTACCCCAAGGCGCCCTCTAATAGGCTAGGGGCTGGCGTCCATTCCCAAGTAGGTATATCCCACAAATGAGAGGCATTGGATTAAATTACCTATAAAAACGCACAGATATCCAATCCAACACAATGATAATTTGTAAAATAACTGATAAAATTTATGAATAGATAAAAGATCCCATAACATGGTATGACACTAAAGTCATAGAAGTGAAACAGGGGGGGAAATACAAGCCAAACCAAAAATATAAAGAGTCCAACCTCCTACAGGGTGAGGACTAAGTCAAATAAAAGCTCCCAGAAAACCCCTTAATCTTTCATGCTCCAGCTACACTCGTTCCAATCCATTTCCTCCTATGACACCATCAAAAGGGACATAGTTTTCATAAGACATGACACTTGTGGGAAAATCCCATACGTGTTTGACAATAAAAATACTCAGTAAGACACCCCCAAAACACTAAGCATTAAGCACCAAGTATAGTTAGCTCAATACAAGACATAATAATCAGTGTATAGTAAAACAAAGAACCCAGATATACCCAAGAAAGACACCATGCCATCAGGCAGTCATAGCCATCTACCATTCATAGGATTCTTCTTGAGGCAACACTCATTCCCGGAGAACTAACCCTATGATCCATGCTACCATCAGAGATGCTCGATGAACAGTTCTTGGTCATTGGGCCTAGCCTAATGAAGCTGATTGTTGTAAGGGTACCCTGATACATAGACATAGGGTCACAACCAGAACTACTAGGGGAAACCATAAACCCCGTCCGGATCAACTTTATACATAGGGGATCGTACATCAACGATTCTATAAACCCTTCTAAAATTTCATTCTAGATGGAGGTTCGATGCCCTACTCAGGGAGATTGGGGCAATTCCACAAACTCCATCTAGGGATGAAATAGGATTGCACTTCAATCTCACTAATGGACACCAGAACTCTATCTAAAACTCAACTTCTAGATGGGTTCACAATCTAGTGATGTGGATACAATTGTACATTGCAACCTCAAGAAAATATACCAATGGAATTATCTCATCCTATAATGGTACAAACTATGAAAATGAAGAGACTCAAGCAATATTGATGGGACTACATGATGTGTGCCAAAGGGTGCATGACATGTCCTGCTATCCCAAGAAATGCCTATGTGCACAAACCTCACAAGGCATTTATTCCCCATATAGATAGCATATAGAAGCTTATACATGGATTGTAAAGACACGAGGTGTCTTCTCTGTGTCTGCTGGACATGTCTATGTATGATGATCCTATCCATATACTGAATCATCTACCCCAATCCATGTATATCTACAGTTACATGGTGTAACTTAGGGTAGTTTACTTATTCCTATGTTCGTGTACTTCCTAAGTACACGCAGAACCACACAAAATGGGTCACACATCATGTGATAGGGGTAACAAGGCATGTGATCCTTATGTTTATCCTAAAACACTAGCATCCACTGAATGGGCCCCACATGGCATGTAATCCCAAGAGACGTGTCCTATTTCTCAAGATTTTCTGGATCGGGTGTTCCTCTTCTGTTCTTCCTCATGCAACACTTATGCATTTATTTCCTACTAGAATCACACTATAGATCTCATAACTACGTCGACCGATCCTTTTAACAACTACCTCATTGGAATTAAACATCAAAATGTAACAGGAAAAAACACCGCTGGCGTCTATTTGTCACATGTTTCCTAAGAAGATGAAGAACCCAAGATCTATAAAAGTTATCTCCCAAAATACCCACTTTCATTGTGATCCTTCATCCGAAACTACCATCATGTTTTGTGCCCTTGGTTTTGATGTGTTTAACCAAAAAACGATTGTGAAATGATCCAAAATTGGGTATTTATCGATCTTTTCCCAAAGATATTAACAGCAATCATCACCCATATTTATTTGTGGAGAAATCTATAATACAGAAAATGTGAGCATGAAAACTCAACCATTGATCATTTCATGTTGATTATTTATTTTATAAGGGAATAAAAAGAGGGATAAATCAATGAACTAATAAAAAATTACATCATATTAAATCTAATGGTTATGTGTGAATGAATTCAGTTTGTGGAATTGATCTGAACTCTTACAAAATTGTAAAATGGGATGAAAATCACAAATCCCAAAATTGTACATCAATTCATTTTTATCACCGATGAATAATAATGCATCTTTGAATTTTTTGGCTATATCCATTGAATCTAATGTTGGGTCAATAAATTGATAAATGATTCTTCATCGTTCACATGAGAGGATTTTCCACGTCTCTCTTTAGTGATCCTCTATAATTTCCAAGGTTATGCAGAAAACCCTATAATTCTTACAAGAGGATATATTTAATGATTCACTAATCACTACATCATTGAAATGTATAAAAATAAATTTATTAAATTATTTCATTTTTTTACACCCATGATGACTGTTTTACAAATGGACCACACAAACTAAATTTATGTCGAACCTAGAGTAAAACATCCATTCTAAACTCAATGGTGCCCTCAGATTTTAGTTTCAGGAAATTTTTTAGAAGATATTCACCTTTTTCTAGAAACCCCTGTGTTCATTCTATTTAATATATTTAATATATTTCAAACATTTTTTCTGGCACACGGACCTCAGAACCACACGCCCTCTAAACACCTAATCTCGATAATGATCAATAAAATATTTAAAAATAATACATATAAAATCTGAGATACTTCATATGAAATGGACATTTTTTTAAAATGTATTTTATTTTACTAAATATGATGAATTTATTGCATGAGTAAAATATATATATTAAATTTACGTAATTTTGATGTTTATTACTTTTCATACCTATTTCCCAAAAATGCTCATCGAAAATATAAATCTATTGATAATTAATATTTCCTTAATTTATATTATTTTGAATGTTGATCAGTTTTTTAGAAGAATAAACTCTTTAAATTTTTTAATGGGAATGCATTTTTTAAGGATAAATTTATTAAAATTGTTTTACATAAATGTATATGTTTTATGTGATAATATTTTGGTTTTTTTAGAGAATTTTAATTATAATGTGATTATGGAAAACTTTTAATGGATATAGTCTTTTGAATTAACTTTTATCTGTTCCTTGTTTGAATTTTTTTTCTTTACTGCAAAAAAACATTATATTTTTTTATGAATCTAGGAATTAATTAAATTTTAAAAACTTATTTTGAATCAATTATTCTCACAAATGTTTTTATGGTCTTTTTTAATGTCATTCAGTGTATATAATGGTTAGTTGGATCATGTGTAAGGTTATTGATAGTTTTTCATCACATGTATATATGTAGTTTCAATTTTTCAATACTTGTGTATGGGTAAGAAGATATTGTGAAGCTACATAAAGGTTATCATCATTATTGACCAGCCATGTAAGGGAAACCTCAATCCACTGAGCTACTTCAAGGTATATGCAGCATATAACTAACCTAATTAAGGGTACCACATCATCCCTACAGCTCACATGGGTGTCAAGGAAAACACATGTAATGGTAACATGGCCTACCAAACCAATATAAGTTTATGATCTAGTATATAAAGAACATGTAAATTTATATCAATAGATTTTGTCTCTACAAAAGGGTTATCTTATTTGTTATATAATTGTCACATAAACCTCATGTAAGGGTAACATAAATTGTCAAAGGGATGTATAAGGGTCCTAATAACATAAAAATGATGTGTTAAGGTCATTGAGAGCGATAATTAATTTTGAAACTACAACCCTTGATTTCTCTATTCATATTAAAACAATGGGAAATTGAATCAAGATTTAAGAATATTTCATGAGATGATTTGTGAATCTTGTAAAGGAATCCTAAATAAGAATCAAGAATCATGTTGGAGATGATAATTATGGGAACAATAAATTGTATTCACATCGGGATGTTGGTCCACAGTAACGTGCACCACATGGAGACCTAAAAGATGACAATGAGTTACTAACAATGAGGGGTATTGGTTGTTGGTGGGATACATCATTCAAAAGGGGTTATATATTATTTTTTAGGTGTAGATGCATAATTAACTAAAAATATTAATGGTAATAAACCAATAACTCGAGATATTTTTTGTGAAATAATGTTATGAGACTAGTACTCCATGTTATAGATGGATCCTCTTCTATTCATCCTTGTTTAAAATGTATTTTCATTATGAACATCATTTATATCACTAAATAATCCATTATTATTCTAAAACACTGTATAATGAGGAAAATATTTTGTTCATATTTTATATTATTATCATATATTTTATAAATGGATTACTATTTTCAAAATCAAATGAAAATTTGAATTTGAAAAAAAACGATTTCATCATTATCTGGATCAATGAATCAAGTTGTTAAAGAATAATTGAATTAATATAGCTATTCATATTCACCTTCAACAGGATATTGTAGTGACACATTTGGTTGTATGAAACCATTTTCTTTAATAACATAATAATTAAGGATAATTAATTTAACACCAACAATCAAAATTCACTGGTTCCTTAATCTATTTTTTGAAAGAACTTTTTGGTTGTTCATTCATTGTATCTTCCATAATATGTTCATTTTCAATAAATTTCCTTTTATATATCATTAAAACACATTATATTAATATTATATTTCACTTCAATTCATTTTTTGTAGGGTTATTATCTTGTATATTTTGGTTTTTTTCTTTCAAATTCACAAACCTTCTATGTAGGTATGACCACTACTAGTTGATTTACTAGATTTGGTAGGGAAAACAAATAAATAAATTGACTAGTATAAAAGGATTTTATCTATTCAAGTCACTATAATTTTGTGATATGGGAGTGTGATAATGGAAACATGGTAGTTCACCTCAACAAAACTATCATCTGAGGGTAGGATATTATAATATGTGAATAGAAATTATCGTATCTTTATTAATAATTATGAATATACCTTGTATTCAATCATTTATTTTAGGTAAATAATTATTTATTATTTCATATGAGGATTATTGTGGTGAAATCCAGAATAATTATTATAATGTACAACATAATGGTTTAATAGAGGAAATTGATGAACAATTAAAAAGAATGGGAAATTAATTAACTAAATATTCTGTATAATTATTTCAAATTATTATAAAATATTAATTGGTTTATTTTTTAAGGGAAAATAAGAATGATGGAATTTATTTGTTATAATTTTGTGATTAAATAATTCTATGACAATATAATATATCTTTTCAAAGAATTTAGTTGATTAAAAAAGGAATTAATATCATGATAGACACTGGTGGAAATATTTAAATGGGATTATATAATGATATCATAATTTTGATTAAAATTAATACTGATTATTACTTATAATTAATGTGTAAATTGTTCCTTGGTTTTATATGGTGTAAATTAATGTTAATATTTATTTATGAATAATGTAGATATATTATTTAATCCCTATATTGAATTTCTAATCCAATAATAATGAAATTTAGTGGAAATACTAAGTTGTGATAGAGAATATATTTCATATTTTTTTCATAGGTCATGCTAAATCTACATGGGTATTGTTTCACCCTCTAGATAAATTTTACATAGTGTTGGTGAAGTTGGGAGATGAAGTAGAAGTGAGTTACAATAATTTCAATCCATTATGCATGGGTACTAGCCATTTTATAAAGTGAAGAGACTTTATGGTGACCCAGATATTATATATATAAATATTACATCATATTATATTAATAAGATGTACATATTATTTCAATAAGCTCCCCATAATGGTAAAGGTTTTGTCTAATTTCTAACATGGATACATTAAAAATAAGTACATGAAATTTTTAAAACATTCCTCACTATTTCCATTAAACTTACAACCATTCTAAGGCATAACATATCTAAAAAGTTCCTTCTTATCCAACGTAAAATGAAACATAATCAAGGGTTTTCTCAAATTCTCAATAAGAGTAAATATAGGAGATATCAGTTAATCATAATATGAAATCATATAATGATAATAAGGGTATAATAACATGAGAATAACATTTGAAAATCATACACGTCAATTCATAGATCATAATCACAGAATATGGATTTGGAAACACATAATACATTGAACATAAAATAATCAAATATCATAAACCATGAGATTATATTATATTCATAATAACATATCCTGTAGAGTGGAATTAAAATTGTGGCATAATCATGATGTTACAAATATTGTGTCAAGGCTACCCACGAATACATCAATCACATGTTATTCTTTGGATAACCACACATGTACCTTCTTTCATCCTAGATTAACCTATAGTGAACCCAATTTTGGGATTGGTCTAACCAATAATTTACCATTGGATATAATAATACATTAATCCCTATATAATTCATTATAGGGATATAATAGGAATACCCTTCACATAATACTAATTTATCTATATGTATTACACAAGATCATTAAAAACATATATCATTTTTCATAGATTAATCCATGTAAAATAGAACTTATTTCATCAATATTTCATCATCATAATCAATAACCATCCCTATAATGAGTAAGCATGGTGTTGTTGAATCACCTCCCCATTGAATCATATGTAACATAAATTGATGATTTCATTTATCAAATTACCTTTAAAAGATCACTAGAACATTTCTTATAGAAACCCCCTTTTATATTGACATCACTTATTTAAAACCTATTAATTTATAGAGTATTTGGGAAACCATTTATTTGAAAATAATCAAGGATACATGTAAATTAATTTTCAAAAAAGAATAATATTAAGGATATCAGGAAAAAACTCTTGTTTGGTATATATCAAAACCAATATTCTTTTAATGCCTTTTTTTAAAGATAAAAAAGTACATCATTTAGAAAATTTCAAGAAGATTCATTTTAAACATTTTAATAGAAAGTAAAAAATAAAAATAATTTATTTAAAAAATCATTGGCGAACAGTCAAAAAAGTTATTGAAATTTTTTTAAAATAAAGGATATATGAGAGAATAGATTCCAAATCGAATAGAGAAATAAAGTCAGTTTTCTATAAAAATATTCTTTTTGACTTGTGAGTACTTTGACAAAGTGAAAATAAATGAAAACATATAATTAGTAAAAATAAAAATAAAATAAAATAAAATAAATTTGATTTATGGGAGATTGATCATATAATTTTATCATCATTAATTTATTCATAAACAATCCTGGTAAATAGATTTATAGTTACATAAAATCATTACCACATTGAAAATTTTCCATAAAAACCCCTTTAAGGACATATATCAAATGAAAATTTAAATACCCAAATTATTAATATATTAATGATATAAAAAATATAATTGACACTATATAAACCACATGAATGGGACAATTGGTTAATATGGAATTTTTCTCACATAAAAAAAGTCTGATGAGAAACGCTTACCACAAGTCTGAATTACACTGTAAGCACTCTGACCTCATTTATAATAAATTTAAATATTTCATACATATATAAAATAATATTATTAATAATTATAATACCATAAATAGTTTAATTAAAACATTTAATCCAGTTTTCAATAAGAATATTTCATTAGTATCAACATTTCAGGTATTGGGTGCATCAATTTTTTCGTATATGTTTTGGTTCGAAAATTATAGTCATTGCACATTGATCATATTCCAATCATGTATATAATTTTAATCAGGTGTTTAATATCCTATTATAACATAATATAACCATTATATTATCAATAATTAATTATTCATGCCATAAACTTCATAACATCCCCCATGTATGTGAAAAAACCAACATAAACCCTAACATATTATAATGACCAAATAAGAAAGAACATTATTTTTTATAATAATAATATGATATTAATTAAAGTATATTCATTTCATAATTATCACATAAATTAATTAAATAGAAATTTATACCCATTAATAAATTATGGAAATTGAAAATGAAGTATATCCCTCATACAGACGCTAATCTGTACGCATGAAAGAATAATATAACGTTTTTCAAATGAGAAAAATGAAAAGAAAGTAGATAATATATTATCATTAAATAATAATTATTTCATTACAAATATCATATATTTTCCTTAAATCCTTTATTATTATCATCCTTAAGTGGTGATGATGGAAAATTAATCACATCACCACATTGAGGTGGTAGTCCACACATAGACACTAGTGATACATTCATTTTCTATTTGATGGAAAAGTGGTTGAAAATAGTTATCCCATAGTGTCAATAACTATATTTATATTTAATAAAATCTATTCATTAAATTATTACGGATAAAAAATAATAGCAAGTACAATAATAATTCAATATTCAATGATTTGGGTAAGACAGTTACCTCTC
This sequence comes from Viscum album, assembly GCA_963277665.1. Taxonomy (NCBI): domain Eukaryota; kingdom Viridiplantae; phylum Streptophyta; class Magnoliopsida; order Santalales; family Viscaceae; genus Viscum; species Viscum album. The sequence goes on from OY728159.1 coordinate 729,207,682, forward strand.
CATTGAGAGACCTCCATTAGCATAATACATAATCCATCTTAAAATTGTCATATGGAAATAATACGAGATAAATAATGAAGTTAAGGAATATATTAAGGATATTTTTTATGTATTGGAAGAGCAATATTACTCAAAATATTTAATAATGGATGAGATGTGGTGCCATTTTTTAGGAGAGAGGAGGGACAAACATGTAATTAATTAAAAGATTAAAATAATATAGAAATTTTCATATGAAAGAGGAACAAAATGGAATATAATTATAAGATGGATAATATAATATTCAAATATCTAATAAAATTATATATATAAATTTTTTGTGGGATTTTTACCCTCATCTCTTAGTTTGACCCCAAGTAAACCCTTTTTACCTAAACCATAGTAATACATTTTTATAGTATATACTATTAATTATGACCAAAAATTAAAGTAGCATCATTAAAATATTTATAAAACTATGATTCAAAATATGGAATCCATTTTATCAAAAAAAATTCTATAAGTGGTAGAAATTATCATTAAAATATGTGTGAAAAAATCAATGAAAACGTTTTTTAGAAAAATGCATTTTTAAGCATAAAACTGAATTTACCCTGGTTAACTTACATGTAACCACTATTATATGAATTTAAAAATAATTGAATGAAAATATAATATAATTATTTCATTATTATTCTTACTAAATAGAAATATAATTGTCAAATGGTATGATTTGGTATCATATTATGATAAAAATGGATTACATTGATGTTAAGATCCAACCCTCATGTTTTCTACACTAACCATGGATCAAGTAGGTTTTTAGTGGACAGAATTATAGAAAATTACTAATAATTGAGTAATAATATCCTATTATTTTGGTTAATTTTTATTTTTTACAAGAATACGAGATAATAAAATGATGATAATATTTTATAGAAAAGAGAAATGAGTTCACATACAGATATGTCATTTTCTATAATTGGTATGGATAAAAATACAAAGGGGTAGATTGGTTCGCCAACTTTTTGTTAGAGATTTATTTTTTTGCAATGAATGAGTAAAAAATCATGATTCTAATGTGAGAGGATATTTCATATTTTTAAATGATGTGTTATGTTAACATGATTATTGGGAAAAAACATGTTCCAAAGAAAGATGTTATGATGGGAAAGATATTTTTATGATTATAAAACAAATATTAATTATAAAGAATGTGGGATAATGGTTTTTTAAAATTAGTATTGTTTTCAAAAATTTATGAGTTGATATGAATAATCTTTTTATGATAGTGAATGAATATTGAGGAATTCATTGTTAAGTTGTTCATTAACTATGGATATAAAGTTTAGAAGAAGAAAATTGAGTTATTAAAGAGGTGGGGTTAGCTTATATAGTATTATATTATAATTAGTTATTCTAAAAATTATTTTTAGTGGGATATTTCTAAAAAATAAGTCATATCAAGGAGCATCGAGGTATGAATCATGAATAGAAAATCCATATCATATGCATGGTTTGGTAGGGTAACATCTATGGTGCATGTAGGGAACTATAAAGGCATATGGGTGGTAATCCTTACTTGTGGATCATGCCTAGTTATAATAGATAATGATTGAGCCACCTTTTATTTATTTGATTAAACTATTGGACATTCATATTATTAAGTGATCATAATTTCAAGGAAACATATATGTGGGACTCTAATTTTGAAATTAGCAATTTATTTTATTAAAGTGGTGTGCATGGGATTTAAATGGAAATACCTGAATGTGATATCACTATGTGTGCCATCTTCAACCTCACCATTGAGGGTTTTATGTATTGGGTCTCTATATGTCACCTCTTAAAATATCATATTTATATTGCTGCAATTATCTAAATCTCAAGAAGTGATCAACGAATAACACGAGGAATGAAATGATGAGATGTCTAGTTCAGGATGAAGGTATTTGAATCGAACCAATTTCCAAATGAAAATTTGAAATTCTAATATCTAAGACCTATCGTGAGTGTATGGATTGAATTTATGGAATGACAATATATTTGGTAGTCAGATAATCCAACAAATAAATAGGATTATTTATTATTTTAAAGGATAAAAATAATATTCATATAGATCAAGATATAGAATATCATCAGATTTTTTAGAAGAAGAATCAAGAGAAACATATAAAAATTAAAAAAAATCGTCATTAGGGTCTACATGAATTAAAAATATGTAATGTTAGGTAAGTACATATAAGGGATCAAAAAAATAATTTTCTATGTATTAAAATACATGGGAATGAATTTGAGTATAATTACGCATGGATTAATGTAATAAATAAGGAAACATAGAATCATTCATATATTTATGAATATTTTTTCTCATGTGAGTTTTATTGATTTTTTCCTTACTAAAAATGGTGTATCCATGATAAATATATTAAATTATATATTCACATGTATTCACGAAGTATAAAATAATTAAAGATATATGTAAGTGGTGAATGAGAAGAAAGACAATAATAATATCATGTTACCATGAGAATTTAAATATTGATTCTTCAAAATAATTTAACAAGAATATAAACTAGTTTGAAAATTGAGTCCTTATAAAAATTATTGAGATATTATTTTATTTTAGTATTTGAAATTATGAAAACTAACCATGAATTGGGGAGTTTCTAAGTGTGATAATTCTAAGAAAAATAAATTCACACAATAAAGATAAAAAATATAATGAATAAATTATAGTTTATGAGTCGCTAGAAAGACAAGAGAAGAAAGATAATTAATGATCCAATTCACAAGAAGGTTTTATAATGAAATGTTACTATAAATATTATTCATGAAAAAAATTGAGTATATATGTTTTTATATGAAGAAGAATAATGTTTTTTGGTCCTCTAATAAATATTATATTCTTATACACTTAGTTAAAGAATACATAGAGAATAACCAATATAAAATCTATTATAAACTCAATTTATCAAAGTGATATGATGTTATAGTGAAGCATGAACAGAAGGATTCCAATTTACTAAGGAAGAATGAGAATACAAAAAAGAATAATACTGAGGAATATATGGGGAGTTATATACATCAAATGATCATGCATGGACAGTTGTTTTGAGGATTCTTACCCACAACATCCTTCTGTAGAAGTGTAAAAATGTTCGGCCATCCCGTATGACTCATGGGAGTGATAGAATTAGATATATACTTACTCTATTAGAGGTACATGATCCATCATATGATACCATTCACCATTAATGTATAATCCCTATATAGAGGGAAAACATGTTTTAACTTTACATCTACCTAGTTGATTCATTGATAAATGGTTTAAGATCATATAATTTCATGATATTCTTTGGATAATATAAATTAAGTAGTGTTCATCGGGTAATAAAGATGTATCATCTAATATGTAGTCATCCTAATGGAGGTGAACATAATTTATAAAATCTTTTTTTATCTTGTATTATTTTGATATTCTGTATCTACCTATTAACCAAAGGATTGATAAAGATAGATAGATCTGATCATTGAATATATGAGGAGGTAATTAAGGCTTATAATTGAAATTAAATTAAAATTCACTTCCCGTTGATTTCACCTCCCCCCTACTCAGTTTGAGCATAAACCTATGTGATTGTGGCCTAAGTGTATTTAGCCTCATTTAACAATAAGAATAATTAGTATGATATTAAAATAAATTTATATCAATTTCTATCAGAAGTTTATTATAAATATGTTTTATTAGTTCATTCAATTTTTGGTATTTTTCTCTCACTTGGTACTCTCTAGTATATTTTTTTATTCATTTTATATAAGTGTGACTGATAACGTGGGATGTATTAAATGATTAAAATATCAGTCTCTTAGTATTTATATAAGAAGGTTAGTGACATTGATATATTTAAATTTTTTGACCTACACTCTGGTTTACTACACTACATTATGATTCTTAATTCTTAGAGGTTTTATTGAGGACATTATTCAAAGTGGTAAATTTACATGCTAAAAATATTTGATTAGAATCCAATAGGAACAAAGAAAACATTTCTGAAATAAAAATATGGAAAATCTATAATTTTCATATCCAATAAGTGGAATCAAGGTTGAAAGGAAAAAATATAGATTCCCTTTCTAATAAGAGTTATTACTGGTAGTAATGGATAAGAAGGTTCTATAAAAATTAGTTTGGAGTGTGTAAATGTGTGAAGTTGGTACATTCATACAATAATTATATAAGTAATTCAAATTTATAAATAGTTATAATTGTCCAATGGTTTCAGAATAAATATTCAAGTTGTTTAAAAACTCAAAAACTTATGGATATTAACTAGTTGTGTCTTATAGGATATAAAATAATTTTTTATAAGAAATTAGAATATACATATAAAAAATAGTCTATTATAATTATATGAAAAATCAGGAGAAAAATCCCCTTTATCACAATATTAACATATGAGTAAAAATCAATTTCCATAATAAAATATTGTATTTTTTTATGGGTGAAGGGGAATTATAGCTAAGAATTAACACCCATTGATTTTAAATATTTAAGGGGATACAAATTATAGAAAATCTATATAAGTAAATAATGAAGATCATAAATTGGATTATAAGGACCTTTGAATTTTGATGTAAAAGGGGAAGCAATTAAAAGGATCATGAGTCCTTAACCTTTAAATCCATATCACTGGTGGAATGTAATGGGGGATTAAATTATTATAATTTTAATGATGAAATCCAAATATATAGAATATTGGACCCAAAATATTTCTTAACATTGGATTTGTTTTCAATCACTATAATCTTGTAGTATAGAAATGTATACATGAAGATTGGTTTAGAAGACTGTGATAAGTATTCCAAAATATGTGGTGCAATTAAAGTATACCTGAATATGATATTGGAATTCCAACTGTATAATTATTAAATAATTTCTGGAATATTGATACCAAATATATTTAAATACATATCATTTGATTTAAACTCATTAGATGGATGAAATTCATAATTCCATAAGTTCTAAGTTAATATTATCTAAAAAAATTAAATTATCAGATGTTGGTTAAAAATCATTTATTGGAATTCATATGAATTACATTTATGTATGTTTATTTGATTTAGGAAATGTTTCTATGGATGGAGAAATTTTTTAAATATTGCAGAAGTAGCATGATCATGGCCTGAACATATAGGACACTTTTTAAATTTATTTTTATTCAAAAATAATCCAAAAAATAAAAAATATTAATGGTTCTTCTCTCTATGTGTATTTTTCCTCCTTTATCATTTTTAGGATTGTATTTATTTTTTATTTTTTATTTATTTCAACAATATGAGGTGAAAAATGTGAAATATGAAAAGGTGAATACCCTCTCTCTATATGTAACATTTTTTTACTTCCATAACTTTTTTTCAAAAAATGGATGAAATGTGGAAATTCCATGAAGTCACCCTGAATACATTTGGTTTTTGAAAAAAAATCACAATTCATTTGGTTTATTTAAATATATAATGATTTTTTTTAAAATAAAAATATTTATCCACTAACATTTTAAGGAGAGTTGGTTGCACCATGACAGGAATAGTCTTATCAGGGGGAAACATATGGATTTTAGTGGTTCTGGTAGATTGATTATATAAAAACCTTGTTTTATTGAATACTCTATGATATTTTTTAATCAAATGAGGACCATATATGATTTTGGGATTGTGAAAATTATATAGTTTTCTGAGACTAATGTGTCACATTGGTTTTTTGAAGATGAATTGATAAGGCTATAAAAATAAAGTTCATGTCGTGATAGTCTTATGATCAAAATGATTTTAAAAATCATTCCATGATATGGAATGGAAGTTTAAAGGAACATATTTAGGGGATTTTTTTGATCTTTTTTTATTGAACATCATTCTATGAAGAATAATTTCATGAAATAATGATACTAAGGAAGATATAAACCATAATGTGATAATTTCATCCACACTATGAATTGGTTATTTCTAGATCATCTCAGAGTATCAATTAGAATTTAATTGAATGATATATAGTGTGATATTTCATGTATTAAATTGGATTAATTATAAATTATTGATCATACAAAAACCATGTACTATACACTGTGAGATATCATAATAGTATAAAAAGAAGAATTTATCCCAACCCTTTGATTAAGGTTTGGATTCATGGAAGATTTATATAATCTAGTCGTAACATTTAAAAAAATAGAGTAAATAGAATGTAATTTAATATTAAATTGAGAATACGAATAGAGAGTATGATAACACTAATATACTTGAATATAAGTATAGGGAGACAAGTATGATATTTTTTCTTTATCAATTTGAAAAAATAATAGTTATACATGGATGAAGAAGGATTCAATGTGTTATAAGAGAATTTTTATTTGGAATTATCTTCATTTATGGAAGTAGTATTTCTTTAAAGTGTGGAAGACATAGATTCAACCCACATATAGAGGATTTGATTTCAACCATCATAGAACAAGGATAAAAAATTAATGTAGAGTACACTGTATATCAAATTAGGTTCAATGATATTAAGTAGTTTTTCTTGTTAAAAATTTAACAACCATCATGTCTATAAACTATTTGAGAGAAGCTCTTTTCTATAAATTATCCATGACCTCACTAAAGCAGTGATAGGGTGAAAAAAATGGTTTTGTATATAAGATCTATAGTGAGACTTTCTAGAACCTTTTAAGGTTACATTACACAGGGACATAGTTACTATAATCTAAAAACCAACAACCACCAAAATTTAGTATTGTGGATTCTGATGCATAGACATATCCCCACGTATATTCTCTTTAGATTATCCCTTAGTGGTTAACCTTTTAAATTCCTTTTTTTATATGTGCTTTAAATTCTTTAAGTTTTTTATCATTTGTTGTGATCGACGATAACACTCCAAGATTTCATAGTACGTTATTTTTACAAAGTAATGCAATAACATGCACTACAAGAAACACTAAGTTCATGCACACCACGATATAAAAAACTAGCTATTAAAAAGTGTAAATGAATAGTATTAATTTAATTTTTAACTTTATATAATCCTTATAATTTTAGAATCCATATTATGAGTTTCTTAAACAAAATTTAAGAACAAATTATTTTTTTCAGATAAAAGAATTATTTATCAAAAAATGCAATTTTACCACCTTTTAATGGAGAACCCTTTTTAAATCCAATATTTTAAACATTCATATATTCAATTTGAAAAAATAAAATTCTTCTTTAGAATCAGGACATAATAAGTTATTTTTAATAAATTTTTTATGTTTTTCTGATAACATTCATATTTGGGTGAATAGTGAAAAATACTATATTTTAACAGAAAACAACTTTTTTAATCAAAACAATTTATTGTGTAAAATTATAAATTTTAATGGTTTGGAAGTACAACTATATTATATTTTTACCATTTAATCCAATTATCCTCATTGTAAATAATTTCACTGTAAAATTGCACATAAACAAGTGTAAATCTTTTGATAGTTATTATTTCTTAAAAACCCATTTTTTTGTTTTTTCAACGGGAATTAATTTTCAATTAATTAATTCAACTTATATGTTTTGAAATTGGTAAAATAAGATTAATTTTTCAATTTGGAAAATCAAAATTAGCTTCGGGTGAATTTTTGATATTTTTCTGAAAACATTCAATTTTAAATGAATAGTGACAAACAATGAGTTATAGTTTAAAAACGAATTTTTATTTAAATAATTATTTATTTTATTTAAATTTATTTTAGGTCAAAATAGATACATAATACCTATATAAGTTCAATTTAATTCATTTTATTTAGTTTGTAATAACTTTAGATATATAAAAATATTATTGAACTTTTTACCGTCTTTACCCACCTCCTAAGAGAATTTGCAAATTTGCATAAAACTTAATTTTACCGCTTCTGTGAGTTGAATTTCAAAAATCCTAGATACATTTTTGTTATCAGTAAGTAAAATTTCATTCAATAAGTTTAAAATAATTTTAGGTGAATAGTAAGTTTTACTTTTATTTACCATGATTAAAAGTAAATAAGTTAATTTATGGTAAAAATTATATTATTATTACCCTAACACATGTTCAAAATTTATTGGATAATTATAATTCGACCAAAAAAACTTAGGAATAAAATATTATCCTTTAGGTCCACTTGGATTAGATTAGTACATTTGTTATTATTTAATTCAAAGAAGAGTTAAAAGAGTTAAAATCAAAGTTTAATAACTAAAACATTTTTAATATAGGGTTAAACACAATATAAATTGGACTATGAATATTAATTAAAAATATAAAAATATTTCTTACATAATGGGTTTTTGTTTATATTTTTTAGACATTAAATAATTTAATTTATTTATGACACAATGATGATGCAGTAATTACCTATTTATTAAAATATTAAAATAATTGAAATTATAAATATCTAAATAAATATAATTTGAGACATTTTATGAATTACACTAATTCTATAGGTTAATATTACATATTCGGTTTGGTTAGATGAATATCTTTCAAAGTAAGAATGTTGTTATGAATTCAGCAAAAACAAAATACCAAATAGTGTCAAAATTGACATAAAAGAGTTTTAAAAACAAATATTATATTATTAATTGATATTATATTCCTAAAAATATACGGTTTAAAAAAAGTCTTATATAATGATAGGAGTATCATTAATGAACTAATTGGGGTTTGGTTTGAAGTATATAATAATTTTATTAAACATATAATATAAAAATATAAAGAGACGTGTTAAATGTCAAACTATTTAACTAAAAGTTAAATCTAAGAGATAAAGTTAATATAGTGACCCAAACCAGTCTAAAACCTATTAGTTGAGTGGTTTTATAACTATCCCCACCTTATCCTTAAATAATTATTTTTTGAGCAATTCGAAACTGAAAATTATTTTATTATAAATAAATATTTCTTGCTTTTCCTTTGGTGCCCATCACCCCTCTTATAAAAGGGCACTCACCCTTCTCTCTAATTAACACCTTCAAATCCATTTGGCTCGGCCAAACCCTACCCAAATACCCTCTCAAATATCCACCCTTCATCCTATATTCCTTCCTTTAGTAAGAAATCCAACCTATGGAGCCATTTGGATCAAATCAAAAGGAATAACCTGAATAAAAGGTCAATATTTCATCACCTATTTCAAGTTCCTTCCTTCATTCACTTCCTCTTTATTTGTTGTTTACATTATAAAATAATAACTCTAGTATCTTCTATATATTTTGATATTATTATAAATATGGTACAACCATATTCATTATTCTATCCATCCTTCGAATGACATGTCACCATATGTGTGTACGTACGGCTTACTGTCTCTACGTCATGGTGTAATTGTTATTCAATACATTATTATTTTGATGGGTATAATAATGATGTTTAATTTATTTAAATAATAAATATAACATGATAATTATTTTGTATATATTATATAACATCAAATTATAGATTATTTTAATATCAAAAAAAATTATATTGTCGCTCATGCGTATGTACGGATTACCGTCTCCACGAACGCGATGATATTCATTCCCCATCATATCCATTCAAGAATAATTTTCATTAGATGATTAAAAATAATGTTTAAAGGCTTAATATCATTCTGAATATGAATAAGATACATCCTATCCCTAACAAACCTTACTTATGTAATAAATCATATAAAGGAAAATGAATCAGTTGACACCGAAAATGATGATAATACTAAGATATTATTAACAAAGAAATGTTAAAAGATCATATATGATATCATATTAATGTATATGATTCTTGTATAAATTAATAACAAATATTTCACCATTATAAAGGATTTTAACCTACCCTCGACCAAGGAAAAGTACAAGGTAAGGATTAATTTCAAAATCTCTTTATTATCTGAGGTTTCTTTTACCTAAGTATCTACTTTGACATATTTATTATCCATGCCCATGTTTCATGAAAGAGTTTTCAAAGGGATTATTTTAAGGGACTTATTTTTACTAAAATATCATTTTAAAAATTTTAAATATTTATTCCTCTAAATCATTCTCATTAATGTCCATTTTTTCAAAATGGTTTTTTAAGGATTTGTCTATATGGAAATGAATGTTTTTAAAATGTTAATTCAATTAAAAATATTCAAAGTGGTATGGGACACTTTGATTAAAAAATTACTTTAAATGTTTTCTTTTATAAATTGTGTGACATTTAAATGTTTTCAAGAAAAAGGGATATTTATCTCAAAGAGTGTTACAAATAATTTTCATTTAAGTCAACATCCTTTGATGAATTTGAAGTTTATTTGAAGTTCATTTATTATGATGCAAAACGTCTATATTGTATTGAAGGTTTTGTGATATGATTGACTGTGGATGTGCTATTTTTATACCATCCATGGTTTATGGTGAAAGTATTGAAATTTGTTATGTTATTTTTAATATGAATTTTTATAATATATTTCAACATTTTCATATGAGGAATGTATTGGTCTTAGTAAGTGACGGGTGGAGCCTGCTGTAGCTCCTCGATGTATCGGCAGGTCTCATGAGACAACTATTCCTAGAATTGGCCAAGGCCTTTCCCAATTTGATATATGGTTTTGGTAGAGGCATTAATCATTTTTAGGCATCTTGACTGAGGCCTTGAAAAAATTTTTCAGAATGTGTTGCATTATACATTCCCGAATTAGGAAAATAATACTGATGGTTGATGTGGTCATTCGACTAGTAGAATACCCATGATTAGTTTTTATTATGGCATTATTTACTCAGCTCATATTCCTTCCATAAAAGTATTCATGTTTATTATTGGTAAAGGAAAGTGGTTTCAATTATTAGGAATGATTAATATTTATGTTATATTTTGCAGTATTTCTGACCCTTATAGAGTGTTTGAGCTCACCCATTTAAAATGTTTCATTTTCCAAGGATGTGAAGAAGTTATATATGAGTGACATGCATGAATAATCTAGGAGGATTGGATGTATCTAATGGAATAAATTGGTGTTGTATTTCTTTTGAAGTTGTAAAGTTGAACTTATGTATGAATATTGTTTCCAAAAATACTAAATTGATCTGTCCTTTGGGACGTGATTCCTTGTAATCATTCCAATGTATTAAAATAATGCATTGGCTCCTTGCTTTTGGGGTCGGGAAATTACAGTTAGTATCAGAGGATGTTTGGTACAAACCTTATAACCTTGATTTAGATAAACTCTGATTGGACAACATAGCCCTAAGATAGACATTGAGGATTAGTATAGAAGAACTTTCAATAATTTCGGTACTATAGATATTTTTTGAATTTTCTAGGAAATACATCCCTGTCAGGATACGAGAAGGTAGAGGCGGCACTGGTACAGATGTACCTAGAGGTAAAACCTGAAATCACCACTTTGAGCTAGACTCGAATGGGAACTGGTGCACGACAACGGGCCTTGCTGCACTCTTGGTTACGACACTCCTTGGAGATATAATTTGGATAATTCTCATTTTCTTTAAAAATCATTAGGAAGGAGTAACAAGTATATTCCTCCTCAAAGAAAATATTTTTATTTGTATGGATCATATCCATAAAATGTTAAATTTACGGTAGGTATTTTCAATGTTTGGAATTATTCATTGAAATTCATAAACTGATCTAGTGTATGTCATTGTATAGAAATGGTTCCCATAAAAAGGAATTTGAACTCCAGCAATACGTATGATCCAAAGTGTAAGAAGGATCATATCATTCAAGGTATTAAGCCAACATTTATAAGGGAAATATTCTCTCTTGTATTATAAACAAAAGAATAAATAGTATCATGTGTTAATATGAGAAGTAAATAATTCTCTGAATCCTACAGATTTGAAGGGAAGCAAGAGAAAAAAGAATTGAAGAGAGAAATATGGATAAAGGGAAGAGGGAAAAGAAGTATTTTCTCATATGTGATAACCGGGGAAAGAATCGCCCTGGTAAATTCTTGATGGGAATGATAGTTTGTTATAAATATAGAGAAAAAGGAAACCAAGTACGTTATTTCAAGGGTAAGTAAAAGGTTTCAAATGTAAAATGCTTCATCTGCAAGGTGTTGGGGAACTGTGCAAATCAATGTACCAGTCATCAAATTATACTACAAATGATGCTGTTGGATAATAGTAAAGTTATGATACTACCACATATAAAGAGGAATGAATACTTTTTTATGTTGTTATTATAGAATTATTTCATTTGAGTGTTGTATCATCAATATACTAGTTATATGAATTATGTAGATAAATAAGGATTGTACTGTAGTAATATTTTATTGAGTATTGGAGAATATATGGTTTTATGAAAAGTGACTTAATAGTAAGCTACACTTTTATGAAAATGCATGTATTATGGGAAGGTAATCCTTAATATGGTCTCAATAATGAGGTAGTTATTTTGTAATAAGAAATGGTTTATTTGAATAAATTATATTGGATATTCATGACTACCTTGAAACTGTTTAATTATTTTTATATTCCATCATTGTTGGAGTTTAAAACATTTTTGGATATAAGGAGTATATCTATTATTCTATAAGGAATAAGGGAGAATGAATGTAATCAATAAGGATTTATGGTAATTCAGGATGTTGTAGTGTTTTAAAAGATTACATGATGAAGGTATTCACATGTTATTATGTGGAAAAATGTATCATCATTGTGTTTACCTTCCCTATAAATTTCGGGATGTGAGTTTGGACAAAACTAGTTTGGATAATTCTAGTTTGAGATTATTTTTGGATTTCCATAAAGGGACAACACTGAGGACAGGAGACAACCCGTCGCGTCTGGTAAGGCCGCGAGACATAAACCCACAACTGAAGGGCGACAAGGGTGTATCACCTACCACTGGCCCATGTGATGTCCTGGATTGAATAATGTAGTTTTTTTTAAAAGGAATGGTAGATGAATTATAAATTCAGTTTTAGGAACCCTATACGAATAGGATAAATAGAATAATTTTTTAAGTTATATTATCTTTTAGAGTGAAAGATGAGTTTGTGGTTGAAATTTGTTTAAGGATGGAACTCTAACTATCAAGTATATATATTTTTTCCTTCCCTTATTATATGAAGAAATTAATTCTGAAACTTTAGATATGGGATCTTATTACTAAAAATGTGTTATCTTAATACCTTATGTCTTGTTGAAAAGACGTTATTTTAAATAATCATAGATAGATGGCTTTGAGGCCCTCAATTCTACAATTGTTTATGACTGTTGACCTCAATCACTCTATATAAATATTTATGTTTTTCCTTAAATATTGTGTATTTAATTTCCACAAATGTTCTCCTAATTGATATCATAATTTGGAGCTGACTTTTTAATTCCCCTTTTCCTCTTATTAAGTCTAAATTTTATTCACCCAATTTCTTATGTGGGTTTTCCCACAAAGGTATTTTTCTATTTTCAATCATTTATTTTCAAACAACAATTTAAAATTGTAAGTACGCAATTTATTGAAGGAGGGTAGAATGTAACAACCCAAGATTTCATAGTACGTTATTTCTTCAAAGTAATGTATTAACTTGGACTACACGAAATACTGAGTTCAAGCGCACCAAGACTTACCAAACTAGTTTATCAAAAGTGGTTATGAATATTATTAACTTAATTTTGAACTTTAAATAATCCTTAAAATTTTAGAATTCATATTATGAGTTTCTTAGACATAATTTAAGAACAAATTCCTTTTTTCGGGTAAAAAAATTATTTTTCAAAAATTGCAATTTTACCGCCTATTAATAGAGAACCCTTTTTAAATCAAATATTTGAAACATTTATACATTAAATTTGAAAAAAATAAAATTATTATTTATAATCGGGACAAATAAATTTCGTTTCAATAAATTTTTGGTGTTTTTCTGATAGCTTTCATATTTGGGGGGATAATGAAAAACACAATATTTTAACAGAAAAAATAACTTTTCTAATAAAATATTTTATAGTGTTGAATTATAAACGTTAATGGTTTTTAAATATAATTAGATTATATTTTTACCATTTAATCCAATTATAGTCATTTTATGTAATTTCACATTAAAATTGGACATAAAGAAGTGGCCATCTTTTGATAGTTGATATTTGTTAAAAATATGCTTTTTGGTTTTGACAACGGGATATAATTTTAAATCAATTATTATAACTTATATGTTTTGAAATTGGTAAAATATAATTCACTTTGGAATTTGGAATATAAAAATTATCTTACGGTGAATTTTTGGTATCTTTCTGAAAACGTTCAATTTTTGATGAATAGTGAAAACACTAGGTTATAGTTTAAAACCGAATTTTTATTTAAATAATTATTTATTTTATTTAAATTTATTTCAGGTCAAAATAGATACATAATACCTATATAAGTTAAATTTAATTCATTGGAGTTATTTTATAATAACTTTAGATATATAAAACTTTTATTGAACTTTTTACCATCTTTACCCACCTCCTATGAGCATTTGCAAATTTACATAAAACCTAATTTTATCTCTTCTGTGAGTTGAATTTAAAAAATCCAAGATACAATATTCATTTCAGTAAGTAAAATGTGGTTCAATAAGATGAAAATAATTTTTTGTGAATATTAACGTTTTACTTTTATTTACCAGGTTTAATAGTAAATAGTGTAATTTAGGGTAAAAATGATATTATTATTACCTTAACACAAGTCCTAATTCTATTTTATAAGTGTAATTCGACCAAAAACAATCTTTTAAATAAAATATGATCCTTTAGGCCAACTTGGATTAGATTAGGACATTTATTATTATTTAATTCAATGAAGAGTTAAAAGAGTTAAAATCAATGTTTAATATCTAAAACATTTTTAATATAGGGTTACCCATAAGATAAATTTGAATATAAATATTCATTATAAATTTAAAATGATTTAATACATAATGGTATTTTATTTATATTTTTTAGACATTAAATAATTTAATTTATTTATGACACTATGATGATGTAGTAATTACCTAATTAATGAATGATTAAAATAATTGACATTATAAATATCCAAATAAATGTAATTTGATACTTTTTATGAATTCCACTTATTTTTAAGTTTAATATGACATATTAGGTTTGTTTAGATGAATTTTTATCAAAGTAATAATGCTGTTATAAATTTAGAAAAAACAAAATACCAAATAGTGTCAACATTGAAATAAAAGCGTTTTTAAAACAAATATTATATTATTAATTGATATGCTATTTCTAACAATCTAATGTTTGGAAAAAAGACTTATATAATGATATTTGTACAATTAATGAACCACTTGAGGTTTTCATGGAAGTATATAGTAATTTTATTAAATATATAATTTAAAAATACAAAGAGACATGGTAAATGTCAAACTATTTAACTAAGAGTTAAATCTAAATAATAAAGTATATATAGTGACCCAAACCTATCTAAAACCTATTGGTTGAGTTTTTCTGACACATATCCTCCTTATCCTTTAAATAATCAATTTTGGAGACATTATATATCGAAAATGATATAATTATAAAATAATATTTCTATCTTTTCCTAAGGTTCCCCTCACCTATCTTATAAAAGGGAACTCTAGCATCTCTCTAATTCACACATTGAATGAAATTTGGCTCGGCCATACCCTGCCCAAAACCCCTCTCAAATTTCCTACCATCATCCTAGAGACCTTAATTTTTTCAGAAAGCCAACCTAAGGAGACCTTTTGATCTTGTCAAAAGGAAGAAACAGATGAATGGGTAAATACTTCATCAACTCTTTCAAGTTCCTTTCTTCTTCCACTTCCCCTTTATTTGTTGTTTCCATTATAACATAATAACTCCAGTATATTCTATATACTATGATGTTATTATAAATATGGTACAACCATATTCATTATTCTATCAGTCCATTGAATGACATGTCACCATATGTCTGTACGTACGGCTTACCATATCCACGTCGTGGTGTAATTTTTATTCAATATATTATTATTTGGATGGGTATAATAATGATGTGAAATTGATGTAAATAATAAATATAACATGATAATGATTCTGTATATATAAAATACTAACCAATTATATATTATTTTAATATCTAAGGATTCATATTGTCGCTTGTGTGTATGTAAGGATTACCGTCTCCACGAACGCGATGAAATTTTTTCCCCATCGTAACCATCCAAGACTATTTTTCATTAGATGATTAAAAATATTGTTTAAATACATAGTATAACTCTGAATACTAATAAGATACATCTTATCCCTAAAAAACATTAATTACGTAACAAAGTATATAAAGGAAAATGAATCAGTTGACACCCAAAATGACGAAAATACTAAGATATTATTAACAAAGAAATGTTAAAAGGTCATATATGAAATCATATTAATGTATATGGTTCTTGAATAAATTAATAACAATTATTTCACAATTATACGGGAGGTTATGCTACCTTCGACCAAGTAAAAGTACATGGTATGGGTTAATTTCACAATCTATTTATTATCTGAGGTTGTTTTTACATAAGTATCTACTGGGACATATTTTTTATCCATGACCATGTTTCATGAAAGAGTTTTCAAATGTATTATTTTAAGGGACTTTTTTTACAAAAACATAATTCTAAATGTTTTAAATATTTATTCCTCTAAATAATTCTCATAAATTTCCATGTTTTTAAATGGTTTTTAAGGATTTATCTACATGGACATGATTGTTTGTAAAATGTAAATTCCTTTTAAAAGTTTCAAATTGGTAAGGGAAACTTTGATTCAAAAATGCCTTTAAATGCCTTCCTTTCTAAATTGTGTGACTTTTAAATGTTTTCATGAAAATGTGATATTTCTCTCAAAGAGTTTTACAAATCATTTTCTTCTATGTCAACATCCATTAATGGATTTAATGTTTATTTTATGTTGATTTATTATGTTAAAAAAGCATCAATATTTAATTGAAGGTTTTGTTATATGTTTGACTGTGGACGTGCTATTTTTATATGATTCATGGTTTATGGTTAATGTATTGAAATTTTTTATACTAGTTTTAATAGGAATGTTAGTGTTATATTTCAACCTTTTCATATGAGGAATGTATTGGACATAATAAGTGATGGGTGGAGCCCACTATAGCTCCTCAATGCATCGGTAGGTCTCATGAGACAACTAGACATGGAATTGGGCAAGGCCTTTCCCAATTTAATATATTTTTTTGGATGAGGCCTTAATAATTTTTAGACGTCTGGGAAGAGTCCTTGAAAAAATGTTTCAGAATGTTCGACATTATTCATTCCCTCATTATGAAAATAATATTGATGGTTCATGTGGTCATTCAACTAGTACAATACCCATGATCATGTTTTATTGTGGAATTATTTAGTCAGCTCATATTCCAGCCATAAAAGTATTCATGTTTATTATTGGTATAGGCATGTGGTATAAATTATTCACCATGCATAATATTTATGTTATCTTCCACTATATTTCTTACCCTTACTGACCGTTTGATCTCACCCATTTCTTATGTTTCATTTTCCCAGGATATGAAGAAGTTAGTTATGAGTGACTTGTAGGCATAATCTAGGATGCATGGGTGTTTGTAATGGAATAAATTCGTGGTGTATTTCTTTTCATGTTTTAAAGTTGAACTTATGTATGAATATTTTTTCCAATACTACTAAACTGATCTGTCCTTCGGGATAAGATTCCTTGTAATCATGCCAATGTATTAAAATAATGCACCGGCTCTTGGATTCTGGGTTCGGGGTGTTACATTAGTGATTTGAGAGAATATTAAAGTTAATGTATTCCTACTTACATATTAAAAGAATCCAAATAGACTAGGGAGAATTTTGTGAAAAAGAAAAAAGCTTCAATTGGTCTGCATTATAACCCCACCTCACTCTTATCATGGTGCTTCAAGTCAACATGGTACTAACACTTGAGAATCATATTCATAATTCTCAACTCTATGAAGAAATTATTCATTCCCATTTATATCACAGTTTCAAATTTTGCAATGTGAATAACTCGTATAGTATATTTATATCATTTCTATGTTTTCATCATCATCATCACTCTTAGAAATATTCTATTAAAACTTTTCTCTATGATCGTTTTGGTAAAAAATCTATCTCTTTACATTTTTTATTTATCAATACTACTCTAAATACACATAATATATGGATATTATCTTTTATGATATTCTTGAGTGATAACTAGTGATTTGGACATATAGATTCTTTTATCATACCATGTGACTGTTATCTATCATATTGTATAATAGATAAATGATATGTCATATTAAGTGATTTTCTACTACCACATCTTCCACCATGTTTTCCTTTTTTCATTAATCCTTAAGATGATTAATTTATTTACACACAATAGATCATGATGGTATTAAGTGTTCAAATGTTTAAAACCCAACAGTCATACATTACTATAATGTATGATAACTTCCTTGTGTTGTTAGTCGACACATAAATCCATTAATTGAATGAAGGGGGACTATATAATGTTTTGGATCGAGTTATTTATTTAAACATGATAATTTCTAGACTTAGTCAAAGAACCATTATACCATGATCACCATTCATCTTCATAGAGAATGTGTTAGCACACCCTTATTGTTCAGAGGTCCCCTATTATGAATGAGGATCCTAGTAGATAGTGTACCTATTATTAAGTCAAGAATCATTTAATTATCACTCTTCCGTATCAATAAAGAATACTCCATCATGTTTGGTAGATATTGATCTCACAACAATGATGATACTCTTATTTATTTATGTTCTTATTTTATATATTGGTAATATTTATGATATATGGGTAAATTTAAACCTATTTCCTATAAATCATTATGTAACACCCCAAGATTTCATAGTACGTTATTTCTTCAAAGTAATGAAATAACTTTCACTACATGCAACACTGAGTTCAGGCGCACCACAACTTACCAAACTAGCCGTTCAAAAGCGGTTATGAATAGTATTAACTTAATATTGAACTTTATATAATCCTTATAATTTTAGAATCCATATTATGAGTTTCATAGACATAATTTATGAACAAATTCCTTTTTTCAGATAAATGAATTATTTTTAAAAAAATGAAATTTTACCACCTTTTAATGATGAACCCTTTTAAAATCCAATATTTGAAACATTTATATATTAAATTTGAAAAAATAAACATCTTATTTAGAATAGATACATAAGAATTTAGTTTCAATAAATTTTTGGTGTTTTCGTGATAACTTTCATATTTCGGTAAATATTGGAAAATACTATATTTTAACGGAAAAATACATTTTTAATCAAATTAATTTATAGTGTTGAATTATACATTTTAATGGTATGGAAGCATAATTAGATTATACTTTTACAATTCAATACAATTATGGTCATTGTAAGTAATTTCACTTTAAAATTGGACATAAACAAGTGTCAATCATTTGATAGTTATTATTTATTAAAAATATACTTTTTGGTTTTGACAACAGAAATTAATTTTAAATTAATTAATGTAACATATATGTTTTGAAATTAGTAAAATAGAATTCATTTTTGACTTCGGAATATCAAAATTATCTTAGGGTGTCTTTTTGGTATTTTTCTGAAAACTGTCAATTTATGATGAATAGTGAAAAACACAGAGTTATAATTCAAAACTGAATTTTTATTTAAATAATTATTTATTTTATTTAAATTTATTTTAGGTCAAAGTAGTTACATAATACCAATATAAGTTCAATTTAATTCATTGGAGTCATTTTATAATATCTTTATATATTTATAAATTTTATTAAACTTTTTATCGTCTTTACACACCTCCTATGGGTATTTGCAAATTTGCATAAAACATAATTTTACAGCTTCAGTGTGTTCAATTTCAAAACTCTAAGAGACTCGGTTGATATTAGTAAGTATAATTTGGTTCCATAAGATGAAAATATTTTTTGGTGAATAATATATTTTTAATTTTATTTACCATAGTTAAAAGTAAATAGGGTAATTTAGGGTAAAAATGATATTATTATTACCATAACACATGTACTGATTCTATTGGATAAGTCTAATTAGACCAAAAACAACCTTTGGAATAATATATGATCCTTTAGGCCCACATGGATTAGATTAGGACATTTATTATTATTTAATTCAAAGAAGAGTTAAAAGAGTTAAAATCAATGTTTAATAGCTCAAACATTTTTAATATAGGGTTTCCCATAAGATAAATTAGAATATAAATATTCATTAGAATGATAAAACGAGTTCCTACATAGTTATAGTTTATTTATATTTTTTAGACATTAAATAATTTAATTTATTTATGACACAACGATGATGCAGTAATTACCTAATTAATGAAAGATTAAAATAATTGACATCATAAATATCCAAATAAATGTAATTTGAGACTTTTTATGAATTACACTTATTTTAAAGTTTAATATTACATATTAGGGTTGGTGAGATAAATTTTTTTAGTAGTAATCATGCTGTTATGAATTTAGAAAAAATAGTATACCAAATAGAGTTAAAATTGACATAAAATAGTTTTTAAAACAAATATTATATTGATAATTGATATTCTATTCCTAAAAATATAAGGTTCATCCAAATGACTTATATAATGATATTTATGTCATTAATGAACCACTTGGAGTTCTCTTGGATTTATATAGTATTTTTATTAACCATATAATATAAAAATACAAAGAGACATGGTAAATGGAAAACTATTTAACTAAGAGTTAAATCTAAAAGATAAAGTTAATATAGTGACACAAAAATATATAAAACCTATTGGTTGAGTGGTTTTAGACCCATACCCACCTTATACTTTAAATATTATATTTTTGAGCCATTAGAAACTGAAAAGTATTTTTTTATAAATTAATATTTCTAGCTTTTCCTAAGGTTCCCCTCACCCCTCTTATAAAAGGGCACTCTCCCTTCTCTCTAATTCACAGCTTCAAAGCCATTTGGTTCAGTTGAACCCTTCCCAAATACCCTATAAATTGTCCTAAATTCATTATATAGGCCTTTCACTAGTCATAAATTCAACCTATGGAGCCCTTTTTATCAAATCAAAAGAATGAACCAAAAGAAGGGATAAATATTTCATCACCTATTTCAAGTTCCTTTCTTCTTCCACTTCCTATTTCTTTGTGGTTTCCATTCTATAATAATAACTCCACTATATTGTATATATTGTGATTTTTTTATAAATATGATACAACCATATTCATTATTCTATCCATAATTTGATTGACATGTCACGATACGTGCGTACGTACGGCTTACCGTCTTCATATCGTGGTGTAATTGTTATTCAATAGATTATTATTTGGATGGGTATAATAATGATGTGTAATTGATTTAAATAATAAATTTATCATGAAAATTATTCTGTATATATGTTATACCTTCCAATTATATATTATATTAATATCAAAATAATAATATCATCACTCGTGCGTACGTACGGATTACCGTCACCACGAAAGCAATGAGATTCGTTCCCCATCGTATCCATTCAAGAGTAATTTTCATTAGATGATTAAAAATAATTTTTAAAGACTTTATATCATTATTAATATGAATAAGATACATCATATCCCTAACAAACATTACTTACGTAACAAAGCATATAAAGGAAAATGAATTAGTTGACACCCAATATAACGATAATACTAAGATATTATTAACAAGGAAATTTTAAAAGATCATATATGATTTCATAGTAATGAATATGATTCTTCTATAAATTCATAACAATTATTTTACCATTATACTGGAGGTTATCCTACCCTCGACCATGTAAAAGTACACGGTAAGGTTTAATTTCACAATCTCTTAATTATCCGAGGTTGTTTTTACATAACTATCTACTGGGAAATATTTATTATCAATGCCCATGTTTCATAAAAGAGTTTTCAAATGTTTTCTTTTAAGGGAAATTTTTTACTAAAAAATCATTTTAAATGTTTTAATTATTTATTCCTCTAAATCATTCTCATTAATTTCCATGTTTTCAAAATGGTTTTTAAGGATTTATCTATATGGACATGAATGTTTTTAAAATGTTAATTCCTTTAAATAGTTTCAAAGTGGTATGGGAAAATTTGATTCAAAAATGAATTTAAATGTCTTCCCTTCTAAATTTTGTGAATTTTAAATGTTTTCCCGAAAAAGGGATATTTCTCTCAAAGAGTTTTACAAATCATTTTCATCTATGTCAATATACTTTGTTGGATTTTAAGTTTATTTGATGTTGACTTATTATGATACAAAACTACCTATTTTATTGAAGGATTTTTGATATGTTTGACTGTGCATGTGATATTTTTATACCATTCATGGTTTATGGTTAAATTATTGACATTTCTTAAGCTAGTTTTAATACGAATGTTTATGTTATATTTCAAACTTTTCATATGAGGAATGTATTGGACTCAGTAAGTGATGGGTGGAGCCCGCAATAGCTCCTCGATTCATCAGTAGGTCTCATGAGACAACTAGATTTGGAATTGGCTGAGGCCATTCACAATTTGAAATATGGTTTTGGATGAGGCCTTAATCATTTTTAGATGTCTTGGATGAGGCCTTAACAAAATGTTTCAGAATGTATTTCATTATACATTCCCATATTATGAAAATAATACTGATGGTTGATGTGGTCATTTTATTAGTAGAATACCCATGATTATGTTTTCTTATGGAATTATTTATTCATCTTATATTCCTTCCATAAAAGTATTCATGTTTATTATTGGTAAAGGCATGTGGTTTCAATTATTAACCATGATTAATATTTATGTTATCTTCCACACTATTTCTTACCCTTACTGAATGTTTGAGCCCACCCCTTTATTAAATTTCATTTTCCCAGGATATGAAGAAGTTAGTTATGAGTGACTTGTAGGAATAATCTAGGAGGCTTGGATGCTTCTAATCAAATAAATTATTGTTTTATTTATTTTCTTGTTGTAAATTTGAATTTTTGTTTGAATCTTGTTTCCAATAATACTAAACTGATAGGTCCTTTAGGACATGATTCCTTGTAATCATTCTAATGTATTAAAATAATGCACCGGCTCATGGATTCTGGGGTTGGGGCATTACTGTTGGTATCAGGGGAAGTTTATTACTAAGCTTGGAAACTAGATTTAGATAAACTCTGATTAGAGCACATAACCCTAAGATAGACTTTGAGGATTAGTATAGAATAATTTCCTATAATTTTGGTATTTTAGATATTTTGTGAGTTTTCCAAAAAATAAATCCATATCTGGATATGAGTAGGTAGAGGTGGATCTGGCATAGATGTACCTAGGGGTATAACCCGAAATCACTGCATTGAGCTACACTTGAACGCGAACTAATGCACGACAACGGGCCTCGCTTCACTCTTGGTTACGACACTCTCGGGGGATATGCTTAGGATAATTCTCATTTTATTTACAAATCCTTATGAAGGATTTACGATTATATGCCTCCTCAAAGAAATTTTTTTATTATGGATTATATCAATAAACTATTCAATTTACATTAGGTATTTTATAATTTTTGAATTATTCATTTCATTTCATAAACTCACCTAGTGTATTACATTGTATCGAAATGGAGCCCAGTGGAAGGAATGTGAACTCCAGCAATACGTAAGATCCAAAGAGTAAGAAGGATCATATCTTTCATGGTTTTAAGCCAACATTTAGAAGTTAAATGGCCTCTCATTTATTCTCAAAATATGAAGAAATAGTATCATGTGTTAATAAAAAAAAGTAATTAATTTTCTGAATCCTATGGCATTGAAGGGAAGAAAGAGAAGAAAAGGATAGAAGAGGGAAAGATAGATAAAGGGAAGAGGGAAAAGAATAATTTTCCCATATGTGATAACTGTGGAAATAATCATCGTGGTAAATGCTTTATGAGAATGAGAGATTGTTTAAAATGTGGAGAAAAAGGACACCAAGTACGTGATTGAAAGGGTAAGAAAAAGGTTTCAAATGTATAATGCTTCATCTACAAGGTATTGCGACACTACTCGAATAAATGTCCCATTCATCATAGTATACCACAAATGATGCTATTGGATAATAATCAAGGTATGATACTACCATATATCAAGAGGAATGACTAGTGTTCTTATACTTTTATTATAGAATTATTTCATTTGAGTGTTGTATCAGCAGTATACTGGTTATATGAATTATAGAGATAAATAAGGTTTATACTGCAGTACTATTTTATTGAGGATTTGAGATTATATGGTTCTAAGAAAAGTAACTTAATAGTAAGCTACACTTATTGTAAAATACATGGTTGATGGAAAGGTAATCCTTAATGTGGTCCTGATAATGAGGTAGTGATTTTGGAATAAGAGATGGTTGATTTGAATAAATTATATTGGATATTCTTCACTACCTTGAAACTGATTAATGATTTGTATATTCCATCATTGTTGGAGTATACAACATTTTTGGATAGTAAGAGTATATCCAGTATTCTATAAGAAATAAGGGATCATGAATGTAATCGATAAGGTTTTATGGTAATTCAGGATGATATGGTGTTTTAAAAGAAAACATGATGAAGGTGTTCACGTGTTATTACGTGGAAAAAGGATCTTCATTTTTTTACCTTACTTATAAATTTTGGACTGTGAGTTTGAATAGAAGTATTTTTTATAATTCTAGTTTGAGATTATTTTTGGATTGCCATAAAAGGACAACCCGGATTTCGGGCGGCAACCCGTCGGGCCGGGAAAGGCCGTGCGACTTGAACCCGCAACAGAAGGACTACAAGGGTGTATCACCTACCAATGGCCCACATGATGTCCTGAATTGAATAATGTAGTTTTTCTAAAAGGTCTGGTAGATTATTTATAAATTAATTTTTTTAGAACCCTATACGAATATGATAAATAGAATATTTTTTTAAGTTCTATTAACTTTAAGAGTGAAAGATGAGTTTGTCGTAGAAATTAGATAAAGGATGGAACTCCAGTTGTCAAGTATATATATATATATTTCTTCTCTTATTCTATGAGTAAATTAATTCTTATAATTTTGGAAAGGGATCTTAAAACTAATTTTTTTTTATCCTAATACCTTATGCTTTGTTGAACATATGATATATTAAATCATCATAGATTGATGGCTTTGAGGCCCTCAATTATACAATTTTTTTGACTGATGACCACAATCACTCCCTATAAATATTTAAGTTTTTTATCCAATTATGTTTCTCTAATTTCCCCCAATTTTCTCCTAATAATGATCATAATTTGGTGGTGAATTTTCCATTTCCCTTTTCCTCTAATTAAGACTAAATTTTATAAACCCAATTTATGATGTGGGTTTTCCCACAAAGGTATTTTCTATTTTCAGCCGTTTATTTTCATAGAACAATTTCAAATTATGTTGACACAATTTAATGAAGGAGGGAAGAATTTAACACTCAAGGATTTCATAGTACGTTATTTCTTCAAAGTAATGCAATAACTTGCACTACACACAACACTGAGTTCAAGCGCACCACGACTTAAAAAACTAGCCATTCAAAAACCAGTTATTAATATTATTAACTGAATTTTTAACTTTATGTAATCCTTATAATTTTAGAATCCACATTATGAGTTTCTCTGACATAATGTAAGAAAAAAATCCCATTTTTCAAATAAAATAATTACTTTTCAAAAAATGCAATTTTACCACCTTTTAATGGTGAACCCTTTTTCAAACAAATATTTGAAACTTTTATATATTAAATTTGACATAATAAACTTCTTCTTTAAAATTGGTACATAATAATATAGTTTCAATAAATTTTTTGTGTTTTTCTGATAACTTTCATATTTGGGTGAATAGTGAAAAATACTATATTTTAACTGAAAACAAATTGTTTAATTAAAATAATTTCTAGTGTTAAATTATACATTTGAATGGCTTGGAAGTATAGTTATATTATATATTTACCATTTAATCCAATGATGGTCATTTTATGTAATTTCAATTTAAAATCGGACAGAAAAAAGTGTCAATCATTTGATAGTTATTATTTCTTAAAAATACTTTTTTTGGTTTTGACAATGGGAATTAATTTTAAATTAATTAATGAAACTAATATTTTTTTAAAATTGTTAAAATAGAATTAATTTTTGAATTTTGAATATCATAATTATATTAGGGTGAATTTTTGGTATTTTTTTGAAAACATTCAATTTCTGATGAATTTTGAAAAACATTGTGTTATAGATTGAAACCGAATTTTTATTTAAATATTTATTTATTTTATTTAAATTTATTTTAGGTAAAAGTAGATACATAATACCTTTATAAGTTCAATTTAATTCATTGGCATCTGTTCATAATAACTTTATATATATATATATAAATTTTATTGAAATTTTTACAGTCTTTACCCACCAGCTAAGAGCATATGCAAATTTGCATGAAACGTAATTTGACCACTTCTGTGAGTTGAATTCCAAAAATCCGAGAGACAAGGTTGATATCAGTATGTAAAATGTGGTTCAATAAGTTGAAAATAGTTTTTTAATAGTAACATTTTACTTTTATTTACCACGGTTAAAAGTAAATAGGGTAATTTTGGGTAAAAATGATATTATTATTACCATAACACATGTCCTAAATCTATAGGATTTGTATAATTAGACCAAAAACAACCTTATAAATAAAATATTTTCCTTTAGGTCCACTAGGATTAGATTAGGATATTTATTATTATTTATTTCAAAGAAGAGTTAAAAGAGTTAAAATCAATGTTTATTAACTAAAACATTTTTAATATAAGGATACACATAAAATATATTCGACTATAAATATTCATTATAAATATAAAAATATTTCCTACATAATTGTATTTTATTTATATTTTTTAGACATTATATAACTTAATTTATTTATGACACAATGATGATGCAGTAATTACATAATTAATGAATGATTAAAATAATTGACATTATAAAAATCCAAAAAAATGTAATTTGAGGATTTTTATGAATAACACTAATTTTATAGGTTAATATTACATATTAGGGTTGTTTATATGAATTTTTCAAAGTAATAATGTTATTATAAATTTTGCAAAAACAAAATACCAAATCGTGTCAAAATTGACATAAAAGAGTTTTTAAAACAAATATTTTATTATTAATTGATATTATATTCCTAAAAATATAAGTTTGAGAAAAAAGACTTATATAATGATAGCCGTGTCATTAATGAACCACTTGGGGTTCTCTTGTAAGTTTATAGTATGTTTGTTAACCACATAATATAAAAATACCAACAGACATTATTAATGTCAAACTATTTAACTAAGAGTTAAATCTAAAATATAAAGTTAATATATTGACCCAAACCTATATAAAACCTATTGGTTGAGTGGTTTTCGACCCATCCCAACCATATAAATCAAATAATTCATTTTGGATCCGTTACAAACAAAAAATGATTTTATTATAAAAAAAATATTTCTTTCTTTTCCTAAGGATCCCCTCACCCCTTTTATAAAAGAGAACTTGCCCTTATCTCTAATTCACATCTTAAAAGCCATCTGAATCAGACAAAACCTACCCAAATACCCTCTCAAATTTCATCCTTTATTCCTAGAGGCCTTCCTCTAGTCCAATATACAACCTAACAGACCCTTTTGATCAAATCCAAAGGAAGAACCCGAAGAAGAGGTAAAATAATTCATCACCTATTTCAAGTTCCTTTCTTCTTGCACTTCCTCTTTCATTGTTGTTTCCATTATAAAATAATAACTCCAGTATCTTCTATATAATTTGATTTTATTATAAATATGGTAAAACCATATTCATTATTCTATACATCCTTTGAATGACATGTCACCATACGTGCGTACATACAGATTATCGTCTCCACGTCGTGGTGTAATTGTAATTCAATACACTATTATTTGTATGGGTATAATAATGATGTTTAATTGATGTAAATAATAAATATAACATGATAATTATTCTGTATATATTTTATACCATCCAATTATATATTATTTTAATATCAAAAGAATGATATCGTCGCTCGTGCATACGTACGGATTACAGTCTCTATGAACGCGATGAGATTTGTTCCCCATCGTATCCATTCAAAACTAATTTCCATTAGATGATTAAATATAATGTTTAAATACTTAATGTCATTATGAATATTAATAATGTACATCCTATCCATAACAAACATTACTTACATAAGAAATCATATAAAGTAAAACGAATCAGTTGACACTGAAATGGAAATAATACAAAGATATTATTAACAAAGCAATATTAAAAGATCATATATGATATCACATTAATTTATATGATTCATGGAAAAATTAATAACAATTATTTCACCATTATACAAGAGTTTAACCTACCCTCAACCAATAAAAAGTACAATGTAAGGGTT
Source organism: Viscum album (assembly GCA_963277665.1). Taxonomy (NCBI): domain Eukaryota; kingdom Viridiplantae; phylum Streptophyta; class Magnoliopsida; order Santalales; family Viscaceae; genus Viscum; species Viscum album. The sequence continues at coordinate 729,236,129 of OY728159.1, forward strand.
AATTTCAAAATATATTGTTATTCGAGGTTGTTTTTACGTAAGTATCTAGTGGGACATATTTTTTATCCATGCCAATGATTCATGAAAGAGTTCTCAAAGGGATTATTTTAAGGGACGTTTTTTTACTACAAGATAATTTTAAATTATATAAATATATATTCCTCTAAATCATTCTCATTAATTTACATGTTTTCAAAATGGTTTTTAAGGATTTATCTATATGGACAAGGATGTTTTTAAAATGTTAAATCCTTTCAAAAGATTCAAAGTGGTATGGGACACTTTGATTCAAAATTGTCTTTAAATGTCTTCCTTTATAAATTTTGTGACTTTTAAATGTTTTCATGAAAAAGGGATATTTCTCTCAAAGAGTTTTACAAATCAGTTTCATCTATGTCAACATCCATTGATTGATTTTTTGTTTATTCGATGTTGATTTATTATGATACAAAACATCCATATTGTATTGATGGTTTTGTGATATGTTTGGATATGGATGTGCTATTTTTATACCATTCATGGTTTATGGTTAATGTATTGAAATTTCGTGTGCTAGTTTTAATACAAATGTTTATGTTATACTTCAACTGTTTCATATGAGGAATGTATTGGACTTAGTAACTGATCGGTGGAGCCCGCTATAGTTACTCGATGCATCGGTAGGTCTCATGAGAAAACTAGACATGGAATTGGATGAGGGATTTCCCCATTAAATATATGGTTTTGGCCGAGGCCTTAATCATTTTTAGACGTCTTGGCTGAGGCCTTGAAAAAATGTTTCAGAATCTTCGCCATTATACATTCCCTCATTTAGAAAATAATATTGATGGTTCATGTAGTCATTCAACTAGTAGAATACCCATGACTATGTTTTATTATGGCATTATTTACTCAGCTCATATTCCTTCCATAAAAGTATTCAAGTTTATTATTGGTAAAGGAATGTGGTTTCAATTATTGACCATGCTTAATATTTATGTTATCTTCTACTATATTTCTTACCCTTACTGACCATTTGTGCTCAACCCTTTCTTATGTTTCATTTTCCCAGGATATGAAGAAGTTAGTTAAGAGTGACTTGAAGGAATAATCTTGGAGTCTTTGATTTTTCTAATGGAATAAATTCGTGTTTTATTTCATTTCAAGTTGTAATGTTGAAATTATGTATGAATATTGTTTCCAATAATACTAAATTGATCAGTCCATCGGAACATGATTCCTTGTGAATGCCAATGTATTAAAATAATGCACCATCTCATGGATTCTGGGGTCGAGGAGTTACACATTAATTATATGAGGATCCTTTAAAACCCATTATTTGTATTAAATCCATGTTCATTAATGAATCAACATGGTCTCTTATTATTTTTATAAATAATGGGTGTATTATAATTTGTATGATCCCATGTCATTTCATTGGATATGACGTGGTTAAATATAACCTTCTTGATCACTTTTATTAATGTTGTAAGATATCTTATTTATATTTTTTATTATCCACTGATTATTACAAGATTATATCATAACGTATGATATGGATAAATCATGTGGTATTATTCCGTGTTGTGGAAAATGATATTGGTGATATCATAGGATATGATTTAAATCTCAGTCAAAACAATCGAGCATTTCTTCAAAAATATAATATAATTACAATAAAATAAGTATGTGTTTTGTATGTTTAATTTTCATTTATGTATGGGTAACCTAATAAATAATAATCATCTCTATTTCATTTTTTATGCTTATGTATGGGTGACCCCATATGTAAAGGTTATTCCCTTTGTCTAATATTTAATACTTAAGGGTAATTGCTCCATATTAAGGGTCATCCTATGAAAAAAAATTTGAAATGTAAGGGTTTTGGCCTACTCCATCCCTATATTACAACTGATAATTTTTTTAGTATAAATTGTAAAACAATATATTTCCATGAAATTTATATATGTAGATTTTGAATAAAAATTATTATATTTTATAAATTATTAATAATTGATATGTATTGGGAATTGTAAATAGGATATTTTTATTCCCAAATAAAAAATGAAATGTTTATACTCATATCAAAGGTTTGGAAAATAAATAAATGTTTCTTTATTATTTATTTTTTTAATCTATTCATGCTTAGAAAATTTTTGTGAAATGTGTATATTTTTTATTCTATATTTTAAATGATAAATTTATTATTATAAATATTAAATCAATGCATTACATGTTATTTTTGAAAACATATTATTTATTTTTCATCTACATGTAACTTAGTTTGTAATTAAAGTAATTAACTTAAATTTTAGTTGTTGAATATTTTTTATTTTAATTATGATTTTCATTTTTGAAAAATTGAATTATCTCTTGATTAATGTATGCTAGGATAGAGGGACTTTGGGTCAGACTTCTCACATTATGGGAGGCATATATCTTGTTCTAGAAAGATGGGGGTTGGATATATATGCATCTAATCTTACTCATATAAATATTATAAATTTTATATAATTATAATTCTTTATATGAAATATTCATGTATCTTAAGAATTTTATATTTGTATATGTATGAAAACTTTTAGCTTCTATATTTGGGAGAATAAGGAAAACCATTGGTTGTGAAAAGAGTTACACATTAAAGAGATTTTAATATATAAACGTACTGGATAAAATATGGATCCCAAAACAATGTTTTAATAAACATGAATATATAATCCAATAAGAAATTGGATAATAAATATTTCAGGTGGTGAAATAGTAATTAATATGATATATATATATATTAAATATGTGATACTTTTAAAAGGAACCCACTAAAATATGAATTTTGATATTCTTTTAAACTAACACAATTCATGACCTTGATCATACAACTAGATAAAACATTCCATAACTAGGTTATCATGGATTATCTTATTTAAAGAATGATGGGTATTGGTGACCCTAACAGGATTAGGTATCCATATTTGATTATAATCATTGGGTTACAGTTTTCTTGTAGACCCAAATATGATTAGGATACTATATGAAATTATTTGAGTTTATCCCTATGATGTAATAGGTAAAGGGTATTCAATAAACTTTCTAATTGTATTTTATGATTTAATTTGGATAATCCCATAGTTAAATAATAAATTCGGGAGATAAAGGCAATCAAAACACTAATTGTTAGTGAAATTTCAATATTGAGCCAAAAAATGGATATGATGTATGGGGTTTTCATTTTATTGGGACTGATTTTATTAAGAAATCAAGAAGAAATGTTATAAAAACATGTTACAAAAACATAGATAAATCTTTATTATAGATTATGGAATGCATCGTGCAAATTATTTTGAGATCTCATGTAGGTATAACCTATAAAACAATTTGATATTGGTATTTAAGGTTGATAAGTGTTCTATAAAGAGAAGCATTCTGAGAAAATTAATTAGAATTTAATAATAATAAATTTCTCAAACTCAGACACATATATATTAGATATTGGGTATAAATCAAATATTTGTACTAATAAATACATAAGGAGAGATACAATATAATTATAAAATGGTGACCTATATCTATATTTTTTAAATTGAGAAAATGTTACAACATCAAAGGATGGTGCATGTTATCTAAGTCTACATAGTGGATAAGTTATGAAATTGAAAAATAGTTATTACATAAACAATATAAATAGAAATTTTATTTCTATATCTTGTTTGGGAAATATGGGATTTTAATTCCTTATTAGAAACAATATCTATTTTTATATATGAATGACATTTTTTGGGCACAGGAAATATGGAAAATGCATTATATATTCTTGAAATTACTATAGAAATTAGATTAATAAGGTCAAGGTTTAATATAATCCCAACTACCTTGGAATTAAAACCATAGAAAAATTAACACAAAACACATCCAATGACTACATAGAGGTAAATTATTTATCATTTGATTATGAGTCATTCAGTAATTATGAATCTTGTTTATTTGGTATAATGACCGAAGAATATTTTATTATTAAAGATGGATGGGATAGTTAACCATTGGAAGTAATGCATACTGGTGTATATAGACCTGTGAGTAAACAAGAAAATTGTGCTTTTAGGAACATTATAACCTTTACCAATGAAATTAATTAGTATGGTTATCTTTTTCTGATGACACAAAAGTATGAAACTTTTGAAAAGATTAAAGTGTTTCAAAGTAAATATCATAATAAACTAGGTAAAAGTATTATGATTTTATGATAATATTCGGGTGGGGAATACAGACGAAAGTAATTTTATAGCCATCTGAGATGTAATGGAATTTTTCTTAAACTCACTCCTCTTTAAATAGTATAGTGGAATTGTATGTCTAAATGCGGGAATCTTACCCAGTTGGACTTTGTTAAATTGATGACGAGTTAGCATGACATTTCAATTTGATTCTAGGAATATTATTTGAAAACTACCTAATGACTAATTAACTATTATCAATTATTCATAAATACATCAAATTAGTTATGTTAGGGGAAACATCATATTTTGGAAATTTAGGGTTGTGTAGAACTTGTACGATGATTATATTCTAAAAAATTCACCCTAAATTAGGAAAAAAATTATGTATTGTTTATACTAAGGAACTAAACAGATATGTTTTCTATTGTACTACTAAACAAAAATAATTTTAATTAAATTAAATTATCACTAGGGGAGTTTTATTATAAGGGTGTGGTTTCAACACCGGACTAACCTAGAATTTGATGACCACAACACAATCCCCTCTAGGAATCACATTCTCAATCCTTCCTCCAATTCCCTAATATGGATTTACTAACTCCCTTTTATGGCATCACATTTATTCATAATTTTTTTTATAATTTCCTTAGTTGGATGAATTTTTTTTTATCTAGAGTTTATAGAGACCCCAAACCAGTTGTATTTATATATGATTTCCTATTTTAAACATTTTCATCGATCAGTTGACTCATTTGACATATATTTTTTAGTTCTTGGTGTTTTATGGATGTTCAATTATCATCCAATTGGTATCCTTCCACGACATAATTTGTTTTTCATATGGGTAATACTTGATTATTTCTTAGTATAGATCACCAATATTCTTCAATGGTTCCCATTTAACAATTTTGATATAGTATTATGAATTTTAGATGATGTATGACCATTTGATCACTAATTTATGGGTACATTTTCCTATAATATATCTAATATTTCAAAACATATTAATTATCAAATTGTTAGGGAATATTGTAGATCCTTACTTTTCCTCTGATAGTTGAACCATCATGATCTACCATCTGGTTTCCCCTCACAGAGTCATGGAAGCCGATTTTTTTAACACACTAATGGGTTTTTATTGATATTGGTGAATAGTTTAAATGAAAATAGCTATTCCTAAATGATTCTTTGGTTGAATATTGTGGTTCCTACAGTCATCTTACACACTTTTAGTCTACTTATTAGTGTTTCATATATATATATATGGATGGATCCCTGAATATTTTTACTTTGGATATGGTTTTTATTACATCCCTTATTGATATGTTAGCCTCATATTTGCTAGGTGATACCTTAGATCGCCATGAGGGTGAGGTATATTAGATGATTGTATCCAAAATGATGATTTCTCAAAGTTCTAGTGTCCACATTTTCTGAATAAACATTTCATGAATGTAGGGATATGGCCAGATAATGATACCATCCTCTACTATCTTCAATTGGAAAGGGTAATAAATAGGCAAATATTATTATTTTAGAATCATATAATGTATATTATATGAACATAAATAGTGTTTTTATAAAATAACGCTCTAAAAATCTTTTTTATTCCATAATGGATCTCATGAACAATTTTCAGAATCTATGTAAAAAACCACATGGACACTCAAAAGTAGTATAATCTTGTTTTGGAATATAGTAAGAACAAAAAAGAACATAATTTTTCAGGTCTTAGTGTAGAATCAATGTTATATTGAGAGAAGGTGGAGAAACATGATGAGACCCCTTCCAAGTTTGTTTCAACTGAAAATTTTCACACTCTGGCCTCCTCGGAATATAGATACAATATTTTACAAAAATAACACTACTATCTTAGATGGAAGAAATAGAGAAAATGATAGAATGTTGTAGTGGTTTTCTTAATAAATTTAGGGACTAAATCATTAGAGTTTAAGGACTATTATTATTTATCTAATTCCATGGTGGCTTTATCAATGAGGATTTTAGGATTTACGTATAAACACCCATGAACCAGATACTAGAACTATTATGGGTGCACAGTCTCGAAGTAGAATTCTGTAGAAATTTTTGGTGTTATAAATGATCAATTACTTAAAGGAAATGGAGATGGAATATAATTGATATAGGGTGAATTGATAGAAAAATTTTCCTTAATATAGATGATTATTCACCACAAATAAACCATAGAAATAAAACCCCTCATTTTATAAGAATAAAAATCACATAGTAATCGCTATTACCCCACACATATCTCAAAAGTAATGAATGTTATTTTTAACAATTTTTCAGCAAATAATAAATGTATGGAGGAAAATAATAAAAACGCCCCAATCATAACCCCTATGGAGACGTATGAGTGGTATGAGTTTTTTCTAGGGCCTCGATGATGTTATTATGGACTGATTTGACCTAAAATTTTATTATTTTTATATAAAAATATAATACAAACTCTTTAGATATAAGGGCATCCTCACAACCCTAGATTTTATATCCTATATCCTAGAAACTATATCCGATCTAATCCAGGGATAAATATTCATGATATATCATGTAAATATATGGAAATTCATCTTTACAGGATCATTATTAATATCTCTTAATACTTTTTATTGTTTTGAATATTGGGTGTGGATTTGATTATTTGGATGTTTGTATTTAGTTCTCACTTAAACTTAAAGTGCCACTTGAATATAAAAAATTTAATTTGTGAGATAAAGTTTGTTTGTATTGAACTGTTATTTTAATTATTAATAAATATATAAGATGAGGATTCATTGGGATGAAATTTGAACTTAGATGAGTTTTGAACTAATAAACATGATGTTTTCCTGTTATATAAGGTGAACTGGTTCCATAAAGGGTTATAGAAGACGAATTGCATATGTTTACACCATAAACATGAAGGTATTATAGGATTCATTAGGATCATAGGATATATATATATCTTGTAGAAAAAGATTATGAAGTAATGTTCTTAAGTGATAAACCTACTACCTACAACGATGATAATGATAGTTTTGATTCTAATAGATAGACAAAATCCATGGAATCAAATTTGGGATTTATGTAAACTAACCAATTTTCTAAAGGTGTGAGATTTTTTTTAAAAAAATTCGGTTTTCACCCAAAAAAATGGGCATGAATGTTAGTTTCTATAACTATAAATAACTTCATATGGAAAAAATTTATAAGAAAATTAATGGTATTGAATATTTTTTCTTCCAAATTTCACTTGAGGCCATAAAAGGACATATTTAGGTAGATTTAAGACAATCTTTGAATCAATAGAACATTCTGATAAGAGTAAGGGAGCCACGTTCAAGATTCATGATATGTGTGCAAGATCAAAATCTGTGCGCAAGGTCCTTGAACACCCGATGCGACATCAAAAAACTGTATTCTTCCCCATATATCTGATAATGGCCTAGGGAGGTGCATAAAAGTGGAGTGACCAGCATGTACAATGATTGTGTGCACATAATCCTCTTATGTGCCTAATGAAATTTCAAATGGATTACACCCTCACCAAAAGACTTTCACACACCGCAAATGATTTTCTCTATATATACAAGGGCACCCACCCACCCCCCATCTTTGGGGTGATCATCTGGAAATTGAACTGCCACCCCTCCATGAATAATACCACCTCTTTCACAAAAATATAGATACCACAACCCCCCCCCCTAAGATATAGGCTCTTATGAGATAGTTCCCCTATGCATCCCCCGTTGTGTGGGCCCACATGGGCTTGACCCTCACCCACTTTATTTTAGTCCAATTCCAACATGCACAATAGACTCCTCTTGTGTGAAAAACTGGCCCTTATGCACACCACATCTTCCACAAGAACCCTATATTTTTCACTCAAGCCTCTAATCTTGTGTTCACCTCATCCTTGAACCTATATGGGTTTCCTTTACTCTAAATAACCATGTCTCAGCCACATTTTCATGCACCCTTAAAATCTTGAACACACCTTCTTCGTGGGGCCCTATAGGCTTGCACATAGTGATTTCTTGGTCCCTCATTAGGTGTCCCACTTTACAGTTCCCTACCTATTACTTTTTAGCAAAGGAATGATAATGTATTTTACCTTTCATTATAGGCATGATTACATTAAACCCACTATCGATCACTCCTACAAACTGTTCCAACCTAGAATTGTTGATTCCTTCTCTTCCCTAAGGGTTGGTGAGTGTCGATTATGTATTCATAAGGGTTGAGAAGTGAACCCTCTCTTTCCATGTAGTAGGACATAAAACTTCCAAGTGTCATCTTCCTCAACACATGATGTTAAATTATAGTCTCACCATGTTCAATGCACAAGGGGTGCCATTCCTCAGGCATTTTCCATTCACACTTTTCTCCATGGGAGTGGGATCTTCTTCGCATGGAATTAGTTCCTCCTAGTATGGAATGAGATTCCCTTCATGGGAAGCTTCCATGGGTAATCCCCACACCCTCTCTCATTGATGAATCATTCACCACATGACCATTAGGTCTATTTCATCCCCTTTTTTCTCACATCATACATGACTCATGTGGGTTTAGAGGATATTAGTAACGATGAAAACCTTATCCACCCTAAAGAAGAATCCCTCCTAGAGTAATCCTTAGATTCCACCTTCATGGGTCTCTTCTATATGTATGAACTAGCCTATTCTAAAATACAAGGACTTCGATTCTAAACTAAGTGGGATGTATAGGAATCAACCACAATGTGCAAGCCCTTTATTAACATCCATCCTGATGTCCTTAAATTCATATCATTAGTAATATAATTCCTCATACTAGGGAGAACTTATCTTCTCCAAGACCACTTAGTATTTAACCATACATAATCCCCACACCATATACTCCATGGGACTCTTCCTCATGTGTAATCCCCAATTCCCCCATTCACAACCATGTGGAGTGTTATTACTACCTAACTGGGATATGTAGGAAAACTCCCCATGGTTCAATCCCAACACACTCAAACACACTCAACAATCCATCAACTCCATCCATTTCACCCCAACCCTTCTACCATATCCATCCAAAATTTACCCAGGCCGCCACATCTTGGTAAAATCATGCCATCCATCTAGGTCATTTCTACACATAATCCCCATCAACATCGCTACACTGAGATTCACCTAAGCAGCAAACCATGTGTGATCCCCAAATCACCAATCATCTAACCAAGATCACTCCTCTTTGGAAGGTCATTTAACCATGTGTAATAACCACACCATCCCCTCTCAATCAATGTGGTTTTTGATCCCTATCTTCTAAATATTTTATGTTGGATACCAATGTGAGGATTAATCTATGACAATAGTAAACCTTGGTGCCCCCACCTTGGGGTGTACCACCCTGATCCACCCCCAGTGGTGTCCAAATAAATCATCATGGTGTGACCTATTCTCATTATGGGACCCACCTCCTAGATCTATCCTCATTGGTCATTATGATCATAACCAATGGTAACCCTTGGTTCCCTCCTCATAGAAATACACACTCTCTATTCCACCCCTAGTAGTGTCCAGACTAGCCTTCATGGTGTGACATCATCCATTCATGGGACACACCACCCAGGGTCCTCTATCATTGGTCATTCTGATCCATTCAACCATAAACCTCTCGGGTGCACCCTCCTAGGGATGTACCTCTTTGGTATTCCTTCATGAGGTGTTCTGATTAGTTCAATCCATCTCTGAAATACATTAAACTCATGGCCTACCCCATTTTAGACATGTAATTCCTAGGAAAATCATTGGTAGTCATGACTCTCAAATAAGATACTCCAGGATCGATGTGGAATGCCATGGGTGTCATTCCCCTAAGAATCCCTCCTGCGAGGAAGAATATAGGTGATAAATATTCTAGTGGCCACACATGTTAGCGATGGAAAACATAACTAATATCCTAAACAAATGTTGCTGCTTTATCAAGACCACTTGAATGTCTAGAAGGAAGCAGCATAATTAACCAGTGTCCATAGAGAGATGGAACCAGGAATGAGTTTCACAAACATATCTTAATCTATAAGGGTGACTCGAATTAAATGATGAATTCCAAGGAGTAATCCATGAAAGGAGTAACTGACAACCCAATATCTTATTTCGATCAAGGTGGATACATATCCAAGAAAGTGATGAATGTTTCCCACCTTTGGAAAGATTGAATTTGGGGAAACAATGAGACATCAGTGAACACTAAACCACAACGATGACACACCCCTGTGGATGCATCAGAAAAAGAAATGGTGAACCATATGTGAATGTTTCTCTTCAATATAGACATTTGTAGCATTTGTGAAATCCATATATAAGAATTTCACAGAATCCAGATATTTGATGCTAGGTCATTCCAATAAAAAAGTGGGCTTGATGTGGAACTCACAATAATTTGGGACAGTTAATCATTGGTCCTTCTGGTCTATGATATCATGAGTTTGGATCTCTCTATATAAACATGGTATATTGGATGATGCTAGGTCATTGGGTATCACATTCCAAATATCCATACTGATAGTTAAATCTTACTTCTTTTTGAGACTGATGCTACTTGAAACCAATCACCCCTGCAGACGTAGGGGCAAGAGGAGTACCAATGTGGAAACCCCACATGACTCTGCCACCACAACAACTTCAGCCATGACAGTGGACATTGGGAACCCACTCCCCGTGTCACTCTCATAAACCATCTAGAGGAGGGTGGTTGACATCATCATATGTTGGTATGAGCTGGAGGGGTCATTCCTACAAGGGATATGGCCATCGAGGGCCTAGAGGATTCTATGCCTCTCTGACATCACCTCTCCCAAGGGCTTCGAAGGGATCCACTTCTCCCCCACACTGATTTCCAAACACTCCTAGAGCCCCTCCCTAGAGCGTTCTTATGACTCTCTCCCCTTCACCAATGTGGTATGAGATGATCTAGTCACCCTTGCCACGACTACTGATCAGGATCCAAAAAGGAAGGTTCCCAGAATATCTAAATAATGCCACCAATGACTACACCCTCACACTTAAGAACTTTTGGGATACAACCCCTCTATTTCAAACCCATCCTAGATGAACCAAAGCCAATATCGGCCCTAATCTCATGAGGATACCCATCAGGGGGCACCATATTCCACGGAATTCATGGACCATGCCACCAGGGGTTCATTCCACCAAATCCATGATAATGCAGAGTAGGGACTCATCACAACCCGATCAGAATTGAGGTCTCAACCACATCATAGGTTGGCCAAGATGATTCTATCAATCATTGGTCCACCAATAGTCATCATGGTCCACCCTGTAATTTTGAGATATAGTATAAAGGTTATCCCCGTACTAGTTCCAACCATAGTGGAGTTCCTCCCCACTCTCGTACCCAATATGAAGGCCCTCCCCATGTTCCCAGCATCAAAATAAGATGACATCCTCCCCACTTCGTCGACATAGAGAATAGAGGTCCTCCTCCTGCCAATGATTCTTGATAGAAAGTTCATCCCCATGTCATGTACCATCAATGTGAAGGCCCTCCTCACATCATTATCATCTCATGTTGAGTTCCTCCCCACAATGGAATTGACCAATGTGAAGGACCTCCTTGCATAGTCACCAACCAGTATTGAGGGCTTCTCCAAACTACATGCATTCAGAGTGGAGGTCCTCCCAATTCCATTAGTCATCTTCATGGAGGCCCTCCCCATGCTTCCACCAGCTCAAGAGGAGGTCCTCCCCACTCGAGAAACAGTGAAAATGGATGCCCACCCCCCACTTTATATTTGATCAGTATGAAGGAAATCCTTATTCTATCACATCCAACCCACACGAAATTCCACCTTATGACTCAGGCAGCTGACATGGAGGTCATCCCCATGTGTTCATCAACTCAAGTGAAGTCCTCCCCACTCCAACACCAACCACCGCAAAGATACTCCCCACATGTTTGGAATCTATTGTGAAGGTACTACTCATTTTCATGTTTCCCATCATGGAGGTCCTCACCATATCCTATTTTAAATATGTCCAGGTACTCCTTGTGGATCAAATAACCAAGGTGGAGTCCATCCCTGATCCACCGACAACCAACATGGAGGTCCTCACCATGTTCCCAATGACTCAAGAGGAGTTCTTCCCTTCTATTTCATCACCCAGAGTAGAGGTCCTCCCCACTCTCATAGCAGTCCAAGTGGAGGTACACCTTTCTCCAATGATAATAAATATGAAGGCCCTTCCCATATCATAGTCTGCTCAAATAGTGGTCCTCCACTCTCCAGCAACAACTAACTCCAGGGTCCTCCTCATGCTGAAAAATTTCCCTACCCTAATAAGCTCTCTTAGGATAGAAGGGTGAATCATCGTTGTCGATGGAAGAAATCCAAGAAGCACTAAATTATTTTTAATTTCATTAGCTTGTCATATTTTGAAATGGAATGTGACCCAATGATGGATCTGTTACCCCAATAATATACATCAGAGTCTAGGGTAGGATCCTACAATGTGAGATTTTTCATCCTAGAAGGACAAATGAAAAAAATCCTGGAATCCCTTCGCGTGTATATATAAGTGGAGGATAACTCAGATACATTACAGGTTATTACATTCCAGTCTTCTCTTTCATCGTCATATTCCTCATCTACCTCTATGAGAGATCAAGGAGATTATTTCTTGGACATGATAGATAGTGAGCACTTGATAGTCACACAGATGACTTATGCTACTCTATCCCACAAGAGAGTGGTAATTACCCCATCCAATAGGGATGTGATGATGTAGTTGAAACCACCTCCACGAGATGACCCAGGGTATAATGATCTATTTGTTTATGCAGTTGTCTCTCTATCGGCTAGTCCACCGCCATAGAATTCTATATCCATGTCATTCCCAGTTTCTGAAGTTGTACCAATTATTGCCTGGGGTAGCCAAGATTTGGGACCCACCTCTGATAAGGAAATATCCTGAGGTAATATAGTCATAGATAAAGTTTTATGATATTCTGGCCAATTAGAATTCCAGACATTGATATTCTGGAGGCCCTCACCAAAGATGAGGTTATGTGATTTTTTTGAATGATCAGTTGATGCATTTTCACCTCCATGGCTGTCAAGTGGTCTACCCAAAGAGCCAAGATATTTTCAATGTCATTGAACAATATTAAATCATGGTTGAGTTTTTAGTGGTTTGAGTAGCCCATAAAACTACATCACTTGGATACCACTAAAATCTTCAACAAATATGTGCTCAGTTCTTCATGTTTCTCCACAAAATTATTAAAGTGGCATCCTTGCATGTTTAAATCCAAGGATGGGGCTATACACTAATCTACACTTTAGAACTATCCTACTATAGACTAAATTTCCCAGCGACATCAAGGATATTCCTTCTATCACCATAACAATGATCATGGTTTTCTAGAAGATAAACAGAGATGGGGACATCAATGTGGGATTCAACAAAGAGAACTCACCCCATAGGATAGTACAGCAACTAGTGGAACCTGTAGGTGTCCTTACTCATCCTAAAAGTAAATTATGTGGCCTTGGGTACCCCTATGCATAATTTTCCATTGGTAAGAACACCATCAAAGGTAAAGAACAGATCTGGACCTCAATCCCCTTTAACCCATCTAAGGTTTTGCAAGAGACAAATGTTGATCATTCCACATCCTCCTTGCTCCAAACAATGCATATCAAATGAGGTTAATTGAGGAGATCCTTGTTGATCTCATTGAAAAGAATCACAATGATTATGGTTATCCTTGGCACAATCCTACGTAACATCTACTGAGGTGGCAGGGGAAGCAACAAGTCCTTCTCAACCAGTTGCCTCCCACTAATATTAATAATACCACAAATCCTGAAAGGGTATATAAAAGAGTCTAAGGAATGGATCATGGTATGTATCATTGAATATTCTCAAGTATTGTGATTACCTCCCTCTGGATCCAAATCAAGGTACTCCATGGGCAGTTACACCAACTATTCCACTGACAACATCAGCTACCTCTCCATAATCCATTAATCCAGCATATCATGTTTACGAGCATGTCAACGCATTTGTGTTAGGGTATATAAGTCAACATTTTGACCCCTTAAAATATGATCTAATATATCCTAACATTTCTCACCTAGAATCTTTTGATATGCAATAGGTGGTGATCCCACGTGATGACAAGCCATATCTGACATTGGTGGATGACATGCAAGGAGCCCTGGGTTTTTAGAATCCCAAATTAATTTCCTTCAATAGGATTGGTGACCCAATTATGCATCTGGACCACTTCATCTCAAGGTTCAGGCCCATGTTTGTGAATCTAAAGCCAAAAGAGGATGACAAGCTTTAATGTTTTCTACATAAATTTTTAGGGACTGTGTTTGTCTGGTACATCTAGTTACCCAATGGGTCCACTTCTAGTTGAGAAGATCTTGATTTGAATCTTCTCTCTCAGTTTAGTTCCACTACCCAAAACATAAGTATTGATAAACCATTCAAGTGAAAAAAATAGCTGGATGAGCACGTTGTAGATTTTTTTCTTGGTGGAAGGGCCTCACGTATTTACTCAATGTGAAATTAATTTAATAATATATAGTAAGTATGTATGTGGGGAATGAAAATAATGAATTGGTCCCATCCCTCATCATAAAGTATTTCTTAGGTGGTTATCAATATTTTTTGGAAAGTCTCAGCATCTAGAAAAATCCTTGTAGCATGATATGTAGGGACATTTGTTGCCTCTTATGGCTCCAACAAGAAGATCCTCTAAGGTGGAAACTACTAATGTCACCCAGATAGAGTCCCTCGGGATACTAGAGTTGTTTCCAATAGAGCCTCATCCACATTATCGTTGAGGGAAACATCCACATGCCTAATATCATGATCGTAAAGGCTCGTCAAAGAATCTATAGGCACCAACCAATAATTTACCACTACCACTAAGGCATGAGAACCAAACTTTATCCCCCCTTTATGCTCCAGCTCCTCATCATGGAAAATCCCCCAGATCACACATCTAAGACATGAGAAACTAGACCAACTCATTAAATGAGGCTTAGGTTACTGGTTATTTTTGAAGTTCCATGGAGAAAGGAAATATAAATTAGTCATAATGCTCGAAAACCCAATAGGCCAATGTCACTAATCACCCAGAATATGGAACTTATCAAAGGATCCTTGAGCATAACATTAATCGATGTTAGGTGTTCAAGGAATAGAACCCGGACTAGGTCAATAACAATGTAGTCAGATTGGTCACTGACTCAGTATAGGTGGTATGCATCTCTATAAAGCTTGGTAATGATAGTGAAGGTGGGTGTTAGAAGTTCTCCATCCATGGTACTCATAAGTATGATGACTGGATGGATCTTATTGAAATTTCTTGCACCCATGGTGTCTTCTATAAAATATTAAATTGGAAAAAACCTCACGAATCCACTACACATCCTCTAGCTACCCCTTTGTATCCATGGATGTTGTGTTGCAGCCTTCTACCACTCATAATTACGGGCACCAACGGTTCAAGGGAACGAAAAATCCTTCCCTAGTTCTATTTTCATCAACTAATCTCAGTGATTTCATGACTCCAGAGATGGTTATCTCACCCAATGTCTTCCTATTATTAGAATATTCCATTAATGATGGCTAGAAGTGTTCCTCTGCTAATTTCGTCGAGTTGGTTGATCCCTATATAGTTCCAAACAATGAAGAGTATCGGGAATGTCCTCCTAATGTCCCCAAAAAGTTCCCTCATCAAAGATGTTGTGGATATGTGAATTGTCAGGATTCTTGGGATAGTTATTCAATCCAATCCAAGAATGATACTAAGACTAGGAAATAATATTTTCATAGAGTTAATTAGTAGTAGTCTTCTCAACCTTTCTTATAATATTTGATTCCTCCACTGATTTTGTTACTCGACCAGGCAGAGTATCCATGACTGCATCATGATCGGTTGTGGAATGTTGTGGTTAGGCCTCATGAAACTAAATATCATCTAGTGTTAGTGGTGCATGACTCAATTGATGATAATAATGATATTATATGAACCAATCAGAATCTTTCAGTTTAACCAGCAATGCATGTCATTGCCCCTGCCAAAGGGTAAACTCCTCTCAAAAGAAATGTGTTCCTAGAATGAATGTATGATGTGATTCAAAATCATTACAACATTACTTCAAACCTCTTGATTCTAAATTCCCTCCATTTGAAAAAATACACATGATAATCCCTCACATAATCATTGAGGATTCCCCTCTAGTTTGAGATAGAGGTCACAGCCACGAGAGGAATTCCATGTTGAGGATGTTTTGTTAGAATAATACCATTCTTTCTTCTCATTCCCAAGAGAAGATTAAGGATCTCTTGTATAGGGTAACATCCTCTTGTTTTACATCACTCTTCAGTTTAGTTGCATGGAAGTATGCCAATGTCAAGTTGATATATGTTTCGGGATCAACCTTATCAGAAAAACCCAGATGCTCTTTAAGCTTGGATTGACTAAAAAAATCTCAGTCCCTCTAACATGAAGAAACAAGTTTATGACTAGACTGAGAAAAGGATATTTTGAAGAATTCACTTGAAGACCCAGTTTTGTGGCCTATTTTCAAACATTGAATTAATTGTTGTCTCATAGGTTACATCCTATAATTCACGGATGGGTAGACCCTATCTTCACCTGCATGTAGTGTTTCCCTCCTCGTATCACTAATGCCTCAAGTACTACCAAAACGGTTGATTGGGAATCCTCCAAAGTGATGCATCTCCCTCTACCTCTTACGAATCCCTCTATATGGATGCCTAATACTTCAATATCAATGGAAAATGGGTTCATAACAATGAGATTTAGAACACAACTAATGTGCTCGACCTACAGAAGGACATGGACAACACTTTCATCGTCTTAATTCACCGGTTGGAGGCCACAATTCCAGACCTGGGACTATGTTTCATCATTTCTGAGAGGAGGGGCAGATGAATTCTATGTACAAGGAACATTGGATGATCTCATTGTACTCTAATATGGAATAGGATCCAGTGATACGAAAACCCCTTACCTCTATAAGGTACTAGGATGTTCTCCCCATGGCTACACCTATACACCATACCTACATAGTCGGGTGTGTTAGATTTCTGGGGCCCGCAGCAGAAGCCGGTGGGCTAGGGATTTTAAATTTTTCCATCAGCAGAATGACGAAACTTGTTGTCACTAACGATCCGAGCCCATAAGAGGTCTGAGGATCTCGTGTAAATTATTTAGAGTACAAAAGAAAAGGTAAACGTACCCGTTTTAAATCCGAAGGCGCGGTCGACTACTGCTAGCCGATGGTGATCTTCGCTTGAAGGATCCAAAGAAGGATCCCTCTAGATCATCAACAGGCACTCCAAAAATCCCCAAGAACACCGATCATCGAACTTCGGGAGCTATCACGGAGATTCTACGATATCTTCGACATCCCAACGATCACTGCATCGTTGATCTTGAGATGCGTGATGAAGAACTTGATCTGAGCTCTTAGATCATCAACTTCTCTCTCTAGAAAGTAGGAGGAGAGAGAGGCTCTCCAATTTCATTCCATAAATGATTGAATAGTGATGTGCACACCAAAGAGGGAGAGCCTCCTCTTTTATTTATAGAGATGTTGATAAATACCCTGTAGGGTTCCCTGGCCCTCGTTAATATCAACGCTCTCTAAATAAATAATTTTGACGGACTAAACTATGTCAATATTATTTAATATTTTATCACATACTTCTAATATATATATATATATAATATTATGTCAAAAACCCTAGCTATTTATCTCGACTTGTCATCCCACTTAATATTAAACGAACCTTGAATATTAAACAACATTCGTTCGAATAATATTTTTCTTGTATTTACTAAACACGTAAATACATTAAATAACTTCAATCCCAAAAATTCATAACATGAATATTAATGAATTTATTTAATTCTTTTGGTGATTGACAACTTGGACAACGCTCGGACCCCGTGGAGGGGCCCACTATGTCCATGTACCTATTCAACTGAATAGGTGCGGATTCATGAATACGATGTTGTGTGTGACCCTCTAGGCCCTTATCCCAATAGTAGTGCATAAAATTCACAGACCAAGAGCGGGGTATAGCAACCCGTCATGGCCCCTAAAGAGATGAGTATAGTCATTTCAACGACTACCATCCCATGAACACTGTCTTTGTACTATAGTCTCTTTGTCATTTTATATCTCATAAAGTTGGATGCACTCTTGTGTCATCGTCCTTATCTTGCTTTATTATTTGTTGATATATCCAGATGGATTTTCCTTTCTACTGCTTTGGTCAAAGACTTATGAAGGCGGAACCATCCTGATCAACTGGGCCTGAGATATTCAACTTCCTAAACATGGAAGCGACAAATCCTGTCTTGACCATTCAACCAATGTCATACCACCAACGACGCACCCAACATAAACTACCTCACCACGACATTACTACCATGGTTTTCGCCTTGAATCAAAGTATGTAATTAAATGATATACATTGGTAATAGTCTCAAGTCATAAGACCAATACACATGTCCATAGATAGGAATAAACAATGACACTCAAAACATGTGTTGTTCCTATTGACGGGTTTGTCCTCGTGATCTCACTACTGGAGATCACCAATTGTGAACTTCATGATAAGATGTCTCAATGCTTATGAGCCCCCAACACCTGATAGTCAAACATATATTGTGTCTAGTCATTAAGATCTATCTAGACTATAGAACATATATTTATGATCAATGTCATTGTATCTCGAGGTTCTCATTATAGCCTGAGATCTGCTACAACCTCGTGAGACGAAAATTATCCTTTGGACATTACCATTATTATAGTGGACGTAGAAAATGTTTGCACTATAATGGTAAGATATCATCATGCATATCTAACGGTACACATGGTACAGTAATCAAGAGTACTACATATTTGGGTCTAGGGCACCCACTATTTCAACTCTCCTACTTGCACTAGAGCCAACTTGCTAACTAAACTTGTTAGCTACTCACATGATAAAAACCATGCTTCTGCTGAGTAATGGCTTCAACTGTTGAGCCTTCCACGTTTTTACTTCCTGATATATTTTCTATATACGACCTTATCTACTTGAGTAAAACTTCTCAAGATAAGGTATCTTCGAGTATATTACTTTTGTCCATTGTCATAACTTGACAACCTGGCTAGTAATAATATCATAATTCTCATTATGATAATACTTTTCTCACTAGGTTTGAATCCATGAACTGGGACAAATAGTTGCAATTTATAACTTCTTCTTAGCTTCATTAGAAGCTGCAACATACTCGGTATTTATAGATATGTCTACCAGAAGATTTTATGAGCTTGACTTGCTAATCTCCTTTTCCTAACTACGATACTATATCAAATTGATCTAATGATTACTTGTATGTATCCCACCATAACTAGTATACCTTGCTCTCCTTATTCCATGTATATATCATTTATACTTGCCGAAGTACAAGATGATAGTTCCAACTGCATCACTTGCAATGCTCCTAGAAAGAATTGATACCTACCAATAATAAATTATATCTTGGAAGAATCAATAATTTTACATATTATAGAATAGGTGATTGATCCATCGCTAAAGCATATGATATAAATTCACAAATTTAATCTCTACACATGCTTCGAACATGTTAACCTTTAGAGATTAAGCCATGTGACATAGGCAACAATTCTGAACTTGAATTGTTCCAACTTGTATTTTTCAATACAATGTCACTCTATTAAGATTGAGTAGGACTAAGCAACCTTTAGATCTACCTCAGTGGATCTTGTTCCCTAGAACATAGGTTTCTAATTGAACTAAATCATTGGAGAATTTCTTTTAATCTGATCTTATCTAACTGTAAGATGAAAATTTGTTTTCCATATGTTGCCGAACATATTTCAATTGAAAAACATTGGCGCTCCCACTAACCTTTGGTAGACACAAGCCCAAAATAAATGTTCTAAGATCTTGTCAATTACTTTAATCCAAAATTGAATTTTAGTGACTTTCAACCCTTATTGGCATCATTTGATGTCATCAACTCTTTCTGGTTGCGTCGTATAGACACCTTCCATGAAATATGATCTTGACATCCAATGAAAAATAAAAGGATCTTAGAAGTTTGGCTATGACAAGTAAAATTCTAATAGATTTAGGCATGTCAACTTGGTATAACCAATCGATCCTTATTGGTACCATACTTGTACCATCCATGTATCATTTCATTTGAATACCCACCAGAGTATTCAATTTATCAGCCCCTTTACAATTTGATACATGGAATATATTATTGAATTTTAGGTGATCTTTTCAATCTTAGCTTGTTTCCATATACTGCATACTTGTAGGATTTATTATTATTAATGAATAATATATCACCAACCATGGTGAATATTAAACCATCACCATGGTTTCATACTTCCTACGCAGTAGGTGTCTCTGGAACATTCCTATTCCACATGTACTTGTGGAACTTGTTCACTATGCCAACCATTTGTGCATCTCGAGTATTGACTAAGTCCAAGTCAATTCAACTCCCATTATATCTAATAGGGATGTGCACCCTTGTATAGAAATGTATTCTAATACTTGACTACATCTTTTCAATCTTAGGGATTTAAGTAATATCTTAAACAACTATTAAGATAATTAACTTAGATGCAAAACGTGTTTAACTTGATCCAAGATTGTTTAAATCCGAAAAAATTCTTTGCATCTAAACATGTCCTATAACATAATGGATTTTCATCATACTATGACTCGTATGATATCCATTCTTAATTTTAGTTGGCATATTTGTTAGGGGTTTACGCTGTTATTTGAAAATAACGTTTTGAAATATGATGGAAGTTTCGGCAAGTTGCAACATTGATACAACTTACATCATAAATTTGATGTGTAACATATGCATTTAGGAATTTCTCCATGCTACATGTTTTTTGATCAATGTTAATATTTAAGACTTTATTATCGATGCTTCTTATAATCATCAATACAGTGATGTAGATAAGGTAACATGCGTTTAGTAATTACTCCACGCTACATTATCATGATTGATGATTTCTTGGTCAAGATATACTTCGGCCTATAGATCCGAAGTAACTCATATCTTTTGACCAAACATATACGTCATTGGTACATTCCTTAATGACTTAAAGGAATCTTATGAAGTATCTTTACCTCTAGATTTATTTGGAAGAGTTCACACTCTCGTGTTGAACTAACCTCGGAAGGCATTGTGACATACCATTATTTCTAAATGTTTCTTCGTTTAAACTAAGGGTGTCAATAATACCATAGGTGTTTATCTGTGCCAAGACTAAATACCATATTGGGTATACAGTTGACGTCCGCTTTTAGTTTTACTTGACAACTAATCACATTTCCGCAACTAGGTAGGTCTTACATTTTATATTCATCATGTATTGCCATTAAATCAAATAGCAATGAACTATTTGTTGAGTATGTTACCAAAAACAAAATTAATTCCAAAACATTTAATAATGTTTCATCATTTCTAAAAGGTCATATGTGATAAAAAAAATTTGGTTATACTCCATAACTTGTTCAATTAGAATCAATTACTTGGAAATTTTTGAAGTTCTGTGTTTCTCACTACTGACTTAGGAATCACCCTTTCTCAACTGCTTGGAGAAGACACTTTACTTCTATAAATATTTCTCTACATACATGGTTATCTAATTTCAATACATATATGTGAAAAGAATATTGTATTTTAATACCCAAGAAGTATGTGAGATTATAATACTTTTATTTGATGAATATTAACTGAACAAGAAGTGTGTACTTGCTTCTAGTATTTCAGTTTTTAAACTTCCATGAATTTATTTCATTATGTGATGAA
The DNA here is from genome assembly GCA_963277665.1 of Viscum album. NCBI lineage: Eukaryota > Viridiplantae > Streptophyta > Magnoliopsida > Santalales > Viscaceae > Viscum > Viscum album. Next base: position 729,258,226 of record OY728159.1, read on the forward strand.
AATAATATCATGTTAAATAACCAACCACTTTTCATTGAAGGACATGATGAAGGTGCCTTTGGCGTAACTCTCCATAGGACTTTCTGCCTTGTCTCCCAATATATTTTCCATAAGAATAAAATATGGTGTTATCTCCAATATTCATATTACTTGGGGAATGTTACCTTAACGGTAATGAAGCGCTTAATCTATACAGTTCATTTGTACCTTTAAATGAAACTAGATTAATCGGGTGTAAAAGGTATAAGAATGGGATGCCATGAATGATTGTGAGCTGTCTTTCTCTTTACAGAATCCAAGTGTGACCATCACATTCAAATCATGCTTCTCTTTTTCCTTGAAAGGATCTTGGACATGAGACTACATGTGATCATCATCCTATTCTGGATGTAGAGACCACAACTAACATCATAATTTGATGATATCATTATGAAAGAACCATCATATGCTTTATTAATGAGTCTCCTAAAAGCAGTTTTACACCCTTGATTCCTGATTTGGCTTAACAGGTTGGGACATAAGCACCTTGAATTTCTATTGTAGTAGTAATGTGTGCAAGTACCTATACTACATTTAGGAAATTCATGCTTAGTTTATACATTAACTTTGTCTAATATTTATCGCAGTTTTATTGTGGTATCGATTTCCATTATCTACAAATATACTTCAGTAGATTTTACTTTTATGTGATTACCTAATGTGACATTTCTGATTATTTAATCATAAAATGTCTCCCAATAATTTTTTGAATTCTATGAACCCTCTGTACTAGAATAGGAAGACTCTTGAGTATTCTAGTGGCAAGGATCCCTGAAACTCCCTCATAGTCTACAAGCTAGGGCTACGCCACTACTCAAAGGGTCCAATGTAGGCTTTTGGATGGCCAACCGCATTAGCTCATGGTTCCTTGATATGTTGAGTGAAGTCCCAACTTCAAAAATCATTTACTGATTTACTCAATGCTTGCCTCTAAAATTACAAAAAACTAGCTATGGCTATATCTTTGCTGCATTGTTAGTTATGGCAACCCACCACAAAAATAAGAACTCCTCGGTAGTAAGAGGCACCCTCATCAAAGGCATGAACCAGCACCTCAAACACCCGGTTTTGTTCAAACTTGAATGATGGAAGGTTGTTGGTGACTTAATATTTTCTTTGAGGGTTTTATGTTTTTCTCTCGAAGAATGTGATCCATTTCTATTAAACTTGTTCGTCTATGTTGTCGGGCTCACAACTGAACATTAATAGAAAAACACACGCCGCTTCTTTGTGCATTTTATTATCTATTATTTTATGTATTTTCCCAATGTTCTAAAATGCATAAAATAATAAATAAATGCATAAAGGTAATACAACTACTCGACTGGTCTTGAGCATCTAAACGACCTAAGGGGAATCGTACCTGTGTCGATAGTTGACACTAGATGCATTTGAACCCATGTTTTACGTCTGCTTCTCATCTGGAGCATCACCTTGTCTTGGCAGATTCCACGTTACGTCTTAGAGTACCGCCTTATCTTTTCGGGGTCCACATCACTCGTCGTCTTCATTCGAAGTACAAAGATACTCGCGTGGAGGCGAGGGGAACTCAAGTATAAATGTGCATAAATTGGGTGCGCATGCCCTTATAAATTTTAACCGAAAAATAAAGATGATGCGCAGACCATCTATTTAATTAATTTACAACCATCGCGCATATTTAAATAATTAATTAAAATAATTAAATTTAGACATGCAAGGGTCGATGCTCAAGACCAGACGATGGATAAAAAATAAAGCGCGATAAAAATTAAAATGCAATAATTAAGTACGAGGGTTCATTTAATTAAATTAAATGAATTAATAAATTCAAATAATTTAATAAATTATGGTCTTTTAATTAATTTAATTTAATGCCAAATATAAATTAATTTAACTTAATTAAATTTTTATAATTAAATTGAATTAACTTTATCCAGGTATTAAAATTATTAACCAAAATTAATTCTAATTAATTTAATTTATAAACTAAAATTAAATTAATTAATTTAATTAATCATGATTAATTTTAAATGGGCTGGTCTCTGAAAACACCGTTGCACGGCCTATGCAGGTCGGGCCAAACCCGGGCAGGGCCATGCCTTGGCTGAAATGGACTGGGCCAATCCGCCCAAACAAGTTTCGGGTTGGCCGGGTCCGATCGGACCACTTCGAGGCCAATTTTGTCCTCTGTAAAGACTTGCACACAAAATTAATACCTTCCGGGTCTTATCCAAGGGTGACGGTAAGGCGCGGAGCTCGGTAGATAAGGGCGACGGGTGGCCGGTGCGGTAATGGTCACCATTTTCCAGTAAAAGGGAGGGCGGGGGCACGCTTGTTGTGGCGTGCTCCTACCCCGCTGCATCTGGAGGACAGTGGGCTGCTCGACTGGGTCACCAGTGTGCGGAGAAGTAGGGGTAGGCGGCGCATGTAGTGCCGTCTCTGGTTCTGCCCGAGCGGGAGTAGTGCCTGGGCTAGAGGGGAGGTGCCGACCTAGCTCACTAGCGGCGTCCCTACAGCATGGGTAGAGGGGAGTGCAGGGTTCCTCCACGGGAAGAGGTAGGGGTCGGATGTGCTGTGGAAGCAGGGCGGCTGGTCGTTCTGCATGGGGCGCCCTGGTGGGCAGCGACCCGAGGGAGAAGCAGCGCGAGGGGTCCAGTGTAGGGTGTGGCCTTGGCGAGCGGTGGCGCTGGAGGGAGCGGCGCCGGCAGAGGGGTGTGGCGACCTGAGGTGCCATTGTGCGGAGGGGTGCCGTCGCACCTGGTGTGCACCTGGTGCTACAGCCCGCAGGAGAGGAGGAGGGGGTCTGCTTGGACCCCCTGCAAAATGTCTCTTTTTTTGTTCTATTCTGTTTTCCACGCACAAGAGGGCTGCTCTCTTTTTTTCTTTGCTTACCCCGTACAGCCGGCCACCCCTATCCTTTTTTAAATTAAACAAGACTTCTTTTGAAGTCATTATTTTCCCCTCATTTTATTTATTTTTTAAGTCTTCTTCCACAATTTTTTTCAGTCAAGCCCTCCATTTAATTTTCCAAAAGGCTATATATTAGCCTTTAATAATTATTATTATTATTATACTAATAATTATTATATTAATAAAATAATTATTATTTTAATAAATATAAAACAATTATTGTTATTATTAATTTATAATGATAATTATTATCATTAAATAATAATTATTATCACCCTTGTTTGGGTTTTAGGAAAAACCAAAATAAGAATGATGATTGGAAACGGTTGAAAAATAATACCCGTGATCCTTTCTTAAAATTTCAAATGACCATATCTTTGTCGATTGAAATTGGATTGGTGCACGGTTTGAACTGTTGTGACAGATTTTGGACCCTCTAATTAAATATTTATGCAAATTATTTTTCTAGGCTCCAAAAATTTACGTGATTCCACTGATACCACTATTAGATTTCTGGGGCCCGCAGCGGAAGCTGGTGGGCTGGGGATTTTAAATTTTTCCGTCAGCGGAATGACGGAACTTGTCTTCGCCAACGATCCGAGCCCTGAAGAGGTCTGAGGATCTTAAATAAATTATTAAGAGCACAAAATAAATGGTAAACATACCCTTTTCAAATCCGAAGGTGCGGTCGACTGCTGCTAGCCTATGGTGATTGTCGCTTGAATTATCCAAAGCAGGATCCCTCTAGATCGTCCACACACGCTCCAAAAATCCGTGGGAATGCCGATCGTCGAACTCCAGGTGCTAGCACATCGATTCAATGATATCTTCGACGTCATGACGATCACCACATCGTTGATCTTGCGATGCATGAGGTAGAACTTGATCTGAGCTCATGGATCATCAGCTTCTCTCTATAGGAAGCTACAGGAGAGAGAGGCTCTCAAATTTCATTCCATAAATGAATGAATAGTGATGTGCACACCAAAGAGATAGAGCCACCTCTCTTATTTATAAACACGTTGATAAATACCTGTTAGGGTTCCCCGGCCCCCGTTAATATCAACGTTCTCTAAGTAAATAATTACGACGGACTAAACTGTGTCAATATCATTTAATATTTTATCACATAATTGTAATATATATATAATATATTACATGATAAAACCATGCCATTTATCTCGACTCTCTGTCCTACTTAATATTAAACAAACCTTGAAAGTTAAATAATTTTCTTTCAATTAATATTTATCTTATATTTACTAAACTCATAAATACATTAAATAAATTCAATCCCAAATATTCATAACTTGAATATTAATGAATTTATTTAATTCTTTTGGTGATCAACAACTTGGAAAATGCTCAGACACCGTGGAGGGGCCCACTATGTCCATATACCTATTCAACTAAATAGGTGCGGATTCTTGCATACGCTGTTTTGTGTGACCCTCTAGGCCCTTATCTCAATAGTAGTGAATAAAATTCAAAGACCAATAGTGGGGTATAGCAACCCTTCATGGCCCCTAAAGAGATAAGGATAGTCATTGCAATGAATACCATCCTACGAACATTGAATATGTACTATAGTCTCTTTGCCATTTGATATCTCATAAATCTGGACGCACTCTTGTGTCATCGTCCTTATCTTGCTTTATTATTTGTTGATCTATCCGGATGGGTTTTCCTTTCTACTACTTTGGCCAAAGACTTATGAAGGCGGCACCATCCTGATCAATTAGGCCTCAGATATACAACTTCCTAAACATGGAAGCAAAAAATCCTTTCTTGGCCATTCAACAAACATCATACTACCAACGACGCACCCAACACAAACTACCTCGCCATGACATTACTGCCATGGTTTTCGCCTTTCATCAAAGTACATAATTAAAAGATATACATTGGTAATGGTCTCAAGTCAGGAGACCAATACACATGTACGTAGATAGGAACAACCAATGACACTCAAAACATTTGGTGTTCCTATTGACGGGTCTGTCCTCATGATCTCACTATTAGATATCACCAGGTATGAACTTCATGAGAAGAAGTCCCAAATATTATGAGCCCCCAGCACCTGATAATCAGACATCTACTGTGTCCAGTCAGTAAGATGTATCTAGACTATAGAAAGTATATTTAAGATCAATGACATTGTATCTAAAGGTTCACATTATAGCCTCGGATCAGCTACAACCTCTTAACACGACAATTAACCTTTGGAAATTACCATTATTATATTGGACATAGAAAAAGTCTCCACTATAATGGTAAGATATCATCAGGCATATCTAACTATACACATGATACGGTAATCAAGAGTACTACATAGTTGGGTCTAGGGCACCCACTATTTCAACATGGTGAAGCTAACATAGACTGAAACTCACAATTGATTTAACATCTTATATATAACCCTTTGTCAAAGGTTGGATGGAATAGGGGCGATATATACTGTCATCATGGTTTTATCAGAGTAGGAGTTCCCCAGTGATGATTTGATCACCCCCCATGTGGGCACCAGTGTTCCTCCGGGATTAGTTGAATTAGATAAACTATCTCTCATTGATCACCCCACCTTAGTAAAAGAATTGGATTTAGAAGACACACCTCCTTCATTTAAAGAAGGTGTCTCCACCATCATTGATGAGAAAGTGTAGGTGAATCATAGCACCAAGATTGATCTGAGGCTAATGTAGATCAGTGCAACAATGTTAGTAGAGGAAAAACAGTAGTATGTGGATTTCCTAAAGCCGCATCAAGAATTTTTCTCTTGAAATTATGATGATATTCTAGGACTAAGCCCATCAGTTTTTCTCAACTCTCATGGAATTCCATTATGTCAGAGTGGGTTCACATAGCCTCCCAAAATTTTCCCCTCTCACATAGTTCTATGGTCAAGGAAGAAGTTGATAATATTTTCAATTCCAACTTCATCAAGGATGTTCAATACCCTATGTGGTTTGGAAACATCATTCTCATTAAAAATAATAATAGACATATCAGGGTTTGAATTGAATTCTAGGATCTCAATTGCCATTTCTCAAAGGATTATTTTCCTCATTTGATAATGGACCTGTAGAAAGATATTGTCATCGAGTTCTAGTATCTCTCCTTCATGGATGGTTATTTGGGGTACAATCAAATATGAATGTACCTTGATGATGAATAGACTGTCTCCTTCAGTTCACCGCATGGAAACTTTTTCTATCAGGGAATGCCATTCAGTTTGAAGAACGTAGGAGATACCTATCTGTGATCCATACACTGCATCTTTAGAATGATTATTGGGATTCCAGTGGAATGATATGTGGATGATTTGGTGGTCAAATCCATATAGTTATAGGACCATCTCAACGATCTTGAAAAGGTGTTTAGCTTCCTCCACTCCTACCATCTGAAGATGAACCCCTTGAAGTGTGACTTCAGGGTTACCTCTGGGATGTTTATTGGCTTTTACATCAAATACAGAGTCATTGAGATTGATCTAGAGATTATTAAGGCCATAATTCAAATGTCTCCCCTGAGAAACCTCTATGAGATCCAAGGATTCCAAGTCCACTTAGAACATATATTATGATTCATCATGAATATATATGGAAAGTGTAATATCTTTTCCAAAATCATGAAGAAAAAAATTTTGTAACAGTGTGATAAAATGTTCCACCCCTCATTGGGGAAATCAAGCAATACTTGCTACAGACTCTAGTTGTGATGCCACCCATCTTAGGGAAGTCATTGGTCCTTTATGTGACCACCCTGGAATGATCCCTCAACTCCCTACTCACCCAAAAGACCAAAAATGTGATAGATAACTATTTATACTATCTTATTCACATGCTCCTCGACACTGAGTATAGACACTCTCCTATCAAGAAGAGATGCCTCGCACTGGTTTTCATAGTGCATATGTTTGGCCCTATCTGTAGAACCATGTTATATAGTTGGTATCCTATGTGGACCCGCTAAAGTTTATCCTAAACATACCAATATTTAAAGGTCATCTAGAATGATGGGTAGTGATTCTTTAGGAGTTTTAAATCTGATTCATTCCGTAGAAGGAATTCAATGGCCAGGCTCTAGTAGAAAATATAGTCTCCCATATATTCCCCACATAGTAGTCCCTAAATCTTGATTTTCCAGATGAGTAAATACTCTCAGTGGATCAGGTTATTCTATATTGTCATATTCATTTAGATGGTGCCTCCCATAATCCAACCTCCATAATGATCAATGTTAAAAGGCTCAATAGATTAGGCATTGGGATCCTCTCCATCATTCCCACACAGGTTTTCCAACAATATTCGTTGCTACAATTTGGATTCTTCAAAACAATTAGGCAGAGTATAAATCTCTAATTTATGGTCTCAATCTATCCCCCGATATTGATGTTCCCCTCTTGAACATGAAGGGAGACTCTGAGTTAGTCATTAAGTAGATCGAAGGTGAAAATATCATCAGGAATCGAGTGCTCATTCCATACTGCAGTGCACTTCAAATCTAATATCCTTATTCCATTCTTTACTAGAGGTAAATCATGTTCTCTAGTCACCTAATGGTCAAGAAAATCCTTTGGCCAGTTTAGATACATCTCTTTCAAAGCCTAACCAGGACGATCTATTCCTCGATGTGGAGTACAAAAGTATCATCACTCATGTCACTCCAGAAAATGATGATATCCATCAAGTAAATCACCTAACTATTATTGATTTCACTTCAGGACCTCATGTTCAGCCTACAGCTAAAGAAACCTCCGATTGGACAACTCATTTCATCAATTACACCCAAAATGGAAATATCCTTTCAGACATATCCAAACATGAGAGAATCCATTGGAGCGTAGCATAGTTCACCCTCCAGAGCGATCCCAACCTTGAGTAGACTCTCTAAAAATGTGGGTTTTATGGAATTATCCTCTAATGAAATTATAGAAATAATATTACATTGTTTATACAGGACGTTCATATTGGTTCTTATGGAACACATCAGGTGGGGTTGAAGCTTCCCCACTAGATTCGTAGGTTGGGATACATTTGTCCCACCATGGTCTATAATTGTATTTTGTTCGCCAAGAGGTTCCACGAATGTCAGATCTATGCCAAATTGGTGCAAAGATTGCCAAATCCCCTCCATACTACCAAGTACATTTGGCCCCTTTTTTTTTGGGGACTCGATTTCATGGGATCATATCCACCAGAAACATCTCTCCAGTTACGGTTCATTCATTATGTGAAATATTTTTTCCATAAGAGGGAAGAAGAAGTTCATCTCATTGATGTCAAAGCCTAATTAGTTTTTGAATTCATGATCACTCAAATAATTAATCAATTCTCATTCATGCATGCAATTCGTATAGACAATGTAACCAACATTCGGGCAGCAGAGGTAAAGATGTTTTACGCCATGTAAAACATCCTGTCTAATGACACTTCTCACTACCACACATACGAAAATGGATAGATCCAGGCGTTCCACAAAATCCTCTATATAATTCTATAGAATATGGTGGTTCGTGATATGAAAAGCTGGTCAGACAAGGTCCCAAATGCTCTCTGGGCATATTGAATGACAACTCCCACCTCTACCCAGTTGACTCCATATTCCTTGGTGTATGGAATAGAGGTAGTTATACCCATTGAGATTTAGTTTCCATATCTCCAAATAGTTTTCTATGATAAATATATTTCAAAAAAATATAAGAATTCCATCTATATGAATTAGAATCCCTAGAAATGAATAGGATATTGGCCTTTTATAATCTAGAGAGGCACACAAATAAGATAGCTATATATTTCAACAAGAATGTTCACCTCCACACATTATTCTACAGTGATATAGTTATGGATCTCTGAATGGAAATGATACCTATTAGGAATCCCCAAATGTTGTACCCCAAATGGGAAGGTCCTTACATCATTTGAAAGGTATACCCCAACTTTTTATACTCTTTGGTCACCATAAATGGGGATAACATCACTCCTCCCACAACTTCTTATTTCCTCAAGTAGTACTTTTCCAGAATGGGGTTCAACATCCTAGCAGAAGCACATTAAAATACATAGCACTATCTACATACTAGTTTAATGTCATTAAACTACATAACAACCCTCATCTTCATTTCACAATGTTAAACTGTGGGACAACATCCATTTTTCATGATGTTAAACTTTGTAACACCCAAGGTCAATATTCTCTCACTGTAAACTAAGAATACTATAGTTTGAGTTATATAAAATTTAACTAAATAACATAAGTGTCATGGATATAAGATGTTAAAATCCATATCATTGATGGTCCTCTCTACATAACATTAAAATAAAATTATTTATTTGTCCTAGGGACATGATTTTTAATCGGGAACCCAAATCAAAACACCAGGACTTTAAATTGTGCATGGGTTATCCCTAGAATTATATTATGTAGAACAAACCCCTTGGGACCTCACTCACATCAGGTTGTAGCTGCCACATAATAAAAATTCAAATTTTTAATCCTTTCATCTTTCATCTCTAAAACATGATGATAAATTGTATTATATTATCCCAATCACATGACATTAAAATGGGAATAAGGTCCGGACTCTATGACCCTAAACTATGAACCTATGGTCCAAGCAATATGACCTTAAACTATTTGCGACATGAGGATCCTTTACCCTGAGACTAGCTACGTCTAACCACTAACATGTTTTAATGCTCTAGGGAATGAACTGGGGTTCCACATGGACACTACCCTAATCTATTACCATACATTGATTCATTCCAAATTCATATCCCCATGATCTTTTATATCAAAAAAGAACCCCTAATAGTGATGGTATCATGCCATATTTAGCTCAAATATGATCATGGGACAATGCCCTAATGTATCTCTCGAAAAAATAATGGATCCTATGTTATGAACAAGGAAGCAGTCAATTCTACATTTACATGGCCCATCCTAAACTAGTGTAGTTGCTGATCCAATAATTCAATTTTGGTCAAAAGTGCTCACTTATCGTTTGTCTCTTCTTCATGATCCAGATCATAGAAGTCTTGATATACCTATTTCCACCACCGTATTTTTTGGTGGAATCCCAAAACCCCTGGTGTTACCTATTTTTTCATCTAAGTGTGTTTAGTGGGAAGGTATGTATCATTGGGACTTTCCCATCTAGAATTTCCTCACATTTTTTGTGAACATCAATGTGATGAGGAAATCCTAACACCAATCCCTATTTATCACACTAAGAATGACTCGTATGGGATTCAGAGTCTTTGTAGTTTTTGTACCCACATAGGGGATAAACACAATCTTAAAGGTCCAAAATCTATGACCTTAAACTATGAGTTTAATTCTAAACACCATGAATTTAAACTATATGTGTATCTTCCCTAGGAGGGTATTGTCTGGCATGGTAATCATTGGTCCACATTCAAATAAGGTTGTTCCTGTTGTGACATGAATATCCCTTTGGGGATACTATCCCCTTATAGTAAGAACTTTATAACCATAAACAAAGATCATATGGTCTATACGACATGACCATAAACTATTTACAGAAAGTCTAAGAATCACAACATTAAACTATATGCATATTTACTCCAGAACATGTGGTGTGCTGAAAGTACCTTTTGTCCCTAGTTCATGTTGGGTTTGTCACCTCGCCATGTTATGTATTTAAACTTGAGATGTACACCCAATAGTTCAAGTTCTGAGTTGTATGATGTTAAAAAATAGAATTAGCATCCTAGATACAGTATGTTAAACTAAATTTCCTTGATAGTCCTGTATTTACTATCTTAAAAGGAATATATCCACATCCCAATAATAATATGTTAATTTTGGTGCCCAAGTCCAAAACTGATGACTTTAACTTGTGTGTGGGTGGTCCTGAAATATCTTTCATGCGACATGGGTTTCCTTGGCCCTCATTCACACTGGTTTGTTCCTTCTAAACTACACATGTCCCTTCTTTTGGATATCCCCTCCCCTATTTTCCAAGAATCACAAAGTTAAATTTTGTGTAGGTTTTCTCATGAATTTGATGTGTGGAATTGGTTCCCCTAGGCCATTCATGTCATATTATTCCTCCCCTCCATGGTGCACATGTCCATCAGATATTCCCCCTCTTATGGAATAAATTTTATGACATTAAACTATGAACTGTAAGTTAGAGCTATAATGACATTAAAATTCATAGCACCATCATGATGTTCTCACCTATGTGGGAATCATTTCTTGTATCGATCATCTAACATGTCATCTTCAAGGACTACATATGTCGTGATCCCCATTTTTATAGGAAATTTCGTAATTCCCTAATATTTCATAATTAGTCCCAGTCATAAATTCAATATTTTGGCAACATTCCTAAGGATTCCATTGGGATTATTTGGTGACATGTGCCTCCATGGCCCACATTCACATCGGGGTATAACTTCCATGCTATATGTTTCCCCCTTGGTAACGCCCATCTCCCCAAATGTTATATTTGGTAGATGAGAAGATAAATTAAAATCATCATCCCTGTGGAATGATGATAAAAGTCATAGAAACCTATGTCCTTGCCACATGATGATAAAATGCATGGACCAGTCCTATCACATGTCCTTGAACTATGGAAACATCATCTAGGCTGCATGACGAAAAATATCATATCATTATGGTATTCATTACTGTGAGGAAATTACCTTTTTCACTGGACATACACCATGACACCTATCGATAACTATTTATAGCTTGATTCCTATCCACATAGGATATGTAGGAATTCAATAGTTTTACATTCGAGTCTGGCCAATCAAAAAAAGAGATCGAAAAAAAAACAACAACAACAACCAATTCTTATCTCTCCCTATATCTAAGTAATGGAAATACATGCACAAAGAGATCCTATCTTCAAGAACAATTTGTGTTGTGATTCCCATCCTTATAGGATATATAGTGATGCCTAGACATTTCATATCAGGTCTTAAACATAAATTTACCTCCCATTTTTTCCATCAACCTTTGGAAAAATTTAGGATACACGAGCTTCCATAGATCACTCATGTTAGATGTTCCTTCCAGACATTCCATACTAATGTATTTATGGCTAATATAAAAAATATACTCAGTAAAATGTGCTGTGTTGGGACATTGTGGTTCTATTCCCATCAGGTTTTTATAACACCACACTACACATACCCATTTGAGACTCCAATGATTATGGTTCGAACCCTATGACCTCAAAAAAATATCCAACGTCATCAATGCATGAAATTAAACTACATTTATGCCATGAACATGAATAGGATTCCTCACAGTAATCACAAGATGCTTCATCTTCCTCACCAAAGAGGATTTCCCCACTAATATTTGTCTCCCACCACACTGTGTTTCAAGAACAATGTACAACTAGATTATTATCCTCATGGGATACATAGAGATTCTTAAACACTTTTTCATTGGGCCCATCCATAGGTTCATTAACCTTTTTGGGCCCTTTCTCTAGTCTAATAATTATGACCATAAACTTCATGACATTCATCTTATGGTGTGTTTGCATCACGTGAGCCTCTTTGGCCTCATTCATGTTATGTATTTCTTCCAACATGTTGTATGCATTCCCTATGGCTGTACATTTTCTGTTAGTCCATGAAACGTGAATTTAAACTATTTTTGCATGGTACATACAATATGACTGTAAACTATTTACACACCAGGGTCTAAATCCCACAATGTAATATTTCTCCAGTCCACACTTAGAGTCCTCCATGGTTTCGGTTTTCCATCGTCCTTCAAATCCAGAAAGACCCCCTAACGAGGATGGATTCATGACACATTGCCTCATCTCCCATCCTATTGCAATTACCTAATGGGTATTTGGTAGAAAATTATGAATCTTGTGTTTTTAATTTGTTCAATAGTCAAGTCCACATTTTTACCCCATCCTCAGCCGGTATAGTTACAATCCCTGAATTTCAAATATAGTCAATAGTCCATCCTTGCATATGATTCCCCCATATATCCAAACCGTAGATGTATAAAATTAACTCCTTTTGATATCCTCATACCATGATGTGATTTTATCCTTGATTTCAACCCTAAAGTGCACTCTCACATGTTAAATAGACCCATATACCATTCCTTTTTTACCACACTGGGCATTACTCACATGGGATTAGGAGTTCTAGTAATGTTTTTGTCGATGTGGTCGAGACACAAATGAAATCCTAGTTAAAAATATATAGAACTAAAATAATATCCCCATAGGGAAATTCTGGAGTGACATAGGTCCTTCAATGGTCTAGTTCATGTCGATTTTATCACTTCACCGCACCATAGATACCCTTCATTGGGAAGTCTTCTTAACATATGTTTCCTCATATTTGTGTGGTATGCGGACCAATATGGGATCATTCACATCGGGTTTCTTCCACCATACCACACAAATACATTATAATATTTTATATTCAATGTATAAGGACATTAAACTATTATCTAGGGTCTGAGTAGTATAATCTAAAACTGTTTCCAACATCCAAGTCACATGACATTAAACTGTGTGATGTGTCTCGATCACATAATGTTAGACTATACCATGAAATGTCCTCACCCTATGATATTAAAATATGTGTTCATAATCCTCACTTTCATTATTTGAAACTAAAAGGTATCTTAGTCCCTCACTAGAGACTTCATCTCTCATAGTGTTGGCCATTTACCATATTGTTCACATCTTCAGTAATCGCTCGTCATCCGAGAAGACACTCCCTTGGAAGATAGGTTTTCTCTTTTTTCAAACTAGTACACTTAAACCTGTTCGTTATAAGAAATGTTGGATTAATTTAGAGAGTTTCTAAAACCATTTTAACACTCCATCACTCAACTTCCATGATTTTCATTCCCTTTTATTCAAATCCTCATCCTCTTCCACTTGTAAAGGTACCCCCTAATGGAATGGTGTCTGGACAAGGATCACCTTCCATCCTTGACCAATGTTCTCAATGACTTTGGATAGCAACTGAATATAGGTATCAAGATGTGAACATGGTCAGTGGTTGACCATTATTTTCTTGTCCCTGTAATTGGCAATTCAATGTGGATACAATGTTTCAAACACAGTAAAAAAATTTCCTATATTATGACACCGCTACCATTGAGTTTTGAATTTTGGGTTTGGTGATTCACAATTCTCATTCCCTTATCTTTGGATAGATTCAAAAACCCCTAGCATTATCCAATTCATTGACTTGAGACCATCGGGAATGTAAATTTGGTTGCTTCGATAGCCATATTCCTTATCCATAGCATCTATCTAACCAAATTCTCTTAGCAATTAGTCACCAACATTCGACCCCGATTGTTTGATGATTAGGGTACACTCTCATACAATGTGAAAAAAAATCTATCTTACCTTGTTTCTCATACCAGGCATGACCTATGTGTGCTTAGGTATTAATAAGTAGTGATCCAACAAATATTATTGCAATAAAATAATTAAAGGAAGTAATAATTTTACCATGCTGGAAATTAAAGGAAAGAAAACAAGCATGTACATTTCTTGAGTTAAAAAATTATAGGCCCTATGGATCGACCCCTTCAATGGAATTATTATGCTCTTCCACCTTATGGTGTGTGACCTTTGTAGTCTATTACCACCGATTGAGATCACTATCTTCATTAATGGTCATTAAGAGAAGCTCATTTTACCTGACTTTCACTATGTCTTGTTCATCTTGGAGGTCAACCACTTGGTGGATCACCTATTTTAACTTCTCTTACACATCCTCTAGTTGAACCCACAATCATATGAAAATTTGTTTTCTTTTATTATAGAAACTAGATCTCTTTTTCGGCCTCCTAAGGCTTCTTGATTCTATTAGACTTCTCCTGACAGCAAGAAATAACCAAATGTGGACTAAATTCCTTTATCTTCTTAGAAACATAGTCATGGATCAGCACATGAATATCAAGAGTATCTGACCCACCAGTTCATAGACAACACTGATAGTGATGAGGTGACCCCATTAGGCTCACCCATTACACCTCTAGAGACTTAAGAAAATGCTTTATTGTCTTCCAAAACCTGTTCCATGTTCTAAATATTTCTTCGTCTATGTCAGGGGTTAGACTCATCCATCTCTTTAGGATCTACTGGTCCATACTCTAGGAAGGCATCAAGAAGTCAAGCAGTAGGATCCTCATATGGTATCTTCTCCAATATCCTGGGCTCTATGACATGTGGGTGACCATCATCACTTATCTAGTTATCTCTAGCCTCATCCTATCCAGTAGTGATCTCTACTATCTCTATAGAATCATCTGCGACCACAATATCCCACACATTTTTTTCCAAGGTCGGATCTCCACTAATGATCAGTTCCTCATGGAAATTCATATTCCTCATAAGAGATCTCTGGGATCCCAATATTTTCCTTTTTTGTGTGTGTATTCATTCAATAATTTCATGGAATATAAACCCCATTCCACATGATCCTCAAGTGATATTTATTTTTCCTTGAACGTAGATGCTTATAAGAGATAATCGATATCGGGTCATATTCCTGAGTCACCATAGAAACCACCACAAATGGAGACACTTCGATTCTTATTACTTAAATTAATAGCACTAGATCCTGATGGACAATTGGAATATCCTAGGATTCTAGGGTTGTCAACTTTGACCATTTGGCTATCCCACCACTATCTTCCTCGGTCAGGACAGGTTCATCACCAGGCCCAGTCCCATGTATCATATTGAGGGTATGTCTCCATACATATACTGGCACATTCTCACCCCTATAGTAGGGGATCCTACATCAACACAAATTTTATCATTTATAGGACATTTTTTGGATAGTTGATCTATGTTTTTAAAGGGAAAGGGACTAAGAATATGTAAGTTAATATTTACTCATATACACTAAGTGAACCCCTCGTCAAATCCTACAATCTCACTGCTCTCCTAGGGACTCCCTTTTTGAGTAGTTGTCCCTTGGGATACACAACAAAAAAAATATCTTCTTCTTTATACTCTTATTCTTCTTCTTCTTCTTTGAAAACCTCTTATCCTTCCTCAACTTCTTCTATCTCTTCTTTCTATTCAACTTCTTTGTATCCTTCATCATTATTATCATTCTCAGGTTACAACTCTTATAAATAATGCTCCTGACCAAGAATCACTTTCATTAGGACATGAGAATCTTTGTATTTCCCTCATTGGAATTCATATAATTATATGGTCATCAGTTATGCATACCTCTAATTGAAATATACCCTATTCACCACCTGAATATGCTTGATTCATAGTATTTCAAATCTATTGTGCTTTAGTCTCCACTATATGTATTTAGTTGATAAAGATTTCTAAAATTTCCTCCAAATGATCCAAAGGACCAAAAACAGCATTATCAACAGGTTGTAGGAGACATCTTATCTTCTTTCTAGGATCATCTTTCATTAGTCCTCGATACCACTTTTGGGACCATCCCTCCGGAGAACTCGTTGACACTGTCGCACCCTGTGATGTCTCTATTTATAAGGTCCCACCTCATTTCACCCTAGTGGATTGGCTTGCCTCCTAACTTGCCCCATGGGTGGAAACATGTCTGAATTTCCATCGTTATGGATCCGTGATTACTACATTGATATTCTGAATTCATCATCATGGGATTTCCTTTAGATATTTTACCACCTTGTTTTTGGCATAGTCCCTTGATTAGCCAATATCGACACTCGCGGTTGGTTGTGAGATTATCTCGCCAAACCCATTAGTCATTATCATCCACCATAGTTGATAGAGGTTGTAGGGGTTCCTCAACTTTAAAACCTCTATATAAGTGTTATTTGACACCTATTGTAGGCATCTGAACTATATAGAATTGAGGGATGGAATTTATGGTTCAAAAAATATCTTTCCATCATTCTAGGCCACTAGCACACCACCATGATGCTCTATATGTATTATATCTACTCTAGTGAGCCCTATAGATCATCCACCATCTGGATGATGAGGGTGAAAATGGGTGGAATATTAAATTTTCAAGGTTACCAATCTAGATCTAGACTCCTTCATCATTGTGAATTATTTTTCAGACCCAATCAATGTTCATCAAGGATGGTCGCAGACCATTTCCTTGAAGTTGGATGGAATTTTTAAAATCATATCCACCATTATGAGCTACAATATTTTCATGTAGGTTGTGCAAGGCTCCCCATATTCTTCCCAATGTGCCTCCCATTGAGATGTGTCCATGAATTCTATAATGTATTTCCATGATTGGAACTCCCAGTTTGACCCTGTTGTGACATTCCATTATTCCTACAGTCACAAAGGTCCTCAGGTAGACCCCCATTCTCATATCCCTCATCAAAAAAATCCACACACACAGTAATATTGTAAGGAAAGAGATATATCATAATTTTGGGTCCCAAATCTCATCCATTTTATATTCCTATAATTGATATTCCCCTACCTCCAAGATCACCCAGAATGATCCCACATTTCCCCTTTACGAAACATTCGAGCACTACTTCTCTCATCCAGGAATCCTCACCATCTTATCCTTTTTAATGAACATATTGAAACATATCAAAAATGGAATTTCATTCATGATGTACTCGATATGAAGCTTCTCCTACACCGTATATAGAAGATGAAATGTTAGAATTGGGGTTTAGGCTCTATCCAGCCAGGTATTCTTTGGTGGAAAGAAATCATCATACTGTATTCCCTCTAAAAGAATGCCTCCAATTCAATGAATGTCACATAGGCTAACACCAAGCGCCCCATGGTGTTGGTGAAATGTGTTTTGGTCGAGAGATCATCGGCTTAACAAATACAGCACCATCTCCTGGTGATGGTAGATATGGAACTGTGACATTCATATAGCTCCATATACCCTGATGTTATAAATCTCTCTCTAAACTACACAAATGGGTGATAAACCCAATACACCCATGCTCATTCACTTTTAATTTACCCCTATGACCTCTGGTACCAATCCTTATTCCATCCCACACATTCATCTCTTATATTACCATATAAGGATAATTCATAGAGGGCAAGGTACTCCTCATCCATCCGCTTATCAAACATGATTATTATGGGCTTTTCATTTAAGACATAGACAGATATTTCTCAACTCTCGCTTAGATTATGAAAATTTATAGTTATGTTTTATCACTATAGGATATCTTCATGTGTGACCCATGACCATCGAGAATCTGTTTCGAATCCCTGGATGTATACTTTCTCATGTATCCTTAAATTCTATAATGTGAGACTATCGCTTTGGATATAATCATTCTATAATAGTGTCATAATTCCCAAGATCATATGATTGTATAACTTGACACTCCTGGAATGAATTAGTTGAGGGTTACTAGTCACTTCTTCTCTCTGCAAGGCAATGAGAGATTTCCATTCAATAATATATTATGGAACTGCTATATCGATCGAGTTTTGAAGCCCAATACTGGAGCATGAAAGAGTTGTGGTTAGTGAAAAAAGTATTTCAGGTTAGTATGGTTGTATAGTGATCATAGAAAAGGTTTAGAATTATTACCATGTTTGAAGTGCCTAAGAATCTAGTGGTTGTTCACAAGGCATTGACTGATGATTGGTTTTCTGCACAGAATTCAGATAGTTACACGCACAAGAGTGAAATCACCCATCATATGGAATGTAAAAACATTGTCCCTAGGGGCCCCCATATATTGGTACGAATGCACAAGGTCGTTTATGCATGTGAAAGTTGGATTCTATTCTATACTTCATAATTTTCATGCACCTCTCTGAATTCAACATTATTTTCTGTGTTTCCCTCTAAAACTGATCTTCTATTCCACTTTTATCTCTCATTCCAAGGGGGAATTTTTTAGCACTGAATTCCACTTGAGGAAGCAAATAGAAATATTTAAGAAGATTAAAGTTTCACTTTGAATCAACAAAAAATTCTGAGATATCCAAGGGAGCCACATGAAAGATGGAAATCTGTATGCAAGGGCCTTAAAAACATGATGCGACATCAAAAAATTCATCTTTCATCTCAACTATCAAATAACTACAAAGTCATGTGCGAAGAAGTGGAGTGAACAACATGTAAAATGTTTGAACTAATGTAAGTATCTTATGAAACCAATTAAATTTCAAATATAGGCCTCCACTCCCATAATTCTAGTGTGCGCCATTGATGATTTTCATTATATATAAAAGGGGCCCCCCTTCTTTTGGTTAATCATACAAAAGTAGAATGATTGTGTTGTCATGCATAAGACCACATATTTTTTAATAGTTCAAAAACCCTAAACACCTTAAGGTATTGGATCATGTGTGATAGGTCCCCTATGCATCCCCCATAGTGTCATCCCACAAGGGATTGATGCTCGCCCACTTTCTGTTAGACTAAGGAAAGTGTGTGTGGAAAAGACTCCACTTGTGTTCACCGCCTGCCCTTGCGCACACCCCATCTTCCACTTAAACCCTCTTTTTCACAAAATCTTCTAATATTGAGCACACCCCTTACTTGAACCTTCAAAGAAACCCTTTAATCTAAAGCACCATGTTTCAGTCCCTTTTTCATGAACTCTTCACATCTTGTATGCACCTTCTTCATGAGGCCCTCCTATCTTATGTGTAGTGTTTTCATGGTCCCTTATGAGGAATACTCTATTTTGGTTCCCTACCACATTCTTTTAATCATAGAAATGCTAATGGATTTTACTTTTTGTATATCCATGCTAACATAAACCCCGGTATAGACCACTCCTCAGCACTGTTCTAACTTTTAATTTTCAATTACTTCCCTTCCATAATGTTTGTTGAGTGTCGGTTATGTGAGACCAAGGAATGATGAGTGATCCCTCTCCATCTATGTTATAGGATGTAAAACATCCAAGAACTATTATCCCCAACACATGAAGTAAAACTATTTTATCACCCTATTAAATGAACATGGGGTGCCATGCATCAAAAATATTTCAAGCCCACTCATCTCCATGGGAGTGAGATAATCCTACCATGGAATTATATTCTCCTCACTTGGAATGATATTCCCTTCATGAGATGATTTTATGTGTAATCCTCAAACCATATCTCACTAATAAATTTTTTGTGGCATGACATCCTAGTCTACTACTTCCTCTTCTTTCTCACACCGGTCATGAATCACATGGTCTTAGAGGTTAGAAGTAACAATGACACCTTTATACAACCCCAATGGGAATCCCTATTGTTGTAATCCCCAACTTCTACCTTCACATACCACTTCTACAACTATGTCACTACCTATTAAGTACAATGTGGACATTTATTCTCAACTAACTAGGATACATAGGAAGCCTTCCTGTGGTTCGATAACTTTATTCACATCTATCCTAATCTCTTCTCTATCAAATTCCTAGTAAGATCATGCCCCTCACCTGAGATACCTTATCTTCTCAAGGACTAGTAGGCAACTAACCATGCCTAAGACCCATACCATATACACTATGATCCTCCTCCTCAGGTGTATGACCCAATGCCCCCATTTTATAACTACATGGACTTTGATTCCTATATTATTGAGATACATAGGAAGCTTCCACAAGGATCAAACCTAAAACCCTAAACAACCTATCTATTACATCCATTCCACCTCAACCCTTCATTGATATCTATCCTAATTTTACCTTTCCCAACACATCTCGTTAAAATCATGCCATCCATTTGGGCCATCCCAACACAT
This sequence comes from Viscum album, assembly GCA_963277665.1. Lineage (NCBI taxonomy): Eukaryota > Viridiplantae > Streptophyta > Magnoliopsida > Santalales > Viscaceae > Viscum > Viscum album. Next base: position 729,278,853 of record OY728159.1, read on the forward strand.
AATCATCATCCACATCACTACTCCTAGCAGCACTCAGGTATCTACCAATGCATGAGCCCCACATCACCCATCATCCGACTTAGAGAAATCCTCTTACGAAGGGATGCTAACCATGTCTATGCCGCACACCATACCCTTTTAAAATACATGGTTTTTATCTTTCTCCTTTTAAATAGGGTATGTAGGATGCTTACATGAGGTTCAATCCCATCTAATGGAAAACCTTGTTACACCCCTCCTTGGGGTGCACCTCCCTGATCCACCTCTAGTGGTGTCTAGATCAACATTCACGGTGTGATAGCTTCCCTTTATGGGGAACACCTCTCAGATCCGTCCTCATTGGTCATTCTAATCCCATCCAATGGAAAAACATGGTTCCCCTTTATAGGGTTTCACCCTATATTATCCACCCCCATAGAGGTCTAGATCATCCTTCATGGTGGGACATAATATCTTAATGGGACACACAACCCGAGGTTTTCTCTCACTGGTCATTCTGATCTATTCATCAGTAAACATCCATGGTTGTCCCTCCTAGGGATGTACCTCTTTGGTTCTCCTTCGTGAGGCATTATGATTAGTTCCACTACGTCTCTTCCAGACGTTGAACTCACGACCTACCCCATGTTTAACATTTTATGTTGAATGAAATCCTTGGAAGAAGTTCCTATCACATATGATTCTCCATGATCGATATGTAATTACTATAGTTACATAACCTTGAGAAGCTATCCTATGAGGTTGAATATAGGTGATCAATGTTCCAGTTCCCATACATGCCAAGGATATCCAATTTGACTACCCTACTCACAAAAGTTTCCTACCTATTTAATGCCACATGGAATTTCAAAATAGAAGTATCATAGTTAAATGGCCTCCACAAATATATGGCACCAGTAATGTGTTTGTAGAATATGTCTTAATCTATAAGGGAGACTCAGAATAAGATATGAATTCAAAAGATGAATCCATGGAATGAGGAACCAACATCTCATCATCATGTTTCAATCAAGGAGAATAAATCACCAAGAAAGTTATGAATTTCTACCTCCTATGGACAGCCGAAATGTGGGGAAAACAATACCACAATAGCAAACAATAACACACAAGGTGGGCACACACCAACAGATGTTTCAAAAACAACAATGAAGTGACCTTTTCACCAATTTTAGTGAATAAGTCCATTTATATATTTATTTCCATCACATATCATTATGGTTATAAGGTAGATCAAATTGATGATAAAAAATCCCTAATTGGGATTTTATTCTAAGATGTTAATATAATATAGCTTGATGGTTTTGTAGTGTCGAATGAGTTTGTTAACATTTTTATGTTACAAAGGTCCTCATATGGATTCAAGAAATCTTCTCAAAGATGTAATTTGAGATTTAATGATGCAATATAAAATTTTAGTTCATCAAAATTGAAATTTATTCTTATATATACAATTATATTAGTGGGAGTGTGGTAGTACTTCTGATATTATATGAAGATGACATAATACTTTTCATAAAGAAAGTCTTGACATTACACTTTGTAATGACGTTGTTAGAAAAGTGCTTATTAATGAAACACATGGGTAAAGAATCATGAATTTTGTGTATGAATATCAAAATAAATATATTCAATAGGTTTCATAAACTATGTTAGAATATATATATTGTAATGTGTTAATGTATTTTGGTATGGAGAAATACAAATGGGTCTTTATTTTTGATGCATGGTATGATTATTAGGATGATTAAATTTCCTTATAAATAGTTATAAAATATGGATAAAATTCCTCATACATCCTCTATAGGATCTATAATGTATACCATGTTGTGTACTCAACACAATTTCTATTATCTGTTGATAATTATAAGTAGATGTCAATCCAATCTTGGTGAAGGTCACTAGATTATTTATTAGAACGTCTCTAATTAATTAAGAAGCAGTAAGGATATGTTTTTTTTATTTGGAGGTGAGGATGAGAACAATATAAATGGTTATATTAATACTAGTTTCAAATACAACAAATATGATATGATATATCAACCTAATCAAAAATTTTCCGAAATGGTAAATCTATTAGTTAAAGGAGTTCCAAAAAATAACTATAATTGAAATTTCAATGTAGGAAAAATAAATTTATGCTTCAGAGGCTATTATGGAATTGTTTCAGATCCAAAAAATCATTTTTGAACTTTTGGTGGTTCCTAACTAGAGGGAGATATTGATATTTAAAATGATAATAATAGTTTTTTGAAAAAAAATGTTCGTTATGTGACTATAAAGGAAAATGTTTGGGATCCACTGATTAAACCATTATCACACAAAAAAGGGTAATTTTGAATCTCTTTGTATAATATACCAGGGTGATTGGATGTAATAGTTTTTAAATTTATCATGAATTTTTAATAAATTAAATCTCTATTTATCATTAATTCATGTGTGATAAGAAATTTATTACATGATTAATGGAATGATAATATCCTCCATAATTTCAATAATATGTTCTGAAATTGTAGAAATGAACCAAATAAGGGACCCATGAGATAATAACTCAATATTAACTACTTGAATTCAAGTGAAAAATTATATCACATTGGATTTTAAAAGGTTACATATAAACATTGGGGTGTATGTTTTTTATAAATATCCATTACCAATGTTTGGAGAGGTACATATCATAATAACCTTCGTACACTGACACCTTAATTATATAAGACTTAATATATATCTAATCAATAAGTGATTGTGTATATTGAATAACATTTCAACTATTACAATTCATCAAATATGGGATTTTTCCACTCATATGACGAGAAAATTCATTAGGCCCCTTCATTGTATTTTACTATAGAAGTGTATGGTAATGATTATGTGAGTCACAAGTGAGGTTCTTATCTACTTGGATAAGGGATCTGTGATATTGTATTCTACTAAATAAACTACATATGTTGTATCCATTAACCATGTATGTATATTTCTGAGAATACTTAATATTTGAGATAGAATATACTAGATTTACTTATTCCATACCTAATGGTCACCCCCATTTCATGGAAAAAGGTATTATATAGGTATACATACAATGTATACCGTTCATAATGTGGTGTAAATGTTCATATAGATATATGAGTATGGTTGACTAAGATCAATGTTATACCCTTTGTTTCTTTAGTAATATTTTTTTTTTCAAGATACTTTTCATTTCTTACATCTATCGTATTATTATTTTATATATTTATTCAATGATTAAAATGAAAAAGTGTCACATAGTTACACAATAGTTTGAGGAATAAATTTTAGACAAATATGTTATTCCAAAATTAAGATATTTTTATAAACTCTACCCAAATAAGTTTGGATGATTTCATAAATAGATATAAATTTTTTCATAAAATACTTACTGGGTTTTAGTGAAATTGTGAGATTTTTATAAATGCTCTAAAATGGGGTTTTCATATTTTTTTATAAAACTAAGTTGTAACTAATTTTATGGGAAAATATATGCTTCTTTCAAAATAATATGAATTTTATCTATCATATTGTATATATAAAAGTTATATATAGTATTGAGTGTGTTTCCACCGCTATGTCTTACATTGTGTTTTCCTTGGGTTATGAATCATTAACAAAATTAATTTTTGTTTTCCCAAATAGATCATGATTTCATGAAGTGTTAAAATGATCATAACCTAATAGGAATATTTTATTATAACATACGATGTCTTATAAGAGATGGTATTTTTTGATTGACTCCATTTATTTAATAAAGTTATATTATGTAAGGGATGGTATCCCCCAGTTAGTTTACACATGATACTATTTAGACTAAGTCGAATCTCTCTTCCACCATATTCACTATGAACCTTTATGGATAATCCAATAGAACACCTTTGGTGTTTGTGGATCCTCTCTATGTGAACAAGGATCCAAGTGGCTAATGTAACACTAATGAAGGATATAAACATTCAGTTGTTACACAATGATCATAATCATGCTTACAACATTCTATTCAATAGAGATATATATCACTAAGATGAAGGTACATATCTTTATTTATGTTATTATTTTTCAATTTGGTTCTATTAATGATATATCAAGAACATTATCTTTGTTTCTTCCACTTTAATGATCATATGAATATTCTCCAAAACCCACCAAACACATCATAAACCCATTTAGGGAATAAAATGCTTTTCACTTTTTTATGTTAACTAATTGTATCATTTAAATTGTCATTTTCAATATACCCTAAACCCTTAGGATATAATGAGACATTCACATTAAACATGACTAGTTTGAATAATTATTTTTTCTACTTTGAACTTCTCTAAGTCAAAATATTATTCCACACACCTCTTAGAAATTTCTATTTTAATAACATCATTTTCAGATAAAAAACTATTTTGTGTTAGGAAATTACACTTGTTTCATTTTAATTAAGAACATTAAATAAATAAACTATTATATCTATATCATGTATGATATTATATGTGTTTGCAGAATTATAATGAATATAATATTTTATTATTTAAATTTTGACACTAATGGGTGGTGGGATCACAAACCATATATTTCAACAAATATATAAATACAATCTTTATCTTTAATAAAACTCAATTTATCTTTATCATCTTATAAAAAATGTAATAGAATCTAATGAATATTATACCATGTGTAACATATCATGTTGTTCATAAAAATTGATTTTACAAATAAACTCATTGATCGAATAAGAGAATTGAGATACAAATAAATATTTTTATTTATACCTATCTGAGCATGAAATATTACTTTTCATTAAATTTTATGATTCAATATACATTTGCCTCATCGTTTGAATAAATATTACATGCTCCTAAAATTTTTACCTTCATTTTAAACATCTTCTATTTTACAAAATTTTGAAACGTAGATTAAATATCATATACCATTCAATGTAATAGAATTAATTTCTATAACATCAATAGTAAATAGGATATATCTATAGGTTTTCTCAAACCTCTTTTGGAACTTCATATTATTCCATCTCAATTGGAAGCATATACCGTCTTTCCTAACACCTATTTAATGTTTCAATGACCAAGTCTTATAATTAGAAAATATATTATTCTCCATCGGGCATAAAATATAATCCTTTTCAACAATTATCATTTGACCTAAGACTAGAAATCACATTTCATACTAATATATCCTAAAAAAGTTTCATAAAATAGGTAAAAAAATCACTCATTCTCAATGTCCTGATATTTACTATGATGATTGATTGAATAATTCAAATCTAAACCAATATATAGAGAACACACAACAAAAATTTGGCCATTAACGACTACCATTGGTGGTTGCTAATGGCCTATAGTGACATTTTAGCGACCACCAATGGCAGTTGCTTTAGGCCCGTCGTAGTAGGACTACAGCGACCGCAAAAGGCGGTCGCTGAAGGAGGCTGAAAATCAGGACTCCAGTGACCATTTGGTGGTCGTTGACCTATTTATCATCTGAGAAATAGTGACCACCATTGGGGGTCATGGTCTTGATCCTCAGATGAGCTATAGCGACCCCTAGTGGCGGTCGCAGTTTTGATGCTCGACCGAGCTATAGCGACCGCCAATGGGGTTCGCTATCCTTGAGAAATTTTTAAAAAAAATTACTTGTTTCTCAATAAATAAATAGGTTAAAAATTATTAAAAAATTCCAAACAGCATAAACATCAAGATCATTATAAAAAATAAATGACAGATGTGTTTCAACGATCCAAACAGGTCCAATCCATTTCAATCTTCTGCTTCAACAAACCTACAATAAGATACAAAAAAACAACTAATCAAAACAAACGTAAATTAAACAAATTTAATCAGTTAATATATATATATATATATATATATATATATATTAAAAGAAAACCTGACATCAAATTATGGGTTATATAATATTTTAAAATCCACAATCTAAGAAATTTTATCATTTTAGGATTTTTTTCTTTTTTTAGAGTCTTTGGTTTATCTTATGGAAGTGTTTTGTGGTCTAAAAAGTAATGCTCTCCGCACACACAGTGTGAAACTGTTAAAAAAATTTGGTTGTACCATGCACACTGCATGTCCAATTGATTTTTCGTCAACTCCTACATCTCATGAATACTATTACTATTGTTTTCGTGTGATTTCAAGTAATTCTGAGATTGTTTGTTCTGAATTCGACCATTACATGTAGTTTTAGCATTTTATGCCTCTGGAAATGTGTTTCCTATCACCGCGGTCAAACGACACATCTTATTGATGTGCCATCTACCCGACCATTTCACAATTCACACCATGTTTGTTGTCGTATGATTTCATTGCATTCAGAGGTCGCTCAGCTGGTTTTGACCACCCAACGCGCCCTTTTAGAGCGCACCGAACAGTTAAAAACAATATTTGGTAGTACCTCACACACCTCACGTCTGATAAACATTTCATCTACTCCTACATGTCACGAAAATTATTCCTATTTTTTCATCTGATTTCAAGTCATTCTGAGCATGTTTGCTCTGAATTCGACCGTTACATGTCGTTTTGGTGTTTTATGACTCCATAAATACATGTCTAGTCACTATGGCTAAATGACACCTCTGATTGACATGCCTTCTATGAGAACATTTCACAATTCACACCACAGTTGTTGTCGTATGATTTCATGGAATTCTGAGGTCGTTCGGCTAGTTTTCACCACCCAACGCGTCCTTTTAGAACGCGTCGAACTGTTCAAAACTGCATATTCGATCATACCATGCACACCGCACATATGATTGATGTGTAGTATCCTTATATATGCCACTAATAGTATTCCTATTGTTTTCATGTGATTTCAAGTCATTCTGAGAACATTTTCTATAAATTCAAAAGTTACACATCGTTTTGGCGTTTTATGACTTCGGAAATACATTTCTGGTCACCGCGGTCAAAAAATACCTTCAACTGATGTGCCGCCTTCCTGACCATTTTATAATTCACACCATGGTTGTTGTAGTATGATTTTGTGGCATTATGCGGTCGTTCGACTGGTTTTGACCACCCAACGTGCCCTTTTAGAGCGCGCTAAACTGTTCAAAACAGCATATTCGGTCATACTAGGCACAGCGCTCATCTGATTGACATGATGTGTCCTTCTACTTGTCACGAATAATATTCTTATTTTTTCGCGTTATTTCAAGTCATTCTGAGCTCATTTTCTTTGAATTCGACCATTACACGTCGTTTTGGCGTTTTATTACTTCGGAAATGCGTTTCCAATCCCTGCGGTGAAACGACACCTCCGATGGACGTGTCGTCTACCAGACCATTTCAAAATTCACACATGATTGTTTTCATTTGATTTAATGGTATTCTGAGGTCGTTTGTCTGGTTTTGACCACCCAACGCGCCCTTTTAGAACACGCCAAACTGTTCAAAATAGCATATTCGGTCGTACCGTGCACACCGCACGTCTGTTTGACGTGTTGTCTCCTCCAACATGTCACAAATAATATTTCTATTGTTTTCATGTGATTTAATGTCATTATGATAATGTTTTCATTGAATTTGACTATTACACGTCGTTTTGGCGTTTTATGATTCTGAAAATGCGTTTTTGGTCACTACGGTCAAATGACACCTCCAATTGAGATGTTGTATGCTTGATCATTTTAAATTTCACACCACGGTTGTTTTTGTACGATTTCATGGCATTCCAAGGTTTTTCGGCTGGTTTTGACCTCCCAACGCACCCTTTTAGAGCACGTCGAACTGTTCAAAACAACATATTCAGTCGTACCGCACACACTGCACGTCCGATTGCCGTTTAGTCTCCTCCTTCATGTCACAAATACTATTCCTATTCTTTTCATGTGATTTCAAGTCATTCTGAGCACATTTTCTCTAAATTCGACTGTTACACATTGTTTTGGCATTTTATGACTCTGGAAATGCATTTCTGGTCATTGTGGTCAAACGAAACCTCCAATTGATGTATCGTCTACCTGAAAATTTCCAAATTCACACCGCGGTTGTTTTCGTATGATTTAATGGTATTCCAATGTTCTTCGGATAGTTTTGACCACCCAACGCGCCCCTATAGAGCGTGCCGAACTATTCAAAATAGCATATTCGGTCTTACAGAACACACCGCATGTCTGATTTATCTGATCTCTCCTCCTACATGTCACTAATACTATTCCTATTGTTTTCAGGTGATTTCAAGTCATTCTGAGCTTTTTTTCTCTGAATTAGACCGTTAAACGTCTTTTTCGTGTTTTTTGACTCCAGAAATGTGTTTCCCATCATCGTGGTCAAACAACTCCTCCTATTGATGTTCCTTCTGCCCGACCATTTCTCAATTCACACCATAGTTTATATCGTATGATTTCATGGTTTTTAGATGTTTTTCACCTAGTTTTGACCACCCAATTCGCCCTTTTAGAGCGTTTCGAACTGTTCAATACAGCATATTTGGTCATACCGCGCACACCACATGTCTGATTGATGTTCCCTTCCCTCCTACATGTCACGAATAATATTCCTTTTGTTTTCTCCTGATTTAAAGTCATTCTGAGCACGTTTTCTCTGAATTCGACCATTACATGTCGTTTTGACATTTTATGACTCCGGAAATGCGTTTTCGGTCACCGCGGTCAAATGACACCTCCAATTCATATGTTGTCTGCCTGACCATTTCACAATTCACACCACAGTTGTTGTCGTATAATTTCATGGCATTCTAAGGTCATTTGACTGTTTTGGACACCCCAGCACCCTTTTATAGTGCATCGAACTGTTCAAAACACCATATTCGGTTGTACCGTGCACACCACATGTCCGATGGATGTTTTGTCTCCTCCTGCATGTCACGAATAGTATTCATATTATTTTCATGTGATTTCAAGTCATTCTTATCATGTTTTTTGGAATTTGACCATTACACATCGTTTTGGCGTTTTATGACCCTGAAAATGTAATTCAGGTCACCGCGGTCAAAAGACACCTCTGATTAGCATTCAGTCTACCCGACCACTTCACTATTCATTCCACGGTTGTTGTCATATGATTTCATGGAATTCTGAGGTAGTTCGGCTGGTTTTGACCACCCAACGCACACTTTTAGAGTGTATCGAACTTTTCAAAAGAGTCTATTCAGTCGTACCGCGCACACTGCACGTCTGATTGATGTGTCGTCTCCTCCTAAATCTCACGAATAATATTCCTATTGTTTTGGTTTGAGTTCAAGTCATTCTGAGCATGTTTTCTCTAAATTTTACCGTTACATGTCGTTTTGGCATTTTATGATTCCAGAAATGCGTTTATAGTCACCGCCATCAAACAACAACTTTGATTGAAGTTCCGTGTACCTGACCATTTCCCAATTCACACCATGGTTGTTTTCGTATGATTTAATCATATTTCAAGGTTGTTCGGCTGGTTTTGACCACCAAATGCGCCTTTTTTGAGTGCATCGAACTGTTCAAAACAACATATTTGTCGTACCACGCACACTACACATCTGATTGTTGTGTCGTCTCCTACTACATGTCTTGAATTCTATTCTTATTATTCTCTTGTGATTTCAAGTCATTATGATTGCATTTTCTCTAAATTCAACTGTTACACATCGTTTTGGCATTTTATGACTTCAAAAATGTGTTTCCCTTCACCACTATCAAACAACACCTCCGACTGACATGTCGTCTACTCGCCCATTTCACAATTCACACCACGGTTGTTGTCATATGATTTCATGGCATTATGATGTCGTTCTTATAGTTTTGACAACCCAATGCACCATTTAGAGCGTGTTGAACTGTTCAAAACTGCATATTTAGTTGTACCGTGCACACCGTATGTCCGATTGATGTGTCATCTCCTCCTATATGTCACGAATAATATTTCTATTGTATTCGTGTGATTTCAAGTCATTATGAGCAAGTTTTCTCTGAATTCAACTGTTACACGTCATTTTGGCGCGTTTGAAAAGCATGTGTGGGGTAATCCAAACTAGTCGAATGACCTTGGAATTCTATGAAATCTTATGACAACAAAGGGTGGGAGAATTGTGAAATGGTCTGGTAGAGAACACGTCAATCAGAGGTGTCATTTGACCTTAGTGACCGGAAGTGCACGCCGCGTGTCATAAATTGCCAAAACATGCATTTAAAGGTCAAATGCATACCGAACGACATGATCAAGACTTGAAAACACAGGAAAACACCATAATTATTATTCATCAGCTGTATAAGTTGAAGGAACATCATTCGGCCGCATGGTTTGCATGGCACTTTTGAATATGTGTTTTTTATGTGTTTGCCATGGTTGAAATGTGTGTTGGGGGGGGGGGGGGTTGTTCAGTGGGGGGGCTATCCCTGTTGGGGGGGAGCTGTCCGGGGTTGGGGGCTGTCCAGTGGGGGTGGGTAATAATGACTAATTGGCCTAATGGCCAATTGGCCTACCGGTGTAACGATCAATTATCTTAATGGCCTAAAGGTCAAGTTTCTTAATTACCCAATGTCAAATTGTCACATTTACCAATTCACATAATTCCCTAATTCCCTAAAGGAATAGTGTCCTTATAAACAATTGGAATAATGCCCTATTGTCTAGTTGTACAATTGGAATAATGGAATAATGGCCTAATGGCCATTTTGCCTACATCCAATTGGACAATTGGCCAACTGGCCAATTTCCCTAATGGCCTAACAATAAAATGAACAATTTCCCTAATGAAATAATGGTTAATTGTCCCAATGAATTCTTGGGTGCGGGGGGGGGGGGGGGGGAGCTGTCTGGGGTGGTCCAGGGGCTTACAAATAGTGAACTTGAGCTCAGTCACCAAAATCGACTTCCATGGTTTCGATTAGGAATCACATGTTTTTTTCAAATCTATTCATAGAACATGAAATTTAAACCATTAAAGAATAAAATGAACTAAAAATATCCAAATCATTAATCAGTTTCCTGGTAACTTCTCAATTCATGCACACAAACATTTCATAAGGCCAAAACACACATGATACCCCCAAATCTCAAATTATATCACTAGGAACCCAAACTAATCATCAATGACAACCCCTCCAATAAAAAAGAAACACAACTTGTGAATATGATGCATCATGCGTGTTCGTGACTGCTACCTCCATCCGGTGGGCCATACAAAAAACAAAAATTTTGAAGATTTTCATAACAAAAAAATTTGAAAATAAATAAATAAATACAGTATAAACCAGCATCGTATGATCCCCTGCACCATCACCTAGACACACATATTCCCACAGTGCCCTAACCTCGACGATCAATTACGCATTTACCACCATGGAAGCACGCAGTTGTGCCTCAAAATCTGACAACTATTGAGTCATCTAAGCAATAGCCAGACCGACAACTGCAGTGCGTGATACTATGGAATGAGGAATCCATGTTCCATAGGTCAAAATATATTCATGCCCGTCCTGACCAATAATGCGATGAAAGATCTTATCCCTTCGTATGGGAAGTTGTCGCTGGTCATGTGGCAGCTCTTCTGACTCAGCTTCAAATTGATCATGTGTGATGCATAAATATATATACATATATATGTTAATATATAGATTTATGTATGTAATGGTAATTAGTACAAGAACTTACTATCATTGCAACAGCCTCTGGATCATTTCGATCGCGAGTCCTCATCCACGCTGACTTTTTATCAGTTAGTTCACCTTGCTCCTATAACTGTATATGAATAGAATATAAAAACAAAACAATATTAATTGATAAATTAAAAAATGAATAATAAATACCTCATGTTGGATCTGAGAGACGTGATGAGTCTCGAGCCTGTGAGGTGGTCCCTGCAATGCTCGATTCTCAGAATAGCGTGCTGATACCTCTTACATTCAATTAATTCAAATTTCAAACAAATAACACATTCTTAAAAATATATATACCAAAATAAATATATTACCCGCAACACCCATAGTAGACCAATATGAAACTAAGTCACGCCCCTAAGCTGGGTGGACACCTCTCGGGACTTTTTCCAGAATGTCTGGGGCAACCACATTTGGTACCTAGTGGTCCCTCTTGACGTTTCCTTTATAATATTTCCACATCTTACATCATTTTCTCATACACACGAGCTGAAACTCATCAGGGGATACTTTTAAATTTTTCTATTAATGAAAAAAATCACATATGTTAGTATTGTTTATACATAAGGAAGAAAGTAAAATGGTCTTCTTACCTGAACTTCCCACCAAAGACGATCTAATATTTCATGAGGGATAGAAGCCCAATCACGTGTGGCCAATTAAAATCAATGTGGGTCAGATATGATATGACCCAGCTGAAGAATAAATGCAGGGGAATTCAATCCCACTGGATGAAATAGCTCATCAAAGTAAACATCAAACATCGTGTCGTAATTCCATGATAAATGCCACGACCAGGGCCTCTCTTTCTAAAGGAAGAAGTAGTCAAGTCTGATCCCATTGAAAAAAATTATATATAATTTGAAAGATGTTATAAATATATAGGTGTGTGTTTGTGTGTGTGTGTGTTTATCAGTTACATAAAAAATAGACACAATTACATTCAAACATACCATGAACCTGAGATGTAGATGGCTCAGATGGATGATGTGGATCTGATACCTCTTCCCCTGACATGCATGTAGTCAAAGAAAACATTATTAAGTGGAATATCCAAAGTTTCCAAAATATAAATTGGTTTGTTTAAAAAAAATAAAACATGTATAGTTTTTAATCAAACAAAAAGTGATTGAATAATAAGTAGTGAATGGATTTTAAAAAATCATAAACATAATATAAAATATATACAAATTATGTATAAAACCAATCAATTCATAGCCAAATTTCATATTGAATTAATAAAAATTCAAGTAGCACATGAACCAAATGAAGAATACCACAATGGGAAGATACGCTGACAATAACATGAAGATACCAAAAGAGAAATCACCCTAAATATTTATAAATTAATAAACTTCAAAAAGTGAGGATTAAAACATACATGGATTTATAAAATTGTTAGATAATTTATGATATCCTTGGATATTCAATACTGAATAGCAGGAAAACAACTATACATTTCATTAAGAATGAAAATCGACCATTTCTCTATCAACGGACACTCTGACCCAATAAATATATTCTTCACATTTAACTAAGGTATGCTGATCAAGCTGTTGGAAAAAAACGGAACAGTCTCGGGTTCATCTTGTTCAAATAAAAACACTCCTCACCGAGACATTTTCACAACAACTTGCTAACTTGGATTCAAAGGCAAAGTAACAAAGAATACCTGTTTCACTTGTGATGTCAAAATGATAGGTTCTTTTTTAACTCGTTCATTTCTGTATAACATATTGTTAAAATTCACCAATGAAAACTGATATTGATCAACTTTACATCCATGCACTAGATCAACCCAATTACACTTTAACTATATGTACTTCAACTTGTGTGAATATACAACTTCAATGATGTCTATAAATTGACCATAGTAATAACCAGAATTGAGGAATGGAAAACCGATGCCACTGTTTTGTGTTTCTCGTTTGTTATCAACATCTTTAATGAGAAATCAAAAACCATTAGCATCTATAGCTTTATAACGATGGGATTTTATATATGGACCCTCATCCAGTTGAATAAATTCTTCAATTAGAGTGGGGTCCCCTAACTCCCTCATCTTATGAACATACATAATTTATATAATTCAATAATGATTTATGAAGAAAGAATTTAGTATAATACTTCACTCATAATGAAAATCAATTTATAAGTACATAATCCTTTAACCAATCATGATATGATGCATAATGAGATTGTTGAATTTGATACTCAGTCGCACGATATATCTCTTCATTCATTTCATTAATGTGTTTCCCGCAAATGATAACACAATGTTTAAATGATCAACTTATGAAAACAAAACATCTAAAAATTCAAAAATAAAAGTGACAAGACACTTACTACCTTAATGGTGCAACTGATAGAGTATTGAACAAGATATATTGATTCACTTGTATCCATTTGATGTTTTCCATATCAAATATACTTCCTTCTCCAACTGGACCATCATTAATCTGAAAGGTCTTATCTAATTTTTTTTCAACATCTGTAAGAGATTTTGCACAAAAATTAGTACCCTCATCCATCAAATAACCATTGGGTATTGATGCCTCCAAATTAGCTCAATTTCATACAAATCATATAAATGTAATCAAATACTGCTCAATATGATACATCAACCTAAATTGCACTGGACCAGCAGCCATTACGTCATCAGTTAGGTTCACTTTCAAGTGGGCCATAACATCGAAAAATGAGGGGGAAAATAGTTTCTCAATGTTACAAAGCGTAAGTACAATTTAGTCCTGAAAACTTTTTAAATCTCTCATTCATTGATTTCTAAAATGAAGCAGTCTAAAAAAATTACTCATCTCAATCAACGGTTGAACCACATTGGGGGATAAACACTCATGAATTGTGATTAGAATCAAATTATGAAGTAGTATGTGATTGTCATGACTTTTCAAACCTTGCAATGTCTTGCTCGTCAGAATCACACACTTTGAAATATTAGAAGAGTAACCAACAAGCACCTTAAGAATCTTCAAAATGGAAAGAAATGTCTCCTTCTACTTTTTAGTCATCGTATACTATGTACAAGGCATATATACCTTGTTTCCCTAAGCTAACTGTAAATGAAACTGTTTCCCTAAACCCATTTCTTCTAAATCAAGATGTGCATTAACATGGTCCTTTGATTTTCTGCTGATACATAAAATGTTCCACAATATGTTATCACAAAAAAAAATTCAATGTGCATGACATCCAAATTATTCCTTAGCATGTTAGTTTTCTGATACGAAAGACTATAAAAAATACATTTCTTTTTCCAATTGTGACCACACTTCATACCCACAGCACGAATATTAAGTAATGGATGAGCTATCAAATCCTGAATTTCATATACTGGGCGGATGTTTTATTCCTCAATCTATGATAACATTTTGACTCCATTCATGATCTTTGTGGATGGGTTGAACCCTCTAGAACCACGAAATGACACTTTGTCCTTTCTAAACCTGTGCTGAGTGGGGAGAAAGCATCTATGACCCATGTATGCCCATTTTTTGGAATGTTGAAGCCATGCATATTTTTTTTCTTTTATTGCAACATGGGCTAGAAAATTCCCCTTTCGTACTCAAGCCTGAAAAAGTTTCATAAGTCAGGAAGTAATTGATTGTCCAAAATAAATTATCCTACAGTTTGACCATTTCATTCATTTCACAGTCAAAAGTCATCACACCATCGCCCCAGAATTCATTCAAATCATCAATCAATGGCGGAAGTTAAACATCAATATTATCCCTCAGACTTCTGGGTCCATCAATAAGAGTGGAATGTAATATAAATTGTGTCTTCATACAAAGCAATAGAGGAAGATTATATGGAACCAACACCACGGGCCATGTGCTATGAGGTGCACCAACCATAGACTTGAATGGAATGAAACCGTCTACTACCAACCCCATTCGGATATAACAAACATATTTATAAAAGTCAGGATGTCTCTTATCAAAATCCTTCCATGCATGAGATTATACCGGGTGGGTTAACATATCACTTTCATAAATTATTTTTTCATGCTATCTAGTTAAATTATAAACTTTAGATGACAAAAAAATTCTTTTCAACCATAGTTTAAGGGGAAATTAAAGCATTTTCATTACGGAAATCAGTTTCCCCTGTATCGTAATCTGACTTTGATGAGTCTGATTTCCCCTGTTCTCTTTCCATGTGGAAGCACCAAAAACTATACAAATATCCAAACGGGAAGTTTCCTTTCTAAACAACATACAGTTGTTTGCACATGCAACTATGGTCTCATATGTAAAACCAAAGTTCTTTTTCAACTTACGATCATGATAATATGAATCGGGAATCTTAGCATCAATAGGAAGAACCTTTTTCAATAACACCAACACCATGTCGAATGATGTGTCTGACCACTGATTCAAATTCTTCAAATAAAATAACTCAATGATAAAGGAAAATTTATTGTAAAAATTACATCTAGGATATAATTTTATTTTTTCATTATAAAGTGCTTCATAAAACCTCCTTGAATCATGATCTGCACCAGAGCGAAGATTTATCTCACCGGTCTCAGGATTCTAGATGTCAATGCCTTCAGGATCCAACCCACGTACCATTTCAGTGAGTATTTCATGCATTGGATCATTCATCCTTACATCAACATCCATTTGAACTGCATTCGTATTTTGACAATGAACATATTATTCTCTATGAGGATTCCAACTCTTATAATTTTTCAGAAATCTGTTAAAGAATAGGTGTTCCCTCGCAATATCTCATTTTAATTGATATCGGTTAGCACATTTTTGACATGTAAAACAAATATAATCACTTTAAAATCCTCTGGTGAAGCTAATAAAATACATAATTCCATTGAAATATTCTCTAGATGTTTGATTTGGAAGATCAATTCAACTCTTATACATAATAATATCTGTATAACAAACATTTACACAATACTTATTACATGCAATTTTTCATATCAAATATATTTAAAATAAATACTAACCAATTTCATGTGGGCCATTGATAAAATAATAAAAATATATCTCTGAATAATAAACCATAGAATAGATAATGGAATTTAAGTTAAATCCCTTGTCGTGTCATAACTGATTGTGCTATAAACCTGGAAGGGAGGGGAGCTGAGGCCGATGCTGTGGGGGAGAGGAGTGGTAGCGGAGGGGAGCCGGAGACGTTGCGGCGAGGGAGGGGATGGGCGGCAGTGGCGATGGTGGCGACAGAGAGACAAAGGATAGGAGGTAGTGAGGTGGTGACAGTGCAGCATGGTTCAGACAACGAGTGAGGGGAAAGAGGACAGCGGGGAGCCTGAGAGGATAGGCTGCAGCAGCAAGGGGACGAGCATTGGCCGTGCAGGGAGGGAGGGGAATGGCCAGTGGCGGTGCCGCATGGGAGGGTATGGTGAGGGAGGGGACGGGCGACGACGGTGCGGCGAGGGAGGGGATGAAGAGGGAGGGGAAATGGGTGGTGGAGAGATGGAGTGGAGGGCAGCGAGGGGACAGAGGATGGGTAGAAAAGGGGCTGAGGGCTGAGGGCCAAGGGGTGAGGGGCGGAGGGAAGAGTGGGTAAAGGGAGGAGGGCAGAGGTCAGAGTCAAGAGGGATAAGGGAGGAGGTCATAGGGCAGAGGGAAGAGGGTGAGTCCAGAGTGAAGAGGGGGTGGAGGCCGGAGGGGGCGGAGGGTAGAGGGCGGCTAAGGGATAGGCGGTGAGGGGTGGAGGGCGGTGAGGGGATGGGCAGTGAGGGTGGAGGGCGACGAGGGATAGGCGGAAGTGATTGAGGGACGCGGGTAGGGTTTCACGAGGGGAGGTGGCGGGGGCGCCAAAGATTTTTTTTAAATCCCAAAGACCGCCAAATGCAGTCCCCCATGTCAGGGGGCTTCAAAGCCCATTTCTCAAGTAGTGAAACCACTAGTATCTTGATGTTATTCTTATACTAAATAATATTGAGTACATGAGTAGTGACTAAAGTTACTTTTGTCATTAAATATTTAATTTCATTGAAAAATTAAGTGAAACATTTTATGATTCTTAAAATAATATAGATTCGATTGTTGAATAATTTCAACCGTTGGTTACTCATGAAACTATTTTATCTATCAAATATAATTTTACTCTCATATTTAAGATCTATTCTTTTTTATTCTTATCTAAATATTTCTTCAAATGAGTTTTTATTTCATAAATATTGATCTCAAATTAAAACTATACGATGATGATTACATTTATCCAAAACACCTTTTATAAGATTATTATCATTTTTTACATTCATTTAATTATGAATTTTATTAAATGTTCTCCTATTAATGTGATGATTCTATTTTAATTCTTCATATTCATTGGATAGTAAAAAATCATATTTCTCAGTTAAATGACCATTATTTGGAATAAAACACATCACTTTAGTTGTTTAGGTCAATAATAATGTCACACATATAATATATGACTCTTCTATGGTTGAATAGAAAATTACATTTCAAATTTATCATATTGATAAACTCATCACTATTCATTTGGTGTCCTAACTCTAATTGTTTCCTAGTTATGTGTAACCCAATGAAAATTCAAAAAATTAGGACCTTAACTCTTAGGGTCACCTATTTACTTTCTTTCCATATACATGATAATATAGGGGAACCCTACATTGGCATGAACCTACATAGTTGGATGATCAGGGTCATGACAATTTTTTTCTTCTCAGGGAATCTAACACCCGTTATGTTAACAAGGATTTCAATCTCACCATCTTATCTCAAGTATTACCTTTTATGTATTTACTCTCATAATGATTTCAATTTTAGATCTATATTCATATAAAAACCAATATACACAAACAATATAGATGTGTATCTCCTTACAAAATAATGTTATTTTTAAACTATCCCAAATTAAAAGACCATAATATTCAAATAAATCTATGTGCATCTTACGTATAAGAAATAGTAAACCCTATCATTTAAAGGCGTAGAATGAAATGAAATCAGTAATCACAATATGTGTAAGATTAGATCAACAAATATTCAACCCTACATTTTAAAACAATTTATAAACCTCTAGTACTGTGAGAAGTTTGATATAAAGTCGTTATACTAAAGGTTATATTACAAAAGTGAGATATCAATTCTATAAAAATTATAACACATAATACTTAAACTATAATTAAATTCTTATTTCAATATAATAACCTTGTACAATAAAAAGTCAAGGTAGAAGAAAACTAAATCAATTATCATACTATGCATGTAACATATTAAATACATGTATGAAAATTTAAACAATTAGTTTAATAGTTTCAACTAAAGAATAAATCCATTCATAATATAAAAATTTTATCTATAAATAAATCATGGATGAAAATAAAGAAATAAAAAATCATATAGTTAAACATGAGATAAATATTAATGAAAAATTTATAATGAAATTATATTCATTTTATAAAATAGTCATGCATTGTGGAATTTCCATAATAAAATAAATATAATCCTTTTTTGTTAAAATACAATATTAACTTCTTCAAATTAAATTATTGTATTCCCTTTAACTTAAATATATAATATTAAATGGAAAATAAACCTTTATATTGTAATTCTATTAGGAAAATAATTTACATAATCTATATATCAAATATTTAATATCATTTAATCCTTGATTATATCAATTATTAATAACGCTATTTTATATGGTTTAAATAACTTTCTAAAATAAGGAATAGTAATTTGAAAAATTCTAATAAAATATTTTAAAAAATTCCTGATATCAAATATAAACACAAATATATTTTTTTTCTTATTTTGTAACTTATAAAAAATTTATAAAATACACATACAATTTTTATATAAACACATTTCTATCCAAATTATAAGTCATATCATATAAATTAAAATTCTATTTAATATTAATATTTAATATTAGGTATATTTATTTAATATGTGGTTTATAAACATTTTTTAATTAGTTTTAAACATTATAAAATTAATTATGTGATAAAAACTTTATAAATTACCTAGATTTTAAAAAATCATAATTTATAAAAAAAATTAATTTATATATTTAAATTCATAATTTTAATATCAAAAAATATCATTTTTCATGTATGTCATATTTTATGATGTCAATATATCTTAAGATGTAAGATCCCCTACTATCAATCATATTTTAGGATTGATAATCACAATTTACTATATCCCCCTTGTGTTCATAGAAATAATTATCTATGAGAGGCCTCGATATATACTTTTTGAGATAATGTACTATTTTATGGTCACATAAATATTTCACACCAACCAAATTTTAAGATATGATTCCCTATATAGTACCATAAGATATAATAAAAACTGAAATAATTGAATTAACCACACACTACCACGTCATATATCATAGGGAGTGACAAAGTAACAGATTAATATGTCTAATATCATATACCACGACACAAAATAAAAACTACATTCTATTTATTGATATAAAATATGATAAGAATTTGATATATGTTTTTCTTGATTTTGAAACATGAATTCATCAATCAAAACATATGACATGTCTCTAAAACTAGTGAAGAGTTTCTAGGAATATAAGAAACACTTTTTCTAAGTAGTATAATGAAATTTAATTCCCAAATCCAAATATTACTATAATTTAAAAAACCAAAAGCATGTGTAAATAATTAAAGAACAAAGTGCCTAGCACTAATGAGGGTCAATTATTATCATCGATCAATGTTTGATGCAGACCACTAAGGAACCAACAATGTACTCTTCCCTCAAGAGTGTATACATGGATTGACTTAATCACCCAATAGTTTGGGTAGGAACATTCATTATTCAAATATATTCTAGTATTATTTTCATCAAATAAAAGAGTAAGAGATAGTAATTGGAAATTCAACATGAATCATAGGCATACATGAACACTTCCATCATCACGTTACTAGCCTCTCTATACAATCCTTAGAGATGCTCCTCTCGTGATCATGAATTTACACCTATGTTATTAAAGTATGATTAAATTGATTATTGATTATAACCCATTATAAAACTTCAGTAAGTCTCTTGAACTTTTCATCTTATAAAACATCTATTAATGATATCCATTTAGTGGACTATTCCTAAATGTTAATGATTAACATTCATCTATCAAATATTAGTCCTCAGGTTTCATATGAATCATACTATATTATTCTATTCCATTTTACGTATCTAGGCTATACACTAAAATGGTTCTAGGGAGTGGCATGATATCTTATATAATGCCATTTTATAATCATAATATACACAATATGATATACCTAGGCTTACATGAATGTCATGTCTATAGTGTAGTATAACTTTACTATAAAATATAGCCTAAATAAAATTATAAGTGTAAAGAATTTTGGGCATATATTCATCATAATTATCACATTAAATATCACAACATTCTATATTTGAATACGATAAGAGAAAAAAGTCTGATAATAAGTCAACCCAAACCACAGCTTGTAACCTCCCCTCGTAGTGTGGTGTGTTTTGGTATAACATTATCCAAAAATTCAAGGATGGTTCAAAACTCCAATATTAAAAATATAGATATCTAATTTTGTTTCTTCTTTTTACTAACATATACATGGGTTGTTTTTAATTACATTGTGGCATGGTTCTATTCTCCCAAAAACGTCAACAAAATGGTTATGTAGTCATGGTTATGGTTAACACTTTTAGTCCGGACATATAATGTGATGAAAATTAGTGTAACATCCTTTTACTATTTTAATGTATTCCTAAACACATATTTTTTATCATTATATGGTTTTGATTCTTTTGGGGTTTCTTTGACTGAAATTTTAAAAATATTGTAAATTTATGGGCTAGTGTACAGTTGGCCCACAGTCTACCAAGACTATACACCCTCTGAAGACAAACCATAAAAAACAAGGTAGTTTGGTTTTTCATGGTTGGTCCACTATGTTTTCAACCATGCGACCTCATAGGAGAAATAGTGTGGACCATTTATAAACGGTTCATGGTCGGGCCGTGCAGTTTAGTATAATCTTGTGGGTCTACCTAGCTAATCGTGCGTACATTTTTTCTATCTGAATCTAATTTTAAAATTTCCTAAACCCCACTTTTAGGTCCCTAACAGACCTATATGACCCAAAATATGTTTTTACATCCTTGAGATATCCCAAGATGTGCTTTTGGATCCTCCACACCCACCCAGATGTAGATTTATGCTTTAGTAATGTCATCTGATCACCAAGTGATGAGTTTCCACTTCATGTTCGCATTCTCCCGCTATCTCCCTTTTTTTCCCTAGGGTTTTGTGGATCCCTATGTTTATTTTTGAATCTAATACATACTTTTTTTATCTAAAACTAGGTTTGATTCAGAGATCCTTTTTGATATCATTCTCTATTGGAGTTTTACAATTTACGGCTTTGGGATTTGAGATCCACTGATCCCAAGGTTGGTGGTTCCTTCATGATACCTTATTTTTAATAAACCTAAATTTCATTATTAAATTTAAAATTTTAAAATTAATTGATATTTCATGGTTTTGATTAAATGTATTTTAATTTTTCTATTATAAAATCCCAATTCCATTGAATTAGGGTTTTAAAATGGGTTTTTAGCATGATATTGGGAAAACCCCCAACTCCATTGAATTGTGGTGTGTTTATGGATATTAATTAATTTTAATTTTTATGATTGAAATTGTGTAATGACTATGATGGAAATTTTTTTAAAACCCATGATTCCATTGAATTGGGAGTTTTTAGCGAAATTAATTGAGTTTTTGTGAAATTAAATTGTTGAATTTCATTACCAAA
This sequence comes from Viscum album, assembly GCA_963277665.1. Lineage (NCBI taxonomy): Eukaryota > Viridiplantae > Streptophyta > Magnoliopsida > Santalales > Viscaceae > Viscum > Viscum album. The sequence goes on from OY728159.1 coordinate 729,301,274, forward strand.
GTGGATTTTGAAATTGAGTTTTCAAATTGATTTCAAATTAATTTATTATGAAAATGAATTAAAATGGTTTTGATATAATAATTAGGTTTTTATCTTGGAAAAAAGACATATTTTTTATTAAAATTACATTATGGTTTTTAAATGGAAAATAGACACATTTGAAATGGGAGAATGTGATAAATTATATTATAAGCATTCTTAATACAAACTACTCGTCATTGATTTTTATTAGATAACATAAAATACCTAGGTAGGTAGTGAATTATTAGACATCACTCTATGATTTTCTATGTTCCAAATCATAAAATAATCACATCAGATCCATTAGGAGATGGTGATGTATCCGATTTTACCTAAGCACAAAGTGACATATATACATATTATTGTGCCCCCATGACTGTGTAGAGTCCCATTGCATATAACTATCAAAACATTAGGCATATAACCATGTTTATCACTAGTTTATATAAGAGACATAAATTTATGACAATTTTATGAACTATTTTACAGTCCAACTTATTTATATAAACTATTTTATATGAAATTATTTAATCTACTTATGAAAAGTTCCATTTGTTTAAATAATTTCAATCACCTGATATTTATTTCCATAATATGAAATGTAAATAATTATTTTTTAAAATATTCTCTTGGAATTCCAAAACTGTTAATTTGAAAATTTAAATCACATTATTTGGTTAATTTAATGACGAAATCTTATTATGGAATTCATGGTGTGACCATTCTTGGCTTTTAACTCACACCCTGCCTATGCCTTAGGGTGTTTGTAGATAATCACATTCCAGGTTCAAGTATGGTAAAGGCATCATATTAAGGTGGTTCTAGATGTTGATACATAGACATATAGAGGTTTTTGTGTTGGAACTTGGGTAGTTAGAATTCATATTTTTCTTGTACTTTGAAGTTGTCATTTGTCTTTTTAGGCCTGTTTGACTTCTGGTAGACATCTCCTAGGGGTGTTTATTTTGTATGTATATGGTCTTGTTTTCTTGTTTCTACAATGCAAGTGGACAAATCATTCTTAATTTTATTTCTTATGATGTCAAGTTCTAGTCACCAACCCATTGGGATTAGGAATGCCCTTCAGTCCATGTTAGGTTCGGCTCAACTATCAGGTTACCATGGTACCTAGTATTTTTTGGGATAATTAGAATTATTAATCATTCCCTCTAGTATAATATTTATATTTTACTCTAGTCATGGTGAAAATGGAATGGTTTATTTATAATCATGAATACGGCCGCCTTCATGCAATTGTTTATACCCTTTGGAAGAGGCACAAAGGATGAGCTCCAAATATATTGATATCCATTGAAATTTATATAGTGTTTCCTCTAATGAAAAATACATCTACTTCAAAAACTCGTGACCATGTTATTTATAAAATGACTTCATCAAAAATAGTAGAAAAACGTGTTCTCGTATTTTAGGAACATAAAACCATTTCTATTTAACAGTGGATTGGATTTTTTATTTCTATTTAACATATTCTCTAATGTTGAAATTTTTTGTCAACATGAAAATTCAAGGATAAAAAAATATGGTTATGTTTTAATTCACCAACAAAATATAAAATTATTTAAATCAAACAAATTTTTCCCACATCGTGTTTGATCATAATGAGTCATGTATTCACCATATTACCAGTAAACACAGTCAAAACTATAACCACCATTTTTATGAAAAATATATCAATTATTTATAATAAAATATTTTCAATAAATGACACATATCAAAAATATTGTATTAAAAATTAATTAATTTAAATAATTTTATATCGTAAAATTAAAAAAGCCTATGTTCATAAATATAGAAAAAGATAAAAATCAATTAGTTACAAATTAAATTCAATATAATTTAAATTTAATTCTTTTTTATTATAATAAATTAAATACAAAACAAACACATATGAACATTCACCAATATTCTCATATAAACATTCATGCACACTTTCACCCATATTTAAAAATGCACATGTACGAACATTCATGCATACCATACATGTGCTTGGACACTCACACAAATTCCCCCACACACACATGCATGTAACACATTTACACTGACATCCACACATTAAAACCAACACACACTTAACCACAATTCTTAATAATTCATAATTTTTAGAGAATGAATAAAATCAATGGAAAATTCTAATCAAATACATGAATCATGCTTGAAGAACATGAGATTAAAAACATAATAACAACAAAAAATAGTAATAATAATAAAGATAATAATAATAATAATAACAATAAAAAAGGTATAATAATGGTTTAGTTCATCCTAACCACTTTATTAAGTTATATCTTGAAAAGTATAAAGTCCTTATGTTATTCATTATAATATGTGTTTTGAAAATAAATAAGATAGTTTACATGATTGAAGCTTGAACTTATTCTTGAAGAAACTAATTTTAGTCTAGTTATTATTATTTTGTTTTTTATAAATTTTTCTTATTCATAGTGAATATTAGGATCCTTTTTTGATGAAAAATTCATTTCATAATGAGTTGTGTTATTACTCATAGACATATTATAAATACCTCATACAAAGTTTTATTTTTCGTGAAATTTTTCTAAATATGAATTTAAGCATATAAAAACTGAGAAATATCTCATACACAAAACAGATTGAATCTTATTCAAAGAAAATGAATTATACACAAAATAAAATAGCTAATATGAAAACAAATTAACTCCTACATAGATTAAAATGAATCATATGCAAGTTGAAATAAATCATACGCAAAGAGAAATGAGTCATACGTAAATAAATGACCCATAAATAGAATCCATAAGGAATTATACATTTAATAAATGACTATTATAGTGAAACTTACAGAACAATACTCTTATATAATAAAGAATGACTCATATACAAAATGACATTAAAATATTAACATATTTAGAATTTTTTAAAATAAATTATTTTTTCATCAATTTTACTTATGGATGTTTATTTGTATATATGCATGAATTCAAATTCTATTTTCTATATTTTGGAAATTAATTTCATGTGGATTATTTGAAAGATTCATGTAATTAAAAGCTGATTAATATATTGTTTATTAATTTTTATTTATTTCAATTTATTGATTTATTTTTTGATGTATATTTTTTCATTTAGTGATATATTTATATAAATCATTTATGATATTTTATATGATTAAATATAAACTACATGGGAATTTAATAGGGAATAACATGTGAAGCATCATCTGGTAAATCATCAAAAAACTCTGAAGTAGTTCATTCAAATCACATTCTTGACTGCTGCTTTCAGAAAGAGGAACTGGAATTACTAAATTTTTGGAATATATTATTCATGAGGCTATTAGTTTTTATTCTAATGATCATTAAAAATATATTTAAAGAGAAAAAAGCTACCTTTACATTCAAATACGTAATATTTTATGTTTTTTTAGTTTAAGATCTAATATTTAAAACAAAGATCGTGAGTGTGTTATATTAGCACTATTTAAGGTATATCTAGGTCGTACCTCCATGTTTGAAAAAGGAAATGTGTTTCTCATGCCACTATGTGGGAGAAAAATAATTTCACAGGTCATTAATCCATGTGTGAAAAAGTTAGTTGTAATGAGTTATTACACCCCATTAAATGGCTAGTAACATTTTTTATGTCAAAACTAGAAAAGGAAGTTGTCATTTGGTTTTAATTCCCCTTAAAAAGTAATTATATTTGGTGTTGGTTCTATTGTGGATAGTGATAAGTGAAAATTATATATTGAATCACAATTATCAGAAATACTTTTAAAATATTATGATCAGTTTATTTTGAATCAAACAGTTAAAATAATTTTAACTCTCAGGTAATCTTTAAATACTTTTTAAAACTTATTAATTCACTCCCCCTATAAACCATTCATCCATCATCATATCTAGGATGAAAAAATGGTGTCATATCAATACCCTTTTAATTATAAAAACATGTCCCTAGATCTGGTGATATTTTTCTAAACACTTCTAATAATTAATTGTTCAATGGGGATATTGTAAGATATTACAGGTTAAAATTATAATGATTATTAGATTTCTAATAGACCGCCATTATTTTATGGTGTTAAATATTAATACTTTAAGTCTCCTATAGAAGCCTTCCTCAAGAATTTAAGAACTACTCATTGGACACTCATTGTAAAACTATATACATTACATAAATTTGGAACTGAATTATTGATTGGTAGTAATGTGATAAAGTATGTATTGAATTACAAGGTGAAATATATATTATATTTTAAAATTATAATAAGATCATTTATTAATTACTCCACATGTAATAATGTACATGATATTTATAGAATACTTCAAGTTGGAAATTATGTAATAGAAAATCTTAAGAGAACTAAAATTGAAGTGATTATATCCAAATATCAAGATTTCCTTATGGGTGAATAAGATAATATTAACTAAATGATTCATAGTTTTACTATTATAGTAAATAAAAAGAATTATTTAGGTCAAAAATTGGATAATACTATCATTATTTAAATAATTCTTAGATCTTTACCAAAGAAATGGAATGTTGAAACGTTTTTAATTGATGAAAGTAAGAAAAATAAAGAATATACTCTTGGTAAAATTATTAGATCATTGTTATATTGTTAATTATAATTAAATAATATCATTAAAGAAGATTCTACAAAAAAATAGAGGCATTTAGTTTAAATATACGAATGTTTCTAGTAACCATTATGATTAAAAGCTGTAAGTAAATGATTGCGATGATGTCTCTCGTGTTTTAGTAGGAGTATTAAAAATGAAGAGTGGTTACTCTAGAATAACGAGAATTGATTATCCAAGAGATAATCCTAAGGGAAGTGGAAATTTAATTTTATTTCTAGTGATATTTTAGGAAAAATTTTCTATTAATTTAATTTATCGGAACAAAAATATGAAGAAAAAGATATGTGGTATATGGAAGATTTTAGGAGATTTATGGAGACTAATATTTCAATAAATATTATGGTTCTAAAAGGTGTTTTTAAATATTTTCTTTATCACTTCACTATATCATTTTAGTGATTCTATTTACAAATCTAATAAATGTGATTTTGAAAAACCAAATATTTATATGTTTTATAATGATATTAAAATTTTAAAAATCATATAATGAAGATCATATATATATATATATACATAAGAAACATAAAGATAATAATAAGTATAATATTGAAAAAAATAATATTCTTCCTCAAGAAAATAAAAATATTAAATAATTAAATGATAATTAAAAAAATGTTTTTTCTATCAATAATAACGGGGGAGAAAATAAATTAAATGTTTTTATAGATGAAAATTAGATTCTCAGAAAGGAAATAGAATGTTTAAAAAATATGTCCTCTTTTATTTAGATAAGATAATGATGTATTAAAATTAATTCCATGATAAACATAATCAAAAATAAAATATGACTTTGATATGAATTTAATTTACATCTAATGTAAAATACATGGTTTGTAAGAAGATTAAAAAAAGTCTATCTATTGCTACTTTTTTAGATATGTGATGAAAGTTAATTATTAAAGTGAATTTTCCTTGAGATTTACATAGTATCTTTCTCAAAATAAAACTTTTGTATCTAAATCCTTATCTTCAAGATTACTGTGGAATACATGTTTAAAATATGTTTGGGTTCCCAAAAAATTATTTTATAACTCAATTGTACCAAAATTTATATGTGCACCAAAACTATCTTAAAACATCTTTTATGGGAAATTTATTATGGTATTATCTAGGAGATATGGTGTATGTATAGTAGCTTATATATGAAAAATATATGAGGCCCATAAGTTTTTTTATCATAAAATAGATGTGATGGAAGTGATACTATTTTTAGTGGTATTTCAAAAGGAAAAGTGGATTTTTTTTAGGGGTTGGAAATTATAAATAAATTATAATCTATAAGCTAGTATATATTGAGGGTTTGAAACATAATTTTATTATTATTTCATTGTTATGTGGTGATGTAATGTTTCTTATTTCTAATGGATAAATTCAATTTATATAATGATGGTTATATCTTATTTTATGCTAACAGAAAAGACAAAATATATTCTATCAATTTTTCTAAACGAAGTAAGAAAAATTTTCAGCGATTCTATGTTGTAGAATAAGAAAAAATTGTATTCCATGTGAGGATCATCCTTTATAATTTTTGGATGTTTTATAAACTACCCAATAATTAAACAAATTGTAACTAGCATATTTAAAAGATGATGACAACTATTTGTATGACTCTTATATGAAATTTAGACAACATAGAGAGAGTTTTAGATCCATAAAGGAAGTTCAAACATCATGAACACTATAAATTATTAATATTTAATTATTTATATATGTAAAATCAGCTAGTATTGATCATAAAAGTTATGTTTTTATTATTTTAGATGACTATAGTGGATTCACCAGAGATTATTTTCTTGTACATAAATAAAAAAATATTACTTGAGTTTATTTACTAATATAAACTCGTTAAAATGAGAAAGAATGCTTAATTTTTTCAATAAGAAGTTATATTGTAGGAGGACTTAAAGATTTATAATTTTAAATGTTTTATAAATAAAATTGTTATTCTCATAACCTTTTGACCATAGAACAACCCAACAAAATGGGGTAATTGGGAGGAAAGATAGTGATTTAAAATAAATGGATAAAACCATAAAAATGAAATTAAAATGACTAAATACTTTTGTATAAAAGATATGAATATATCATGTTATGTTTATAATATAATTATATTAAGTCAAATTTTAATGATGACATAGTATGAGTTATGGAAGAGAAAGAATTCCTAAGTTGTATATTTTAGATTATTTGGTGGTAATATTTTTATTCATAATACTAAAAAATATTTAGATAAATGTAAATATATATTAGATAAAGTAATATTTTTAGGTTATTAAAATGATTGTAAATATTATATATTCTATAATAAATTATAAGTGTTTTTTTAAGATACTATTCATGTTAAATTTGATTATAATCCTATAAAATAAATGAATGATGATTTAGAGTACCATGTTGAATATTTTAGATATATTAATTTTAGAAAGGATAAACATAAAAATGAAAATACACATGTTGAGGGGGAGAATCACTCTCATTAAATAAATTTAAAAACCCAAAAATTACATTCTATTAATAATGTAATTGGTGATGTTGAAAAAAGAGTACAAACTATAAATTCATTAAGAAATCATTGTGATAATAATAATTTTCATTATTTTTTTTAATATATTTATGCAATATTAACTAAGCATAATTTAATATTATTTATGGAAGAATAATTATACCATTTTTATATCAATATCATTTCAACATTAGTTGAACTACATAAAAACCAAAAAATTATTCGAACTAAATTTATCTATAGAAACAAACATTAAAAATCTATATACATTATTAGATTTAAAGATAGATTTGTTTAAAAATTTTATTTTCAAGAAGATGGAATATATTATGATGTGTATTTTTCACTAGTTACTTTATTATAAGCTAGTAGAATTAGTTTTATCTTTTTCATATTGTCTTGGTTTAAAATTCTTTCTACTAGATGTGAAAAGTGATTTTTTATATGGTTTCATTTTTGAAGAAATATATGTAAAAAATTCCCCTATATGTTGAAAAATAACAAATTCTGAATTATGTTTTAAAACATTCAAAATATATTTACGTAAATAAATAAGATCCTAAAACATGGTATGAATTCTTGTATTTCGTTATGTTTAATAATAATTTTGTAAAAGGAAAATTAGAACCATCTTTATTTATTAAAAAATATTTTGATTCTAAAAATCTATGTTGATGTCATTATTTTAAAATATTCAAATGGATTTCTTTCTGAATATTTTTCATAGTTAATACATTTGAATTATATATGAGTCTTATAATATAATTGAAATTCATTCTTGGACATAAAATTTTTCAAATGAATGACTGAACTTTTCTTTATCAATGTAAGTATCACTAGTTGAAAGAGAGATTTTTAATATCAATTTTTATTTTATTTTTAATGTTATTTGAGATGATTTGTCAATTTAGGTGATGTTAAAAATTATATCCACAGGTTATTTAAAACTGATGATTATATATACTCTCAATTCTACTTTATCTACAAACTAATGTTGAAATTGATAAAAATATCAATTTTCATAGGAGTTTCAATGTCCATTTATTCAAAAACCATTATGGAAAATATGTCTGATGGTCGATATTAAAAAAATACTTTCAAACATGCAATCGGAATCCATTTTTTAATAAAATGTAATTAAAATAAAATAAAATTATATTTTAAAAACTTTTAATGTTGGTTTCTAGATAAATAGAAATTTAAATAATTTTTCAACATAATTTTATACAAATAATTGATTATAAAACATAAATTAAATTATGGTTTAACAAAATAAATGTTAAAACTTTGATAATTATTTTAAAAAAAATAAAAAATATAAATCCAAGACCCATAACTTGATTTTTAGTACCAAAATAGCTAAAACTGATATAAGATAATAGAAAAAATGTCAAAATTGGTCATCAAAATACTCTTCATTTAAACATTAACCATAAAAAATAAAGATAGTTATAAGTTTTAAATGTACATATAAAAATTAATCACAACTTAAAAAACATTTTCATATAAACTTCAATAGTAGTTTAATTCTTCATCTATATTTGACGTAGTGTCATCAAAAACCTATAAAAATAGTGAACGTTGCACAATTAATAATAGACCATGTTGGTTTAAAACACAAAGGTTTTTAATGGAACTAGACTTTTAAAAATATATCAACATTTTTTCATGTTAATCTCAAAAATATAAAAACATTGATTTTCCATAAAATACGTTTGGACATTTCTAAGAATATTTCTGAATCTTAGCACTATGTTAGTATAGGATTTCAGAGGACAGAGAGCCTTAATGATATGATTTAAAAAAAATTAAAAATATTTTCTAACATTTATATAGTTTTTTAGTAAATGGGGAATAAATCTCAATAAGAGTCACAGATTTGAAATGTGATGCTACAGTTCAGTCCAAAACATAGTTATTACCCAAGACAAGACATAATGTTTTTCTATGTTAGGTTCTCAATTGAGGGTGTGTTGGAAAGGTGTTAAATATGTGTTATTAATTTAATAAAAAATATTATAACCCTCCACCATTTTAGTTGACATGTGAATAATAGAAGAAGAAGAGACCCCCCTTGCAACGGATGACCCAAGGAAAAAATGAGGTGAGTATGTGTATTCATTACCTATTTTTATATTGATCATCACTAGATCGAGGTAAAGTATGTTCCAGAGATCATTTTGGACCCTAAGCTTCAGCATTTCTCAAAGAGGGTGTACGATTTATATTATGTACATTCTAATACCCCTTTAATGAATTGTTTTAAGTTTTTGGAGACTTAATATGATGGATAGATAACTTAGGTGGTAGATATATGAGTTTCATGTAAAATTATGGTGTTTTACGTGGCTTAGAGGGGATCCCCAGCATAATTCCCCAGCACATGGTGTGTAGTGTAGAGGAGGAAACTCAATGTGTTCTTCCCATTCAGTGAAGATGAACGTTGGGGACTACAAAGTGTGTACTAAGGGTACATGATGTGTAGTAATCCCAGGTTATTTGGATGAGGAACATGGATATAAATATCATTCCACGGGACATAGTCATGTAAAAGTATATATCTAGGTGCACAGTAATGTGGTGATAGAAACAAGCATGGGTTGTGGAAATGTAAAAGTTTTCAGGTAGCCAAGACAAGGCATGTACTGAAGGTACACGACGTATGGGATTACATGACCAATCGGCCATGTTTGTTAGAGGACATAAATAAGAGATTTTATGGGTTCAAACATCATGTGAACATGGTAACACCATGTATAATTCCAAATAAATTTTTAGTTCTATGAAGGGAAATGGACAGGGGATTGTTTCTAGAGACATTTCATGACCTGTGGGTATAATCATTGTACACCCCTTAGAAACTTCTCCCACAAAAATCTCCATATTCAAGACTCTTTTGTAGGATTCTGTATATCTTATCCTGGGTAGTTATTGGTGTGTAACTTGATGGTGTCCATGGTTTTGGTCTGCGAGATAAATAAGGGATGAGGTTAGCGTGTCTCTTTATAGGGAATTATAGACTAGTATCAGTTGAGTGTATTCCTTTCATGAAACCCTGTTAGTATGTAGTGTGGCATTTTTTCCGCATAACAGAACTATGGTCCCCTAAAAAAGATGATCTCCGATATAGTTTTTCTATCCCTCAGGGGGGTTGGGGAATGATCCTCTATCATACAGAATTCCCTATATGCAGTTTGTAGTATCGTTATGACCTACATACATAGGAATGTGATCCATTATCTAGAAGGCTAGCTAAATAGGGTTTGTGTAATCATTATATATATGATATCTTACATAGAAGGTGAGTTTTATTTGGGTTTGTGGTATCATCATTATTACAATAACCTACTCGATGGTTGATCCAGTGGGATTCATGTTATCATCGAGTATTAGATTCCCTACATAGTGGTAGGATACATATTTGAGTTTACAATAACTCCTAAATATCCTAATAATGATCCCATATCTTTGTATCATGGAATTAAGGATTGTTAGGATTTTTTTTCCCCTATCAGTCCTTGGTTTGATCACCTATCTAATCAATAATGGTCTATGTAGTTCAATATTGTGATCACGGTGTCCCTAGGGATTTCTAGGTGTGGTCCCCTATCAATGAGATGACATATTTAGTGTTTCCAATAGGGATCATAGAGTCCCCCATCTATGATGTATGAGATATCCTATCTAAGTATCAAGATCTTTTGAGTGACAACCTTAATTTCATCATGGAAAGTCTCGATGAGTCTGTCCACTTAGTTGTATTCCACTTAGGATGGTGGGGTAGTTCCTTTAGTTTAGTGATACCTAATGGAGTGTGATCTCTTGGATGAGTGACATTTGGGATCACTACTGGAAAATTGCCCTATACCCACGGTTTTGGGAACCGCGGGCTGGAATGGCGTCAGGATAGAGGGGTCACCCTATACCCACGGTTTGGACAAACCGTGGGGATAGGTTTGTGGCAGCGTGGCAAGTGGGTGGCCACGCTGGCAATGCATTGACCCCACGGTTTGAGAACCGTGGGGATTTAATTTTCAAAAAATTGAGCCCGCTGGGTGTTGAACCCAGGCCTCGCACAGCGCCGGCCAAAATTACAACACCCTCATACCACCCGAGCCATGAATTCAATACGTTATTTATACATATATCAGCATATATATATTAATATAGATTATTTTATTTAAAAATGCAGGCGCGGAGATTCGAACCCGCGCTGGACTGGAGACCATGTAGCGCACCGCTGCATCGAACCAACTGAGCTATATTTTATATTTGTTATTTACACACATATCATCGTATATATATTAATATTGAGTATTTAATTTTAAAAGAAGCTGGCAAGAATCGAACCCGCACTTAACTACAGATCCCCGACGGCAGTGCTGCATCTAACCAACCGAGCTACCGAAACTTTGAATATTTTTATTCGTATAAATCTATATATATTAATCATAGCCATGTTCCCGCCAATGTTTTTTTCGTTGTCCCGCGTAATTTTGGTTCCCGCCTTATGGCGGCAAAGCTATACCCACGGTTCTCTAAAACCGTGGGTATAGGTCTTCCAAGAAAGAACCGCAATAGCCACGGTTTTGAAGAACCGTGGGTATAAGTCATCCGAAAAAACTCTATACCCACGGTTTGTCCAAAACCGTGGGTATAGGTCTTCAAAAAAAATCACCTATACCTACGGTTCTGCAGAACCGTGGGTATAGGTCTTCAAATATAATCTATACCCACAGTTTTGTCCAAAACCGTGGGTATAGGGGACCTATACCCACGGTTTTTGAGAACCGTGGGTATAGGTCCCCATATTAACCCTATACCCACGGTTTTCCAAAACCGTGGGTATAGGGATACCCTATACCCACGGTTTTTTGGAAAACCGTGGGTATAGGCCTGTTTTACAGTAGTGGATGGAAGGGGTTTTCTCGATGGATTGATACCTCTCAAATTTTCCATCAGGGGTGGTAATGGAGTTTCCTATGGTGTGATATCTCTCATATGAGTCCCATCTAGGATGGTAGATATCATGAATTGAATTCATTTATATAGACAATCCCTTTAAGCCTTGAGTAGAATCTTACAGCTAGTAGTGAGGTTGGAAACACCTCATACATGAAGTCGATTTTGAGTATATCTAGGTCATTCGAGGGATTCCTTGAGGTTTTTAACATATATTGATTGAAACACCGTGTGGAGATGAGATGAGTAGTCATGATTAGTTGATGGGTGTGTTCTATCAAGGTTATTACACCTATGATAGTGGGGACATACCATCCATTTAGTGATAAATGATTTTGTGGGATCCCTTGTATGAGTTCTATAAGGGGTGGAAAAGTTGTTCCTAATGGAGTGAGATCTCCGGGATGTAACAACACCAACCCCAGTAGCCCAGTTTTAATGGTTATTTTATTATAATGGAATAGATACAAGATATAACATCATTAATGATCAATAATTTTAGTAGACTTGAAGAACTTTATATTTACATGGTTCCCTTAGTACATTGGTAATTAATTATAGAACGTAAAAAATGAAAATAAACTACTTCTTTGACACTTATTCCAAAAATTCATCTTCATAACCTGGGGAAGGAAATCAAATAAATGGGTGAGGTCAAATTATCAATATGGGTTACATAAAGAAGGATCATGAATCAATTATAAGTGATGTATCATCGATAAGGAATAATCAATATGGAAAGGTAAGGAATTGAACCAAATATCACATTTAATCAATAAAATGATAATGAAAATATATCCATAGATTTTTTTCATAGTGAAAGTCTCATGGACAGTAATAATTGAATAGTGAATGAAAAAAAAATTTAATTACTAGAAATTACATATCTCTAACATGAACCACCACCATCATGACCTTTCATAATATTTTTTAATTCTCTACGTATAAACACAATGGATTCTACTTGGAAACAAATTGGAAGGGTTTGTCTCAAAAAATTTTGTCCCATGAGACCTATTGATGCATCAAGGGGATACATAATGTCTGACCCCACCCTTCACGATATGTCCAATGAATTATTCATAAATTAATTTAATTCATGAACTAAATTTCTTATAAAAATATCCATATTGAGTAGAGGGTACATATTTATCAATATTTCCCAAGTTATAATAACATTCAAAGTAAACCCCATATGTAAATATGGTATACGGCCTATACAATAATCATACCCATGATTCAGGAAATATAGATATTTAATGAAATATTAAATGATTCATAATAATAATTAAAAGGGGTCTGTATATACACCATAGAAAAGAATAAGTCTATAACATCAAAAATATACCTCAATTAAAGAAAATTTAGACAAAGTCTCTTACAATGATCATATAATTAATCAAATGAAGAGGTTTTGTGTATTAACTATTGAAACACAAGAAAATTAGAAATATAACATAAGATAATAAAAATTTATTTTATTCATATCCTTATCATTACATAATCAATGAAAAATATGTTTAACCCAATGAATGAAAAATGAGTTAATCAATCACTTACCTATTTGTAATCAGTCAAACTATATGCCCCGTAAAATTAATAATAATCAACTAAAACATTGAATACCATGAATATGAATATATTCATGGTATGTTATATCCAAGAGTAATTATGTAAACCCCACAACTGAAACAAGTTTTGAATAAGAAATATATCTTATAAAAGTAAAAGTGAGATATGAAAACCCTCACCTTATGTTCGAAAGCATTTTTCACTTGTATTTAATGTCCTAGATTATCAAATTGGATTAATAAATTACATAATTAATAACCTATTAAACATATATTTAATTGATTATAATTTTTTTAGGTTCATTTATAGTTAGTTTTATGAGTTATAATGTTTAATTTCATTATTCTGAGAGTGTTTGTTTCATGGTTTTATGGGTGGTTCCCTGTATATAATTATGAGAGTTCTTGTCAAATAGAAACAAAACTCCATAACTGAATTTATTTAGTATTAATGTACTTACAAGTTCTTAAATGGTCGGATATATTATTTGGTTATATTGTAACACCCGTAGGTTTTTGTTAAATAATTTATTTAAATAATATTTGTTTTTTAATAGCTTGCTTTACAAGCAATCATGAGTTTAAATGAACTGCAAGATTCCCTTATTATAAAATTAATATTTTATCCTAGTCGTTTGGTTAGGAGGAATAATTTTAACTATCTTATGAAAATGCATTTTGATTTCATTAGATATCAATTAATAAAAAAATATATAAATCAATATTTGTATTTTTTATTTAATTACTTTTATTAATGAAATTGATGAGATATATATGTGTTATACACTTAATAAAATATGTTTGATATTCATCCAATGGATATTTTAGTCATATGGTATGAATAAAACACTATTTGATGTATAAAAACCTTCTTTGGATGTTTTATTTTACACCTATGAATGAAGAACCCCATTTAAATTAACATTTTGACACCTTAGTAATTCTAATTTTAGAACAGAAACATTTAATTTTCATGTGGGATATAATAATTTACATTGGGTGAATTTATGATATTTTTCTAATAACTTTCATGTTTTGATGAATAATAAGAATATGGTAAATTTAATTGAAAATTACATTTTTAATTGAAATGATTTATATAGTTAAATTATATAACATAATGGTTTAAAGTATAAATAAAATAAATTTAATCCATTTAATATAATCTTGGTCATTGGAATTAATTTTACATTAAATTCATATGTAAAAACATTTCAATCTTTTCTCATATTTTCTCTTTAAAAAACAAGTTTTCTCATTATAATAATTGGATTAATTTTAAATCAATTACTGTAACTTCAATGTTATTAATTATGAAAAATGGATTCCATATTTGGAATTAGTGTTTCCAAATTATGTTAATACTCTACTTTTATTTTTGTGCTTTATAGAATAGTGGCATTTGAAATTATTTTTAATACCATGGTTAAAGATAAATCAGGTAATTAAAGGTAAAAAAATATTACAAAATAAACTTAACACCTATAAAAATCCCATTAGATGACTAAATTCAACCCTTATCGCCTATTTTTTGAAATGGAATCACTTTATGTCCACATACCTATGAATATGAATTCAATGTAATAAAAACTAATGAATGTTACAAAATGTCACAATCACATTTTATATAAGTATATTAATTTTAATAGTCGGATAAAAAAGATAATATTTACTATATATAGTCTATGGAATGATAAAAGAATTACCTATATCATATAAATTTATTTATAATTTTTAGAGGTCAAAAATTACCAATTATGATAACACAATAGTGATGTAAAGATTATTTTATTAAATGAAATATCAAATAAATGGTTAAAAAATATTAAAAGATAAATAATATGAACTAATTAATATTCTCCACCAATTTTATATTTTACTATGACATATTATGAGTGTATCGAATATTATGGTTCAAATTTATCTTCTGTTTGGTTTTTTTAAATTCAAATAAATGAATCTGGTCACAATTGAAACTATCAATATTTCGTAAAAATAAAAAAATATTAAATTATTTAAAAATCATAAAAATATTTAAAAATAAAAAGGTGATAATTATAAGATATAAAATTTCATAAAATATCCACTTATTTTCAATAAACCCCATATAAGTAAATATTTATAACCATTAAATATTTAGAATATTATTACCACAATTAAAATTAAATAGAATAACTCAGGGTTAATTATAACAATATGGTTTAACATTAAAAAATAACATGTGAAAAATTTATTGTTAAATGATATTACAACCCTATATAATATCATCTTATAAATTGGTATATTTTGGAGTTTTTTGGGAAGGTCTTGATTTTATTATAAATTAATATTTATGGAGATTCCAAAAGTTCCCCTCACCTTAGTTATAAAATTTCACCTCCACCCTCACCTCTTTGCTCCATTTTTATCCTTAAATCTTGTCAAAAACCAAAAATATTTCCTTATAAAATTCCCTATTTTAATTATAGAGGTTCTTTTCATCATAAAATATCAACTCTAGATCTTTAAAAAGAGATTTAGAGGAAGCACGTCAATGAAGAGGTAATCTCTTCAACCAATTATTTCAAACTTCTTTATTGTTATACATTCTCATAATTATTTTTTTATAAATTAATAAAATAAGTACCACTAATATACTGATATGTTATTATAAATATGAAACAGCCATATTTCATATTCTATCCATCCTATGAAAAACAAAATCACTGCGCATGTGTACGTATGGGTTACCGTCTCCACATCATGGTGTAATCTATTTTTCACCACCACCTTACTTGGTTGGGTATAATTATTGAAATAATAACTACATATGATTATCATAACATGATACTAATTATGAAATAAAATATACCATTCAATTCAATATCATTCAATAATTTTGGGAATTATATCATCACTCTTGTGTACATAAGACCTACCATATCCACGATGTGATGTGATTCATTCTACATGATCTTTATTAAACCATGATTATATACATGAATTGAATGAATAAATATGATATATATTATTCTAATATCATTTTTTAAATTATATTACTATAAACTAAATATAGAAATATGATGTTACCTGATAGAACATGGTTAAGAACATAAAGTTATTAATACCTGATTAACAAGTAACAATGAAATTTTAGTAACAAATAGATGAAAATTTGATCATAAATGGTATAATAAAATTTATTATGATACTATAATAAATCTGTAACATTTTTTAAATCATTATACAGGATATTCATATACATATGAAGGATATCTGAACTAATCTAAGGGATAACTTTGAAAATCATGTTTTTTTATCTGAGATTGTTTATTCGTAAGTATTTACAAGGGTATATTTATTATCCAAGTATATGTTTTCTAAAAATGTTTTCATAAAATGTTAATTATTCTTCTATTTATGATTAAATTCATTTTACCCTTTTTTTCTTTTACTATATGGTATGAAAAGAATATTTCTTTCATTTTTCATACGAGGTACCTTTTGAATTTCCCAGCAAAAGTACGAGAAGAATGTTTTTTTAACGTGTACGACATGAACGGATTTTTATGCTTTTATAATTCCTTATTTTCTTGAATCATACCCTATAATAATAAAATCATATCTTTACATAAAATAGTTTCTTTTAATATTTGGTGGTGTTTTGGGGAAGGAAAATGTTTTTGAAGAAGAAAATATATTTTTCTCAGGAATAAATTTCAAGTGTTTTCTCTAAATTATATTCCATATAAGATGAAACTTTTTAAATTCGGTTATATTTCTATCCCTGTTATTAATATGATTTTATTTTTTTATGATGGAATGTTATTTATGAAATCCATTTGTTCTATATCAATTATAATGGAATCATGTTTAAGAAACCCATTTTATTTCATGGGTTATGTATTGGTCAATGTTTTTATCTTTTTGTGGGACATGTAAGAACAGTTTCATTTTGAGATGGGTGGGACCTCTATCTACCTCCAATGAAATGGGTAAATACTTATATCTCATGATATTGATATTACTGGAAAAAAAATTAAACCGTGTTCAGAAGTATAGGTTTGGAATGAGGATTTAACTTGGTTTAGTAATTGATTTTTTCTTCTATAATGGTCTTGGAAATCATCATTGACTAATATGAAATGATTTTCAATTATTATGTTGGTATGACACAAAATTTTAGGTATTATTGTATGACTATTTGGATTACATTTCACTTTTATTATTTATCCCATGACATGATATTCTGATCTTTTTATGTAGGATAAGAATACCAAATGTTATGTTATTATGATTATGATATGATTTATATTCCCCTGGTTTACCCTTACTGATCATTTGATATCACCCTTTAATATGTTTCTTTTCAACAGGTCATTAAGAAGGGTATTAAGTAATATATTTAAAAAAGGAATATACTTTTTAAGAAATAAGACAGAGACAATATATATGTTTTATGACCCAGTTGTTTATGTTTCCTAGTTTCTAAAGACACTAAACCTATTTGGTCCTAGAATGGTTTTTGTTATGTTATGTAATTAATATTCTTCAATGTTGAAGTAATATCTATATGTAATGTATGGTCTATTATATTTTATATCAGATCAACTATATAATTAACCTTTGGAACCTAGGATGAGAAAGCCTTAATAAAAACCTTATGGATATGTCTAAGTATAATATAAAAACCTAGTGTTTTAGAAATGACCATGAATATCCTATCATAAAACCTAAGGTGTCCTAAATTGAAATTTTATTCTTGATTATGCAGTTTACCTATTATTATTAGTGTTACTCAAACTATTCTTTTTGTTTTTAGTAAATGGTTGGAACCCAATAGAACTACATTAATTTTGAATGATATGGGAAATGAAATGATTATACCCTTAACCAAAAAATGTTATGGGACTTGGAAGACAAAATCTTGTATCCATGCTCACACAACTTTCTCAAGATATGAAACATTCCAGACTTCCAAATGATCCAATTAGGGAGAAAAATTCTATTTAATCGTTCATGAAGCAGTGTCTAGCATCATTCAGTGGGTCTTCTGATCCATTAGTCGAAGAACAATGGATCAGTACCACTAAAAAGATATTTTCAGTTCTACAATGTTATTAACATGATATAGTCATCTTAGTTTTATATCGTTTGGAAGGTGAAGTTGATCAATGGTGGAATCTTATCAAGAATAATAGGTAAAGTGATGAAATTGTGTCCATTGAATGGGATGAGTTCAAGAAATTATTTTCCAATAAGTAATTTCCTCATATTCATTAAAAAAATATGGAGGAGTTCCTTAAAATTAAGAAAAAGGATGATGAATCTATTGTTAGATACATATAAAATTTTAAAATACTTGTAAGGTACGATTCTAGATTTATTATCCTACTAGAGAGTAAAATTGATCGATTCTTTAGTGGCTTAAAACTAAGTATCCAAATCACATTACCTATAAGGGACATCAACAGCAACAATGAAATTTTTTGATGTGCTCTTAAGGATGAGATGGATATTAAATTAAGATATCAGTCATATGGGTTTGATAAAAAGTGAAAACTGGAATTCAATGGAAAATCTAAATACCACACTTAAAAGAAGATGATTTTTCCCTTACGCTCAATGTGTGGAAAGAAACATGGAGGGTATTGTATTAAAGGTAATAGTAAATGTTTTAAGTGTGGAAAAGAAGTTCATTAGGAAGTTGAATGCCGAATTGAATGGAAAAATATGTCTAATGATGTGAACAAAGAAAATGCTACATATAATTCATGTCAAAAACTTCAATGTTACAAGTTCAAGGAAATAGGAAATTATGACTATAAAATCCCTAATCCAAGTGTTATTGATGATGATCAATTTCAATAAACTCTTAAGGCCAAAGAAAAAAAAGGAAAGCCACATGAAATCACTATCGGCAATGTGGATAATGATAATGAAGTGGTGAAAGGTAGACATATCATCCACTCTAATGTTGAAAATGTTTTCTTTTATTCTGTATCCACGCAAAAAAATTTCTAAAGATATTTCTAAGGGTATCGATGTATTTCCTCAATAATTAGATGTTGAGTTAGTAGTGACAACTCATAATGGCATAACTACCACATCAAAAGTTTATAATTATTCTCCAGTTGAAGTTTGTGGGAAATTGCTTCCTAAAAATATTTGTATCCTTCCTATAGTGGAATATGATGTGATTCTTAGCGTGGATTATCTTTCACTACATGGATCTCATATAAATTTCCAAGGAAAGTCACATTTCATATTCTAAATAAATATATGATCATTTATCTATGCAATGATGAATATAAGTTTCTAGTATAAATTTCTTCAATCTTATGTGTCTTTATTCCTAAAAATTAAGGTTATTTTTGTCAATTTTTTTTGGGTAGAAGATCATGATTAATAATTATTACATTGTATGGTATTTTAATGATATCTTTATATAGGGATTTCTAGGTCATCCACCAAATCAGGAAGTTGAATTTTCCATAGAACTCATATTGGGTGGTATGCCTATTTCAAAGACACTTTATAGAATAGCCCCAATTGAGTTGCAGGAATTGAAGAAGCAAATATAGGAGAATATTGATAAGGGATTCATACTCCCTAGAGCATCACCTTGGGGAGAACCTATTATATTTATTATGAAGGAAGATGGATCAATGAGACTATTTATTGATTATCGAGATCATAAAAAGATAACTATCAAGAACAAATATATATTCCCCACATTGATGACTTATTTGACCAACTATGTGGAGTTCAATACTTTTCCCAGATTGATCTTCATTCATGATCTCATAAATTAAATGTCAAAAAAGAGGATATACCAAATATATCATTTGTACATGGTTTGACCACTATGAATTTATACAGATCCCTTTTGGTCTTGCTACTTCCCCTGCTATCACCATGTATCTAATGATTAGAGTGTTTAGAGAGTATCTTGATAAGATTATTGTAGTATTTATAGATGATATTCTTGTCTATTCAAGATCAAGGAAGAACATAAATATCACTTGAGAATTGTAATGAAGACCCTGATAAAGGATACTCTTTATTCCAAATTTTCCATGAGTGAATTTTGGATTCAGAAAGTTTAATTTTTGTGACACATAATATCGAGATAGGGGATATCAGTGGATTGAGTAAAAATATAGGTTATTGAAAGATGGTCAAGACCAAAAATGATAATTGAGATCCAAATTTTTCTTGGTTCGGATGGATATTATTCACGTTTTGTGTGAGATTTTTCATGATTATCTAATCCACTAACCAAGATGACTTAGAAAATAGTTATGTTTGATTGGACTGAGGAATGTAAAAATAATTTCAAAGATCTAAATGGAAGGTTAGCTAGTGCACCTATGATCACACTACCTTGTAGTGGAAAAAGGTTTGTGATCTATAGTGATGAACCCAAGAAGTGAATAGGATGTGTTCTCATGAAAAATGATATGCTGATATCTATGCCTCATATTAGTAGAAAATTCATGAGAAAAATTACCCAACCCATGATTTGGAGTTAGTTGCGGTAATATTGGATTTATAGATATGGATTAATTGCCTTTAGTGTGAAAGATGTGATATCTAAACAGATCCTAAAAGTGTAAAGTATATATTTTCACAAAATATGATAGGAATATGTGATAATGAAGATGGTTTAATTTGATTAAATATTATGACTTTTCAACACATTAACACCCTAGGAAAGAAAACAAGGTGAATGATTCTTTGAGTCAAAAGACCATGCAATCTTATCCATGATGAGGATCACAAAAGATCCAATATTTATGGATTTTAAAAGAATGGACCTTGATATTTTAATAGAAGGGTAAAAATATAATCTTTCTCAGATGAATGTTCAACCATATATACAAGTGATGATTAATGAGGTGAAAAATAAATATGTAAAGTTACAAAAGAAGATGATAAATCTTCCTAAATTCAACCATGATTGTGATGAAATATTAATGCTTAGGAACCCGGTTTCTATTCCTCCAATACTAGAATTAAAGAAAGAGATATTGGATGATTCCCATAGTTATTCATTCTCAATTCACCCTGGAAGCATAAATATGTACAGGAACCCGAAATAGTACTTCTGATGGGATGGTTTGAAAAGGTATGTTGGGGAATATGTCTCTCTATGCTTTGTTTTTAAGCAATTCAAGGTCAAGACACAGAAGTCTAACGGTATGTAACAACCATTACCCATACCAGAAAGGAAATTGGAAAACATCACTATAGACTTTTTCATCATACTTCCCAAAACATCCGAAGGCAAAAATTCTATATAGGTTATATTTGATCTCCATACGAATTCGGCACACATTATTTCTATTAGAGAGGATTAATCTCTTGATCATCTTTCCAAGATATATGTAAAGGAAGTGGTATGATTTCCTAGAGTACCACTTCCCATTATAACTATTCAGGATCTGAGGTTTACCTTGATGTTCTGGAAAAGTCTTCTACTTTCTCCGGATATTGATTTGAGTTTTAGCACTACTTATCATCCTCATATAGACGGTCAGTTTGAGTGGACTATTCAAACTCTAGAAGACATGTTGAGAGCTTTCAATATAGATTTCAAGGATGTTTGGGATCAACAACTACCACTAGTGGAATTTTCATACAATAATAGCTTTCAATCTATTATTAATATGTCTCCTTATGAAGCCCTCTTGGGAAAGAATTTCATAACTCTAACTTGTTGGGATGAACAATGAGAATGAAATCTATTTTGACCTAGTATTGTTGATGAAATGGAAGAAAAGGTCATATCTATTCAATAACACATAATAGCATCTCATAGATGACAAAAAAATTTGTTCACAACAAAATAAAAGACGTGGAGTTTGAAGTGGGTGGTGAGGGGTTCTAACAAATGTATCCCCTGAAGATAGTAATGAGATTTGTAAATAAGGTCAAGTTCAGCCCTAGGTATATCAGTCCTTTTTGAAATTTTGGATTGTGTTCGAAAGGTATCTTACCAATTGGAGATTCCACCGAGTCTCTATCAAGTTCCTGATGTGTTCTACGTCTCTCTCTTGAAAAAGTACATACCAAATCCTTCAAATATACTAAGCTCGGAATTCATACCGCTGGAGCAAGATATATATTATAAAGAACAACAGATTGAGATTATAGATTGTAGTGAAAAAGTTCTAAAAAACAAGACCACTCACCTGGTTAAAGTTTTATGGAGGAACCACCAATTTGACAAAGCTACATGGGAACTTGAGGATTTGATAATGGAGGGGCATCCTCATTTGTTTGTTTCCATGTGATGAATTTCGAGGGTGAAATTCAGTTTAAGGGGGGTAGAATGTAACACTCTAATGATTTTTTAAAATATTTCCTTGAAATAATTTTTATTATCCATTAGTTTTACTTACACGCAATTATGTGTTTAAACAAACCATGATATTCCCTTATTAAAAAATTAATGTTATAACCTAGTCGTTAGGTTAATGTAAATAATTATAACTCAGTTCTGAAAATTCATTGTGAATTCAATGGATATCATTTATTTATAAAAAATATAAATCAATATTTGTATTTTTGAGTGATTACTTTTGGTAATGAAATTAAGGAGATATATTTGTGTTATATACATAATAAAATATTTTGTATATTCATCCAATGGAAATTTTTGTCATAGTGTATGAATAAACCCGTATTTGATATATAAAAACCTTTTTTTAATGTTTGATTTTACACCGTTGAATGGTAAACCCTTGTTAAATTAATATTTGGACACATTATTAATTTTTATATGACAAAAGAAAAATTTTATTTTAAATTGGGATATTAAATTTTAATTTGGTTGAATTTTTGATATTTTTCTGATAACTTTCATGTTTTGATGAATACTAAAAATCTGCTTAATATTAATTGAAAATAACTTTTTCTACCAAAATAATTTACAAGGTTAAATTATATTATTTAATGGTATAAAATATTGAATATAATATATTTTTACCAACTAATATAATTTAGGTCATTGGAATTAATCTTACAATAATTTTATATGTATGAACATTTCAATCTTTTGCAATATTTTAACTTTTAAAACACGTTTTCTCATTTCAACAATGAGATTAATTTTAAATTAATTACTGAAACTTATATGATTTGAATTTTGACAAATGTATTCCATATTTATAATCCGTAGGTACAAATTATGTTAATAGTCTACTTTTATTTTTGGGATTTATGAATAGTGAATTTGGTAATTATTTTTATTATCATGGTTAATGGTAAATCGGATAATTATAGGTAAAAATAATATTATAAAATTACTTCAAAACCTATAAAATTCGTATTGGATGACTAAATTAGACCCTTATCGTCTATTTTAAGAAATATAATCACATTATGGCCATTTACCTGTGAATATGAAATGAATGTAACAAAAACTAATGAATGTGAAAAAATGTCACAGTCTAATTTTATATAAGTATATTAATTTTAGTATATGGATACATTCGAGATAATATATACTATATATAGGCTCTTAAAATATAATATAATTCCCCACATCATAGAAAATTATTAATAATTTTTATCGATTATACAATTACAATTAATGATGAAACAATAGTGATGTAAGATTATTTTATTAATAGAAATAACAAATAAATTGATTTAAAAATATTAAAAGAAATATTATACGAACTAATTAATATTATCCATGATTTATCTAGGTTAATTTTACATTTTATGAGTGGATATAAAATTATGGTTCGAATTTTCTATTTTTGTGAGGTTTTTTAAAGTCAAATAAATGAATAGTGTCAAATTTGACACAATTGATATTTTATATAAATAACATTTTATTTAATTGTATAAAAAATATAAAAATATTTAAAAATTAAAAATTTATAATTATAGGATCTAAAATTTCTAAAAATATCCATTTATCATCAATTAACACCATATAATAAAATATTTATAACCATTAAATATTTATAATATTAATTCCACAATTAAAATTAAGTAGAATAACTTAGTGTCAATTAAAACGATATGGTTTAAATTGACAAAATAACTTTTCCAAAATTTATTTCTTGATGAAATTACAACCCTATCTCATCTAACCTTAGAAATTGCGACATTTGGGAGGTTTTTGGGAAGGTTCTCATTTTATTATAAATTATTATTTATGGACTTTCCAAAACTATCCCTCACCTAAATTATAAAAGGGAACCTCCTCCCTCACCTCTTCACTCTATTTTGAGACTTCAAGCTTAGACAAACCCTACCATTTATTTTTTTTAAATTCTCTAATTTTATTATAGAGGTTCTGGTCATCTTCAAAGACCAACTCTAGTGCTCAAAGAATATATTTAGTGGAAGCACCTCAAGGAAGAGGTAATCTCCTCTATCGATTGTTTCAAACTTATTTCTTCTTCTATTTCCTATTAATTATTTATTTCATTATAAATTAATAAAATAAGTATCACTAATATAATAATTTGTTATTATAAATATGAAACAACCATATTTCACCATCTATCCATCCAACGAAAAATGAAATCACTGTGCATGCGTATGTATAGCTTACCGCCTCCACGTCGTGGGGTAATTTATTTTTCACCACCACCTTACTTATATGAGAATAATTATTTAAATAATAACTATATATGATTATTATAAGATGATACTAATTCTGAAATACCATTCACCGTCCACTTCAATACCCTTCAATAATTTTGGGAATGATATCATCACTCATGCATATATACGACCTACCGTCTCCACAATGCGATGTGATTCATTCTACATGATCTTCATTAAATAATGATTATATAAATGAATTGAATTATTAAATAGGATATATATTACACTAATATAATTCTATAAATTATATAACTATACCCTAAAAATAGATATATGAACTTATCCGACAAAACATGCATAAGGACATAAAGCAGTTAATATAAAAATAATAAGTAACAACAAAATGTTACTAACAAACAGATGAAACTATGATCATAAATTTTATAATAATTTTTTTTTTATTTGGGAATAAATAAGTAACATTATTTAAATCATTATATATGAGTTTCAGATACATAAAAAGGATATCAGACCTAAGGTATGGGATATCTTTGAAATTCTCATTTTTTTATCTGAGATTGTTTATTCTTAAGTATTTACTGGGGTATATTTATCATCCATGTCCATGTATTTTTAAAATGATTATAAAATGTTTACTATTATTCTATGTATGTTTAAATTAATTTTTAATCTATTTTTTTATTTACTACATGGTATGAAAGGAACCTTTCATTCATTTTTCATATGAGGTACTTTTTGACTTTTCTAGAAAAAGTATGAGAAGATTTTTTTTTTGTAACTTGTACGGAATGAATAGATTTTTATGCTTTCATAATGCCTTATTTCCTGGAAGATTACCCCAAAAAATTTCAAGGTTATTTTTACATATAATTATTTCTTCTATAATTATGTGTCATTTTGAAAAAGAACAATGTTTTTAAAGAATAAATGATATTTTCCTCAGGAATTAATTTCAAATATTTTATCAAAATTATTTTCCTTATAAGATAACAAAATTTAGATAGGGTTATATTTATATCCTTGTTATTAATATGATATGATTTTTTATGATGGAATTTTATTTATGAAATCCATTTGTTTTAAAACAATTATTATGGAATGATGTTTAAGAAACCCATTTTATTTTATGGGCTATGCTATAGTGTATGTTTTTTGTTTTTTATGGAACATGTAAGAATGGTTTAATTATGATATGGGTGGTACATATATCTCCCTCCAATTCATTGGGTAAATATTTATATCTCATGACATATACATGAATGGAATGAAAAGTAAATCTGGATTTGTAATACAGGGCTGGAACGAGGAGTGAACTCAATTCAGTAATGGACATGGCCTACTATGATGCTCTGGGAAATGATCCTTGACTAATATGAAATTATTTTTTATGCTTATGTGTGTATGGAACTAAATTTAATGTCTTATTTAGTTCCAATTGTAATTACATTTCACTTTTATGATTTATCCCATTACATTATATTCTGATCTTTTATATGTAGGGTAAGATTTCCAAATGTTATATTCTTATGATTATGATAGGATCGATATTTCCCTTATTTAAATTTAATTATAATTCAAGTTCACAAGTTTATATGTTTCTTTTGAAAAGGTCATGTAGAATGTTATTATATAATATATGTCAAAAAGGAGACTAGTTTTGAATAAATAAGAGGGAGGCAATGTATATGTTTTATAAACTTGTTATTTATGTTTCCGATTTTCTAAAGACACTAAACCTATTCGTTCCTAGCGTGGTTTCTATTATGTTATGTAAAACATATTATTCATTTTTGAATTAATATAATCATGTAATGTATGTTTCTTTATATATATGGTATGAGTATGAATCATTAGAAAAAAAACATTGATAAAAACGGTTTAATTTATTTTTTGTAGCCATTTTATTTAATATTATGTTTATATGTTGGTTAAAGAGCATGATATGACTCATAATATGTATATTAAAATATTATTTAACCCTAAAAATGGTTTGATGTTCTATATTGAAGGCAATAATGGAAAAAAACTCATTGTTTGTAAATGTAGTGAACCGACACATCACAGACAATGTTTTCAATTTTTAAATAGATAGAGAATATTTTAGATTTGATGATGGATATTCCATTAGAACAAAAACAGTTATAGTATATATATGATACTTGAGTTACCCTTATACTTTTTATAGGGTATATGAGGAGATGATAATTAGAGAAAAGAAATTAAAAGTGAAAGAAGGAGGATTTTACCTCTTGAATATGGTCTCATTGAGAACCTCCTTAAGACACTTGGATTTGGTCTTTTGGTAAGACTAAAAGGTATCTTACATGGGTAAGAGAAATGGGAATGGAATTTAAAATAATTTAGACAATATTATAAGATTAGGTTTGATGGTAAAGGGTGGTGAGGGGTGGTATTTATTGGGGAGTACATGGGTGTTTTTAACTTTTTTATTCATTTGTTTATTATTTTTTCTCAAGACTATCAATACTGTTGATTAATATGAATAAGTACATAAATTAGTGCATGTGAATTCTAAATAATGGGTTATTACATCATCCATATATCATCCATGACTCCAAAATTTATTTATTTAATTATAATTTGAAATACTCTAAATTATTGTATTTCACTATTCACCAAAAATCAACGATGTAGAAATATCCAAAAAAATCACCCAAATTTTTTTTTACATGTAGATTTTAAAAATGGATTCCATTTTATTAAAATAATTTTCTAAATATGAGAAAATTAATTTCGAATTAAAATCATTATTTATTCAAAAACAACTGATTTTAATATTATAACTGATTTTACAACACTTTGAAAAAGTAATTATGGTCCCATAAATTTATATTAGAATAATAATAAAATATATATTATTTAATTGATATATTTTATGAAAATTAATTTTATTTTAAATCCTTATTTTAAATATAAAATTGTAAATTAACACTCACATTTCACAAAAAAACAATACTTAATTTATCATTTAATAAAATTATTTACTTATTCTATAATATATATAGATATATCATTTTCAATTATTAGATACATAAATTATATATTATAATTTAATAGGATAGGTTATTATTCTAATATCCATATTACTATTCCAAATGGTCACATTACAATTCCAGATGTCATGTTAACATTTAATTGTATATCACAGTTCATTTAAACATACTGTTTCATGTAATGTAAGCAATCAAATAAATTTTACTTATTAAAGATGACAGATTCAATAAATGCTTGATTTTTTATATTCTTACATCCTTTAAAAATTTCATACTTGAAATTTTTCATGTATATTTCCTTCTAAATATATTAGGATGGTTCTTTTTCACAACATCCTCAGGTTCCCACATTGCATTTTTCATTTTATTGTTTCTCGAGAGAAATTTTACTAGTCGGGTCATCTAATTTCTCAATACCTACTCTCTAGTGTTAATAATCTCAATAGGAACTTTTTCATAAGACAAATCAGGTTCCAATACCATTGCTTTATAGGTGAGTACTTGTGTTCGATCTAGAATGTACTTTTTTAATAATGACATATGGAACACATCATGAACTTAGGAGAGGCTTGGCGGAATTACTAAGTTGTAAGTTATGACTCTAATTATTTCCAAATTTTCAAATGGTTCAATTTTCCTAGATCTCAGTTTCCACATTTTACCAAGCATTATGACACACTTCCATGAAGATACGTTAATAAAGACATGATCTCCCACCTAAAATTCCAAATACAATCTCTAATTGTCAGTATAACTCTATTCCAACATTGAGATTATTTAATTTGATCGTGAATAGTTTTTACATTTGTCATTGTGTCTTAAATAAGTTCTGGTACTATAATATTAGTCTCACTAACATCATCCCAACAAGTTGGAATACGGCATCTCTTTCCATATAATGCTTCATATGGTGCCATTTGAAAACCAGAATAGAAACTATTATTATACAAAAACTATATCAAAGGTAAATACTGATCCTGCATTCCTTGAATGTCAAGTTCACATTATCCCTAAATTTCTTCGAAAGTTATAGTAGACCCTTTAGACTATCTATTAGTTTTGGGATGATAAGAAGAACTCAAATGAAGCTTAGTATCCAAATCATTCTAAAGACAGTTCTATAATTTTTATGTAAATGGGGATCTATATCAGACCCAATCAATACATGTATATCATTAATTTTTAAAATTACATTAGTATAGAGTCTTTCTAGGTGCTCAATAGGATAATATTCTATTATAGGAATAAAATGTGCCAATTTTGTAAATCGGTCAACACTAACCCATATCGTATTATTCATTTTGGGGGTCTTTGGTTGTCCTATGATGAAGTCCATCATAATTTCATACCACTTACACATAGGAATAGGTATAGGTTGAATGACTTCTATAACACCCCAAGCTTTCATGCTATGTTTCCCTTTGAATAATGCAATTGCTTGTATTGTACGCAACATCGAGATCCTAACACACTGTGACCTATCAAACCATCTGTTATGAATAGTAATACCCACTTTTTGAAATTTTATAAATTTTATTTGTCAAAATGGACTTCATTTTTCAATTCGCAGTATCAAAATTATCATAAGGTGAATTTTTGGTTTTCTTCTGAAAACATTCAATTTTTGATGAATAGTGAAAAAGACTGTGCTATTGGTTAAAACCAAATGTTTTATTTGAATAATTATTTATTTTATTTAAATTTATTTTAGGTAAAAATATATACATAATAACTATATATGTTCAATTTAATTAATTGGAGTCATTTTATATTAATTTTATATATATATAAATTTTATCGAACTTTTTACCGTCTTTTACCCACCTCCTAGGAACATTTGAAAATATGCATGAAACGTAATTTTACTGCATATGTGAGTTTATTTCCAAAAATATGAGAGACATTGTTAACAATATTAAGTAAAATGTGGTTTTATAAGATAAAAATAATTTTTGGTGAATAGTAACTTTTTACTTTTATTTTTGACGGTTAAAAGTAAATAGGGTAATTAAGGGTAAAAATGATATTATAATTACCCTAAAACATGTCATAATTCTATTGGATAAGTTTTATTAGACCAAAAACAACCATAGGAATAAAATATGATCCCCTTTGGTCCACTTATATTATATTAGGACATTTATTAAAATTTTATTTAAAGAAGAGTTAAAAGAGTTAAATTCAATGTTTAATAACTAAATCATTTTTAATATAGGGTTATACATAAGATAAATTCGACTATAAATATTCATCCGAAAGATAAAAATATTTCCTACATAATTTTATTTTATTTATAATTTTTAAAAATTATATAATTTAATTTATTTATGACCAAATGATGATGCAGTAATTAGCCTATTAATGAATGATTAAATAATTGATATTATAAATATCCAAATAAATGTAATTTGACACTTTTGATGAATTCTGATAATTTCCAAGGATAATATGACATTTTAGGGTTGTTTAACTAATTTTTTTTGAAGTAATCATTCTATTATAATTTTCACAAAAACCAAATACTAAATAGTGTCATAATTGACAAAATTGAGTTTTTAAAACAAATACTATATTATTAATTGATATAATATTCTTAAAAATATAATTATCATATAAATGACTTAGATAAGGATATATATGTTAATAATTAACCACACGGGGTTCTCTGGTCTTGTTATAGTATGTTTATTAACCATATAATATAAAAATACAAAGAGACGCGATAAATGTCTAACTATTTAACAAAGGGTTAAATCTATAAGATATGGTTAATATGGCGACCTAAAACTATCTAAGCCTATTGGTTGAGAGTTTTTCGACCCATTTACACATTATCCTCGAAATAATTCATTTTTTATCCATTAGAAACCGAAAATAAATTTATTATAAAATAATATTTTAAGGTTTTCCTAAAGTGACCCTCACCTCTCTTATAAAAGTGTAATTCCCCTTATCTTAATTTCACACATCCAAATCCATTTTCTTCAGCCATACCTATCCCAAATATCCTATCAACTTTCCTCCCTTATTCTTATAGGCCTTTCTTTGGTCATAAATCCATCCTTAGGAGCCCATTTGATTAAATTAAAAGGAAGAACCCGAAGAAGAGGAAAATATTTCATCACCTCTTTCAAGTTATTTTCTTCTTCCACTTACTCTTTATATGTTGTTTCTATTATAAAATAATATCTCCAGTATCTTATATATTCTATCCATCCTATAAATGGGAAAGTCACCATACGTCCGTACGTACGGCTTACCATCTCCACATTGTTGTGTAGTTTGTTATCCAAACACATCATTAATTTGGATGGGTATAATAATAAATATAACTGATGTAAATAATAAATATAACATTTTAATTATTCTATATATATGATATATCATCCAATTACATACTATTTCACCATTAATATAATGATATTGTCCCTGGTGCTTACGTATGGGTTATCATCCCCACGAACACGATGAGATTCATTCCACATCATAATCATTCAAGAATAATTTTCATGTTATGATTAAAAATATTGTTTATGAGCATAATATCATTATATATATGAATCAAATACATCCTACCCATATCAAGCATGGATTACGTAACCAACCATATAATAGAAAACGAATCAGTTAACACCCGAAACAATTGTACTACTAAAATATTATTAATAAAGCAATATTAGAGGATAATATATGATATCATATTTATGTATATGGTTCCTGTATAATTTAATAAAAAAATATTAACTATTATATATTAGGTTAACATACCATCTACTAAGGAAATGTATAAGGTAAGGGTTAATTTCACAATGTCTTTATTATCCAAGGTTTTTTTAACATAAGTATCTACTAGGACCTCTTTGTCATCCTCATCTGTGTTTTCTTAAAAATTCATTTCAAAACATTTTCAATATTTAAGAGACAATGTTATAAATTCATTTATCCCTTATTTGACCTTATATTTTTTTAAAGGAATCCTTCCTTCTTTTTCCAAACAAGGTACTTTCTGACCTTTTCGACAAAATTAAGGTAAGAATGTTTTTTTAACTTATATGGCGGGTGCAGATATTTTCCACCCTTATAAAATCATTGAATCAACCCTTACAAGATTATAAGAATATTTCCAAAATTAATGTTTTCATTTATAATTACACTACTACAAAATTATTTCAAAATAGAATGAGATATTTCTCTCCAAAAGTTTTGATTTCATCTATGTCAACATTATTTGATGGATTTTAAACCTATTTGAAGTTGATTTATTTATGATACAAATATTCTATATTTTATTGAAGTTTTTGTGATATATTTGACTATTTATGTGTTATTTTTATACCATTCATGGTTTATGGGTAAATTATTGAAATTTTGTATGCTAGTTTTAATACAAATGTTTATGTTATATTTAATCCTTTTAATATAAGGAATTCATTGGACATAGTAAGTGACTGGTAGAGCCCGCTACAGCTCGTCGATGAATCGGTAGGTCTCATGAGAAAAACTAGTGTCTTGGAACAAGGCCTTGAAAAAATCATATTTGTCGTCCTGGCATAAGGCCTTGACAATGTGGTTATGATGTCTGGATTATGCATTCCATCATTATGAAAGGTGCTATTGATATTGCATGTGATTATTAGACTAGTAGAATATCCATGTGATTAAGTAAATCAAATTATTTTATTTTATCTCTTCCATATTATGATAAATTTTATATTTAAAAGGATTTTTTTTAAGACTTATACATTTCCTTAAATGTTTATGCTTATTTATGAATGTTTCCGCTATATTGTTATCCTTACCGAGCATCTGAGCTCACCCCTTTCAATGGTTTAATTTTTCCAAGATGTGAAGAAGTATTTTATGGTTGACCTGCATGGATAGACTAAGGATATAACTATGTTTAAAAATGAGAGAAAATGTTGTTGATGTTTTTATTTCATGATGTAATGTTAAAATAATAAATGTATCTAGTAATTCCAAGGCAACGAAACAGACCGGTCTTTCGATACATGATTCCTTATATCATGCCATTGTTATGTAATAATGCACCGACTCTGGGTTGCTGGGGTCAGGGAGTTACAGTTGGTATCATAGGAAGTTTAGTACTAACCATGGAAACTAGATTTAGAAAAAACTCTTATTAGAGAACACAACCCTAAGATATACATTGAGGATTATTATAGAATAAATTCCTAAAATTTTCGTATTGTATAGATTTTGTCAGTTTTCAAAGAGATACATCTATGTTTGGATACAAGTAGGTAGAGGTGGCTCTGGAACAAATGTACCTAGGGTTAAAACCTGAAAACACCGCTTTGAGCTAGACTTGAATGTGAACTGGTTCATGAAAACTGGCCTTGTTTCACTCTTGGTTACGATACTTCTAAGGGATATACTTAGGATAATTCTAATTTTCTTTTAAACCCATTATGAAGTGATTATAAGTATGTAATTCCTCAAAAAAACTTTTTATGATTATGGATTATATCCATAAAATGTTCAATTTCTGTTAACTATTTTACATGTTTAGAATTATGTAATGTGATTCATAAACTAATCTAGTGTATGCCATTGTTTCGAAATGGAACCTAGTTTAAGGAATGGAAACCATATCAACCCACATAAAACATGTAGATAATTCCCTCATACTCAAGATAATCATAGTGGAACTGGTGACACTATTGGTGTTGATCAGCTTATCACCATACTGGGACAACTCACTCATGTTATGAAGAATAACCATACCCATGTGGTGCACCCCAATCCACAATGCAGAGGATCAATGTTAGACCTCTCCATGAGGCAATAATCACCAACATTCAATCAGAGTACAAATCCATTAGTAGCTGAGTAATGGATAAATTCATCAGAGAAAATATTTCATGCTTTGGGGAGTAGTGAAAGGGAAAAAGTTGTCATAGTAGTTTATCACCTCACAGGAGATGCAGATCAATGGTGGTTATTAATCCAAAACATAGAGGAGGATAAAAAAGTATCGAACATGGAATGGAGGGAGTTTAAATATATTTTCTTATAAAAATACATTCATCGTGATCATCGAGCGTATATGGAAAGAAAATTTCTGAGTCTGAGGCAAATGGAGGATGAGAATGTCGCAAAGTATGAGGCTAACATTACAAGGATTTCAATGAATGTAACATTTATATACGTACCCCAAGGAGTAATATTGATATATTCTTTCATGGGTTAAAACCATTTCTTCCTCAAGAATTAGTCTCACAATCCTTCTCATCGTACAAAGATATTGTCTCATGCACTTTCAATATAGAAAAGGAATTCTCTATGTCTTACGACTTTAATGCAAAGCAAGAGAATAATAGATCTACTGAGCACTCTATAAATGGTAATAAGGGTAAGAAGGCAAAATTTTAATATCCATCCTGCATTAAATATGGGAAGAATCACCCTGGTACTTTCCAAAAGGGAATGAGGGTCTCTTACAAGTGTAGTGAAAAGGCCACCAAGCTCGTGATTGAAAGGGGAAGAAAGAGGTTGTCAATGTTTAATGCTATAATTGTAGAGAAAATGGGCATTATGAAAATGAATGTCTTAAGCGCTAAGGGAACATACCTCAGAAAAGTCCAAGGGAACATGTCCAAGCTTATGTGAACACTACTGTTGAGGTTGATGCTCTGAAAGACGTGGTGTCGGGTAATTTACTAGTTTCCTCATGTTTAGCCAATGCTTTATTTGATTCTAGATCATCCCATTTTTTCATATCTTCCCAGTTTTATAAGAAAATTAGATTGTTTCAATTTGACATAACAAGGGAGTTATCAGTCAAAACACCTAAGGGAAGTATCATCGTAAGAAACTTTTGTTAATCTGTTCCCATTAGAGCATATAAATGTTCTTTATCTACTGATCTCATCATAATACCCATGATTGAATTTGATATAATACTTAGAATGGATTGGATTTCAGACCATGATGTGAAAATTTATTGTAAGAAGAATGAGCTAGCAATTTTTGATGATGATAAGAAGTACCATATCTTTAGAGAAAAAAAGACACCACCTGATTTTTTATCTATATCCACCCCCAGAAGCTCTACTAAATTAAATTATTGGGTAACAATAGAATGAAATAATTATGTGTAACAACCCGATATTTTATGATAAGTATTCTTTTTATTTTATTTGATGTCATGTGTTTTATTCTACAAAAAATATTATCTTGTGCTATATGCCACACTGTATTAGCATAAAGTATACACAACACGATTCTTAGATTGTGTAACACACAATTTCAAGTTCTTTTTATAATAGTCATTCTACGCAACATTGAGTGTGTATATATATATATATTAAATGTATAAATGAAATATGGTTGGATTATATTATAAGAAATAATAAAGGATTATTTCACAACACGCATATAACGACCAATACTTTACATACATTGTTAATACTTCAAAATTGAAGCATACATATTAGAACATATAACAAAACCACGAAAGGACCGTATAGGTATAGTGTCTTTAGAAACTGGGAAACATAAACAACTGGTTCATAAAGCATCTACATTGTCTCCCATTTATTTCATCATATCTATAGTCCCTTTTGGAATATCTTACTTAATAACCTTCTTCCTGACCTGGGAAAAAAAACATACGAAAGGGTGAGCTCAAATGCTCAGTAAGGGTAAACAAAAGAAATATCAATCACATCATATTCATAAGAACATAACTTTGGGAAATCTTAACCTTCAAAAAGAGCATAATTTCATAACATGGGATAAATCATAGTAGTGAAATGAAATCCCAATAATCATAACTTAAAACATGAAACTTTGTGGCATACACACATAATCCTAGAGAATCATTTCTTATTAGTCAAGACTCATTGCCAAGACTATCTTAGTGAGCAAAATCCATTTCTAAACCGAGTTCACTCCTCGTTTCAGTCCTGTTTCACTGAACGGGTATAACCTATCGTTCCAGCCATGTCTATCTCATGAGATATAAAATCTTTACCCAATGCATTATAGGGAGATATAGGTCCCACCCATCTCATAATGATACCATTCTAATGTCTGCCACAAAATCATAAACCATACATCATAGCATAACCCATGTAATAAAAATGGGATTCTTAAACAACATGACATCATAAAACAATTCATATAAGATAAAGGAATTCATAAAAATATTTCCATTACAACATAATCAAATCCATGTAATAATAGGGATAGAAACAGAACCCTTTATTATCTTAGATGGAAAATAATTTTGATAAAACACTTGAACTCCATTCTTGAGGAAAATATACTTTCTACTTCAAAAACATTTTCCTTTCTTAACATATCTTACAATTTTTTACTAAAAGAAGTTT
The DNA here is from genome assembly GCA_963277665.1 of Viscum album. Taxonomy (NCBI): domain Eukaryota; kingdom Viridiplantae; phylum Streptophyta; class Magnoliopsida; order Santalales; family Viscaceae; genus Viscum; species Viscum album. The sequence continues at coordinate 729,337,919 of OY728159.1, forward strand.
ATTAAAAATAAACATGAAAACTTGTAAAGGAAGCTTCTTGGAAATAATGTTTTAAAAATCCATTCATTCCGTATAAGTTAAAAAAACATTCTTCTCGTACTTTTGTCGGAAAAGTCAAAAAAGTACCTCGTACGAAAAATGACAAAATATTCCTTTCATATCTTTTAATAAAAACTCACCGAAGGGTAAAATAGGATTTAAACAATTGTAGGTTGATGGAAATAATATTACATATTGAGGAAACATGGATGTGGATGATAAAATACACCCCAGTAAATACTAATGTATAAACAATCTCGGATAAAAATGAGATTGTGATATTTCCCTTACCTTAGGTCCGTTTTGCTTCGTAAGTGTCCGAACCTCCTGTATAATGATTTAAATGATGTTATTGACTTATTACAGAATCAAACATATTTTTATGATATCATATATGGACATTTTATTAGCTTCTTAGTAGTAATATTTCATTGCTACTTGTTATTCGGGTGTTTATAACTTTTTGTTCTTATGCGTGTTTTGTCGAATAAATTCTTATTCTTATATTTAGGTTATAGATACCTAATTTATAGAATGGTATTAGTGTAATATATATCATATTCATTAATTCAATTCATTTATATAATCATTATGAAATGAAGATCGTGTACAACGAGTCACATCACATCGTGGAGACGGTATTCCGTGCGTACGCACGAGTGATGATATCGTTCCTATGATTGTGGAATTGTATTGGAGTGTATGTATACTATTTTAGAATCATTATCACTTTATAATAGTCATATATAGTCATTATTTACACCATTATACCCATCCAATTAAGGTGGTGGTGGAAAATAGATTACACCATGGCGTGGAGACGGTATTCCGTACGTACGCACGCGTGGTGATTTCTTTTTCCGTAGGATGGATAGATGGTGAAATAGGGTTGTTTAATACTTATAATAACATATACGTATATGAGTGATACTGATGTTATTACTTCATAATGAAACAACTAAAGAAGAAGAAGTGGAAGAAGAAATAAAGATGAAAGAATCGGTAACGGACATTACCTCTTCTTTGAAGTGCTTCTTTGAGACCTTCTTTTAGGGAACTAAAATTGGTCTTTGAAGAAGACCAGGACCTCTAGGATGTCTATAAGGAAGTGGAGAGGAGGAATTGGTAGGGTTTTTCCGAGCTTGAAGGCTCAAAGTGGTGTGATGAAGAGGGGGAGTAGGTGCCCTTTTATAAGGGGGGAGAGGGGCACCTTTGGGAAAACTAAAAATATTATTTTATTATAAAGTCAAGTTCGGTTTTAAATAGCTCCAAATTGATATATTTCGAAGCTAAGGTGGGTATGGCTCGAAATCCTCTCATCCAATAGAATTTATACAAGTTTAGGTTCCTATTTTAACCTTATCATTTAGATTTAACATTAAGTTAAATAAGTTTACTTTTACCGTGTCTTCTTGTGTTCTTATACTATAAGGTTAATAAACTTACTATAAGAAGCCAAACGAACCCCAAGTTGTTTATTATTAATATATATAAACTTATCTAAGTAATTTGGCCGAAACTTATATTTTTTTGAATAAAATAAAAATTACTAATATAATATTTGTTTTAAAAACTATTTTATGTCAATTTTGACAATATGTAGTAATTTATTTTCGAGAAACTCATAATAGAATTATTAGTTCTAAAAAAGTTAATTAAATCAATACTAACATGTCATATTAACCTATAAAATTAGAGGAATTCATAAAAAGTCTCAAATTACATTTATTTTCGTGTTTATAACATTAATTTTGTCAATATTTCATTAATAAGATAATTACTACATCATCTTTGTGTCATAAATAAATTAAATTATTTAATGTCTAAAAAATAAAAATAAAATACCATTATGTAGGAAATATTTTTATATTTCTAATGAATATCTATATTCTAATTTATCGTATGTATAACCCCATATTAAAAATTATCTACTTATTAAACTTTGATTTTAACTATTTTAACCCTTCTTTAAATAAATTAATAATAAATGTCCTAATCTAATCCAAGTGGGCCTAAATGATCATATTTGATTCCTAAGTTTGTTTTTGGTCGAATTACACTTATCCAATAGAATTAGGACATGTGTTAGGGTAATAATAATATCATATTTACCTTTAATTACCCTATTTACTTTTAACCGTGGTAAAAAAAGTAAAAAGTTAATATTCACCAAAAAATTATTTTCACCTCATTGAACCACATTTTACTTACTGACATCAACCGTGTTTCTCGGATTTTTGAAATTCCACTCACAGAAGCGGTAAAATTAAGTTTTATTAAAAATTCAGTTTTTTAACTACCACTTAGTTGTTTCACTATTCATCAAAAATTGAAAGTTTTCAGAAAAATACCAAAATTTCACCCTAGGCTAATTTCGATATTCCGAATCCAAAAATGAAGTCCATTTTGAAAAAAAATATTTATAAAATTTCAAAAAGTGGTTATTACTATTCATAACGGCTAGTTTTAATTATATTTTAATAGCATATCATTGTTTAGTGAAACTCGGTATTGCGTACGACGCAAGCTATCGAGGAAGGTTGCGATTTTGTGTAAATAAAGCCAAGAAAGTGTTGTGTAGAAAAGGATTCCTTTGATGATTTATATAACATAAAAGTCTCGGGTGTTACATTCTACCCCCCTTAAAATGAATTTTGCCCTCAAAATTCATCACTTTGTAACAAACAGATGAGGATACCTCTCCCTCATCATATCCTCAAGCTCCCATGTAGCTTCTTCTAATTGGTGGTTCCTCCATAAAACTTTCACCAATCGAGTGGTCTTGTTTTGTAGGAATTTTTCACTACGATCCAGAATCTCTATCGGTTGTTCTTCATAAGAAAGATCCTGCTCCAGCGGTACAACTTATGAGCTGAGTACATGTGAAGGATCAGGTATGTACTTTCTCATGAGAGATACATGGAACACATCGTGAACTTGAGAGACATTCGGTGGAGGCGCCAATCGGTAAGCTACCTTCCCAACACGATCCAGTATTTCGAAAGGACCGATATATCTAGGGCTCAACTTCCCATTCTTTCCAAATCTCATGACCCTCTTCCATGGAGATATTCGTAAGAACACTTTATCACCCACTTCAAACTCTAGGTCTTTTCTTCGGTTGTCGGCATAACTTTTCTGTCGACTCTGAGCTACTCTTATGTGTTGTTGAATAGATCTGAACTTTTCTGCCATTTCATCAACGAGATCGGGTCCTAATAACTTTCTTTCCCCAACTTCATCCCAGCAAGTTGGAGTCCTGCATTTCTTTCCATAGAGAGATTCATAAGGATCCATCTGAATACTGGAGTGAAAGCTATTATTATAAGAAAATTCCACAAAAGGTAGGTGTTGATCCCAACCACCTTTGAAATCCATAGAGCAAGCTCTCAACATATCTTCTAGAGTTTGAATTGTTCTCTCAGACTGACCATCTGTCTGAGGATGATAAGCAGTACTGAAACTCAACTCTGTATCCAGAGTATGTTGAAGACTTCGCCAGAACTTCGAGGTAAATATTGGATCCCAATCAGATATAATAGAAAGTGGTACTCCATGCAATCTTACCACTTCCTTTACATATATCCTGGAAAGATGATCCAGAGAGAAATCCTCTCTAATAGCAATTAAGTGTGCAGACTTTGTAAGACGATCAACAATGACCCAGATAGCATTATTGCCTTTGGATGTTTTAGGAAGTCCTGTGACAAAGTCCATAGTGATGTTTTCCCATTTCCATTCGGGTATGGGTAATGGTTGTAACATCCCCTTAGACTTCTGTCTCTCAGCTTTAACATATTGAAAAACCAAGCATCGAGAGACATATTCAACAACATCTCTTTTCATTCCATCCCACCAGATGTACTCTTTCAGGTCCCTATACATCTTCGTGCTTCCAGGATGAATAGAGAATGAAGAACTATGAGCCTCATCCAGCAGCTCCTTCTTTAATTCGAGGATGGGAGGAACACAAACCCGATTCCTGAACTTTATTATACCATCACAATCAAGGTTGAATTCAGGAACATTTATCACCTTCTTTTGTAACTCGACATCTTCTTTCTGTGCCTCTTTATTCTTCACATGTATAGATGGTTGAACATTCATTTGAGAAAGATAAGATTTTTCCCCTTCCATTATAATTCCAAGATCCATCCTTTGTAAATCCATAAATATTGGATCTTTTGTGATCCACATCATGGATAAACTGGAATGGTCTTGTCGATTTAATGCATCTGCCACCTTGTTTGTTTCCCAGGGTGGTAATGGATTGAGCAGTCGTAATCCTTAATCAGCTCCAACCATCTTCTTTGACGCATATTCAGCTCCTTTTGTGTGAAAATATACTTTAAACTTTTATGATCAGTATAAATATCACACCTTTCACCATAAAGATAATGCCTCCAAATCATTAATGCAAGGATTACCGCAGCTAACTCCAAATAATGTGTTGGGTAATCTTGCTCATGGATTTTCAACTGTCGTGAGTCATAAGCTATCACCATATCATTTTGCAAAAGAACACACCCCAATCCCTTCTTGGATGCATTACTATAAATCACAAACCATTATCCACTACAAGGCAGTGTGAGAACAGGTGCACTGGATAACCTTCTTTTCAACTCCTTGAAATTCTCTACACATTCCTCCGTCCAAACAAACTTAACTCCTTTCCAAGTCAACTTGGTGAGTGGATTTGATAATCATGAAAAATCATTCACAAAACGTCGATAATATCCTTCCAAACCAAGAAAACTTCGGATCTCAATTACTGTTGTTGGTCTCGACCATATTTCGATAACCTCTATTTTTGTTGGATCCACAGATATCCCCTCTTTTGAGATTATGTGACCCAAAAATGCAACTTTTTGAAGCCAAAATTCACACTTGCTAAATTTGTCATAAAGCTTCTCCTTTCTCTGGGTCTTCAATATAATTCTCAAGTGATCTTCATGTTCTTCCTTGCTCTTTGAATAGACGAGAATATCATCTATAAAGACTACCACAAATTGATCAAGATAGTCTCTAAAGACTCTATTCATCAGATCCATGAAGATAGCAGGGGCATTAGTAAGACCAAATGGCATCACTATAAATTCATAGTGTCCATACCTTGTACGGAAAGCCGTCTTTGGTATATCCTCCCTTTTGACCCTTAATTTATGATACCCTGAATGAAGATCAATCTTGGAAAAGTATTAAGCTCCACGTAGTTGGTCAAATAAGTCATCAATGCTTGGGAGAGGATTTTTGTTCTTGATAGTGATCTTGTTAAGTTCTCGATAATCAATGCAGAGTCTCATTGATCCATCTTTCTTCTTAACAAATAGAACTGGTGCTCCCCAAGGTGACAGACTAGGGAATATGAATCCCTTATCAAGATTCCCTTGGAGTTGCTTCTTCAATTCCTACAACTCAATTGGGGCCATTCTATAAGGTGTATTTGAAATAGGAAAAGCACCCGGTACGAGTTCTATTGAAAACTCAACTTCACGATTTGGTGGAAGACCCAGTAATTCCTCCGGAAAGACATAATAAAACTTTCGTACAATGGGCATATTCTTATTCGTGAGTTTCTCACCAACCATTTTAGATAAATAACCTTCATTTAGTGGAATCAAGACCCACAATGTAGAAGGAATTTCCACTGGAAGGTTATGTTCATCCTTGCATTGATAGACGATCATAGATTGATCTGGAATATGAAATGTGACTTACCTTATTTGGCAAATGATATGAGCTCCATATAAAGAAAGCAAATCCATTCCAAGAATCACATCAAATTCCACTATAGGAAGGATCAGAAGATTTGCAGGAAGCACTTTCCCACAAACTTCGATCGGAGAAGAATTATAAACTTTTGATGCGACTTTTGTGCCATTAGGTGTTGTCACAGCTAACTCAACATCTAATTGTTGAGGTAATACGGTGATACCCTTAGAAAATTCTTCAGAAATAAAAGAGTGGGTGGATCCAGAATCAAATAAATCATTTTCTACTTTTGATTGGATGGTAAGTGTACCTTTCACCACATCGTTATCGTACTCCATATCGCTGATAGAAATTGCATGTGACTTTCCTTTGTCTTTAGCCTTAAGAGTTTCTTGACGTCGACCATCATCATCAACCCTTGGATTAGGGAATTTATTGGCATAATGCCCCATCTCCTTGCACTTGAAACATTGAAGTGTAGTAGGTTCATTCTGTGTATCCCTTCCTTTTTTATGCATCATTAGAAATCTTCTTCCCATCATCACGGCATTAAAATGCTTGATGACCTTCCTTTCCACATTTGAAACATTTACTTGTCCCTTTAAGACAACTCCCTCCATGTTTCTTTCCACACATTGAGCATAAGGGAAATCTCATCTTCTTTTCAGTGTGCTCTTTAGATTTTCCTTTGAATTCCATTTTCCTCTTCTTATCAAACCCATATGACTGATGGGTTACTCCAATCTCCATCTCAACATTGAGAGCACATCGAACGATTTCCTCATAGCTATTGAAGTCCCTTATGGCTAAGGCCCTTCGAAGACTTGGTTTTAAGCCACTAAAGAATCGATCGATCTTACTCTCAGGTTGGATAATAATACCAGAAGCATACCTTGCAAGTCTTGTAAAATTTGCTTCATAGGTACCAACAGATTCATCATCCTTTTTCTTCATTTCAAGAAACTCTTTCTCCATCATTGTTCGGAGAATAAGAGGGAAGTACTTATTGAAAAATAAGTTCTTGAACTCATCCCATTCCATGGACTCAAATTCATCCCTTTGCCTTGTATTCTTAATAAGATTCCACCATTGATCAGCATCTCCTTCAAAACGATACACTGCTAGGATGACTTTATAATTTTCAGAACATTGAAGAACTAAAAATATATTTTCAGTTGTACTAATCCATTGTTCAGCAACTAATGGATCAGTAGACCCGCTGAAAGAAGGTGGACGCTGCCTCATGAAGGATTCAACAGAATGTTGCTCCTTCCTTTGCTCGTTTGGAAGTCCTGCATGATTCATAGCTTGAAAAAGTTGTTTTAGCATGGCTACAAGAGTTTGAATTCCAGCTCCCATAACGTTTGGTTGCTCAGGGGTACAATCATTGCATTGCCCGTCGCATTCCACATTAACACGATTCCTTCAGGTTCCAGCCATTGACTAAAACCAAGATGAATAGTGTGAGAAACACTAATTATAATAGGAAAACCACATAATCAAGAATAAAATTTCACACTTAAGGCCTTATCCTATGTTATTCATGGCTATTTATAAAACACTAATATTGTGTTCTATGCTTAGAATTATCCTTAGGGTTCTTATTAAGTCTTTCACATCCTAGTTTCCAAAGGTTGACTATACCTTTCCTCTGATATGAACTATAACGACCCATACTTTACATACATTGTTAATACTTCAAAATTGAATCATACTTATTACTACATATAACAAAACCACGAAAGGACCGTATAGGTATAGTGTCTTTAGAAACTGGGAAACATAAACAACTGGTTCATAAAGCGTCTACACTGTCTCCCATTTATTTCATCATATCTATAGTCCCTTTTGGCATATCTTACGTAATAAACTTCTTCCTGACTTGGGGAAAGAAAAAATACGAAAGGGTGAGCTCAAATTCTCAGTAAGGGTAAACAAAAGAAATATCAATCACATCATATTCATAAGAACATAACTTTTGGAAATCTTAACCTGCAAAAAGAGCATAATTTCATAACATGGGATAAATCATAGTAGTGAAATGAAATCCCAATAATCATAACTTAAAACATGAAACTTTGTGGCATACACACATAATCATAGAGAATCATTTATTATTAGTCAAGACTCATTTCCAAGACTATCTTAGTGGACAAAGTCCATTTCTGAACCGAGTTCACTCCTCGTTTCAGTCATGTTTCACTGAACCGGTATAACCTACCGTTCCAGCCAAGTCTATCTCATGAGATATAAAATCTTTACCCAATTCATTGGAGGGAGATATAGGTCCCACCCATCTCATAATGACACCATTATTATGTGTGCCACAAAATCATAAACCATACATCATAGCATAACCGATGTAATAAAAATGGGATTCTTAAACAACATGACATCATAAAACAACTCATATAAGATAAAGGAATTCATAAAAATAATTCCATTACAACATAATCAAATCCATGTAATAATAGGGATATAAACATAACCCTTTATTATCTCAGATGGAAAATAATTTTGATAAAACCCTTGAACTCCATTCTTGAGGAAAATATCCTTTCTACTTCAAAAACATTTTCCTTTCGTAAAATATCTTAAAATTTTAAACTAAAAGAAGTTTATTAAAAATAAACTTCAAAACTTGTAAAGGAAGCTTCTTGGAAATAATGTTTTAAAAATCCATTCATTCCGTATAAGTTAAAAAAACATTCTTCTCATACTTTTGTCGGAAAAGTCAAAAAAGTACCTCGTACGAAAAACGACAAAACATTCCTTTCATATATTTTTATAAAGACTCACCGTAGGGTAAAATAGGATTTAAAAAATTGTAGGTGAATGGAAATAATATTACATATTGAGGAAACATGGATGTTGATGATAAAATACACCCCAGTAAATACTAAAGTATAAACAATCTCGGATAAAAATGAGATTGTGATATTTCCCTTACCTTAGGTCCGTTTTGCGTCGTAAGTGTCCGAACCTCCTTTACAATGATTTAAATAATGTTATTGACTTATTCCAAAATCATACTTATTTTTATGATATTATATATGGTCATTTTCTTAGCTTCTTAGTAGTAATATTTCATTGCTACTTGTTATTCGGGTGTTTATAACTTTTTGTTCTTATGCGTGTTTTGTCGAATAAATTCTTATTCTTATCTTTAGGTTATAAATACATCATTTCCAGAATGGTATTAGTGTAATATATATCATATTAATTCATTCAATTCATTTATATAATCATTATTAAATGAAGATCATGTAGAACGAGTCGCATCACATCGTGGAGACGGTATTCCGTACGTACGCACGAGTGATGATATCGTTCCTATGATCGTGGAATTGTATTGGAGTGTATGTACACTATTTCAGAATCAGTATCACTTTATAATATTCATATATAGTCATTATTTACACCATTATACCCATCCAAGTAAGGTGGTGGTGGAAAATAGATTACACCACGGCGTGGAGACGGTATTCCGTACGTACGCACGCGTGGTGATTTCTTTTTACGTAGGATGGATAGATGGTGAAATAGGGTTGTTTCATACATATAATAACATATAAGTATATTAGTGATACTGATGTTATTACTTAATAATGAAAAAACTAAATAAGAAGAAGTGGAAGAAGAAATAAAGATGAAAGAATCGGTAACGGACATTACCTCTTCTTTGAAGTGCTTCTTTGAGACCTTCTTTTAGGGCAATAAAATTGGTCTTTGAAGAAGACCAGGACCTCTAGGATGTCTCTAGGAAAGTGTAGAGGATGAATTGTCAGGGGTTGGCCGAGCTTGAAGGCTCGAAGTGGTGTGAGGAAGAGGGGGAGGAGGTGCCCTTTTATAAGGGAGGAGAGGGGCACCTTTGGGAAAACTAAAAATATTATTTTATTATAAATTCAAGTTGGTTTTAAATAGCTCAAAATTGATATATTTCGAAGATAAGGTGGGGAAGGTTCTAAATCCTCTCATACAATAGAATTTAGACAAGTTTAGGTTCCTATTTTAACCTTATCATTTAGATTTAACATTAAGTTAAATAAGTTTACTTTTACTGTGTCTTCTTGTGTTCTTATACTATAAGGTTAATAAACATACTATAAGCAGCCAAACGAACCCCAAGTTGTTTATTATTAATATATATAACCTTATCTAAGTCATTTGGCCGAACCGTATATTTTTAGGAATAAAATAACAATTACTAATATAATATTTGTTTTAAAAACTATTTTATGTCAATTTTGACACTATTTAGTAATTGATTTTTGTGAAAATCATAACAGAATTATTAGTTCGAACCAAGTTAATTAAATCAATACTAACATGTCATATTAAGCTAGAAAATTAGTGGAATGAATAAAAAGTCTCAAATTACAATTATTTTGGTGTTTATAACATTAATTATGTCAATATTTCATTAATAAGATAATTACTGCATCATCTTTGTGTCATAAATAAATTAAATTATTTAATTTATAAAAATTACAAATAAAATACCATTATGTAGGAAATCTTTTTATATTTCTAATGAATATTTATAGTCGAATTTATCTTATGTATAACCCCATATTAAATATTATCTACTTATTAAACTTTGATTTTAACTATTTTAACCCTTCTTTAAATAAATTAATAATAAATGTCCTAATCTAATCCAAGTGGGCCTAAATGGTCATATTTTATTCCTATGTTTGTTTTTGGTCGAATTACACTTATCCAATAGAATTAGTACATGTGTTAGGGTAATAATAATATCATCTTTACCCTTAATTACCCTATTTACTTTTAACCGTGGTAAAAAAAAAGTAAAAAGTTATTATTCACCAAAAAATTATTTTCATCTCATTGAACCACAGTTTACTTACTGAAATCAACGATGTCTCTCGTATTTTTGAAATTCCACTCACAGAAGCAGTAAAATTAAGTTTTATGAAAAATTCAGTTTTTAAACTACCACTTAGTGGTTTCACTATTCATCAAAAATTGATAGTTTTCAGAAAAATGCCAAAATTTCACCCTAGGATAATTTCGATATTCCGAATCCAAAAATGAAGTCCATTTTGAAAAATAAAATTTATAAAATTTCAAAAAGTGGTTATTACTATACATAACGGCAAGTTTTAATAATATTTTAATATCATATCATTGTTTAGTGAAACTCGGTATTGCGTACGACGCAAGCTATTGAGGAAGGTCGTGATATCGTGTAAAGCAAGCCAAGAAAGTGTTGTATAGAAAAATATTTCTTTGATGATTTATATAACATAAAAGTCTCGGGTGTTACATTCTACCCCCCTTAAAATGAATTTCTCCCTCGAAATTCGTCACTTTGTAACAAACAGATGAGGATACCTCTCCCTCATCATATCCTCAAGCTCCCATGTAGCTTCTTCTAATTGGTGGTTCCTCCATAAAACTTTCACCAATCGAGTGGTCTTGTTTCGTAGGACTTTTTCGCTACGACCCAGAATCTCTATCGGTTGTTCTTCATAAGAAAGATCCTGCTCCAGCGGTACAACTTCTGAGCTGAGTACATGTGAAGGATCAGGTATGTACTTTCTCTGGAGAGATACATGGAACATATCATGAACTTGAGAGAGTTTCGGTGGAGGCACCAATCGGTAAGCTACCTTCCCAACACGATCTAGAATTTCGAAAGGACCGATATATCTAGGGCTCAACTTCCCATTCTTTCCAAATCTCATGACCCTCTTCCAGGGAGATATTCATAAGAACACTTTATCACCCACTTTAAACTCTAGGTCTTTTCTTCGGTTGTCGGCATAACTTTTCTGTCGACTCTGAGCTTCTCTTATGTGTTGTTGAATAGATCTGACCTTTTCTGCCATTTCATCAACGAGATCGGGTCCTAATAACTTTCTTTCCCCAACTTCATCCCAGCAAGTTGGAGTCCTGCATTTATTTCCATAGAGAGATTCATAAGGATCCATCTGAATACTGGAGTGAAAGCTATTATTATAAGAAAATTCCACAAAAGGTAGGTGTTGATCCCAACCACCTTTGAAATCCATAGAGCAAGCTCTCAACATATCTTCTAGAGTTTGAATTGTTCTCTCGGACTGACCATCTGTCTGAGGATGATAAGCAGTGCTGAAACTCAACTCTGTATCCAGAGTATGATGAAGACTTTGCCGGAACTTTGAGGTAAATCTTGGATCCCGATCAGATATAATAGAAAGTGGTACTCCATGCAATCTTACCACTTCCTTTACATATATCCTGGAAAGATGATCTAGAGAGAAATCCTCTCTAATAGCAATTAAGTGTGCAGACTTTGTAAGACGATCAACTATGACCCAGATAGCATTATTTCCTTTGGATGTTTTAGGAAGTCCTGTGACAAAGTACATAGTGATGTTTTCCCATTTCCATTCGGGTATGGGTAATAGTTGTAACATCCCCTTAGACTACTATCTCTCATCTTTAACTTTTTGACAAACCAAGCATCGAGAGACATATTCAGTAACATCTCTTTTCAGGCCATCCCACCAGAAGTACTCTTTCAGGTCCCTATACATCTTCGTGCTTCCAGGATGAATAGAGAATGAAGAACTATGAGCCTCATCCAGCAACTCCTTCTTTAATTCGGGGATTGGAGGAAGACAAACCCGATTCCTGAACTTTATTATCCCATCACAATCAAGGTTGAATTCAGGAACATTTATCATCTTCTTTTGTAACTCGACATCTTCTTTCTGTGCCTCTTTAATCTTCACATCTATATATAGTTGAACATTCATTTGAGAAAGATAAGATTTTTCCCCTTCCATTATAATTCCAAGATCCATCCTTTGTAAATCCATAAATATTGGATCTTTTTTAATCCTCATCATGGATAAACTGGCATGGTCTTGTCGAATTAATGCATCTGCCACCTTGTTTGCTTTCCCAGGGTGGTAATGGATTGAGCAGTCGTAATCCTTAATCAGCTCCAACCATCTTCTTTGATGCATATTCAGATCATTGTGTTTGAAAATATACTTTAAACTTTTATGATCAGTATAAATATCACACCTTTCACCATAAAGATAATGCCTCCAAATCTTTAATGCAAAGATTACCGCAGCTAACTCCAAATCATGTGTTGGGTAATTTTGTTCATGGATTTTCAACTGTCGTGAGGCATAAGCTATCACCATATCATTTTTCATTAGAACACACCCCAATCCCATCATGGATGCATCACTATAGATAACAAACCTTTATCCACTACAAGGCAGTGTGAGCACAGGTGCACTGGATAACCTTCTTTTCAACTCCTTGAAATTCTCTACACATTCCTCCATCCAAACAAACTTAACTCCTTTCTGAGTCAACTTGGTGAGTGGATTAGATAATCATGAAAAATATTTCACAAAACGTCGATAATATCCAGCCAAACCAAGAAAACTTCGGATCTCAGTTTCTGTTGTTGGTTCGACCATCTTTCGATAACCTCTTTTTTTGTTGGATCCACAGATATCCCCTCTTTTGAGATTATGTGACCCAAAAATGAAACTTTTTGAAGCCAAAATTCACACATGGTAAATTTGGCATAAAGCTTCTCCTTTCTCAGGGTCTTCAATATTATTCTCAATTGATCTTCATGTTCTTCCTTGATCTTTGAATTGATAAGAATATCGTCTATAAAGACTACCAAAAATTGATCAAGATAGTCTCTAAATACTCTATTCATCAGATCCATGAAGATAGCAGGGGCATTAGTAAGACCAAATGGCATAACTATAAATTCATAGTGTCTATACCTTGTAAAGAAAGCCATCTTTGGTATATACTCCCTTTTGACCCTTAATTGATGATACCCTGAACGAAGATAAATCTTGGAAAAGTATAGAGCTCCGCGTAGTTGGTCAAATAAGTCATCAATGCGTGGGAGAGGATATTTGTTCTTGATAGTGATCTTGTTAAGTTCTCAATAATTAATGCAGAGTCTCATTGATCCATCTTTATTCTTAACAAATAGAACAGGTGCTCCCCAAGGTGACGCACTAGGGCGTATGAATCCCTTATCAAGATTCTCTTGGAGTTGCTTCTTCAATTCCTGCAACTCAATTGGGGCCATTCTATAAGGTGTCTTTGAAATAGGCAAAGCACCCGGTACGAGTTCTATTGAAAACTCAACTTCACGATTTGGTGGAGGACCCAGAAATTCCTCCGGAAAGACATCATCAAACTCCTGTACAATGGGAATATTCTTATTCGTGAGTTTCTCACCAACCATTTGAGATAAATAACCTTCATTTAGTGGAATCAAGACCTATAAGGTAGAAGGAATTTCTACTGGAAGGTTATTTTCATCCTTGCATTGATAGACGATCATAGATTGATCTGGAATATGATATGTGACTTCCCTTCTTTGGCAATTGGTATGAGCTCCATATAATGAAAGCCAATCCATGCCAAGAATCACATCAAATTCCACTATAGGAAGGATCACAAGATTTGCAGGAAGCACTTTCCCACAAACTTCGATCGGAGAAGAATTATAAACTTTTGATGCGACTGTTGTGCCATTAGGTGTTGTCACAGCTTACTCAACATCTAATTGTTGAGGTAATATGGTGATACCGTTAGAAAATTCTTCAGAAATAAAAGAGTGGGTGGATCTAGAATCAAATAAAATATTTTCTACTTTTGAGTGGATGGTAAGTGTACCTTTCACCACATTGTTATCATACTCCATATCGCTGATAGAAATTGCATGTGACTTTCCTTTGTCTTTAGCCTTAAGAGTTTCTTGACGTCGACTATCATCATCAACCCTTGGATTAGGGCATTTATTTTCATAATGCCCCATCTCCTTGCACTTGAAACATTGAAGTGTAGTAGGTTCATTCTATGTATCCCTTCCTTTTTTTGCAACATTAGACATATTCTTCCCATCATCGCGGCATTCAAATGCCTGATGACCTTCCTTTCCACATTTGAAAAATTTACTTGTCCCTTTAAGACAACTCCCTCCATGTTTCTTTCCACACTTTGAGCATTAGGGAAAGCTCGTCTTCTTTTCAGTGTGATCTTTAGATTTTCCTTTGAATTCCATTTTCCTCTTCTTATCAAACCCATATGACTGATGGGTTACTCCAATCTCCATCTCAACTTTGAGAGCACATCGAACAATTTCCTCATAGCTATTGAAGTCCCTTATGGTTAAGGCCCTTCGAAGACTTGGTTTTAAGCCACTAAAGAATCGATCGATCTTACTCTCAGGTTGGATAATAATACCAGAAGCGTACCTTGCAAGTCTTGTAACATTTTCTTCATAGGTACCAACAGATTCATCATCCTTTTGCTTCAGTTCAAGAAACTCTTTCTCTATCTTTGTTCGGAGAATACGAGGGAATTACTTATTGAAAAATAAGTTCTTGAACTCGTCCCATTCCATGAACTCAATTTCATCCCTCTGCCTCGTATTATTAATAAGATTCCACCATTGATCAGCATCTCCTTCCAAACGATACACTGATAGGATGACATTATCATGTTCAGAACATTGAAGAACTGAAAATATCTTTTCAGTAGTACTAATCCATTGTTCAGCAACTAATGGATCAGTAGACCCGCTGAAAGAACGTGGACGCTGCCTCATGAAGGATTCAACAGAATGTTGCTCCTTCCTTTGCTCGTTTGGAAGTCCTGCATGATTCATAGCTTGAGAAAGTTGTGTGGGCACGGCTACAAGATTTTGAATTCCAGCTCCCATAATGTTTGGTTGCTCAGGGGGATAATCATTGCATTGCCTGCAGCATTCTGCATTAACACGATTCCTTAGGGTTCCAGCCATTGACTAAAACCAAGAAGAAAAGTGTGAGCAACAGTAATTATAATAGGGAAACCACATAATCAAGAATAAAATTTCACACTTAAGGTCTTATCCTAGGTTATTCATGGCCATTTCTAAAACACTAAGATTGTGTTCTATGCTTGGAATTATCCTTAGGGTTCTTATTAAGGCTTTCACACCCTAGTTTCCAAAGGTTGACTATACCTTTCCTCTGATACCAACTATAACGACCCATACTTTACATACATTGTTAATACTTCAAAATTGAAGCGTACTTATTACAACATATAACAAAACCACGAAAGGCCCGTATAGGTATAGTGTCTTTAGAAACTGGGAAACATAAACTACTGGTTCATAAAGCATCTACACTATCTCCCATTTATTTCATCATATCTATAGTCCCTTTTGGCATATCTTACTTAATAACCTTCTTCCTGACCTGGGGAAAGAAAACATACTAAAAGGTGAGCTCAAATGCTCAGTAAGGGTAAACAAAAGAAATATCAATCACATCATATTCATAAGAACATAACTTTTGGAAATCATAACCTGCAAAAAGAGCATAATTTCATAACATGGGATAAATCATAGCAGTGAAATGAAATCCTAATAATCATAACATAAAACATGAAACTTTGTGGCATACACACATAATCATATAGAATCATTTCTTATTAGTCAAAACTCATTTCCAAGACTATCTTAGTGGACAAAGTTCATTTCTGAACCGAGTTCACTCCTCGTTTCAGTCCTGTTTCACTGAACCGGTATAACCTACCGTTCCAGCTATGTCTATCTCATGAGATATAAAATCTTTACCCAACTCATTGGAGAGAGATATAGGTCCCACCCATCTCATAATGATACCATTATTATGTGTGCCACAAAATCATAAACCATACATCATAGCATAACCCATGTAATAAAAATGGGATTCTTAAACAACATGACATCATAAAACAATTCATATAAGATAAAGAAATTCATAAAAATATTTCCATTACAACATAATAAAATCCATGTAATAATTGGGATAGAAACAGAACCCTTTATTATCTTAGATGGAAAATAATTTTGATAAAACACTTGAACTCCATTCTTGAGGAAAATATCCTTTCTACTTCAAAAACATTTTCCTTTCTTAACATATCTTACAATTTTAAACTAAAAGAAGTTTATTAAAAATAAACTTGAAAACTTGTAAAGGAATATTCTTGGAAATAATGTTTTAAAATTCCATTCATGCCGTATAAGTTAAAAAAACATTCTTCTCATACTTTTTTCGGAAAAGTCAAAAAAGTACCTCGTACGAAAAACGACAAAAGATTCCTTTCATATCTTTTAATAAAAACTCACCGAAGGGTAAAATAGGATTTAAAAAATTGTATTTGAATGGAAATAATATTAAATATTGAGGAAAAATGTGTGTGGATGATAAAATACACCCTAGTAAATACTAAAGTATAAACAATCTCGGATAAAAATAGGATTGTGATATTTCCCTTACCTTAGGTCTGTTTCTCTTCGTAAGTGTCTGAACCTCCTGTATAATGATTTAAATAATGTTATTGACTTATTCCAGAATCATACTTATTTTAATGATATCATATATGGTCATTTTCTTAGCTTCTTAGTAGTAATATTTCATTGCTACTTGTTATTCGGGTGTTTATAACTTTTTGTTCTTATGCGTGTTTTGTCGAATACATTCTTATTCTTATCTTTAGGTTATAGATATCTAATTTCCAGAATTTTATTAGTGTAATATATATCATATTAATTCATTCAATTCATTTATATAGTCATTATGCAATGAAGATCATGTAGAACGAGTCGCATCACATCGTGGAGACGGTATTCCGTACGTACGCACGAGTGATTATATCGTTCCTATGATCGTGGAATTGTATTGCAGTGTATGTATACAATTTCAGAATCAGTATTACATTATAATAGTCATATATAGTCATTATTTACATCATTATACCCATCCAAGTAAGGTGGTGGTGGAAAATAGATTACACCACGGCGTGGAGACGGTATTCCGTACGTACGCACGCGCGGTGATTTCTTTTTCCGTAGGATGGATAGATGGTGAAATAGGGTTGTTTCATACTTATAATAACATATCAGTATATGATTGAAACTGATGTTATTACTTCATAATTAAACAAAAAAAGAAGAATTAGTGGAAGAAGAAATAAAGATGAAAGAATCGGTAACAGACATTACCTCTTCTTTGAAGTGCTTCTTTGAGACCTTCTTTTAGGGAACTAAAATTGGTCTTTGAAGAAAAACCGGACCTCTAGGATGTCTCTAGGGAAGTGTAGAGGAGGAATTGGTAGGTGTTGGACAAGCTTGAAGGCTCAATGTGGTGTAAGGAAGAGGGGGAGGAGGTGCCCTTTTATAAGGGAGGAGAGGGGCACCTTTGAGAAAACTAAAAATATTATTTTATTATAAATTAAAGTTCGGTTTTAAATAGCTCCAAATTGATATATTTCGAAGCTAAGGTGGGGATGGGTATCAATCCTCTCATCCAATAGAATTTAGACAAGTTTATGTTCCTATTTTAACCTTATCATTTAGATTTAACATTAAGTTAAATAAGTTTACTTTTACCGTGTCTTCTTGTGTTCTTATAGTATAAGGTTAATAAACTTAGTAGAATCAGCCAAGCGAACCCCAAGTTGTTTATTATTAATATATATAACCTTATCTAAGTCATTTGGCCGAACCTTATATTTTTAGGAATAAAATAACAATTACTAATATAATATTTGTTTTAAAAACTATTTTATGTTAATTTTGACACTATTTAGTAATTGATTTTTGTGAAAATCATAACAGAATCATTAGTTCGAACCAAGTTAATTAAATCACTACTAACATGTCATATTAACCTAGAAAATTAGTGGAATTCATAAAAAGTCTCAAATTACATTTATTTTTGTGTTTATAACATTAATTATCTCAATATTTTATTAATAAGATAATTACTGCATCATCTTTGTGTCATAAATAAATTAAATTATTTAATGTCTAAAAATTAAAAATAAAATACCATTATGTAGGAAATCTTTTTATATTTCTAATTAATATTTATAGTCGAATTTATCGTATGTATAACCCCATATTAAAATTTATCTACTTATTAAACATTGATTTTAACTATTTTAACCCTTCTTTAAATAAATTAATAATAAATGTCCTAATCTAATCCACGTGGGCCTAAATGGTCATATTTTATTCCTAAGTTTGTTTTTTGTCGAATTAAACTTATCCAATAGAATTATTACATGTGTTATGGTAATAATAATATCATCTTTACCCTTAATTACCCTATTTACTTTTAACCGTGGTAAAAAAGTAAAAAGTTATTATTCACCAAAAAATTATTTTCATCTCATTGAACCACATTTTACTTACTGACATCAACCGTGTCTCTCAGATTTTTTAAATTCCACTCACAAAAGCAGTAAATTTATGTTTTATGAAAAAATCAGTTTTTTAACTACCACTTAGTGGTTTCACTATTCATCAAAAATTGAAAGTTTTCAGAAAAATGCCAAAATTTCACCCTAGGATAATTTCGATATTCCGAATCCAAAAATGAAGTCCATTTTGAAAAATAAAATTTATAAAATTTCAAAAAGTGGTTATTACAATTCATAACGGCTAGTTTTAATAATATTTTAATAGTATATCATTATTTAGTTAAACTCGGTATTGCGTACGATGCAAGCTATCGAGGAAGGTCATGATTTCGTGTAAAGCAAGCCAAGCAAGTGTTGTGTAGAAACAGATTCCTTTGATGATTTATATAACATAAAAGTCTCGTGTGTTACAACGCAACCCTGACTTGGTTTGCATTACACGCAATCGTGACCTTCCTCGATAGTGTGTGTTGTACGCAATACCGGGTTTTTCTAAACAACGATATATTATTATAATATTATTTTGAACTAGTCGATATGAATAGTATTAACTAAATTTTGAATTATATGACATTATTATTCATCTTACACATTTTCCAGAACATTGTATAAGAACAAAATAAATTTTTCGGGTAAAATAAGCCTTTTTAAAAAAATGCAGTTTTGCCGCCTTTTGATGGCGCACCCACATTAAATCTAGTTTTTGAAATGTTTATAAGTTCAATTTTACAAAATAAAATTATTATTTGGAATCAGGATATAAAATTTTACCTTGGATAAATTTTTCATACTATTTTGATAACTTTCATATTTTAATGAATCGTAAAAACACGCTATATTTTAATTAAGAACGACTTTTTTCATCGTAATAACTTATGTGATTAAATTCTAATATTGAATGGTTTAAAAGTATAAATAGAATATATATTTACCATTTAATATAATTTATGTCATTAGCCTTGATTTTACATTGAATTCGTAGGTTAAATAAATTCAATCTTTTGCAATGTATTAAACAAAAACCAGTTTTCCTTCGACAACATGATTAATTTTAATTTAATTTCTGCAACTTATGTGTATTGAATTTGGAAAAATGGATTCCATATTTGGAATAAGTGGGTCCAAATTATAGTAATAGACTACTTTTTATTTTTTGGATTTATGAATAGTAATAACGATAAATTTTATTTACCATAGTAAAAGGTAAATTGGGTAATTAAGGGTAAATATAATATTATAAAATTATCCTAATACTTGTCTTAATACAATTGGATGATTATAATTTGTCCTAAGTCATATTTGGGTCGAAATGGAATCCATTAGAACCCACTTGGAGGCGATTAAGACCTTTAGATTATTTTATTTAAAGGAAAGTGAAATATGTCTCACTCAACTTTAATAATTAAAGTATTTTTAATTTATGTTTATACAGAATATAAATTCGGTTATAAATACTCATTTGAAAGATAAATTTTTTTTCTTTGTCATGGTAATTTATTTATAATTTTTTAAGAGTTATTTAATTACCTTATTATCTTATAGATTAATGATGCAGAAATTATTTATTTAGTGAAAAATCAATAATATAGTTTTTATTGAAATCGTAAAACATATCTAAAGCCAAAAAATCAGCACAAAACATATTATTAGTGTATATATAAACCCTAATAATCCACTAGATGAATTGTTGACCATTTTGATCCTTAGTAAGGTGATTATGACACTTATATTATTTTATTTTAAATGATGCCAAATTTGTCACCTTCATAATTTAATAAATATAATAATTTAAATATTCTGATTTTAAGAAGATAAATTTGAGTAAAAGTATTATTATGAAATTTAATAGATTTATCTTCATCATAGTATTTTACTTTTACTTTTTAGGAAACAAATAAGTATATTAAATAGTTGAACAAAAATGTTGTAGTAATTATTTTATTAAGCGGTAAACCAAATAAATGGTTTTAAAAATAATAAAATAAATATTATATGAACTATTTAATGTGCTCCACTAATTTTATAGATACATATGACCTTTTATGAATCTATTAAAGCTTTTATTTAGAATATATATTCTTTATATAGTTTATTTAAAATCAAATAAATAAATAGTGTCAAAATTGACACTATTGTTATTTTATAAAAATAACATATTATAAAATTGTTTAAAAATCACAAAATTATTTAAAAATTATAAATTTAAATTTATATGGTCCAAAATTTTATAAAGTATCCAATTACGGAATATTCACAACAAATAAGTAATTATTTGTTATAATTTAAAATTTAGAATGTTATTACCACAAATAAAATTAAATTGATTAAATAAGGATAAATCAAGTTGATAATGTTTAAAATAAATTCATAACATGTATAAATTTTATTGGTTGATGAGATTACAACCCTATATCATCTAATATTTGGATATGAGTCATTTTGGAAGTTTTTATGTGGGTTTGGTATTTAATATAAACTAATATTTCTTATATTTCCAAAGGTGTCCATCTCCTCCGTTATAAAAGGGCACCTCCTCCCTCTCCTCCTCACACCAATTTGAGCCTTCAAGCTTGGACAACCCCTGCCCATTTCACTTTCCCACTTCCCTAGATACATACTAGAGTTCCTGGTCTTCTTCAAAGACCAATTTTAGTGCCCTAAGAGGAGGTCTCAGAGAGGCGCTTCAAAGAAGAGGTAATGTCCGTTACTGATTCTTTCAACTTTATTTCTTCCTCTACTTATTCTTATTTAGTTGTTTCATTATGAAGTAATAAAATCAATATCACTAATATACTTATATGTTATTATAAGTATGAAACAGCCCTATTTCACCATCTATCCATCCTATAGAAAATGAAATCACCGCGCGTGCGTACGTACGGAATACTGTCTCCACGCCGTGGTGTAATCTATTTTCCACCACCACCTTAATTGGATGGGTATAATGATGTAAATAATGACTATATATTATTATTGTAAATTGATATTGATTCTAAAATAGTATACATACACTCCAATACAATTCCATGGGAATGATATCATCGCCCGTGCGTACGTACGGATTACCGTCTCCACGACGTGATGAGATTCATTTTCCATGTTAAAAATTAAAGAATGATTATAATGTACATATAATAAGTAATAATTAAATATATGACATAATAATTCTACTTTATTTATGTACATATATATGTATTTCATATACTTAATTCCATTCAATTCAATAAGGAAACGAAAATAGCATCCATGTGTACGTACGGCCTACCGTCTCCATGAACGGTGTATTTCCTTCCATTTATAGATCTATTATATATATGTATATTATGAATATATATTATATATAAATCATGTTTTACATTATGTATGTAAGTAATCATGATCTAAGTAATCATATGAATAATTACAAGTTAAAACACGAACGACAAATGAAACGATTTTACCCAAAACACTACTTTAACATGAATTTACAAAAGAACGGGTAATATACAGTCCTAAGTGAACCATATATGATATAATAACAATGAATAGGATTCTGTAATAAGTAAATGACATTATTTAAATCATTATACAGGAGTTTTGGATACGTACAAATCATATTAGACCTAAGGTAAGGGATAATTTTGAAAATCTCATTTTTATCTGAGATTGCTTATTCGTAAGTATTTACTGGGGTTATTGAAATCGTCCATGTCCAAGTTTTATAAAAGTTTGTTCATGTATGTTTAATGTCCTTTTTACCCATTTTTTACTTTTTTACTTTTACTACATTGTATGTAAGTAATCTTTCTTTTGTTCACGTTACGAGGTACTTTTTTGACTTTTCTGTCAAAGGTACGAGAAGAATGTTTTTTAACTTATATGGCATGAAATGATTTTTAGGGTTTTATAAAGCCTTATTTTCATGAAACTTCCTCCAAAAGATTTCATGACTATTTTCAACAAAATATCCTTCTTTTAAAATTTCATGACGTTTTGTGAAAAGAAATTGATTTTGAAAAAGAAAGGATATTTTCCCCAAGAATTCATTTCAAGTGTTTTATCAAAACCATGTTTCATCTAAGATGATATTATTTCACATGTTTCAAGTATAATGTCTCTATGATTTACATGGTTTCACTTTTCTTATTATGAAATGATATCCATTTATTTTATATGGATTATGTGATGATGGGATGATGTTTATGAAACCCATTTTATTTATTGGGTTATTATGAATGATGTATGTTTATTTTGTGGCACAAGTAAGAATGATTTCATTATGAGATGGGTGGGACCTATATCTACCTCCAATACATTGGGTAAACATTTATATCTCATGAGATAGACATGGCTGGAATGGCAGGTTAAACCGGTTCAGTAATACAGGACTGGAACGAGGAGTGAACTCGATTCAGAAAGGGACTTTGTCCACTATGATGGTCTTGGCAGCAATGCCTTGGATACTATGGAAATAATATCATGTGCTTAATGTTTTTCCACAATTAAAAGTTTTATTTACAAGTTATTTTATCATGATTTATGTTCTATTTTGATCTATCCCTTACGTACTTGCATGTTTTATGTCATTGCACAAGATTTCTATGTTTAAACATTATGTACATGTTTTTATGTTCAAATGTATATGGTTTGTTTTATTTTCTCCATTCTTACCCTTACTAAGCATTTGAGCTCAACCTTTTTATGTTTTCTTTTCCCCAGGATATGAAGAAAGGTTTTAGGTAAGAAAAAAAGGGGAAGATTTTTATAGAAGATGTTGAAGATCTTTCACCACGATTAGAAGATTCGTTCCAAGTTTCCAAAGACACTAAACTATTACGGTCCTTATGTGTCTGTTTTTGTTATGTATTAAGTATTCTGCAAAATTAATGTAATATCTATGTACGTCAAGCTTCTGGTCTCTACAGTTGGTATCATTGGAAAGGTTTAGTCAACCTTTGGAAACTAGGATGCGATAACTTTAGTGAGATCCCTAGAGATATTTCTAAGGTATGTATAGGGATGTCCCTAAGGTTAAGTATACGTATAGGTTATATTCCTAGAATTATGGTAACGATCTTAGAATTAAAACTAAGATGTTATATATTGAAGGTACCCCCCCCCCTTTATTATTTTTTTTCCATAGCATGATTTTCCCTCTCACAATATTCTTTTTGGGTTTTAGATGATGGATGGAACCCGAAGGAACCGTGTTGATCAATACAATGGACAATGTAATGATTTTCCTCCTGAACAAACAAATGTTATTGGAGATGGAGTGAAAAATATTATTTCTATACTTACACAAGTTATGAATCATTCTGGACTTCCAAATGAGCAGAGAAGGGAACAATATTCTATTGAGTCCTTCATGAGGCAACGTCCACCTTCTTTCAGTGGGTTTTCTGATCCACTTGTTGCTGAACAATGGATTAGTACCATTGAAAAAATATTTTCAGTTCTTCAATGTTATGAACATGATAAAGTCATCTTAGCAGTATATTGTTTGGAAGGTGAAGCTGATCAATGGTGGAATCTTATCAAGAATACGAGGCCAAGAGAAGAAATTGAGTCCATGGAATGGGACGAGTTCAAGAATTTATTTTTTAATAAGTACTTCCCTCGTATTCTTCGAACAAAGATGGAGAAGGAGTTTCTTGAACTAAAGCAAAAGGATGATGAATCTGTTGGTGTATACGAAGTTAATTTTACAAGGCTTTCAAGTTATGCATCTGGCTTTATCATCCAACCTAAAAGTAAAGATGATCGATTCT
Organism: Viscum album; assembly: GCA_963277665.1. Lineage (NCBI taxonomy): Eukaryota > Viridiplantae > Streptophyta > Magnoliopsida > Santalales > Viscaceae > Viscum > Viscum album. The sequence goes on from OY728159.1 coordinate 729,362,668, forward strand.
TCAGTGGCTTAAAACCAAATCTTCAAAGGGAATTAGCTATAAGAGACTTCAGTAGCTTTGAAGAAATTGTGCGGTGTGCTATCATGGTAGAAATGGAAGTTGGTGTTACTTATCTATCTCATGGTTTTGACAAGAAATGAAAGATGGAGTTCAAAGAGAAATATCAGAATAATGGTGAAAAGAAGATGAATGTTTCCTTACGCTCAAAGTGTGGAAAGAAGCATGGTGGAGATTGCCTTAAAGGGACTAGAAAATGTTTCAACTGTGGAAAAGAAGGTCATCGAGCAGCTGAGTGTCGAAGTAATAGAAAAAGGGTTGCTAATGATGTGAATAAGGAAAAGACTGCAGAGAACGCACCACCAACACTTAAATGCTTCAAGTCAAGGAAATTTGGCATTATGCTAATAAATTCCCTAATCCAAGGGTTGGTGATGATCAACATGAGCAAACACTTAAGGCAATGGACAAAGGGAAGTCACATACGATCACTATTGGAGATGTTGAATATGAAAATGATGTGGTGGAATAATTAAGTGTTTATGTAATGGGATTCCAAAATAATGTTTATATAGTATCGTGGAATATTGGAATATTTATGTATTGGTCTATTGTGGTTTTCAATAATTTTATGGTACCAGTAACCATGGAAAGTGATTGAGATATTTTTGGAAAGAAGATAATATGCGCATAATGAAGGGATAAGGAGAAAATGAAATGTTTGACAGTATTCATGAGCTCATGACTGATATAAGGAAATAGTTATATCATGGTTTGAGTATACAGAATTTTGGGGTTTTGGTATGTGGAAAGAGTTAACTTTTGACATCACTCATGTTTTCACTAAGATTCAATGGGTATTCATTTTTCAAGAGAATACATGATTAAGGCCTTAGAATGTTTGGAATGTGACCAACAAGACATATCTTATGATATATGGGGATCAAAGATGGTATTAACATGCTTGTTATATGAAATCTCTGGTAATCGTTTTCACTATAATATGAGAGTGGACTGCAGTATTATGGATAAGCCTAAATATTAGAATGGATTATGTTGGAAATAAGATAGTATTGTTTAAGGATAGAAGTTTTTTCAATATTATTGATGGAATGTTATAGTAATGTAGTTTTAGAAAAAGGACAACACGTAGGATGGGCGACAGCCCATCGCGTCGGACAAGGCTGTGGGAATCGAACCCACAACTGAAGTGTGACAGGCCTTTATCGCCTACCACTGGCCTACAGGAAGTCCCTATTTAGTATAAACAAGTTCTATTATATTAAGAAATATGATATATGAAGTATAAGTCCATTTTAGGAACCATATATGATTAATCTCACTATAGATGGACTTGTGTATTTTTTATAGCTTTTCTAACCTTTTTTTTGAGAAAGATGGAATGACCCATCATTCTATCACATGATCTGCTAACACTTCACGAATGACAAATTCAACTTCATTTCATTAAGAGATGAAGTGGAAATTGTCCAAAGAATGACCAACGGTGAGACTGTACCAAAATCATGAAAGTATTTCTTCTAATTCCAATTTCATCAACTTTAGGGAAATGATATTGAAAACCAAAAATGATGTCCTAGTGCTCTTATATCCTATTAATCATATGGTGCCTTAGATCATCACAAATTTATGGCTTTGTGATTGATGTATTTTTCATAGCCATGTTCTCTACCACTCTCCATCATAACTTGAATGTTAGATTTTTCTTCCATATCCATATTTTCACCTATGTTCTCCTACGTGGAAACCCAGTGATGAGTTAATTTGGGTAACCGTTACGTTTCATACTTTAGTTTTTAAAGCCATGTTTTGGTCTTCATTTTTATGATGTGGGTTTCTATTAAAGAAACTTGCGAGTAGTAAACCATTTATAACCCCGACGAATTTCAAGGGCGAAATGCGTTTTAAGGGGGGTGGAATATAACAACCCAATATTTTATGATAAGTATTATTTTTAATTTATTTTATGTCATGTGTTTTATTCTACAACAATATTATCTTGTGTTATACGCCACATTGTATTAGCTTGAAGTATACACAACACTATTCTTATATTGTGTTACACACAATTTCATGTTCATCTTATAATAGTCATTCTAGAAAACATTGAGTGTGTATATATATATATATATATTCAATGTATAAATGAAATATGGTTGGATTCTGTTACACTAAATAATAAAGGATTCTGGCACAACACGCAACCATGACTTGGCTTGCATTACACGCAATCGCGACCTTCCTCGATAGCGTGTGTTGTACGCAATACTGGGTTTTACTAAACAATGATATATTATTATAATATTATTATGAACTAGCCGTTATGAATAGTATTAACTAAAATTTTAATTTGATAACATTATTATTCATCTTACACATTTTCTAGAACATGGTATAAGAACAAAATAAATTTTTCGGGTAAAATAGGTATTTTTTAAATATTGTAGTTTTGCCGCCTTTTGATGGCGCACCCACTTTAAATCTAGTTTTTGACATGTTTATAAGTTCAATTTTACAAAATAAAATTATCATTTGGAATCAAGATATAAAATTTTACCTTGGAGAAATTTTTCATATTATTCTGATAACTTTCATATTTTAATGAATAGTAAAAACACGCTATATTTTAATTAAAAACAACTTTTTTCATCGTAATAACTTATGTGATTAAATTATAATATTGAATGGTTTAAAATTATAAATAGAATATATTTTTACAATTTAATATAATTTATTTCATTAGCCTTGATTTTACATTGAATTCGTAGGTTAGATAAATTCAATCTCTTGCAATGTTTTAAACAAAAACCCGTTTTCTTTTGACAACGGGATTAATTTTAATTTAATTTATGCAACTTTTGTGTATTGAATTTGGAAAAATTGATTCTATATTTGGAATAAGTGGGTCCAAATTATATTAATAGACTACTTTTTATTTTTGGGCTTTATGAATAGTAACAACGGTAAATTTTATTTACCATAGTAAAAGGTAAATTGGGTAATTAAGGGTAAATATAATATTATAAAATTATCCTAATACTTGTATTAATACAATTGGATGATTATAATTTGTCCTAAGTCATATTTGGGTCAAAATGGAATCCAATAGAACCCAATTGGAGGTGATTAAGACCTTTAGTTTATTTTATTTAAAGGAAAGTGAAATATGTCTCACTCAACTTTAATAAATAAAGTATTTTTAATATAAGTTTATACAGAATATAAATTCGGTTATAAATACTCATTTGAAAGATAATTTTTTTTTCTTTTTCATGGTAATTTATTTTTTAATTTTTAAGTGTTATTTAATTACGTTATTATCTTATACATTAATGATGCAGAAATTATTTATTTAGTGAAAAATCAATAATATAGTTTTTATTGAAATAGTAATACATATCAAAAGGCCAACAAATCTGCACAAAACTTATTATTAGTCTATATATAAACCCTAATAATCCACTGGACGAATTGTTGTCCTTTTGTATCCTTATTAAGGTGATTATGACACTTATATTATTTTATTTTAAATGGTGCCAAATTTGTAATCTTCATAATTTAATAAATATAACAATTTAACTATTGTGATTTTAAGATGGTAAATTCACGTAAAAGTATTATTGTGAAAGTTAATAGATTTATCTTCATTATAGGATTTTCTTTTTAATTTGTATGCTATAAATAAGTATATTAAATAATAATACAAAAATGTTGTAATAATTATTTTATTAAGAGATAAACCAAATAAATGGTTTTATAAATAATAAAATAAATATTATATGAACTATTTAATGTGATCCACTAATTTTCTAGAGAAATGTTACATTTTATTAATCTATTAAAGCTTTTAGTTCTAACATATCTTCTGTATATATTTTATTTAAATTCAAATGAATGAATAGTGTCAAAATGGACACTATTGTTATTTTATAAAAATAACATATTATAAAATTGTTTAAAAATCATAAAAGTATTTAAAAATTATAAATTTAAATTTATATTGTATAAAATGTTATAAAGTATCTAATTATGTAATATTCACAACAAATAAGTAATTATTTGTTATAATTTAAAATTTAGAATATTATTACCACAAATAAAATTAAATTGATTAAATAAGGATAAATCAAGTTGATAATGTTTAAAATAAATTCCTAACATGTCTAAATTTTATTTTTTGATTATATTAAAACCCTATATCATCTAAGCTTCTTATATGAGTAATTTGTGAAGTTTTTATGTGGGGTGGGATTTAATATAAACTAATATTTCTTATACTTCTAAAGGTGCCCCTCTCCTCCCTTATAAAAGGGCACCTCCTCCCTCTCCTCCTCACACCAATTTGAGCCTTCAAGATCGGCCAAACCCTGACCATTTCACTTCCCCACTTCCCTAGAAACATCCTAGTGGTCCTGGTCTTCCTCAAAGACCAATTTTAGTGCCCTAAGAGGAGGTCTCAAAGAGGCGCTTCAAAGAAGAGGTAATGTCTGTTACCGATTCTTTCAACTTTATATCTTCTTATACTTATTCTAGTTTAGTTGTTTCATTATTAATTAATAAAATCAGTATGACTCATATACTGATATGTTATTATAAGTATGAAATAATCCTATTTCACCATATATCCATCCTACGGAAAACGAAATCACCGCGCGTGCGTACATACGGAATACCGTCTCCACGCCGTGGTGTAATCTATTTTCCACCACCACTTTACTTGGATTGGTATAACAGTGTAAATAATGACTATATATGATTATGGTAATGTGATATTTATTCTAAAATAGTATACATACAGTCCAATAAAATTCCATGGGAACGATATCATCACTCGTGCGTATGTACGGATTATCGTCTCCACGACGCGATGAGATTCATTAACCATGTTAAAAATTCAAGAATGATTATAAAGTATATATAATAATTAATAATGAAATATATGACATAATAATGCTACTGGATTTATGTACATATATATGTATGTCATATACTTAATTCCATTCAATTCAATAAGGAAACGAAAATAGCGTCCATGCGTACGTACGGCCTACCGTCTCCATGAACGGTGTATTTCTTTCCATTTATCGATCTATTATATATATGTATATTCTAAATATATATTATATATAAATCATGTTTTACATTATGGATGTAAGTAATCATGTTCTAAGTAATCATATGAATAATTACAAGTTAAAACACAAACGACAAATGAAACGATTTTACCCAAAACGCTACTTCAACATGAATTTACAAAAGAACATGTAATATAAAGTAATAAGTGAACCATATATGATATAATAACAATGAATGGGATTCTTTAAAAATTCAATGAAATTATATAAATCATTATACAGGAGGTTTGGATACGTACGAAGCATATCAGAACTAAGGTAAGGGATAATTTTACAAATCTCATTTTTATCCAAGATTGCTTATTCGTAAGTATTTACTGGGGTTATTGAAATCGTCCATGTCCAAGTTTTATAAAAGTTTTTTCATGTATGTTTAAAGTCCTTTTTACCCATTTTTGACTTTTTTAATTTTACTACATGGTATGTAAGGAATATTTATTTTGTTTACGTTACGAGCTACTTTTTTTACTTTTCCGACAATGGTACGAGAAGAATGTTTTTTAACTTATACGGCATGAAATCATTTTTACGGTTTTATAAATCCTTATTTTCATGAAGCTTCCTCCAAAATATTTCATGAATATTTTCAAAAAAATATCCTTCTTTTAAAATTGCATGACATTTTGTGAAAAGAAATTGATTTTGAAGAAGAAAGGATATTTTCCTCAAGAATTCATTTCAAGTGTCTTATCAAAACCATTTTTCATCTAAGATGACATTACTTCATATGTTTCAAGTATAATGTCTCTATGATTTACATGGTTTCAATTTTCTTATTATGAAATGATATCCATTTCTTTTATATGGATTATGTGATGATGGGATGATGTTTATGAAACCCATTTTATTTATTCGGTTATTATGAATGATGTATGTTTATTTTGTGGCACAAGTAAGAATGATTTCATTATGAGATGGTTGGGACCTATATCTCCCTCAAATTCATTGGGTAAAGATTTATATCTCATGATATAGACATGGCTGGAACGGCAGGTTAAACCGGTTGAGTAATACAGGACTGGAATGAAGAGTGCACTCGATTCAGAAAGGGACTTTGTCCACTAAGATGGTCTTGGAGGCAATGCCTTGGCTACTATGGAAATCATATTATGTGATTAATGTTCTTCCACAATTACAATTTTTATTTACAAGTTATTTTATCATGATTGATGTTCTATTTTAATCTATGTCCTACGTACTTCAATGTTTTATGTCATTGGACAAGATTTCTATGTTTAAACATTATGTACATGTTTTTATGTTCAAAGGTATATGGTTTGTTTTATTTTCTCCATGATTACCCTTTTTATGTTTTTTTCCCCAGTATATAAAGAAAGGTTTTAGGTAAGAAAAAAAGGGGAAGATCTTTATGGGAGATGTTGAAGATCTTTCACCACGATTAGAGGATTACGTTCCAAGTTTCCAAAGACACTAAACTATTACGGTCCTTGTGTGTCTGTTTTTGTTATGTATTAAGTATTCCGAAAAAGTAATGTAATAACTATGTACTTCAATCTTCGGGTATCTACATTATGGGTGATGAAAAGACTGTTCAAATAGAGGTTGTACCTATTGTGAAAGAAAATGTCGATGTGTTTCTCGAGGATCTACCTATACATCATTCAGAATGAGAAATTGAGTTTTCCATTGATTTAATTCCTGGTTCAAGGCCCATATCGAAAACCCCTTATAGAATGGCCATTATGGTATTAGTGGAACTAAATAAACAACTAGAAGAATGGAGTAATAAGGGATTTATTCTCCCTAGGGTTTCTCCATGAGGAGCCCCTATCCTTTTTGTTAATAATTAAGAAAGATCTATGAGTTTGTCCATTAAATATATGGAGATAAATGATATAACAATAAATAACTAGTATCCCCTACCTCACATTGATTATTTATTCGTCCACCATCATGGAGATCAATTTTTTTCAAAGATTGGCCTTTAATCTGGATATCATCAGATGTGTGTAAAGAAGAAAGACATTCTGAAAATAACATTTCAAACCAGGTATGGGCAATACAAGTTTACAGTAATGACTTTTGGATTGACTAAAGAACCCTTTATCTTCATGGATCTAATTAATTGAGGTTTCATGGAATATCTTGATAAATTTGTAGTGGTATTTATTAATGATATCATGGTATACTCCAAAAGCTACGAAGATCATGAAAATCACTTTGCAGTACTCTAAAGACTCTTAGAAGAAATGAATTATATGTGAATTTTAGTAAGTGTGAATTATAGCTTTAAGAGATTTCTTTTCTTGGTCATATTGTCTCTAAGGATGAAATCTCTGTTTATCCTTCAAAGACCAAGGCAATCCACGAATGGCCAACACCGATGAGTATAACAGAGGTACGCAGTTTTATTGGTTTAGCAAGTTATTATTGATGTTTTTTCTGAAATGTTTCCCAGTTTGTTGACCCATTAACCAAGCTCACACGTAAAGGGGTTAAATTTGTTTGGACAAAAGAGTGTGAAGAATATTTTGAAGAACTGAAGAGAATAATGGTTAATGATCCTATCTTAACTCTACCATCAGGGAACGATAGGTTTGTTATTTATAGTGATGCTTCAAATAAAGGACTTTGTTGTGTCCTTATGCAGAATAATAGAGTTATTGCCTATGAATCATGATAGATTAAAATTCATGAGAAAAACTATCCTACTTGTGATCTTGAGTTGGAAGCTATAATCATTGCTCTAAAAATATGGAGACACTATCTCTACGTTAAAAAATGATAGATTTATACTGATCAGAAGACTTTGAAGTATATTTTCTCCAAAAAAGTACCCAACATGAGGCAAAGGAGATGGCTTGAACTACTCAAGTATTATTATTTCACTATACACTACCACCCGGGGAAAGAAATTTTGGTGGAATATGCTTTGAGTAGAAAGGATCATGGAGTTTTGAAGAAGATGAGAGTTGAAAGGAATCTTATTTTAATGGATCTAGTAAAGATGGATATGGGGATAACCATGGAAGATGAAATATTAAAACTTTTTCAAATGGTTGCCCAATAGTCTCTACTAGAAATGATAAAGAGTTCTCATACTGATTATGAATTGTTTCAAAAGAAGATTAAAGTTGTGAATGAAAGGAGATTGAGTGACTTCATATATAAAGATTGAATTTTGAAATTTGGGAAGAGACTTTGTGTTCCCGATATACCTAATATTAATGTGGAATTATTTTATGATGCTCATAGCTCCAATTTCTCTATACACCCTGGAAGCACTAAGATTTATTGAGATTTGGAGTAACATTTTTAGTGGTACAACATGAAAAGGGAGATTTATGATTTTGTGTCAAGATTTTTGGTTTATCAACAAGTGAAAGCTAGAAGGCAACAACCTGGAGGAGTCATGCAACCTCTTCCCATACCAGAGTGGAAATGGAATAATATTACGTTGGACTTTGTCATGGGGCTACCAAGGAATACTAGAAGTAATGATGCAATATGGTTCATTGTTGATCGTCTTACCAAGTCAGCATATTTTCATGTCATAAGAGAATATTAACCACTTGAGTGTCTGTCAAGACTATATATTAATGAAGTTTTAAGAAATCATTGAGTACCACTATCGATTGTTTCGGATCGTGATCCCCATTTTAGATCAAGATTTTGGAAAAGTTTTCAAAATTCTCTGGATACTGAACTTCGTTGGAGCATTGCCTACCACCCTCAAACTGATGGACAATCAGAACGAACTATTGAAACCTTAGAATACATGTTGAGATCTTTATCCCTTTACTTTAAAGGTATGTGGTATCAATATTTAACTCTCGTAGAAATTTCCTATAATAATAGCTCCCATTCAAGTTTTCATATGGAACCATATGAAGCGTTTTTTGAAAAAAGATGTCATACACCAACTTGTTGGGATGATGTTGGTGAAAGAAAACTTGTAGGCCTTGAACTTGTTGAGGAAATGATGGAAAAGGTGAAGGGTATCCAAACCCACATCAAAGTATCTCAAAGTAGCCATAAGATTTATGATGATAAACAAAAGGAAGGATTTGGAATTTAATGTAGGAGATCATGTTTTCTTGAAGGTATCTCTGTGGAAGGGAGTTATAAGATTAGGTAATAAGGTTAAATTAAGTCCCAGGTACATCGGGCCTTTCAAAATTCAAGAATTAATTGGGGTTGTAGCTTACCATTTGGCAATGCCCCCAAGTCCCTCCAATGTTCATGATGTGGTCCACATATCACTATTGAGAAAATTCAAGCCTCACCCAACGCATGAACTCACCTATGAAAAATTAGAATTCGAACTCGATATGTCTTATTGTTAAGAACTTATCAGAATTCTTGATACTAGAGAACTTGTGTCGATAAACCGGACGACTCGTCTGGTGAATGTTCTATGGGGAAATCATAAGATGGATGAGGCAACTTGGGAACCTGAGAAACTTATGAAGATGAACCACTCGAATTTTTTTATGCAGTAATATTCTATAAATTTAGATGATGAAATTATTTTTAAGGTGGGGAGAATGTAACTCCCCAAGCTTCCACAGTACATTTCCCTTTAAATAATACAATAGCTTGCATTATACCCAACTTTGAGATTCTAACACATTGTGACCAATCAAACTGGACGTTATAAATAGTAATACCCACTTTTTAAAATTTTATAAATTTTATTTTTCAAAATGGACTTCATTTTTGAATTCAGAATATCTAAATAGCTTAGGGTGATTTTTTGGTATTTTTCTGAAAACTTTCAATTTTTAATGAATAGTTAAAAACACTACGTTATTAGTTAAAACCAGATTTTTTATTTAAATAATTATTTATTTTATTTAAATTTATTTCAGGACAAAATATATTTATAATACCCCTATATGTTCAATGTAATTCAGTGGATTCATTTTATAATAAGTTTAGATAAATAAAAAAATTATCGAACTTTTTTACCCTCTTTTACCCACCTCCTAGGAGCATTTGAAAATTTGCATAAAACACAGTTTTACCGCTTGTATGAGTTGAATTTCAAAAATCCAAGAAAAAATGTAACACCCTGAGATTTTATGAAAAATATTCTTTCAATTTCATTGATTTCTTGTGTTGTACGCTACACCAAGATTACCTTGCGCTATACGGAACACCGTATTAGCTTGCAGTATACGCAACACTATTATTGGATCATGTTACACACAATTTTGATAGTAGTTATTATACGCAACATTGAGTGTGTATATACATATATATATATATATTCAATGTATAAATGAAATATGGTTGGATTCTGTTATACGAAACAATGAAGGAGTCTTGCATCACACGCAACCCTGACTTGGATTACATTACACGCAATCGCGACCTTCCTCGATAGCGTGTGTAGTACGCAATACTGAGTTTCACTAAACAATGATATATAGTTATAATATTATTATTAAATAGCCTTTATGAATAGTATTAACTACATTTTGAATTTGATAACATTATTATTCATCTTACATACTTTCTAGAACATAATATGAGAACAAAATCAATTTTTCGAGTAAAATAAGTATTTTTCAAAAAATGTAGTTTTGTCGCCTTTTGATGGCGCACCCACTTTAAATCTTGTTTTTGACAGGTGTATAAGTTCAATTTTAAAAAATAAAATTATTATTTGGAATCAGGATACAAAAATTTACTTTGGATAAATTTTTCATATTATTTTGATAACTTTCATATTTTGATGAATAGTAAAAACACGCTATATTTTAATTAAAAACAACATTTTTCATCGCAATAATTTATATGGGAAGATTATATTTTTAATTGGTTTTAAAGTGTAATTAGAATATATTTTTACAATTTAATCAAATGTTGGTCATTGGAATTAATTTCACTTTGAAATTGGACATAAAAAATTGATGATCTTTTGATAGTTATTGTTTCGTAAAAACACGCTATTTGTTTTGATAATGGGAATTACTTTTAAAATGAATTAATGTCAGTTGTATGTTTTGAATTTGGAAAAATAGACAACATTTTTGAATTCGGAATATCAAATATAGCTTAGGATTAATTTTTGGTATTTTTCTGAAAAACTACAATTTTTGATGAATAGTGAAAGCACTGAGTCTTTTGTTAAAACTGAATTTTTATTTAAATAATAATTTATTTGATTTAAATTTTTTTAGGTCAAAATAGATACATAATACTTATATAAGTTCAATGAAATTTATAGGAATCATTTTATAATAATTCTATATTTATAAAAATTGTATTGAACTTTTCACCGTCTTTTACCCACCTCCTAGGAGCTTTTGCAATTTTTCATAACACGTAATTTTGCTACTTCTATGAGTTGAATTTAAAAAATCCAAGAGACACAGTTAATATCAAGGAGTAAAATGTGGTTCAATTATATAAAAATAATTTTGGGTGAATAGTAACTTTTTACATTTATTTACCACGGTTAAAGGTAATAGGGTAATTCAAGTTTAAAAGAATATTATAATAATTCAAAATTACCTTAACACTTGTCCAAAACTTATTGGATGAGTAATGGCCGTCCATGGGCATCCTTGGATCGATTTTGGGACCCCATGGAGCCACTTATGAAAGACAATGACACATTAGATTAATTAATATAATGTAAAGACAAAATTAGCATTAACCAAAATCCTTTAGTAATTAATTTTTATATGGGGATATATAAATTATATTTTAAACTATAAATATTAATTGGAAAGACAAAAATATTTCCTACATGTTGGTATTTTTTTTAATTTTTAAACATCAAATAAATTAAATTATTTATGACACAATAATGATGCATTATTTACCTCATTAATAAATGATTAAAATAAATATGATTATAATGGTTAAAATATCATCCAAAACCTATCCAATTCCTAATGGATGATTTTATTTCGAATATGAGTCATCTTATATTTTACATTAATGTGTTTTGGACCTCTTGAAACCGAAGATAAGTTTATAATAAAATAATATTTTCACACTTTCCAAAAGAGCCCCTCCACTACCTTATAAAAGGAGACCAATTCTATGCAATTCCTCACACATCTCAAGCCTTTTGGATCGTCCAAACTCTGACCAAATAATCTCCCTACATCTCTATCCTCTCCCTTGAAGCATTACATTATGCATAAGACACTCCAAGAAGTCATTTTGGTTCAATCCAAAGGAAGTTACCCAAATTAAAGGTAATAGTTTCTCTTAAGTTGTTTTCTTTTATTCTACTTCTCCAACCCCTAAACTATTTTTAATCCTTTATTTTGTGACAACACCAGTATCCTCAAAATACTAGGATGTTTTTATGATAAGAGTTAGAACTACACTTACACACACCTCCATCAAATGGATGATGAACATAATGTTTCTGTGATGGCAAACTAACGCCTCACGAAATGATGATTGTTCGATTTTCTCCTACCGCCTATCATGGTGGCCATTATGATGGAACTGTATTTATACATGATATATATTATGTTTATGATTTCATTATGTTTCTTTAATTCCAAATTATATCAAGCCTTTATGGTTTCCATAGTTGGAAATTACGATAATCTCGTTTGAGGACGTGCGGACTACCGCCCCCTCAAAGTTATGTGATTCATTAATGCCTTATGTGGGATGTATAAAGGATGGAGTTAATGATATTATATATGATATTATACTGTATTTATAATATACATATGTATCATTATGTTTCAATTCCATTAATGTAATAAATAGAAATGAATGTAGCGTTCATGCGTACGTACGGTTTACCGTCTCCATGAATGGTGCATTTCATTTCTTACCTCCATATGTTATGTACTATTATAAATACATGTATATTCTGGATATATAACGAATATATATAATATATAAATCATTATTTACATTCTGGAAGTAATTTAATCATGATATAAGTAATAATAACATCAAGAACAACAAGTCCAAACACGTACGATAAATAAGATGATTTTACCCAAAACGTTGCTTTAACATGGGATTTGACAAAGAACCGGTAATATAAATTCATAAGTGAACCATATATGATATAATAACAATGAATATGATTCTTTAATAATTCAATGAAATTATTTAAATCATTATACAGGAGGTTCGGATACGTACGAAGCATATAGGACCTAAGGTAAGGGATAACCTTTACAATCTCGTTCTTATCCGAGATTGTTATTTCATAAGTATTTGTTGGGGTTATTGTTATCATCCCATCCCATGTTTTCTAGAAATTTTTTCATCTATGTTTAAAGTCATTTTTACCCATTTTTTCTTTTACTACATGGTATGTAAGGAATCTTTCTTTTGTTTATGTTACGAGGTACTTTTTGACTTTTCCGACAAAAGTACGAGGAGAATGTTTTTTTAACTTATACAGCATGAAAGGATTTTTACAGTTTTATAAAGATTTATTTTCATGAAGATTCCTCCAAAATATTTCATGAATATTTTCAACAAAATCTATTTCTTTAAAAATTGCATGATGTTTTGTGAAAAGAAATTGATTATGAAGAAGAAAGGATATTTTCCTCAAGAATTCATTTAAAGTGTGTTTCCATCTAAGATGACATTATTTCATATGTGTATGTTTCAAGTATAATGTCTCTATGATTTACATGGTTTCACTTTTCTTATGATGAAATGATATCCATTTGTTTTATATGGGTTATGTTATGATGGCATGATGTTGAAGAATCACATTTTTATTACATGGGTTATGCTATGATGTGTGATTTATGATTTTTTGGCACACATAAGAATGGTTTCATTATGAGATGGGTGGGATATATATCTCCCTCCAATTCATTGGGTAAATATTTATATCTCATGATATAGACATGGCTGGAACGGTATGTTAATCTGGTTCAGTGTTACAGGATTGAAACGAGGAGTGAACTCAATTCAGAAGGGCCTTTGTCCACTAAGATGGTCTTGGCAGCAATGCCTTGGCTACCATGGAAATCATATCAGGTGCTTAATTTTTTTCCTCAATTAAAAGTTTTATTTACAATCTATATTATCATGATTGATGTTACATTATGATCTATGCCTTACATACTACCATGTTTTATGTCATTCCTCAATATTTCGATGTTTAAACATTATGTTCAAGTTTTTATATTCAAATCTATATGGTTTGTTTTATTTTCTCCATGATTACCCTTACTAAGCATTTGAGCTCACCCTTTATATGTTTTCTTTTCCTCAGGATATAAAGAAAGGTTTTAGGAAAGAAAACAAAGGGGAAGATCTTTATGGGTGATGTTGAAGATCTTTCACCATGATTAGAAGATTATTTTTCCGAGTTTCCAAAGACAATAAACTATTACGGTCATTATGTGTCCATTTTTGTTATGTATTAAGTATTCCACAAAAGTAATGTAATGTCCATGTATGTCAAACTTCGTGATTCTACATTTGGTATCATAGGAAAGGATTAGTTGACTTTTGGAAACTAGGATGTGAAAACTTTAGTGAGATCCCTAGAAATATTTCTAAGGTATGTCTAAGGATGTCCCTAAGGTTAAGTATAATTATAGGTTATAGTCCTAGAATTACGGTAACGATCTTAGAATTAAACCTAAGATGTTAGATATTGAAGTTACTCCCCCTTTATTATGTTGTTTTACCTATCATGATTTTTTCCTCTCACACGATTCTTTTTGGGTTTTAGAAAATGGCTGGAAATAGGAAGATTCACAATAATGGAGAATATGATGGACAATGGAATGATATTCTTCATGATCAACAAAATGAAATGGTATTTGGAAGGTGAAACATCATTATTCTTCCTAATCATCAATCTCATAATATGATCAATAATCTCATCTTTGGTAAGTTTCCTGACTCAACTAATAAGAGAAAGATGGAGTTTCAGGATGACCATAGAAGAAAGAAAGTTCAATTTCCCTCATGTAAGTCATGTGGGAAGAGGAATCAAGGAGAATGTTTCAAAGGAACTAGAAGATGCTTTGGGTGCGGAAAAGGACACAAAGCTAGTAATTTTAAAGGAAAAGGTTTAGTTAACACCATGGAAAAGGATAATGGTATTACTAAGACATTAAAAATGGTTAAGTGTTTTAAATGTGGAATGTACGGGCATTATGCAAACCAATGCCCTAAAGGAAAATCTCATAAAGAGAATCAGTATGGTTATATGGGTAGTATTTATCTGGATGATGATGAAGAGACTATAAATGATATGTGAGATGAAAGAATTGTTGAAGCTCGGTCAATGGTTTAAGAAGGTAGTGGAATGATTACATGATTATCAAGAGTAATGTTGTATAAGTAATCTCATGGTACTATGGAATAAAGAGAAATATAAGGACTGTTACATTGTTGTCTTTCCTTATGTTTTGAAATTTTATGATGAATGGTACCGGTAACCAAGAAATGTTATTCAGATATTTTTGTAAAGCACCTAATATGCGCATAAAGAAGTGCTAAGGAGATAATGAAAAGTTTGATAGTATTAATGAGATCATGAATTATATAAGGACAAAGTGATATCATGGTTTGAGTATAAAGAATTTTTGGGATTTTGGTATGTGGAAAGAGTTAACTTTTAACAGCATTCATGTTTTTACTAAGGTTCAATGGGTATTAATTTTTCAAGAGAATACACGATTAAGGTATTCACATGATTGGAATGTGATCAACCAGATATATTAGGGATAAATGATGATATTCACATGCTCGGTAGATGACATTTCTAGTAATTGTTTTCTTTATACTATAAGCTTGGATATAAGTATTTTGGATAAGCCTAATGATTTGAAATGGATTATGTTGGACATAAGTTACTATTGTTTAAGTCTAGAACGGTTTTCTATATTATCGATGGAATGTCCTGATGATGTAATTTTAGAAAAAGGACAACCTACAGGACGGGCAACAACCCATCGTGTCGGACATGGATGTGGGAATCAAACCCACAACCAAAGTGAGACATGCCTTTATCGCCTACCATTGGCCTACAGGAAGTCCCTGGTTAGTAGAAACTAGTTTTATTTTATGATAGATGAAGTATAAGCCCATTTTTGTAACCATATACGAATAATATCACCATAGATGGACTTATGTATATAACTTTTGCTAACCTTATGTTTGAGACAGATGGAATGACCTATCATTTTATCGCATGATCTGCTAACACTTCATGAAAAACAAATTCAACTTCATTTCTTTAAGAGATGAAGTGGAAATTATTCAAGACATGAACAACAATGAAATTGTACCAAAATAAAGTAAGAATTTCTTTTAATTAAAAAATTCTTCAACATTAGGGAAATTATCTTGAAAGCCAAAAATGTTGTCCTAGTACTCTTATATCTGATGAATCAGATGATACCCTAAATCATCACAAATTTATGGTTTTGTGATTGTTGGCTTTTTCATATCCATGTTCTCTACCACTCTCGATGAGGACTTGATGGTTATATTTTTATTCCATATCCATATTTTCACCTATGTTCTCCTATATGGATACCCAGTGATGAGTTACTTTGGGCAATCATTATGTTTCAAACTTTAGTTTTTAAAATCATGTTTTAGTATTTTTTTTACGATGTGGGTTTCAATGAATAGTAAATGATTTATAACCCCGACGAATTTCGAGGGTGAAATTCATTTTAAGGGGGGTAGAATGTAACACACCGAGATTTTATGAAAAATATTCTTTCCATTTCATTGATGTCTTGTGTTGTATGCTACCCCAAGACTACCTTGCAATATACGCAACACCGTATTAGCTTGAAATATACGCACAACTATTCTTGGATCATGTTACAGACAATTTTGATAGTAGTTATTCTACGCAACATTGAGTGCGTATATAAATATATATATATATTCAATGTATAAATGAAATATGGTTGGATTCTGTTATACGAAACAACGAAGGAGTTTTGCATCACACGCAACCCTGACTTGGCTTGCTTTACACGCAATCACGACCTTCCTCAATAGCGTGTTTAGTACATAATACCGAGTTTCTCTAAACAATGATATATGGTTATAATATTATTATAAACTAGACTTTATGAATAGTATTAACTACATTTTTAATTTTATAACACTATTATTCATCTTACATATTTTCTAGAACATGGTATGAGAACAAAATCAATTTTTCGAGTAAAATAAGTATTTTTAAAAAAATATAGTTTTACCACCTTTTGATGGCGCACCCAATTTAAATCTTTTTTTGATATTTCTATAAGTTAAATTTGATAAAATAAAATTCTTCTTTGGAATCAAGATATAAAAATTTACTTTGGATAAATTTTTCATATTATTCTGATAACTTTTATATTTTGATGAATAGTATAAATGCGCTATATTTTAATTAAAAACAACTTTTTTCATCGCAATAATTTATATGGATATATTATCATTTTAATTGGTTTTAAAGTGTAATTAGAAAATATTTTTACCATTTAATCCAATGTTGGTCATTGTAATTAATATCACTTTGAAATTGGACATAAACAATTGATGATCTTTTGATTGTTATTGTTTCTTAAAAACATGCTATTTGTTTTGATAACGGGAATTAATTTTAAAATTAATTAATGCCACTTCTATGTTTTGAATTTGGAAAAATAGAAATAATTTTTGAATTATTAATATCAAATATATCTTAGGGTGAATTTTTGGTATTTTTCTGAAAAACATCAATTTTTAATGAACAATGAAAACACTGAGTTTTTGGTTAAAACCGACTTTTTATTTAAATAATCATTTATTTGATTTAAATTTTTTTAGGTCAAAATAGATACATAATACTTATATAATTTCAATGAAATTCATTGGAATCATTTTATAATAATTTTAGATTTATTAAAATTGTATTGAACTTTTCACCGTCTTTTACCCAACTCCCAGGAGCTTTTCTAATTGTTCATAAAACATAATTTTACCACTTCTGTGAGTTGAATTTCAAAAATCCGAGACACACGGTTAATATCAAGGAGAAAAATGTGGTTCAATTAGATAAAAATAATTTTTGGTGAATATTAACTTTTTACTTTTATTTACCACGGTTAAAGGTAAATAGGGTAATTCAAGGTTAAAAGAATATTATAATAATTCAAAATTATCTGAACACTTGTCCAAACCTTATTGGATGAGCAATGGAGAACCATGGACATCCTTGGGTCGATTTTGGGACCCCATGGAGCCACTTATGAAAGACAATGACACATTAGATTAATTAATTTAATGTAAAGACAAAATTGGCATTAACAAAAATCCTTTAGTAATAAATTTTTATAAGCGGATATATAAATTATCTTTTCTAATATAAATATACATTGTAAAGATAAAAATATTTCCTACATGTTGGTATTTTTTTATAATTTTTAGACATCAAATAAATTAAATTATTTATGACACAATAATGATGCAGTATTTACCTCATTAATAAATGATTTAAATAAATTAGATTATAACGATTAAAATATCAACCAAAACCTGTCCAATTCCTATTGCATGATTTTATTTCGAATATGAGCCATCGTATCTTTGACATTAAAGTGTTTTGGACCTCTTGAAACCGAAGATAAGTATATAATAAAATAATGTTTTCACACTTTCCTAAAGAGCCCCTCTACTCCCTTATAAAAGGAGACCACTTCTATGCAATTCCTTACACCTCTCAAGCCTTTTGGCTCAACCAAACTCTGCCCAAAGAATCTCTATACATCCCTCTCCTCTCCCTTGAAGCCTTACATTATTCAGAAGACACTCCAAGAAGTAATTTTGGTTCAATACAAAAACAGTTACCCAAATTAAAGGTAATAGTTTCTCTTAAGTTGTTTTCTTTTATTATACTTCTCCAACCCCTAAACTCGTTTTATCCTTTATTTTGTGACAACACCAGAATCATAAAAATACTAAGATGTTTTTTATGAGATGTATTAGAACTAAACTTACCCACACCTCCATCTAATTGATGAAGAACATAATGTTTCTGTGATGGAAAACTAACGCCTCACGAAACGTTGATTGTTCGATTTTCTCCTACCACCTCTCATGGTGGCCATTATGATGGAACTGTATTTATATATGATATATATTATGTTTATGATTTCATTATTCTTCTTTACTTCCCAAATATATCAAGGCTTTATGGTTTCCATAGTTGGTAAATACGATAATCTCATTTGAGGAGGTGCGGACTACCGCCCCCTCAAAGTGATGTGATTCGTTAATGACTTATGTGGGATGTATAAAGGATGGAGTTAATGATATTATATATGAAATTATACTGGAATTATAATATACCTTGGTATCCTTATGTTTTAATTAAATTAAAATAATAAATTGAAATGAAATTAGCGTTCATGCGTACGTACGGTTTACCATCTCCATGAACGGTGAATTTCATTTTATACCTCCATATGTTATACACTATTATAAATACATGTATATTCTGGATATATAATGAATATATATGATAAATAAATAATGATTTACATTCTGAAAGTATGTAAATCATGATATATGTAATAATGACATCAAGAACACCAAGTCCAAACACGTACGATAAATAAGATGATTTTACCCAAAACGTTACTTTAACATGGGATTTGAAAAAGAACCGGTAATATAAATTCATAAGCGAACCATATATGATATAATAACAATGAATATAATTCTGTAATAATTCAATGAAATTATTTAAATCATTGTACAGGAGGTTCGGATACGTATGAAGCATATCAGACCTAAGGTAAGGGATAACCTTTCCAGTCTCGTTCTTATCCGAGATTGTTTATTCATAAGTATTTGTTGGGGTTATTGTTATCATCCCAATCCATGTTTTCTAGAAATTCATTCATGTATGTTTAAAGTCCTTTTTACCAATTTTTTCTTTTACTACTTGGTATGTAAAGAATCTTTCTTTTGTTTACGTTATGAGGTACTTTTTGACTTTTCCGAAAAAAGTACGAGGAGAATGTTTTTTTAACTTATACGGAATGAAAGGATTTTTACGATTTTATAAAGCTTTATTTTCATGATGCTTCCTCCAAAATATTTCATGACTATTTTCAACAAAATATTGTTCTTTTAAAATTCTCATGACGTTTTGTGAAAAGAAATTGATTTTGAAGAAGAAAAGATATTTTTCTCAAGAATTCATTTCAAGTGTTTTTTCATCTAAGATGACATTATTTCATATGTGTATGTTTCAAGTATAATTCCTCTATGATTTACATAGTTTAAATTTTCTTATGATGAAATAATATCCATTTGTTTTTTATGGGTTATGTTATGATGGCATGATGTTTAAGAATCGCATTTTTATTACATGGGTTATGCTATGATGTATGATTTATGATTTTGTGGCACACATAAGAATGGTTTCATTATGAGATTGGTGGGACCTATATCTCCCTCCAATTAATTGGGTAAAAATTTATATCTCATGAGATAGACATGGCTGGAACTGTAATTTAATCCGGTTTAGTGTTAAAGGACTGAAACGAGGAGTGAACTTGATTCAGAACGGGACTTTGTCCACTAAGATGGTCATGGCAGCAATGCCTTGGCTACCATGGAAATCATATCATGTGCTTAATGTTTTTCCACAATTACAAGTTTTATTTCCAAGCTATTTTATCATGATTTATGTTACATTATGACTTATACCTTACGTACTGCCATGTTTTATGTCATTTCTCAATATTTCGATGTTTAAACATTATGTTCATGTTTTTGTGTTCAAATGTATATGGTTTGTTTTATTTTCTCCATTCATACCCTTACTGAGAATTTGAGCTCACCCTTTATATGTTTTCTTTTCCCCAGGATATAAAGAAAGGTTTTAGGTAAGAAAACAAAGGGGAAGATCTTTATGGGAGATGTTGGAGATCTTTCACCATGATTAGAAAATTATTTTTCTGAGTTTCCAAAGACACTAAACTATTACGGTTCTTGTGTGTTTTTTTTGTTATGTATTAAGTATTCCACAAACATAATGTAATATCCATGTATTCAAAGCTTTGGGCCTCTAAAAAAACAGTTAACATTATTAAGTAAAATTCGTTTCAACAAGAAGAAAATAATTTTTTATGAATAGTAACTTTTTTACTTTTATTTACCACTGTTAAAAGTTAATAGTGTAAATAAGGGTAAAAATGATATTATAATTACCCTCACACAAGTCCAAATTCTATTGGATATGTGTAATTCGACCAAAAACAACCTTAGGAATAAAATATTATCCCATTTGGTCCACTTTTATAAGATTAGGACATTTATTAGTATTTTATTTAAAAAAAAGTTAAAAGAGTCAAATTAAATATTTAATAAGTAAACCATTTATAATATAGGGTTATAAATAATATAAATTAGACTATAAATATTCATTAGAAAAATAAAACAATTTCCTACATAATGGAATTTTATTTATAATTTTTATACATTGAATAATTTAATTTATTAATACCTCAATGATGATGCGGTAATTAACTTATTAATGAAAGATTAAAATAATTGATATTATAAACGTCCAAATAAAAGTAATTTGAGACTTCTGATGAATTACACTAATTTTATAGGTTAATATTACATGTTATGGTTGATTAAAGTTTTTTTCAATGTAATCATGGTGTTAGGATTTTCATAAAAACCAAATTCAAAACAGTGTCAAAATTGATATAATTGAGTTTTTAAAACAGATACTATATTATTAATTGATATAATATTCCTAAAAATCTAAGGATCGGCCAAAGGACTTAGACAAGGTTATATATATTAATAATGAACCACATGGGGTTATATTTTCTTGTTATAGTTAGTTAATTTTCTATATAATATACAAATACAAAGTGACATTGTAAATGTCAAACTATTTAACTAAAAGTTAAATCTAAAAGATAATGTTAATATGGTGATCTAAAACTATATAAAACCTATTGGTTGAGAGTGTTTCGACCCATAACTATCTTATCCTAGAAATAATTCATTTTGGAGCCATTAGAAATCGAAAATGGTTTTGTTATAAAATAATATTTCAAGCTTTTCCTAAAGTGACCCTCACCTCTCTTATAAAAGGGTACTTTCCCTTCTCTTAATTTCACACCTCCAAAGCCATTTGGCTCGGACAAACCCTACCAAAATATCCTCACAAATATCCTCCCTTAAACTTAGAGTCCTTCCTTTGGTCAGAAAACCAACCTATGGAGCCCTTTTAATCAAATCAAAAGGAAGAACCCGAAGAAGAGGTAAATATTTCATTACCTCATTCTACTTCTTTTCTTCATCCACTTCCTCTTTCTTTGTTTTTTCCATTCTAAAATAACAACTATAGTATCTTCTATATACTGTGATGTTATTATAAATATGTTACAACTATATTCATTATTATATCCATCCTATATATGAAAAAGTCACCATACGTGCGTACGTACGACATACCATCTCAACTTCGTGGTGTAGTTTGTTTTTCAAACAATTCAGTATTTCGTATGGGTATAATAAAGAATATAACTAATGTAAATAATAAATATAACATGTTAAGTATTCTGTATATATGATATACAATCCAATTACATAATATTTCACCATCAATTTAATGATATTGTCACTCATGCGTACGTACGGATTACCGTCTCCACGAACGCGATGAGATTCATTCCACATCTTAATCATTCAAGAATAATTTTCCTTTTATGATTAAAAATAATTTTTATGACCATAATATAATTCTGTATATTAATATAATACATCCTATACATAACAAACATGGCTTATGTAACCAACCATATAAAGGAAAATTAATCAGTTAACACCCAAAACGATGATTCTACTAAAATTTTATTAACAAAGCAATATTAGAGGATTATATATGATATAATATTTATTTATATGGTTCATGTGTAATTTAATAACTATTTTCTAACTATTATACATGAGTTTAACGTGCCATTAACTAAGTAAAAGTAAAATGTAAGGGTCAATTTCACAATCTCTTTATTATGCGAGGTTGTTTTTACTTAAGTATCAATCGGGACCGCTTTATCATCCCCATCCATGTTTTCTTAAAAATTCATTTCAAAACATTTTTAATATTTATGAGAAAATGGTTTAAAGTCATTTATACCCTAATTTTACCTAATATTTTTTGAAAGGAATCTTTCTGTTATTTTCCATACAGGGTACTTTATGACCTTTTCGATAAAATTAAGGTAATAATGTTTTTTTAACTTATGTGGTAGGTGTAGCTATTTTCCACCATTATAACATCATCGAAGCCTCCCATACCAGCTTAAAATAATATTTTCAAAATAAATGTTTCTTTTATAATTACAAAACTTCTAAATTATTTCAAAATATATAGAGATGTTACTCTCAAAAAGTTTTGATTTCATCTATGTCAACATTATTTGATGGATTTTAAACCTGTTTGAAGTTGATTTATTTATGATAAAAATCATCCATATTATATTTAATTTTTTGTGATATATTTGACTATGGATATGTTTTTTTTATACCATTCATGGTTTATGTATAAATTATTGACATATCATATGCTAGTTTTAATACGAATGCTTTTGTTATGTTAAAACTCTTTCATATAAAAAATGCATTAGACTTAGTAAGTGATGGGTGGAGCCCGCTATAGCTCCTTGATGCATCGGTAGGTCTCAAGATACAAAATAGTGTCTTGGAACAAGGCCTTGAAAAAATCTTATTTGTAGCCTTGGAACAAGGCCTTGAATATGTGGTTATGAAGTATCACATTATGTATTCCATCATTATAAAAGTGGCTATTGATATTGCATATGATTATTATACTAGTATAATGTACATGTTATTATGTAAATGGAATTATTTGATTTTATCTTTTCCATATTATTCTGAATTTTATGTTTAAAAGGGCTTTGTTTTAGTCGTATACATTGCATTAAATGTTTATTCTTATTTATGAAAATTTCCGCCATATTTTTATCATTACTGAGCATCTGAGCTCACCCCTTTCTATGTTTTATTTTTCCCAAGATGTGAAAAGTACTTTATGGTTGACCTTCAAGTATATACTAATGTTATAAGTGTGTTTAAAATTGGAAAATTTTTGTTGATGTTTTTATTTCATGATATAATGTAAAACTTATGAATAAATCTAGTACTTACAAGGCTATTACATAGATCGGTCTTTCGAGACATGATTCCTTTTATCATGCCAATGTTATGTAATAATTCACTGACTCTAGGTGACTGAGGTTGGGGTGTTTCAGTTGGTATTAGAGTAACTTTAGTACAAACCTTGGAAACTAGATTTAGAAAAACTCCGATTAGAGAACACTACACTAAGATAGACTTTGAGGATTTGTATAGAAGAACTTTATAGAATTTTGATATTCTAGAGATTTAGTGAGTTTTCTATGAAATACATCCCTGTCTGGATACGATCAGGTAGAGGTGGCTCTGGAACAGATGTACCTAGTGGTAAAACCCAAAAACACCACTTTGAACTATACTCGAATGGGAACCGGTGCACGACAATGGGCCTTGCTGCATTCTTGGTTATGACACTCTCGGGGGATATTCTTAGGATAATTCTCATTTTAATTACAAACCATTATGAAGGGTTTATGAGTATATACTTTCTCAAAGAAAACATTTTTATGATTTTGGATTAAATCCATAAACTGTTCAATTTATGTTAACTATTTTACATGTTTGGAATTTTGTATTGTGATTCATAAACTAATATAGTATATGCCATTATTTAGAAACGATGCCTAGTGGAAGGAATTGAAACCGTATCAACCCATGTAGTCCATGTAGGGAATGCCTTCATACTCAAGAAAATTATAGTGGAGCTGGTGATGCAACTGGTGTTGATCATCTTATCACCATACTGGGACAACTCACTCTTGTTATGAATAATAACCTTACAAGTATGGAGCACCCCGATCCCCAATGAGGAGAATAAATGTTAGACCAAATCATGAGGAAACAACCACAAACATTCAATGAGAGTACAAATACATTAGTAGCTGAGTAATGGATAAATTCATTATAGAAAATATTTCATGCTTTGGGGAGTAGCGAAAGGGAAAAAGTTGTAATGGCATTTTATCACCTCACGAGAGATGCAGATCGATGGTAGTCATTAATCCAAAACACAATGGATGATAAAGAAGTATAGAACATGTAATGGAGGGAGTTTAAATAGATTTTATTAGAAAAGTACTTTCCATTTGACCATCGAGTGGATAAGGAAAGACAATTTCTGAGTCTGAGGGAAAAGGAGGATGAAATGTTCCAAAGTATGAGGTTAACTTTAAAAGGATAGAAAGGCATGCAACATATTATATATGTAACCCAAGGAGTAATATTGATAGATTCCTTGATGGGTTAAAACCATTTCTCCATTGAGCATTAGTGTCACAATCCTTCTCATTGTATGAAGATATTATCTCATTCACTATCAAGACAGAAAAGGAATTCTATTAGTCTTATGACTTTAAAGAAAAGCAAGAGAAAAATAGATATGCCGAACGCTTTGGAAATGGAAATAAGGGGAAGAATGAAATTATTGAATATTAATCTTGCGGTAAATGTGTAAAGAAACACCTCGGTACTTTCTTGAAGGGAATGGGATTCTATTACAAGTGTGGTGAAAAAGACCACCAAGATCGTGATTGCAAGGGGAAGAAAGAGGATTTCAATGTTGAATTCTATAATTGTAGAGAAAAGTGGAATTATGAAAATGAATATCCTAAGAACCAAATAATCATACCTCAAAAAAGCTCAAGGGAGCAAGGTCAATCATATTTGATCACTACTGTAGAGGTTGAATCTCCTAAAGATGTGGTGATAGGTAATTTAATGGATTCCTGAAGTTTCACCAATGCATTATTCGCTTCTTGATTATCGCATTGTTTCATATCATCCCAATTTTCTATGAAAATTAGATATTTTCAATTTGACTTAACAAGGAAGTTTTTAGTAAAAAAACCTAAGGGAAGTATCATCACAAAAAATATTTCTAAATATATTCCCATTAGAGCATATAAATGTTCTTTATCTACTGATATCATCACCAGACCCATCATTGAATTTGATATAATCCTCATAATGGATTGTATTTCGATCCATGATGTGAAAATTTATTTTAATAATAATGATGTTACCATTTTCGAAGATGATAAGGAGTACCTTATCTTTAGAGCAGAAAGGTCACCACCTGATTTTTATCTAGATCCACCCCAGTAGCTCTAATAAATACAATTATTGCGGATGAAGAAAATGAAATAAGTATGTGTGAGGAAAAATATGTTTTAATAGAGGATGTACATATTTTGCAAGAATATGTTGATGTGTTTCCAAAGGATTTACCTGGACATCCTTTAGAACTAGAAATTTACTTTTCCATTGATTTAATTCCTGGTTAAAGGCCCATATCGAAGACCCCTTATAGAATGGCCACTGTGGAATTAGTGGAACTAAAGAAATAACTAGAGGAATTGAGTAATAAGGGATTTAATCACCCTATTGTTTCTCCATGGGGAGACCTTTCCCTTTTTGTTAAGGTTAAAGAGAGATAAATGAGGTTGTTCATTGACTTCATGGAGATCAAATCTATAATATTAAAGAACAAGTATCCCCCCTCTCATTGATGATTTATTCGATCAACTTCATGGATCTAAATATTTTTCAAAGATTGTCCTTCGATCTAGATATCATCAGTTGTGTGTAAAGAATGAAGACATTCTGAAAAAAGCATTTCGAACCAGGTATAGGCATTACGAATTTACAGTAATTCCTTTTGGATGGACTAATTCACCCTCGGTCTTCATGGATCTAATGAATTAATTTTCAAGGAATATCTTGATGACTTCGTAGTGATATTTATTGATGATATCTTAGAATACTACAAAATCTATAAAGATAATGAAAATCACTTGCACAGTATTCTGAAGACATTTATAAGAAATGAATTATATGGGAAGTTTATCAAGTATGAATTCGGTCTTCAAGAGCTTTCTTTTCTTGGCCTTATTGTCTCTAAGGATGGAATTTCTGTTTATCCTTAAAATACAAAGGAAATCCAAGAATGGCCAGCGTGGACGAGTATAACTGAGGTGCGTAGTTTTATTGATTTAGTAGGTTATTATCGACGCTTCGTCCAAACTTTTTCTTGGTTGGATAACCCATTAACCAAGCTCACACGTAAATGGATTTAATTTATTTGTACAAAAGAGTGTGAAGAATGTTTTGAAGAACTGAATAGAAGATTAGTCAATGCTACTATCCTAACTCTGCCATCAGGGAACTATGGGTTTGTTATTTATAGTGATGCTTCAAAGAAAGTACTCGGTTGTGTACTTATGACTAATGATAGAGTTATTTCCTATGCATCACGATATCTAAAAATTCATGAGAAAAACTATCCTACTCATGATCTTGAGTTAGCAGTTATAATTTTTTCTCTTAAAAATATAGAGACATTATCTCTATTGTGAAAAATGTGAGATTTATATTGATCACAAGAGTTTGAAATATATTTTTTCACAAAAATAACTCAACATGAGGCAAAGTAAATGTCTTTATCTACTCAAGGTTTAGGATTTCACTATACACTACCACTCAGGGAGGGAAAATATGGTGGAAGATGCTTTGAGTAGAATGGATCATGGAGTTTTGAACAGGATGAGGGTTGAAAGGGATCCTATTTTCATGGATCTAGTAATGATGGATATGGGAATAACCATGGATGGTGAAATATCCATAATTTTTCAAATGGTTTCCAAACAATCTTTACTAGAAAGGATAAAGAGTTCTTAGACTGATGTTGAGGAATATCAAAAGAAGATTAAAGCTCTGAATCATATGAGATTTAATGACATCATATATGAAGATGGAATTTTGAAATATGGGAAGAGTCTTTGTGTTCCTGATATACCTGATCTAAAAAAGGAATTCTTGGATGACGCTCATATCTCCAATTTTTGTATACACCCTTGTAGCACTAAGATGTATATATATTTGAAAGAACATTCTTTGGTGGGACAACATGAAGAGGGAAATTGTAGATTTTGTGTCAAGATGTTTTGTTTGTCAACAAGTGAAGGCTTGAAGGCAATATCCTAGATGAGTCAAGAAACCTATTACCATATCATAGTGGAAATGGGATGATATTATGATGGACATTGTCATGGGGTACCAAGGAATCCTAGTAGGAATGATGCAATATGGGTCATTGTTGATTTTCTTACCAAGTCAGCACATTTTCTTGTGATAAGGGAATATTTACCACATGAACGTCTGTCGAGAACATATATTAATGAATTTTTAAGACTTCTTAGAGTACCCCTATTGATTGTTTCTAATCATGATCCTTGTTTTACATCAAGATAATGGAAAATTCTTCAAAAGGCCCTAGATAATGAACTTCGTTTGAGCACTGTTTACCACCCCCAAACCGATGGACAATCCAAACAGACTATTCAAACCTTAGAATACATGTTCAGATCATTCTTCATTGACTTTCAAGGTATGTGGGATCAATATTTACTCTGGTAGAATTTTCCAATAACAATAGCTTCCATTCAAGTATTCAAATGGAACCATATGAAGAGTTATATGGCACGAGATGCCGCACACCAACTTGTTGGGATGATATTGGTGAAAGAAAACTCGTAGGCCTAGAACATGTTGAGGAAATGATGGAAAAGGTGAAGGTTATCTAAACCCACATCAAAGCAACTCAATGTAGGCAAAAGAGCTATGCCGATAACCTAATGAAGGATTGGGAATTTCAGGTAGTAGATCATGTTTTCCTGAAGGTATCTCCATGGAAAGGAGTTATATGATTCGGTATGAATGGTAAATTAAGTCCCAGGTACATCAGACCATTCTAAATTCTAGAACGAATTGGGGTTGGAGCTTACCTTTTGGCAATGCCTCCAAATCTCTACGAAGTTCGTGATGTGTTCCACGTATCACTATTGAGAAAATATATGTCTGACCCAACACATGTACTCACCTATGAAGAATTTGAACTAGAACTCGATCTGTCTTATTGTGAAGAGCCTATCAGAATTCTTGATACAAGAAAACCAGTGTTGAGAAACTGGATGACTCTTCTGGTGAATGTTCTATGGGAAAATCATAACCTGGAAGAGGCAACTTGGGAACTTAAGGAACTAATGATGAAGAACCACCAGAATCTTTTAATGCATTAATATTCTATAAATTTCAAGGATGAAATTATTTTGAGGGTAGAATGTAACATCCCAAGCTTCCACGGTATGTTTCCCTTTGAATAATGAAATAGCTTGCATTGTATGCAACTTTGAGATTCTAACACACCACGGCCAATCAAACTAGCCGTTATGAATAGTAATACCCACATTTTGAAATTTTATAAATTTTATTTTTCAAAATGGACTTCATTTTTGAGTTCGGAATATCAAAATTATCTTAGGGTGAATTTTTGGTATTTTTCTAAAAACTTTCAATTTTTGATGAATAGTGAAAAACACTGCGTTATTGGTTAAAACCAAATTTTTTATTTAAATATTTATTTATTTTTATTTAAATTTATTTTAGGTCAAAATATATACATAGTACCTATATAAGTTCAATGTAATTCATTGAATTTATTTTATAATAAGTTTAGATATATAAATATTTTCTTTACCTTTCTACCGTCTTTTACCCAACTCCTATGAGCATTTGCAAATTTGAATAAAATATAATTTCACCGCTAATGTGAGTTGAATTTCAAAAATCTGAGACACACAGTTGACATCTATAAGTAAAATGTGGTTCAATAAGATGAAAATAATTTTTGGTGAATAGTAAATTTTTTCTTTTATTTACCACGGTTAAAAGTAAACCTGGTAATTAAGGGTAAAAATGATATTATAATTAACTAACACATGTCATAATTCTATTGGATAAGTTTAATTCGACCAAAAAT
The DNA here is from genome assembly GCA_963277665.1 of Viscum album. NCBI lineage: Eukaryota > Viridiplantae > Streptophyta > Magnoliopsida > Santalales > Viscaceae > Viscum > Viscum album. The sequence continues at coordinate 729,392,752 of OY728159.1, forward strand.
AACCTTATGAATAAAATATGTTCCCCTTTGATCCACTTGGATTGGATTAGGAAATTTATTAATATTTTATTTAAAGACGAGTAAAAAGAGTTAAATTCAAAGTTTAATTACTAAACCATTTTTAATATAGTGTTATAAAAAAGATAAATTCGACTATAAATATTAATTAGAAAGATAAAAATATTTCCTACATAAGGGTATTTTATTTATAATTTTTAGACATTAAATAATTAATTTATTTATGACACAATGATGATGTAGCAATTACCTTATTAATGAATTATTGAAATAATTTATATTATAAATATCCAAATAAATGTAATCTGTGACTTTCAATGAATTACACTCATTTTATAGGTTAATATGACATTTTAGGGTTGATTAAATTTTTTTTCAAAGTAATAATGCTGTTATTATTTTCACAAAAACAAAATACTAAATAGTGTCAAAATTGACATAATTGTGTTTTTAAAACAAATACTATATTATTAATTGAAATAATATTCCTAAAAAACTAAGGCTTGTCCAAATGACTTATATAAGGTTATATATATTAATAATGAACCACATGGGGTTATCATGGCTTGTTATAGAATCTTTATTAACCATATAATATAAAAATACAAAGAGACATCGTAAATGTCAAACTATTTAACTAAGAGTTAAATCTAAAAGATAAGGTTAATATGGTGACCTAAACCTATATAAAACCTATTGGTTGAGAGTTTTTTGGACCCATCCCAACCTTTTACTAGAAATAATTCATTTTGGATCCATTAGTAACAGAAAATGATTTTATTATAAAATAATATTTCAAACTTTTCCTACAGTGACCCTCACCTGTCTTATAAAAGGGCACATTCCCTACTCTTAATTTCAAACATCAAAAGACATTTGGATTGGAAACCCCCTACCCAAATATCCTCCCAACTTTCCTCCTTTCATCCTAGAGGTCTTCCTTTGGTTATAAATCCAACCTATAGAGCCCTTTTGATCAAATCAAAAGGAAGAACCCTAAGAAGAGGTAAATATTTCATCACATTTTTCAAGTTATTTTATGCTTCCACTTCCTCTTTCTTTATTGTTTCCATTATAAAATAATAACTCAATTATATTATATGTACTATTCTGTTATTACAAATATTTTACAACCATATCTGTTATTATATCCATCCTGTAAATGACAAAGTCACCATACGTACATATGTACGGCTCACCGTCTCCACATCGTGGTGTAGTTTGATACTCAAACACTTCACTATTTTGGGTGGGTATAATAATGAATATAACTGATGTAAATAATAAGTATAAAATTTAAATTATTCTTTATATATGATATTCCATCCAGTTACATATGATTTCACCGTTAATATAATGATATTGTTGCACGTGCGTACGTACGGATTACCGTCTCCACGAAGGCGATGAGATTCATTCCCCATATTAATCATTCAAGAATAATTTTCATTTTATGACTAAAAATTTTTTTTATGAACATAATATCAATATTTATATCAATAAAATATATCCTATCCAAAACAAACACGGCTTACTTAATAAACCATTTAAAGTAAAACGAATCAGTTAACACCTAAAACGATGATTCTACTAAATTTTTTTTAACAAAGCAATATTGGAGGACAATATATGATATTATATTTATGTATATGGTTCTTCTATAATTTAATAAAAAAAATTAACTATTATGCAGGTGGATAACATACCATTGACTAAGGAAAAGTACAAGGTAAGGTTTAATTTCACAATCTCTTTATTATCCGAGGTTGTTTTTACGTATGTATCTACTGGGACCTATTTATCATCCCCATCTGTGTTTCCTTAAAAATGTATTTCAAAACATTTTTACTATTTATGAGAAAATGGGTTAAATTCATTTATACCATTATTTGAACTTAAATGTTTTGAAAGGAATCCTTCCATCATTTTCCAAACAAGGTACTTTATGACCTTTTCAACAAAATTAAGGTAAGAATGTCTTTTTTAACTTATACGGAAGGTGCGGCTATATTCTGCCATTATAACATCATCAAATATTCCCATACAAGCTTATAATAATATTTAAAAAATTAATGTTTTCTTTTATAATTAAATTACATCAAAATTATTTCAAAATAGAAAGAGATATTACTCTCAAAAGGTTTTGATTTTATATATTTCTACATTATTTGATAGATTTTAAACTTGTTTGAAGTTGATTTGTTTATGATACAAATAATCCATATTGTATTGAATGTTTTGTGATATATTTGACTGTGGATGTGTTATTTTTATACCATTCATGGTATATGGATAAAGTTTTGACATATCATATGCTAGTTTTAATAAGAATTTTTATGTTATGTTTAATCCTTTTCATATGAATAATGCATTGGACTTAATAAGTGATAAGTGGAGCCCTCTATAGCTCCTCGATGCATCGGTAAGTCTCAAGAGACAAACTAGTGTCTTGGGACATGGACTTGACTAATTATTATTAGTAGTCTTGGCACAAGGCCTTGACTATGTGGTTATGAAGTCTGGCATTATTCATTCCATCATTATGATAGTGGTTATTGGTATTGCATGAGATTATTCGACTAGTATAATATCCATGTGATTATGTAAATTAAATTATTTCATTTTATCTTTTCCATATTATGCTGAAATTTATGTTTAAAATGATTTTGTTGTTGTCTTATACATTGCCTTAAATTTTTATGTTGATTTATGAAAGTTTACTCTATATTGTTATCCTTACTGAGCATCTGAGATCACCTATTTCTAGGTTTTATTTTTCCCATGATGTGAATAAGTATTTTATGGTTGACCATCAAGGATATACTATGTATATAAGTGTGTTTAAAAAGGGGATTAATTTTTTTTGTTTTTATTTCATGATGTAATGTAAAACTTATGAATGTATCTAGTAATTCCAAGGCTACGAAACTGGTCGGTCTTTTATGACAAGATTCCTAGTATCATGCCAATGTTATGTAATAATGCACCAACTCTGGGTAACTGGGGTTGGGGTGTTACAACATCTCTAGAATTTTTTATCTCAACCTTTACTTGTTGAATAACAATGCATCCTGACACATAGTCATTAATTTCCCACATCGTATTATCCAACCAAAAGTGTTCATTTTTATCTTTGTACATCTTGATACTAACAAGGTGTATAGAGATATTTGAGCTATGAGAATCATCAAATAGTTATCTTTTAACTCATGTATTGATGGAACATGTAACCACATTATAAATTTTAGAATTCTATCCTCACTCAAAAAGTATTCTAGTCTTCCATCCTTAAAAAAATTAATTTTCTTTTGAAAAATCTCATCATCAGATTCGGGTTTTTTATTATTTCCTATAAATATGGTTTCACAATCCTCTAAAAAGTTATTAATTTTTTCTCTTCCAGAAAAATTTTCATATATGTATTTACTAAATCCATGAACATGGGATCTTTCTCAATCCTCATTTGAGTTAGATTTCTACGATATTTCTTTATTATTGCATCTTCTACCTTATTTTTTTACGAGATGGAAGTGTATTTATAAATCATAATCTTTGTGTAACTCGAGCCAGCACCTTTACCACATGTTGTGTTCATTCTATGTAAAAACGTATTTCAAACTCTTATGATCTGTATATATCTCACATATTTCACCATAGATATGGTCTCTATATCTTGAGAGAAAATATTATAGCTGAAAACTCAAGATCTTGAGTTTTATAATTTTGTTCATAAATCTTCAAATTCCTCGATGTGTATGGAATAGAATTATCATTTTTCATAATGACACAACCCAACCCATTCGTGGATGAATCACTATATATCACAAACCAATCATTTCCTGATTGTATATTCAAAATATAAGTGTTGACTAATAATCTCTTCAATTATTTAAAACATTCTATGAAATACTTTTTCCAAAAAAACATAACCCCTTTCCATGTGATCTTGGTTAATTGGTTATATAATCAGGAAAAAGTTTGAATAAGATGCCGATATTAACCAACTAAACAAATGAACCTAGATAACTTGGTTATGTTTTATGGAATATTCCATCCTTGGATTTCATTTTTCTTAACCTTCTCAATTAATATTCCATACATAGATACAATATAGCTAAGAAAATAAATTTCATGAATACATAATTCCCACTTTCTAAATTTACCATATAACTCGTTCCTTCTAAGAGTCTAAAAAATGATTTTTGAGTGATTCTCATAGAATACATTGGATTTAGAATATAACAGAATATGATCAATGAATACTGTAAAAAACATCAACATATTCCTTGAATACTCATTTCATTAGATAAATGAAAATTGAGTGTGTATTAATCAATAAAAAAGGCGTTACTATAATCTCATAATATTCATACCTCGTATAAAAAACATTATTCGGAATATCTTCCACCTTTATGAAAAATTTATGATACCTTCAATGAAGTCCAATATTCAAAAAATATTTATCTCTATGAAATAGATCAAAAAATCGTCAATAATTGGTAGATGATACTTGTTTTTTATTTTAATAGCATTGATTTCTCTATAGTCAATGTGTATCCTCATGGATCCATCTTTATTATTCACAAATAGTGTAGAGGCTCCCCAAAGAGAAAAACTAGGGAGAATAAATACCTTATATCTCAAATACACTAGTTTTTTCATTATCTCCACTAATTCCATAGTTTTTATTTTGTAAGGAGTCATTGATATTGGTCTTTTATTATGAATTAAATCAATTGAAAAACATACTTCATGATCTAGGAAGTTTTTTGGTAATTCCTCGAGGAATACATCAATGTATTCCTATAAAATAGATTTATCCTCAATTTAAGGATTATTTTCATCATCCATAAATGTTGTGTTCTCTTATACCCCTAGAATTTCATTCGTTAGTGCTACTTGGGGTGGATCTATATAAGAATCAGATGATGGAGATTCTACTCTAAAGATAAATAATTCAACATCTTCCTCATAAATCATAATTTCCTTCTTATAATAAATTTTTTCATCATATTTTGAAATTCAGTTCATACTAAGGATTATATCAAATTCAAGCATAAGTATAATAATAATTTCATCAAATAAATCATGTTTATGTTTTATAATGGGGACTTCCCAAGACATTTTTGTTGTAATGAGCCTTAACTTATGAGTTTTGACTAATAAATCACTTATTAAATCCAAAGGGAAATGAATAATTTTATTAGGAAAATTATTAGACAAAAACTTCGTAGGTCCAAAAGGGTCCTACATACCCTGATAGGTCGGGTGATTCAGGGGATGGATATTCTTTAATAAAGTATTCCTACCCCACTGAATCTTGACTTCTTTATTATAAGGGTCACTTTATTTTCACATAACTATTACTGTTGACCTTGTCCTTTTCTTATATATCTAATGATGATGCTATGAATGAAGTGATAGAATGAAAGTAAACAGAAACAATGATTTTTACTTGGTTCACCCAAACTAGGCTACATCTAAGGAGCTTACAATGATAATGTAATGATTTTTCCAATTCCACTAAGTCTCACTTCCAAAAATTTGTTCATACTAGATTACTCTTATACCCAGGTGCACTGCCTTTTCACTATTTTGGGTCAACTCACTACATTCTCAATGGTTACCCCTTATTTGTCTTTCTATAGCTCACTTCCAATGGAAAGGATGACATTTTTCCTCTTCCTTTGCTCACATATCTTGTAAGTGATTCACATAGAGTTTATGGACTTATAGGTCCCTCCATTATCTCTAATGAATAAATATTACAATATATATAGATTCTCTGTCGAAGTCACACTTTCATCAAATTTCAAAACCACATTACCACAATTCTCTAACTAATCCCTTTTTAAAACTTTTGAGATGCTCATAGGTTTCGTAATGCTCAACTCTTTTGTAAGGATAAAATAGCCTTCTCTAGGATCACATTTTTCAATTTCCTATTTATATCCTTGGTTAACACTAAATATTAAATGATGATAAAATAATATAGTTGGAATTCATACCTTTCTTGAACTCCATTTATTCGTGAACTTTATCACATGAACAACCTTTGTGAACCACCTTCATGAAATTTGATCCTGTAGATTTTTGTTTAGTCTTGATCAAATTATGTAGATGATAGAGCCCAATTTATAGGGGTTTACACTAATTACAAAATCTTACATACACTTCATCACTATTTTTTGTTGTCCCCTCATTTCAGTTGTGATTCTCTCTATGTCGTAAAGCTCCAGTAAAATTTGACATTTTTTCATGCTCTTCGTAATCACAGAGCTCACCATTAAAACCATCACACCATAGAAAAACACCCTTCGCGAACCCATTATTCATAAAAATAATGTATTTCCCATATTTTCTTATGGACTTCAAAAAAATCAAAATTTCACAATGCTATCCATACTCCAAATTCTGGTCCCCAAAAATTTGGAAAACACTAGGAAACAGTGCCACCATCTATACACAATTTTTTTTACCACCTTAAGGGAATCCATTCCATTTTCATGGATCCTTATCAACATATCTTTTCAACAGTACCTCTTGAACTCCCCAAATGATCCTCGAATGATACTTTTTCAACAAACATAATCAACCCAAAATACTAAAAATTTACCTTGAGGAATTGTTTCCCAGTAATCTCCTCATTTAGGTTTTTTGACAAGAATTCACATTTTGATACTTCATTGAAGATTCTTCCATATCATGCCAATATTTACTTCATAGAATTTAAATAGAGATAAAATATTTTCTAAACACATACTATAATCCCAAATGATCCATGCTCGGTAATAGAAACAAGAGTATTATGCTAATCTCATCAATGAATAACTTCATTCAAAACCCTATCAACTTTTTTCATCATGAAATCCTTCTCTCATGATATATATCATTTAATCAATCTATTTTAGCATCGTCAAATTTAAAAATCCTCCTACTTAACTACTCTCCCTATCACCTTCTCCCCCTACCTTGATTAATATATATTCTCCCTTTTGATATCCACAATTTCTCCCCCTTTATCAATGAACACGAATGTCACTCCATGGTGTTCTATAACAGGGTAAATGTAACGACCTGAAATTTTAAATAAATCGTGTTTCCTAATTTTGTGTGTTATTATATTTTATACTCAACAAAACTGTTTCATTTGATAACATGAGTATAATTAAAATGATATTGTTGGGTTTTTACTATTATATGACCGTTAGTCAGTATGACCTTTGGTAACTGAATGTTGTGACTATTGTCTCTAAATACAAGTAATATTGATTAACTACTATAGAAAGAAGATTTTATGGCCTCATCCAGTAGTCTCAGGCCAATCAAATCCCATCTAATGGAACTTGGGAATGAGGTAGCACCACTGTGGTTTTCTCTGGACCAAACCCAAGCTGAACTTCATTGTGTGAAGCTAGAATGGAATCGTCTTTGCAAGAAGTTCAAACTGATAGAAATTACTACTCGTGTGATGTTGGTCGAGCCGCCCTCAGATTCTCTCACCGTAGCACACCTTACACTTAGGTCCTATGCTGGGGTTATAAGGGGATCTGTAAGAAGACCATAATCATTTGTTATAAATAAAATTGTGTTTTCTTCTTATGGTAAAGTTTGTGAGTTTTCAAATGTTTGAATGAAAATAGGATGTATTTTATTGATGTATTTTAAAAAGAGGATATTTTAAAATATTTATGTAAACATCAAATAATTAATGATGTGTAACTATTTTCAAAAAATCGTCTTCTGCAAATGTGTTCAGTAAGAAATTTAGAGTTCAATAAGATCAACTTAATTTTTGATAAATAGTAAATTATGAATAGTGATTTTATGATTAGGATTAGTAATGTGACCAAATGGATTAGTAATCTCATTTAAAGAAAGTATTAATATAACTTAGGAACCTTTATTTTTGTAATGTGATTCAATAAAATAGGTAAATAACTGTTTCAGAAATTATTAGTCAAGAATTTGTTTTTCATGTGAATAGTGTTTTTTAATTAAAAATTAAATTAAAATTATTTAGAAAATTATTTTTATAAAATGGATTTCATTTTTGAACTCAGAGCATCGATATTATGTTAAGGTGATTTTTGGGGATTTTTCTGAGAATGTTGAATTTTTGATGAATAGTGAAAATACAGTTTTTAATTTACGGGTGTTTAATGACATCATTAAATGATGTATTAAGTATGTAATCAATACGGTAGACTAAATGGGATTAAGTATTGTATTAGGGGTCCCATGTGGCCAAAACCAAGGGAAAATACCATGGGAAAGCCCATGGTTTTTCCAAAACCACTAGTGAGGTGTCCCTTGAAATTATTAAAGTATCACCTCCCTTTCCCTATAAATACCCACCCTTTCCTCCGTTATTTTTCACTCCCAAATCTCCCCCAACAAATCTCTAGTCTCATTACCTTTTAAGGAGTCCTACCAAGGTTCCCCGAAGCCCTCAAGGGTCCCGACCTTCGAGTTTTAAGAGATACATTTTAAGGTAAGGGATCCTACCTCTCTCTTTCTTTACAAGTACTATCTTTTATGTAATTTTTTTATGCTCCAATTTCTTATGCTGGGGATGTTATTTTATATTAATCCTACAATCCTTTCCATTTTCATATTATGATATACCCCATCTTTCTCTAATCAATTCTTTTTAAGAATTTTTATGTGGCGCCGTTAGGCAGCCGAATTTTTAAGGGATTCTTTCACCCTTCTCGTTTTCAAGATCTATTTTCATGTCAAGTCTTTCAAGTTCCTTTTTATTTTGTTGGGGTATGATATCTATATCTATAATACTTATCTTTTATGTTCATATGATGAGATACCTTTTTTTATCTTTTCAATTCATTTTTTTTAAGTTTTAAGTGATGTCGTTAGGCTGCCAAATTTTCATAAGAGAAATCATATTTTGTCTTCCTTCAATGTTTTTCATTTCATATGGTATGTCTTTATAATTTAATTAACATGTTCTTATATCCATTAAATTATGTACCTATACTATTTTATGGGTCATTTATGAGTGGGTGACCCATATCCCCTCTCTTTTCAAAATTTTCTAAAACCATGTAACATTGTCATTATGCTGTAGAATTTTCATCTCAAAATGCCTCTCTCTTTTTCTCAAATTATTTTATTTTATTAAGTGAATACTCAAATCTCTTTCTTCTATAGGGGTATTCACATATATATCAAAATTATATATGTTAAATTTTGGGATTTACATACAAGAAACTCGCTTTCCTTTTCTGTGGGTTTAAAGTGACATAAAGATCATGTCTTTAAAGAAGTTTTGAAAACATTATGATTATGAAAGGAAACCCATTTATTTTATACTATATGGGTTATTTATGAAATGTTTGATGATGATATATGTGTCTTACATGATAATAAAGGAAAATTTAAGGGTTCATCCTGATAGAACTCCAATGCATTGGGTAAGGACTTAATCTCTAGAGATGACCATTTTTAACGACGCCTTGGTGAATAACCTTGGTAATTTTTAATGAAATCTTGGGGATGGACCTTGGTGAAACGGAAATTATTTTATATGTTAAATTTTTTAGCCATATATTCATGTTATGGAACATGTTATTTTTATTATGATTTACCTCATGATCTCTTTCTCATTCCTTAAAGTTATTTTTCTTGACTATTGATGTGTCTCAAGTTCTCATGTAAAATGTTTCCCTTGTTTCACTTACTGGGCCTTCTGCTCACCCTTTCCTTTAATGTATTCTCCCAGTTTATGAGATGTTGTAATGAACATAGGATGAACAAATGAAGAATCCTTTCAAGTGTTTAAGGAGAATGTTTTTTTTCTCATGTAATAAGTTCCTGGTTTCCAAGACATTAAACCTTAAATATCCTCAGTTTTGTATAATGTAATGAAAGTTAATGTGATAAAAAGGTGTTATGTCATAGTTGGTATCAAAGGATGGTTTAGTTATTTTTGGAAATTAGGATATGAAAACTTTAGAAAGAATCCTATAGAAAAGTTCAAATATAGGAAATCATCCTAGTTTTTTTGTGATTATTGAGTAAGTGGTTTATCAAGAAAATACATCCTTGTCTGGATACGAGCAGGTAGAGGTGGCTTTGGCACAGATTTACATAGGGGTAAAACCCGAAAACACCTCTTTGTGCAAGACTTGAACCGGAACTGGTACACGACAATGGGCCTTGCTGCACTCTTGGTTACGACACTCACGGGGGATATTCTCTGGTAAATTCAGAATCTTAGTATGAACAACTATTAAAGGAACAATGATAAAATAAAATAAATATTCACATAAGAATATATTATCATTGATAACCTAGATTGGAACCTAGGGGATCACAAGATATGGTATACTCTTCTTCTACAGGTTTATCCTTATATTCTTTAAGTTTCCTTTTCATGATTATTGGCTAAGTATTTAAGCCCCCTAATTATACTTTCTTTTCTTAGTTAATGGAAGGAAATGGATGAACATGTCCCAAAAACCAATGTGATAGGAAATGTGATGATTGCCCTATTAATGTGATAGAGAAGACGAGATATCAAGTTGAAAATATTAGGACTATGCCAAACCAGCTATCAAAATTAACAATTAATAATTGGTACCTAGTTGATTGCCCAAATTCATCAAGGAAGAAGAAGAAGAATGCTTAAGGATGTTCATCTGATAAATTTGATAAGGGAAAGAAGACCCAATTTCCTTTGTGAAAAAAGTGTGGAAAGGTGCACCAATGAGAATGTCACAAAGGAACTGAGAGATGTTTTATGTGTGGGGTGATAGGGCATAAAGTATCCAATTTCTTTAAAAAATGGGTAATGTAATGAATAGAGATAAGGTTCGATCTAATGTACCTTATAATTTTCAATATCGTTAATGTAGAAAAGTTGGAAATTATACAAGGAAATGCTCTCTTGGAAGGGATGAGAAGCATGATGATCATCAACAATCTTCAAGGACAAGGGAACAATGCAAGTCCTATGCTGAGATGTATCATGATGATTGAAGTACATGTAACTTCTTCACAATAAGTTTCTATGTCATGTTGTTTTTTTAGTTCATGCCCTATGAGAATATCTATAATGTTTTCTAATAACATCGAGTCACTACATAAGATGGTTTTATATCATTATGGAAAAAATCTATTGTAATGTACCATATGTTTATGTTGTGAAGTTATTCTTCTTGAAAAAAAAGGGATGATCAGGGGATTAAAAGATGAATATTATTTTGGAAGACGTTCAATATTTTTGGAACCCTATATGATCGAGGTAAATAGATTAATATGGTATTTTCCTTAAGGAATAAAGGTTGACTTATATTTTGAAGAATCGATGAATTTAAGGTTAAATTATGGTAACATAGGTTACTTATGAAAATGATTAACCTATCTTGGGGAAACTATGTTTAGGATAGATAATTTTGTTATAAGATGTTAGTAGTGGCTGATATTGTTTGGAGATGAACGATGAAGTTTATCTTGGAAGACTATGTTATCAAATCCTTCTTGTATTTGGGTTTCAATCATAGTTTGGTTTATTTTGAGGAATTTTAAGGAAAGTTATTTATGTGATGGTCTATGATGAACTTTGGGTAGTACCGTGGAATTATAAAAATTTAAAAGTGGTTTACCTTCCTATGGGGTTCTTTATTTTGGAAGATTTGTTTTATCTTATCCTTTCTATTTTTTGGATAATTTTTAAACATAGAAGAAATAAATAGTTAATCTTTGGTGGATTATGTGATTCTCTAGAAGATGATTCTTTTGCTTTGGATGTGACCAAGTGTTTTTTTATTTCTCATCATTTGGAGAAAATATTAGTTTTGGTAGAAACTTATTAAGGGATGAAACTCTACTTGAAGGTGAATATATTTACTTGTGTTTTTATTCAATTTAGAAAATGAATTCCTCAAAACTATGAAAAGGAATGTAAAACAAAAATGCTGTCTGTTAATGTTTCCTACTGGGAAATCAAATACCGTTTAACCAATCATAAGTTTGTGATTTTCTTGTTGTTAACTTTCTCCTAGTCATGTTTTCTATCACTCTCCATCAGAACGTGACCCTTTGTTTTCTCTTCAATGTCTATGTTTTCCTACATGGAATCCTAGTATGGGTTAACTCAGCTGGCCTTTGTACTTCCTTTTCATTCATTTAAAGTAATTATGTTACTGACTCTTTTTCCGATTTGGTACTTTCAATGAAATTTCGAAGCCCAATTTTAAAAACTCTGAGGATGCAACTTCTTAAGGTGGGAAGAATGTAATGACCCGAAATTTTAAATAAATCTTGTTTCCTAATTCTGTGTGTTTTTTTATATTATACTCAAAAAAACTGTTTCATTTGATAACATGAGTATAATTAAAATGAGACTGTTGGGTTTTGACTATTATATGACCGTTAGTCAGTATGACCATTGGAAACTGAATATCGTGACTATTATCTCTAAATACAAGTAATCTTGGTTAATTAATATAGAAAGAAGAATCGATGGCCTCATCCAGTAGTCTCGGGACAATCGAAGCCCATATAACGGAACTTGGGAAGGAGGTAGTGCCACTGGGATTTTCTCTTGACCAAACCCAAGACAGACTTCATCATGTGAAGCTAGAATAGAATCTCCTTCGTGAAAAGTTCAAACTGATAGAAATTACTACCCGTGCGATTTTGGCCGAGTCGCCCTCATATTCTCTCACCTTAGAAAACCTTACACTTAGATCATATGCTGAGGTTATAAGGGGCTATGTAAGGAGACCATAATCCTTTGTTATAAATAAAATTGTATTTTCTTCTTATGGTGAAATTTGTGAGTTTTCAAATGTTTGAATGAATATATGATGTATTTTATTGATGTATTTTGAAAAAAAAGGATATTTTAAAATATTTATGTAAACCTTAAATAATTAATTATGTGTAATGATTTTCAAAAAATGTTTTTCTGCAAATGTGCTCATTAAGAAATTGAGAGTCTAATAAGATCAACTTAATTTTTGATGAATTGTAAATTTTGAATAGTGATTTTGTGCTTAGGATTAGTAATGTGACCAAATGGATTAGTAATCTCACTTAAATAAAGTATTAATATAATTTAGGTACCCTGATTAAGTAATGTGATTCAATAAAATAGGTAAATAACTGTTTCAGAAATTATTAGTCAAGTATTAGTTTTTTTAGGTGAATAGTGTTTTTAATTAAAAATTAAATTAAAAATATTTAGAAAATTTTTTATCAAATGGATTTAATTTTTGAACTCATAACATCGATATTATGTTAAGGTATTGTTTGGGGATTTTTCTGAGAATGTTGAATTTTCGATGAATAGTTAAAATACAGTTTTTAAGTTACAGGTGTTTAATGACATCATTAAATGATGTATTAAGTATGTAATCAATATGGTCGACTAAAGGAGATTAATTATTGTATGAGGGGTCCCATGTGACCAAAACCATGGGCAAATACCATGGGCAAGCTCCTAATTTTTCCAAAACCACTAGTGAGGTGCCCCTTGAAATTATTAAAGTAGCACCTCACTTTCCCTATAAATACCCACCTTTCCTCATTTATTTTTCACTCCCAACTCTCCTCCAATGACTTTCTGGTATCATTATAACCCAAGGAGTCCTCCCAAGGTGCCCCCAATCCCTCAAGGGTCCCGACCTTCGCGTTTTAAGAGATACGTTTTAAGGTAAGGGGTTCTACCTCTCTCTTTCTTTCCAAGTACTCTCTTTTATGTCATTTATTTTATGCTCCATGTTCTTATGTTGTGGATGTACTTTTATATTCATCATACTATCCTTTTCATGTTCATATTATGAGATACCCCCTATTTCTCTCATCAATTTGTTTTAATAATGTTTAAGTGGCGCCGTTAGGCTGCCAAATTTTAAGGGATTCTTTCTCCCTTCTCGTTTTCAAGATCTATTTTCATGTCAAGTCTTTCAAGTTCCTTTTTATTTTGTTGGGGTATGATCTATATATCTATCATACTAATATTTTATATTCATATGATTATATACCCTATTTGATCTCGTCAATTCATTTTTTTTATGTTTTAAGTGGCGTCGTTAGGCTGCCGAATTTTCATAAGAGAAAACTTATTTTGTCTTCCTTCAAAGTTTTTCATTTCATATGGTATGTCTTTCAAATTTCATTACCACGTTCTTATATCCATTATATTCTTTCCCTATACTGTTTTATGGATCATTTATGAGTGGGTGACCCATTTCACCTCTCTTTTCAAAATATTCTAAAACCTAGTAACATTGTTGTTATGCTGTAGAATTTTCGTCTCAAAATGCCTCTCTCTTTTTCTCAAATTATTTTATTTTATTAAGTGAATACTAAAAGATCTTTCTTCTATAGTGGTATTGACATATATATCAAAATGTTCTATTTTAAATTCTGGGATTTACATACATGAAACATGCTTTCCTTTTCCGTGGGTTTAAAGTGACATAAAGATCATGTCTTTAAAGCAATTTTGAAAATGTTATGATTATGAAAGGAAACCCATTTATTTTATGCTATATGGGTTATTTATGAAATTTTTGATGATGATATATGTGTCTCAGATGATAATAAAGGCAAATTTAAGGGTATTCCCTGATAGCTCTCTAATGCATTGGGTAAATACTTAATCTCTAGAGATGACTATTTTTAACGACGCCTTGGTGAATATCCTTGGTAATTTTTAATGACATCGTGGGGATGGACCATGGTGAAAAAGAAATGATTGTCTATGTTAAATGTTGTAGACACATCTTCAAGTTATGAAACACATTATCTTTATTATGATATGCCTCATGATCTATTTCTCATTCCTTAAAGTTATTTTTCATGACTATTGATGTGTCTCAAGTTCTCATGTAAAATGTTTCCCTTGTTTCCCTTACTGGGCCTTCTGCTCACCCTTTCCTTTGATGTATGCTCCCAGGTTACGAGATGCTGTAATGAAATTAGGATGAAAAAATTTAGAATCCTTTCAAGTGTTTAAAAAGAATGTTTTTTGTCTCATGTAATAAGTTCCTGATTTCCAAGATACTAAACCTTAAAGATCCTCGGTTTTGTATAATGTAATGAAAGTTAATATGATAAAAAGGTGGGATGTTATAGTAAAGAACACAAATTAGTACATTTGGAAAAACATATCATACCTTGGGGAGAGGTTGTCCCACAGCCACACTTTTTCAAGTGTGGGGTGTTGACAGAACTCCCAGATCCAATCGATACTATTCAAATGCTTCTTTGGGTAAGGCCTCTGCCAAAATTTTCACAACCTATAGTTCTGTAGGAACATACTCCAACATCACAAGACCTTTCTCCACCTTATCCTTGATAAAATTATACATTATTTTATTTTTATTTTTCCTTGTGTGGTTAATGTATTTTTTCTAGGATTTATAGAAATTTAATTATTGCAATTGATCCCAATTAGAGACTACTATCCAACTCCCATATCATCATGTTGCTGCTTCATCCATAATAAATTTGTGCATGCTTGAGTAGCTGAAATATACTCATCTTCAATTATGATCAATTAAATACAATTTTTTTTCTTATCTAACAAAGACATAATCTCATAAGATGGAATTCACCACCCCATGTTTTTTTCTATCATTGGTTGATCCAGATAAATTTTTCATCTATAGAGACCAATAAATAATGTTCATATTTTTCCTTATACGACAAAAATAAATCCACCATCCCTTGATATACCAAAGTATTCTTTTTTACTACAATCATGTGTATTTTCTTGGGATTTCTTTGTTATCATGTTGCTTGGTTTTTGTAAAAAAATATAATGTCTTTCCAATGTCATATAAAATAAACCGTTAATGATTATTCTATATTCTATGACATTAATTGAATTACCTTCATCTTCTCCTGATAGTTTTAGCTGATTATCCACTGGATTCATCATATCCTTGTAATTATCCATTCAAAATCTTCTCAAAACCTCCTTGGAAAATTTGGATTGAGAAATGAATGTGTCATTATTTCCTTATGTCACCTACACTGTGATTCATATGATTCTCTGAATATTATGTCATCGACAAACACCGGCACCATCATCCTTTCATTACATTTCTTATTGAAAAAGATATTATAATCATCTCCACCATGCTGAAAACCAAATTTCTTCAAAAAATAATCTAATCTTTAATACCATGCTCTTGGTACATTCTTCAATCCATATCGCACCTTCTTCAACTGAGAAACTATGTTCTCATCTTCATGAATTATGAAACAATTTGTTAGCTCAATATAAACTTATTATTCTAGAACCCCATTTAGAAATATTGACTTAACATACATCTAAAAAATTTGAACCTCCTTTTTACTTTTATAGCCAAGAATAATATGATTTTATCTATCCTTGAAACAGGTGAAAATGTTTCATCATCATTGGGAGTACCATTTGCACATAAGTCATGATTTTATAACTACATCCTCAAAACATTTAGGATCTACCTCTCATAAGAACGATGTGTGTTGTGGAGTCTTAATTCTTCTTGTCTGCACTAGCACTATCAGATCACCAATTAGGTGTTCTATTTCAATTCCAGATTCTATATTTGTATTTATTTGTTAAGTATATTTGACCTCCACTTATTAATCATTATTTTATTCTATTGAATCATCATTTTCCACTTATACTCCCTCGGATTCTCTTACATCATCATCACTTTCATCAACCAGCTGGTCGTTTTGTTTTTTAGGTTTCTGTTCATTATCTACTATAGTGACATCATTACATTCAACTAATCTTCCTAGCTTCTTTTGGAAACATTTTTAATCTTCTATCACAGCTTCTTGGTATCCTAAAAATATCCAACAGATACCATATTTTTAGAATAGAATATATAGTCATGATATACATGGATATTGATGTTTCTCCCCAAATCGTTCATCTCGATGAAATACAATATAAAATTTCATCCTTTTTATATCATTGACACCATAGATGTGATTAGGAGATACAATTATCCTCCTATTATATGCAACTCCCCTTGTTGTAAGGCCTCCTATTTAGACCCACAAACTTTCTTCTTCTCCTACATCATTTCCTCAAATTTAATTGCATGTTTGAGAATCTTATCCAACTCAATAACATTTCCCCATTGTATCATGATTCCATAATTGTTTTAGTGAGTGAACATACCACTTAGTAATTATCCATCCACAAAAATTCTAAGAATACTAAGTTGAAACACAATGTAGGAAACAAGAGATAAAGTAAATGAACCATCATTATCCATTTCACTAAATTACTTTCATTTATCTCATGGAAACTCTGATGTCCTATTTTTGTTTCCTCGAGATCCAATGTTAGATAGTTTAGATTCTCTTAACTTTAGTATCATAGATCTTGATACCAATTGAAATTAATTTGATATATCAAATCTTAATTCCTGATTCCAATCATTTTCAGTCTTTATTACAATTAAAATTATTCTACAAATATCATCCATTAAGATTTTAGATTGGGTTAAACGTGTGTGTGTAGTAATTGGAATGATTTGAAATTGTTGAGCACATCACATCACCACCTTGCATATTTTGATGCAACTTGCCTTTGGATTATATCTCCCCTAAAACCCAATACACTTGAATATCAGTTAATATAATTTAAACAAATTGGGAGATGGTTACCATTAGGAGCCTCAAGAATTAGATTGTGGTTGATCCATATGGATCAGCCCTTTGATACATTCTTAAAAAGTAATTTATTGATTTTGTGTTTTTTCTAACTACCCATCCAACATTAACTATTATGACCATATGAACAAGAATTCTTTACCCACATGATGATTATTCTATGGATATGTAGATTTTTTAGGCTTGGTCTTTTTCACAATTTGAGGTTTAAACCCACAAGTACATATGTCATTCTTTGATACTCCCCCAAAGTACCATTTTCCACGATTCTATATCAAATTAGGAATCTCTCCACTGGTCATATTCCCTTACATATTACTCTGTTAGAGGTATATTTCCCTTATAGTCACATCTAACATTATATCATGACATTCAGGTTTGTCGAGTAATTATTTATTCATTTTTATTTTTTCAGTTAACTGGTCCCCCACACTATTTCTAGATAGTGGTGGTTTATTCACTAAACGTACATTCTTCTTACTCACAAATAGTGTAGTTCCTCTATTTTTTTCCAAGGTTTGTTCACATCCTCTCTAATGGAGCTACTATTAATGTAATAGAGAAGGTGATCGATCAGCCTTTTGTTGAGCCGCTTGTGTTTCCTTTTCCTTAACTAATTCCATCCAACTATAATATCTAGCCAAATAACTATGATTAGAACATATTAATCATATCTCATTAAAAACATACCATGTTTCATCATTTATTGTATAAGATATTGATATATCTAGAGTTATTATCGTTCATAAATTGGCCCCTCATGAATCTCAAAACATACTCATAGTGTGTCCCTATCTTCCATAATAGTATCATCTGATGGATACATTCTTCTAAGAAATGTCCCTTTAAGGCTTCTCACAAATATTCTACCTATTCTTATATTTATAATTATTTCTATCTTCATAATATGATATATGTTCCAATTCCACTAAAACATAATTTATTATATTGAATCCCATAGAAATAGAACATTCTATTATTACTTACTGTAAAACATTTTTTAGATCTATTTACAATATAAATAGGATTTTTCTTTTTTCTGGAACTCTTCACATCTCATTTCCTATCATTAATGCAAGACGATTCATTATATAAAATGCTAGTTTCTACAAAACTATATAGTATTAGGGATGAAAAAAGAATTTATTGTTTCTTCTCATAAATATAAAATTTCTTTTCTTTTCATTATTACCTTCTAATGGATAGAAAAATAATAACTACAAAGATTCCATCAATTTAGGCTTTCCGTTAGAATTAGATTTCTCCACTTCCTTCTTTATTAATTATATCTGTTCCCACAGTTCTTGAATTTTCAATTCCCTTGATTAATGTTGAGCATTAAGTTCCCCCTTTATATTCTTCCCACTACTAATCTCACCATCCAATTCTCATGTGAGCTTATCTTCCATGTCACTTTTCTCCTTTATTTTAAATTTTTTGAGCAAGAAAATTAGAAAGACAAGAATTATATTTTTATAGCCTTCTGTTCTCCTGAACTTGTTCAAATAGTTTTGTTGTAAGATAATAATTTATGGCATTTAGATTTATAATTTCATCTTAGTTTATATTATTTCCATTATCATCATATTTTTGTTTTTCTATCTTTAGAGACATCTTTTTCAGTTCTTCATCTTGGGAGTCATTATTCTCTCTCAGATCAATAGTTACATCAATTATCCATTTCTTTTATCCTTTTATATTGTTGGACACAATATCTAGTAGATGGATCTGTATATCTTTAGATTTAATTTCATAATAAAATTTCTGATCCAATTCTTTTTTTGTGTGGAAAACTTCCACCTTTGGTCTTCTTGAAATTTATCCATCATTATTAGTTCCAAAATAAATTGGAAAATTAGGTTTTTTCTCATTCCATTATCTTCATTGAATGAGTAAATATTTTCTCTTTATGATTTATCCAAACCATTCTTCAGTACAATATTTTTTCCTTTAACTGAATCACACTAATTCTATAGAAAATTACATAATTAATAATACCATGAGATTTATTCTTCTTCTTTGAAGGTCTACCCTTTTCCATGGCACTCCGAGATAAGAGAAAACTAATACATTTATTTAAACAATCAATTGAACCAAGTCAAATAAAATAAATTTGATAAATGAAATTAATTATTTGATACCCATTATTAGGTCCAAAATTTTCCTATATACCCTAAGAGGGGGTGAATGAGTTTATGGATATTAATTTCTAAATTATTCCAACCTCACTATATATTGACCTATTTAATATAAGAGACACTTTGTTTTCACTTAAGTGTTAATGTTGATCTTATTATTTCAAACATTATCTCATGATAAAGCATTGAATGAAGTTCTAGAAAGAAATAGTACAAACACATAGGTTTTTACTTGGTTCAACCTCGTTGATCTACATCAAAGGAGGTTACAACGTAATTGTGCTGATTGTACCAAATAAATTAAGGTTCACATCCAAAATTTTCTTTAGGATAGATCACTTATATACCCAAGCTCAGTACCTTTATAATGTTTAGGGTCATCTCACTACTTTCCCAAGGGTCGCTCCCTGGGTCTCTTTCTCTAGATCACTGCGAATGGAAAGGATCACCTTCTTCCTCTTCCTTTTCCCAATGCTCTTTGAAGGGATTCACTATCCATTTATGGACTTTTAGGTCATTTTAATATCTCTAATGAATGCATCCTCCACTCTATATAAATGATCTATTTATTTCAAACTTTTTTCCAATTAATGAATACCACATTACCATAGTTCTCTGAGAAATCCCTCTTTATACCATTTGAGATGCTCACTGCCTTTGCGAAGCTCAACTCTTTCACAAAGCTCAAATATCCTTCCCAATGCTCATAAATTTTTATCATCTTTTTAGATCCTTGGTGAAATACTAAACTTTCAGGATGATCAAATATTTTGGTTGGCCTTCATATCATTTGGGATCTCTCTTTCTTTAAAAAATTATTCACAAGAACAACCTTAGAAAACCAATTTCATGAAATCAGAGCCTATAAGTCTCACTCTAATTCTAAAGAGGTTATTGGCCAATTTATAGTTGTTTCAACCAATTCTAGAAGCTCTAACCACCTCACCACTATATCATGATACTCCCTCATTTTGGTTAAGATGCTCCTTATCTTACGAAGCTCTAGGAAAATTTGATGTTCATGAGGCTCGTCTTAATCATGGAGCTCACCATATAAACCATAAAACCTTTACAAAACACCCTTCTTGAATAACATTATTTTAGAAACTCAATCCTTTTCTATATTTTCATATGGCCTTAAAGGAAATTTAATTTTATTGATGCTATCCAAACTCCAAGTTTTGGAACCTAAAAATTTGGCAAACACTACAAAATGATGTCACCTTGTGTAACCACATTTCTATACCACTTCCAGGCCATCCATTCCTTTTTCATTGATCCATGTTGATATATATTATAAAAAATACCTCTTGAACACCTAAACTGATCCTAAAAATCCACTTTTTCAACAAACACAATCAACCAAAAAATACTATAATGTTTCCTTAAGGAATGTTTTCCCAATAAAAAGAGTTTTCTAATCCAGAATAAAATAAATCACTGGAAAAATTTTAATATCGGGTTAATGTACCTTACACCACATCATTGGGTAATTCTACTTCAATTGTGGTGATCAAAAAACCTTTTTTATCTCCCCTGGGCATCATCAGTGGTATATTCCCTTGACCCTGGTAATTTAGATTGATTAATGATCCATTTCATTAAAATTTATGCACTGAACATCATTAATCTATTTCTTCAACTTGAATTCATTTTCTCAACAACAATTTCCTCCACACTTATAATAAAATCCCATGCCTTTTATCAATTTCCCAGGATGATTCCTTCCACAGTTTTTTCATAATGGGAATTGTTTCATTCCCTCTTCTTATTTGATTTTTTACCTTTTTCATAGTTATTAGAAGACATCGTATTATATTGATTTCCATTGAACATTTAAGATCTAGAAAATTGTCCTCATTTTTTAATGGCACTTAAAACCTTTTAATCATATGATGAAAATATTTGAGAGTCCACTACCCTAAAAAGACTTGGTTTAAGACCATCAATGAAATGATAAATATTGTTTTCTGAATCACATATGTAATATATATCATACATTGATAATTTTTTTTATGGTAGCCTCATAATCTATAACATTATCCTCTTCCTTTTTCTTTATATTAAGGAATTTTATGTTCATTTACATTCATTTATCGTGAGGGAAATATTATTTGAAAATTGATTCTTTAAAAGTTATCCATTTTATGTATTATATTTCATCTACAACCTTAGTATTCTAGATCAACTCCCACCATATATCAGAGTCACTCTTGAGGAAATATATCACTAGTACTAAGTTTTTCCTTTCATCACATCCCGATGAAATAAATATATTTTCAAGGGAATTGATCCATTTCTCAGATACCACTAGATTAGTAGTCCCACTAAAATATAAGGGTGTCTTCCACATTAAATGATCCAGAATAGGTGTATTAGGATTATTTATTATAACTAGATTAAGTCATCCAAATGTGGTCATGATATTCTCACCTCCAACACCAACTATATTGACATGCTGAGAGGGAAAAATACTTACATTGTCCATGGGTATTGATTCCATTTTAATTATTTGGTGTCATCAATAAATAATGGAACACACTGAGTAAGCTCATAATCATCATCACTATTCAGTCAAAAACTCATAATATGAAATTATTAAAATTTTCATGTTTATTTAACATTATTTTCCCAGGGTTTTTACTAAACATACTATGATATCATCTATTACAACCATAACCCTAGTATCCCAGAGACAGTGCCTAGTTTATTAAAATAGTATAGATACAAGAGACTGTATCACGAAGGATCGATTAGTTTAGTAGTATTGAAGAATTGAAAACATACATGTTTTTCTTATTACATTGGTAATTAAAAATAGAACATAAAAAATGAAAATAAACTACTTCTGGACAATTATTAAAATATTTCATCTTTATAACCAAGGGAAGGAAAAAAATAAATGGGTGAGATAAAATGATCATTAAGGGTTATATGCAACAAAAAATGAATCAATAATAATTGAATCATAATAAATGAAAAATAATAATTATGGGGAGGTAAATAACTGAAATAAAAAACTTTCTATTTAACCAATAAACAGATAATGAAAATGAATCCACATATTTTTTTCATAGTGGAAATCTCATGGATACCAATTACTGAATATTGAATGAAGAAAGTTCTTAACTATTGGATGTCTTGTATCTTTAACATGAACCACTATCATAAATAATGTTTACCAGATAACATAAATTTGTGTGTCAAAATCTATCTGATTCTACATGGAAGAAAATTTGAAGGGCTGTCCGCCAACGTATTTGTCTCATCAGACATGTTTCTTTTGGTTGTGATTTCAGATGGAGTCTCATGGGTTTACTATTGTGGGGATTTCTTCCAAAAATGGTTCCAGCAACCAGGATGCAGACAATGTTGCTGATGCTTTTCTGTTTGCTGATTTTTTTTACTTTTTGAATGTTTTTTATAGTGGTTCACATGTTTTTTGTTATTTGGTGTTGTGACTTGTGGTCCCCATTCAACATCCTATGAAACTAGACCATCTTCAAGGGGATACTCCAGATAAGTTTCAGATTATGGGGTTTTTACGAGATCATTGCTATCTAGATTCAGACATTTGAGAGGGTATGGATTTTTTCATTAGAAATAGGACAATTTAGATATACACTAGACAGCTAGCCAAGCAGCGATGAGAGGGTGGAAGCTGGACTTAATGTTTTTTTCTTGGGAATAGATTTTTTGTTGTTTTAATCTATTTTGTTTTTACTTTTGGATTGTTGGGGCACAGTAAGTCCTTGATGTCATGTTGGGTTCCCCCTCACCCCTTAAGAGGTGGATTATTTTAATAAAAATGTAATTTTAACTCCATAATATCATATATAAAATGGGCACTATTTGCACCACACATAATAAATAAGTGTTTAATAAGGAATTTATCTCACAGAAGTAATAGTGAGATGAGAAAACTCTTACCTTGTGTCTGAAAGCACTATGAACTTGTACATAATGTTCTGTATAATCAAACTAGATTCATTAATTACATAATTCAGAGACTCTTAAAAATATATATGATTAATTATAAATTTATTATGTTCATTTATGGATATAATTATGAGTTATATTGTTTAATTTTGTTTTTTGGAGAGCGTTCGTTTCAGGGTTTTGTGGTTCGTTCCCTGGTTTATAATTCTAGGAGTTCTTATCTAATTAAAGAAAAAATATAGAAGTAAAATTATTTAATATTAATTAAATTATAGAAATGTTAATTTTATGATATATCATTTGGTTATTTGGTATGAGTATCACTCATTAGATAAAATTTTCATGAAAATATTTTTATTTATTTCTTTCAGCTTTTAAGACCATCATGAAATTGAATCATTTTATTTAATAATATGTTTATATGTTGAATACATAACAAGAAATAAAATATAATATTTACATTAAAATCATATTTAACGATATTAAAGGATTTATGACCATCATTTATAGTGGTAATGGAAAATGAAACTTTTTGTTTATGAAGGCGGTCAATCAACACATCACGAATGATGTTTTCATTTTTTTTTAAAAATAAAGAAGAGAAGAGATTTGATGATAGATATTCCATTACCATGATAAAATTATAGTATATATATGATATTTTAGTTACCATAACACTTTTTATATGGGAGTTGAGGATAGGTTAAGAAAATAAAATAAATTAAAAGAGAAAGAAGGGATATTTTACCTCTTGAATATTGTCTCCTTGGGAACCTCCTTATGGAACAGGGATTATGACTTTTGGTAAGATAAAAAGTTATTGGACATTGGTAAGAGGATTGGGAGTGGTATTTGACCAAAATTTGAAAATATTCAAGTCTTAGAAGGATTGAGAAGAAGGGGTGGTGAGGGTGGTATTTATAAGGGATGAAAGGGGTGTTTTTATTATTGTATACATTTTTTTATTATTTTGGATCAAGACCATCAATAATGTTAATTCGTATGACTAATTATAGTAAATAGTTCATGTGATTAATATAAATTAATAAATATAGTAAAAATATATATACATATTTGTTATTATGATTATTATACATTGATATTTCAACTTCTATCTATACTATGAAAAATGAAATCACCCACATGCGTACGTACGACTTATTATCTCCAAGTTGTGGTGTAATCTATTTTTCACCACCACCATACATGAGTGGGAATAATGATTTATTTAATAAATATATGTGATTGTTATAAATTATATTTATTTTTATATATTATACATCATCTAATTAAATATCAATACATTATTATTTGAATGGTATCGTCACTTGTGCATAAGTACAGGCTACTATCACCACAATGTAAAGTGATTCACTCTACTACATCATAATTAAATAATGATTATATAAATTAATTAAATCAATAAATATGATATATATTATTCAAATATACTTTTTTAAATGATATAAAGAATCCTAAGAATATAAATAAGAACACATTCGACAAAACATGCACAAAAACCAAAAGTAGTTAACACCATAATAATGACTAACAATGAAATGTTACTAAATAACGGATGGAAATATTATCCAATATGATATCATAAAAATAATATGACTCTAAAATAAGTAAATTAAATTATTTAATTTATTATATATGCGATTTGGATACAAACGAAGAATATTGTTTCTAAGGGTAAGGGGTAATTTTTTAATCTCATCATTCTCCAATATTGTTTATTCATACGTATTTGTAGGGGTATATTTCTAATCCACATCTATGTTTCCAAAATATTTGTTGAAAATTATTCTATAATTCCTTATAAAAAAATTTTAAATTCAATTTTACCAATTGGTTAATTTTTATTAAATATTTTGAATGGAATCTTTTGTCTTTTTCTGTACGAGGATCTTTTTGACATTCCGAAAAAAGGACGAGAAGAATGTATTTTTTAACTTATATATAATGAAGGTATTTGTGTGCTTTCATAACACCTTACTTACTTGAATATTAATTTAAATTTTATCATGTTTATTTTTAATTAAATTGTTTTCATTTGAAATTTGATGGTATTTTGGGAAAAGAAAACGTTTTTTGAGAAGAATAGATATTTTCCTAAAGAATTATTCTCAAGTGTTTTATCAAAAAAATCATCTATAATGAAATTATATAAATAGGATTATGTTTCAATCTCTATTATTAAAATTATTTTATTGTTTTTATTATGGAATTATATTTATAAAATCAATTGGTTTTATTTCGATTATGATGGAATAATGTTTATGAATCCCATTTTATTCCTTAGGTTTTGTTATGATGAATGATTTATGTTTTTGTTTCACATGTAAGAATAATTTTGTTTTCATAATGGTGAGACCTATAAATTCCTCCAATGCAGTGGGTAAATATTTTTACCTAATATGATAGGCATGTTTGGAATGGTAAGTAAATTGGGTTCAATAACATAGGGATGGAATGAAAAGTAACCAAAGTTCAGTAATGGACATTATCCTTTATGATGGACTTGTAAATGATACTTGAAAAATATGAAATAATATTATATATTTTTGTGTATTCCATTGAATATCATGACTAATTTTATTGATTTTCAGAATATGTTAATTGATTATTTATGATCTTTTCTGATTTATATCATGACATGATATCCTGATCTTTCATATACAGGATAAGATTTTCAAATAATATGTCATTATGTATTAAGATTATTATATGATGGTTATCATATTACATTACTCATACTGGGAAACTATGATCACCCATTCTTATGTTTCTTTTTCCCAGGTCATGATGAAGAGTATTAAGTAAGGTATGTCAAAAAGTGTTCTAGTTTTGATGAAATAAGTGGTAGATAATGAATATGTCTTATGAACCAGTTGTTTATAGTTACCCAGTATCTAAGGAAACTATAACTATATGGTCCAAGAATCCCTTTGTAATGAGTATTATTCAATTTTGATGTAATTTTTATGTATGAAATTTATAGGCCATTATAGGTTGTATCAGAAGAACTTTATAGATAACATTTGGAAACTACGATTATTAAAACTCAGTAAAAACCTAATGGATATGTATAAGTATAGGAAAAAATCCTATTATTTTATAAACGATCATGAATAAACTATGATCAAACCTAATGTGTCCTGATTTTGATATTTTTTTCTTGTTTATGTTGTTTTCCCTTCATTATTATTGTTACTCACACTACGCTTCTTGGTTTTAGTAAATAGATAGAGCCCAAATAAATTTCATTAATACTAAATTTCAACAGAAATGAAATTATTTTACTCCTAAAAAACCAAATGTTATGCGATCTGGAATAAAAAATATTAGAACTATTCTCACAAAACATTCTAAACAGATTGATCATATAGGAATTACAAATTATAAAAGGAGGGAACAACATTCTTTTGAGTGCTTCATGAGGCAGCTTCCACTTTCTTTTAGTGGGTCTTCGGATCCATTAGTGGATGAACAATGGATTTGTACCACTGAAAAGATATTTTCAGTTCTCCAATGACCATAGCATGATAAATTCATCATAATAGTCTATCATTTGGAAGGTGAAGCTGATCAATGGTGTAATCTTATCTAGAATATGAGGAAAATATATTAAATTGAATTCATGGAATTCTATGATTTCACGAACTTATTTTTCAATAAGTACATTCCTATATTCTTTGAACAAATATGGAAAATAATTTCTTTGAACATAAGAAAAATAATTATGAAACCATTGGTACCTACAAACCAAAATTTACAAGACATGCAAGGTAGGCTTGTGGAATTATTATTCAACCAGAGAGTAAAATTAATTGATACTTTATTGTCATAAAACCAATGGTCTAAATGACATTATCCCTAAAGGACATAAATAGCTACAAGAAAATCATTTGATGTGCTCTCAAGGTTGAGATGGAGAATTGAGTAGTCCATCTGTCCTATGGGATTGATAATAAAAGAGAAATGGAATTCGATGGAAAATATAATGACCACATTGAAAAGATGTTGAGTTTTCCCTATGTTAATTGTGTGGATAGAAACAAGGAGTAAATATTCTTAAGTTGATGATAATTTATTTTTAAGTGTGGTAGAGAAGGTCATTGGGCAGTTGAATGTCAAAGTGATGGGAAAATATTTTTAAGGATGAGAATAGAGAAAAGGCTAAACTGAATTCACGTTATACACATCAATGTTATCAGTGCAATGAAATGGGGAATTATTCCAACCAATTCCCTAAACCAAGGGCTATTGATTATAGTTAGTTATAGAAAAAAATTCAGGATAAGGACAAGGGAAAGTCACAAGTGATCATTACCAGAAATGTGGACAACAATAATGAAGTTGTAAAACATACACATACCTTCCTCTCTAATGTAGAAAATGTTTTACATGATTATGGATCCACCCACTCATTTATTTATAAATAATTTTCTAAGGGTATCACCCTTTTACCAAAACAATTAAAAGGTGAGTTAGTTGTGACAACTTCTAATGGAAAACTAGTCGGATCAATAGTTTATATTTCTTCAATGGTTGCAGTTTGTGGGAATGTTATTCATGGAAATCTAGTGATATTTTCTATAGTGTCATTTGATGTGATTCTTATCATGGATTCAATGTCTCCATATGTATATCATATCAATTTTCATGTAATGGATGTCACATTTCATATTTTGGATCAATATATGATCATCTATCTATGCATGGATTATTATGATGTTCTAGTACAAATTTATTCCATCATATGGGTCTTCATCTCTATAAATGAAGGTTATATATCAGAAATTCTGGATAAGAAACTCACCATTATTAATAAACCTATTTTATAGGTGTTTGATGATGTATTTTTAGAAGAATTTTTAGGTATTACACTAAATTGTGAGGTTGAGGTTTAAATAGAACTCATACAGGGCGCTATTCCAATTTTGTGGACACCTTATAAAATTTACCCAATTGAGTTGTAGGAATTAAATAATAAACTCCATGATAATCTTAATAAGGGATTCATACCTACTAGGGAGTCTCCTAGAGGGAACATGTTCTATTAATTTATAATATAAATGGATCAATGAGACTCTACATTGATTATCGAGTACACAAAAATATCTCTATCACGAATAAATATTCTCTTCCCTGTATTGATGACTTATTTGACCAACTACATGGATCATAATACTTTTCGAAGACTAATCATCATTACAGATATCAGCAGTTAAGGGTCAAGAAGGATGATATAGAAAATTCCACATTCCATACAAGGAAATAACATTATGAATTTATAGTGATGCCTTTTTGAAAAAGGAATTCCCCCACTATCTTCATGTTTCTAATAAATAGAGTCTTTAGAGATATTCTTGATCATTTTTTTGGTAGTCTTTATAGAATATATTCTTAACAATTCAAAAATTAATGAAAAACATTAAGATCACATGAGAATTGTACTGAAGGCCCTAATAGAGGAGATGCTTTATAAAAAAAATTTCCATGTGTGAATATGGATTTAGAAAGTTTCATTTTTGGGTCACATAATCTATAGAATAGATATATATTTGTATCCAATCAAAATATAAGTTATTGAAATTTTGATGAGACTAATAAAAATAACTGAGATCCAAATATTTCATGGTTTGGAGGGATATTATCAACTATTTGGGAAATATTTTTCATGATTATAAAATCCACACATGAAGTTGACTAGGAAGGGAATTAAGTTCATTTGGATGGAGGAATGTAAAGAGAATTTTAAATAGCTAAAATTATGTAATCCAGTGAACTTATATTGACTCTACCCAGTAGTGGAGAAAGGTTTGTGGTCTATAGTGATTCTTACAGGAAGGGGTTAAGATATGTTCCCATGCAAAAATATATGGTGATAGCTTATGCCATTCGTTAATTGATAATATAGGAGCAAAATTACCCAACAAATGATTTGGAGTTAGTTGAGGTAATCATTGCATTAAAGATATGGTGGAATTATATTTATGGTGAAATGTGAAATATTTATACTGAGTATAAAATTTTAAATTATATTTTCACAAAAAAGGAGCTTAATATGTGTCAAAGAAGATGGTTGGATTTGATTAAATATTACGACTTATCAATACATTACAACCCTAGGAAAGTGAACAAGGTGGAAGATGGTTTGAGTTGAAAGGACCATGCTATCCAATCTATGATGAGTGTCACAAAATATACAATATTTAATCATTTGAAAAGGATAGATCATGAAATTTTAAAGGAAAGGGAAAAATCTTATCTTTCAAAAATGAGGCGTAGAAGGAATATGTAGAGTTATAAAAGAAGGTGAGAAATGATCTAAAACTAAATATTTATTGTAATGGAATGGTATGTTTTATAAACCTTGTTTGTATTCATCCCATACCAAAATTAATGAATGAGTTGTTGGATGAGGCACATAGTCATTCATTATCTATTCGCCATAAAAGCACAATGATGTGTACGGACATAAAAGAGTATTTTTGGTGGGATGACATGAAAAGAGGAGCTACATAATATGCCTCTCAGTGGTTGGTTTGTAAGAAAGTTTAGTCTTAGAGTCAGAAGTCAAAAGTTATGTTACAACCATTACAGAAAACATAATGGAAATGGGAAAACATCACTATGGACTTTGTCGTCGAACATCCCAAAACATTAAAACATCATAATGCTATATGTTTTATATTTAATCACCTGAGAAAGATGTCCCAATTTATAATTATTATATAGTATTTATCTATTGATCATATTTCTATGATATGTGTAAATTAGGTGGTAAGATTGAATAAATTACCACTTTCCATTAAATCTGTTCAGGATCTGAGGATTACCTCAATGTTCTGTTGAAATATTTTGCTGGCTCTAGACACATAGTTTTATCTCATCACTTCTTATCATCCTCAGATAGACAGTCAGTAGGAGAGGAAAATTCAAACTCTAAAAGACAATTCGAGATCTCTCTCTATCGATTTAAAAGGTGGTTGTGATCAATAAATAACTTTGTTGGAAATTTCATACAGTAACAGCTTTCACTCCAGTATTTAGATGGCTCCTTTTGAATCCCTCAATCAGAAAAAGTGCAGAACTCTGACTTTCTGGGTTGAAGTTGGGGAAAGAAATATACTAGGACCTGATCATGTTGATGAAATTTAAGAAAATTTTAAATCTATTAAACAACACATAAGATAACATCAGAATCGAAAAAAAACATATGCTGACAACTGGTGAAAATACCTACAGCACGAAGTGGGTCATAATGTTTTTCGACGAATATCTCCATGAAAGGGAGTAATGATATTTGGGAATAAGGTTAATCTAATCCCTAGCTATATCGGTCCTTTTAAAATTTTGGATCGTGTTAGGAAGGTAGCTTACCATTTGGTGCTTCCACAAAAACTCTCTCAAGTTCATGATATGTACCATGTATATCTCCTAAGAAATTACAGACCTATCCTTTACATTTAGTGAACTCATAAGTCATACTCTTGGAGCAAGATCATTCTTCTGAAGAAAAATCGATAGAGATTCAAGATCCTCGTGAAAAAGTTCTATAAAACAAGAACCCTCGCTTGGTTAATTTTTTAGGGAAAACCACAAATTTTTGGATTCTATGTGGGAACATCAGGATATGATGAGTGAGATTTATCATCATCTATTTATTTCCAAATGATGAATTGTGAGGGAAAAATTCAACTTAAGTGGGGTAGAATGTAAAACCCAGATCTTTTTCTCAAATATATTTTTTAAATAATTTTGATTCTTCAATATATTTCATTTCACACACTCATAAGCTTAAACAAACCATGAGATTCATGTAGTATAAAATTACCATTATAACCAAGTCATTTGGTTATAAGGAATAAATATAACACGCATTTGAAAATTTATAATGAATTCATTCGCCACCAATTATGTATAAAAAATATAAATAAATTATATTTTTATATTCTTGTGTTACTAAATTGAGTGAATTATCATTTTTAAAATAAATTAACTAAATATATATTTTATTTAAATAATAATATATTTTAGATATTCATCCAATAGAAATTTTTTCCATAGGGTAAGAATAAACCTAATTTTTTGTATGAAAACTTATATATTTTAAATTCATAATTTACCTCTTTTTAATGGAGAAATCATTTGGAATTAATATTTTGACACTGAAAGAATTTAAT
This sequence comes from Viscum album, assembly GCA_963277665.1. Lineage (NCBI taxonomy): Eukaryota > Viridiplantae > Streptophyta > Magnoliopsida > Santalales > Viscaceae > Viscum > Viscum album. The sequence continues at coordinate 729,424,697 of OY728159.1, forward strand.
ATGAAAATTTAAACATTTTATTTGGAATTTGGATATAAAAATTACTTTGGATTTATTTTTTATATTTTTCTGAAAACATTCATGTTTTAATTAATAGTAAAAATATGCTAGATTTTAATTGAAAACAACACCTTTCATCGAACTATTTTATATGTATAAATTATTTTATTGAATTTTTTGATTTATAAATATAATATATTTTTATTAATTAACATAATTATGTCATTGGAAGTAATTTTACTTCGAATTCAGATGTAATAACATCTTAATCTTTTGTAATGTTTTAACTTATAAAACTTGTTCTCTCATTTCGACAAACAGATTAATTTTAAATTAATTACTGAAAATTATGTGTTTTTAATTTCAAAAAATTGATACCATATTTGTAATTAGTAGGTCCAAATTTTTTAAATATCTTTATTTTATTTTTTGTCATTATGAATTGTAACTTCGGTAGTTTGTTTTAATGTGGTAAAAAGGTAAATCGGGAAATTAAGGGTAAGAATAATATTATAAAATTATCCTAATACGTATACTAATATTATTGGATGATTAATATGTGACATAAAGCACCATTTTATGGAATTGGTATTCATTGGAACCCATTTGTATGAGATTAGAACATTTAATTTGTTTTATTTAATGAATAGTGACATATGCCTCACTCAATCCTTAATAATTAAATTATTTTTAATATATGGTTATACTGAAGATAAATAAGATTAAAAATACTAATTTACAATCCAATATGTTATCTTTTGTCGTGTTAATTAATTTATAATTTTTAGGAAATAAATATTTACCTTGAAGACTTATACTTTGTTGATGTAAAAATTAATTAATTGATGAGAAATCAATAAACAATTATTAAAATTATAATAAACCTAAAAGGCCCAGAAAGATGAACAAATCCTACTAGACGAGTATTTATTGACCATAATCAACCAATGTTCATATTTGAAGCCATTTTGAGCCTTATAGAATAGATTTTTACACTTATATTATTTTATTTAAAGTGATGTTAAAGTTGTCAAATTCAAAATTTAATAAGTATAACATTTTAATATTTGATTTTCATGATGATAAATTGGACTACAAGTATTATAATAAAATATAATACTTTTATCTTCATCAAAGTATTTTATTTCTAATTTTTATACAAAAAATAGGTTTATTAAATAATTACACAATATTTTTGTGGGATTTATTTTATTAATGGAGATATCAAATATATGTTATTAAAGATATTAAAATAAATATAATATGATATAATTTATATATCCAATAAAGTTTATGGATGACCTTGAAAATTTATTGATATAATAAAATAATTGGTTTGAAGTGAATTTTTATCTTAATATTTTTAAAATTAATGAATTGAATTGTGCTAGAACTGACATTTTTGAATGTTTTTCAAATTATTGTTTTATTAAATTATTTAAAAATCATAAAAAAATTAAAAATATAGATTAATTATGATATAGTATATATTATTATAATATTATTATATATTATCTAATTTACATAAAATAATTAAATGTTTCACCCTTTTAATATTGAAATATTTGTTATCATAATTAATCTTAAATAGAACAGCTATGTATTAATTAAAACAATAATGTTTAAATTTACTTACAAACACGTATAAACATTATCGGTTTATGATATTTAAAAACTATATAAAATCATATCAAAAATTAGGAGATTTTTTAGTTTTTTGATTAGTGTTTAATTTTATTATAAATTAATATTTGTGAGGATTCCAAAAGTTCCCCACACCTCAATTATTGAAGGGAACCTCCTCCCTCACATATTCACATACATTTGAGACTTAAATCACTTTTATAACCATTATTTTTCCCTTATAATATTCCCTATTATCATTATAGAGGTTTTCGTCTTCTTTAATGACCTACTCTTGTGCTCTATTATGTATTTACATAAAGAATGTTGAAGAAAGGGTAATCTCCTCTACTGGTTCTTTCAAACTTCATTCATATTATACTTCCTCTTCATGAGTTGTTTAATTATAATTTAATAACACTCATGTAAATTATATACTTAAATGTTATTATGGTTTATAAAAATCCACATTCCACCTTCTGTCTATCCTATTAAAAATGAAATCACTATGCATGCGTATGTAAATCCTTCCATCTCCACACCGTGGTGTAATTCATTTTTCACAACCACCTAATATGGATGGTTATAATGATTGAATTAATAACTATATATAATTATTATAAATTATATTTATTCTGAAATATTATATACCATCCTCTTCAGTACCATTCAATAATTATGGGAATGATATTGTTGCTCGTGCATACGTAGGGACTACCGTCTCCACGATGCGAGGTTATTCATTCTACAAGATATTCCTTAAAAATGATTATATAAATGAAATGAATTAATAAATATTATATATATTATTCTAATATAATTCTATAAAATATATAACTATATCCTATCAAGAGAAACAAGAACTTACTTGGGAGAACATGAATATAAATATAATGGAGTTAACACCCGAATAACGAGTATCAATGAAATGTTACTAACGAACAGATTAGAATATGATCATATATTATATCATAAAAACATATATTAGTCTGGAATAATTAAATTACATTACATAAATCATTATACAAGAGGATCATATATATACATATAATATTGGACCGAAGGTAAGGGACAGTTTTGCAATCCCTTTATTATATGAGACTGTGTATTTTAATGTATTTATGGGGTTATATTTATCATCCATATCTATATTTACAAAATATGTATTCCAAAGTATAATTTATACCAGTATAAAATAGTTTAAATTCAATTTTACCCATTGGTCACTTTTTATTAAATATTTTTAATGGAGTATTTTTCCCTTTTCAGTACGAGGTAATTTTTGACATTCGAAAACATTATGAGAAAAATGTTTTCTAAATTATACGGAATGAAAGTATTTTTATGTTTTCATAGTTGACTACTTATATGAAGATTAATTTAAAACATATCAATTATTTAATTAAATTATTTTCATTTTAAATTGTGTGGAATTTTGAGAAAAGAAAATGTTTTTCAAGAAGAAAGTATATTTTCCTCAAGAATTATTCTCATGTGTTTTATAAAAATTATTTTCAATATAAGATGAAATTATATAAATAGTTTTATGTTTTTATCCCTGTTATAACGATGATTTGATTTTATTTATGATGTAATTATTTTTTTGACATCAATTTTTTATATGGATTATTTTGGAATGATGTTTAAGGAAACTATTTTATTCCTTGGGGTATTCTATTATGAATTATTTATGTTTTGTGGAACACGTAAAAATGATTTTGTTATGATATAGGTGGTACCTATATCTCCATAAAATCCATTGGGTAATGATTTATATGTCATTGTATAGACATGGTTAAAGATAAAGTAAATGAGGTACAGTAATACAGGGATGGAACCAAAAGTAAACATAGTTATATAATGGAATTTGTCCTCTATGATGGTATTGGAAATGAGGCGTGACTCATATTAAATGATTTTATATAATTTTTTTATGATTAAACATTTCATGTCTTATGTTATGACTTTAGTGAATATTTTCATTGACTTTTCTGATCTTTTATGAATTATCCGATGAAATGATATCATGATATTTCATATATAGAATATGATTTCCAATATTTATGTTATTTTTTATTATGATTATGATATGATTTTTTTCAAGTTTATTTATCCTTACTATGCATCTGAACCCACCCTTTCTTCTATTTCTTTTACCTATGTCATGGAGAAGTATATTAAGTATGATATGTTCAAAAGGCATCTAGTTGTGACAAAATAATTGGGTGATAAAGAAGATGTCTTATGAACCAGTTTTTTATGTTTACACATTTTCTAAATACACTCTACCTATACAATCCTTTTTTTTCTTTTGTAATGAATATTCACCAAATTTGGTGTAATGTATATTTTTGTAAATTATGGGTTGTTACAATGGGTCTTATGAATCAAATATTACTAATTTTCCAATGGCATTCTATTACAATATCTTTGTTTGTCAATATTGATTGTGATTATTCTTCTGATAATAAAATCAAATTATGTGACTCTAAATAAAGTAATGAATTTATTATAATATATATTTTTCATAAAAATAAATATTTCCCATAATTTTACACTCTTTTTTTACTCATGGGTATAAAATACATTGTTTTTAAAAAATAAACTATTTCCCTCATCGATCGAAATTCAATTCTATTTCATGTCCATGTTTTCTAAAAATGATTTAAACAATTTTTTTACTATTATATAATAATTTTTAAATATTTTTTATCCTTTTTTAACAATTTATAAAATGGTTTAAAATGAATATTTTTTTTCTGAATAAGGATATTTTTTCATTTAACTAAAAATGTGAAAATATTATTAATTTTAACATAAATGGGTTGAATTATTTTTTCCTCATTCATGTACTCTCCATTGTTTAAAACCAGCATTCCATGTTTCCAAATTTATTTTAATATTATATTTTTTTAAGGTTTTATAAATTTTTATATTTAAATTATTATTTTTTTCAAATTGGAATGGTTATTTTCCCTAAGAAATGTTCCAAGGGATCTTTGAAAATCCTTTTTCATTAAATATGGCATCAATTTGAGGTTAATTTATCTTTATTAAGGATATAATCCAATAATTCTATCTTTATTATTTCTCTATACGGTTTATATATATGATGAAAATATTTATATGAATCCACTTCCATTTCTCTAGGTTATACTATGATAAATTGATGGAAAATTTTGAAACTAATTTCTATTCCATAAGTTATTCTATAATGAATTTATTATAAAACCCATTTATTTTTGTATGTTTTGATATGATGAATGTCCAATGATCTTGTGTCATATGTAGGTATGATTTTAATTATGTGATGTGTGGGACTTATAACTCCCTTTAATAAATTGGGTATAGATTGATCTATAATTAGATAAAGAGGACTAAAATGGGTAATGAATCGAGTTCAGTGAGGAAATATTTCTACTGCGTCTACCATGGGAGTGAACCATGACTACTATAATTGTTTAGGGAGTAAAATAATTCCACTTTTATAGTTTTGAAAATAATTCTTGATTTCTTAGGAAATTATTTTCTATGTTTATGTGTATATAAAACAACAATGTATTATGAAAATGTTGTGTTATTAAGTATTATGTTCTTTGATTCCATTATGATTAATGTATTATTAAGTATGAAGATTTGTTCCATGATTCATGTTTGTGATCAATGATATTCATTTTATGGTTTTCAATTATTATTCTTATATTCTCATTTCCTTATGTGCATGTTATTTTTTATTCTCCCTTATTTACCCCTATTGATCATTTGTGCACACATTTTCATAGGATACCTTTTACCATGTTCTGAATAATGTTATTATGAATGATATATGTATGAAGGGTAATGGTTATGAATAAATTATTGAGATATAATATAATTAAATTATGAACTAGTTGTTTATGTATCTATTTTTTCAGAGGACTAAACATATAAAATTATAGAATGGATCATTATGTGTTGTAATGAATATTAATCCATTAGGATGCAATATCTATTTACGAAATGGTCATGTAATTTCAGTTGGTATTAAATAAATTTTTAGTTAACATTTTCAAAATAAGATGAGAAAACATTAGTGTTATCCATGGGGGTATTTTTTAAAATAATTCTAAGGATAAATCAAAAAATATGAAAATATCTATGAATGTTGGTATATGATATATAGAGTGTTTTTCAAGTAATTACATCCCTTACTGGATACTAAAAGTGGATATAGATCAATTGTAGATGTAGCTTGGGTAAATAACTCTGAAAAGGTTACATGGGTCTTCGACTCTATTACCACCTAGTTCAAAAAATGGAATTTCTGCACACATTGTTTGATAGTCCTAAGGGGTATGTTCTCGAAATTCAAAAACACATTACAAACCATCATGAATGATTTCAACGGATGATGGCCAAAAATGACTTAGGTTTAACCACATTTTACATATATTGAATATAAGGTCTCAATTTCTTTGAGTTGTATTAATGATTGATCACTCTAATCAAGATTCCTGAAAGTCATACAAACCATTTTGGTTTTACTAAGTGATTGAAGATAGGATAATAAAGTTGGGTTGGTGATAGGTATGCTTAAAAATTGAAGAATCATAAATTGAATTAATTATATAAATTCCCTTATGTCATGAATATTATTTCAGAATATTAATTCTTATCCCCAACGTTTATATGTCGATTTATTAGTGAAGACCTTTTATGGTAAAATGATCACTTATCATGTCTATAATTCATCTCCCATTGATTGTTGTTGGAATTTTCATCCTTAGATTCTTGTTATTCCACTTATGGTAGAATTTAAATTTATCATATGCATGGATTTTATTTCTCTATGTGAATTACAAAACAATTTTCATGGAAGTAAAGTCATTATTGGAATTCCAAATCTACTTATTTTGGTCTATCAGTGTGATGATAAATATAAACGTTTTTTGTAAATTTCATCCATTGTATGGTTCATGATTCCCCTACAAAATGGGTGTTTATTTTATACGTTCTGTGAGAAAATCAACATCGATGATATGCTGATTGTGTGGGAATTTTTTACTGTATTATTAATTCTATTGATAAATATCCCACAAAATCATGTGGTTTAATTTTCAAAACAACTCTTACATTCTTCCACATCTAATTCAAAGACTCCCAATAAAATGGGCTTAAAATAGTTATAGAAATTGATGAATCCACTCTATGAGAATCTTGAAAAGGGATTTATTAAGACAAGAATGTCCCCTTAGGGTGATATAATTATATTTTATAGAATAAATATATATCTATGTGACATTGAATTGATTATTCAGATCAAAACAATATTAATGTCAAGAAAATGTGTCACATACACCGTATTTATGAACTATTCAATTAATTGTTCAAAGATATAAACATATCTAGGATTGAACTTCATTTTAGATATAATTATTTTTGGTTTAAGAATGACTATATACCCAAGAAATCATTTTTCTAATGGTATGGACACTATGAGTGTATAGTGTTTCCATTTTGTCTTATTATTCCACTATTATCTTTATGGATTTATTGAATAGATTTTTTAGATATTACCATAATCATTTTGGTAATATTTGTAGATTATTTTCTAATATATTCTATAATAAAGGTAGATAACTAAGATCATTTAAGGATTTCATTGAAGAGCCTAATGAATGAGAAGTTTTTTTCAAAATTTAATAAGTTAAAATTTTGAACTCAAAATGTTTTATTTTTGTTCATATATTTTCTTGTAAGGGTATATCATTGGATCCATCGTACATGAATGTTATTGAATGTTGGTCCATAAAAACCATGATGTTTATGATCTATATTTTTCTTCACTTGGGTGAACATTATATAATAATTTTGCAAACTTTATCTTTTTTTATTCCACATACCAAGTTATGTTTAATGAGATCCATGTCCTTTTAGATAGATGAATGTGAGGAAAATGTAATGTTACTAAAGAGAATATTACTCATTGCATCTGTTATTACATTGCCCTATAGTGAAGAAGGGTTGATAATATAAAGTGAAGCATCAAATATGGGATTTAGATGCATTTTATTACAAAATGATATGTTGATATCTTTTGACTAAAGATAATTGATAGTTCCTGGTCTAGTTAATCCACTCATGTTTTGGAGATAACTATGGTAATTTTGTCATTAATGATATTGGGGAATAGTCATTATGTAGAAATATTTGATATATATATTGATCATAATTATTTAAATTATATATTCACTTTGAAAGGATTAAACATGTTCTAGATAATATCATTGAAGATTATTAAGGATTATGACTGCCCAATACACTACCAACTTGTCAAAGAAATTAAGGAGGATGATTCATTGAGGTGAAATTATAATGATAGATTATATATGACGAAGATAAAAAAGATCCAATATTTCTAGATTTCCAAATGATGAATCTAGAAATTGTGAAGGAATGATAAAATTATATCATTCTTGTGTGTCTAACCGTCTATCTATGTGAATACTAATGAGGTTCATAAGGAAGATGTAGAGCTATAGAATAAGGTGATAAGTGTTCCCGAGTTCATCCTTGAATGTGATGGAATGAAAATCATTAAGAATATTGTCTGGGTTCCATCCATAAAATATTTGAAGAATGATCTATCATAAAAAGCACATAGTTTTTCAGTAACTATTCATATTAAAAGTAGAAAGATGTATATAGGTTTAAAAGTTTTTTTCCATTGGGATAGAATGATAAGATATATTGTAGCGTTTGTTTCATGGAGCATGGTATGTAATAAAGTTATTAATTAGATACAAAATTGTAATTGTATGTTACAATCACTATCAATACCCAAATAGAAATGGAAAAAAATAAACCTGTATTTTTCATTGGACTCAAAAAAACATTTAAATGGAAGAATATTTTAGGGGTTGTATTAAATATCCTTGTGAAGTCAGCTCACTCCATCGAATTTTATATAATATTTTTCCTTGGATCATATTTTCAACATATATAAATATAAATAAAGGAAGTGGAAAGGTTATATATATTACAACACTCTATTGTATCATATCAGGATCTAAAGTTTAGCACGATTTTTTGATAAGTATTCAATATGATTTGGATTTTGAGTTATGTTTCAACACATCTTATTATCATCAAAAAGACATCAAGTATTATAGATTAATTAAAACACAATAGGACATACTAAGATCTTATTCTATGGATTTTTATTGTGTTTATCATCAACACCTTCCTCTATTCGAGTTTTATTACAAAACTAGTTTTTACTAAATCATTCAGATGGATCCTTATGATGCCCTCAATAGAAAAAATGGTGGAACTAAAATGTGATAGTACAGATTTTTAAGAAGAAAGATATTGAAAGTTTAACAAGTAGAGGAAATAAAAGAGAATTTTATATCCATTCAATATTACATCAAGGCATCTCAATGGTGGTGAAAATTTTATGTTGAAAATCATCGATGTGATATATAGATTAATGTTGATGAGAAGGTATCCCTATGAATTTCTCCATGGAATATATTTATTATATTTGATATTAAAGGAAATTTTATCCCCTGATATAGTCTTCAATTAATTATTCTTGATCAAGTAGGGATAGTTTCTTATCACACATAGCTTCCAGAAAACCTCTCTAAAGTCCACAATGAGTTCGTTATGTCTCTCCTAATGATATTCATGCTTAATCCTTCACATATACTGAACATAGAGGTAATATTAATGTATCATGATCCTTCCTAACAAGAATAAATTTTTTAAATAATGGATCATAGAGAAAATGTTCTATGAAATAAGACCACTCATCTGGTTAAGGTTTTATGGTAAATTTTCCAACATGGGGAAACTATATAGAAACCTGAGGATTTGTTAAGGGAGAAATATCCTATTTTTTATATTACAGTGATAGAATTTTGAGGGACAAATACTTTTAATAGGATTATAATGTAACATTAATATATTTTATGAAATTGTTTTAAATGATTTTCATTTCATCCATATTTTGAGTTGCATGCAACATAGTGTTTTAATGAATCGTGATAAACTATTAATATTATTATTTAAAAAATCTAGTTATAAAATAAAAAAATTTGGCAGTATTTATATGAGTAACCAAATTTTTAAAAATAAGTATTAATTTTTTATATAAATAATACGTATAGATAGAAGGTACTTATTTTGAGTAAAGTATTTATATAGTTCAAAAATACATTTCCCTAATAAAAAATGTTTCATTATCTTTTTGTTAACAATCAAATTATTTTTATTCACTTTTAAAAGAATTTAAATACAAAAATTAACTTCAATTTTTGAATAAAAATATAAAAATTATCTTAGGGTGAATTTTTTAGATTTTAATGAATAGTTTGATTTTTTTAATGAATACTGAAAAGTTAATTTTTTATAAAAAATTTAATTTTTTTATTAAATAATTTACAAGTTATATATTTTTTTAATATGTTTCTAAAATTAAAATTAGGCCAATTTTAACATAGTTAATTAAATTTACTTTATTTTAATATATTTCATATTAAATATTGATATTAAAACATTCCATACTTATTAAATCTTTTTCTATGGAAAACTATTTTTTTATCGCGTATGTGGGTTTTTTTAAATCAGATTCTAAAATTATTATGAATTGAATTTTAAAAAATGTATTCCATATATTTAATAATAATGATAAATATTTTATGATAATTTCAACATAATATTTTATCATAATGAATAGGAAAATAGTAAATATTAATTAATGCAGCTATGGTTAAAATGGGTTTACTGAGTGTTAAACAAAAAACATAATGATTAACATGTCCTAAAAACGTGTAAAAATTCTATTTTGTGGAAATATTTCATCCTGAACTCATATATGTTTTCTTAATGAAACATTTTGGATCTTTTTTCATTCTTATAAAGTGTTTATAACTTTTACCTTCCAAAAATTCCATGTTTGTCCTCTCCAACACTTTTTAAAGGGTCCCCCCTCACCTCTGCTCTTTACACATAAAAAGCCATTTGGTTGATATAAAACCTTCCCAAATTAATGTTTTTTACCTCCCTCCATAAATCCTATAGTCTATATATTTATTATTAAACTCTCTGATGAATTATTTCGGTGCTATCCAATGGAGGTTGTCTGAAGAAGTGGTACCGTTTTTCAACGAGTGTATTTATTTTACTTATTCTTCAATATCCATAATGTATTATTAAATTATAAATATATAATGAAAATAATATCTCATTTAAACAAATATATAATTATTATTAAGTAATAACCATAATTAATCTTCTATTCCAATAGATGGGAAGTGAAATAGTTGAATGTGAGTATAGTGGACTACCACCTCACGAACCGTTGTATTTCCTTTTCCATCACCACCTCTCATATATAGATATAATGATTGATTTAATCTTTATTTATGATATTTAGGAACTATTTATACTTATCTAATTATAATATAACATATGCCTTTTAACCTTCTAATCCATTGAAAAGCAATGACATCACTTGTGCCTATTTGTGGACTACCTTCTCTACGAAGATATATGATATGTTTTTCATTTTATTTTAACATGGATGGTAATAAAGATACTTTAAATGAATATATATGCTACATATATTTGAATTAAAAATTATTCTATAAATTTTATCTAATATTTACATTTCTTTAATTCTATCTATCAAGAAAATGGAATGAGTTTTCATGCTTATGTACGGCATACTGTCTCCATGAATAGTGTAACTCGTTTTATACATATAACTTTAATCTATTACTAAAAATAAATTTAAAATGTATATATATGATATTAATATCATGGTTAAAATTTTATATATTATTAATCCATGATCTATGTAAAAATAAATAAAATATGAAACCAAAACATTCATAAAAAACAATGTTCCTATTACCCGAAACATGATTTTAAAAAAGAAAATGTAATAAATGGATAGTAAAATGTCCTTAGTAAATAATATGGGGTATAATATATATTAATAAGGATCTAAAATAGATTTATAATAAACAAATATTTATTATACATGAGGATCAAAAGTTTTCAAAGTAATCTTATACTTGTGTTAAGGGTATTTTCGTATCACTTTAATTTTTGTGGGACATATGCCATATTCACCACTTTTTTATTATTTTTGTTGTATATTCTAAAAATAATTGTATTTTATGATGAATAATATGAATATTATTGGTATTTTAATGTCATTATAATTTTATTCTTCCATGTTTCTTATGATTCAAACATTAACAATGTGGTAATGGTTTTATGTTACAATCTATTTTTTTATCAATATTGTTTATGATTGTGATTCCAATGATGAAATAATATGATATAACTATAATGAAACTCCTAAATTTTCTTATCCAATGGTTATTTATTGAAAATAAATTTATTTCCCTTCATTTTCCCCACTTTTTTACTCAATGTTTTAAAAACAAATTTTATGAAAACAAACATTATTTATCAATTCATTCAAAAATCTATCATATTCAATGTCTATGTATTGTAAAAGTGTTTTAAATAAATTGTATGCTATTATCCATTTATTTTATCAAGAATTTTTTTACCCATTTTTTATTTTTATTTTGAAAATGGTTAAAAAGGAGACTTCGTATTGTTTTATGAACAAGTGCCTTTTGACTTTTTTCTAAAAAATTAGAAAGAAGTATTGTATTATTGTTAAAAGAATACATTTTATTTTCATTAATTGTGACATAACAATGATTTAAAAAATCTAATAAATGATTCAAAATTTAATTTTAACGAAAATTGATGATTTATTTTTTAATGAATTTTTATATTTTAAATGTGTTCTTTTAAAGGGGAAAGGTTATATTCCCCAATATATATTCCAAGTGATCATCCAAAGTAATTTCCCATATATGGTGACATCCATATATGTTACATAAGCATTACTGGGTATATAATTCAATGATATTATTCTTTTTATTTATTTTTATGGTTTATATTTATGATGATAAGATGTTTATGAAACCCATTCATTTTCCATGTTTTATTCTTTTATAAATTAATAAACTGATTATGAAACATATTTCTCTTCCATGAGTTATTATCTGATGTAATTTTTATGAAACTTATTTCTTTTAACATGTTCTGGTATGATGAATGTTTTATGATCATTTTGAATATTTATTTATGATTTTTATTATGTTATAGGTGGGACCTATTTCTCCATATAGTTAATTTAGTAAAAATTTATATCCCATAAGATAAACAGTACGGGAATGGGGAGAGAACCATGTTTAAAAAGGGACATTGTCAACTATGATAGTCTTGGGAGTGAACATTGACTTTTATGATATCATGGGGAGTGAACTCATTCTACTATGATCATTTTTTCAATGATCCTTGACTACTAATGAAATTATATTCTATGATCGGTTATATTCCAAAAAACTATTTCTTCTTTCAATGTTAATTGTTAATGGCCCAAGTTCTTTGTTTCCATAATGACTCATGTTTTTTCATCAATCTATTTAAAAACCCAATCTATCTTTTCATAGACAGAGCCAATGTGATTTACTTTAGAGAATTTTATTTCTTCTTTTTTCAGTATATTATTTCCTTTAATACATATATTCATCTCTCTTATTATTTACTAGATTTTTATATTAAATTTCATTATTAATAAAAATATTCCCCCTAGAATCACACACTATCCTTACAGTTGCAATGTTTTTGTTATTCAGTGTATTTTCCTTTGAACTTACAGAGGTTTTGATATCATTAATTATAGATTTCTACATTTTCATGAGTAAAAGTATATTCAAAATTCCAAAATATGGTATCATTTTCAAATTGAATAATCTTTTATATATGGTACTAGTATAATCTCACAAGAATTAAATTATAATGAACTTATTTGTTATTTTAAGGAATCCAAGTAGAAAGGAATATTGAATATTAATAGTTCTATTTTCATCTATTTTTTAAAGAATATATCTTAGATCCACACAAAAGAAATTCTAAATTATTGATATAGATGAACCTTCTTATGAACATTCAAATTCTTGTGATAAATATTACAAATTTCCTTTTCACTTATAAAAAATCAGTAAAAATCTAGTTGATTGTGTGAAACAAATAGTGATTCACCATCTAATGGTATTCCAAATACATTCAAAAACATCTTCAAAGACATTATATACAAATAAAAATAATAGTAAATTTAACACTCTATTCACATGTATCATATTCAAAGGATATGGTAGAATAGAAATACAAATAAATCCATTGATAAGAAAAATAAAACTTCTTAGTAGGTAGTGAAATTGATTTCCATCCGTGAAATTGAATAATTAATTTAGGTAGGGACTCTTGATTATTATACCGGTTTCTATAAACTAATATTTTTGGAACAATCTCTTTTGAATCCATATCCAAATAATATTACATTACTGATTGGAAATCATGATTTTTAGGGTCCAGGGTAATTTTTATAAGGCTTCATAGAAAATAACTATTGAGAAAATATAAGTGTCTACATAGCTTTATATAAAAATGTTATTATCCTTAACCATTGATATCAAAGACCATGGATCATTAAATTTTCTTCCAACAAAATAATATTGATCATTTAATCTCAATTAATATAAATAAATCCAAAATATCATAAAAATATTGGTTACCACTTGGGTATAAATTAATCTATGGAAAAAGGTAGGAAAATTAGAATTCTCTTATCGATTTAACTGAATTATAAAAAGTAAAAAATTTATAAATAAATTTTATACAATAATATATCATTTGATGTGTACATCATGTAAAAATATTCTAAAAGGATTGATTCTAGACTATATAAAAGATTTTATCATATATTTTTCAACTTCTGTAATATATATTGTACTAACATGAAAATTTGGAACAATTCTATATAACCAATGTCCCCTCAAAATTTTTTAGTATTTTTTAAAAAATAACAAACTATCCCAAATGTTTCTAGAATTGGTACCTAACAGTTCATGCTAAAACTAAATCAATCATTTCGTACCCAAATATTATTGGATCTAGAAGTTATTTAAAATGAAACATTATGTATCCAAATTTTCATAAGACTTGTATACTATATAGTATCATGTTACCTAGAAATAATTATTTTGGATGATTTAAAATATTTCTTCTTTCATGGAGAGCATCTACTCTTCCAATGACCTCCCATTTTATATTTAGTTCCCATGGTTGATGTTTTCAAGAATAAAAGTTTCATTGAAAATATAACTAAGGAAAATAATTATACTAGATTCTTGATTAATATTTAAGGAGATTTATAAATTATATAAAAATTTTAGTATTCTCCCTTTTGGCAGTAAAATTAGATAACAACTTCATCAGACTATCAATTTTATATTTATTTTTACAACCTTTCATTTATCATCAATTGGAAGTGAAAATAAAACATATTTATCTATTAACTAAGATTTTATCTTCAAAATTTCCTCAAAATATTTGTAAATTTATACCTTAATCTAAGTGTATTTATTTATAAATTCAAAGTATGTGTTCTCCACATCTGTCAAGTAATATATCATTTGTTCAATTAATGGTGAATTTTCATCATTATCATTAAAAGTATAAATGGAATATAAAGACAGGTTGAGAAGAGATTCATTGACATTTCCCATTAATCATAATTCATTCTATGTAATTTTATCAAAGAATCCATTGGTCATTTATTTATCACCACTGTCGGTTACATTATTATAAGATGATACCCCATTAGCACTCTAGGTTTTGATTCCTTTAACAATTTAATTCTCATTAACATAAATGATCTTCTAGATTCCTTTAATTTTGATTTTAATATTATCCATTCTATCTTAATGTGTCTAGTATTATTGTATTCATACTAGATCATATCTTAGGATTAATTCTACTCATTTCATCTTTTGGATTGATCATACCTATATTTTCTATACTTCAAATTATTTTTTCATAAATTCATCTTCTAAAACATTTTTCCCATATTCTAATTGAATAGATAATATTATTCTTCATAGAATTCCATATAACATTCAATTAAATAATTTATAAAATTATTCTTTGATGTATTTTCCTTTTATGAAGTGTATTAAGAAGAATTTGAAGTGAATGTAACATTATTATTCTATTTCTATTTTTCTATATCTCAATTTAACCTATTCTCATTTTTAATTATGGTTCTAATGAGATCATATAGACTTATCTTCATAATATTCTTATTATCATCAATACATGTCCAATTCAATTCCCATTATTTCTGGATAATGATAAAAATATTATCCAATAACTAACTATTTATAATTTCTTTTTCTCCAAGAGATCATATTCTATTAAAAATATTCATAATTCTCTAATGAATTTGATAAATAGTATCTCCATGAATAGAATAAAATCCTTGATATACTAGACATAAAATTTACCATCAAGTTTCCAAAGCCTTCAAACTTCAGAAATGAATAAATTCATATTTCTTCTCGATTCTATAATTCATCTCACTAGAAGAAATATTACAATAAATTTTTTTATTCATAAAACATTGGAGGTTATTCAAGTATTTTTAATTTTATTGATACTCATCCATCACCACTCAAGTAGAATTCATAATATCTTTCTTCTAAATAGTAGAATAACCAACCAACATCTTATTATTATCCACAATAATAATAATGAAATATTAATGCATTATATCTCTCTTTATTAATATTGGTATGGGTCTTTTGTGGAAAAACCTGAAAAGGACGTAACTGTAAATAAAATAATTAAATAAAATTATTTTATTTAAAATCATAATAACTCCTAAATGGTAACTCATATTGGAAATTTGGGACCACTGTTAGGTTCATAATTGGGTGTTTTCATTAGGAATGGCCTACCATCAGCTGAAGAGGGTTGGCTGTGAAGGTATGTTTTTGGATGCGAACATCATTAAAATATTTTAATAAAAATATTTTTAATGTGACTACTCATTGAAGTTATGAAGAGACACAGCATCACTGCAACATTGTGACTCAGTGATCCGGCAACGTGGTGACATAGTAATACTGAAACACATGTAACGCTAAAACATGTTGATGTTAAAACACATCATTCCTCATTAACTGTTTGTAGAGATACATGGTGACGATAATTAATCATTTTATGTGATCTTGGAGGAGGGCCTTGGAAGCTTCCCCGCGTTGGACAATAGTGAATGAAAATGAGTATCGAGGATTAGTGAGACGGTGGGTTTTGAGGACTCTCAAAAAATCACCAACGATGGTCAAACCAAGATGTCGACCAATCCAAACTCCCAGGTATGGGTTTTATTTCTTTGTGATTTCCCTATTCAAAGTTCATTCATTCTAAACAATTAATGTGGACCAACCCACAAACAGGTTAATCTGGGGGTTGATCATTCTTGTTGTATTGGTGTTCTATTGTGGGGGTTAAATTGGAATTAGATGTTTGTGATGTTTAATTCATTCTTCATAATCCTTCTAATAAGAAAGAATTTGGGACAATGTGAATACATGCATGGATCCTTTATTCTATTGTTGTTGTGTGTCTACTTTCCCCCCTCATTGTTTACTTTCTCTGTGTTATTTGGTTTGAAATGAGTGGATTGATTTTGGTTCCATATATTTATGGTGAAACAATCCTGAGTTTGAGGATCAGATGTCGTAGTGACCCCATGAATGTGTGACGGTAGGCACAGCTAGAGACAAGCCCACCAACAGAGAGGTCGGTGGTGGATGAGACACCGGCCCGGTAGCATGGAAAGGCCCATCGAATGGCCCCTGACATGGGATATGGAGGTTAAAAACCTTAGTCCAGGAGATACCATAGTGGCAGAATGACCATCTGTAGGAGGTCGCAGGTGGTGGCGGTGCTAGGCGGTCGTCGGCTCGGTAGCAGATGGAGGGGAGGACCACGGTGGCACTATTGTGGGCCGATTGCAGGATACACGGCCAGGCAGATGACTATGATAGGAGGCCACAATGGGTAGATGTGTCTAGCCATATATAAATTAGATAGAAGACCCATCATAGTTCCACATGTTGGTTTCTGATCACATGGAATGACCATGTCAAATCCAGACTGACCGCATTTACTAGAGGAGAAAATTGGCACATGGTCAGGTGACTGTGTGACCAGGATGGGACACGACCAGTGGGGACATGTTGGGGTGTATGTGGCCCAAGCTTTCAAAATGATATGGGCCCAACAGGGGTTGGCCAAACCCAGTGGGTCGGGCTGGGTTGGTCGGACAAGGTCAGACCAGACAGGGACACAACTAACCCTTTTTTAGTAAAATTCCTATAACATCAAACTGTTCATCCATTTGGTGAATCATTTATGATGTTAAGACCCTTTAAATAAGGCATTTCTTATGATATACTCTATGTTGGATTTTTGGTAGTTCACTTTCGACCTTCGGCTCAAGGATTAGGCACTCCAGGTACAATTGCATAATGAGAAAAATCATGTGTCTAGTTGTGACATGAGGACTACATGACTTTATGAATATATAACATCGGTTCTAAGTGACTCATCAGGTCAAAGTGACTCATCAAGTCTAAGTGACTCATGGGGTCTAAGTGACTCATCAGGTCTAAGTGACTCATAAGGTCTGAGTGACTCATCATGTCTGAGGGAGTCATTAGGTCTAAGTGACTCATCGATTCTAAGTTGACTCATTGGGTCTAAGTGACTCTTTGGGTCAACGTGATTCATTATGTCTAAAATGACACACTAGGTCCAATGTGACTCATCAAGCCTTTAGTGACTCGTACAGTCTAACGTGACTCACTGTAACGACCCAAACATTCATTAATGAAAATTTCACTTGATCTAATTAAATTTATTATTATGCAAAATGGTTATATAAAATATTCACTTCTTTGGTATTATGTTTTTGGATTTTTAAAATATTGTTTGGAATTTTGATCATTTCTAAAATAGCCATTGAACAATTATGACATGGCACCATTGCACACCTTACCCTAAGGTCGTATGTGGGGGTTATATGGGTTTATGTAACATTACCTTAGCATTATGATTATGTGCATAAGTATTTGAATATAATATAGAATATAAATTAATTTTATTATTGTTACATTGTAAATAGTTTTTTAAGCATAGATAGTTTTTTTAGTTAATATTCAACTGGGAAATATACCAGGAAAGTCTGTTAGAGGTAGGCACCTGACTATTTATTAAAGAAAAAGAATAGAACAGAAAACACATATCGCAAATCAAAAGCTGATTACATCTCATAAACATCAAAACCATCACACCCCATATTAGAGCCTCCTTCTGCAGTGGTCATCTCCCATTCTGAGCTTTCATAGTGTCCTAGGATCTTGGCATACTTCCTTCACAGATTCAATTTCTCCAATGAGATCAACTCCTATGGAGATTGTTTGAAAGAGGATCTAGTGGACAGGGGCTTCGACAACTTAGAGTAGTCCTTCTTCGTCCTTCGTCTTGTTGTGGTGGACACCTCATTTATAGATTTCCTCATCCCGTCCTTGAGAGCCTCACAATATGAATGTTTCATTGTAACATTTTCCTTGTCACTGTCCAAAACATCACCACACTTTCCAGTAACGAGAACATCATGGAAACCATCCTCCACCGCTTTGGTCAGTTCATTGCTCCTGGTACAGTCAAGCAGTGACTAACATGGTGGCTGCCCTCCAAAATCTTGGCTAGCATCCACCTAAATTGGTGCATCAGTCAGGATAAGCTGAATATTATAACTTTACTTCATTAAATCACCCACCTCCACTTGATAAACTTCTGCAGGTTGCCCCATTTCACCAATCACTTCATCCTCATTCTGAATTTGTTTGTCGGATTCCACAAACTCAGTCTCCAATCCTTAAAACCGGTTCCCCATGGACACCAAGGACATCATCTCAATAGCTCATCCACAGACTCCTGAATCCTCCAATGGTAGATGAACATAACAATCCAGGACAGTAACACAAGTCCTACCATCTTCAGCTTCCATCGAGGACCCCTGCCTCCTATTGCTCACCTTGCCACTGCTACACTTCGGCACCACACCAGTAGCTCCATCAAACGATCCACCTTCCTGGCTGCGTCAATAGGAGCATGACCATCATCAATTACACCTGGATACTTCCATCTCTCCCCTACAACCATCGGTATTCCTGATTCCATTCCAATAGCAGTAATACTTCTTTCTGCAGTGTCCTGGACACCATTCCCCCATTGCAGGTCCTGTCTCATCTGGTTTAACACCACAGACACAAGAGGGATTGCAAATATTTCACCTGGATTAACAACTACAGCTCGGGGGCCAAGTCCTGTATTTCCTACCCGATCATTAATAGCATAGATCCACCTCCTATCACCGGGTTTGCCTACTCTTTTCTCCATTCCTGGAGACCTCCTGCTAACACCTCCACCATGACACCTATCATCTAAATGGACCAACCTATTACAGGTAGTGCAATATTCAATCCACGAATCATACACCAATGCCTAATTTGATCTGAATTCTTGGCCCACCAAAATCCAGACCTAGTCAACCGGCGGTCTCGATATATCCACCTAAACACACAATCGAGGATATATCGGATGAGTCACCGTCGCTGTTCGAACATCAGAGCACAAGAATCACCAAACTAGGTTCCCAATCATGCGTATAATTGTAGGGTTTTGGAAAGATAAAAGAAAGTGATGGAGACTTACCCAAATCAGGATGGTGGTCGGATCGCGATACATACAGAGATCAGACATCCATCGCAGGAGAAGAAATTTACAACTGTTGCATCTCCTGCGTGCACCAGACCATGCACATATCAAAAGAAATATATTTTGATAAATTAATTGATTTTTGAATTAAATAATATTTTAATAAAATGTTATTATTATTAAATTAATTTTTGTTAAGTATAAATGATCATATAATTTTTATAAATACAATTGTAATTTTTAATAAGGTTTGAAAGTTGTTTTTGTCAAAGCCCATGAATTTTTGATAAATGTAAATTTTTGTTTTAATAGTGAAAATTCACATATTTTGTAAATTATTTGGTTAAATTTAATATTATATTTGGAATCAAGATTTCGAAATTATCCAATAGTGAATTTTTTATAATTTTCTGAGATAGTCGAATATTTGGGTAAAAATTAAATATTTTTCAAATATATAAGGTGTTTTATGAAATCATAATGAACCAATAGTGGGGTAAAACAATATTATAAAAATTATGTTTGGCCAAAATATGATTTACCATTAAAATAATGTGATTTTATGTTTATTTTATTTATTTTACAAAGCCTTAGTGGACCCTCCAAAACTTATAATCATTTCAGTTTTTTAAATTGATTTCCTTGAGAGTGTGACTCACCTCCACATAAGAAACACTATTATTTTATGAATTTCTGACATTGAACATATAAAATATATTTTTTCACTCCCCTTTGGAAAAAACCATTGAAAAACCCATGAGATGGTTGATGGTTTTGATTAGATTAATGTGTGGTGTCCAAAACCTAAATAATAAATAATTCCCCCTCATTTCTGATATAAACCCACCAAAGCTCCCACTTTCTCTTCACTAAAAGCATTTTATGTTCATCTGACCTCTTCCCTCCTCTCTCTATAATCCTCCCAAGGCACCTCAATCTTCCAATAATCCTCTATCAAGCCCCTCCCAAGCCTTTGGGGTCACACTTCCATGTAAGGGATTCCTTATTTCCTCATTTTATCTGTGTTTCTTAATATTGTTATGTCATTTTATATTTAATTATAAATGTTTGGGTATGATTTAGAACCACCCCCATACTTCCCTATAAATTTTTGAATGATTAGAGACCCATTTTCGCTCCCATTAATTCCTTCCATGTACATCTATTACCATGCTGAAATTCCATAAGAAATTTCTCTCTCCTTATTTACATTCATGAAATTATTTTATATTATGCATCACAATTCCATTAAAAATGTTGTTATATTATGTCTCATGATCCCCATACTGTCCATTTAATGTATTAATGATGTGATATCCCTTTCATTCTCATCAAACCATTTTAATAATTTTTATTTGACTTCGTTATGTTGCCGAAATTTCACCAAAATACCTTACCGAAATCATTGTGTATTGAATACCATACTCACTCCTTTATTAAGGGTATACAACATTATGATCATATTCTTGTTTATTGAGTATTTAAATTTATTTATTCCATATATCTTATTTTTGGAATGAATTATAATGTAAATGAATCCATGTTGTATGATCTATGCGGAAAACTTATGCGTGAAATGAAATGATTATGAAGGGTGCACCGTAATAGCACTCCAATACATTGGGTAAAGTAAAGTATCATGAAACTTCATGTGAGATGAGTGTTTAATAATGATAATTAAAGTGAAACAAGGGTTTACTCATGCTTCATGTGAAATTAGGGTTTACTCATGCTCCATGTGCAATGAGCCTTAGCTCATGCTAATTCAATGTCAAATGTGGTTGCAACATCTCCATGTTATGATTATCATACTTTATCAGCCTTTATGTTCATGTTTATATTGTTCTCCATTGATATACCTATTGTCTAACATGTAGGGTATTTCTCATATTATTCCAGGCTTATTCCCTTAATGGGATTTATAGTTCACCCCTTTCTTATGTATTTCCTCAGGTAATCCCATGGTGTGTTAAGTACGAAGGCATGTTGTGGTCATGCAAATGAATTTTTCAATAAAGATGGTGTATTTCATGTTTTATGTTGTTATTCAATGATCCTAAGCCCCCAAAAAAGTATACCTTTCAATAATCTATGTTGTACCAAGTGAAGATATTATCTAATAAATCATGTTTATGTGTGTAATAAAAAGAAGGGTTGTTATACACATGAGGTATAAAGTGAATCTCCGGGTCAAAGTGACTCACCAAGACCAACTACCTCATCCTACTGGGTTTTTTTTGGAAAACGTGTGACCAATATTTACATAGGAACCTATCCCCTATCCAGGAAGATAATTCCAATAGGGCTAGGATGTCCCCTACTGAGCCCCAGGCGTCTGACCCCTTACCTGCATATCGGTACTCCTTGTCTTAGAGAGACTAGATATCTCTAGGATTGTGACACATTGAGACCATATGTTCCCTTGAATACTTTTTGTAGACTTTTTCCATATTCTTACTATTAGATATATTTAGTGGTTTGATCTTTTAAAATCGAGCATACAATAAGCAGGACCATATAGTTAGTAGTGGATGAGGAGCTGCATCATGGAATCCATTATGAGTATTCCTGGATGTTCTTATTATATGTGTTGTTAACTTATACCCATGTTGAGAAGACTGCATCATCTTATTGGATTTTTCATTTTCGTATTTTACTTTTTGTTTCGGGGTGAACTACTGAGTATTGTTTTACTCACCCCTACACGTGTTTTTCCATCATGTGTCATGTCTTGTTCATAAGGTTGACTATTTGTGGTTGTTCCAGGTAGACCAGGGATAGGTGGGTCCTATTGTGACCAGACAAACTGAGGTTTGATCCAGTGTCTTACAAATAGAAGTCTAGTGTCGTACCTTAGAGTTGGATCAGTTGGGGTTTTTTGCAGATGAGCATCAGTACATGGGGTACATACTATTTATCTTTGGTGGGAACATATTATTTCTCAATTTTACTTTACTACTTCACTTTATATCATACTATTTTGTTGGGTTATAGTGGTATTCATGCTTTTTATTTACTTATTGTTTTTACTTTCCATCACATGTGGCTATGATTTGGGTGTGTGTGTACTGGTTCTTTTGAAAATTCCTACCATTTGGGGGATATGCCTACTCAACGCTAGACACCATCCCCTAGCTTATTAGAGGTAGGATTGGGGTAGTAACGGAACGTGCCCCGAGGTATGGGTTGGGAAAGAGTGGAATTAGAGGTGGTTAGTTCAACTTAAGGACTGATAGTCTTTGAGATAGGTTTTGGGAAACCGTGTTAATTTTTTAGAGTTCGGCTTTCAGGTCATGGAGTCCAGTGTTGGTTTGGTGGCTGATATATTTGTACACCAAGAATCTGGACAACTGAATTCTAACTCGATACATGAAAACAGTAGTTGCAGGGGAGAATATAAAGGCAAATACATCATATAGGAATGTGATGTGTTTTCCATGTCATTATGGATTCATCTCAGAATGTATACTCTTTTGATCATGATACATCCTGTTTTCCATTAGGATGTGTTCATGATGCCTAAAAGAATGGTTTCTACATCAGGATTAGGAGTTTGGATTTTGTTCTCGATGAGGCCTCCCTAATGGGAGCTAGTCACAGAGCAGTTTTTCTTCAAGATAGTCAGTATGTGATAGTTTTTTCTAATGATCAATTTGCAGAACCACATCTAGGGGTTTAGGTAGATGGAGCTTTCGAAAATGATTCATGGATGGATATATCAGTGTTGGGTGATGATGTGTGGGGTTCTATTGGGTATCATAAGATTCGGAGATAGAGATCTCCTGGGATTCAAGATCATTAGGACCTACCAATAGTAGGTGTGCCATTTAATTTGCAGAACTATAGGTTTCTTCAAATGTACTCTGGGTGTGCTAGTTTATATAAGGATATTATTTTCTGTACTTCTCAAAAAAAGGGAATCACTCATGGGATTGTCCCAAAATTCATGATGTAGTCAGTGAGGAAGTTAATGAACCACCAAGGAGGAGGAAATGAAAAGAGAATAAAGATATATAAGGCAGAATATGTTGGAGGAGAGTTGGGTATGCAGTAGGAGATGGTCGTCATTTTGACATGTTGATGATGCCACCTCCAGGTAGACATTTATTGAATGTTTGAACTGGAAGATAGGGGAGGATACATATTCCAAGTATCGAGGCCTATAATCCCTAGACTCTAGGAATGGTTCAAGGTACACTCTATGTCTTTATAATTCAGTTATAGTATTGATTCACACTTGTACTAGTGATTTTTGTCCCTTCTACATTTCCATCATTGATACTTAGAGATTCCTATTAAATCATTGAATTCAACCTCACATTTGGAGAATACTATTCATGGAGACCCAATTATCACACACTGGTACTGATAGTGTGACCTGACTCTTGGAGGTGAGTGTTTCGGTTGGGATCTCTTGGTAGTAACTTCGAGGCCTTACTATGTAATTATCGGTGTGGACTAGTATTTTTAGTTCATGATTAGATTGATTGTTTTAGGCAAAGGGTGCAGTTCATCCACAGTAATGGAACTAGATATCACTATATCGGTAAAGGGTAAATCATTGTATATCTTAATGGATTCAGGAAGATGAGGGTGCAACTGATTTCTATTATTTTGTCTACTCAATCCTTATTGTAGTGGGTGTTATGAGTACTCAAGTTTCTTATAATGGTGGTGGAATATAAAGAAGTATTCCTTAATGTTGTTCGAGATTTACGTCCCTGCCAAGGGTTAGACATCTGCATTGGTCGACACCCTGAGGTGCTACCGATATTAACACCATTTGATCAAATGGCTCCTGAAGAACTTCATGAGTTGGGGTGAAGATGTTGGACTTGTAGAGGAATGGCTTAGTAAGACAGAATGTTTCAACATGGGTATCCCGAAGTGATCTATGTTAATGAAATCATATTTTCATTAGAATCCAGGTATGGGGAACATGACACCCTAAATAATGGCCCTAGACACACACCGAGAGCACCAACTTCAAGTGAAGCTCTTAAAGTGTAAGTTAT
This sequence comes from Viscum album, assembly GCA_963277665.1. Lineage (NCBI taxonomy): Eukaryota > Viridiplantae > Streptophyta > Magnoliopsida > Santalales > Viscaceae > Viscum > Viscum album. The sequence goes on from OY728159.1 coordinate 729,450,043, forward strand.
GGGTTCAAATAGTCTATTTTTTCTAGGATAGGTCATCTTAGAGACATGATAAACAGTGATTCCAGTGAAGGTTGATATGGAGTTTTAAAATTACTCCCATATTGGTTTAGTAGAAGTGGTCTTCTCTTTGGAGGTGTAGAGATTCTACCTGATGGGCGAGCGATTCCTCGCCTACATCGATCACAAGACTCACAATTATGTATTTTATTAGAAGGATAAAGGCGTCAGACAATGGTTATTCTTAGAGTCCCTCCATGACTATAAATTAGTGTTTTAAATACTTCAAGGAAGAGAAATGATTAACTAGATTCTCTCAGTAGGAATCCAGTTAAAAGTTAATGAATGAGGCATCAGAGTAGTTTTCCTTGTGCTATCTTTAGTGGATGGAGATGAAGATAATTATCTCTAGTCATTGGTTTTTATTCATACACTTCTAAATGATTCATGGAATCACAACTCTGTGATTCCAACGGTAAGTATAAACATTCTCAGTTATCCATATGGAATTCTCCTGATGGATATTCATATGGTTTGGAGCATGTAATTATTTTCAGAGGATGTTTAGTTGTAATAGTGGTTGCCTAGAGTGATGAGAAGCATTGAGATATACATGTGGGTGATAAGGAATACATCGAATATGAAATAACATGTTGAAGCTAGGATTAATATTGAGATAAATTCATAACGCTTATTTGAATCAGTATCGCAGTTTTTCAACTCACTCTGTTAATCCCCATATGTTGGTTAGGGGTTGGTCCTTCTATTTCTTGGGGTACTATGATGGAAGTGGAAATATTCATGTATAACCCCTTTTCATATCATACTATAAGGTTTGATGGACGTAGACGATGGAGTGACTTGGGTTGAGCACCAAATGAAGATCGATGATCCTTTATGGAAAATATCTTCCCTTTGTGCTGGTCCAGAGGTAGAACGGGTATCTTAAGAAAAACACATGGGAGTAGGAGACTCAGATTCAGGCTCTATACTCTCACCATTTTTCTTAGGTAGACTTTTTTGGATTTTAAAGGTATTAAATACTTAAGGTGGGGATAATTTAATGACTCGTATTTTCCAGATTCATTTTTTAGAAATTTCATGGGAAAATTATGAGACCAAGTGTCGAGACTGCATATGATTTCAAGGCCCAGTGTGCCCAGAAAAATATGTCAAAAAATGAAATGTTTATCAGTACATGCACCTGTGAATTTTTTGAATGAAGTGAAATAACTTTTAAACGGTTTCCCAAATTAGATATTCAAGAGCACCATTGAGCTTGGTGTAGTGGGTTTACCCAAATATATACTTTAGTTTAGTCGGTGCAGATCTTTTGTGGAAAACCACGAAAAGGATGTAACAAAAAATAAAATAATTACATAAATTTATTTTAATTTAAAATCATAATAACTCATAAACAGTAATTCAGATTGGAAATATAAGATCATCATTGAGTTTGTAATGTGTTGTATCCATTAGGAAATACCTAATATCATCCAGTGTGGGCTAAATATGAAATTTAGTTTTTGGACACAACCATATTTAAAATATTTTCAGAATTTTTTTTAAATATAACCATTATCTGATATTATGAGTGGAATATTATGGCTATATATGACATGGGGACTATGTGAATTTAATATCACATGAACCTCGGTATAAGTGACTTATTGGGTCTAAATGACTCATCGAGTCTAACTGACTCATTGGGTTTGAGTGACTCCTCAGGTCTATATGACTCATCAGGTCTAAGTGACTCATCGGATCTAAGTGACAGAACGGGTCTGTTTGACTCATCAGGTCTCACTAACTCATCATGTATAAGTGACTCATCAGGTCTAAGTGACTCATCTAGTCTAAACAGACTCACCAGTTCAGAAGTTAATTATTGGGTCTTAAGTGACTCATCGAGTCTAAAGTTACTCACTAGGTAAAAGTGAATCATCAAGAATAATTTTCTCTCCAACTAGATCTTTAGTGGAAAATGTGTGTCCAATATTTACATGGGAACCTTTCCGCTATCTAGGATGATATATTCAGTAGGGTTAGAATCTCCTCTTGTGAGCCCTAGGTGCAGGACCCAAAACATGCATATCGAGACTCCTTTTCCTAGAGAGACCGGATGTCCCATAGATACATTTTGATGTATTGATAACATATATTCTCTCGAATAATTTTGGTAGACTTGTTCTCCAAGAATACTATCAGATATCTTGAGGACTGTGATCTCCCAGAATCAAGCGTACTATGAGCGAGACCATATGGTTGGTATTGGATAAGACATTGTGTCCTGGAATCCGTTATGTGTATACATGGATGTTATTTTAATATGTTTTTGTAACTTATACCTATGTAAAGATGACTCCATATTATTTCTGGTGTTTACTTTGTGTCCTTTTACATTTTGTTTTGAGGTTCCCTACCGAGTATTGTTTGACTCGCCTATTCACGTGCTTAGCCCGCAGATGTCGTGTCTTTTGTAGACGGTTGAATCTTTGACAGTATTCTTGGCAGACCATGTCTAGGTGGGGAATATTTTGATCATATAGACCATGATGTGTTCTGGTGGAATAAAGGCTGCAACTCAGTTCCACACCTTTCAGTTAAATTAGGTGGGGTTTTCTGTGGATGGGCGTCATTATTTTTGTTACAGAATCTTTCTTTTTGGCGGGGCTAGTATTCTGGGCATGTTGTACTTTACTTCTTTGGTTTCTGTCATAATCTATTCTTAGTTTTTTGTGGTGTGAATTATTTTTTTTACTTATTGTTTTTACTTTCCAAAATATATATCTAGGATTTGGGTGTGTGTTTGCTATTTATTAGTAAAATGCCTCCCATTTATGGGATATTCCTACTCAGTACTAGTCTCCATCCCCTGGCTTATCGGAGTAGGGATTGGAGTAGTCACAGCATGAGCCCTAGGGGAAAAGTTGTGAAAATTATTCAGAATTAGTTCAATCAAATATTGGTATCCAAATATGATTCATATTCTCCACTGTTTTTATATGTATATTTATATATATATTTAAATATTTTTCCTAACTATATTCTAATGTAAGGAAAATTTAGTGGGTGCTTTAATACCAAGTATTGTCACATTATAGAATCTTCAATATGGGGGTGAATTGATGTCCTAATAATTTTATAGAAAAATCTCACCTTTAGAAATGTGAATTCTGGAAGATATAACATTATGAATGTAATCAATGTAACAATTTATAATTGGAAAAAAGTACTATAAATAGTGGAAAAATTGAAATATGTTGAAACAATATATGAAATCATAAAATTGAATATAAAAATTTGAACAAAACAAATTAAAGTATAAAAAATAAAAATAATGGGGTTTGGGATAACAATTTCAAAACTCTTATATAAGTTTTTTTAATGCATATATAGGTTCCTATCCTTGAAACTTATTTTATTTTTACCCAAAGTGGTTTTTGGATGATTCCCTAATCCATTAAACATGTTTCAAGGAAAAACATATCTAATATCAAATATCAAAAGTAGAAATGAAATTCACTAAACAACATTAATCTAGGATCACAAGTACAAGATCATGCCCCAAATCTTCTTTGATCATGTGGGATCAAAAGTAAAAATAATGTTATAAGAAATTATGTCCTTTTACAAAGATCCTTCACAATGATAGAGGAACATTGATTGAATTAAAAAAAATGGATCTCCCAATCATATATATTGTAATCAACTCTCACTTTTTAGTGTATTAGAATCTATTCCTAACATCCCCAATCCACTATTTGTAGACATTTGGGGCAGAAAACGTTCTAATTTATTCATGAGGAATAAATTTCACTCTAATAACATGAGACATCCATCAATTTGTTATTCCATTAATAAAATTATTTTTGTGAAACATTACAACGATCAAAAATTTTATACATTTAAAATAGATTGATTTGAATTTTGACAATTAAAATTCCCAAAATCATCAAAATATAATTAACAAACCTTAAGTTAACATAATAAAAAGCTAATTGTATTTTGATTAATCAATATATGGTTCTAAAAAATATCATTTTAACAAAATAACATAATAGTCACCATGCTCGTTGATCTTAAAATCTACCATTTCCAAAGAAAATTTAAAATAATCAAATCAAAAGAGTAACATTAACAGAATCAAATAATTTCCCCAAGAATCAAATATTCATAAAAATAAAACACTTTATTCATGAATTAAAATACACATTAAAAATTATATTTTTTATAATAAAAGATTTATATTACACATATCTTACAAATGAATTATATGATGTGATGAATCAAAACCAATTTCCTAACACACTAGTGAATCTTTGACACTCAAGGCCTGATTGTGAATCCTCATTCGCCTTGTGATATCAATGATTACTCCTTTGAAGTAACCCAACCCAAATATCCAATGGTTTCTTATAATTTATGTCCAATATATTAATTAGACGTATTATTTTTTCCTTAATGGGGAGTACTATTAGAAAAACCATATAATAATCCATACTAGGAACAAAATCAGAACAAACATTAAACCATTCCTTAGAAAAACACCTTATTTTACACACAATCATATTGTTTGGGTTTCAATATAAGGATTATTTTATGAGATATCAATTATTTAATTCATTCTCATATGCATGATCCATAAATAATATATTTAATGATATCATTTCTGTTTTAAGTGTTTTTTATTATATAAAAAAAACCAAATTCAAAAGCCCTTGGTAAAATATCATTGAAATAATTTTAAGGATTAAACCAAAAAACCTGGTCACCGAATTAAAGATAAATATGGTTTATATTACAATGAATTGGATTATATATATTATTTTTTTATTATTAAATTTAGTTAATTGTAAAATTTAAATAATTGAATAAATGAAATATAATCATTATATTATTCAAAATAATGAAACAATATTTATGAAAGATGGAATGGGGATCTCATGTGGGTTTATAGATTGAAAATCATTTATGTAAATTTTTATATGTGTTTTTATTGAATAAATTTTTTTAATGGAATATTTGGGTGAAATGTAATATTTATGAACATATGTGAGAATTGTTGATATGTTAGAAGTATTGTTTAAATATTGAGATAATGTGCATTATAAATGCGGTAAATGGTACATGTGAAACATTAATTGTGAGATTAAATAGGAATAAATTTTTATTTTATATTATTAATATATTTGTGTTTGTAATATGATCGATGATGAAATTATAGTGTGATTACAACATTGTTACATACTAAATCTTGTGTTTAGAAGAGTTTTCAAATGATCCTTTTATAGGTCTATAATGAGATAGGTTAGTGATGAAATATCTATAGAGATATCAATATTTATACCAACAGTGGGGTTTTATGGGATACTTGGGGTGGAAACAATATGAGAATGATATATATAGGAATGGAGTATCTTATAGATATTGATCTCCCTGCCAGGTGGTGTTGGTGTTTCATATATTTATGGTTGAATTGATATTACAATGAAATATATTGATTATTGGGTGTTCATAGGGAAATCTATATCCCAAATCAATGGTGGTGGGTCATGGGTTTCTCTAGGAGGAAAAAAATATAAGAATGAGATAGGTAGGGAATGGGGTTTCCAAAGTGATATCGATATCAATTCCAGGTGGTGGTGTGGGATAATATTTCCATGGTGACATTCATATCCCCACCATGATTTTTTATTGTAATTATTTGGTTATATATGGATAAAAAATATCATATAATAATTATCATTGGTCAAAATAGATATATATGGTTATCCGGGTCATTTATTAAGAATTTGATGTTACATAATGGTTGGTATTTTTGTTTGATTATAATTTATTAAATCAGAACTTTAGAATGTATATCATTTATAAAAACAAATTTAAATAAAAGAAAAAATGTTTTTTCAGATTGATTTCTTTTGGGATTTATATCCTATGAAATTAACATTCACATCATGTGAATGTGAAAAATTATGTTGATATTTTACAAGAGGGGGAACGGGCCTCACCTAAAAGATTGTTGGAGATTATGAATAAATTATTTATATCATAGTGATTCCATTGTATTTTATTTGATATTTTATATTAAATAATTTTGTTAAACATGCACTTATATATTGTTTTCCCTGGTACTAGTTGTAAGAAATATTGTGTATACTTGTGAAATATTTTTTCAAAACATTAATATTAATATTTTGGATATATTTCCTACATAGGATGTTTATTATTTTCTATTTATATTTACTTTACATAGTTGATCCACTATAGGGGAATCAAATCCACAGGGGATCTTCAAGAACCTCATTTCTTGATGTGTATTAATTTAGATGCACGTTTTCCATACATTTTCATTGAAAATATCAATAAGTTGATAATGAATTATACCTAAATTGATATTATTTTTAATTTTTACCTCTTTTAGTGGAGGTATTAATTATTTCAATATTTTAATGAGAATATATATTGGGGTGATAAATTTTTAAAATTTTATTTACTTAAATTTATATATTTTTAATTACTAATAATTTAGCCGTTGTTGGTAAAATTTAATTGGAGTATGATTCTAGAAATGTTTAATGGATTTAGGGTTAAAACTAAATTTTTACATGTTCAATGTTTTCATTTTTTATTCTTTATTCGACCAATTTTTTTCATTATTAGAATTTATTAAAGTTTAATATTTCATTTTGACTCAATTATTCACATAAAGTGTGTTCATAATTATTTAAGGGAATTAAATAAATATAAACTTTAATTGGAACATGTATAAGGGTAGTTCAAGTTTCCTGGAACATAATTATGTGTAGCACTAGTTTTTAAATCTTTTTTAAGGGTATACCCAAGATCTCGAGGCTTCATAATGGTTATCATCATAGTTGAGTAATCACATAAGGGTAAAATTATTGCATTGAGCTATGTTAAGGAAGATTCCTCATGGAATCAGCCTACATAAGGGTACCACCACATCACTAATGATTTCACAATGGTCTGGATAAGCTTGTGTTAGGGATATTTAGAATTCAAATCTTACATAAGGGTAACCCCAAGTTTATGTAGCCTATATAAAGGTACAAATCAAGACTTGAATTATACATAAGGGTTTACTATGAATCTATGTTAAGGTCATGTGATGTTCACATAAGGTAGTATTTTATTTGAAAGGGGATATGTGATAGTCCTCCACACATAAATATATTAATGTTAAATTCATTTATTCAAAATTCTATTTCATCCAATTCCATATAAATTCAAATTATATTAAATGGATATTAAGGTCATATTATTCAAAATTACATGATTATAAGGTTAATGATTTCAGGAGAATATTGGAGAATAATCAATAATCATGTGGGAAGTGAAATTTACAGGATATCTTAGGTGGATTCACATAAGTAATGTGGTCCATTGAAACTCAATCCATGTGGATACCAAAAACTCAACAATGAGTTACAAACAATGAGTTATGACAAGGTTAGATGGAAGGAATATTCATTAAAAATGTAATAGAAATCATTTAGGAGGTGGTGGATACATCATTGATTATTAGGAGTAGTGGACATGAAACAGGAACTTGTGAAATATTAGGGTAAAAATCTAGGAAACATGAGCTCCTTGGTTGTGAAAGACACATCCCATCTTCCATGTTTACTATTTATTTTTTAATAAGATTAATTTATATTATTTAATCAAATGTCCAGGTTAGTTAAAAAATTTTAAAGGGATATAATATTGTTTTTTTCATTTTTTATTTCCATCCCAAATCTATTATTTTTGTTTATATTTGTCAAAATAATATGAAAATTTCATTTTCAAAAAAAAACCTACTTCATCATTCTCTATCCGAGTGAATCTATTAGTTTTTGCAAAATAGTACTCAAATATATGAGAATTTTATACTTAAAAAATAAATTCTAGTAAAATATTTGAATGTTGGATGACTATTTATTAATCTCTTAATAATAAAGGTAAATCAATTTAACCATAATATTCCAAATTTCCCTATTGCCTTAAATTTCTTTCTTTCTTTTATTGGTTATTAGTTCATTTTATATTTTATATTCTATTAACATTCATCAATCAACCATTTTCCACCATTCTTTAAACAATGTAAATGTTTTATACTTCAATTTTGTCTAATATTTGTTATATTCTTATCTTCAGCTTATTTTATTATAATTTCACAAACCTTCTCTCTGGGCCTAACCCCAACATGTTACATTACTAGTTTTAAATAGGGATTATAAATATACAATTAACTGGCCACAATGAAATTGAACATATTTTGGTGTTGTTACTAGGGAATGAATGTGAATCCAAGTATAATAATAATAAAAAATAAAAAAAAACTATCAAGCAAAATATATTAAAAATTAATGTATGAAAATTTAGCCTATTATGTTTCTCTATTATTATAATATTTATTAAAAAATCACATTTGGTTAAACCCTTTGAATAAAGATCTCGTTATCCCAAAATTTAATAAACACATATGTTCTCTAAAAATTATTTAAATTCTGAAATTTATGTTTTGAGAGATATTAGACAACTATAAATAATGAAAAAATCGATCAAGAATCCATTTAGAATACTTATTTTGATGGACTTTCAACTTCTTTGAGTGCTAGTAAATCCATAATATCTATTAGGTTTTCCAAAATATATATGAACTAAAAGTTTAATAACTCATAACATTCATTATTTCCCATAATCAAAAGAATTCCTATTGAGGTCTCTCTTTCCTTAGTTGGGGGGGTTTTATAACAAAGTACAAAAAATTTCACTTTAGTGGTTAAATGAAAATGAAATAAAAATGATTTTTTTCCCTTTTTTATATTAAATAAAATGTTATGAAATGATTCACATAACTAGATGAAAATATATATAACATTTGAAAAGGTAAGGAATAATTTTTAATGAGATTTTACCCAAATAAAAATAAAAAATAATTTAGTTGAAAAAATAACATGTCTTTACCAAGCTAATATAGAGGCCTTTATGGAGGTTAGGGATAGATCCAAGGACTTTCCAATGTATTTACCCCACCACCATCCCTCTACCCACAACCTTTTGTATGTATTTTAGGAATGGATTTCATATTTATGGTATAATTTTGTTGACTAATATAATAGAGGTAACTATATAAAAAATATAGATCAAGATCATAGAAAAATCTATAAAACACTACCCCCCAAACTTATAACCCAAAGACTTTATGATATGGATAGTGATTAGAGTTAGATCATCACTACATCAGGTTAGGAAATGAATATTCAAATTTCTAGAATAAATGACCAACATCAGTCCCTAATACCTCAAAATTATATGAAAATATTACAAAAATCAGAATCTAAAATCAAAATTAATCAATTAGAGAAAAATTCCAACAATGTGCCATGTTTGGTCACGCTATAACTTTCATATGGAACATTGAAAACCCATAAAAATAATTACATCCCTAATATTTTAAGGTATAGTCCTAGATATCAGATAGATATGGCCCATTTTTGGAAAACAACAACCCATGAAAAATAAGTCACCCTATCCTGTTAGGAATATATTATGGTATGATGATACAACCTTCTTCTACATAACAACTAAAGAAAAATACATAATTTCAAAACTATGAAAAGGATAAAACTAGTATTTCTAAAAAATAAATTATCGGTAAGATTATTAAATTTATAGGAATGTTTGAATTATAATAAAATTAATTATGTTAAGAAAAAACCTAACATGAGTAATAAAAATCCCAAACATATTCTTGGATGAACATAAAAGAGTTATAAACGGGGAAGGTATTAGGATACATGAATTATATAGAAAAATTTAAGATCTATGGAACAAATGAATTTTACCATAGGGTGAATGTAATGGTTTTCACCACCTTTATCAGTTTACAATCACATGCAGATGCGAATAAAGACATAAGGGATATTCCAACTAATATCATGGATGAATTTGAAAACAAAAATAAAAAAATTCACAAATCAGAAAATTTGGATAGCCATGAAAAAATTATTATAAATTCTATTGATCCAATTTAAAAAAATATGACAATATTTAAAAGTTATTAAAAATGGGAAGATATAAATTAGTAAGTTGGGTTGATGCCTCTTATTTTAAAAAATCAATCCCTAACAATACATTTCCATAAAATATATAATAAAAAATTATAAACCTGAATTTTTCAAATTCATTGAATTGTTGAAGAATATTCATAATAATATTACACTCCATGAATTGATATTTTAGATCTCATCAATATTTAAATCATTAAATAAAATTATATCAAATAAAATGTACTTGGAGGAGTATCCATCTCACAAATTAACCTAAAAGTGTAGTTTTGTTTTTCATTACAAAATCTATCATTTTTTAAAGTTGAGTGTCAATCACCATTTACTAAAAATATAAAATAGTGGAACTATTTTAGGACTTGTAAATAGGGAACACATTACAACAAAGCGAAAAATACCTTAATGAAAAAAATGATCATTCAAGTACAAAAGAAACACACATCTAGAAAGCACCAATACATTTCATAGCCTCCCTCACCAGATAGTGGAGGAGTGAGATCAGTCAAAATAATGTGTCATGATTTTTTCCAAGATGTTTCACTATGATTCATTAACAATGTGGGAGATAACTTTTCCAACCAACACATAAATGAGTAGGAGAAACTGATTAATGGTTCTAGAACACCCTTCCCTCTTTCAATCCACCAACCTAACAATGTATGAAATGATCTCAGCAATGTCAACCTGATACAAATTAATATAAGAATGAAAAATTGTGATTAAATTTAAATGTCAAGGTACCCATACATCCATCAATGTGATGAATAATGGATGACTTATTGGTGTCATCACACCCATCCATTCAATTGGGGCCTCACACCTAGTGAAACCTGCAAAATTATGCACTACTTATAATTGAAATAATGAAATCGTATTCCCATGAAGTAACCTTCACACCAAGAACAAATAGAACCATGAAAATGATTTAATTCATGTGAACCATGACTAAAACTATCACTGAGGAAGATCCCAGAATCTAGATAGAAAACCTCTTCCTAGACACCGGCTACATGACCATCAGAACATTATCCCTCACTCAGCTATCTAGGAAATCCCCTCATTGGAACCAGCAAACCCACAATAACACATCTCGCACAGCCCCCAACTGTCATCCAATATGATACAAGAGTCAAACCACTAAACTATTTCATCTGAAGAACCAATATCTTGCTTAATCATCATGCTCTATCGCCTGGGAGAGACGCCAGAATACCCCCACTCATCAATGGAAATCCACCACAAGAGATCCATAGAACCTGAATCATAGACAAAAACGGATCCAATATTAGGAAATATATGTCTAAAACTAGATCTTTTAAAGGGAATCCAAAAAGGAAGAGTGAAATTGGGATTGATGGATGGTGATGTGGAGTTCCTTCCAAAGACGAGGACTAAGAAAATCATAAAATAAATATCTGAGAAAGTAACATACATCATATCTTAGTAAAGATACAAAGTAAATGAATCACCAAGAATATTCATCAAATGTGATTATGAGGAGGATAACAATTCTGTGAAAGGGTATAGAGAATTATAGGAGATATGAGATGCCCCACTAGGAGAATTTGAAGATATCAATTTAATAAAATACATCCTAAACATGAATAACATTGATGATTTTTCATTCCATCCACACTAGAGAATAGTGGAAAAATAAATTTCTTTATGGCCTTGAATGTAGAATAAACTTGAACTTTTAGTCACTATTTTTGTATTTGGGATTATAATACCATCAACCCTAGGTTATTTTTGGGATTTTGGATGACAGATCTTTTAGATACCCCACAAGAAGAGTGTATGAATTGATTATTGGAGTTGGTAGACTATTTTTTATACTAAATTCATCATCTATGATATATAATATGATAAAGTAGTCATTATTTTAGTAATACCTTTAATAGATATAAGATTTGTTTTCAAAAAAATCCTAAGGGGAATTTAATATTCCATTTGGATAAAACAGTTTAGATTTTATTTTTTGAAAGATGAAAGTTACCACACGAATATATAAACTACTATTGAGAAAAGATTCTAGAATATGATGAACCTATTGATGGGGAAGATGAATATTATTGTATGATGATTTAAGAGATAAATAATAAATCATCCAATATTGAAACATTTTTGGGAACAATCTCTAGTAAATAAGATGTGTAATTATATTCTTATGAGTGTGAGTTTTTATAAAAACATGACAAAATAATTGAGGAAAACATATTATAACCAAATAATTAAACCAAGAGTGAAGAGATATTCAGTTTATAAATGTATTGTATAATATTATTTCTTTTTCCCTTATTCATTTTTTCAAAAAACAAATTGAAGATCATGGTATAATTTAACCCAGGTTTCTACCTTTCAGTAGTGATGTGAAACATTTAGAGCTTAAACCACTTCATTTTAACCATAAATACTAATTTTTTGAGTTATAAAAATACATTATCTATCGTTATTTAATCCATACTATGAAAATTTAAATCGTAAATTATTTTTTATGTGTTAAAGGGTACAGAATAACTATAGAATAATATATTGAGAATATAAAATGGATTAGCTCGATATTTATCATAAAAATGATTCCAATGAAACTTGATTGTAAGTCACGAGTTGTGGAGAAAATTATTCTAACTCCCAACATAAAATTGTATTCTGGTGAATATGTGAGTAAACCTTAACATATTAGAATTATTTTCCCTATTTTAGATAGTCCTTGGCCATCCCAATATAACTTGTTCCCAAAAAGTGAGGTTCTGTAGTCATAACCAATGAATCAAATGAGATATCCAATACTATAATATTGACTCTGTTGATATTTTGTATTAACTATCGAAGCCTCAACCCATACACCAATAAGGATCATTTTCCTATTAAAATATAAGGGCAAGTTATTGAGAGGTTCACTAGTAATGAATTATTATATTTTCTATATGGTTATTAAAGATATGACTATATTACAATATGTCTTGAGAATTAGGATAAAACTGCATTCACATGACCCTTTGGGACATTTTCTATGGTGGGATTCTGGTTTATATTAAGTGAAATGTAACAAAAAAAAATTATGACTTATGTTTTCCCTTATTATAATTATTTAATAGAGTATAAATAATATAATGTAAAATATAAAATACAATACAAAATTTATAAATAAAGAATGAATGAAATGAGTAGAATTTATGGAAATTAAAGAACCCAAACTAATGGAATAGTAACTTGACATTTGGACTAGTAATATGAACATTATGAGTTTTAAAATGGCCAATAGAATAGTAAAATCACCCATGAATTTATAAATAAAATATATCTATATTATAATTGAAAATATGATATAATTATATTATATTATAAGTAATTAAATGTTTTAAAAATTATATATTAATTGTTAATATTTTAATAAAATGATTATTTTTATTTACAATTTTATAATTTATATAAATATTTAAATTAAAAATAATCTTCATAAAATGGATTCATAAATCAATATTTTGTACTATTATGAATATAATAACATTTTATGTGTCATTAATTAATTTTTCAATGTCTTATGAAATCAGTTATAATATTAAAATTGTTCTTTCAAATTAATGATGATTTTATTTAAAAATTAAATTTATCTTATATTGAAAATTATTTTCATAAAATGGAGTCAATTTTTTAAATTCTACACGTCGAAAATTGGTAATTGTGAAATTTTGAGATTTTTGTAAAATAGTTTATTTTTTTGTGAATATTAAAACACTATAATTTCCTCTATAAAATAGTACAAGTTAAAATCACTATTTCACGAGTAATCACTATGATCGAAATGTAAAATTCTATATATCCTTATATATTTATAATTTCTATTCATTGGAATCAAAATATTCATATTATTGAGCAAAAATAATAAACTAAAGTATAAAATAATCAAAAAATACACCTCTCTCTCGGATAAATACTACCCCTCAAAACCTATTTTCATCACATCTCTAAAGCCTCAAATATGGTAAAAATTTTACCCAATCCTTATAAAAGTCTCTCCCACATGTCTTAGAACCTTTTGTATCAATAAGATACCAAACTCAAGTGCCTCAAGGAGGTACTCAAGAGGAAGAATTCAAGAGGTAAAACCCTCTTTCATTTTCATTTAATTTCTTTTCAATTTATTTTATTTTCTTATTCTCACGTCACCTCCCCTTATCCAAATGAAATGATAATTCCATTTTATTTTATATAATTCAATGATTTGTGTTAATGGAGAAACCCATCATTATTTCTTTTTCCATTCACATTTTTTTCTAAAAATTAAAGCATTATCTATGATGTGTTGCATTATATCATTCAAGGATGACGAGTTTTCAATTTCCATTATGAGCTTAAATACTTATAATAAAAAATATATAAGATTAAAAAATATATAATATATGTATTAATTCTTATTTATTGTTATATAACCTTTATATGTGAAAAATGTAAATAAATAAAACAAAATTAATTCATGATGATCAAAAAACGCCAAAATAAAATAAACGGTTATATTTATCATTTCATCTAATGAATCATACTCACTTAAGAAAAAAATTATAATTAAGAACATTTTATATATTAAAATTTCATTAATAACATTTTATTTCAATTTTGGAAAACTATTCTCAATTTTACAATATATTCTATATAGGTAAACAGGTAAACTAATCATGAAAACCACGGATGCGAATGATCCAGAATGATATATAAATATTTTATAATTAATAAAAATATCATAAGTGAACTCAATAAAATTATAATAAATAAAATACATGTATTAATGGTTATAAATTAATTAATTAATTAATTAATTTCATTATCCATTACATTTAGATCAAGTACATAACACATTAAGACATAAGGTAAGGGATCCATTCTGAACCTCTATTTTCCCTTCGAGTTTCACATTCTCTCCCTTTACCCCAAATTAATTATTCTATAATCTTATGTACAAATTATAAAAAAAAATTATATGTTCTAAACTCATGTATCAATATCATATCATACTTTTCTTTAGTAAATTACATGTTTTAAAAATCATCCATTCCCAATTCATCCAAATCAGAGAACCCAATTAAAGGGAAATTCCTGATTTCTCACCCATTTACAAGTGCACTCAATAATATATTTTAATCCACAATTTTTTTTCTAAAATAAATCATTTATTCATGAAAAACTATCAAGGTTTATTTTTTGTTTTATAAAAACAATTATTTATTTTTCTTTTTAATGAATCATTAAAATTTTCCCTCAGACTGCACTAATTTGACTCATTACTAAAGATTCCTTAACACTTTTTTTACATGTTCTAACTTTATTTTGACATAACATATCATGTTTTATGCCTATCTTTCCTTATGAATGTCCATTTATGATTTAAATCCATTATTCCATGGATACCTTTTTTATTCTCCCAATTTATATTCCTTACGATAAGATTACTATAACCATTTATTTCCATGGGTAACCCATATGTTTATTCCTTATGTATATTTATTCATAGGGCACAAATATTCATTAACAGGTTATGATGGGTCCACATTGGTAGCACTCTAATTCATTCTATAATATTCAGTCTGAAGTGAAATCATGTTCATTGGTCTTCATGGTTAACATTGACTCATTCTCCTTCATGTACAATGGTCTTGGTGACTATCCTTAACTTATGCTCCTCCATGTGAAATCAGCTAACAGCTATCCTGGAATCATGCTTAGGTCATTTTGTATGTTTTTTCCACATTACATTGATTTAATTATTACCTGATCCCATCTTCAATATGTTATGCTTCTATATATTTATTTTTGTTCCATTGTTTTTTATATCATTTTAGGCCTTATAACGCATGGGTTATGAATTATTCATATTATTATTTCCTTACTGGGATATTTTGCTCATCCCTTTGTTCATATATTCCCTAGGTTATCCTATGAATATGTCATAAATCAATTAAAGGTATGAGATCATTATGAAGATGAAATAAAATATTTTTTCATTTTCGTATCATGTTATTATATTTATATACATAATCATCCTAAGTCACTAGACTTTATGATCCTTGGTCTGTATTCCCAACTTAATTACACTTCAAATCATGTAAAAATGTGTGTAAAATGTTAGGGTTGTTATAGTTTGTATAAAAGGATTGTATAGTTGTTTTGGGGGATTGGGACTAGATAAATTTATTGATAACATTAGGGATTATTCTAACCCCATGGATATCCTAGATTAAAACATGGGGAATCAAAATCTTGGATATACTTTTCACTTAAAAGTTATACCTTTATTGTTATCAGTTTCCTTTTTATGTGTTCAAAAGTGTAATAATTCTCATCCAAAGTATATTTTGTATGAAGTAAATGACTAGAACCAAAATTAAATAGATAAATTTGGGATTAAAATTTATGTTTATGTAAATTCTTTCATATATTGAAATTTTCATATAACTATTCAAACACCACCTCAAAATATGGGGGTTGAGTTATCTATGAGAATAGAAAATGCAGAAAATATTGCATCCAATAAATATAACTCATCCTCGTTTAATGTTTATGGACTGAACCTCCCAGAAAATATTTTCCTACTTAGGTGGATTTTGATGCTATATTGGGCATAGATTGGCTATTTTATACAAATCTAACAATGACTGTTAGGAAATATGGATCAATATTCACATCCCAAGGAATCCCCCAATTTTCTTATGACTCTAAGGATGATTATGAATCTAATTTATACTCATTGCCTCAATTATGGATATTATTTACTTATAATAAATCATATCGATCTAATGTTATTGAGATAATAGAGAGGATCATTCTCAGAGGAATTCCAGTTTTTAGGGATAAAACTGACATGTTCCCTGAAGTGTTTCACTATCATCTACCATACCAAGAAGTTGAGTTATCAATTGAAATTATTCCTAGATATCTACCTATATTAATTAAACATTATAGAAAAACCATTTTTCAGTTTTAATAACTAAATAAGTACTTGTAGAAGAATATATATATTGTTTTTATTTTAATAACTTCTTCACTATGGGGTTCACCAGTCCTCTTAGTCAAAGAGAATGACGGATTAAAGCACATCATCGTTGATTTTTGTGACCTGAAAAGTAACATGATAAATAAAAACGATCCTCTACAATGGATAAATGACTTGTTTGAATAACTACATGGGGCCAAATATTTCTATAAGTGGTAACATCCATCAGGTTATCATAAATAAATTTTGAGAAAGGAATATATTCACAATACTTCCTTTCGAATGAGTTGTGAACACTATGAGGTCATAGTATTGCCCATCTGACTCACTAATGCCACAAAAATTTTCGTGGACATAATGGAAACATTCTTTAGAGATTACCTCAACAAATATTTGTAGTCTTTATTGATGATATACAGATATACTACATGATCAAGGATTTACATGATGAGTATTTGAATACTGTGATAGGGACATTTGGAAAGGATGAACATTATGAAAAGTATATTTGATGTGTGTTTTGGATGGGGTAAGAATCATTCTTGAGGAATATTGTCACCCGCAACGGATTATTAATGTAACCTTCCTAGATGAAGTGATTTGAGAAGGGGAACAGGACAACATATCTAATAGAGATATATAGTTTTCCAGTTCTTATTGGGTATTACAGATGATTTGTGAAGAACTTATCACAATTTTGAAACCCAATAACCTAGATGAATCGGAATGTAGGGGAGGTTTTTTGGACCACTGAATGTGAAGACGGTATCAAATAATTGAAAAGGAGGCTTATCACAGAAAAATTTCTCACACTACTGACAATTGGGGAACTTATTGTGGTGTACTACGATTCATCAAATAATGGATTGGGCTATGTACTGAGGAACAAATTATAGAGTGCTATCCTAAGCCAAAAGAATGTTGAAAATTCATGAGAAAGCCTATCCCATACATGATCTAGAGTTGGTGGTTTTGATATTTTCAATTAAAATAAGGTCAAATAATCTCTAGGTGGAATGTATAAGATATACATTCATCAAAATAGAATAATGTATATATTGACACATAATGATTATCATATAAACTAGTGAATATTGATAGAACACATCAAAGATTACAACTACTCAATCCACTACAACCATGGAGACGAAAATAAAGTGGTGGATGTTTGGAGTAGAACTGATCCCTCGTCATTATCAATGATGGGAATTGAGAAGGATAAAATAGTCTTATACCAACAAATTATGGACTTGGTAATCATTCTAGAAGATATATTTTCATTCCATTATCAACTGATTTCTTAGCCCTACCTCATTGATAAAATAAGGAATTGTTAAAGAAATGGTGTAGAAATTTATAAAAAGGTTGATGCTATCGGAAATTTGAAATTCTTAGAGGTCAAAATGGATTAAGAAGGGGTCATCAGATTTGGGACATGACTATTTATATCATCAAATACAAAGATAAATAAAGAGAATCTGAATGATTCACATAGATCAACCTTATATATTCACATAGGGAGAAAAAACATGTGTGAAGATCTCTAAGAGATATGTTGGCGGGAAAATATGAAGAAGGAGACCATTAAACATACAAAAAAGTGCCTTGTATATAAAAAAGTGAAGGCTAGAAAGAAAAATTCAAACTGGGTGATGCAACTATTACCCATAATGGCATGAAAATAGGAAAACTTCCCCATGGACATTATCACTAGACTTCCAAATAAATATAATGGAAATTAAGTTATATTTGATTTTGTGGATCATCTTACAATGATAGATCACTTTATCACAATTTGAGATGGCTTCTCACTACACTAGCATACATGTATATACATAAAATTAGTGGTAAATCCTCATGGAGTACCACTTTTGAATGTATCTGATTGAGATCCAAGATTTAACTCCATGTTCTATAAAAGACTCCAACATGTTCTATACATAAAGATGGACTTCATTGCAGCCTATCATCCTCAAACTGATGGCCAATATTAGTATACTATTTAGACACTGGAATAAATGTTGAGGTCATGTTCTATAGATTATAAATGGTGATTGGAAAAACATTTACTACTTTTTTATTTGTATTATAACAATAGTATCCAAAAAATAATTCCAATAGATCTAAATGAATCCCATTGTGGTTAAAGATGTAGAACATCAACATGCTAGGATGAAGTCAGTGAATGTATGCTTCTCAAACAGAAAATGGTCTAAGAAATGGTGGAAAAGGTGAAAACCATTTAGAAACACATCATGGAATCCCAAAGTGGATAGAATAGATATGTGGATAATTATTTATGATACATTGATCTTATGGTTGAAGGCATGGTATTCCTTAGAATATCACTATGTAAAATGATCACCATATTTGGGGAAATGAAAGCGGAGTTCCAGGTACATAAGCCTCTTCAAGATTCCTGATCATGTCAGAGTTGTTTCCCACTAACTAGAAATTCAACAAATAATGTCTCAAGTACATGATGTTTTCTACGTATCTTTCTTGAGTAAATATATACTGGATCCTGCACAAGTGCTGAATTCAGAGCTAGTATAGTTCGAAATTGATCACTCTTATGAGGAGAATCTATTAAAGATATTAGACCATAAAGATAAATTCCTATGCTAGAAGACTAATCACCAGGACAAAGTACTATGGAAGAACCATATGTACAAAGAAGAAATATGGGAAGAGGAATAAGAAATTAATGAGAAGAACCCTCACCTGTTTTTCCCTTTGTTTGTAAAATGAAATTTCGAGGGTTAAATTTAATAAGGGGGAAGAATATAATGACAAAGAATTCTATCAATGAAATTTTCCCTTCTTATATTTATGTCATATAGTATAAATAGAATTAATTCATGTACATATCACAATAAAAAAATTTAAAATGAATAATGAATTAAATAAGTAGTATTTATATAAATTAAGGAACCTGAATCAATCTAATTTTAACATTTTTTTTGGAATATATATAAGACCCTTATGAATTGTAAATATAGTAGTAGAATCGCGACCTCAGCCATGAAAGTATATATAATAATTTTTTATCTTTTAAATGAATGTATGATATAATTATATCATTGTATAAGTAATTAAATGTTTTGGAATTGACAAATAAAGTGCTGGTGTTTTTATAACACATAAATATTAATTTAGAATTTTATAGTTAATTTAATGATTAAAAAGAAAATTTATCTTAATAAAATAAATTCTTAAATTAATATTTTATTTTT
The DNA here is from genome assembly GCA_963277665.1 of Viscum album. Taxonomy (NCBI): domain Eukaryota; kingdom Viridiplantae; phylum Streptophyta; class Magnoliopsida; order Santalales; family Viscaceae; genus Viscum; species Viscum album. The sequence goes on from OY728159.1 coordinate 729,470,343, forward strand.
TTTGTGAGCATAAGTTAATTTTATGAGACCATAATTATTTTTTAAAAAGTTTTATTAAATGTGATATAATTTTAAATTAAGTATTTTCCAAATAAATGCTAGTATTATTTAAAAATATAATTTCTCATATATAGAAAATTATTTTCATAAGATAGATTCCATTTTTTAATTCAACATATTAATAAATATTTACGGTGTTATTTTTAGAATTTTCTAAAATAGTTAAAAAAAATTGAATAGTGAAATACGGTAATTTATGGTATAAAACAGTATAAGTTAAATAGAATATTACATGATTCATCAATGAGGTAAGAACAATAATATAGAGATATTCTAATATGTTTAATATATGTAGTCATTGTAATCAAAATACTCAAAGTGTTGTTCCAAAATGATAAATTAAAGAATAATATAGTAAAAAACAATCCTCTCCTCCCTTATAAATACCACCCCTACCAACATCTTTTACACAAACCTCTATAGCCTTAACGATTTTCCAAATAATACCCAATCCCTTTCCCAAGTTAATACCATATTTCTAATATACTTTTATCTAAACAAAATATCAAATTTGGTTCCTCAAGGATGTTCTCAAGGAAAACAATGTAAGAGGTAAAAACCTCTTTCTTTTTCCTTTAATTTATTTTCAATTTATTTTATTTTTACATTCTCTCCTCACCTAACGTTATCTAATTGACATTATAACTGTAGTATTTTTTATATAATTTAATATTTTTTTCTTAATAGAGAAACCCATCATCATTTATTTTCCCCTCTCATTTGTTTCTTAAAATTAAAAATATTTTTTGACATGATGATTTATCGCATTCAAGGATGATGACTTTTTAATTTCAATTACAACCTTCATAAATTTTAATAAAACCATTATTATAGTAAAAAAATATTTTAATATACTTATTAAAACTTATTTATAGTCTTATATCCAATATATATTCATAAAATTAATTAATAAAATAAAAGTAGTTTTTGATGATCAAAAAACACCAAAATAATCTGAACGGTTATCTTAAACATTTTACCAAATAAATAAACCTTGTATAAGGTAAAAAAATAAGATTTAAGACCATTTAATAAAATTATGTTTCATTAATAACATATAATACCATTTCTGGAAAATTATTCTCATTTTGAATCATTTTTTATATAGTTAAATTAGTAAACTGATCATGAAAACCAAGGAAAAAAACTCACACAACATATATCATTATATTTTATAACTCATCAAAAATATGTAAATGGCCTTAATAAAATTTTATTAAATCAAATATAATTATGAATGGTTCTGAATTAAAAAATAAAAAAAATTTATTTTACTATCCATCAATTTAAGATCATGTGCAGAACACTTTTAAACATAAGGCGTGGCCTTCTTTCTGAAAATCTATTTTTCCTCTAGGTTATGCATTCTCTATATTTACCCCCAATGTAATTATTCTTTAATTTTATTTATTTCTTATAAATATTACATAAATTTTCCAATATCATGTATCTATGTTAGATCAACCTTTTTTATGGGAAATTACATGTTTTAAAAAGGTTCCAATCTCAATTAAACCCATAAATCAATCCTAGATAAATGGAACTTACATATTTTTCACCCATTTTTAAGTGCAGTCCATAATCTATTTCAATCCCCCATTAATCACTTTTCATATTTTGTGCCTATTTTACCATATAAATGTCCATGAATGATTTAAATCCATTCCTTTAAGGACATCTTACAGATATCCCCAATTGTTATTGTAACACCCTGAGATTTTATGAAAAATATTTTTTTTAATTTCATTAATGTCTTGTGTTGTATGCTACACCAATATTACCTTGCGCTATACGCAACACCGTATTAGCTTGCAGTATACGCAACACTATTCTTGGATCGTGTTACACACAATTTTGATAATAGTTATTCTACGGAACATTGAGTATATATATATATATATTCAATGTATAAATGAAATATGGTTGGATTCTGTTATATGAAAAAACGAAGGATTCTTGCACAACACGCAACCCTGACTTGGCTTGTATTACACGCAATCGTGACCTTCCTCAATAGCGTGTGTTGTACGCAATACCGGTTTTTACTAAATAACGATATATTATTATAATATTATTATTAACTATCCGTTATGAATAATATTAAATAAATTTTTAATTTTATAACATTATTATTCATCATACACATTTTCTAGAACATGGTATAAGAACAAAATAAATTTTTCGGGTAAAATAAGTATTTTTTAAAAAATGCAGTTTTGCCGCCTTTTGATGATGCACCCACTTTAAATATAGTTTTTGAAATTTTTATAAGTTCAATTTGACAAAATAAAATTCTTCTTTGGAATCAAGAAATAAAAATTTACTTTGGATAAATTTTTCATATTATTCTGGTAACTTTCATATTTTGATGAATAGTAAAAACACGCTATATTTTAATTAAAATAATCATTTTACATTGCAATAATTTATATGGTTAAATTATAATATTGAATGTTTTTAAAGTATAAATAGAATATATTTTTACCATTTAATATAATGTATGTCATTAGTATTGATTTTACATTAAATTCGTAGGTTAAATCAATTCAATCTTTTGCAATGTTTTAAAGAAAAACCCGTTTTCTGTCGACAACTGGATTAATTTTAATTTAATTTATGAAACTTTTTTGTATTGAATTTGGAAAAATGTATTCCATATTTTTAATCAGTGGGTCCAAATTATGTTAATAAGCTAGGTTTTATTTTTGGGAATTATGAATAGTAACTACGGTAAATTTTATTTTCCATAGTTAAAGGTAAATCGGTTAATTAAGGGCAACTATAATATTATAAAATTACCCTAACACCTGAAAAAATCATATTGGATGACTGAATGTCGACCCATATCACCTATGGGTCAGATTAGATTCATTTAATGGACTTTTGTCCATGAAAATAATTTAATTATTATTAAAACCAAAGAATGTGACAACATGTCACTTTCTGAAATCTTATAAGTATAATAATTTTAATTTAGTGATAAACTTAATGAAACTTAGAACATTAATAGTCTCCAGAACTCTAATACAATTATATACAGCATAGGAATTTATTTAGAATTTTTAGGGATTATATAATTATCATTTATTATTACACAAATATGATGCAGTAATAATCTTATTAATGAAATATTGACATAATTGATGTTATAAATACCCAAATAAATGTAATTAAGACTTTTTATGAATTAAACTAATTTTATAGGTTAACATGACATGTTAGTATTGATTTAATTAACTTGTTTCGAACCAATCGTTCTGTTATGATTTTTAAAAAAATCAATTACTAAATAGTGTCAAAATTGACATAAAATAGGTTTTAAAACAAATATTATATTATTAATTGTTATTTTATTACTAAAAATATAAGTTTTAGAAACATTACTTAGATAAGGTTATATAAATTAATAATAAACAACTTGGGGTTCGTTTGGCTTGATATAGTATGTTTATTAACCTTATAGTGTAAGAAAACAAGAAGACACGGTAAAAGTTAAATTAGCTAACATAAAGTTAAATCTAAATGATAAGGTTAAAATTGATACCTAAACTTGTATAAATTCTATTGGATGAGACGATTTTGACCCCAACCCACCTTATCTTCGAAATATATCAATTGGGAGCTATTAAAAACCGAATTTGACTTTATAATAAAATAATATTTTTAGTTATTCCAAAGGTGCCCCTCTCCTCCCTTATAAAAGGGAACCTCCTCCCCCTCTTTATCACACCACATTGAGCCTTCAAGCTCAGAACAACCCTGCCAAATTCTCTTCTCCACTTCCCTAGAAACATCCTAGAGGTACTGGTCTTCTTCAAAGACCAATTTTAGTGCCCTAAGAAGAGGACTCAAAGAGGCGCTTTAAAGAAGAGGTAATGTCCGTTACAGATTCTTTTAACTTTATTTCTTCTTCCACATCTTCTTCTTAGGTTGTTTCATTATGAAGTAATAACATCAGTATCACTAATATACCGATATGTTATTATAAGTATGAAACAACCCTATTTCACCAACTATCCATCCTACGGAAAACGAAATCACCGCGCGTGCGTACGTACGGAATACCGTCTCCACGCCGTGGTGTAATCTATTTTACACCACCACCTTACTTGGATGGGTATAATGGTGTAAATAATAACTATATATGATTATATTAAAGTGATATTGATTCTGAAATAGTATACATACACTCCGATACAGTCCCACGATCATGAGAACGATATCATCGCTCGTGCGTACGTACGGACTACCGTCTCCACGACGTGATGAGATTCACTCTCCATGTTAATCATTCATGAATGATTGTAAAGTATATATAATAAATAATAATGAAATATATGACATAATAATGATACTTATTTTATGTATATATATATATATGTGTATTTCGTTTACTTAATTCCATTCAATTCAAAAGGGAAATGAAAACAGCGTTCATGTGTACGTACGGTCTACTATCTCCATGAACGGTGTATTTCATACCTATTATCGATCTATAATATATATGTATATGATGAATATATATTATATATAAATCATGTTTTACATTCTGGAATTATGTAAATCAGTATATAAGTAATAATATCAAGAATGACAAGTCGAAACACATACGATAAATAAAATGATTTTACCCAAAACGCTGCTTTAACAAGGAATTTACAAAAGAACGGGTAATATAAAGTCATAAGTGACATATATATGATATAATAACAATTAATATGATTCTGGAATATGTCAAAAACATTATTTAAATCATTATACAGGAGGTTCGGACACTTACGAAGCAAATTGGACCTAAGGTAATGGAAAATATCACAATCTCATTTTATCCGAGATTGTTTATACTTTGGTATTTACTGGGGTGTATTTTCTCATCCACATCCATGTTTCCTCAATATGAAATATTATTTCCATCCACCTAAAATTGTTTTAATCTAATTTTACCCTTCAGTGAGTTTTTAGTAAAAGATATGAAAGGAATCTTTTGTCGTTTTTCGTACGAGGTACTTTTTGACTTTTCTGACAAAAGTACGAGAAGAATGTTTTTTTAACTTATACGGAATGAATGGATTTTTAAAACATTATTTACAAGAAGCATCCTTTACAAGTTTTAATGTTTATTTTTAGTCAACTTCTTTTAGTTTAAAATTGTATGACATGTTAAGAAAGGAAAATGTTTTTGAAGTAGAAAGGATATTTTCCTCAAGAATGGAGTTCAAGTATTTTATCAAAATTATTTTCCATCTAAGATAATAAAGGGTTCTATTTCTATCCCTATTATTAAATTGATTTGATTATGTTGTTATGGAATTATTTTTATGAATTCATATATCTTATATGAATTGTTTTATGATGTCACGATGTTTAAGAATCCCATTTTTATTACATGGGTTATGCTATGATGTATGGTTTATGATTTTGTGGCACACATAAGAATGGTATCATTATGAGATGGGTGGGACATATATCTCCCTCCAATGCATTGGGTAAAGATTTTATATCTCATGATATAGACATGGATGGAACGGTAGGTTATACCGGTTCAGTAAAACAGGACTGAAATGAGGAGTGAACTCAGTTTAGAAAGGGACTTTGTCCACTAAGATAGTCTTGGAAATGAGTCTTGACTAATTAGAAATGATTCTCTATGATTATGTGTGTATGCCACAAAGTTTCATGTTTTATGTTATGATTATTGTTATTACATTTCACTACTATGATTTATCCCATGTTATGAAATTATGATCTCTTTTGCAGGTTAAGATTTCCAAAACATATGTTCTTATAAATATGATGTGATTGATATTTCTTTTATTTACCCATACTGAGCATTTGAGATCACCCTGTTATGTTTTCTTTTCCCCGGGATATAATGAAAGGATTTAGGTTTAAAAAAAGAAGATCTTTATGGGAGATGTTGAAGATCTTTCACCACGATTAGAATATTATATTCCAAGTTTCCAAAGACACTAAACTATTACGGTCCTTGTGTGTGTGTTTTTGTTATGTACTAAGTATTCCGAAAAAGTAATGTAATTTCTATGTACGTTAAGCTTCGGGTCTCTACAGTTGGTATCGGAGGAAAGGATTACTCAACCTTTGGAAACTAGGATACAGGAACTTTAGTGAGATCCCTAGACATGTTTCTAAAGTATGTCTAGGGATGTCCCTAAGGTTAAGTATACGTATAGGTTATAGTCCTATATTTACGCTAACGATCATAGAATTAAACCTAAGATGTTAGATATTGAAGGTACTCTACCTTTATTATGTTGTTTTCCCTAGCATGATTTTTGCCTCTCACACTATTCTTTTTGGGTTTTAGATGATGGCTGGAACCCGAAGGAACCGTGTTGATCAATGTAATGGACAATGAAATGATTGTACTCCTGAACAAACAAATGTTATGGGAGATGGAGTGAAAAATTTTATTGTTATACTTACAAAAGCTATGAATCATTCTGGACTTCCAAATGAGCAGAGAAGGGAACAATATTCTATTGAGTCCTCCATGAGGCAACGTCCACCTTCTTTCAGTGGGTCTTCTGATCCACATGTTTCTAAACAATGGATCAGTACTGCTGAAAAGATATTTTCAGTTCTTCAATATTCTACACATGATAAAGTCATCTTAGTAGTGTATCATTTGGAAGGTGATGCCGATCAATGGTGGAATCTTATCAAGAATACGAGGCCAAGAGATTAAATTGAGTCCATGGAATGGGACGAGTTCAAGAACATATTTTTCAATAAGTAATTCCCTCGTATTCTTCAAACAATGATGGAGAAGGAATATCTTGAACTATCGAAAAAGGATAATGAATTTGTTGGTATATACGAAGCGAATTTTACAAGGCTTGCAAGTTATGCATCTGGATTTATCATCCAACCTGAAAGTAAAGTTGATCGATTCTTCAGTGGCTTAAAACCAAATCTTCGAAGGGCATTAACTATAAGAGACTTCAGTAGCTATGAAGAAATTTTGCGTTGTTCTATCAAGGTAGAAATGGAAGTTGGTGTTACTTATCCATCTCATAGTTTTGACAAGAAACGAAAGATGGAGTTCATGGAGAAATCTCAGAATAATGGTGAAAAGAAGATGAATGTTTCCTTATGCTCAAAGTGTGGAAAGAAGCATGGTGGAGATTGTCTTAAAGGGACAAGTAAATGTTTCAAATGTGGAAAGGAAGGTCATCGGGCATTTGAATGCCTCAATGATGGGAAGAAGATGTCTAATGATGCAAACAAAGGAAGGTATTCACAGAATGAACCTACTACACTTCAATGCTTCAAGTGCAAGGAAATGGGGCATTATGATAATAAATGCCCTAATCCAAGGGTTAGTGATGATCGAAATGAGGAACCACTTAAGGCAAAGGACAAAGGGAAGTCACATGCGATCATCATTGGCAATGTTGAATATGACAATGATGTGGTGGAATGATTAAGTGTTTATGTAATGGGATTCCAAAATAATGTTGTATATAGTATCGTGGAATATTGTAATAGTTATGTATTGGTCTATTGTGGTTTTCAATAATTTTGTGGTACCGGTAACCATGGAAATTGATTGAGATATTTTTTGGAAAAAAAAGATGATATGTGCATAATGAAGGGATAAGGAAAAAATGAAATCTTTGATAGTATTCATGAGCTCATGATTGATATAAGGACTAAGTGATATCATGGTTTGAGTATATATAATTTTGAGGATTTTGGTATGTGGAAAGTGTTAACTTTTAACAGCATTGATGTTTTCAATAAGGTTCAATGGGTATTCATTTTTTTTCAAGAGAATATATGATTAAGGCCTTTGAATGTTTGTAATGTGACCAACAAGACATATCTCATGATATATGGGGATCAACAATGGTATTAACATGCTAGTTGTATGAACTCTTTGGAAATCGTTTTCACTATAATACGAGAATAGACAGCATTATTTTGGATAAGCTTAAATATTGGAATGGATTATGTTGGACATAAGTTAGTATTGTTTAATGATAGAACTTTTTTTGTTATTATTGATAGGATGTTATAGTAATATAGTTTTAGAAAAAGTACAACCTGCAGGACGGGCGACAGCCCATCGCGTCAGACAAGGCTGTGGGAATCGAACCCACAACTGAAGTGCGACTGGCCTTTATCGCCTACCACTGGCCTACAGGAAGTCCCTGTTTAGTAGAAACTAGTTTTATTATATTAAGCTGTATGATATATGATGTATAAGTCCATTTGAGGAACCATATATGATTAATCTCACTATAGATGGAATTATGTATTTTTTGATAACTTTTCTAACCTTTTGTTTGAGACAGATGGAATGACCCATCATTATATTACATGACCTGCTAACACATCACGAATGTCAAATTCAACTTCATTTCTTTAAGAGATGAAGTGGAAATTGTCCAAAGAACGACCAACGGTGACACTGTACCAAAATCACGAAAGTATTTCTTCTAATTCCAATTTCATCAACTTTAGGGAAATGATATTGAAAACCAAAAATGTTTTCCTAGTGATCTTATATCTAATGAATCAGATAGTTCCTTAGATCGTCACAAATTTATGGCTTTGTGATTGTTGGATTTTCCATAGCCATGTTCTCTACCACTCTCCATCGGAACATGATGGTTAGATTTTTCTTCAATATCCATATTTTCACCTATGTTCTCCTACGTGGAAACCCAGTGATGAGTTAACTTGGGTAACCATTACATTTCATACTTTATTTTTTAAAGCCATGTTTTGGTATTCCTTTTTACGATGTGGGTTTCTATTAAAGAAACGTTTGATTAGTAAACCATTTATAACCCTGACGAATTTCGAGGGCGGAATTCATTTTAAGGGGGGTAGAATTTAACACCCTGAGATTTTATGAATTTTTTTTTATTTCATTATTGTCTTGTGTTGTATGCTACACCAAGATTACCTTGCACTATAAGCAACACCGTATTATCTTGCTGTTTAAGCAACACTATTCTTGGATCGTGTTACACACAATTTTGATAATAGTTATTCTACGCAACATTGAGTATATATATATATATATTCAATTTATAAATGAAATATGGATGGATTCTGTTATACGAAACAACGAAAGATTCTTGCACAACACGCAACCCTGACGTGGCTTGTATTACACGTAATCGCGACCTTCCTCGATAGCGTGTGTTGTACGCAATACCGAGTTTTACTAAACAATGATATATTATTATAATATTATTATGAACTAGCAGTTATGAATATTATTAACTAAATTTTAAATTTTATAAAATTATTATTCATCTTACACATTTTCTAGAACATTGTATAAGAACAAAATAAATTTTTCGGGTAAAATAAGTATTTTTTAAAAAAATGCAGTTTTGCCGGCTTTTGATGACACACCCACTTTAAATGTAGTTTTTGACATTTTTATAAGTTCAATCTGACAAAATAGAATTATTCTTTGGAATCAATAAATAAAAATTTACTTTTGATAAATTTTTCATACTATTCTGGTAACTTTCATATTTTGATTAATAGTAAAAACACGCTATATTTTAATTAAAATCTACTTTTTCCATCGCAATAATTTATATGGTTAAATTATAATATTGAATGGTTTTAAAGTATAAATAAAATATATTTTTACCATTTAATATAATTTATGTCATTAGTATTGATTTTACATTAAATTCATAGGTTAAATCAATTCAATCTTTTGCAATGTTTTAAAGAAAAACCCATTTTCTTTCGACAATGGGATTAATTTTAATTTAATTTCTGCAACTTTTTTGTATTGAATTTGGAAACATGGATTCCATATTTGGAATCAGTGGATCCAAATTATGTTAATAAGCTACGTTTTATTTTTGGGAATTATGAATAGTAACTACGGTAAATTTTATTTACCTTAGTTAAAGGTAAATCGGCTAATTAAGGATAAATATAATATTATAAAATTACCCTAACACCTTCCAAAATCCTATTGGATGACTAAAAGTCGACCCATATCACCTAATTGTCGGATTAGATTCATTTAATGGACTTTTTCCATGAACATAATTTAATTATTATTAAAACCAAAGAATGTGACAACATGTCACTTTCTTAAATCTTATAAGTATAATAATTTTAATTTGGTGATAAACTTAATGAAAATTCGAACATGAATAGTATCCAGAAAGCTAATACAATTATCTACATCATAGGAATTTATTTATAATTTTTAAATATTATATAATTATCATTTAATATGACACAATGATAATGTAGTAATTATCTTATTAATGAAATATTGACATAATTGATGTTATAAATACCCAAATAAATGTAATTTAAGACTTTTTATGAATTAAACTAATTTTATAGGTTACTATGACATTCTATTATATATTTTATTAACTTGATTTGAACTAATAATTCTGTTGTGATTTTCACAAAAATCAATTACTAAATATTGTCAAAATTGACATAAAATAGTTTTTAAAACAAATATTATATTATTAATTATTATTTTATTCCTAAAAATCTAAGGATCGGCCAAATGACTTATATAAGATTATATATATTAATAATAAACAACTTGGGGTTATTTTGGCTTGATATAGTATGTTTATTAACCTTATAATATAAGAAAACAAGAAGACACGGTAAAAGTTAAATTATCTAACATAAAGTTAAATCTAAATGATACAGTTAAAGTTGATACCTAAAGTAGTATAAATTCTATTGGATGAGAATCTTGAGACCCCTACCCACGTTATCTTAGAAATATATCAATTTGGTGCTATTAAAATCCGAATTGGACTTTATAATAAAATAATATATTTAGTTATTCCAAAGGTGCCCCTCTCCTCCCTAATAAAAGGGAACCTCCTCCCCCTCTTCATCACACCACTTTGAGCCTTCAAGCTCGGCCAAACCCTGAAAACTTATCTTCTCCACTTCCCTAGAAACATCCTAGAGGTCCTGGTCTTCTTCAAAGACCATGTTTAGTGCCCTAAGAAGAGGACTCGAAGAGGCTCTTTAAAGAAGAGGTAATGTCCGTTACCGATTCTTTTAACTTTATTTCTTCTTCCACTTCTTCTTCTTAGGTTGTTTCATTATGAAGTAATAACATCAGTATCACTAATATACTGATATGTAATTATAAGTATGAAACAACCCTATTTCACCATCTATCCATCCTACGGAAAATGAAATCACCGCACGTGCGTACGTACGGAATACCGTCTCCACGCCGTGGTGTAATCTATTTTCCACCGCTACCTTACTTGGATGGGTATAATGGTGTAAATAATAACTATATATGATTATATTAAAGTGATATTGATTCTGAAATAGTATACATACACTCCATACAGTCCCACGATCATGAGAACGATATCATCGCTCATCCGTACGTACGGACTATCGTCTCCACGACGCGATGAGATTCACTCTCCGTGTTAACCATTCATGAATTATTGTAATGTATATATAATAAATAATAATGAAATATATGACATAATAATGATACTGTATTTATTTATATATATGTATGTATGTATTTCATTTACTTAATTCCATTCAATTCAAAAGGGAAACAAAAACAGCGTTCATACGTACGTACGGTCTACCATCTCCATGAACTGTGTATTTCATTCCTTTTTCGATCTATAATATATATGTATATGATGAATATATATTATATATAAATCATGTTTTACATTCTAGAATTATGTAAATCAGGATATAAGTAATAATATCAAGAATGACAAGTCGAAACACATACGATAAATAAAATGATTTTACCCAAAACGCTTCTTTAACATGGAAATTACAAAATAACGGGTAATATAAAGTCATAAGTGAAACATATATGATATAATAACAATGAATATGATTCTATAATAATTCAATAACATTATTTAAATCATTATACATGTGGTTCGGACACTTACGAAGAAAATTGGACCTAAGGTAAGGGAAAATATCACAATCTCATTTTATCCAAGATTGTATATACTTTGGTATTTACTGGGGTGTATTTTATCATACACATCCATGTTTCCTCAATATGTAATATTATTTCCATCCACCTAAAATTGTTTAAATCCAATTTTACCCTTCAGTGAGTTTTTAGTAAAAGATATGAAAGGAATCTTTTGTCGTTTTTCGTACGAGGTACTTTTTGACTTTTCTGATAAAATTATGAGAAGAATGTTTTTTAACTTATACGGAATGAATGGATTTTAAAAAAATTATTTACAAGAAGCTTCCTTTACAAGTTTTCACGTTTATTTTTAATCAACTTCTTTTAGTTTAAAATTGTATGACATGTTAAGAAAGGAAAATGATTTTGAAGTAGAAAGGATATTTTCCTCAAGAATGGAGTTCAAGTATTTTATCAAAATTATTTTCCATCTATGATAATAAAGGGTTCTGTTTCTATCCGTATTATTTCATTGATTTGATTATGTTGTGATGGAATTATTTTTATGAATTCCTTTATCTTATCTGAATTTTTTTATGATGTCACGATGTTTAAGAATCCCATTTTTATTACATGGGTTATGCTATGATGTATGGTTTATGATTTTGAGGCACACATAAGAATGGTATCATTATGAGATGGGTGGGACCTATATCTCCCTCCAATGCATTGGGTAAAGATTTTATATCTAATGAGATAGACATGGCTGGAACGGTAGGTTATACTGATTTAGTAAAACAGGACTGAAATGAGGAGTGAACTCGGTTCAGGAAGGGACTTTGTCCACTAAGATAGTATTGGAAATGAGTCTGGACTAATAATAAATGATTCTCTATGATTATGTGTGTATGCCACAAAGTTTCATGTTATAAGTTATGATTATTGGGATTACATTTCACTACTATGATTTATCCCATGTTATGAAATTATGATCTCTTTTGTAGGTTAAGATTTCCAAAAGATATGTTCTTATGAATATGATGTGATTGATATTTCTTTTGTTTACCCTTACTGAGTATTTAAGCTCACCCTTTTATGTTTTCTTTTCCCTAGGATATAAAGAAAGGATTTAGGTTTAAAAAAAGATCTTTATTGGAGATGTTGATGATCTTTCACCACGATTAGAAGATTATATTCCGAGTTTCCAAAGACACAAAACAATTACGGTCCTTGTGTGTGTTTTTGTTATGTACTAAGTATTCCGAAAAAGTAATGTAATGTCCATGTACGTTAAGATTCGGGTCTCTACAGTTATGCCTTACGACATGATTATGATACCAATTTATTTTCATGGGTAATTCTAATGATTATTAAATATTAAAAATTTGTAATTTGTAACACATATTCATGAATATTGTATGATGGTTTCTACCAAGGAGCACTCCAATTCATTTGAAAATGTTTAGTCTCATGAGATGTCATGTTCAGTGGTCTTGGTGGTTAGCATTTTCCCATGATCCATCTTGTGCAATGGTCTTGGAGGTTAGCCTTGACTCATGCTCCTGCATGTGAAATGGTCTTAGAGGTTAGCCTTGACTCATCCTTATGTGAGGTTCTATTTACATATTTATATTATTCTATAATTACATGATCCCCTATTCTGTATGTTATGATTCCATATGTTTATTCATTTTCCTTTCCTTTTTATGTCATCATGTTATTCCTTCTAACTAATGTTCTATAATTTATTCATATTCTTATTCCCTTACTGATATTTTTATATATTCACCTTCTTCATGTATTCCCTAGTTTATCCTATGACGATGTAAGAGATCAATGGAAGTTAGAAGATCATTATGAATACTAAATAAATGTGTTTTTATTTTGATTCAATGTTTTCAATTTTATGTAGCTAATATTCCATTGACAATAGACTTTATAATCCTTGGTTTGTATTTCATGATTATTTATGTATAAATCAGGTAAAAATATGTGACAAATTCGGGGTCATAATAGTTGGTATAATAGGATAGTCTAGTTCTTTTAGGAAATTATGACTAAAGAACTCTAGAAATAACCATAGGTATAATTCTATCACCGAAGAAAACCAAGATTAAATATTAGGTAATCACATGTTAGGATATAATTTTCACTTATAAGTTACCTCATTAATGGTTTTGGTTTCCCTTTTATGTTTTTAAATGTTTTAAAAATTCTCTTCCAAAATCCTATTTTGGATGAATTAAATGATTAAAACCAGAATCAAATAGTGAAAGTTAGTATTATCATCTAAGGTTCCACAAATAACTTCATATATTTCTAGTTTAATATAACTTTTCAAACACCAAATAAAAATATGGTGGTTGAGTAATATCATAGAATAGAAAATGAGGAAAGTATTGCATCCAATGTATATTACTCCTCCCTAATTAATATTTTTGGACTGAACCTCCAATAAAAAATTTTCTTACTTATTTTGGTGGATTTTTATTCTATATTGGGAAAGGATTGCCGATATATATAAATAAATACAAAATTTAATGTTGGGAAAGAGATATCACTCTTCACATCCCAAGGCATCCTCTATTTTTGTACAAGTATATGGATGATGATGAATCTCCTCTATAATCAGTGTCTCGATTGTGGATATTATTTCCATGTGAGCAATAAAATCTCTATCAAATTATTGATGCAACGTATAAGAACATGATCGGAAACATTATCATTATGAGGGACTACAATGATGTGTTCACAATATAAATTCTATATCTTCTTCCTAAAAAAGAAGTTTAGTTAACAATTTAACTTATTCCCTGATCTCTACCTATATTAAAGGAACCTTCTAAAATAGACATTATTCTGTTGGAAGAACTAAAGAAACAGATATAGAAGAATGTATAAAAGGGTTTTCTCCTGAGGAAATCGGCATGGGGAGTGCTAGTTATCTTTATCAAATAGTAGTATAGATTAATGGGCCACTACATTAATTATCATGAGCTCAAAAAAATTGAAATAAGGAAAAATTATCCCCACCCATAGATAGATGAAATTTTCGATCAACTGCATGGGGACAAAAATTCCTATAAGGTAGACCTTCGGTGGAGATATCACAAATTAATGGTGTGGAAGAAAGATATTCCCCACAATTCATTTCAAACAAGGTTTGGACAGTTTGTGTTCATAATTATGCTTTTTGGACCCACTAATTCTAAAGAATGTCTCATTAACATTATGAATAGATTCTTTAGATATTGCACTGACACATTTATGGTAGTCTTTATTGATGATGTACCGATATACTTCCAGAACAAGGAGGAACATTATGAGGATTTGAATAATGTCCTGAAGACATTTCTATGGGATAAAAATTATGAACAGTACAGTAAAAGTGAGTTATCGATGGTGGAAGTGTCATTATTGGGGAAAGTTGTCACTAGAAAAGGAATATATATGGACCCTTCCATGAAAACGGTAGTTTTGGAATGGACCAGGACAACATCTATAATATATATATGTATGTATTTTCCTTGGTACAGATGGGAACTACCAAGAATTTGGTAATAAATTTTCATAATTTTCAAACCCAATAACATAGATGACTAGGAATAGATTAAAGATTTTCTAGACCATAGAATATGAAGTCTAAATCAATTATTTGAAAAATATTGTTATCACCACATAGGTGCTCACATTACTAACAAGTGGGGAACACTTATTGGTGTACGGTGATGTTTTAAATAAGGTATTATTATGAATACTATTGAAAAAATATAAATTAATAGAATATGCCACATGGTTGTGGATCATTCTAGAGAAAAACTATCCCACACATGATCTAAATTTGGTGGTCCTGATCTTTCCATTCAAGATATGGTTGCATTATCTTCATGGGGAGAACTGAGAGATATATACTAATCGTAAGTGCCCAAGATATTTATTCACACTCAAGGAGCATAATATGCACCAGTGAATCAACTTATAATTCATCAAGGATTACAAAAACTCAATCCATTACCATCATAGAATAGAAGAGTTCTATGTATGTCAGTGGGTGTAGGCTAAAAGGTATAAGTTAAAGGGGGTGATGCAACCATTACCCATAACAAAAATAAAATGTTATAACATCACCATGAACATTTTCACTAGACATACATAGAAATCCAATGTAATCAATTTTATATGGATTGTTTTGGATCACTATACAAAGATATCTCACATCATAACAATTCGAGAGGACCTTTCAGTGGGTATGATTTCATGGATATACATCAGAGAAGTGGTAACGCTTCATGAAGTACCACTATCAAGTGTATCCATTCAACATCCAATATTTATCTCCAATTCTATAAAATTATCCAACATCATCTAAAAACTGAGCTGAACTTTAGTGCAGCTTATCACACACAAACTGATGGCCAATCTGATCAGACTATTTCGACACTAGAAGACATGATGAGATGATCTTCAATAGATTTCAAATGAGTTTTGGAGAAAAATATATCTTTGGTCAAGTTATGTTATAAAAACAGTTACCGCTCATGAATTAAAATGGCTCCATATGAATCACTTTATGGGAAAATATATGGAACACCGACATGCTAGGATGATTTTGGTTAAAAAAAGCTGCTCAGACCAGAAATGGTATAAGAAATGGTTGAAAAGGTGAAAACAATTCCGTACAACATCAAGGAAGACAAAATTAAATAGAATAGCTAGGTGCTAAATCATTTATGAGACCTTGAAATTAATGTTTTAGACATGGTATTCCTCCACACATCTCCTTAGAAGGGGATGATGAGATTTTCTAAAAAAGGAAATGTGAGTCCCAAGTACATAAACCCCTTTGAGATTCCAAATTCTGTCGTTGATGTGGATTATTTACTAGAACATCCACCAACAATGTCCCAATTACATGATTTCTTCCACATATCCCTATTTAAGAAGAACTCATTTGATCTTTCATATGTACTGAATTCAGAGGTGGCATAGATGGAAAATTGTCTCTCTTATGAGGAGAAGCATGTAACACCTCGTGTTTTTAACGACCATTTCTTCAGACTAAATTAAAATTTTAATTTATAAGTTGAAATTCACTAATTCCGAGATTCCTTTCACACTAAACCAACATTTCATATGTTACAGGAAAACCTGAGTTACTGTACAATGCACACAACATTGAGTTAGCATACGACACATGCAACACTAAGTTTCTATAAAACATCTCTTTTTATTATTTTCATTATTTAAATAATATAATTATAAAATAGAAATTAAACATATTTATATGAATATTAATAACTACATTTCAAATATTTTTTATAATTTTTCTATGAAAATAAAACATATTGATAATAAAAGATATGGTATTATGTAAAGTCATTTTATGTCTAAAAATACTATTTTTAATGTCCTAATAAAATTAATTTTTGAAACATTTAGAAATTTGATTTGATAAAAAAATAAATTTTTGAATTACAAACTTCAAAATTATGTTACTAATTTTTTTTTTGTGTTTTTTCAAATAAGCATCATTTTTGGATGAATAGTGAAAAGTATCAGTTTTTAATCCAAAACTACGTTCTAATTTAATTTATTTATAAGGATAAAATATATTTTAATTTTATTTATAAATTTAATTAAATAATATTTTTATCCTGTAATCCAATTACAGTGATTGGATCTATTTCCACGTAGAAATTGGACATAAAGACTTGCCAAAATTTTGATTCTTTTTACTCTAAAACCCAGTATTGTCGTCCTGACAGATGGATTAATATTAAATTAATTGATTCCACTAATGGGAATAAATATTTTATAAATAGATTCCATATTTATAATCAATATAATTTATAATTTATAATATGTTCAAAAAAAATTACCCAAAATATTAGTGAAGGTCA
The DNA here is from genome assembly GCA_963277665.1 of Viscum album. Lineage (NCBI taxonomy): Eukaryota > Viridiplantae > Streptophyta > Magnoliopsida > Santalales > Viscaceae > Viscum > Viscum album. The sequence goes on from OY728159.1 coordinate 729,488,208, forward strand.
TTAAAATTAATTACATCGGTTAAAAGAAACATTAGGATATTAAAATATTGAACATTAAATATAACTCGCAAAAATACCTACAAACATTTCCAAAACCCATTTTATGTCCCTATATACACCATAAACCTTTAATTATTTTTTTTCATTTTTTATGACTTTTGTTAGGTAAGAACATGTCCACACCTAACTTATTTCTAAAAATTCCATGTCAGTCCTTTTCCTTCCCTATAAAAGGCCACCACCTCTACCCATTCAACACACATATCAAACCACTTAAGTTTGTCCGATTTCTACCCTATAAACTTCCAAAAAAAATCACCCTTATAACTTGAAGCCTCCCGTGGTGCAGAAACCCTCTCAGGAAAACCTTTTGGCACCATCCCAAAGGAGTAACCCGATTTATGGGTAATGTCTTCTCTCAAGCACTTTTCCTATATTTTTCTTCTTCACCCCTCCACTCTCTTTATTTAATTTTTGTGAAACAAAACCATTATACTATTGATTCTATGTTGTTTTAAAGATAAGTATTTGACCTAAACATACACAAACCTTCAAAAAATGGATGTTGAACATGTTGTTTTGGTGTATAGTGAAATAATACCACACAAAACGATGATTATTCAATTATATTTTACCACCAATGATGGTGAAAATTATGAAAGAAAATACTTTATATATGTAGTATATTATAATTATTATGTCTCTAATACTTTTTATTAATTTTAAAACACACATATTTTTACCTTCAATTTGGTTTTAATACGATAATCTCATCTGAGGATGTGTGGACCACCACCCCCCACAAAGTGATGTGATTCGTTCACACACCACAATGAATGTTTTAAGGATGGGTTTAATGAACATATATGATATATATGATAAAATAATGACAATTTAATAATTATATATGTATATATACATACATATATATACATATGTTATTTATATACTTTCTTTTAATATGATAATAAAAACTGAAACAACATTTATGCGTTCGTAAGGCTTACCATCTCCATGAACAGTGCATTCCATTTTTAATTATTTATGCTATAAATTATAATAATATAAATATAATATATATACATGATATTTATATCATGATTCAAATTTTGTAATCATTATTTAAGTATAAGGTCCAACAATATAACAAATTAAGACACATGTGAAGAACAATGGAAATATTACCTGAAGATAAACATTAACCTAGGATTGGTAATAAGTGGGTAATATTAGGTCATATTAAATCCATATATGGTATTAAATATAATAATATTATTCTTTAGAAAACTTTTATTAAATATATATTTATTACACAGGAATCTTGTATGAGTACGGAGAGAGTCAAGTCACAAGGTAAGGGGAAATTTCATCTCACATTTAATTTTCCCTAATACATATCATGTTCACCACTATATTAATTCATGTGGTGTATATGATTCCCATTATTTTATTATAAGTATCATATAATTATAATTATCAGTATTCACATACACATTCTATTATCTTACATTCATGTCTTATAAATTCCAAATGTTACCAAATTGGAAAAAAATGTTTTGTCTCAATTATCATTCTTTGAAAGTCATGTTTTATTATTCACCTAAACTCTTTTTCAAGGTGTGAATATTTCCATTTTGAAAGATATATCATAAATATAAATATTTTCATGATATTATATTCTTAATTTAATTTTCCGTTCCTTACATAGAATGAATGATCCCATGTTACCAAGTTAAAAGAGTTTATTGAGACAATCTCATCGCTTTTTGAGATTGTTTTAGTTTCTGCTTCCATTAATGAAATATGTTGATCAGTATCTCAATAACACTAATTATTTTCCGTATCATCTATTATTTCATGATATACTTGAGTATTGGTACCATTGTCCACTCTTAGGTACATAAGAAATTTAGGAAAGTGTTTTTAAGAAATCCCCACTTTACACTCTCTCTAGTCGGAAATATATTCAAAACCATGTTTTCTGAAAAGGGTTTCAGAAAATTTTATACCATTCTCCAATAATATCTAAAAGAAATTTTTACCCTTTTTATCTTTTACCAAAATATTAAATTTAATCACCTTTTTCTTTCCAAACAAAGCATCTTTATATCCTTTTTACCGTACAAAACGAATGATATTTTTTAAGTCATGGGACATGTATGGTTTTACCCTTCGTCATTCCATTGAAGATTCCATTTCATTTTCATTAAATATATTATTTAAGATAATATTTTTAAAATTAATTTTCACATAAATTTGTTTTCAAAATGTTTTCAGGCTTCCTTTATATGTTTTCAAGTCAAATAATCCTCAAAATGTTTTCAAGACTTATTTAAATGTATTCAAAGAATTTTCAAAAAATGGTTTTCAAAACATTTTTACGATTTATTTATGATTTTTAAATGTATTTTCAATGAAATGGTTTTAATAATGATTTCATTCTTTCTTTAAAATGTTTCAAATTATTTTCAAATAAATTTTTTTCAAAAAAATCAATATTTATTAATATGTTTTCATTATTTTTTCAAATAAATGGTTTTCAAACTATTATCAATCTTTCTTTAAATGTTTACATGGTGTTTTCATAGAAAAAGGTGTTTTAATTGATTTAACAAAATTATATATGTTTTCAAGGAAAAATGGATTCAAAATGATTTCCCATCTCTTTTATATGATAAAAAATAAATTTTATTTGAATATGATTTTAAAATGGTTTTATGTATTAAAATATATTTTTCAAATAAGAAAGGATATTTTCCTCATGAAACATTTTTAAATGATATTTCAAAATTATTTTCTATCTATGATGAAATAGAAGATGTTACTCATGCCTTTATAGTAAGTGGTCTAAATTTTCCATTCATATCCTTCCTATGAATAGTTTATTCTTAATTATATGGTCATTATTAAACCCATTACTCCTTCAGGACTTATATGTTTATGGAATCTGGTTCCCATTCATAGGTTTTTTTATAAATAAATTATTATGCGACCTGTATATTTTTCCATAGTTTATGCTATGGTTACCCGTCTATTAATCTCATTTCATTACATGGGTTATGATATGTTTATTTATTATCTCTTGGAACGTGTAAGTATGCTTTCATTATGTGATGGGGGGCCTATATCTCCCTCTAATTCATTGGATAATTATTTATATGTTACAAGATGGACCAAAATGGTATGAGGAGTGAACTCATGATACTAAGATGGTCTTGGGAATGAACCTCGACTACTAAGATTTCCATGGGAGTTAACTATGACTACTATGATGGTATGAGGAGTGAACTCATGCTAATAATATGTCCATGGGAGTGAACCATATCTATTAAGATGGCCATTTAATCAATGCCTTGGTAAATATGGAAATCATTATATGCTTATGTTTTTTTTCACAATTCCTTGTATTTCTCCTATGTTATGATTTCATGGCTTATGTGGTTTACTAATTTTTGATTAATGTCTAATAGACTTCAAATATTTATTCCATGATTCATGTTTATGATCTTTGATATAAAAGGTATGACATTAAAATGTATTGATCATGTTCTTATACCCCTATTCTAATGTTTATACTAACATTTCTCCCTTGTTTAACCTTAGGAGCATTTGATCTCACCCCTTTTTATATATCTATTCCCTAGGTTATGAAGATATATAGTATGTATGATGTTTCTAAGAAGGGTTCTAATTATGAAGAACTTAGTGGTAGATGATATATCTCACTTATGTAAAAGTTTTTATGTTTCTGAGTTTCTAAAGAAACTATTACAACTATGGTCTTTGCTCGTCTATTTGTACAATGTTCAAGATTTAAAAAAATGTTTTGTAATTTAATTCTTGAAAAATGAGCGTCACGATAAATCTAGTTAATATCTTGGACCATAGTGATAAATATATATGCAATGAGATTAATCACCTAGATAAATTACTATGGTGGATCCATATGTAAAGGGAGAAAACATGGGAACCAGAAGAATAAATTAATGAGAAGTACCCTCACATGTCTTCCCCTTAGTTTGTAAAATGAAATTTTGAGGGTGAAATTTCATAAAGGGAAAGAATTTAACGTCCCAGAATAATATACATGAAATTCTCCCTTCTTATAATTATGTCATATAGTATAAATCATATAAAGTCACATAGAGAACTCAAAAAAACATTATAAAAGAATAATTAATGAAATAAGTAGAATTTATAGAAATTAAGGATCCAAACCCAATGGACTTGAAACTTGAGCTTTGAATTGTAATACGACCTTTATGAATAGTAAACAATCCAATATAATAATAACTTCACCTAGGAAATTATAAATAAAATTTAGATATTTTATAAATGAAAATATGATATAATCAAACTATAGTATAAGTAATTAAATGTTTTAAAATTGATCAATAAAGTCTTAGTACATTTATTAAATATAAATATCTATTTAAAATGTAATAATTAATAAAATGATTTAAAAGAATATTTATAGTAATAAAATATATTCCTAATTAAATTTATTTTCATATGATTATAATATTATTTTATGAGACCTTAATTCATTTTTCAATGTTTTATAAAAGCAGTTATATTTTTAAAATATATATTATTCAAATAAATGATGACTTAAATTTAATGATAAATATCTCTTATTTAGAAAATTATTTTCTTAAAATGGAGTATATTTTTAAAATTCTACATGCCAAAAAATTGTTAGGTTGAAATCTTGAGATTTTTCTAAAATAGTTGAATTTTTGGGAATACTGAAATATGGAAATTTACACTATACAACATTTTAAATTAAATCGACTATTTATTGATTTAACACTTAGGTAAACACAATTAAATCAAAATCTAGTTACCTATTTACTTTATCTATTCAATTGAATAAATCTATTCATAGTCTTGAGCCAAAATAATTTTCTAATGAATAAAACAATCAAAAAACACCCCTCTCCTCCCTTATAAGTACCACCCCTCACCAACACTTTTCATCAAACCTCTAAAGACTCAAATGATTTCCAATTTATTCCCAATACACATCCAAAATCTCTTTCCCATTTCCATGAACCTTTGGTTTCAATAAAATATCAAACTCAAGTGCCTCAAGGAGGTTCGGAAGAAGAAGAATTCAAAAGGTAAAAACCTCTTTCTTTTTCATTTAATTTCTTTTCAATTTATTTTATTTTTTTATTCCCTCATTACCTAACTTTACCCAAATGACATGATACGACAAATATATTTTATATAATGTAATATTTTTGTGTTAATGAATCAACCCATCATCTTTTTATTTCCTCTCCCCATTTGATCTAAAAATAAATGTAATGTTTGTGATGTATTGATTTATCACAGCCATGGAAAATGAGTTTTCAATTTCCATTACTACATTAAATGCTAGTGATAAAATAATTATTGTTCGGAATGGACACTCATGAGGGGGGTGAATTTAGTTCCAATTAAAATTTCTGTTAAATATATTTCTCTTAAAATCCCCCAATTTAAAAACAAATTTAAACTTTAGTGAATTTATACATTAGGAAAATGTTAAATTAGTTTCTCAAAGATTGATTACGTCTTAGATAACTTAATTTGAAGATTAAATTTAATTTTGAAACTAATTTACTGGTTTAGAATAAGTATAAAAACTTGGTAATTTAATTATCAAAGTAGATTTCAAAACAAATTATATTTCAAAGTAGTTAGCAGCGGAATTTGAAATATGTAGTATACTTATGACTTAAACTAAAATGCACAGCAGATGTAACCAATAGGTTCAGTCTCAAGCTAGGACATAGTCCTCTCAAACAATTTATATAAATTTATCCACACCCTGGATAGGGGTAAACAACAATACAATATTGTCCGGGTATAAATACCTCTACCATAGTTCTACGTGGGAAAACAAACAACAGCTCACAGCTGTCCAGGTCTTACTAGACCTCTACCACTATCCACAGTGGGATACAAAGGAGTTTTAAGAGTTCAATGAGGATTTTAGAATCCTCCAGCTTAGCTCAGGAGACAGTGTGTGTCAAAAATAAATGGGGTACACACACTGCTTGAAATATAAATGAAAGAATCACTAAAGAAGATGTGAATAAGTTCATAAAAGCATTAGTGATTGGCAGTGCAACTCTGGACTCATTTGATTGGTCAGAAAATCTTTGGAGTCCTTCTCTGGTTTTTGTTCTTAAAAATAGAGTGTTGTTTTCTTCCTTGGTTCCAGGTTCAGCTTATCAGCCTGAGTGCATGAAGTTTTTTTGTAGTTCTTCACTCAAGATGAAGCTTGTGTTCCCCTATAAAGAATAATTGCTTCGAGTATGTCCAGTGTTCTTGGAGTATAGATATTGTCTTATGTGAATGCAGCACGTTTGAATGATGTTGATCCTTTTTCTTTTTCACCCTTCGTGTGCCTTCTTAGTTCTTTGATTCTCTCTCTTTCATTTGATATCGTGTTCACTTCTTTCCTCATACTTTTAAGCTAGGTCTTTATCTTCCCTTTTATAGCTTTCAGCACTAGAAAATGGGAATGATTGCCTTTTTCATGGGTACTAGGTACGGTTTCCGGACATGGCAACAAAAATCAATAAATAACATTAACTGTATTAAAAATATCAAATGTAACAGTTAGCTTAATAAATAAATAGTATTGAGAATATAGGGTTTGACTGGTTGGTCAATTATTACTAGCCTCCTGTTGGTAGACGTGTTCGGTGGATTTTGTGTAACAGTGACCATCTATCAATGGCTCATTGAACTTGTATCGGTAGCTCTTTCAGTTGGAAACTCTTGGTATCGGTAACTCCTATCGGTAGACTTACTCTATCGGTAGCTCGGTTGACTTGTTCTATCGGTAGCTCAATTTTTTCGGTAACTGTTTGTATTAGTCACTCTTGCTTAGTTCCAGTGATTATGTGTATCGGTAGACTTATGCACATCAGTAGCTCCATTTTGTACTATCGAAAAATGTGTTCTATTGATAGCTATCTGCATCGGCGACCTTTATATATGCTTATTGGTAGAATTGTACATGTCGGTAGATCTGTACATATTAGTATCTCTGTGTATCGGTGACTCTGTCTATCTGTAGACTAAGGTATATCGGTAGACTAAGTACCGGTAGCTCTGTATCAGTAGCTATATGCAGATCAGTGAATAACACTTATCTTTTTTATGTAAAACATATCTGATTGGATTAGAATTACTTCAAAACTCATAAAAGCATGGATACACATTGATTAACATATTTCATGGATTATTTTAATATTATTAGCATCTTGGTATTAGAATATCATAGATTGAGTGAATTATAATATTGATAAACATTAATTGGGATTAACAAAGTATGTAAAAGCATAGTTGGGATTATCAAAATAGGTGAGGTCAATAATGTCCCCCCTTTTGATAATCACAACTTATGATATTATAGGTTTAAAACAGTGAGTAGTTTTATTAGAGGATATATCATTAAATGCAATTATCTCGGAGAAAATAGTATGTTATAGAACATAATGTATCAGAGGTAGAATTAAATGCAGTGATATCAGAGGGGAAAATCATGGTAGCTCTTCCTTAAATAATATTGCTACCCCTTTGAGAATATGTCTCCCTCTTTGATACTTAGATAAATTTCTCCCCCTTTTTATAATCAAAAAGTGGGACACAAGAAATAGAAAAATGAACACAATGAGATATAAATGAAATCCAATTTTATTACATGTTGCAAAAGGGTACATAGAAAGAAAATAAAATATAAGGGATTCCTATCAAACATCTTAGCCACTTGTTCAATCAAAATTCTCAATGTGAGATTGTCCCTTTGGATCAGAAGAGGATTCAAACTATGTGGATGCAGGTGATGGCTTAGGAACACCAGAGATGATCATAGGAGGCTGAGCCATAGAAACTATGTCGGGCCTGCACTGAGGAGTTCTTGGAGTGATTATAGGTGTAATGATCCGAATGGATTGGGCTGGAGTCATCTGGATAGGAGAAGTAGTAGGGGCAGAATCAGGTAAAGCAGGAGGTACAATCACTGTCCTAGCATCAACATGCAGAAAAGGCAGAAAAAGATTTCTGAAATCCATAAGTATTCCTACTCCTCTCTCCATTACAAATATGAAATCATTCTTTTTATCCATGAATTTGTTCAAGGCTAGAGTCAATTCCCTTAGTTTGCTGAATTTATCTCTGAAGGCTTGATTGACAGGAGGTAAATTCAGGTTTTCCAACAGAAGATTGAAATGATTGTTTAGTTTATGCTTGGTGTAAATGTTTTGAAAATAGGAGTCCACCTTATCTTTCACTTCTTTCTGAGAGGCATAATATTCTCTCATATAGTCTTGGACTATCTTCATTATTTCTCGAGTAGAATCTATAATAGAAATAACAACTTTTCTCAGGTCAGATGAGTCCACAGAGCCATTGGTTGATGCTGAACCAAGATCCTCCTTTATCACAGCTCAAATTTGATCCATATCCACTGAAGGTATAGAAGCAACTGATCCAATAGAAAAGGTTACTGTTTCCTTGAAGTTTTTGGTCAACCCACTGATAAGATTTTGGAATTGGGAATCCGGGGTTTTAACATGATCTTTTATGGAGGCTTTAAAACCTTCAAACACTGAAACCATCTCGCTTACAACACTTTTCACATAGTCAAAGTCCTTATATTCTTGGGATTTTGAACTCATATAAGATTCTAAAGTGATAACCAATTTCTTTAGAGCTTCAACATCAGCTTCCAGTCTAGATAATTGTGTCTGGTAGTCTGTTACTTATTCCACTATTTCTTCCACAAAGGTTGACAAATTACAATCGAGAGAGAGTTCAAAATATTTTTACAAATTACTCATCTCTTCAACAAATCAGTTCTTAAACTCAGTAAAAGAAGCACTAATGGACTCCTTCAGCTCATCCTTTAAGGATTTAAAGTCAGACCTGGTGATTATATCAGCATGAGAAATTACAACAGGTGCTTTTTCAGTTGCTATGCTAGCCACTGAGTCAGTCATAATCGATTGGATTGATGACACCAGTGAAGCTTCCATCTTCTTTGTCTCTTCTACAAAACTTTCTGTAAGATTTTTCTTCAAAATATCTAGGTCATGAATTCTGACCACGTCTTCAGGTAGCAACTCAGTTTCAAAATCATAAATTATATTTGGTCTATTTAGATATGCCTCTTTATCAGAGTCAGGATAATCTAATCCACAAACCACAAAACATTGGTCTTCTGCCCAGTCCTCAATATCGACATCCACTAACACACTTCCAAACATGGTGTGATTCTCCCCCTCCATGAGTGCATTTCCATGTATAGCAACAACATTCTTAGTAGGTATTTCTTCCTTATAAGAATCTTCTAATATAAATTCTTTCTCTGCAATAGCAGGAGGGTCCTCTAGATTAGGTACAACTTCTTCCATTTCTCTTACTACATCCTCAGTAGGCACAACTGATTTTCCAATTAATGGACTCTGACTTTAGCAGACAGAATCAGAGGCTTCAGATTCATTTTCCTTTTCTTCTTTATGCTCAGGGGCTGGCTGGTCTTCCTCATCACCATGTGTCTCTTTTTCTACAAAGGCTTCCTTTCTAGAAGATACAATTTCAGCACCAGGACTTGGAGGTAAGTCTAGATCTCTTCCATCATCTATAGAAGTATTTTCTTCTTCAGTCTCATCATTGTACTCAGGTTCCTCTTCATTAGGTCCTGGACCCAGATCCCTCACATCATTAGGTCTTGAAGGATGATCCACAGGATTGAATTTATCATACCCCTTATGGTCATCATTAACCCACTCTTCTCCCCATTTGTTCCAATTTTTCTTCATGTATTTGAAAACTGTTCTTGTTATATATAATTTTTTCCTTACTACCACTGTCTCAACTTGAGACTCAGCTATCCCTTTCACTTTGATCATCATTGAGATCAACTTGGAAAAGAATAGAGTATTAGCCTTTGATTTTGGCCTTCTCATGTCTTCCATTTGAATCATCAAAAATCTGAACAGATTTACTTTTACACAATGTCTCAAGAGATGCAAGAGATAGATATCCTGATATCTTAAATTCTCAATGTCTCATCTCCTTGGTATTAAGACATGCTAAAAAAATTTGAACAACAATCTGTTCTCTCCATCCATTTCAGCAGCCACTACTTGTCTTTGATTTTCATCAACGGTGAGCTCCTCCAAGGTAGTCTCATAATCAAATATATAACATGTAGGTGGAATAGATTTCGAGACATATCCATATACACCTTCATGCGGAACCTTCAGGCATTCAACCCACTCATGGAATGAAAAATTCATCTCCTTTCCATTCACAAAAGAAGTCACTCGGTTCTCATATTCTGATTTCTCAAAGCTTAAAAACTCATAAAATTGTTTCAAAATCTTTGTATAGTAGGGGCCATTGTTGTTCAAAAAGAAATCTCCCCACTTTTGATATTCCAGTACTTTGAACACTAATGACTCTCTAGGCAACAACTATTCCATGAACATCTCATTTTCAATCACTATAACTCTATTTTTCAAATGAGGCTCCATTGGTCGCCTACCAGACCTAGTTCTACCAACACTACCACTTGCTTCTAGCACAGACATTTTCTTCTTTGCACACGGATCATCAGTGTCATATCTGATGGTAGGAAGTTTGGTTTTTTCCATCACTGGTTTGAGGGATTTAGGGTTTTCGAGAGATTCGGTAGCTAAGGTTTGAGGGTAAGATTTTTAGGCTCGATGGATTGAGATGTAGCTATGACTTTTTTTTATCATTTATGAATCATAAAATAAATAAATAAAATGAAATAAAGTGAAAATGATTCATATTCTGGCGCCAGACAGAAGTTTAAAACTACGCACTCATTGGTAGGCTTTATTGGTGAGAATTCCTATCAGTGAGGTCCATTATTGAGGTTATATCACTGAGGTAACATCAGTGAGATTACACCGGTGACGTTACATCGGTGAGGTTACATCGGTGAGGTGTTCACATCGGTGAGGTATCTGCTGATAAAGGTTAATCATTCCCAACTCATGCCTAATGTAACTTAACCTATCTGAACATAATGGTTTGGTGAAAATGTTAGCTAATTGATGTTCAGTACCTATATATTCAAGAGTAATATCAGCCTTTTGGTAATGATATCTCAAGAAATGGTGCCTTACATCAATGTGTTTGGTTCTAGAGTAAGATACGGGGTTCTTTGAGATGTTTATTGCACTAGTGTTGTCAAAGTTTATAGAAACATGCTTAAAATCATATCCATAGTCCAAAAGAGTGTGTTTCATCCACAAAATTTGTGCACAGAAACTTCCAGCAGCTATATACTTTTCTTCGGCAGTGGAAAAAGCTACATAATTTGGAGTTTTACTACACCAAGATACTAATGATTTTAACAATAAATGACATATTCCAGATGTGCTTTTTCTATCCAACTTTCAACCAGCAAAGTCAGCATCTGAATAACTCATTAACTCAAAGGATTGTCCTTTTTCGTAAAACAAAATTAAGTTTATAGTTTGTTTAAGTTATTGAAAAATTATTTTAACAGCAAGTAAATGAGATTCTTTTGTATTATCTATACATCTTTCACACATACACACACAAAACATAATATCTGGTCGACTAGAAGTAAGGTAAAGTAAGCTTCCAATCATACCTCTGTAATTGTTTTGATCCACTAGTTTTCCAACTTCATCTGCATCCAATTTACAGATTGTACTCATAGGAGTATCACTTTCCATAATACTATCCAAACCAAAACGTTTTAAATGATCCTTTTTATATTTACATTGATTTAAAATAATACAATTTTCATTTTCAAAAAACTTGAAATCCAAGAAAATATTTGAGTTCTCCCATTAAACTCATTTCAAATTCATTTTTCATACTCTTTGAAAAATAAATACATAATGATTTTTTAGAAGATCCAAAAATAATATCATCAACATAGATTTGTGCTATTAAAACATCTTTGGAAATTATTTTAATAAAATGAGTTGGATCAGCAATCCCTTTAGTAAAACATTTTGAAATAAGAAAATTACTAAGCTTCTCATACCAAGCCCTTGGAGCTTGTTTTAAACAATATAAAGCATTATAAAGTTTAAAAACTTGAATTGGAAAATGAGGATTAGTAAATCCAGGTTGTGGTTAAACAAAAACATCATCAATTATAGAACCATTTAGAAAATCACTTTTGACATCAATTTGATATAACTTGAAATTTAGATGAGCAGTATAGGCAAGTAAGATCATAATGGCTTTTAATCTGGCTACAGGGGAAAAGGTTTCTTCATAGTCTATACCTTCCTCTTGACTATATCCTTATGCAACTAGCCTAGCTTTGTTTCTAACTATATTTCCAGAATCATCAACATTGTTTTTAAAAACCTGTTTTGTGCCTATTGTCAAAGTGTCCTTAGGCCTGTCAACTAATTCTCGTACTTTGTATCTTTCAAATTTATTTAACTATTCTTGCATAGCCATTACCAAAAATTTATCATTTATTGCATCATTGACATTTTTAGGTTCAAACTATGAATTAAAGGCTTGATGTTAAACCTAGTTTCTTACAGAAGCTCTAGTCTGTGTCCCTCTATCAAGATTACCAACAACAACATCTAAATGATGATTCATTATAATCCTAGTTGATATATTAAAGGTAGGACTAGAAATTTCAGGTTCATATATAGGTTTAGGTTCAACAGAAGATGATTCTGGAATATGTCGAGAACTGGATATTTTTACAGCAGGTTCTTTAGTTTTATCATTAAGGTCAAGAACAGTCAAATGTTCTTCAAGATTTTCAAGAGAGGTTTTAGGCTCATGTGGATCAGCTTCATCAAAACTTGATGTGAACAGATTCTTCCACACATTTGGTTCTTTTGTTAAATACTCTGTAGGCTTTTCTAGTTAAAGAATAACTAATAAAAGTTCCTTCATCACTCTTAGAAGCAAACTTGTCCAGATTATCCTTTGTATTGAGAATAAAAACATTGAAGCCAAAGAATCTAAAGTAGATAACTTTTGATTTTATATTATTCCATAGTTCATATGGGGTCCTCTTGAGAACATGTCTAATAAAGACTCTATTAATAATATAATAATCTGTATTCACAGATTTATCCCAAAAATAAATATGTAGGTAATACTCATTAATCATAGTTCTTTCTATTTCATGAATGATTCTATTTCATCTTTCTACTACAACGTTCTACTGAGCTGTCTTTGGAGCAGAAAAGTTGTGACTATAGCCATTATGTGAGAAATAAGATTCAAACTCATGATTTTCAAACTCATAGCCACGATCAATTCTCAGGGTTTTAATCTTATGTCCACTATGGTTTTCAGCAGACTTGGAGTATATAAAAAAGTAAGAACAAGCTTCACTTTTTTGAGCTAAGAAGTATACCCAAGTATATCTATAAATGACATCTACTAGGACATAGACATAGTGCTTCCCATTTAAACTAGTAACCCTAGAAGGTCCAAACAAGTCCATGTGAACCAAATCGAGAGGTTGAGAAGATGAAACTTCTTTCTTTTATTTAAAAGAAACTTTATATTGCTTTCCCTTTTGACAGGGATTACAAACTTTGTCTGATGGGAATTAAAGTTCATGTAGGTCTCTAACTAAGTTCTTCCTAGTCAATTTTATAAGTGAATAGATGTGGTAGTGTCCTAATCTTCTGTCCCAAATCCAAGATTCTTTATTAAAAGCATTTAAACAAGTAACATTTCGCTTATCTACATAAATCAGATCAATAGCATAAACATTTTCATTTCATAAAGCAGAAAATACTAAAACATTTTTAGAGTTAGAAAAATTACAGGAATCATTATAAAATTTCACATTAAATCCATCATCACATAATTGAGAAATACTTAAGAGGTTATACAAAAGTCCATCAACAAATTAAACTTTAGAAATCAAAACTGAATTAGTGTAACCAATCTGGCCTAGGTCAATGATTTTTCCTTTAGAATTATCACCAAAGGTGACATGTCCTACATCAACTTTTATTAAACTCTTGAAGGATGGGTAATATCGAAACATATGTCTTGAACGTCCATTGTCTATGTACCAAACCTTTTTGTGAGAACTCTTCATGTAGGTTTCCTAAAAAACAGATTTAAACAGAAAATGATTTTGGTACCCAAATCTTCTTGGGTCTAGACAGGTTAGCAATCACAGCTTTAGTTACCCAGATTTGTCTTATGGGTCTCATATAATTTACAGAATCAATAGATTTTGAAATATAGATATTATTTGATATATAACCATATGAATAACTAGTTGAATCATATGAATTTTCAGAGCTGGAATAAGACGAATTTTGTCCAGATTTTGGAATAAATCGAGTTTTAGTGAACTGTCTTTGTCCAGGTTGGTATCCCAAACCAGTAGTGTATTTTGGTGCAACTTGATTTACTAACATTTGAGTAAGTGTATATTTTCCCTTTGTAAACTTTTTTTACACCCCAAGCATCCATGGTATGATTCCCTTTGAATAATACAGTAGCGTGTGTTGTACGCAACTATGAGTTCTAACCCACACCACAACCAATCAAACTAGATGTTATGAATAGTAATACCCACTTTTTGGAATTTTATAATTTTCATCTATCAAAATTGACTTAATTTTTGGATTCTAAATATTGAAATTATCCTAGGGTAAAATTTTGGAACTTTTCGTATAACATTTATATTTGGATGAATAGTGAAAATTACTGAACTTTAATTAAAACCAACCTTTTTAATCGAAATAATTAATAGTGATAAATTATGAATTTGAGTTGTTTTAAAGTATATTTAGAATATAGTTTTACCATTTAATACAATTTTGGTCATTGGACATAATTTCACAATTAAACCGGAAATGAACAAGTGTCAATCTTTTGATAGTTATTATCTCTTAAAAACACACTTTTTGGTTTAACAAGGGGAATTAATTTTAAATTAATTTCTTCCACTTTTGTGTTTTAAATTTGGAAAAATGTATTCCATATTTAGAATTTGGATGTCCAAATTGTGTAAATATGTAACTTTTATTTTAGACATTGTGAATAATTACTTTGGTAAATATTTTATTTACCATGGTTAAAGGGTAAATCTGGTAAATAAGGGATAAAAATAATATTATAATAACAATAAATTACCCTAAAACGTTTCCTAACCTTATAGGTGGGTACATGTCCAACCATGGGAAAATTTGGGTCTATTTTGGGACCTCATGGAACCACTTGTAGGTGATAGGGACACTTAATTTAAATTAAGTTAAAATAAATACAAAAATGCATAAGCATATATCTTTTAGAAAAACAATTTTTAAACAGGGATATATATGTTGTATTTTCGACTATAAATATTAAT
The DNA here is from genome assembly GCA_963277665.1 of Viscum album. Classification (NCBI taxonomy): domain Eukaryota; kingdom Viridiplantae; phylum Streptophyta; class Magnoliopsida; order Santalales; family Viscaceae; genus Viscum; species Viscum album. The sequence continues at coordinate 729,503,581 of OY728159.1, forward strand.
TAGAAATATAAAACGATTTCCAACATAATTTTATTTTATTTATAATTTTTAGACATTAAATAATTTATGTTATTTTTGACACAATAGTGATGCAGTAATTACCTAATTAATGAAAAATTAAAATAATTGATATTATAAATACAAAAATAAATGTAATTTGAGATTTTTTATAAATAACAATAATTTTATAGGTTATCATGACATATTAGGATTGATTTAATTATATTTTTTTGAAGTAATCATTCTGTTATGATTTTTACAAAAATCAATTATTGAATAGTGTCAAAATTGATATAAAAGGGTTTTTTAAACAAATATTATATTATTAATTGATATTAAATTTCTAAAAAAATATGGTTCATCCAAGATACTTATATCCTGATATTTTTATCATTAATAGACCACTTGGGGGTATCTTGTATGTATATAGTATGTTTATTTACCATATAATATAAAAATACAAAGAGACATTGTAAAAGTGAAACTAATTAACTAATAGTTAATACTTAAAGATATGGTTAATATAGTAACCCAACCCTGTCTAAATCGTATTTTATGAGTGGTTTTCGACCTATCCCCACCTTAACCTTTAAATAATCCACTTTGGATCCATTAGAAACCAAATATGAATTTATTATAAAATAATATTTCTCACTTTTCCAAAGGTTCCCCTCACCCCTCTTATAAAATGGAACTCCCCCTTCTCATTAATTCACACCCTCAAAGCCTTTTGGTTCGGAAAACCCCGGCCCAAGTACTCTCTCAACATTCATCAATTCATCCTAGAGGCATTACTTTAGTCAGAAATCCAACATAAGGGTCCCTTTTGATCAAATCAAAAGGAAGAACCAGAAGAAGAGGTAATGATTTTACCACCCTTTTTCAAGTTCCTTTCTTCTTCCACTTATTCATTCTTTGTTATTACCATTCTATAATAATAACTCCAGTATATTATATATACTTTTATGTTATTATAAACATGGTACATCCATATTTTATTATTCTATCCATCCTTTGAATGACATGTCACCATGCGTGCGTACTTTCAGCTTACCGTCTCCGCGTCATGGTGTAATTGTTATTCAAAATATTATTATTTGGATGGGTATAATAATGATGTTTAATTCATTTAAATAATAAATATAACATGATAATTATTCAGTATATATGATAGAACATCCAATTAAATATTATTTTAATATCAAAAGAATGATATTGTCGCTCGTGCGTACGTACGGACTACCGTCTCCACGAATGCGATGAGATTCATTATCCATCATATCCATTCAAGTATAATTCTTATTTGATGATTAATAATAATGTTTAAGGACTTAATATCATTCTGGATATGAATATGATACAACCTATCCATAAAAAACATGGATTATGTGACAAAACATATAAAATAAAATGACTAAGTTAACACCCGAAACGACAATAATATTAAGATATTATTAACAAAGCAATGTTAAAAGATCATATATGATATCATATCAATGTATATGATTCTTGTATAATTTAATAAGAATTATTTCACCATTATACAGGAGTTTAACCTACCCCCAACCATGGAAATGTACAAGGGAAGGGTTTATTTTGAAATCTCTTCATTATTTGAGGTTGTTTATATATAATAATCTACTGGGATTTCTTTATCAGCCACATCCATGTTTCTTAAAAAAAATTTCAAAACAATTTTACTATTTACAAGAATATGGTTTAAAGTCATTTATACCCTTGTTTGACTTTTTATAAGAGGTTTATAAAGGAATCTTTCTGTCGTTTTCCAAACAAGGTTCTTTTTAACCTTTTTGAAAGAATTAAGGTAAGAATGTTTTTTTAACTTATACAGCGGCTGCGACTATTTTCTACCATTATAAAATCTTTGAAGTTTCCCTTACAAGATTATAAGAAAATGTTCAAAGTAAATGTTTTATTTTATAATTATCTGACTCTTAAATTATTTCAAAATAGGAAGAGATATTTCTCTAAAAAGAGTTTTGATTTCATCTATGTCAACATCCTTTGATGGATTTTTAGCTTATTTGAAGTTGATTTATTATGATACAAAACACCCATAGTGTATTGAAGTTTTTGTGATTTGTTTGACTGTGGATGTGTTATTTTTATACCATTCATGGTTTATGGAGAAAGTATTGACATTTCATATGCTAGTTTTAATACGAATGTTTATGTTATGTTTAAACCAGTTCATATGAGGAATGCATTGGACTTAATATGTGATGGGTGGAGCCCGTTATAGCTCCTCGATGCATCGGTAGGTCTCATGAGACAAACTAGTGTCTTGGCACAAGCCCTTGACAAAATCTTATTTGTAGTCTTGGCACGAGGCCTTGGCTATGTGGTTATGATAGTCTGGCATTATGCATTCCATCATTATAAAAGTGGTTATTGATATTGCATGTGATTATTCAACTAGTAGAATATTCATGTGAATAATTATATGGCATTATTTCATTTTATTTCTTCCATATTATTCTAAATTTCAAGTTTTAAAAGGCTTTGGTTTTAGTTATACATTTCCTTAAATGTTTATGATTATTTATGAAAGTTTTCGCTATATTGTTATCCTTAATGGGCATTTGAGCTCACCCCTTTCTATGTTTTATTTTTCCCAGGATGTGAAGAGGTATTTTATGAATGACCTGCCGGGATAATACGAGGGGACATGAGTGTGGACTATGGAGACAATATTGTTGTAGTCTTTCATTTTATGATGTAATTTAAACTTTGTGAATGTATCTAGTTATTCCAAGGCTACTAAACTAATCGGTCTCTTGAGACTTCATCTTTCCTGTGATCATGCAAATTTTATGTAATAATGCACAGACTCTAGGTAACTGGGTTCGTGGAGTTACAACTTTTCTAATTCCTTTCTAAGTTTCTCATTAGACATTTTCATTTTAGTATTTTCCATAAACAATTAAGCATTCTTTTCCTTCTCTATATCAAAGGAAGATTTAACATCGGTAGTGAGAACATGTTGTTTCTTTAGTGACTTATATTTGTCCTTAAGTTCATTACATGTTTCTTCCAGTATGTTACAATATTCAAATATTTCAGCCTTAGAAATATTTTCAGAATCAGAATTAGATTCTGCATCATCTACAGAATAATAGGAATTTAAAATATGAGGATCTAATGTTTCCTCAGATGTGTTGGTCATGAAAAACATGTTGGCACGATTATTTTCTGAATCAGAAACTTCAGATTCACTTATGTTGTCTTCTGAATCACTCCAAGTATCTTTCATAGATTTCTTTTACTTCTTGTCCTTGTAATCATATTTATTTTTGAATTTTAATTTTGGACAGTCAACCTTGATGTGTCCTTTTCTCTTGCATTCATAGCAGACTATATCATCTTCCTTATCAGACTTCTTCCAATCCTTCTTATAATGACCCTTGTCATACTTTCCTTTGCAGTTTGATTTTCTGAAGAATTTATTCTTCCTATAGAACATCTTAAATCTCCTGGGTATTTGATCCATTTCCTCATCATTGTCTAAATCCAAATCTTCACTAGTTGAACTTTCAGTTGGTACATGTATTTTCTCCTTGTCTTTTCTCTTAGAAGCAGTAGACTTGAAAGCCACAGATTTTCTCTTGGGTTCATCATCATCTTTCTTAATTACTTTAAGTTCATCCTCATACATCATAAGCTTACCTATTAATTTTTTAACAGGTAGTGTGATGATGTCGCTTGATTCTCTAATGGAAATAGATGTGCCTCTCTATCTTTCTATTAGACATCTAAAGATTCTCATAATTTGTTCTATTTCAGGAACAACCTTTCCAAGATATCTCATAGTATTGACAATCTCACTGAACCTGAGGTACATGTCAGAAATAGGTTTGTCAGATTTCATTTTAAAATATCATATTTAATAGTATAGGTATTTAGCCTCATTTCTTTAACATTGGTTGATCCCTCATGAGAAATACTTAAAGTATCCCATATTTCATAAGATGTTTTACAAGAAGAAATTATATTAAACTCTTCATCTCCTAAACCACAATATAGGGCATTCATATCTTTACAATTATTATTATAAGCAGTCTTGGTAGGTTTATCCCAAGTTGTTCTATCAGTTTCTTGAATTTTATATTGTGACTATATAGTAGTCCAGATATCAAAACCTATACTTTCCAAATGGATTTTCATCTTAAGTTTCCACTGGTCATAGTTTGTACCATTAAAGAAAGGTGTCTGGTTAGAAGGAGAACCTTCTAGTCTATTATCCATAGCTAGATTTTAGAAAATAATTTTAAAGAGATGAAATTTAGAACTAACCGAAATTTAAGATCTTTAAACATGCAACTAAAATCATAGTTAAAAAACATAATGTTTTGAAAACTTTTATTAATAAAAATGGCCTCTGATACCAAATTTTGGTTGGAGTGGACACTCAAGAGGAGTGTGAATTGAGTTACAATTAAAATTTCTATTAAAAGTATTTCTCTTAAAATAGGCCTATTTAAAAACAAAGTAAAACTATAGTGAATTTATACAGAGTGTAAATGATCAATTAGTTTCTAAAGATTGACTAGGTCTCAGCTAACTTAATCTGAAGATTAAATTGACTTTTGAAACTAACTTACTGGTTTACAATAAGTATAATCACTTGCTAATTTAAGTATCAAAGTAGCTTTAAAAAAATTATATTTCAAATTAGTTAGCAGCGGAATATGAAATATATAGTATACTTATGACTTAAACAAAAATGAACAGGTGATGTAACCAAGAGGTTCAGTCTCAAGCTGAGACTTAGTCCTACCAAACAATTTATATAAATTGATCCACGCCCTAGATTGGGGTAAACAACAATACAATACTGTCCAGGTCTAAAGACCTCTACCACAGTTCTACATGGGAAAACAAACAACAGCTCACAACTGTCCAGGTCTTACTAGACCTATACCACTATCCACAGTGGGATACAAAGGAGTTATAAGAGTTTGAATGAGAATTTTAGAATCCTCCAGCTTAGCTCAGGAGATAGTGTGTGTCAAATAAATAGGATACAAACACTGCTCAAAATTTAAATGAAAGAATCACTATAGAAGATTTGAATATGTTTAGGAAAGAATTAGTGATAGGCAGTGCAGCTTTGGACTTGATTGATTAGTTAGAAAAGCTTCTGAGTCCTTCTCTAGTTTTTGTTCTGAAAAACAGAGTGTCGTTTTCTTCCTTTGTTCCAGGTTCATCTTATCAGTCTGAGTGCATGCAGTGTTTGTTGTAGTTCTTCACTCAAGATGCAGCTTGTGTTCTCCTCTAGAGATAAATTTCTTCGTGTATGTCCAGTGTTCTTGGACTATGGATGTATTCTGGTGTGAATGCACCACTTTTGAATGATGTTGTTCCTTTTTATTTTTCACCCTTCACGTGCCTTCTTAGTTCCTTGATTCTCTCTCTTTCAATCAATATCATGTTCACTTCTTTCCTCCTCCTTTTCAGCTAGGACTTTATCTTCCCTTTTATAGATTCCAGCACTGGAAAATGGGAATGATTACCTTTTGTATGGGTACTAGGTACGGTTTCCAGGCATGGCAACAGAAATCATTAAAAAACATTAACTGCCTTAAATACAACAAATGTAACCATCAGCATAATAAATAAATATTTTTGAGAATATTGAGTTTGACTAGTTGGTCAATCATTAGTATCCTCCTATTGGTAGATGTGTTCGGTGGATTTCCTGTAACAGTGACCTTCCATCAGTAGCTCTTTGAACATGTATCAGTAGCTCTTTCTGTCGGTAGCTCTCGGTATCGGTATCTCCTATCAGTATACTTACTCTATCGGTAGCTCGGTAGACTAGTTCTATCGATAGCTCAATTCTGTCATTAACTGTCAGTATCAATCGCTCTTACTTAGTTCCAGTGATTATGTGTATTAGTAGACTTATGCACATCAGTAGCTCCATTATGAACTATCGGAAAACGTGTTCTATTGATAGCTATCTGCATCGGTGACCTTGTTCTATGCTTACCGGTAGATTTGTACATATCGGTAGCTCTGTACATATCAGTATCTCGTCGTATCGGTGACTCTGTCTATCGGTAGACTAAGGTCTATCGGTAGACTAAGTACCGATAGCTCTGTATCAGTAGGTATATGCAGATCAGTGACTAACACTTATCTTTTTTATGAAAAACATATCCGATTGGATTATAATTACTTAAAAACTCATACAACCATGGATAAAAATTGATTAACATATTTCAAGCATTATTTTAATATTATTATCATAGGTTGAGAGAATTAGAATATAGCTAAACATTAATTGGGATTATCAAAGTATGTAAAAGCATAGTTGGGATTATCAAAACAGATGAGGTTAACAATAATATTTGTTGTTAAAAAATATTATAATATATGTTTTACAACTTATATATTGTTTTTAACCATTACATATGGATAATGTAAATTTATAAAACAAAAATATTTTGTGATGATCAATAAAATGCTAAAATAATTAAAAGATATGTCTTTAATGTTATATATGGTGATTCATCCTAACATATATAAAAAATTATATTTAAGACCATTAAATATAATATATGTTCATTAATAACATATAATTTCTATTTTTAAAAAAATATTTCAATTTATATCATATTCCTTATAGGTAAACAAGTAAACTAGTCATGAAAACCAAGGAAATTAATGCCACCCAAAGATATGATTATATTTTATAAATCATCAAGAAGCTCACAAATGAACATAATAATATTATAGTTAATAAAAGATATGTAAAAATGGTTCTGAATTAATTAATTAATTAATTTTATTATATTATATAGAACATTATGATTATTTTTAGAACACATTTTGATATAATGTAACAGATTCTTTCAGAACCTCTAATTTTTTCTTTAGGTTATGCATTCTATCTCATTAACCAATGTAATTCTTCTCTAATTTTTTTTACTTCTACTAAATTATCTTTATAAAATCCAAACTCCTTTATCAATATCATATCATCCTTTTTTGTGGGGTAATTTCAAATTTTAAAAATGTTCCCTTCTCAATTCATCCCAATAAGAGAACCCAATTAAAGGGAACATCTGGAATTCTCACACATTTTAATATACGCTCTATAATCTATTTTCTAACGCCATTACTTTCCTAAAATAGCTCATTTTATCATGAAAACCATGCTGGTTAATTTTTGGTTTTATAAAAACAATTACTCCTTTTACTTTATAAATAATCATTAAAATTTTCTCTTAAACTTCACTAATGTGTCTAATTTTTAATGTTTCTTAAATATTATTTTTCTATGTAATCACTTCATTTTGACATCATTTATCATTTTTTATTCCTATTTTCCCTTAAGGATGGCCATTTATGATTTAAATCCATTCATTCAAGGACATAATTATGATACACCCATTTTTATGACTTAAAATATGATTAATATGCCCATATATTTTCATTGGTAACCCTTATGTTTATTAATTTAGTATAATTGTTTATGATGAAACCATATTCTTTAACATGTTATGCGTTTTTCACCCTGGTATCACTCCAATGCAGTGGGTAATGTTTATTCTCATGAGATATTATTTGAAATGGTCTTCTTTGTTAGCCTTTAATCATGATCCTATATGTGAAATGGTCTTGGAGGTTAACATTAACTCATAGTAATGTAATTTTGTATGATGTTTATAAATTTCTATGATTCCATCATTACATGAACACTAGTTCTGTTTATTATGATTCAATAAAATTATTCATTTTTAATGCCTTTTTTTTGTCATCATGTTATGACTTCTATCCCATGTGATAAGCTTTATTCATATTTGAATTCCCTTGCATGGATTTTTAGCTCATACATTTTTTCTTTTATTTCCCAAGTTATCCTATAAATATGTAAGAACTTAATGGAAGATAGTATATCATTATTATGATTAATTAAAATTTGTTTTTATTTTGGTTCTACATTTTAAACTTTATGTACTAATATTCCAAAGACACTAGATTTTAAGATCCTTGGTTTTTATTTAATAGATAATTATATTTGAAATCCTATAAAAATATGTATAAGAGTTTGGGGTCATTATAGTTTGTATCAAATGATGGTTTAGTTATTTTAAGAGATTTGGACTATAGAAAATTAGTTAGAATTTGATGGATAATTCTATAACCATGGATAACCTATATTAAAACATAGTGAATAAAAAGTTAGGATATACATTTAACTTATAATTTTTTCTTTAAATATTATTTATTTATCTTTTTTATGTTTAAATTTTTAGTAATTATCATCCCAATGTCTATTTTTTGATGAATTAAATGATTAAAACCAGAATCAAATAGTGAAAGGTAATATTGTCATCAATGGTTCTATGCATTATTTCATATCATTAATGTTTATTAAAACAATTAAAACACCACCTAAAAATATAGAGGTTGAGTTATCTATGAGAATATAATATGGGTAAATTTTTTCATCTAATGTATATAACTCCTCCCCAGTTATTGTTTGTGGACAGCACCTCCCGGTAAATATTTTCTTACTTCCGTTGGTGGATTTTGATGCTATATTGGGAATGGATTGTATATTTTTATACAAATCCATCATTAACATTCAGGAAAGTGATATCACTCGTCACATCCCATGGAATACTCCAATTCTAGACAACTATAAAGAGGAAAATGAATCTGTTTTGGAATAATTGTCTTAATTTTGGATATTTTTTCCTTTTGAGTAAGCATATCTATCAAAAATTATTGATACAATGGAGCGGATCATGTTCTAATACATTACCATTATGAGGGACTACAGTAATGTGTTCCACAAAGAGTTTCCTAGTCTTCCACATGAATGGGGAGTTGATTTCCCAATTAAACATATTCCTGGATCTTTGCATATATTAATGAAACATTATTGAATGGCCACCACTGAGTTGGAAGAAATGAATAATAAGTTATTGAAGAATATGTACAGGGGTTTTATTTTCATGAGTGTATCACTATGAGGTGTTCTAATCCTCTCCATCAAAAATATGGATGGATTTATAAGCCTATGCGTTGATTATAATGATATCAACAAAATCATGATAAAGAACAAGTATCCCCTACCACAGATAGATGAAATGTTCGGGAAACTAAATGGGGACAAGTATTTTTCTATGGTAGTATATCTATTGGGATATCTCCAATTAATGGTGAGAATGGAAGATATTCCAAATATTAACTTTTGAATGAGGTATGGACATTCTGAGTTCACAGTGATGCCCTTAAGACTCACTAATTTTCCATAAATGTTCATGGACTTAATGAATAGATTCTTTAGAGATTACCTAAAAAAATTGAAAGTGTTTATTAATTATATAATAATATAATCAATGAGAAAGGAGGTAAAATATGTGTATTTTAGTACTATACTGATGAAATTTTGAAGGGATCAACATTATGAAAATTACAGTAAATGTGTGTTCCAGATGGAGAAATTTTCATTCTCGGGGCATGCTATCATGAGAAAATGAATATATATGCACCATTTAAGGTTGATGGAAATTGAGGAGTGGCTGAGAACAACATTTTTAATAGATATCTATAGTTTCTATGGTCTAGCTGGGTATTATGAAAAATTTCTAAAGAACAACACACAATTTCCAAACCTAATATCCAACCAGACTTGTAAGGGAGTGATGTTTTTTTTGGAAAATTGAATGTGAATACTATATCAAAGAGTTGAAAAAAAGGATTATTACTGCACAAGTTCTAACACGTCAAACAAGTGATAAATTTTTACGTTGTATAGTTATTCTTCAAATAATGGATTAGGTTGTGCACTTATGAAATGCAATAAAGTGATATCCTATGCCTCAAGGAATTTGAAAATTAATGACCAAAATGATCCCGCACATGATATGGAGTATTCAGTTGAGATATTTGAATTGAAAATATGTCTTCATTGTCTCTATGTGGAAAACTATGAGATATATAGTGGTAATAAGAGCTTAAAATATATATTAACATAGAAAGAGCTTAATATGAAGAAATACATATGATCGGAACACCTCATAGATTATGACTTCTCAATCAACTACAATACTAAAAAATAAAATAATGTGGTGGATGTCAAATGTATAAATGATTAATCATATTAATCACTGATGAAAATTGAGAATTATTTAATATTCCTATACCAATAAAGTATAAACATGGGAATCATTAAGGAATTAACATCTTCAATCCTTTCTCAAATTATTTCTCAACCATCCCTAATAGAGAATATAATGTGTTATAAAATAAATTATGTGGAAATTCAGAAAAATATTAATTCTATCAAAAATGGGAAATCTTCAATGTTCAAAATGGTGAAGAAGGGGTCATGAGATTTGGGTCATGAATATGTCAACCATCTAATACAAAGATTAATAAATATCTTCTGAATGATGCACATTGCTTAACCTTCTCTATTCACCGAGGGAGTAGAGAGATGTATTGTGAACATCTAGAGCACTATTGGTGGGAAAATATGATGAAATAGATCATTGAACATTCATCAGAGTGGCCTGTATATTATCAAGTGAAGTATGAAAGGAAAAATTATAAGGGGTGATTCATCATTTACCCATACCAATATGGAAATTGGTAATCATCACCATGAACATTATTACTATAATTCCAAAGACATCCTTTGGAAATAGTTTTATATGGGTTATTATGGACTGCCATACCAATACATCTCACTTTATTACAATTATAGAGAACATATAATTTTGTAAAAATTCATGGATATGCATCAGAGAAGTGGTAAGGCTTAATAAAGTAAAACTATTGATTATTTCCAATCAAGAACTGAGATTCACATGATGTTCTAGAAAAGTATCCAATATTCTCTAAACACTAAGATGAACTTGAGTATAGTCTATCATCCTCAAACTGATTTCCAATCTAAGGGGACTACTTAGACACTACAACACGTGTCGAGATCAAGTTATATGGATTTAAAATGAGGATTGTACTAACATAAACCTCTGTTCGAGTTCTTTTATAACAAAAATTTCCACTAAAGTATTCAAATGGATAATTATGGTAAAAGATGTAGAACACCAGCTTTTTGGGATGATGTAACTGAACAAAAGATACATGGACATAAAATGGTCTATGAAATGGTGGAAAAGGTAAAAACCATTTAGTATCACATCAAGGAACCATAGATTTGATAGAATATCTATGTGGATAATCATCTATGGGACCATGTGTTTAAGGATGGAGACATTGTATTCATCTGCATATCTCTATTGAAGAGGATAATTATATTTGTTAATAATGTATTGTTGAGCCCATAGTACATTGGCCCCCCAAAGATTATTAATCATGTCGGAGTTGTGGCCTATCAACGAGAACTTCCACCAACACTGATTCAATTACACAACGTATTCCACAAATCCATATTGTGAATGTACATACTGTATCCCTCAAATGTACATAATTTATAGGTGGTACATTTGAAAATGGATCTCTCTTATTAGAAGCATAATGTGAAGATCATAAACCCTAGAGATAAAGTTATAAACAACAATACTACTCACCAAGTCAATGTACTAATGTGGAACTATAATTATAATGTAGAAAATGGAAACCGTAGGAAGAAATGATGGATATTTACCCTCATATGTTTTCCTCTTATTTTTTAATATGAAATTTTAACGAAAAAATTTCATAAGTGGGGAAAATGTAATGACCTAGAATTCTATCAATAAAACATTATCTTATTATGATTATATATATATATCACATAATGTCACATATAGAACACAATAAAATATTTATAAATGAATAATAAATGAAATATGTGGTTTTTATTGAAATAAAGAAACATAAACCAAGATAATAGTTACCTGACCTTTGGAATAAAAATACAATCCTTATGAATACTAAATCAACCAATAGAATAGAAACCTCACCTGGTAAAGTATAAATTAAATTTATATATCACATAAATGAAAACATGATAAAGGTATATCATAGTATAAGTAAATAAATATTTTAAGAATTATTAATTAAGTGTTGTAATTTTATAAAACATAAATGGTTATTTATAATTTCATAATTAATATAATAATTTAAGATAAATTTTATCTTCATAAAATTGATTCATAAATAAATATTTTATTTTATTATGATTATAAGATAATTTTATGACATCTTAATTAATTTTTCAATGGTTTTTAAAATCATTTATAATTTTAATATCGAAATTTTGTAAATAAATGATTATTTTATTTAAAATTTAGATTTATCATATATTAAAATTATTTTCAAAAAATGAATTAATTTTTTCCTTTCTTTTTCATAAATTGTTATGGTGAAATTAATTATTTTTTCTAAAATAGTTTAATTTTTGTGATTAGTGAAATATGATAATTTACGTAATATAATAGTATAAGTTAAATAAACTATTTCTTGAGTCATCAATGAGGTAAGAACAATAATCTAGAAACATCCTTCTAATTTTACAATATCTAGAAAACTTAATCACACTATTCATTATCTTGAGCCAAAACACTAAACTAAAGAAAAAGTTAATCAAAAAACACTCCTCTCATCTCTTATAAATACCACCCCTCGCCACCTCTTTTCCTCACACATCTAAAGCATTGAATTTTGTCCAAATTATATTGAAATTTCTTCCCAATTATCATCCCAATGTTTAGGATCCATTTTTTTCAATAAAAATATAAATATCAAGTGCCTCAAGGCGGTTCTCAATGAGAATAATTCAAGAGGTAAAAACTTGTTTCCTTTTCATTTCATTTCTTTTAAATTTCTTTTCTTTTATTGTTCTAACTTACCTCCGCTTTTCCAAGTGACATGATAACTAAATTATAACTTATATAATTTAATTTTTTAATTTTAATAGAGAAACCCATCATCATTGTTTCCCTACCCATTTGTTCTACATATGAAAATATCATCTCTGATGTGTTGATTTATCGCATTCAAGGATAATGTGTTTGCAATATCAATTACTACATTCATGGATGGTCATAAAACAATTTTATGGTTATATAAAAAAAATAAAATTATTTTATATTATTAATTTTTCATGAAATATTATATATAAATATTACTAATTAATAAAATAAAACCAGTACGTGATGATCAAGAAAATTCCAAATCAATCTAAACGGGTATCTATAAATTTTTCTCTAATGAATCCTCATCAGAAATGGAAATAGATTTATATTTTTGACAATTTAATATTATATAATATAATTAATAATATATAATTATAGTTCTAGGTAACTATTCTCATTTTACCTGCTTTTCTATTTAGGTAAATAAGTAAATTGATTATTAAAACCAACGGAACGAATGCACGAAAAAGATATAATTATATTTTATAACTTATAAAAAATAACATAAATTCACTTAATATAATTATAATATATAAAATATATGTATTAATGGTTCTAAATTAATTATTTATTTTATTTTATTTTATTATCTAAGACATTTTTATCATGTCAAAAACACTTTTGGACATATGCTAAGGGATTCCTTCCAAACATCTATTTTCCTTAAGGTTAAGAATTCACGTTTTTAGCCCAATGTAATTATTATATAATTTTATGTAATTATTATAGATTATTTTTCTATGTTCCAAAATCATTTATCCATATCAGATCATTTTTTTATGTGGAATTACATGTTTTAAAAAGGTTCCCTTCTTAATTCATCCCAATAAGTTAAATCGATTAAAGGAAACTTCCTTATTTCTTACTCGTTTTCATTACGCTCCATAATCTTTTTTCAGAGACCATTATTTTCATAAAATTAATCATATTTTCATGAAAAACTATGTTGGATAATTTATATTTTTATACAAACAATTATTCCTTTTTCTTTCAAAAGAACCATTAAATTTTTCCTTTAAACATCACTAATTTGACTCATTTCTAAAGTTTCTTAAACACTCTCTTTAAATGTTTTCACTTTAGTTTGAAATCACATATAATTGGTTATGCCTAGAATCCATTATTAATGTCACTTTATGATTTAAATACATTCTTTCATGGATACCTTTATGAAAGACTCTATTTTTATGCCTTACAACATGATTACGACACCAATTTATTTCCATGGGTAACCCTTATGTTTATTCCTTCTGTATAATTATTCATGTGGAATACATATTCGTGAACCTATTAATATGGGTGTGACCAGGTATGAGTCTAATTAATTCTATATTGTTTGGTCTTGTGATATTTCATGTTTAATGGTTATGGTGATTTTCCTTGTCCCATGATCTTTTAAGTGAAATGGTCTTAGTGGTTAGCCTTCACACATGCTCCCCAATATGCAATTGTCTTGGTGGTTATCCTTGATTCATGAATATGTCATCTTGTATGTTGTTTTAAAATTTCTACTATTCCATGATTACATAATCCCATGTTTTGTATGTTATGCTTCTATATACTTATTCATGTTCCATGCCTTTTTATTTCTTCATGTTATTCCTTCTAACCCATATAATATGCTTTATTCATATTCTAATTCCCTTACTGGGATTTTTATATCATCTCATTATTATGAATTCTTAGGTTATACCTATGCATATATAATATTTCAATTGATTTTATGATCTCATTATGATTATTAGATAAATATTTTTTATTTTGGTTCCATGTTTTTAGTTTTATTCAACTAATATTTCAATGACACTGGACATTAAAATACTTTGATTTCATTTCATGATTAATTATGCTTAAAATAATATAACAATATGTTTAAAATTTTCTGGTTTTTATATTCATACTTGTCCACCTTAAAATTATTTATTATGGATATTTTAAAATATGATTCAGAGGATTATGAAGGTATTCATGGATTACTTTTCAATAGTTGAAATCACATTTGAATGTTGTTGGAAAAATATAAAACCTATTTTGGAATTATTTTGTTCCAAAAACCATGTTCTAAAGTGGGATAAATATAAATTTTTAGTCAATAAGGAAATTTTTATTTTCCACAATGTTTCATATATGGCAATTGAATTTGATAATTTTAAGATAGAGGTGGTTCCAAATATTCCACCTCTTGAAAATTTCTACGATGATAGATTTTCATGGAGCATAACGATTTCAACCAGAGGATAACAATGTATTTTTATAAGGCATAAAGTCATTTTTATCACTTTAATTAAGTGATATAAAATTTTTATGATGATTTTTGGGATTTATTCAATCTTCCCAGGGAAAAAATAACTTTTTCAACTAATATCACAACCCCTGATTGGAGTTTACCCTTTGAGTTAACATGTGATACTATGGATCTTATTATAGGGGTTGTTTTGGGGTTTATGAAATACAAGCTATCTAATATGGCATATTATTCTAGTGGATACATATATGATTCCAAATGTAATTACACTGTGACTGAGATGGAGATCTTATTATTATTTTTTCTAATGAAAACTTTATGTATTATTTGATTGGATCAAAAGGTATATTATATTTTTACCTTTCTACCCTAAAGTACCTTATTACAAGGAAACAAATAAAACTAATAATGATGAGTGGAATTATCTTATTATAGGTATTTTATTTGGAATTTTATGAAAATCAAGGATCAGAAAATGTTATATCTAAACACCTATCTAGGCTGACCAATTCATTAAGTGCTAACCCTAAATTGGTAAATTCATTTTTTCTAGATGAATAAATATTTAAATTTAATGATAATTAGACTTCTTGTTATGAATATTTCTTAAATTTATCTAGTGTATCAATTATTCTAAGGGATATTACATAAAATAGAAGAAATAAATATAATTAATACCTTAATTAATATTTGTGGGATGATCCATTATTACTTAGGAGGTGTGTTGATGGTATCATTATGTGGTTTATTATTGGAAAATATATGTTTTCCATTTAAAAGGATTACCCTATTAAATATTATGAAGACATTGTAGGGGAGAAATAACTACCCAAATGGTTCTTTAATATTAATTTTAATGTACTAAAATTTTAAAGGATGTAAGGAGTTTATTATTGGGATGTGAGAAGTGCCTAAGGATGGGAAATATTTAATGAAAAAAATTACCTACCTCAAAATGGCTTCTTAATATTGAGATTATTCATTTATGAGGGTTGATTTTGTAGGATATTTTCCTTCTATTCATGTAAATGTGTATATATGTGTGGGTTTTGACTGCATTTCAAAATTGGTTGAGGTATTTTAACCACCTTATAATCAAGCTAATAGTATTATAAAATTCATTAAAAATTATATATTTTACAAATTTGGGATTCCCATGGTATTTCCAATGGAACCCACATCAAAAACAATAATTAAAATTATTTAATAGATTAATATGGGTGTTTTCAGAAGAATTTAACCACAAATCATCCTCATTCTAGTACAAATTTTGATGTTTAAAATAGTGTTATTTAATAAATTTTAGATAAAATGGTATGTAGAATATGGAAGGATTGGTTCTTAATGTTATATGGGTCCTTCTAGGCCTATATTACTGTATTTAAAATTCCAATAGTAATGTATCCTTTGAGGATAATATCTAAAAAATTATTCTATTTACCTATGTAATCTCAACATAAGACTTTTTTGGTAGTAAAGGTCCAAAACAATGATTTTAAATCTACTTGGTATTGAGTATTAATGGATATGAGTGAGCATGATGAGACTAAAAGGGAATACTACGAATATTATAGGATATAAAGGGAAAAGAAAAAGTAATTTAATTTTACTATCATTTATAATAGACACTTAATGGTTGGTTAATGTGTGCTTTTTTTAAATTTCAAACTAATGTTTACCCCTATAAAATTTAAACCAAATTAGTATGAACCTTTCACTATACTTAGAGTGTTAGACAATGGGGTTGTGTGGGTAGTAGAAAAATAAAATAGGCCTTTAAAAATTAATTGGAAAAGGATTAAGTCTTAACTTGATGTCCCAATGGGATTGACTTCTATATTTTTTCACTAAAACATAACCATCATTCTGTCAATTCGAGGATGTTAAACTCAGTGTTTATTGGTAGTCAACCCACGGTTATCCTTGTTTGTTTATTTTTTTAATAATTACAATTCCACTAATTATAATCATGATAAATATACGGTTCTTCCTCAATTTATGATTTTTCAATCCACTATGCAACCAGATGGAGTTGAAATCCAAGTGTTTTCAAGAAAAAACAAAAGACATTCATGTTGGAGAAACTAAAACCACACTTCCTATTAGCACATCATTTGGATTTTCCTTATATTTTGCAATATAATGATAATTTGTTTCAAATTTTTTGAAATTAAATATGACTAACCATGGATTCCATACTTAAAAAATATTGTTTGGTATCATTAGAAATAATAAAATTATTAAATATTATTAATATGGTAAATTTTGTTTAATTTATGCATTTTATTCTTCATACTTATTCTCTACTAAAACTATATCATGCTACATAATAGCAAGCTTTAAACTATGTATGAATATTTCAAAACGTTTATTCCTTATACAATATAAAACATAGTATGGGGGAATTTACCCTTTCTTAACATTATTGAAGATATAATCTATGTTAAAATGATATCACTTACTACAATCATTGTTAAAAAATTTAATTCCTTCCTTATGTTGAAAACATTTAATTTATATCCATTTGAAAATATTTGAAGCTTTCAAATTATAAATGTATGTGTTGAAATTTGTGGAAAATTTTCTCATTGAAATTAATTTATATCATTTTTCATGATTTTCAACAACAAAAATTAAAAAATAATTAGAATTTCACTAATTAAATATTTATTCCTCATAATAATAAGAATAATGTTAAAATATAAGTTTTAAGTGTGTGGTAGGGGTCATATTAATTTAATTTAAATTTATTCCATTAAATAATCATCTGGACTAATTTTTATTTTTCAAATATATTAACATCATGATTCTATTTTCATTTTAAATTTTTGTTAATTTGTATTGAAATAATAGATTACGTTACCTCTTGTAGTGATTAATTTCTTCTAATATATAAATAATTTAATCTTATAACATTCTTTACATTTTTATATTAAAAGTTTCACTTTTTTTTCAAAAATTGGAAGTGTTATACATTATTAATTGGATTTGAACTTTTGAATAGAGTTAATCTTTCATGGTTTTCCATTTAAATAGGCCATGAAATGAGATCATAATCCATGTGAAATTTTTATTCAAAAATAAAAAATTATTGGATGAGTTAACTATAGTTAAAAATTAATTATTAAAATAAATCATAAAATTAGTTGAGATTAATTTTACAGGTCTACGGATTATATATGTCTTTTTAATTGGAGAAAAGGGTATTTTTTAAGAATAATTAATATGAATTGATAATTGTATAAATATTTCAAATAATTAAAATTAAAATGATTTTTAAAAAATGAAACCAATTTATTTCTAAACACTTTTTGATTGTGAAATATAAATCATCCTTACCTATTTGAAAGAGAATGTGGAAGAGAACCTTTTAAATCCATAACATTCTGGGTTTTCACAACCCGTCCAAGAGGGGCCTGAGCCAAGACTATCCCAATTTATCCTTCAATAGGCCATGGGATGTCATCCATCACCAAGTAGGCATATCCCACAAAGTGGAATAATTATCCTAAAGTACATGTACCCATACACACATATCCAATCCCACACAATGCTAAAATTTAAAACCATTGAAATAATTCGTGCATATATATAATATCCCACAATAGGGTTAGATATTAAAGTACTGAAAGGAAACAAAAAGGTGCCAAACAAAACCCCAAACAATAATTTTAAATATTCCAACCTACTCTGAGGGAATGAAAAATATCAAATAATTCTCTTGGAAAAATACCTAAATCATCCAAGTTATATCTATACTCCAGCAGCTCCATGTCCTCCTGGTACACCTTCAAAATTATCCACATCTACACAAGTCACAACACGTGCAGGAAAATCCCATATAGGGGTGAGTATAATAATACTCAATAGGAAACCCCAAAAACACTAAACATGAAGAACCATGTGTATTAATATCAATAGATTATATAAAAATAAATTTATATATGAAAAAAGAACCCAAATATACTCATGAAATGCACCATGACATTAGGCGATCATAACAAACTTCTAGCCACATGAGTTTTCTTAATGAAAGGCTTGTTCCCAGAGAACTCACTAGATGAGCCATACTACCATAAGTGATATCTAGAAAATAGGTCTAGTTTATTGGGCCCTACCCAATAAAGCCCATCGGTCTAAGGGGGCAAAGATACATAGACAGGAGTCATGCCCTAAACCACTAGGGGACACCATAAACCCAATCCGGATCAACCTGCTACGTAGCACATCAAACATCAATGGTTACCAAAACACTATAGATAAAAACATCAACATATAGTATCAATAACCTACTAAGAGAGGTCATGCAGATTCCATAATCACTACCACAAAACTGGGCAAGGCCAGCGCCACCCCTTTATCAGCACTAACAAAAAAGCACTGATAAAGGGACCCGCTTTATCAGCGCTTGTATAGTAGCGCTGATAAAGGGTCGACTTCAAAAAAAATTAAAAAAATATATTAATATATAAATATAGTTATATAGTTATATTTATATAAATATAATATATAATTTTTAACTATATTTTATATAAGTATAAATGTACATTTACACTTAATATACTTAATATATAAGATATTTAGTGCAAATGGATTCTTATAAAATTAAAAAAAAATATTTTTAATTAATAATTTGATAATTATTGTGGAGTAATAGTCATTTAATAACAATTTAATGAATAAAAAAATAAATAAAATTAAAAAAAGATCCAAAATATGTTGAAAACGCAACTCACACTTCAAACGGCCATAACTTTTGATCCGGGTGTCCGTTTGAGCTCTACCACATATCAAATCGAAGAATGTGACAAGATCTACGTCACTGTGAGCAAGGGAAACCTTGTTCAAGGGATTGTTGAGGCCAAAAGAGGCCCAGAAGGCCTCCAAAACTAAGTTTTTAGTTGGGGTACACAGATTTTTTAACATTTTGTGGATTTTTAGCCTCATTTAAGGGGGTATTATTGGATTTTTTTGGTGGGTACTGAATTTATTCCAAGGTATTACATTAATATTTATATTATTTCTTTGAAATTTTATCAGTTTTTATAATTAACTTCTATTTATAATAAAATATATAACTATATGTACATATTTTTTATATATTCACACCTAAAAATTAAATTTTTTAAATAAGTAATTAAACAAATTTACTTAAAATATATACTAGATTTATCTAAATAATAACTAATATCCATTTTATTTAAAATACCAATATATGAATATTTATATAACTACTATATATTAATATAACTATATATATATTAATATAACTATATATATTAATATATATATATATATTACTGTACGAATAAATATAACGACATATATATATAAATAAATATATATATCATGAATAAGAGAACAAATCAATATAGGGTAGTGGAAAAGGATTTAGTTGCGCATGAGAAAGGTCTCGAGATCAAATCCAGGTGGAAAAAAGGGCGCGCGCGCAAGGGTGATTTAAAGGGCTAGTGCTGATAAAGGGTGTAGGAGGTGCAGGCAGGCACTGGATGTGTGGGAAAGCACTGATAAAGGGGGCTCAAGCGCTGAACCCCCCCCCCCCCCACAATATTGGTATTATTTTTTAATTTTTTAATTTTTTTTAATTTGTATCAGCGCTAAAAAGAAAGCACTGATAAAAGACCCTTTTATCATCACTTCGTTTTAGCAATGATAAAAGACCCTTTTATCATCACTTCATTTTAGCGCTGATAAAATACCCCTTTTATGAGTGCTTTTTTTAGCGCTAATAAAAGGGGTCTTTATCAGCACTTTTTGGAGCGCTGATAAAGGGTACCCCCCCCCCCCCCCCCCCCGCCCTTATCTTCGCCAGAATTATCAGTGTTTTTCTAGCACTGTTAATGGCCATTTTTAGCGCTGATAAAATCCATATTTGTAGTAGTGAATATCTAACTAGTGATGACAGAGTATCTCACTCCAGTCTCAGGAAAGGACACCAGAACTCTCTCTAAGACTTGACCTATATAAGGGATCACAATTTATGGATGTGGATGTAATTTCACACTATACCATAAATGAAAGGGACCAAGGTAATGGTATCAACCAATACTAGTCCCAACTAAGAAAATTAATAGCCTCAACAACACTTCAAGGGACTATATAGTGTGTCCGAAAGGGTACACAGTGTGTCCTGCTATCCCAAGTCCATCTCGTGTGAAAGAACCTCTCATGGCATGTTTTCTCCATATGCACGGAACCTAGAAGTATATAAATGGTTCGTAGAGACAAATGATTTCCTTTATATATTTACTAATCATGTTTTTGTATTGTGTTTATGTCCATATATGAGGCCTTGTACATCAATCTTTGTCCATGTAAAGAACATGACGTGCCATCAGGTCATGTACTTTTTCTCATCTCTTTGTACTTCTGAATTACACGTTGAGTAGCATAGAAATTTTCATGTTTCATGTGACAATGTATACATGTCATGTGATACTTATATTCATCCTGAAACCCAAGTCACCACTAAAAATTCACCAAACATTGTATAATTCATAGTTACGCACAGTGTTTCTTGAGATTTTCCAGATCATTATTTCCACCTCTGTTATTCCTTGAAAATTTATTTAGCATTGATTTATTCCTTGAATCATTGTATAGATCCTAGATCTTTGTGGACCAAGCCTTTTGGCCACTAGCATATAGGAGTCCATCCTCAAAATGCATCGAGAAAAACAACCTTCATTATTTTTTTCTTGTGAATTTCTTGAGAATTTTAGGAACCCTAGATCTATTTTGTTTCTCCCGTGATATACCCACCTTCACAATTGATCCTCGATCCATAACCATCACCACATTACATACCTATAGTTTCTATCAGTTATGTCGATGAATGATTACGCAAATATCCAGAACGTGGTATTTTTCAAATAGTTGTCTAGAGGGATTACATGTGATGATCGCCCAAAGAAATTTCAGGATAAATACAAAAGATAGAAAATTCGAGAAACAAACCTCGTTTTTTATTCATTTGGCCTTGATCTGATATCAAAGAATGGAAAAATGAAGAGGTATAATTCAACAAAACAAAGATTAATTACATCAAATTAAATCTACCTACGATGCCTAAATCAATTATATTCTTAGAATTGATCCACATTTTCCTGGAATTTTAAAACATGATGGAAATCCAAAAACACAACATCCTTCCTCGATTCATTTTTTTCATTGGAAAATAATGATGTGTCATTGTGTTTTTTTGGAAAGATCCATCTAATATGAGGTTCTGTCGATCGGTCAATCCACAATCTTTAGTCATTCACCTAACACAATTATCCAAGTCTCTCTCTAGTAACCACCTCAGGGATCCAGGGATATGCTGTTAGCCCTGGAATTCTTACATTAAGATATATTTAGAGATCCACCAACTGTAGAATCAATGAGAACTAAAAAAATTATTAAATTATTTTATTTAATTTAACATTGGTTAAGAATTTTTAAAAAATGGTCTGCGCCAACTAATGTTAAGTCATGCCCAGGATAATACCATCATTCTGAACTCAATGGTGCCCTTATATTTTTTATCTCAAAACGTTTTTCGATGTTATTCAACTTTTTCAGGAACATATTGTGTGAATTATATTAAATATATTTAATATATTTCAAACACTTATTCAGGGTGCACTGGGCCTCGTAATCTCACATCGTCTCAGTACCTAGTCTTGATAATAATACATATAATATTTAAAAATAATGCATGGTAAATTTAAGATATTATATTCTACAACATTGGGTCTTTAAGTTCCCTAAAATCAAAAAAAAATGGCCTTACAAATAGTTGTGTGTATTGAGCAAGAATTAGAGCCTCCCACTCCCATGTGCTCCCCTACATATTCTCCTACAGCCACTGAACACACAAAAGTGGAATCGAACACCCACGAAGGATCCTCTCTTACTGATCCTTGATCTCTACTGGGTACTCAGCAAAGGTTTCTCCATCCTCGATGTCCACCTATCTCCATTCAATAATGTGTGATGATTCACACACATACATGATCAATTCTGAAACATGGGACACATCGTGTACCTAGTCCAACTACAGTAGCCAAGCTATGTAGTACGCCACGTCACCAACTCTATAAAGAATTTTAAAATGACAAAATTAATATTGGATAAAATTCATAATCGCATCCAAATATACTCAATCCATGTATATGTGAGTCCCTAAATAACACATGGTCTCCTTCCATAAAATCCAAAGGCCTCCACCACCTATCATAATAAGAATTATAATGTTTCCATACAGTCTTCATCCAGTCCTGGATGATCTCCATCTTCTCTGAGCCAGCTCGCACCATCTCTTGGACAGTGAGTACTGACTCGCCTGGTTTAGTCCAACAAAGTGGTGACCTATAGGGTCACCTATTAAAATCCCATAATGATTCAATACCAATGTTGGAATGGTAGATATTATTGTACACAAACTCCACCAATGGTAGGTGAGCCTCCCAATACCAACCAAAGTCCAACATGAAAGACCGTAGCTTTTTCTCCATGAGTTGAAAAGTCTTCTCCATTTGGTCATTAATTTGTGGTTGGAATGATGCGTTCATGCATAAATGAGTCCAAAATTCCTCCTATAATCTCTTTTAAAATTGAGATGTGAAATGAGCATTATAATCCAAAACGATCAACGATTGAACTATGTCAAGTCTAACTCTCTCAAGTACATAGATGCACTCCAATATTACTATTGAACTCTTCTCCCATATAGCTATGAAGTGGGATGACGTGGTGAGATGGTCTACAGTCACCCATATGGATTCATTTACACTAGATAAACATGGTAATCTCATCACATAGTCCTAAATTACCCATCCCACTTCCATTCTGGCACCACAAAATGTTGACCTAAACCCACACGAACATGGTTCCCAGCCATCCCTTCCTGAATAGTAAGGTATCGAGAGACAATATCTATAACTCATTTCCTCATCTCTAGCCACAATAACTATTATCGTAGGTTCGGGTACAAATTTTACACACATGGGTGTACCTCTAGAGTGGATGTATGAATCTCTATCATAACCTCCGCCCACAATTCCACTATTACTATCGTGAATCCTATAAAAAGAAGGACATGCTCCCCACCTTTAGAAAACCCACCATGAGCTTGTCATGTGGATATTTGAGAACATAGGGTCTCATATATGATATCCCCAAACTGTGCCTCACTGGTTCACTGTAAGAGGTGAGAGGTGAAAACCATCAAATAGAGGTATGTCTCTCCATATCTATCCACAATTGATAACTTCAATAAGGATAACTACTCTAAAACCTTGTTCATAAACTACAAACTAGATCTCTTGATAAAAAAATTTTCTACCACATTCCACATCCCATGAGTATAGAGAATCTCAATGTCATGGTCCTGGAGAAATCTAGATCTAAATTATGTCTCATGTTAAAGTCCTTATAAGATAAGTTATACTAGAGACTCTTGTGGTTATAGTATATGATAAATTTTCCTCCCATATAATAGTTCTTCCACATATTAAATATAAAGACTACTACTAATACTATCTCAAGTTTATGGGTTCTATTGTTCAGTTCATGTGGTCTCAACTGGTGTGAACCATACACAATAACTTCTTTCCTATACATCAGAACACAACCAAGTCTGGTCCCTGATGCATCACATGACACTACATTCTCAACACCCACCTCCAGTAACCTTAGTATGTGAGTTTTTATCAACATATTCCTCATCTCCTAAAAGCACTATTGGAAACTTTTAATCCAGACTAAATTCTTACCTCTCCAGGTCTAGGCTATCATGGGTGATTCTACAATGGGGAAGTCAGGAACAGCCCTCTGATAATACTAATCCAATACATGGAAACTTCACAACTTAGTAATATTCTTTGGTGGATCCTAAGAAAGAAATGCCTCATCATTCGCTGGATCTACTGAAACTCTGGCTTCTGATAAGATGGGCCCCAAAAAATGGACCTCTAAAATCCCAAACTGACACTTTGAGAGATTCTCGTATATCTTGTTCTCTCAAAGTGTATCCAATTACATCCTAATGTGTATTTTGTTATCCACTTTAGACACTAAGTACACTAGGATTTAATTGATAAATACTACCATTATCTTGACTAGGAAAGGCTGAAAGATCTTGTTCATGAGTCTAATGAACACTGCTAGGCCATTTTTCATGTCCAATGGCATCACCAATTACTCATAGTGACCATAATAACATCCGGAAGATGTATTTGGTATATCGATTTTGTAATCACAACTGGTGATAGCCTGATCTAAGTTCAATCTTTGATATCCATCACAGACCTTTCAACTAATAAAATAGGTCCTTGATCCTCGATAGTG
Source organism: Viscum album (assembly GCA_963277665.1). NCBI lineage: Eukaryota > Viridiplantae > Streptophyta > Magnoliopsida > Santalales > Viscaceae > Viscum > Viscum album. The sequence goes on from OY728159.1 coordinate 729,529,084, forward strand.
GATACATGTTCTTTCGGGTCACCTAGTTCAGGAACCGATAATCAAAACATAACTTTAGGATTATGTCTTAATTCTTGAAAAAAAACAAGGGATGCCCAGGGCAAAAAATTGGGTCTCATGAATCACTTCTACAGAAAATATTCCAACTGCATCCTCAGCTCTCGAAGCTCTATGGGATATATCCTACATTATGTTGAATATATCAATGTCACATAGGGATGAATTTTTATGCAGAAATAAACCACTTAGTGGGGAGGTAATCCTAGTACATCCTTATGAAATTTTTCCTTGTACTCTACCACCACCATAGAAAACTAGGGACTCGCATCATCAACTACACCAAGGGTTATGTTAGAAAACTGGTGATTAATTGTCTATAAGATCCTTTGCAAGAGTCCATCCTACACTACATCAGTTTCATTTTCTCTGACAAAGGAAAACATGGTTCCATCATCATGGACACACTGTATCCTCTGCCTAAAACAATAAATCTATACATGAACATTAGATAATAAATAAATAACTAAGATGATGTTGTAAGTCCTCATTAATACAATAATGATATAACATATAAAACTCTCACCTACCAGCATTTGCTTGCACTGTTGGAGCATGTCTAAAATCACGGAGTCACCGCCCATCGGAGACTCGAACAGCAAGGGTCGAGCCAAAAAATCAATCATAATCTCTAAGTCTTCCGACATAGAAGTGGAAAGGAAGGAATGGATGGAACCTATGTTTATAAATAATGTTTTCAAAGTATAAAATTCACATATAGTAACTCATATCGTCCCTGGATTAGAGGTCATAGGACTCCATAGCTTACGGTCAGCCTCATCTATACCCACCAACTCCTTGAAGCTGGCGTGGACAACCTAGGGGTGTGCTGGTAAAATTTTGAACCATCCACCACATTCTTCTTAATTCTATCCCCTCTTCCTCATCCTCTACCATATCTACTACCCTTATTATTTAATTTCCTTTTCCTTAGTGGTCCATCGACGTTATCCCGATTAGCTTTATGAAAGGTTATTAAATCTCACACCAGATGCCCTTGATAGTCCTCAAAGAATCACCTCATTTCTCTTGGTTTATTCGAGCTACCCTGGGGGGCTTGGACCCCTGAAACTAAGTCATAGAATCTCTTATTAAGGGATTTCACCCACTTAGATCCTTGTGACTATCATGGGCTACTTGATGTTGAGGTCTTGGCTACATGGTTCTCAATTCATGCTCACACTACTAATGCCTGACCTACTAAAGATCAATCCACTAACAAGGCCCTCTCAAGAATCCCAATATAGGAATAAGTGCTATGAGATAACACTGAATACCTAATATCTTAGTGGAATCCCATCTCTAAAGTTTGTGGCTTGAAGAACTTCTCTCGCCCCATATCCAAGGAGTAGAGGGAGAGATAAGTAAACTTCACTGAATACACCACCATGGTCATACATCTAAGCTACAGATATAGAATCTCTAGGATGCATATTGATCAAAACATCGCCAAATAGAAATCCACTATAAAGTGGTCTTGACGTTTTTATAGGAGAGAGTTGTCTCATTTTTTGATTGTGTTACCAAGATCCACCATCACCCTATTGATCATTTCATAGGACTCAGTGAAAGGACTTCCATATAGTCTATAGGTGTCCTGAAAAGGCAGAAAATTTGATTGACTTCCTCTAGCCAGTCCTTATGTAACAAGGGGTCTAGATCACCCTGAATCATCGCGGGTTGCTACCTCTGAAACTCATGCAACAAACTCACATGCATCCTTTGTTGGTAATGCTGGTGTTATATGCTAATTAATGGGTAGTGGTATATCTTGTAATCCACTGGCAGTGATATCTCTATTACAATTCCTTGTACCGATGCCTTGAAATAAGGAATATCATCAACTTTATCGTGTAGTAAAATATGAACTGGTAGTCTTTGTGGAGGAATCGTTATTTAAAACAAGATGTACCATGGTCAATATATTATATCTAGGAATCTGAATCAAGAGGGACATGAAAAATACTACCCATTCATATATGATGCTTGTACCATTCTTCCCCTACAACTTGTGTCCTCATGTAACTAGTCAAAAACAATGTGATCAAAGTCATGGTGTTTGAATATGTCAACCAGCTTCACCAACAATCGAGTCTCTGGCCAGAAAACAGAACTCGAAACACTTAAAATTTGAACCCCAAACTAATATCATAGGCTCACAGTCCTTAAAGTAGAACTAAATCATTGATACCACTCTATCGCAACCCATCCTAGTGGGGCCCAAGCTGTAACTACCCCAAGGCGCCCTCTAATAGGCTAGGGGCTGGCGTCCATTCCCAAGTAGGTATATCCCACAAATGAGAGGCATTGGCTTAAATTACCTATAAAAACGCACACATATCCAATCCAACACAATGATAATTTGTAAAATAACTGATAAAATTTATGAATAGATATAAGATCCCATAACATGGTATGACACTAAAGTCATAGAAGTGAAACAGGGGGGGAAATACAAGCCAAACCAAAAATATAAAGAGTCCAACCTCTTACAGGGTGAGGACTAAGTCAAATAAAAGCTCCCAGAAAACCCCTTAATCTTTCATGCTCCAGCTACACTCGTTCCAGTCCATTTCCTCCTTGGACACCATCAAAAGGGACATAGTTTTCATAAGACATGACACTTGTGGGAAAATCCCATACGTGTTTGACAATAAAAATACTCAGTAAGACACCCCCAAAACACTAAGCATTAAGCACCAAGTATAGTTAGCTCAATACAAGACATAATAATCAGTGTATAGTAAAACAAAGAACCCAGATATACCCAAGAAAGACACCATGCCATCAGGCAGTCATAGCCATCTACCATTCATAGGATTCTTCTTGAGGCAACACTCATTCCCGGAGAACTAACCCTATGATCCATGCTACCATCAGAGATGCTCGATGAACAGTTCTTGGTCATTGGGCCTAGCCTAATGAAGCTGATTGTTGTAAGGGTACCCTGATACATAGACATAGGGTCACAACCAGAACTACTAAGGGAAACCATAAACCCCGTCCGGATCAACTTTATACATAGGGGATCGTACATCAACGATTCTATAAACCCTTCTAAAATTTCATTCTAGATGGAGGTTCGATGCCCTACTCAGGGAGATTGGGGCAATTCCACAAACTCCATCTAGGGATGAAATAGGATTGCACTTCAATCTCACTAATGGACACCAGAACTCTATCTAAAACTCAACTTCTAGATGGGTTCACAATCTAGTGATGTGGATACAATTGTACATTGCAACCTCAAGAAAATATACCAATGGAATTATCTCATCCTATAATGGTACAAACTATGAAAATGAAGAGACTCAAGCAATATTGATGGGACTACATGATGTGTGCCAAAGGGTGCATGACATGTCCTGCTATCCCAAGCAATGCCTATGTTCACAAACCTCACAAGGCATTTATTCCCCATATAGATAGCATATAGAAGCTTATACATGGATTGTAAAGACACGAGGTGTCTTCTCTGTGTCTGCTGGACATGTCTATGTATGATGATCCTATCCATATACTGAACCATCTACCCCAATCCATGTATATCTACAGTTACATGGTGTATCTTAGGGTAGTTTACTTATTCCTATGTTCGTGTACTTCCTAAGTACACGCAGAGCCACACAAAATGGGTCACACATCATGTGATAGGGGTAACAAGGCATGTGATCCTTATGTTTATCCTAAAACACTAGCATCCACTAAATGGGCCCCACATGGCATGTAATCCCAAGAGACGTGTCCTATTTCTCGAGATTTTCTGGATCGGGTGTTCCTCTTCTGTTCTTCCTCATGAAACACTTATGCATTTATTTCCTACTAGAATCACACTATAGATCTCATAACTACGTCGACCGATCCTTTTAACAACTACCTCATTGGAATTAAACATCAAAATGTAACAGGAAAAACACTGCTGGCGTCTATTTGTCACACGTTTCCTAAGAAGATGAAGAACCCAAGATCTATAAAAGTTATCTCCCAAAATACCCACTTTCATGGTGATCCTTAATCCAAAACTACCATCATGTTTTGTGCCCTTGGTTTTGATGTGTTTAACCAAAAAATGATTGTGAAATGATCCAAAATTGGGTATTTATCGATCTTTTCCCAAAGATATTAACAGCAATCATCACCCATATTTATTTGTGGAGAAATCTATAAGACAGAAAATGTGAGCATGAAAACTCAACCATTGATCATTTCATGTTGATTATTTATTGTATAAGGGAAGAAAAAGAGGGATAAATCAATGAACTAATAAGAAATTACATCATATTAAATCTAATGGTTATGTGTGAATGAATTCAGTTTGTGGAATTGATCTGAACTCTTACAAAATTGTAAAATGGGATGAAAATCACAAATCCCAAAATTGTACATCAATTCATTTTTATCACCGATGAATAATAATGCATCTTTGAATTTTTTGGCTATATCCATTGAATCTAATGTTGGGTCAATAAATTGATAAATGATTCTTCATCGTTCACATGAGAGGATTTTCCACGTCTCTCTTTAGTGATCCTCTATAATTTCCAAGGTTATGCAGAAAACCCTATAATTCTTACAAGAGGATATATTTAATGATTCACTAATCACTACATCATTGAAATGTATAAAAATAAATTTATTAAATTATTTCATTTTTTTACACCCATGATTACTGTTTTACAAATGGACCACACAAACTAATTTTATGTCGAACCTAGAGTAAAACATCCATTCTAAACTCAATGGTGCCCTCGGATTTTAGTTTCAGGAAATTTTTTAGAAGATATTCACCTTTTTCTAGAAACCCCTGTGTTCATTCTATTTAATATATTTAATATATTTCAAACATTTTTTCTGGCACACGGACCTCAGAACCACACGCCCTCTAAACACCTAATCTCGATAATGATCAATAAAATATTTAAAAATAATACATATAAAATCTGAGATACTTCATATGAAATGGTCATTTTTTTAAAATGTATTTTATTTTACTAAATATGATGAATTTATTGCATGAGTAAAATATATATATTAAATTTAGGTAATTTTGATGTTTATTACTTTTCATACTTATTTCCCAAAAATGCTCATCGAAAATATAAATCTATTGATAATTAATATTTCCTTAATTTATATTATTTTGAATGTTGATCAGTTTTTTAGAAGAATAAACTCTTTAAATTTTTTAATGGGAATGCATTTTTTAAGGATAAATTTATTAAAATTGTTTTACATAAATGTATATGTTTTATGTGATAATATTTTGGTTTTTTTAGAGAATTTTAATTATAATGTGATTATGGAAAACTTTTAATGGATATAGTCTTTTGAATTAACTTTTATGTGTTCCTTGTTTGAATTTTTTTTCTTTACTGCAAAAAAACATTATATTTTTTTATGAATCTAGGAATTAATTAAATTTTAAAAACTTATTTTGAATCAATTATTCTCACAAATGTTTTTATGGTATTTTTTAATGTCATTCAGTGTATATAATGGTTAGTTGGATCATGTGTAAGGTTAGTGATAGTTTTTCATCACATGTATATAGGTAGTTTCAATTTTTCAATACTTGTGTATGGGTAAGAAGATATTGTGAAGCTACATAAAGGTTATCATCATTATTGACCAGCCATGTAAGGGAAACCTCAATCCACTGAGCTACTTCAAGGTATATGCAGCATATAACTAACCTAATTAAGGGTACCACATCATCCCTACAGCTCACATAGGTGTCAAGGAAAACACATGTAATGGTAACATGGCCTACCAAACCAATATAAGTTTATGATCTAGTATATAAAGAACATGTAAATGTATATCAATAGATTTTGTCTCTACAAAAGGGTTATCTTATTTGTTATATAATTGTCACATAAACCTCATGTAAGGGTAACATAAATTGTCAAAGGGATGTATAAGGGTCCTAATAACATAAAAATGATGTGTTAAGGTCATTGAGAGCGATAATTAATTTTGAAACTACAACCCTTGATTTCTCTATTCATATTAAAACAATGGGAAATTGAATCAAGATTTAAGAATATTTCATGAGAAGATTTGTGAATCTTGTAAAGGAATCCTAAATAAGAATAAAGAATCATGTTGGAGATGATAATTATGGGAACAATAAATTGTATTCACATCGGGATGTTGGTCCACAGTAACATGCACCACATGGAGACCTAAAAGATGACAATGAGTTACTAACAATGAGGGGTATTGGTTGTTGGTGGGATACTGCATTCAAAAGGGTTTATATATTATTTTTTAGGTGTAGATTCATAATTAACTAAAAATATTAATGGTAATAAACCAATAACTCGAGATATTTTTTGTGAAATAATGTTATGAGACTAGTACTCCATGTTATAGGTGGATCCTCTTCTATTCATCCTTGTTTAAAATGTATTTTCATTATGAACATAATTTATATCACTAAATAAACCATTATTATTCTAAAACACTGTATAATGAGGAAAATATTTTGTTCATATTTTATATTATTATCATATATTTTATAAATGGATTACTATTTTCAAAATCAAATGAAAATTTGAATTTGAAAAAAAAAACGATTTCATCATTATCTGGATCAATGAATCAAGTTGTTAAAGAATAATTGAATTAATATAGCTATTCATATTCACCTTCAACAGGATATTGTAGTGACACATTTGAATGTATGAAACCATTTTCTTTAATAACATAATAATTAAGGATAATTAATTTAACAGCAACAATCAAAATTCACTGGTTCCTTAATCTATTTTTTGAAAGAACTTTTTGGTTGTTCATTCATTGTATCTTCCATAATATGTTCATTTTCAATAAATTTCCTTTTATATATCATTAAAACACATTATATTAATATTATTTTCACTTCAATTCATTTTCTGTAGGGTTATTATCTTGGATATTTTGGTTTTTTTCTTTCAAATTCACAAACCTTCTATGTAGGTATGACCACTACTAGTTGATTTACTAGATTTGGTAGGGAAAACAAATAAATAAATTGACTAGTATAAAAGGATTTTATCTATTCTAGTCACTATAATTTTGTGATATGGGAGTGTGCTAATGGAAACATGGTAGTTCACCTCAACAAAACTATCATCTGAGGGTAGGATATTATAATATGTGAATAGAAATTATCGTATCTTTATTAATAATTATGAATATACCTTGTATTCAATCATTTATTTTAGGTAAATAATTATTTATTATTTCATATGAGGATTATTGTGGTGAAATCCAGAATAATTATTATAATGTACAACATAATGGTTTAATAGAGGAAATTGATGAACAATTAAAAAGAATGGGAAATTAATTAACTAAATATTCTGTATAATTATTTCAAATTATTATAAAATATTAATTGGTTTATTTTTTAAGGGAAAATAAGAATGATGGAATTTATTTGTTATAATTTTGTGATTAAATAATTCTATGATAATATAATATATATTTTCAAAGAATTTAGTTGATTAAAAAAGGAATTAATATCATGATAGACACTGGTGGAAATATTTAAATGGGATTACATAATGATATCATAATTTTGATTAAAATTAATACTGATTATTACTTATAATTAATGTGTAAATTGTTCCTTGGTTTTATATGGTGTAAATTAATGTTAATATTTATTTATGAATAATGTAGATGTATTATTTAATCCCTATATTGAATTTCTAATCCAATAATAATGAAATTTAATGGAAATACTAAGTTGTGATAGAGAATATATTTCATATTTTTTTCATAGGTCATGCTAAATCTACATGGGTATTGTTTCACCCTCTAGATAAATTTTATATAGTGTTGGTGAAGTTGGGAGATGAAGTAGAAGTGATTTACAATAATTTCAATCCATTATGCATGGGTACTAGCCATTTTATAAAGTGAAGAGACTTTATGGTGACCCAGATATTATATATATAAATATTACATCATATTATATTAATAAGATGTACATATTATTTCAATAAGCTCCCCATAATGGTAAAGGTTTTGTCTAATTTCTAACATGGATACATTAAAAATAAGTACATGAAATTTTTAAAACATTCCTCACTATTTCCATTAAACTTACAACCATTCTAAGGCATAACATATCTAAAAAGTTCCTTCTTATCCAACATAAAATGAAACATAATCAAGGGTTTTCTCAAATTCTCAATAAGATTAAATATAGGAGATATCAGTTAATCATAATATGAAATCATATAATGATAATAAGGGTATAATAACATGAGAATAACATTTGAAAATCATACACGTCAATTCATAGATCATAATCACAGAATATGGATTTGGAAACACATAATACATTGAACATAAAATAATCAAATATCATAAACCATGAGATTATATTATATTCATAATAACATATCCTGTAGAGTGGAATTAAAATTGTGGCATAATCATGATGTTACAAATATTGTGTCAAGGCTACCCACCAATACATCAATCACATGTTATTCTTTGGATAACCACACATGTACCTTCTTTCATCCTAGATTAACCTATAGTGAACCCAATTTTGGGATTGGTCTAACCAATAATTTACCATTGGATATAATAATACATTAATCCCTACATAATTCATTATAGGGATATAATAGGAATACCCTTCACATAATACTAATTTATCTATATGTATTACACAAGATCATTAAAAACATATATCATTTTTCATAGATTAATCCATGTAAAATAGAACTTATTTCATCAATATTTCATCATCATAATCAATAACCATCCCTATAATGAGTAAGCATGGTGTTGTTGAATCACCTCCCCATTGAATCATATGTAACATAAATTGATGATTTCATTTATCAAATTACCTTTAAAAGATCACTAGAACATTTCTTATAGAAACCCCCTTTTATATTGACATCACTTATTTAAAACCTATTAATTTATAGAGTATTTGGGAAACCATTTATTTGAAAATAATCAAGCATGCATGTAAATTAATTTTCAAAAAAGAATAGTATTAATGATATCAGGAAAAAACTCTTGTTTGGTATATATCAAAACCAATATTCTTTTCATGCCTTTTTTTAAAGATAAAAAAGTACATCATTTAGAAAATTTCAAGAAGATTCATTTTAAACATTTTAATAGAAAGTAAAAAATAAAAATAATTTATTTAAAAAATCATTGGCGAACAGTCAAAAAAGTTATTGAATTTTTTTTAAAATAAAGGATATATGAGAGAATAGATTCTAAATCGAATAGAGAAATAAAGTCAGTTTTCTATAAAAATATTCTTTTTAACTTTTGAGTACTTTGACAAAGTGAAAATAAATGAAAACATATAATTAGTAAAAATAAAAATAAAATAAAATAAAATAAATTTGATTTATGGGAGATTGATCATATAATTTTATCATCATTAATTTATTCATAAACAATCCTGGTAAATAGATTTATAGTTACATAAAATCATTACCACATTGAAAATTTTCCATAAAAACCCCTTTAAGGACATATATCAAATGAAAATTTAAATACCCAAATTATTAATATATTAATGATATAAAAAATATAATTGACACTATATAAACCACATGAATGGGACAATTGGTTAATATGGAATTTTTCTCACATAAAAAAAGTCTGATGAGAAACGCTTACCACAAGTCTGAATTACACTGTAAGCACTCTGACCTCATTTATAATAAATTTAAATATTTCATACATATATAAAATAATATTATTAATAATTATAATACCATAAATAGTTTAATTATAACATTTAATCCAGTTTTCAATAAGAATATTTCATTAGTATCAACATTTCAGGTATTGGGTGCATCAATTTTTTCGTATATGTTTTGGTTCGAAAATTATAGTCATTGCACATTGATCATATTCCAATCATCTATATAATTTTAATCAGGTGTTTAATATCCTATTATAACATAATATAACCATTATATTATCAATAATTAATTATTCATGCCATAAAATTCATAACATCCCCCATGTATGTGAAAAAACCAACATAAACCCTAACATATTATAATGACCAAATAAGAAAGAACATTATTTTATATAATAATAATATGATATTAATTAAAGTATATTCATTTCATAATTATCAAATAAATTCATTAAATAGAAATTTATACCCATTAATAAATTATGGAAATTGAAAATGAAGTATATCCCTCATACAGACGCTAATCTGTACGCATGAAAGAATAATATAACGTTTTTCAAATGAGAAAAATGAAAAGAAAGTAGATAATATATTATCATTAAATAATAATTATTTCATTACAAATATCATATATTTTCCTTAAATCCTTTATTATTATCATCCTTAAGTGGCGATGATGGAAAATTAATCACATCACCACATTGAGGTGGTAGTCCACACATAGACACTAGTGATACATTCATTTTCTATTTGATGGAAAAGTGGTTGAAAATAGTTATCCCATAGTGTCAATAACTATATTTATATTTAATAAAATCTATTCATTAAATTATTATGGATAAAAAATAAGAGCAAGTACAATAATAATTCAATATTCAATGATTCGGGTAAGACAGTTACCTCTCCATTGAGAGACCTCCATTAGCATAATACATAATCCATCTTAAAATTGTCATATGGAAATAATACGAGATAAATAATGAAGTTAAGGAATATATTAAGGATATTTTTTATGTATTGGAAGAGCAATATTACTCAAAATATTTAATAATGGATGAGAAGTGGTGCCATTTTTTAGGAGAGAGGAGGGACAAACATGTAATTAATTAAAAGATTAAAATAATATAGAAATTTTCATATGAAAGAGGAACAAAATGGAATATAATTATAAGATGGATAATATAATATTCAAATATCTAATAAAATTATATATATAAATTTTTTGTGGGATTTTTACCCTCATCTCTTAGTTTGACCCCAAGTAAACCCTTTTTACCTAAACCATATTAATACATTTTTATAGTATATACTATTAATTATGACCAAAAATTAAAGTAGCATCATTAAAATATTTATAAAACTATGATTCAAAATATGGAATCCATTTTATCAAAAAAAATTCTATAAGTGGTAGAAATTATCATTAAAATATGTGTGAAAAAATCAATGAAAACGTTTTTTTAGAAAAATGCATTTTTAAGCATAAAACTGAATTTACCCTGGTTAACTTACATGTAACCACTATTATATGAATTTTAAAATAATTGAATGAAAATGTAATATAATTATTTCATTATTATTCTTACTAAATAGAAATATAATTGTCAAATGGTATGATTTGGTATCATATTATGATAAAAATGGATTACATTGATGTTAAGATCCAACCCTTATGTTTTCTACACTAACCATGGATCAAGTAGGTTTTTAGTGGACAGAATTATAGAAAATTACAAATAATTGAGTAATAATATCCTATTATTTTGGTTAATTTTTATTTTTTACAAGAATGCGAGATAATAAAATTATGATAATATTTTATAGAAAAGAGAAATGAGTTCACATACAGATATGTCATTTTCTATAATTAGTATGGATATAAATACAAAGGGGTAGATTGGTTAGCCAACATTTTGTTAGAGATTTATTTTTTGGCAATGAATGAGTAAAAAATCATGATTCTAATGTGAGAGGATATTTCATATTTTTAAATGATGTGTTATGTTAACACGATTATTGGGAAAAAACATGTTCCAAAGAAAGATGTTATGATGGGAAAGATATTTTTATGATTATAAAACAAATATTAATTATAAAGAATGTGGGATAATGGTTTTTTAAAATTAGTATTGTTTTCAAAAATTTATGAGTTGATATGAATAATCTTTTTATGATAGTGAATGAATATTGAGGAATTCATTGTTAAGTTGTTCATTAACTATGGATATAAAGTTTAGAAGAAGAAAATTGAGTTATTAAAGAGGTGGGGTTAGCTTATATAGTATTATATTATAATTAGTTATTCTAAAAATTATTTTTAGTGGGATATTTCTAAAAAATAAGTCATATCAAGGAGCATCGAGGTATGAATCATGAATAGAAAATCCATATCATATGCATGGTTTGGTAGGGTAACATCTATGGTGCATGTAGGGAACTATAAAGGCATATGGGTGGTAATCCTTACTTGTGGATCATGCCTAGTTATAATAGATAATGATTGAGCCCCATTTTATTTATTTGATTAAACTATTGGACATTCATATTATTAAGTGATCATAATTTCAAGGAAACATATATGTGGGACTCTAATTTTGAAATTAGCAATTTATTTTATTAAAGTGGTGTGCATGGGATTTAAATGGAAAGACCTGAATGTGATATCACTATGTGTGCCATCTTCAACCTCACCATTGAGGGTTTTATGTATTGGGTCTCTATATGTCACCTCTTAAAATATCATATTTATATTTCTGCAATTATCTAAATCTCAAGAAGTGATCAACGAATAACACGAGGAATGAAATGATGAGATGTCTAGTTCAGGATGAAGGTATTTGAATCGAACCAATTTCCAAATGAAAATTTGAAATTCTAATATCTGAGACCTATCGTGAGTGTATGGATTGAATTTATGGAATGACAATATATTTGGTAGTCATATAATCCAACAAATAAATAGGATTATTTATTATTTTAAAGGATAAAAATAATATTCATATAGATCAAGATATAGAATATCATCAGATTTTTTAGAAGAAGAATCAAGAGAAACATATAAAAATTAAAAAAAATCGTCATTAGGGTCTACATGAATTAAAAATATGTAATGTTAGGTAAGTACATATAAGGGATCAAAAAAATAATTTTCTATGTATTAAAATACATGGGAATGAATTTGAGTATAATTACGCATGGATTAATGTAATAAATAAGGAAACATAGAATCATTCATATATTTATGAATATTTTTTCTCATGTGAGTTTTATTGATTTTTTCTTTACTAAAAATGGTGTATCCATGATAAATATATTAAATTATATATTCACATGTATTCACGAAGTATAAAATAATTAAAGATATATGTAAGTGGTGAATGAGAAGAAAGACAATAATAATATCATGTTACCATGAGAATTTAAATATTGATTCTTCAAAAGAATTTAACAAGAATATAAACTAGTTTGAAAATTGAGTCCTTATAAAAATTATTGAGATATTATTTTATTTTAGTATTTGAAATTATGAAAACTAACCATGAATTGGGGAGTTTCTAAGTGTGATAATTCTAAGAAAAATAAATTCACACAATAAAGATAAAAAATATAATGAATAAATTATAGTTTATGAGTCGCTAGAAAGACAAGAGAAGAAATATAATTAATGATCCAATTCACAAGAAGGTTTTATAATGAAATGTTACTATAAATATTATTCATGAAAAAAATTGAGTATATATGTTTTTATATGAAGAAGAAGAATGTTTTTTGGTCCTCTAATAAATATTATATTCTTATACACTTAGTTAAAGAAGACATAGAGAATAACCAATATAAAATCTATTATAAACTCAATTTATCAAAGTGATATGATGTTATAGTGAAGCATGAACAGAAGGATTCCAATTTACTAGGGAAGAATGAGAATACAAAAAAGAATAATACTGAGGAATATATGGGGAGTTATATACATCAAATGATCATGCATGGACAGTTGTTTTGAGGATTCTTACCCACAACATCCTTCTGTAGAAGTGTAAAAATGTCCTGCCATCCCGTATGACTCATGGGAGTGATAGAATTAGATATATACTTACTCTATTAGAGGTACATGATCCATGATATGATACCATTCACCATTAATGTATAATCCCTATATAGAGGGAAAACATGTTTTAACTTTACATCTACCTAGTTGATTCATTGATAAATGGTTTAAGATCATATAATTTCATGATATTCTTTGGATAATATAAATTAAGTAGTGTTCATCGGGTAATAAATATGTATCATCTAATATGTAGTCATCCTAATGGAGGTGAACATAATTTATAAAATCTTTTTTTATCTTGTATTATTTTGATATTCTGTATCTACCTATTAACCAAAGGATTGATAAAGATAGATAGATCTGATCATTGAATATATGAGGAGGTAATTAAGTCTTATAATTGAAATTAAATTAAAATTCACTTCCCGTTGATTTCACCTCCCCCCTACTCAGTTTGAGCATAAACCTATGTGATTGTGGCCTAAGTGTATTTAGCCTCATTTAACAATAAGAATAATTATTATGAAATTAAAATAAATTTATATCAATTTCTATCAGAAGTTTATTATAAATATGTTTTATTAGTTCATTCAATTTTTGGTATTTTTCTCTCACTTGGTACTCTCTAGTATATTTTTTTATTAATTTTATATAAGTGTGACTGATAACGTGGGATGTATTCAATGATTAAAATATCAGTCTCTTAGTATTTATATAAGAAGGTTAGTGACATTGATATATTTAAATTTTTTGACCTACACTCTGGTTTACTACACTACATTATGATGCTTAATTCTTAGAGGTTTTATTGAGGACATTATTCAAAGTGGTAAATTTACATGCTAAAAATATTTGATTAGAATCCAATAGGAACAAAGAAAACTTTTCTGATATAAAAATATGGAAAATCTATAATTTTCATATCCTATAAGTGGAATCAAGGTTGAAAGGAAAAAATATAGATTACCTTTCTAATAAGAGTTATTACTGGTAGTAATGGATAAGAAGGTTCTATAAAAATTAGTTTGGAGTGTGTAAATGTGTGAAGTTGGTACATTCATACAATAATTATATAAGTAATTCAAATTTATAAATAGTTATAATTGTCCAATGGTTTCAGAATAAATATTCAAGTTGTTTAAAAACTCAAAAACTTGTGGATATTAACTAGTTGTGTCTTATAGGATATAAAATAATTTTTTATAAGAAATTAGAATATACATATAAAAAATAGTCTATTATAATTATATGAAAAATCAGGAGAAAAATCCCCTTTATCACAATATTAACATATGAGTAAAAATCAATTTCCATAATAAAATATTGTATTTTTTTATGGGTGAAGGGGAATTATAGCTAAGAATTAACACCCATTGATTTTAAATATTTAAGGGGAAACAAATTATAGAAAATCTATATAAGTAAATAATGAAGATCATAAATTGGATTATAAGGACCTTTGAATTTTGATGTAAAAGGGGAAGCAATTAAAAGGATCATAAGTCCTTAACCTTTAAATCCATATCACTGGTGGAATGTAATGGGGGATTAAATTATTATAATTTTGATGATGAAATCCAAATATATAGAATATTGGACCCAAAATATTTCTTAACATTGGATTTGTTTTCAATCACTATAATCTTGTAGTATAGAAATGTATACATGAAGATTGGTTTAGTAGACTATGATAAGTATTCCAAAATACGTGGTGCAATTAAAGTATACCTGAATATGATATTGGAATTCCAACTGTATAATTATTAAATAATTTCTGGAATATTGATACCAAATATATTTAAATACATATCATTTGATTTAAACTCATTAGATGGATGAAATTCATAATTCCATAAGTTCTAAGTTAATATTATCTAAAAAAATTAAATTATCAGATGTTGGTTAAAAATCATTTATTGGAATTCATATGAATTACATTTATGTATGTTTATTTGATTTGGGAAATGTTTCTATGGATGGAGAAATTTTTTAAATATTGCAGAAGTAGCATGATCATGGCCTGAACATATAGGAAACTTTTTAAATTTATTTTTAGTCAAAAATAATCCTAAAAATAAAAAATATTAATGGTTCTTCTCTCTATGTGTATTTTTCCTCCTTTATCATTTTTAGGATTGTATTTATTTTTTATTTTGTATTTATTTCAACAATATGAGGTGAAAAATGTGAAATATGAAAAGGTGAATACCCTCTCTCTATATGTAACATTTTTTTACTTCCATAACTTTTTTTCAAAAAATGGATGAAATGTGGAAATTCCATGAAGTCACCCTGAATACATTTGGTTTTTGAAAAAAAATCACAATTCATTTGGTTTATTTAAATATATAATGATTTTTTTTAAAATAAAAATATTTATCCACTAACATGTTAAGGAGAGTTGGTTGCACCATGACAGGAATAGTCTTATCAGGGGGAAACATATGGATTTTAGTGGTTCTGGTAGATTGATTATATAAAAACCTTGTTTTATTGAATACTCTATGATATTTTTTAATCAAATGAGGACCATATATGATTTTGGGATTGTGAAAATTATATAGTTTTCTGAGACTAATGTGTCACATTGGTTTTTTGAAGATGAATTGATAAGGCCATAAAAATGAAGTTCATGTCGTGATAGTCTTATGATCAAAATGATTTTAAAAATCATTCCATGATATGGAATGGAAGTTTAAATTAACATATTTAGGGGATTTTTTAGATCTTTTTTTATTGAACATCATTCTATGAAGAATAATTTCATGAAATAATGATACTAAGGAAGATATAAACCATAATGTGATAATTTCATCCACACTATGAATTGGTTATTTCTAGATCATCTCAGAGTATCAATTAGAATTTAATTGAATGATATATAGTGTGATATTTCATGTATTAAATTGGATTAATTATAAATTATTGATCATACAAAAACCATGTACTATACACTGTGATATATCATAATAGTATAAAAAGAAGAATTTATCCCAACCCTTTGATTAAGGTTTGGATTCATGGAAGATTTATATAATCTAGTCGTAACATTTAAAAAAATGGAGTAAATAGAATGTAATTTAATATTAAATTGAGAATACGAATAAAGAGTATGATAACACTAATATACTTGAATATAAGTATACGGAGACAAGTATGATATTTTTTCTTTATCAATTTGAAAAAATAATAGTTATACATGGATGAAGAAGGATTCAATGTGTTATAAGAGAAATTTTATTTGGAATTATCTTCATTTGTGGAAGTAGTATTTCTTTAAAGTGTGGAAGACATAGATTCAACCCACATATAGAGGATTTGATTTCAACCATCATAGAACAAGGATAAAAAATTAATGTAGAGTACACTGTATATCAAATTAGGTTCAATGATATTAAGTAGTTTTTCTTTTTAAAAATTTAACAACCATCATGTCTATAAACTATTTGAGAGAAGCTCTTTTCTATAAATTATCCATGACCTCACTAAAGCAGTGATAGGGTGAAAAAAAATGGTTTTGTATATAAGATCTATAGTGAGACTTTATAGAACCTTTTAAGGTTACATTACACAGGGACATAGTTACTATAATCTAAAAACCAACAACCAGCAAAATTTAGTATTGTGGATTCTGATGCATAGACATATCCCCACGTATATTCTCTTTAGATTATCCCTTAGTGGTTAACCTTTTAAATTCCTTTTTTTATATGTGCTTTAAATTCTTTAAGTTTTTTATCATTTGTTGTGATCGACTATAACACTCCAAGATTTCATAGTACGTTATTTTTTCAAAGTAATGCAATAACATGCACTACAAGAAACACTAAGTTCATGCACACCACGATATAAAAAACTAGCTATTAAAAAGTGTAAATGAATAGTATTAATTTAATTTTTAACTTTATATAATCCTTATAATTTTAGAATCCATATTATGAGTTTCTTAAACAAAATTTAAGAACAAATTATTTTTTTCAGATAAAAGAATTATTTTTCAAAAAATGCAATTTTACCACCTTTTAATGGAGAACCCTTTTTAAATCCAATATTTTAAACATTCATATATTCAATTTGAAAAAATAAAATTCTTCTTTAGAATCGGGACATAATAAGTTATTTTTAATAAATTTTTTATGTTTTTCTGATAACTTTCATATTTGGGTGAATAATGAAAAATACTATATTTTAACAGAAAACAACTTTTTAAATCAAAACAATTTATTGTGTAAAATTATAAATTTTAATGGTTTGGAAGTACAACTATATTATATTTTTACCATTTAATCCAATTATCCTCATTGTAAATAATTTCACTTTAAAATTTCACATAAACAAGTGTAAATCTTTTGATAGTTATTATTTCTTAAAAACCCATTTTTTTGTTTTTTCAACGGGAATTAATTTTCAATTAATTAATTCAACTTATATGTTTTGAAATTGGTAAAATAAGATTAATTTTTCAATTTGGAAAATCAAAATTAGCTTAGGGTGAATTTTTGATATTTTTCTGAAAACATTCAATTTTAAATGAATAGTGACAAACAATGAGTTATAGTTTAAAAACGAATTTTTATTTAAATAATTATTTATTTTATTTAAATTTATTTTAGGTCAAAATAGATACATAATACCTATATAAGTTCAATTTAATTCATTTTATTTAGTTTGTAATAACTTTAGATATATAAAAATATTATTGAACTTTTTACCGTCTTTACCCACCTCCTAAGAGAATTTGCAAATTTGCATAAAACTTAATTTTACCGCTTCTGTGAGTTGAATTTCAAAAATCCTAGATACATGTTTGTTATCAGTAAGTAAAATTTCATTCAATAAGTTTAAAATAATTTTAGGTGAATAGTAACTTTTACTTTTATTTACCACGATTAAAAGTAAATAAGGTAATTTATGGTAAAAATTATATTATTATTACACTAACACATGTTCAAAATTTATTGGATAATTATAATTCGACCAAAAAAAACTTAGGAATAAAATATTATCCTTTAGGTCCACTTGGATTAGATTAGTACATTTGTTATTATTTAATTCAAAGAAGAGTTAAAAGAGTTAAAATCAAAGTTTAATAACTAAAACATTTTTAATATAGGGTTAAACACAATATAAATTGGACTATGAATATTAATTAAAAATATAAAAATATTTCTTACATAATGGGTTTTTGTTTATATTTTTTAGACATTAAATAATTTAATTTATTTATGACACAATGATGATGCAGTAATTACCTATTTATTAAAAGATTAAAATAATTGAAATTATAAATATCTAAATAAATATAATTTGAGACATTTTATGAATTACACTAATTCTATAGGTTAATATTACATATTCGGTTTGGTTAGATGAATATCTTTCAAAGTAAGAATGTTGTTATGAATTCAGCAAAAACAAAATACCAAATAGTGTCAAAATTGACATAAAAGAGTTTTAAAAACAAATATTATATTATTAATTGATATTATATTCCTAAAAATATACGGTTTAAAAAAAGTCTTATATAATGATAGGAGTATCATTAATGAACTAATTGGGGTTTGGTTCGAAGTATATAATAATTTTATTAAACATATAATATAAAAATATAAAGAGACATGTTAAATGTCAAACTATTTAACTAAAAGTTAAATCTAAGAGATAAAGTTAATATAGTGACCCAAACCAGTCTAAAACCTATTAGTTGAGTGGTTTTATAACTATCCCCACCTTAGCCTTAAATAATTATTTTTTGAGCCATTCGAAACTGAAAATTATTTTATTATAAATAAATATTTCTTGCTTTTCCTTTGGTGCCCATCACCCCTCTTATAAAAGGGCACTCACCCTTCTCTCTAATTAACACCTTCAAATCCATTTGGCTCGGCCAACCCCTACCCAAATACCCTCTCAAATATCCACCCTTCATCCTATATTCCTTCCTTTAGTAAGAAATCCAACCTATGGAGCCATTTGGATCAAATCAAAAGGAATAACCTGAATAAAAGGTCAATATTTCATCACCTATTTCAAGTTCCTTCCTTCATTCACTTCCTCTTTATTTGTTTTTTACATTATAAAATAATAACTCTAGTATCTTCTATATATTTTTATATTATTATAAATATGGTACCACCATATTCATTATTCTATCCATCCTTCGAATGACATGTCACCATATGTGTGTACGTACGGCTTACTGTCTCTACGTCATGGTGTAATTGTTATTCAATACATTATTATTTTGATGGGTACAATAATGATGTTTAATTTATTTAAATAATAAATATAACACGATAATTATTTTGTATATATGATATAACATCAAATTATAGATTATTTTAATATCAAAAAAATTATATTGTCGCTCATGCGTATGTACGGATTACCGTCTCCACGAACGCGGTGATATTCATTCCCCATCATATCCATTCAAGAATAATTTTCATTAGATGATTAAAAATAATGTTTAAAGGCTTAATATCATTCTGAATATGAATAAGATACATCCTATCCCTAACAACCCTTACTTATGTAATAAATCATATAAAGGAAAATGAATCAGTTGACACCGAAAATGATGATAATACTAAGATATTATTAACAAAGAAATGTTAAAAGATCATATATGATATCATATTAACGTATATGATTCTTGTATAAATTAATAACAAATATTTCACCATTATAAAGGATTTTAACCTACCCTTGACCAAGGAAAAGTACAAGGTAAGGATTAATTTCACAATCTCTTTATTATCTGAGGTTTCTTTTACCTAAGTATCTACTTTGACATATTTATTATCCATGCCCATGTTTCATGAAAGAGTTTTCAAAGGGATTATTTTAAGGGACTTATTTTTACTAAAACATCATTTTAAAAATTTTAAATATTTATTCCTCTAAATCATTCTCATTAATGTCCATGTTTTCAAAATGGTTTTTTAAGGACTTGTCTATATGGAAATGAATGTTTTTAAAATGTTAATTCCATTAAAAATATTCAAAGTGGTATGGGACACTTTGATTAAAAAATTACTTTAAATGTTTTCTTTTATAAATTGTGTGACATTTAAATGTTTTCAGGAAAAAGGGATATTTATCTCAAAGAGTGTTACAAATAATTTTCATTTAAGTCAACATCCTTTGATGAATTTGAAGTTTATTTGAAGTTCATTTATTATGATGCAAAATGTCTATATTGTATTGAAGGTTTTGTGATAAGATTGACTGTGGATGTGCTATTTTTATACCATCCATGGTTTATGGTGAAAGTATTGAAATTTGTTATGTTATTTTTAATATGAATTTTTATGTTATATTTCAACATTTTCATATGAAGAATGTATTGGTCTTAGTAAGTGACGGGTGGAGCCCGCTGTAGCTCCTCGATGTATCGGCAGGTCTCATGAGACAACTATTCCTGGAATTGGCCGAGGCCTTTCCCAATTTGATATATGGTTTTGGTAGAGGCATTAATCATTTTTAGGCATCTTGACTGAGGCCTTGAAAAAAGTTTTCAGAATGTGTTGCATTATACATTCCCGAATTAGGAAAATAATACTGATGGTTGATGTGGTCATTCGACTAGTAGAATACCCATGATTAGTTTATATTATGGCATTATTTACTCAGCTCATATTCCTTCCATAAAAGTATTCATGTTTATTATTGGTAAAGGAAAGTGGTTTCAATTATTAGGAATGATTAATATTTATGTTATATTTTGCAGTATTTCTGACCCTTATAGAGTGTTTGAGCTCACCCATTTAAAATGTTTCATTTTCCAAGGATGTGAAGAAGTTATATATGAGTGACATGCATGAATAATCTAGGAGGATTGGATGTATCTAATGGAATAAATTGGTGTTGTATTTCTTTTGAAGTTGTAAAGTTGAACTTATGTATGAATATTGTTTCCAAAAATACTAAATTGATCTGTCCTTTGGGACTTGATTCCTTGTAATCATTCCAATGTATTAAAATAATGCATTGGCTCCTTGCTTTTGGGGTCGGGGAATTACAGTTAGTATCAGAGGATGTTTGGTACAAACCTTATAACCTTGATTTAGATAAACTCTGATTAGACCACATAGCCCTAAGATAGACATTGAGGATTAGTATAGAAGAACTTTCAATAATTTCGGTACTATAGATATTTTTTGAATTTTCTAGGAAATACATCCTTGTCAGGATACGAGAAGGTAGAGGCGGCACTGGTACAGATGTACCTAGAGGTAAAACCTGAAATCACCACTTTGAGCTAGACTCGAATGGGAACTGGTGCACGACAACGGGCCTTGCTGCACTCTTGGTTACGACACTCCTTGGAGATATAATTTGGATAATTCTCATTTTCTTTAAAAATCATTAGGAAGGAGTAACAAGTATATTCCTCCTCAAAGAAAATATTTTTATTTGTATGGATCATATCCATAAAATGTTAAATTTACGGTAGGTATTTTCAATGTTTGGAATTATTCATTGAAATTCATAAACTGATCTAGTGTATGTCATTGTATAGAAATGGTTCCCATAAAAAGGAATTTGAACTCCAGCAATACGTATGATCCAAAGAGTAAGAAGGATCATATCATTCAAGGTATTAAGCCAACATTTATAAGGGAAATATTCTCTCTTGTATTAAAAACAAAAGAATAAATAGTATCATGTGTTAATATGAGAAGTAAATAATTCTCTGAATCCTACAGATTTGAAGGGAAGCAAGAGAAAAAAGAATTGAAGAGAGAAATATGGATAAAGGGAAGAGGGAAAAGAAGTATTTTCTCATATGTGATAACCGGGGAAAGAATCGCCCTGGTAAATTCTTGATGGGAATGATAGTTTGTTATAAATATAGAGAAAAAGGAAACCAAGTACGTTATTTCAAGGGTAAGTAAAAGGTTTCAAATGTAAAATGCTTCATCTGTAAGGTGTTGGGGAACTGTGCAAATCAATGTACCAGTCATCAAATTATACTACAAATGATGCTGTTGGATAATAATAAAGTTATGATACTACCACATATAAAGAGGAATGAATACTTTTTTATGTTGTTATTATAGAATTATTTCATTTGAGTGTTGTATCATCAATATACTAGTTATATGAATTATGTAGATAAATAAGGATTGTACTGTAGTAATATTTTATTGAGGATTTGAGAATATATGGTTTTATGAAAAGTGACTTAATAGTAAGCTACACTTTTATGAAAATGCATGTCTTATGGGAAGGTAATCCTTAATATGGTCTCAATAATGAGTTAGTTATTTTGTAATAAGAAATGGTTTATTTGAATAAATTATATTGGATATTCATGACTACCTTGAAACTGTTTAATTATTTTTATATTCCATCATTGTTGGAGTTTAAAACATTTTCGGATATAAGGAGTATATCTAGTATTCTATAAGGAATAAGGGAGCATGAATGTAATCAATAAGGTTTTATGGTAATTCAGGATGTTGTAGTGTTTTAAAAGATTACATGATGAAGGTATTCACATGTTATTATGTGGAAAAATGTATCATCATTTTGTTTACCTTCCCTATAAATTTCGGGATGTGAGTTCGGACAAAACTAGTTTGGATAATTCTAGTTTGAGATTATTTTTGGATTTCCATAAAGGGACAACACTGAGGACAGGAGACAACCCGTCGCGTCTGGTAAGGCCGCGAGACATAAACCCACAACTGAAGGGCGACAAGGGTGTATCACCTACCACTGGCCCATGTGATGTCCTGGATTGAATAATGTAGTTTTTTTAAAAGGAATGGTAGATGAATTATAAATTCATTTTTTGGAACCCTATACGAATAGGATAAATAGAATAATTTTTTAAGTTATATTATCTTTTAGAGTGAAAGATGAGTTTGTGGTTGAAATTTGTTTAAGGATGGAACTCTACCTATCAAGTATATATATTTTTTCCTTCCCTTATTATATGAAGAAATTAATTCTGAAACTTTAGATATGGGATCTTATTACTAAAAATGTGTTATCTTAATACCTTATGTCTTGTTGAAAAGACGTTATTTTAAATAATCATAGATAGATGGCTTTGAGGCCCTCAATTCTACAATTGTTTATGACTGTTGACCTCAATCACTCTATATAAATATTTATGTTTTTCCTTAAATATAGTGTATTTAATTTCCACAAATGTTCTCCTAATTGATATCATAATTTGGAGCTGACTTTTTAATTCCCCTTTTCCTCTTATTAAGTCTAAATTTTATTCACCCAATTTCTTATGTGGGTTTTCCCACAAAGGTATTTTTCTATTTTCAATCATTTATTTTCAAACAACAATTTAAAATTGTAAGTACGCAATTTATTGAAGGAGGGTAGAATGTAACAACCCAAGATTTCATAGTACGTTATTTCTTCAAAGTAATGTATTAACTTGCAGTACACGAAATACTGAGTTCAAGCGCACCAAGACTTACCAAACTAGTTTATCAAAAGTGGTTATGAATATTATTAACTTAATTTTGAACTTTAAATAATCCTTAAAATTTTAGAATCCATATTATGAGTTTCTTAGACATAATTTAAGAACAAATTCATTTTTTCAGGTAAAAAAATTATTTTTCAAAAATTGCAATTTTACCGCCTATTAATAGAGAACCCTTTTTAAATCAAATATTTGAAACATTTATACATTTAATTTGAAAAAAATAAAATTATTATTTATAATCGGGACAAATAAATTTCGTTTCAATAAATATTTGGTGTTTTTCTGATAGCTTTCATATTTGGGGGGATAATGAAAAATACAATATTTTAACAGAAAAAATAACTTTTCTAATAAAATATTTTATAGTGTTGAATTATAAACTTTAATGGTTTTTAAATATAATTAGATTATATTTTTACCATTTAATCCAATTATAGTCATTTTATGTAATTTCACATTAAAATTGGACATAAAGAAGTGGCAATCTTTTGATAGTTGATATTTGTTAAAAATACGCTTTTTGGTTTTGACAACGGGATATAATTTTAAATCAATTATTATAACTTATATGTTTTGAAATTGGTAAAATATAATTCATTTTGGAATTTGGAATATAAAAATTATCTTAGGGTGAATTTTTGGTATCTTTCTGAAAACGTTCAATTTTTGATGAATAGTGAAAACACTATGTTATAGTTTAAACCGAATTTTTATTTAAATAATTATTTATTTTATTTAAATTTATTTCAGGTCAAAATAGATACATAATACCTATATAAGTTCAATTTAATTCATTGGAGTTATTTTATAATAACTTTAGATATATAAAACTTTTATTGAACTTTTTACCATCTTTACCCACCTCCTATGAGCATTTGCAAATTTGCATAAAACCTAATTTTATCTCTTCTGTGAGTTGAATTTAAAAAATCCAAGATACAATATTGATATCAGTAAGTAAAATGTGGTTCAATAAGATGAAAATAATTTTTTGTGAATATTAACGTTTTACTTTTATTTACCACGTTTAAATGTAAATAGTGTAATTTAGGGTAAAATGATATTATTATTACCTTAACACAAGTCCTAATTCTATTTTATAAGTGTAATTCGACCAAAAACAATATTTTAAATAAAATATGATCCTTTAGGCCAACTTGGATTAGATTAGGACATTTATTATTATTTAATTCAATGAAGAGTTAAAAGAGTTAAAATCAATGTTTAATATCTAAAACATTTTTAATATAGGGTTACCCATAAGATAAATTTGAATATAAATATTAATTATAAATTTAAAATGATTTAATACATAATGGTATTTTATTTATATTTTTTAGACATTAAATAATTTAATTTATTTATGACACTATGATGATGTAGTAATTACCTAATTAATGAATGATTAAAATAATTGACATTATAAATATCCAAATAAATGTAATTTGAGACTTTTTATGAATTCCACTTATTTTTAAGTTTAATATGACATATTAGGTTTGTTTAGATGAATTTTTATCAAAGTAATAATGCTGTTATAAATTTAGAAAAAACAAAATACCAAATAGTGTCAACATTGAAATAAAAGCGTTTTGAAAACAAATATTATATTATTAATTGATATGCTATTTCTAACAATCTAATGTTTGGAAAAAAGACTTATATAATGATATTTGTACAATTAATGAACCACTTGAGGTTTTCATGGAAGTATATAGTAATTTTATTAAAAATATAATTTAAAAATACAAAGAGACATGGTAAATGTCAAACTATTTAACTAAGAGTTAAATCTAAATAATAAAGTATATATAGTGACCCAAACCTATCTAAAACCTATTGGTTGAGTTTTTCTGACACATATCCACCTTATCCTTTAAATAATCAATTTTGGAGACATTATATATCGAAAATGATATAATTATAAAATAATATTTCTATCTTTTCCTAAGGTTCCCCTCACCTATCTTATAAAAGGGAACTCTAGCATCTCTCTAATTCACACATTGAATGAAATTTGGCTTGGCCATACCCTGCCCAAAACCCCTCTCAAATTTCCTACCATCATCCTAGAGACCTTAATTTTTTCAGAAAGCCAACCTAAGGAGACCTTTTGATCTTGTCAAAAGGAAGAAACAGATGAATGGGTAAATACTTCATCAACTCTTTCAAGTTCCTTTCTTCTTCCACTTCCCCTTTATTTGTTGTTTCCATTATAACATAATAACTCCAGTATATTCTATATACTATGATGTTATTATAAATATGGTACAACCATATTCATTATTCTATCAGTCCATTGAATGACATGTCACCATATGTCTGTACGTACGGCTTACCATATCCACGTCGTGGTGTAATTTTTATTCAATACATTATTATTTGGATGGGTATAATAATGATGTGAAATTGATGTAAATAATAAATATAACATGATAATGATTCTGTATATATAAAATACTAACCAATTATATATTATTTTAATATCTAAGGATTGATATTGTCGCTTGTGTGTATGTAAGGATTACCGTCTCCACGAACGCGATGAAATTTTTTCCCCATCGTAACCATCCAAGACTATTTTTCATTAGATGATTAAAAATAATGTTTAAATACATAGTATAACTCTGAATACTAATAAGATACATCTTATCCATAAAAAACATTAATTGCGTAACAAAGTATATAAAGGAAAATGAATCAGTTGACACCCAAAATGACGAAAATACTAAGATATTATTAACAAAGAAATGTTAAAAGGTCATATATGAAATAATATTAATGTATATGGTTCTTGAATAAATTAATAACAATTATTTCACAATTATACGGGAGGTTATGCTACCTTCGACCAAGTAAAAGTACATGGTATGGGTTAATTTCACAATCTATTTATTATCTGAGGTTGTTTTTACATAAGTATCTACTGGGACATATTTTTTATCCATGACCATGTTTCATGAAAGAGTTTTCAAATGTATTATTTTAAGGGACTTTTTTTTACAAAAACATAATTCTAAATGTTTTAAATATTTATTCCTCTAAATAATTCTCATAAATTTCCATGTTTTTAAATGGTTTTTAAGGATTTATCTACTTGGACATGATTGTTTGTAAAATGTAAATTCCTTTCAAAAGTTTCAAATTGGTAAGGGAAACTTTGATTCAAAAATGCCATTAAATGCCTTCCTTTCTAAATTGTGTGACTTTTAAATGTTTTCATGAAAATGTGATATTTCTCTCAAAGAGTTTTACAAATCATTTTCTTCTATGTCAACATCCTTTAATGGATTTAATGTTTATTTTATGTTGATTTATTATGTTAAAAAAACATCAATATTTAATTGAAGGTTTTGTTATATGTTTGACTGTGGATGTGCTATTTTTATATGATTCATGGTTTATGGTTAAAGTATTGAAATTTTTATACTAGTTTTAATAGGAATGTTAGTGTTATATTTCAACCTTTTCATATGAGGAATGTATTGGACTTAATAAGTGATGGGTGGAGCCCACTATAGCTCCTCAATGCATCAGTAGGTCTCATGAGACAACTAGACATGGAATTGGGCAAGGCCTTTCCCAATTTAATATATTTTTTTGGATGAGGCCTTAATAATTTTTAGACGTCTGGGAAGAGTCCTTGAAAAAATGTTTTAGAATGTCCGACATTATTCATTCCCTCATTATGAAAATAATATTGATGGTTCATGTGGGCATTCAACTAGTACAATACCCATGATCATGTTTTATTGTGGAATTATTTAGTCAGCTCATATTCCAGCCATAAAAGTATTCATGTTTATTATTGGTATAGGCATGTGGTATAAATTATTCACCATGCATAATATTTATGTTATCTTCCACTATATTTCTTACCCTTACTGACCGTTTGATCTCACCCATTTCTTATGTTTCATTTTCCCAGGATATGAAGAAGTTAGTTATGAGTGACTTATAGGCATAATCTAGGATGCATGGGTGTTTGTAATGGAATAAATTCGTGGTGTATTTCTTTTCATGTTTTAAAGTTGAACATATGTATGAATATTTTTTCCAATACTACTAAACTGATCTGTCCTTCGGGATAAGATTCCTTGTAATCATGCCAATGTATTAAAATAATGCACCGGCTCTTGGATTCTGGGTTAGAGGTGTTACATTAGTGATTTGAGAGAATATTAAAGTTAATGTATTCCTACTTACATATTAAAAGCATCCAAATAGACTAGGGAGAATTTTGTGAAAAAGAAAAAAGCTTCAATTGGTCTGCATTATAACCCCCCCTCACTCTTATCATGGTGCTTCAAGTCAACTTGGTACTAACACTTGAGAATCATATTCATAATTCTCAACTCTATGAAGAAATTATTCATTCCCATTTATATCACAGTTTCAAATTTTTCAATGTGAATAACTCATATAGTATATTTATATCATTTCTATGTTTTCAGCATCATCATCACTCTTAGAAATATTCTATTAAAACTTTTCTCTATGATCGTTTTGGTAAAAAATCTATCTCTTTACATTTTTTATTTATCAATACTACTCTAAATACACATAATATATGGATATTATCTTTTATGATATTCTTGAGTGATAACTAGTGATTTGGACATATAGATTCTTTTATCATACCATGTGACTGTTATCTATCATATTGTATAATAGATAAATGATATGTCATATTAAGTGATTGTCTACTACCACATCTTCCACCATGTTTTCCTTTTTTCATTAATCCTTAAGATGATTAATTTATTTACACACAATAGATCATGATGGTATTAAGTGTTCAAATGTTTAAAACCCAATAGTCATACATTACTATAATGTATGATAACATCCTTGTGTTGTTAGTCGACACATAAATCCATTAATTGAATGAAGGGGGACTATATAATGTTTTGGATCGAGTTATTTATTTAAACATGATAATTTCTAGACTTAGTCAAAGAACCATTATACCATGATCACCATTCATCTTCATAGAGAATGTGTTAGAACACCCTTATTGTTCAGAGGTCCCCTATTATGAATGAAGATCCTAGTAGATAGTGTACCTATTATTAAGTCAAGAATCATTTAATTATCACTCTTCCGTATCAATAAAGAATACTCCATCATGTTTGGTAGATATTGATCTCACAACAATGATGATACTCTTATTTATTTATGTTCTTATTTTATATATTGGTAATATTTATGATATATGGGTAAATTTAAACCTATTTCCTATAAATCATTATGTAACACCCCAAGATTTCATAGTACGTTATTTCTTCAAAGTAATGAAATAACTTTCACTACATGCAACACTGAGTTCAGGCGCACCACAACTTACCAAACTAGCCGTTCAAAAGCGGTTATGAATAGTATTAACTTAATATTGAACTTTATATAATCCTTATAATTTTAGAATCCATATTATGAGTTTCATAGACATAATTTATGAACAAATTCCTTTTTTCAGATAAATGAATTATTTTTAAAAAAATGAAATTTTACCACCTTTTAATGATGAACCCTTTTAAAATCCAATATTTGAAACATTTATATATTAAATTTGAAAAAATAAACATCTTATTTAGAATAGATATATAAGAATTTAGTTTCAATAAATTTTTGGTGTTTTCGTGATAACTGTCATATTTCGGTAAATATTGGAAAATACTATATTTTAACGGAAAAATACATTTTTAATCAAATTAATTTATAGTGTTGAATTATACATTTTAATGGTATGGAAGCATAATTAGATTATAATTTTACAATTCAATACAATTATGGTCATTGTAAGTAATTTCACTTTAAAATTGGACATAAACAAGTGTCAATCATTTGATAGTTATTATTTATTAAAAATATACTTTTTGGTTTTGACAACAGAAATTAATTTTAAATTAATTAATGTAACATATATGTTTTGAAATTAGTAAAATAGAATTCATTTTTTACTTCGGAATATCAAAATTATCTTAGGGTGTCTTTTTGGTATTTTTCTGAAAACTGTCAATTTATGATGAATAGTGAAAAACACAGAGTTATAATTCAAAACTGAATTTTTATTTAAATAATTATTTATTTTATTTAAATTTATTTTAGGTCAAAGTAGTTACATAATACCAATATAAGTTCAATTTATTTCATTGGAGTCATTTTATAATATCTTTATATATTTATAAATTTTATTAAACTTTTTATCGTCTTTACACACCTCCTAGGGGTATTTGCAAATTTGCATAAAACATAATTTTACAGCTTCAGTGTGTTCAATTTCAAAACTCTAAGAGACTCGGTTGATATTAGTAAGTATAATTTGGTTCCATAAGATGAAAATATTTTTTGGTGAATAGTATATTTTTAATTTTATTTACCATAGTTAAAAGTAAATAGGGTAATTTAGGGTAAAAATGATATTATTATTACCATAACACATGTACTGATTCTATTGGATAAGTCTAATTAGACCAAAAACAACCTTTGGAATAATATATGATCCTTTAGGCCCACATGGATTAGATTAGGACATTTATTATTATTTAATTCAAAGAAGAGTTAAAAGAGTTAAAATCAATGTTTAATAGCTCAAACATTTTTAATATAGGGTTTCCCATAAGATAAATTAGAATATAAATATTCATTATAATGATAAAACGAGTTCCTACATAGTTATAGTTTATTTATATTTTTTAGACATTAAATAATTTAATTTATTTATGACACAACGATGATGCAGTAATTACCTAATTAATGAAAGATTAAAATAATTGACATCATAAATATCCAAATAAATGTAATTTGAGACTTTTTATGAATTACACTTATTTTCAAGTTTAATATTACATATTAGGGTTGGTGAGATAAATTTTTTTAGTAGTAATCATGCTGTTATGAATTTAGAAAAAACAGTATACCAAATAGAGTTAAAATTGACATAAAATAGTTTTTAAAACAAATATTATATTGATAATTGATATTCTATTCCTAAAAATATAAGGTTCATCCAAATGACTTATATAATGATATTTATGTCATTAATGAACCACTTGGAGTTCTCTTGGATGTATATAGTATTTTTATTAACCATATAATATAAAAATACAAAGAGACATGGTAAATGGAAAACTATTTAACTAAGAGTTAAATCTAAAAGATAAAGTTAATATAGTGACACAAAAATATATAAAACCTATTGGTTGAGTGGTTTTAGACCCATACCCACCTTATACTTTAAATAGTCTATTTTTGAGCCATTTGAAACTGAAAAGTATTTTTTTATAAATTAATATTTCTAGCTTTTCCTAAGGTTCCCCTCACCCCTCTTATAAAAGGGCACTCTCCCTTCTCTCTAATTCACAGCTTCAAAGCCATTTGGTTCAGTTTAACCCTTCCCAAATACCCTATAAATTGTCCTAAATTCATTATATAGGCCTTTCACTAGTCATAAATTCAACCTATGGAGCCCTTTTTATCAAATCAAAAGAATGAACCAAAAGAAGGGATAAATATTTCATCACCTCTTTCAAGTTCCTTTCTTCTTCCACTTCCTATTTCTTTGTGGTTTCCATTCTATAATAATAACTCCACTATATTGTATATATTGTGATTTTTTTATAAATATGATACAACCATATTCATTATTCTATCCATAATTTGATTGACATGTCACGATACGTGCGTACGTACGGCTTACCGTCTCCATATCGTGGTGTAATTGTTATTCAATAGATTATTATTTGGATTGGTATAATAATGATGTGTAATTGATTTAAATAATAAATTTATCATGAAAATTATTCTGTATATATGTTATACCTTCCAATTATATATTATATTAATATCAAAATAATAATATCATCGCTCGTGCGTACGTACGGATTACCGTCACCACGAAAGCAATGAGATTCGTTCCCCATCGTATCCATTCAAGAGTAATTTTCATTAGATGATTAAAAATAATTTTTAAAGACTTTATATCATTATTAATATGAATACGATACATCATATCCCTAACAAACATTACTTACGTAACAAAGCATATAAAGGAAAATGAATTAGTTGACACCCAATATAACAATAATACTAAGATATTATTAACAAGGAAATTTTAAAAGATCATATATGATTTCATAGTAATGAATATGATTCTTCTATAAATTCATAACAATTATTTTACCATTATACTGGAGGTTATCCTACCCTCGACCAAGTAAAAGTACACGGTAAGGTTTAATTTCACAATCTCTTAATTATCCGAGGTTGTTTTTACATAACTATCTACTGGGAAATATTTATTATCAATGCCCATGTTTCATAAAAGAGTTTTCAAATGTTTTCTTTTAAGGGAAATTTTTTACTAAAAAATCATTTTAAATGTTTTAAATATTTATTCCTCTAAATCATTCTCATTAATTTCCATGTTTTCAAAATGGTTTTTAAGGATTTATCTATATGGACATGAATGTTTTTAAAATGTTAATTACTTTAAATAGTTTCAAAGTGGTATGGGAATATTTGATTCAAAAATGAATTTAAATGTCTTCCCTTCTAAATTTTGTGAATTTTAAATGTTTTCCCGAAAAAGGGATATTTCTCTCAAAGAGTTTTACAAATCATTTTCATCTATGTCAATATACTTTGTTGGATTTTAAGTTTATTTGATGTTGACTTATTATGATACAAAACTACCTATTTTATTGAAGGATTTTTGATATGTTTGACTGTGCATGTGATATTTTTATACCATTCATGGTTTATGGTTAAATTATTGACATTTCTTAAGCTAGTTTTAATACGAATGTTTATGTTATATTTCAAACTTTTCATATGAGGAATGTATTGGACTCAGTATGTGATGGGTGGAGCCTGCAATAGCTCCTCGATTCATCAGTACGTCTCATGAGACAACTATATTTGGAATTGGCTGAGGCCATTCACAATTTTAAATATGGTTTTGGATGAGGCCTTAATCATTTTTAGATGTCTTGGATGAGGCCTTAACAAAATGTTTCAGAATGTGTTTCATTATACATTCCCACATTATGAAAATAATACTGATGGTTGATGTGGTCATTTTATTAGTAGAATACCCATGATTATGTTTTCTTATGGAATTATTTATTCATCTTATATTCCTTCCATAAAAGTATTCATGTTTATTATTGGTAAAGGCATGTGGTTTCAATTATTAACCATGATTAATATTTATGTTATCTTCCACACTATTTCTTACCCTTACTGAATGTTTGAGCCCACCCCTTTATTAAATTTCATTTTCCCAGGATATGAAGAAGTTAGTTATGAGTGACTTGTAGGAATAATCTAGGAGGCTTGGATGCTTCTAATCAAATAAATTATTGTTTTATTTATTTTCTTGTTGTAAATTTGAATTTTTGTTTGAATCTTGTTTCCAATAATACTAAACTGATAGGTCCTTCAGGACATGATTCCTTGTAATCATTCTAATGTATTAAAATAATGCATCGGCTCAGGGATTCTGGGGTTGGGGCATTACTGTTGGTATCAGGGGAAGTTTATTACTAACCTTGGAAACTAGATTTAGATAAACTCTGATTAGAGCACATAGCCCTAAGATAGACTTTGAGGATTAGTATAGAATAATTTCCTATAATTTTGGTATTTTAGATATTTTGTGAGTTTTCCAAAAAATAAATCCATATCTGGATATGAGTAGGTAGAGGTGGATCTGGCATAGATGTACCTAGGGGTATAACCCGAAATCACTGCTTTGAGCTACACTTGAACGCGAACTAATGCACGACAACGGGCCTCGCTTCACTCTTGGTTACGACACTCTCGGGGGATATGCTTAGGATAATTCTCATTTTATTTACAAATCCTTATGAAGGATTTAGGATTATATGCCTCCTCAAAGAAATTTTTTTATTATGGATTATATCAATAAACTATTCAATTTACATTAGGTATTTTAAAATTTTTGAATTATTCATTGCATTTCATAAACTCACCTAGTGTATTCCATTGTATAGAAATGGAGCCCAGTGGAAGGAATGTGAACTCCAGCAATACGTAAGATCCAAAGAGTAAGAAGGATCATATCTTTCATGGTTTTAAGCCAACATTTAGAAGTTAAATGGCCTCTCATTTATTCTCAAAATATGAAGAAATAGTATCATGTGTTAATAAAAAAAGTAATTAATTTTCTGAATCCTATGGCATTGAAGGGAAGAAAGAGAAGAAAAGGATAGAAGAGGGAAAGATAGATAAAGGGAAGAGGGAAAAGAATAATTTTCCCATATATGATAACTGTGGAAATAATCATCGTGGTAAATGCTTTATGAGAATGAGAGATTGTTTAAAATGTGGAGAAAAAGGACACCAAGTACGTGATTGAAAGGGTAAGAAAAAGGTTTCAAATGTATAATGCTTCATCTACAAGGTATTGCGACACTACTCGAATAAATGTCCCATTCATCATAGTATACCAAAAATGATGCTATTGGATAATAATCAAGGTATGATACTACCATATATCAAGAGGAATGACTAGTGTTCTTATACTGTTATTATAGAATTATTTCATTTGAGTGTTGTATCAGCAGTATACTGGTTATATGAATTATGGAGATAAATAAGGTTTATACTGCAGTACTATTTTATTGAGGATTTGAGATTATATGGTTCTAAGAAAAGTAACTTAATAGTAAGCTACAGTTATTGTAAAATACATGGTTGATGGAAAGGTAATCCTTAATGTGGTCCTGATAATTAGGTAGTGATTTTGGAATAAGAGATGGTTGATTTGAATAAATTATATTGGATATTCTTCACTACCTTGAAACTGATTAATGATTTGTATATTCCATCATTGTTGGAGTATACAACATTTTTGGATAGTAAGAGTATATCCAGTATTCTATAAGAAACAAGGGATCATGAATGTAATCGATAAGGTTTTATGGTAATTCAGGATGATATGGTGTTTTAAAAGAATACATGATGAAGGTGTTCACGTGTTATAACGTGGAAAAAGGATCTTCATTTTTTTACCTTACTTATAAATTTTGGACTGTGAGTTTGAATAGAAGTATTTTTTATAATTCTAGTTTGAGATTATTTTTGGATTGCCATAAAAGGACAACCCGGATTTCGGGCGGCAACCCGTCGGGCCGGGCAAGGCCGTGCGACTTGAACCCGCAACAGAAGGACTACAAGGGTGTATCACCTACCAATGGCCCACATGATGTCCTGAATTGAATAATGTAGTTTTTCTAAAAAGTCTGGTAGATTATTTATAAATTAATTTTTTTAGAACCCTATACGAATAGGATAAATAGAATATTTTTTAAGTTCTATTAACTTTAAGAGTGAAAGATGAGTTTGTCGTAGAAATTAGATAAAGGATGGAACTCTAGTTGTCAAGTATATATATATTTTTCTTCTCTTATTCTATGAGTAAATTAATTCTTATAATTTTGGAAAGGGATCTTAAAATTAAATTTTTTTTATCCTAATACCTTATGCTTTGTTGAACATATGATATATTAAATCATCATAGATTGATGGCTTTGAGGCCCTCAATTATACAATTTTTTTGACTGATGACCACAATCACTCCAAATAAATATTTAAGTTTTTTATCCAATTATGTTTCTCTAATTTCCCCCAATTTTCTCCTAATAATGATCATAATTTGGTGGTGAATTTTCCATTTCCCTTTTCCTCTAATTAAGACTAAATTTTATAAACCCAATTTATGATGTGGGTTTTCCCACAAAGGTATTTTCTATTTTCAGCCGTTTATTTTCGTAGAACAATTTCAAATTATGTTGACACAATTTAATGAAGGAGGGAAGAATTTAACACTCAAGGATTTCATAGTATGTTATTTCTTCAAAGTAATGCAATAACTTGCACTACACACAACACTGAGTTCAAACGCACCACGACTTAAAAAACTAGCCATTCAAAAACCAGTTATTAATATTATTAACATAATTTTGAACTTTATGTAATCCTTATAATTTTAGAATCCACATTATGAGTTTCTCTGACATAATGTAAGAAAAAAATCCCATTTTTCAAATAAAAGAATTACTTTTCAAAAAATGCAATTTTACCGCCTTTTAATGGTGAACCCTTTTTCAAAAAAATATTTGAAACTTTTATATATTAAATTTGACATAATAAACTTCTTCTTTAAAATTGGTACATAATAATATAGTTTCAATAAATTTTTTGTGTTTTTCTGATAACTTTCATATTTGGGTGAATAGTGAAAAATACTATATTTTAACTGAAAACAAATTGTTTAATTAAAATAATTTCTAGTGTTAAATTATACATTTGAATGGCTTGGAAGTATAGTTATATTATATATTTACCATTTAATCCAATGATGGTCATTTTATGTAATTTCAATTTAAAATCGGACAGAAAAAAGTGTCAATCATTTGATAGTTATTATTTCTTAAAAATACTTTTTTTGGTTTTGACAAAGGGAATTAATTTTAAATTAATTAATGAAACTAATGTTTTTTTAAAATTGTTAAAATAGAATTAATTTTTGAATTTTGAATATCATAATTATATTAGGGTGAATTTTTGGTATTTTTTTGAAAACATTCAATTTCTGATGAATTTTGAAAAACATTGTGTTATAGATTGAAACCGAATTTTTATTTAAATATTTATTTATTTGATTTAAATTTATTTTAGGTAAAAGTAGATACATAATACCTTTATAAGTTCAATTTAATTCATTGGCATCTGTTCATAATAACTTTATATATATATATAAATTTTATTGAAATTTTTACAGTCTTTACCCACCAGCTAAGAGCATATGCAAATTTGCATGAAACGTAATTTGACCACTTCTGTGAGTTGAATTCCAAAAATCCGAGAGACAAGGTTGATGTCAGTATGTAAAATGTGGTTCAATAAGTTGAAAATAGTTTTTTAATAGTAACATTTTACTTTTATTTACCACGGTTAAAAGTAAATAGGGTAATTTTGGGAAAAATGATATTATTATTACCATAACACATGTCCTAAATCTATAGGATTTGTATAATTAGACCAAAAACAACCTTATAAATAAAATATTATCCTTTAGGTCCACTAGGATTAGATTAGGATATTTATTATTATTTATTTCAAAGAAGAGTTAAAAGAGTTAAAATCAATGTTTATTAACTAAAACATTTTTAATATAAGGATACACATAAAATATATTCGACTATAAATATTCATTATAAATATAAAAATATTTCCTACATAATTGTATTTTATTTATATTTTTTAGACATTATATAACTTAATTTATTTATGACACAATGATGATGCAGTAATTACCTAATTAATGAATGATTAAAATAATTGACATTATAAAAATCCAAAAAAATGTAATTTGAGGATTTTTATGAATACCACTAATTTTATAGGTTAATATTACATATTAGGGTTGTTTATATGAATTTTTCAAAGTAATAATGTTATTATAAATTTTACAAAAACAAAATACCAAATCGTGTCAAAATTGACATAAAAGTGTTTTTTAAACAAATATTTTATTATTAATTGATATTATATTCCTAAAAATATATGTTTGAGAAAAAAGACTTATATAATGATAGCTGTGTCATTAATGAACCACTTGGGGTTCTCTTGTAAGTTTATAGTATGTTTGTTAACCACATAATATAAAAATACCAACAGACATTATTAATGTCAAACTATTTAACTAAGAGTTAAATCTAAAATATAAAGTTAATATATTGACCCAAACCTATATAAAACCTATTGGTTGAGTGGTTTTCGACCCATCCCAACCATATACATCAAATAATTCATTTTGGATCCGTTACAAACAAAAAATGATTTTATTATAAAAAAAATATTTCTTTCTTTTCCTAAGGATCCCCTCACCCCTTTTATAAAAGATAACTTGCCCTTATCTCTAATTCACATCTTAAAAGCCATCTGAATCAGACAAAACCTACCCAAATACCCTCTCAAATTTCATACTTTATTCCTAGAGGCCTTCCTCTAGTCCAATATACAACCTAACAGACCCTTTTGATCAAATCCAAAGGAAGAACCCGAAGAAGAGGTAAAATAATTCATCACCTATTTCAAGTTCCTTTCTTCTTCCACATCCTCTTTCATTGTTGTTTCCATTATAAAATAATAACTCCAGTATCTTATATATACTTTGATTTTATTATAAATATGGTAAAACCATATTCATTATTCTATACATCCTTTGAATGACATGTCACCATACGTGCGTACATACAGATTATCGTCTCCACGTCGTGGTGTAATTGTAATTCAATACACTATTATTTGTATGGGTATAATAATGATGTCTAATTGATGTAAATAATAAATATAACATGATAATTATTCTGTATATATTTTATACCATCCAATTATATATTATTTTAATATCAAAAGAATGATATTGTCGCTCGTGCATACGTACGGATTACAGTCTCTATGAACGCGATGAGATTTGTTCCCCATCGTATCCATTCAAAACTAATTTCCATTAGATGATTAAATATAATTTTTAAATACTTAATGTCATTATGAATATTAATAATGTACATCCTATCCATAACAAACATTACTTACATAAGACTTCATATAAAGTAAAACGAATCAGTTGACACCGAAATGGAAATAATACAAAGATATTATTAACAAAGCAATATTAAAAGATCATATATGATATCACATTAATTTATATGATTCTTGGAAAAATTAATAACAATTATTTCACCATTATACAAGAGTTTAACCTACCCTCAACCAATAAAAAGTACAATGTAAGGGTTAATTTCAAAATATATTGTTATTCGAGGTTGTTTTTACGTAAGTATCTAGTGGGACATATTTTTTATCCATGCCAATGCTTCATGAAAGAGTTCTCAAAGGGATTATTTTAAGGGACGTTTTTTTTACTACAAGATAATTTTAAATTATATAAATATATATTCCTCTAAATCATTCTCATTAATTTACATGTTTTCAAAATGGGTTTTAAGGATTTATCTATATGGACAAGGATGTTTTTAAAATGTTAAATCCTTTCAAAAGATTCAAAGTGGTATGGGACACTTTGATTCAAAATTGTCTTTAAATGTCTTCCTTTATAAATTTTGTGACTTTTAAATGTTTTCATGAAAAAGGGATATTTCTCTCAAAGAGTTTTACAAATCAGTTTCATCTATGTCAACATCCATTGATTGATTTTTTATTTATTCGACGTTGATTTATTATGATACAAAACATCCATATTGTATTGATGGTTTTGTGATATGTTTGGCTATGGATGTGCTATTTTTATACCATTCATGGTTTATGGTTAATGTATTGAAATTTCGTGTGATAGTTTTAATACAAATTTTTATGTTATACTTCAACTGTTTCATATGAGGAATGTATTGGACTTAGTAACTGATCGGTGGAGCCCGCTATAGTTACTCGATGCATCGGTAGGTCTCATGAGAAAACTAGACATGGAATTGGATGAGGGATTTCCCCATTAAATATATGGTTTTGGCCGAGGCCGTAATCATTTTTAGACGTCTTGGCCGAGGCCTTGAAAAAATGTTTCAGAATGTTCACCATTATACATTCCCTCATTTAGAAAATAATATTGATGGTTCATGTAGTCATTAAACTAGTAGAATACCTATGACTATGTTTTATTATGGCATTATTTACTCAGCTCATATTCCTTCCATAAAAGTATTCAAGTTTATTATTGGTAAAGGAATGTGGTTTCAATTATTGACCATGCTTAATATTTATGTTATCTT
This sequence comes from Viscum album, assembly GCA_963277665.1. NCBI lineage: Eukaryota > Viridiplantae > Streptophyta > Magnoliopsida > Santalales > Viscaceae > Viscum > Viscum album. Next base: position 729,569,151 of record OY728159.1, read on the forward strand.
CTACTATATTTCTTACCCTTTCTGACCATTTGCGCTCAACCCTTTCTTATGTTTCATTTTCCCAGGATGTGAAGAAGTTAGTTAAGAGTGACTTGAAGGAATAATCTTGGAGTCTTTGATTTTTCTAATGGAATAAATTCGTGTTTTATTTCATTTCAAGTTGTAATGTTGAAATTATGTATGAATATTGTTTCCAATAATACTAAATTGATCAGTCCATCGGCACATGATTCCTTGTGATCATGCCAATGTATTAAAATAATGCACCAGCTCCTGGATTCTGGGGTCGAGGAGTTACACATTAATTATATGAGGATCCTTTAAAACCCATTATTTGTATTAAATCCATGTTCATTAATGAATCAACATGGTCTCTTATTATTTTTATAAATAATGGGTGTATTATAATTTGTATGATCCCATGTCATTTCATTGGATATGACGTCGTTAAATATAACCTTCTTGATCACTTTTATTAATGTTGTAAGATATCATATTTATATTTTTTATTATCCACTGATTATTACAAGATTATATCATAACGTATGATATGGATAAATCATGTGGTATTATTCCGTGTTGTGGAAAATGATATTGGTGATATCATAGGATATGATTTAAATCTCAATCAAAACAATCGAGCATTTCTTCAAAAATATAATATAATTACAATAAAATAAGTATGTGTTTTGTATGTTTAATTTTCATTTATGTATGGGTAACCTAATAAATAATATTCATCTCTATTTCATTTTTTATGCTTATGTATGGGTGACCCCATATGTAAAGGTTATTCCCTTTGTTTAATATTTAATACTTAAGGGTAATTGCTCCATATTAAGGGTCATCCTATGAAAAAAATTTGAAATGTAAGGGTTTTGGCCTACTCCATCCCTATATTACAACAGATAATTTTTTTAGTATAAATTGTAAAACAATATATTTCCATGAAATTTATATATGTAGATTTTGAATAAAAATTATTATATTTTATAAATTATTAATAATTGATATGTATTGGGAATTGTAAATAGGATATTTTTATTCCCAAATAAAAAATGAAATGTTTATACTCATATCAAAGGTTTGGAAAATAAATAAATGTTTCTTTATTATTTATTTTTTTAATCTATTCATGCTTAGAAAATTTTTGTGAAATGTGTATATTTTTTATTCTATATTTTAAATGATAAATTTATTATTATAAATATTAAATCAATGCATTACATGTTATTTTTGAAAACATATTATTTATTTTTCATCTACATGTAACTTAGTTTGTAATTAAAGTAATTAACTTAAATTTTAGTTGTTGAATATTGTTTATTTTAATTATGATTTTCATTTTTGAAAAATTGAATTATCTCTTGATTAATGTATGCTAGGATAGAGGGACTTTGGGTCAGACTTCTCACATTATGGGAGGCATATATCTTGTTCTAGAAATATGGGGGTTGGATATATATGCATCTAATCTTACTCATATAAATATTATAAATTTTATATAATTATAATTCTTTATATGAAATATTCATGTATCTTAAGCATTTTATATTTGTATATGTATGAAAACATTTAGCTTCTATATTTGGGAGAATAAGGAAAACCATTGGTTGTGAAAAGAGTTACACATTAAAGAGATTTTAATATATAAACGTACTGGATAAAATATGGATCCCAAAACAATGTTTTAATAAACATGAATATATAATCCAATAAAAAATTGGATAATAAATATTTCAGGTGGTGAAATAGTAATTAATATGATATATATATATATATTAAATATGTGATACTTTTAAAAGGAACCCACTAAAATATGAATTTTGATATTCTTTTAAACTAACACAATTCATGACCTTGATCATACAACTAGATAAAACATTCCATAACTAGGTTATCATGGATTATCTTATTTAAAGAATGATGGGTATTGGTGACCCTAACAGGATTAGGTATCCATATTTGATTATAATCATTGGGTTACAGTTTTCTTGTAGACCCAAATATGATTAGGATACTATATGAAATTATTTGAGTTTATCCCTATGATGTAATAGGTAAAGGGTATTCAATAAAATTTCTAATTGTATTTTATGATTTAATTTGGATAATCCCATAGTTAAATAATAAATTCGGGAGATAAAGGCAATCAAAACACTAATTGTTAGTGAAATTTCAATATTGAGCCAAAAAATGGATATGATGTATGGGGTTGTCATTTTATTGGGACTGATTTTATTAAGAAATCAAGAAGAAATGTTATAAAAACATGTTACAAAACCATAGATAAATCTTTATTATAGATTATGGAATGCATCGTGCAAATTATTTTGAGATCTCATGTAGGTATAACCTATAAAACAATTTGATATTGGTATTTAAGGTTGATAAGTGTTCTATAAAGAGAAGCATTCTGAGAAAATTAATTAGAATTTAATAATGATAAATTTCTCAAACTCAGACACATATATATTAGATATTAGGTATAAATCAAATATTTGTACTAATAAATACATAAGGAGAGATACAATATAATTATAAAATGGTGACCTATATCTATATTTTTTAAATTGAGAAAATGTTACAACATAGAAGGTTGGTGCATGTTATCTAAGTCTACATAGTGGATAAGTTATGAAATTGAAAAATAGTTATTACATAAACAATATAAATAGAAATTTTATTTCTATATCTTGTTTGGGAAATATGGGATTTTAATTCCTTATTAGAAACAATATCTATTTTTATATATGAATGACATTTTTTGGGCACAGGAAATATGGAAAATGCATTATATATTCTTGAAATTACTATAGAAATTAGAATAATAAGGTCAAGGTTTAATATAATCCCAACTACCTTGGAATTAAAACCATAGAAAAATTAACACAAAACACATCCAATGACTACATAGAGGTAAATTATTTATCATTTGATTATGAGTCATTCAGTAATTATGAATCTTTTTTATTTGGTATAATGACCGAAGAATATTTTATTATTAAAGATGGATGGGATAGTTAACCATTGGAAGTAATGCATACTGGTGTATATAGACCTGTGAGTAAACAAGAAAATTGTGCTTTTAGGAACATTATAACCTTTACCAATGAAATTAATTAGTATAGTTATCTTTTTCTGATGACACAAAAGTATGAAACTTTTGAAAAGATTAAAGTGTTTCAAAGTAAATATCATAATAAACTAGGTAAAAGTATTATGATTTTATGATAATATTCGGGTGGGGAATACAGAGGAAAGTAATTTTATAGCCATCTGAGATGTAATGGAATTTTTCTTAAACTCACTCCTCTTTAAATACTATAGTGGAATTGTATGTCTAAATGCGGGAATCTTACCCAGTTGGACTTTGTTAAATTGATGACGAGTTAGCATGACATTTCAATTTGATTCTAGGAATATTATTTGAAAACTACCTAATGACTAATTAACTATTATCAATTATTCATAAATACATCAAATTAGTTATGTTAGGGGAAACATCATATTTTGGAAATTTAGGGTTGTGTAGAACTTGTACGATGATTATATTCTAAAAAATTCACCCTAAATTAGAAAAAAATTATGTATTGTTTATACTAAGGAACTAAACAGATATGTTTTCTATTGTACTACTAAACAAAAATAATTTTCATTAAATTAAATTATCACTAGGGGAGTTTCATTATTAAGGGTGTGGTTTCAACACCGGACTAACCTAGAATTTGATGACCGCAACACAATACCCTCTAGGAATCACATTCTCAATCCTTCCTCCAATTCCCTAATATGGATTTACTAACTCCCTTTTATGGCATCACATTTATTCATAATTTTTTTTATAATTTCCTTAGTTGGATGAATTTTTTTTTATCTAGAGTTTATAGAGACCCCAAACCAGTTGTATTTATATATGATTTCCTATTTTAAACATTTTCATCGATCAGTTGACTCATTTGACATATATTTTTTAGTTCTTGGTGTTTTATGGATGTTCAATTATCATCCAATTGGTATCCTTCCACGACATAATTTGTTTTTCATATGGATAATACTTGATTATTTCTTAGTATAGAACACCAATATTCTTCAATGGTTCCCATTTAACAATTTTGATATAGTATTATGAATTTTAGATGATGTATGACCATTTGATCACTAATTTATGGGTACATTTTCCTATAATATATCTAATATTTCAAAACATATTAATTATCAAATTGTTAGGGAATATTGTAGATCCTTACTTTTGCTCTGATAGTTGAACCATCATGATCTACCATCTGGTTTCCCCTCACAGAGTCATGGAAGCCGATTTTTTTAACACACTAATGGGTTTTTATTGATATTGGTGAATAGTTAAATGAAAATAGCTATTCCTAAATGATTCTTTGGTTGAATATTGTGGTTCCTACAGTCATCTTACACACTTTTAGTCTACTTATTAGTGTTTCATATCTATATATATGGGTGGATCCCTGAATATTTTTGCTTTGGATATGGTTTTTATTACATCCCTTATTGATATGTTAGCCTCATATTTGCTAGGTGATACCTTAGATCGCCATGAGGGTGAGGTATATTAGATGATTGTATCCAAAATGATGATTTCTCAAAGTTCTAGTGTCCACATTTTCTGAATAAACATTTCATGAATGTAGGGATATGGCCAGATAATGATACCATCCTCTACTATCTTCAATTGGAAAGGGTAATAAATAGGCATATATTATTATTTTAGAATCATATAATGTATATTATATGAACAGAAATAGTGTTTTTATAAAATAACGCTCTAAAAATCTTTTTTATTCCATAATGGATCTCATGAAAAATTTTCAGAATCTATGTAAAAAACCACATGGACACTCAAAAGTAGTATAATCTTGTTTTGGAATATAGTAAGAACAAAAAAGAACATAATTTTTCAGGTCTTAGTGTAGAATCAATGTTATATTGAGAGAAGGTGGAGAAACATGATGAGACCCCTTCCAAGTTTGTTTCAACTGAAAATTCTCACACTCTGGCCTCCTCGGAATATAGATACAATATTTTACAAAAATAACACTACTATCTTGGATGGAAGAAATAGAGAAAATGATAGAATGGTGTAGTGGTTTTCTTAATAAATTTAGGGAGTAAATCATTAGAGTTTAAGGACTATTATTATTTATCTAATTCCATGGTGGCTTTATCAATGAGGATTTTAGGATTTACGTATAAACACCCATGAACCAGATACTAGAACTATTATGGGTGCACAGTCTCGAAGTGGAATTCTGTAGAAATTTTTGGTGTTATAAATGGTCAATTACTTAAAGGAAATGGAGATGGAATATAATTGATATAGGGTGAATTGATAGAAAAATTTTCCTTAATAGAGATGATTATTCACCACAAATAAACCATAGAAAGAAAACCCCTCATTTTATAAGAATAAAAATCACATAGTAATCGCTATTACCCCACACATATCTCAAAAGTAATGAATGTTATTTTTAACAATTTTTCAGCAAATAATAAATGTATGGAGGAAAATAATAAAAACACCCCAATCATAACCCCTATGGAGACGTATGAGTGGTATGAGTTTTTTCTAGGGCCTCGATGATGTTATTATGGACTGATTTGACCTAAAATTTTATTATTTTTATATAAAAATATAATACATACTCTTTAGATATAAGGGCATCCTCACAACCCTAGAATTTATATCCTATATCCTAGAAACTATATCTGATCTAATCCAGGGATAAATATTCATGATATATCATGTAAATATATGTAAATTCATCTTTATAGGATCATTATTAATATCTCTTAATACTTTTTATTGTTTTGAATATTGGGTGTGGATTTGATTATTTCGATGTTTGTATTTAGTTCTCACATAAACTTAAAGTGCCACTTGAATATAAAAAATTTAATTTGTGAGATAAAGTTTGTTTGTATTGAACTGTTATTTTAATTATTAATAAATATATAACTTGAGGATTCATTGGGATGAAATTTGAACTTAGATGAGTTTTGAACTAATAAACATGATGTTTTCCTGTTATATAAGGTGAACTGGTTCCATAAAGGGTTATAGAAGACGAATTGCATATGTTTACACCATAAACATGAAGGTATTATAGGATTCATTAGGATCATGGGATATATATATATATCTTGTAGAAAAAGATTATGAAGTAATGTTCTTAAGTGATAAACCTACTACCTACAAAGATGATAATGATAGTTTTGATTCTAATAGATTGACAAAATCCATGGAATCAAATTTGGGATTTATGTAAACTAACCAATTTTCTAAAGGTGTGATATTTTTTTTAAAAAAATTCGGTTTTCACCCAAAAAAATGGGCATGAATGTTAGTTTCTATAACTATAAATAACTTCATATAGAAAACATTTATAAGAAAATTAATGGTATTGAATATTTTTTCTTCCAAATTTCACTTGAGGCCATAAAAGGACATATTTAGGTAGATTTAAGACAATCTTTGAATCAATAGAACATTCTGATAAGAGTAAGGGAGCCACGTGCAAGATTCATGATATGTGTGCAAGATCAAAATCTGTGCGCAAGGTCCTTGAACACCCGATGCGACATCAAAAAACTGTATTCTTCCCCATATATCTGATAATGGCCTAGGGAGGTGCATAAAAGTGGAGTGACCAGCATGTACAATGATTGTGTTCACATAATCCTCTTATGTGCCTAATGAAATTTCAAATGGATTCCACCCTCCCCAAAAGACTTTCACACACCGCAAATGATTTTCTCTATATATACAAGGGCACCCACCCACCCCCCATCTTTGGGGTGATCATCTGGAAATTGAACTGCCACCCCTCCATGAATAATACCACCTCTTTCACAAAATATAGATACCACAACCCCCCCCCCCTAAGATATAGGCTCTTATGAGATAGTTCCCCTATGCATCCCCCGTTGTGTGGGCCCACATGGGCTTGACCCTCACCCACTTTATTTTAGTCCAAGTCCAACATGCACAATAGATTCCTCTTGTGTGAAAAACTGGCCCTTATGCACACCACATATTCCACAAGAACCCTATATTTTTCACTCAAGCCTCTAATATTGTGTTCACCTCATCCTTGAACCTCTATGGGTTTCCTTTACTCTAAATAACCATGTCTCAGCCACATTTTCATGCACCCTTAAAATCTTGAACACACCTTCTTCGTGGGGCCCTATAGGCTTGCACATAGTGATTTCTTGGTCCCTCATTAGGTGTCCCACTTTACAGTTCCCTACCTATTACTTTTTAGCAAAGGAATGATAATGTATTTTACCTTTCAGTATAGGCATGATTACATTAAACCCACTATCGATCACTCCTACAAACTGTTCCAACCTAGAATTGTTGATTCCTTCTCTTCCCTAAGGGTTGTTGAGTGTCGATTATGTATTCATAAGGGTTGAGAAGTGAACCCTCTCTTTCCATGTAGTAGGACATAAAACTTCCAAGTGTCATCTTCCTCAACACATGATGTTAAATTATAGTCTCACCATGTTCAATGCACAAGGGGTGCCATTCCTCAGGCATTTTCCATTCACACTTTTCTCCATGGGAGTGGGATCTTCTTCGCATGGAATTAGTTCCTCCTAGTATGGAATGAGATTCCCTTCATGGGAAGCTTCCATCGGTAATCCCCACACCCTCTCTCATTGATGAATCATTCACCACATGACCATTAGGTCTATTTCATCCCCTTTTTTCTCACATCAGACATGACTCATGTGGGTTTAGAGGATATTAGTAACGATGAAAACCTTATCCACCCTAAAGAAGAATCCATCCTAGAGTAATCCTTAGATTCCACCTTCATGGGTCTCTTCTATATGTATGAACTAGCCTATTCTAAAATACAAGGACTTCGATTCTAAACTAACTGGGATGTATAGGAATCAACCTCAATGTGCAAGCCCATTATTAACATCCATCCTGATGTCCTTAAATTCATATCATTAGTAATATAATTCCTCATACTAGGGAGAACTTATCTTCTCCAAGACCACTTAGTATTTAACCATACATAATCCCCACACCATATACTCCATGGGACTCGTCCTCATGTGTAATCCCCAATTCCCCCATTCATAACCATGTGGAGTGTTATTACTACCTAACTGGGATATGTAGGAAACCTCCCCATGGTTCAATCCCAACACACTCAAACACACTCAACAATCCATCAACTCCATCCATTTCACCCCAACCCTTCTACCATATCCATCCAAAATTTACCCAGGCCGCCACATCTTGGTAAAATCATGCCATCCATCTAGGTCATTTCTAAACATAATCCCCATCAACATCGCTACACTGAGATTCACCTAAGCAGCAAACCATGTGTGATCCCCAAATCACCAATCATCTAACCAAGATCATTCCTCTTTGGAAGGTCATTTAACCATGTGTAATAACCACACCATCCCCTCTCAATCAATGTGGTTTTTGATCCCTATCTTCTAAATATTTTATGTTGGATACCAATGTGGGGATTAATCTATGACAATAGTAAACCTTGGTGCCCCCACCTTGGGGTGTACCACCCTGATCCACCCCCAGTGGTGTCCAAATAAATCATCATGGTGTGACCTATTCTCATTATGGGACCCACCTCCTAGATCTATCCTCATTGGTAATTATGATCATAACCAATGGTAACCCTTGGTTCCCTCCTCATAGAAATACACACTCTCTATTCCACCCCTAGTAGTGTCCAGACTAGCCTTCATGGTGTGACATCATCCATTCATGGGACACACCACCCAGGGTCCTCTATCATTGGTCATTCTGATCCATTCAACCATAAACCTCTCGGGTGCACCCTCCTAGGGATGTACCTCTTTGGTATTCCTTCATGAGGTGTTCTGATTAGTTCAATCCATCTCTGAAATACATTAAACTCATGGCCTACCCCATTTTAGACATGTAATTCCTAGGAAAATCATTGGTAGTCATGACTCTCAAATAAGATACTCCAGGATCGATGTGGAATGCCATGGGTGTCATTCCCCTAAGAATCCCTCCTGTGAGGAAGAATATAGGTGATAAATATTCTAGTGGCCACACATGTTAGCGATGGAAAACATAACTAATATTCTAAACAAATGTTGCTGCTTTATCAAGACCACTTGAATGTCTAGAAGGAAGCAGCATAATTAACCAGTGTCCATAGAGAGATGGAACCAGGAATGAGTTTCACAAACATATCTTAATCGATAAGGGTGACTCGAATTAAATGATGAATTCCAAGGAGTAATCCATGAAAGGAGTAACTGACAACCCAATATCTTATTTCGATCAAGGTGGATACATATCCAAGAAAGTGATGAATGTTTCCCACCTTTGGAAAGATTGAATTTGGGGAAACAATGAGACATCAGTGAACACTAAACCACAACGATGACACACCCCTGTGGATGCATCAGAAAAAGAAATGGTGAACCATATGTGAATGTTTCTCTTCAATATAGACATTTGTAGCATTTGTGAAATCCATATATAAGAATTTCACATAATCCAGATATTTGATGCTAGGTCATTCCAATAAAAAAGTGGGCTTGATGTGGAACTCACAATAATTTGGGACAGTTAATCATTGGTCCTTCTGGTCTATGATATCATGAGTTTGGATCTCTCTATATAAACATGGTATATTGGATGATGCTAGGGCATTGGGTATCACATTCCAAATATCCATACTGATAGTTAAATCATACTTCTTTTTGAGACTGATGCTACTAGAAACCAATCACCCCTACAGACGTAGGGGCAAGAGGAGTACCAATGTGGAAACCCCACATGACTCTGCCACCACAACAACTTCAGCCATGACAGTGGACATTGGGAACCCACTCCCCGTGTCACTCTCATAAACCATCTAGAGGAGGGTGATTGACATCATCATATGTTGGTATGAGCTGGAGGGGTCATTCCTACAAGGGATATGGCCATCGAGGGCCTAGAGGATTCTATGCCTCTCTGACATCACCTCTCCCAAGGGCTTCGAAGGGATCCACTTCTCCCCCACACTGATTTCCAAACACTCCTAGAGCCCCTCCCTAGAGCGTTCTTATGACTCTCTCCCCTTCACCAATGTGGTATGAGATGATCTAGTCACCCTTGCCACGACTACTGATCAGGATCCAAAAAGGAAGGTTCCCAGAATATCTAAATAATGCCACCAATGAATACACCCTCACACTTAAGAACTTTTGGGATACAACCCCTCTATTTCAAACCCATCCTAGATGAACCAAAGCCAATATCGGCCCTAATCTCATGAGGATACCCATCAGGGGGCACCATATTCCACAGAATTCATGGACCATGCCACCAGGGGTTCATTCCACCAAATCCATGATAATGCAGAGTAGGGACTCATCACAACCCGATCAGAATTGAGGTCTCAACCACATCATAGGTTGGCCAAGATGATTCTATCAATCATTGGTCCACCAATAGTCATCATGGTCCACCCTGTAATTTTGAGATATAGTATAAAGGTTATCCCCGTACTAGTTCCAACCATAGTGGAGTTCCTCCCCACTCTCGTACCCAATATGAAGGCCCTCCCCATGTTCCCAGCATCAAAATAAGATGACATCCTCCCCACTTCGTCGACATAGAGAATAGAGGTCCTCCTCCTGCCAATGATTCTTGATAGAAAGTTCATCCCCATGTCATGTACCATCAATGTGAAGGCCCTCCTCACATCATTATCATCTCATGTTGAGTTCCTCCCCACAATGGAATTGACCAATGTGAAGGACCTCCTTGCATAGTCACCAACCAGTATTGAGGGCTTCTCCAAACTACATGCATTCAGAGTGGAGGTCCTCCCAATTCCATTAGTCATCTTCATGGAGGCCCTCCCCATGCTTCCACCAGCTCAAGAGGAGGTCCTCCCCACTCGAGAAACAATGAAAATGGATGCACACCCCCCACTTTATATTTGATCAGTATGATGGAAATCCTTATTCTATCACATCCAACCCACACGAAATTCCACCTTATGACTCAGGCAGCTGACATGGAGGTCATCCCCATGTGTTCATCAACTCAAGTGAAGTCCTCCCCACTCCAACACCAACCACCGCAAAGATACTCCCCACATGTTTGGAATCTATTGTGAAGGTACTACTCATTTTCATGTTTCCCATCATGGAGGTCCTCACCATATCCTATTTGAAATATGTCCAGGTACTCCTTGTGGATCAAATAACCAAGGTGGAGTCCATCCCTGATCCACCGACAACCAACATGGAGGTCCTCACCATGTTCCCAATGACTCAAGAGGAGTTCTTCCCTTCTATTTCATCACCCAGAGTAGAGGTCCTCCCCACTCTCATAGCAGTCCATGTGGAGGTACACCTTTCTCCAATGATAATAAATATGAAGGCCCTTCCCATATCATAGTCTGCTCAAATAGTGGTCCTCCCCTCTCCAGCAACAACTAACTCCAGGGTCCTCCTCATGCTGAAAAATTTCCCTACCCTAATAAGCTCTCTTAGGATAGAAGGGTGAATCATCGTTGTCGATGGAAGAAATCCAAGAAGCACTAAATTATTTTTAATTTCATTAGCTTGTCATATTTTGAAATGGAATGTGACCCAATGATGGATCTGTTACCCCAATCATATACATCAGAGTCTAGGGTAGGATCCTACAATGTGAGATTTTTCATCCTAGAAGGACAAATGAAAAAAATCCTGGAATCCCTTCGCGTGTATATATAGGTGGAGGATAACTCAGATACATTACAGGTTATTACATTCCAGTCTTCTCTTTCATCGTCATATTCCTCATCTACCTCTATGAGAGATCAAGGAGATTATTTCTTGGACATGGTAGATAGTGAGCACTTGATAGTCACACAGATGACTTATGCTACTCTATCCCACAAGAGAGTGGTAATTACCCCATCCAATAGGGATGTGACGATGTAGTTGAAACCACCTCCACGAGATGACCCAGGGTATAATGATCGATTTGTTTATGCAGTTGTCTCTCTATCGGCTAGTCCACCGCCATAGAATTCTATATCCATGTCATTCCCAGTTTCTCAAGTTGTACCAATTATTGCCTGGGGTAGCCAAGATTTGGGACCCACCTCTGATAAGGGAATATCCTGAGGTAATATAGTCATAGATAAAGTTTTATGATGTTCTGGCCAATTAGAATTCCAGACATTGATATTCTGGAGGCCCTCACCAAAGATGAGGTTATGTGATTTTTTTGAATGATCAGTTGATGCACTTTCACCTCCATGGCTGTCAAGTGGTCTACCCAAAGAGCCAAGATATTTTCAATGTCATTGAACAATATTAAATCATGGTTGAGTTTTTAGTGGTTTGAGTAGCCCATAAAACTACATCACTTGGATACCACTAAAATCTTCAACAAATATGTGCTCAGTTCTTCATGTTTCTCCACAAAATTATTAAAGTGGCATCCTCGCATGTTGAAATCCAAGGATGGGGCTATACACTAATCTACACTTTAGAACTATCCTACTATAGACTAAATTTCCTAGCGACATCAAGGATATTACTTCTATCACCATAACAATGATCATGGTTTTCTAGAAGATAAACAGAGATGGGGACATCAATGTGGGATTCAACAAAGAGAACTCACCCCATAGGATAGTACTGCAACTAGTGGAACCTGTAGGTGTCCTTACTCATCCTAAAAGTAAATTATGTGGCCTTGGGTACCCCTATGCATAATTTTCCATTGGTAAGAACACCATCAAAGGTAAAGAACAGATCTGGACCTCAATCCCCTTTAACCCATCTAAGGTTTTGCAAGAGACAAATGTTGATCATTCCACATCCTCCTTGCTCCAAACAATGCATATCAAATGAGGTTAATTGAGGAGATCCTTGTTGATCTCATTGAAAAGAATCACAATGATTATGGTTATCCTTGGCACAATCCTACGTAACATCTACTGAGGTGGCAGGGGAAGCAACAAGTCCTTCTCAACCAGTTGCCTCCCACTAATATTAATAATACCACAAATCCTGAAAGGGTATATAAAAGAGTCTAAGGAATGGATCATGGTATGTATCATTGAATATTCTCAAGTATTGTGATTACCTCCCTCTGGATCCAAATCAAGGTACTCCATGGGCAGTTACACCAACTATTCCACTGACAACATCAGCTACCTCTCCATAATCCATTAATCCAGCATATCATGTTTACGAGCATGTCAACGCATTTGTGTTAGGGTATATAAGTCAACATTTTGACCCCTTAAAATATGATCTAATATATCCTAACATTTCTCACCTAGAATCTTTTGATATGCAATAGGTGGTGATCCCACGTGATGACAAGCCATATCTGACATTGGTGGATGACATGCAAGGAGCCCTGGGTTTTTAGAATCCCAAATTCATTTCCTTCAATAGGATTGGTGACCCAATTATGCATCTGGACCACTTCATCTCAAGGTTCAGGCCCATGTTTGTGAATCTAAAGCCAAAAGAGGATGACAAGCTTTAATGTTTTCTACATAAATTTTTAGGGCCTGTGTTTGTCTGGTACATCTAGTTACCCAATGGGTCCACTTCTAGTTGAGAAGATCTTGATTTGAATCTTCTCTCTCAGTTTAGTTCCACTACCCAAAACATAAGTATTGATAAACCATTCAAGTGAAAAAAATACCTGGATGAGCACGTTGTAGATTTTTTTCTTGGTGGAAGGGCCTCACGTATTTACTCAATGTGAAATTAACTTAATAATATATAGTAAGTATGTATGTGGGGAATGAAAATAATGAATTGGTCCCATCCCTCATCATAAATTATTTCTTAGGTGGTTATCAATATTTTTTTGGAAAGTCTCAGCATCTAGAAAAATCCTTGTAGCATGATATGTAGGGACATTTGTTTCCTCTTATGGCTCCAACAAGAAGATCCTCTAAGGTGGAAACTACTAATGTCACCCAGATAGAGTCCCTCGGGATACTAGAGTTGTTTCCAATAGATCCTCATCCACATTATCGTCGAGGGAAACATCCACAGGCCTAATATCATGATCGTAAAGGCTCATCAAAGAATCTATAGGCACCAACCAATAATGTACCACTACCACTAAGGCATGAGAACCAAACTTTATCCCCCCTTTAGGCTCTAGCTCCTCATCATGGAAAATCCCCCAGATCACACATCTAAGACATGAGAAGCTAGACCAACTCATTCAATGAGGCTTAGGTTACTGGTTATTTTTGAAGTTCCATGGAGAAAGGAAATATAAATTAGTCATAATGCTAGAAAACCCAATAGGCCAATGTCACTAATCACCCAGAATATGGACGTTATCAAAGGATCCTTGAGCATAACATTAATCGATGTTAGGTGTTCAAGGAATAGAACCCGGACTAGGTCAATAACAATGTAGTCAGATTGGTCCCTGACTTAGTATAGGTGGTATGCATCTCTATAAAGCTTGGTAATGATAGTGAAGGTGGGTGTTAGAAGTTCTCCATCCATGGTACTCATAAGTATGATGACTGGATGGATCTTATTGAAATTTCTTGCACCCATGGTGTCTTCTATAAAATATTAAATTGGAAAAAACCTCACGAATCCACTACACATCCTCTAGCTACCCCTTTGTATCCATGGATGTTGTGTTGCAGCCTTCTACCACTCATAATTACGGGCACCAACGGTTCAAGGGAACGAAAAATCCTTCCCTAGTTCTATTTTCATCAACTAATCTCAGTGATTTCATGACTCTAGAGATGGTTATCTCACCCAATGTCTTCCTATTATTAGAATATTCCATTAATGATGGCTAGAAGTGTTCCTCTGCTAATTTCGTCGAGTTGGTTGATCCCTATATAGTTCCAAACAATGAAGAGTATCGGGAATGTCCTCCTAATGTCCCCAAAAAGTTCCCTCATCAAAGATGTTGTGGATATGTGAATTGTCAGGATTCTTGGGATAGTTATTCAATCCAATCCAAGCATGATACTAAGACTAGGAAATAATATTTTCATAGAGTTAATTAGTAGTAGTCTTCTCAACCTTTCTTATAATATTTGATTCCTCCACTGATTTTGTTACTCGACCAGGCAGAGTATCCATGACTGCATCATGATCGGTTGTGGAATGTTGTGGTTAGGCCTCATGAAACTAAATATCATCTAGTGTTAGTGGTGCATGACTCAATTGATGATAATAATGATATTATATGAACCAATCAGAATCTTTCAGTTTAACCAGCAATGCATGTCATTGCCCCTGCCAAAGGGTAAACTCCTCTCAAAAGAAATGTGTTCCTAGAATGAATGTATGATGTGATTCATAATCATTACAACATTACTTCAAACCTCTTGATTCTAAATTCCCTCCATTTGAAAAAATACACATGATAATCCCTCACATAATCATTGAGGATTCCCCTCTAGTTTGAGATAGAGGTCACAGCCACGAGAGGAATTCCATGTTGAGGATGTTTTGTTAGAATAATACCATTCTTTCTTCTCATTCCCAAGAGAAGATTAAGGATCTCTTGTATAGGGTAACATCCTCTTGTTTTACATCACTCTTCAGTTTAGTTGCATGGAAGTATGCCAATGTCAAGTTGATATATGTTTCGGGATCAACCTTATCAGAAAAACCCAGATGCTCTTTAAGCTTGGATTGACTAAAAAAAATCTCAGTCCCTCTAACATGAAGAAACAAGTTTATGACTAGACTGAGAAAAGGATATTTTGAAGAATTCACTTGAAGACCCAGTTTTGTGGCCTATTTTCAAACATTGAATTCATGGTTGTCTCATAGGTTACATCCTATAATTCACGGATGGGTAGACCCTATCTTCACCTGCATGTAGTGTTTCCCTCCTCGTATCACTAATGCCTCAAGTACTACCAAAACAGTTGATTGGGAATCCTCCAAAGTGATGCATCTCCCTCTACCTCTTACGAATCCCTCTGTATGGATGCCTAATACTTCAATATCAATGGAAAATGGGTTCATACCAATGATATTTAGAACACAACTAATGTGCTCGACCTACAGAAGGACATGGACAACACTTTCATCGTCTTAATTCACCGGTTGGAGGCCACAATTCCAGAACTGGGACTATGTTTCATCATTTTTGAGAGGAGGGGCAGATGAATTCTATGTACAAGGAACATTGGATGATCTCATTGTACTCTAATATGGAATAGGATCCAGTGATACGAAAACCCCTTACCTCTATAAGGTACTAGGATGTTCTCCCCATGGCTACACCTATACACCATACCTACATAGTCGGGTGTGTTAGATTTCTGGGGCCTGCAGCAGAAGCCGGTGGGCTAGGGATTTTAAATTTTTCCATCACCAGAATGACGAAACTTGTTGTCACTAACGATCTAAGCCCATAAGAGGTCTGAGGATCTCGTGTAAATTATTTAGAGTACAAAAGAAAAGGTAAACGTACCCGTTTTAAATCCGAAGGCGTGGTCGACTGCTGCTAGCCGATAGTGATCTTCGCTTGAAGGATCCAAAGAAGGATCCCTCTAGATCATCAACAGGCACTCCAAAAATCCCCAAGAACACCGATCATCAAACTTCGGGAGCTATCATGGAGATTCGACGATATCTTCGACATCCCAACGATCACTGCATCGTTGATCTTGAGATGCGTGATGAAGAACTTGATCTGAGCTCTTAGATCATCAACTTCTCTCTCTAGAAAGTAGGAGGAGAGAGAGGCTCTCCAATTTCATTCCATAAATGATTGAATAGTGATGTGCACACCAAAGAGAGAGAGCCTCCTCTTTTATTTATACGATGTTGTGTGTGACCCTCTAGGCCCTTATCCCAATACGATGTTGTGTGTGACCCTGTAGGGTTCCCTGGCCCTCGTTAATATCATCGTCCTTATCTTGCTTTATTATTTGTTGATATATCCAGATGGATTTTCCTTTCTACTGCTTTGGTCAAAGACTTATGAAGGCGGAACCATCCTGATCAACTGGGCCTGAGATATTCAACTTCCTAAACTTGGAAGCGACAAATCCTGTCTTGACCATTCAACCAATGTCATACCACCAACGACGCACCCAACATAAACTACCTCACCACGACATTACTACCATGGTTTTCGCCTTGAATCAAAGTATGTAATTAAATGATATACATTGGTAATAGTCTCAAGTCATAAGACCAATACACATGTCCATAGATAGGAATAAACAATGACACTCAAAACATGTGTTGTTCCTATTGACGGGTTTGTCCTCGTGATCTCACTACTGGAGATCACCAATTGTGAACTTCATGATAAGATGTCTCAATGCTTATGAGCCCCCAGAACCTGATAGTCAAACATATATTGTGTCTAGTCATTAAGATCTATCTAGACTATAGAACATATATTTATGATCAATGTCATTGTATCTCGAGGTTCTCATTATAGCCTGAGATCTGCTACAACCACGTGAGACGAAAATTAACCTTTGGACATTACCATTATTATAGTGGCCGTAGAAAATGTTTGCACTATAATGGTAAGATATCATCATGCATATCTAACGGTACACATGGTACAGTAATCAAGAGTACTACATATTTGGGTCTAGGGCACCCACTATTTCAACTCTCCTACTTGCACTAGATCCAACTTGCTAACTAAACTTGTTAGCTACTCACATGATAAAAACCATGATTCTGCTGAGTAATGGCTTCAACTGTTGAGCCTTCCACGTTTTTACTTCCTGATATATTTTCTATATACGACCTTATCTACTTGAGTAAAACTTCTCAAGATAAGGTATCTTCGAGTATATTACTTTTGTCCATTGTCATAACTTGACAACCTGGCTAGTAATAATATCATAATTCTCATTATGATAATACTTTTCTCACTAGGTTTGAATCCATGAACTGGGAAAAATCGTTGCAATTTTTAACTTCTTCTTAGCTTCATTAGAAGTTGCAACATACTCGGTATTTATAGATATGTCTACCACAAGATTTTATGAGCTTGACTTGCTAATCTCCTTTTCCTAACTTCGATACTATATCAAATTGATCTAATGATTACTTGTATGTATCCCACCATAACTAGTATACCTTGCTCTCCTTATTCCATGTATATATCATTTATACTTGCCGAAGTACAAGATGATAGTTCTAACTGCATCACTTGCAATGCTCCTAGAAATAATTGATACCTACCAATAATAAATTATATCTTGGAAGAATCAATAATTTTACATATTATAGAATAGGTGATTGATCCATCGCTAAAGCATATGATATAAATTCACAAATTTAATCTCTACACATGCTCCGAACATGTTAACCTTTAGAGATTAAGCCATGTGACATAGGCAACAATTCTGAACTTGAATTGTTCCAACTTGTATTTTTCAATACAATGTCACTCTATTAAGATTGAGTAGGACTAAGCAAACTTTAGATCTACCTCAGTGGATCTTGTTCCCTAGAACATAGGTTTCTAATTGAACTCAATCATTGGAGAATTTCTTTTAATCTGATCTTATCTAACTGTAAGATGAAAATTTGTTTTCCATATGTTGCCGAACATATTTCAATTGAAAAACATTGGCGCTCCCACTAACCTTTGGTAGACACAAGCCCAAAATAAATGTTCTAAGATCTTGTCAATTACTTTAATCCAAAATTGGATTTTAGTAACTTTCAACCCTTATTGGAATCATTTGATGTCATCAACTCTTTCTGGTTGCGTCGTATAGACACCTTCCATGAAATATGATCTTGACATCCAATGAAAAATAAAAGGATCTTAGAAGTTTGGCTATGACAAGTAAAATTCTAATAGATTTAGGCATGTCAACTTGGTATAACCAATCGATCCTTATTGGTACCATACTTGTACCATCCATGTATCATTTCATTTGAATACCCACCAGAGTATTCAATTTATCAGCCCCTTTACAATTTGATACATGGAAGATATTATTGAATTTTAGGTGATCTTTTCAATCTTTGCTTGTTTCCATATACTGCATACTTGTAGGATTTATTATTATTAATGAATAATATAACACCAACCATGGTGAATATTAAACCATCACCATGGTTTCATACTTCCTACGCAGTATGTGTCTCTGGAACATTCCTATTCCACATGTACTTGTGGAACTTGTTCACTATGCCAACCATTTGTGCATCTCGAGTATTGACTAAGTCCAAGTCAATTCAACTCCCATTATATCTAATAGGGATGTGCACCCTTGTATAGAAATGTATTCTAATACTTGACTACATCTTTTCAATCTTAGGGATTTAAGTAATATCTTAAACAACTATTAAGATAATTAACTTAGATGCACAACGTGTTTAACTTGATCCAAGATTGTTTAAATCCTAAAAAATTCTTTGCATCTAAACATGTCCTATGACATAATGGATTTTCATCATACTATGACTCGTATGATATCCATTCTTAATTTTAGTTGGCATATTTGTTAGGGGTTTACGCTGTTATTTGAAAATAACATTTTGAAATATGATGGAAGTTTCGGCAAGTTGCAACATTGATACAACTTACATCATAAATTTGATGTGTAACATATGCATTTAGGAATTTCTCCATGCTACATGTTTGTTGATCAATGTTAATATTTAAGAATTTATTATCGATGCTTCTTATAATCATTAATATAGTGATGTAGATAAGGTAACATGCGTTTAGTAATTACTCCACGCTACATTATCATGATTGATGATTTCTTGGTCAAGATATACTTCGGCCTATAGATCCGAAGTAACTCATATCTTCTGACCAAACATATACATCATTGGTAAATTCCTTAATGACTTAAAGGAATCTTATGAAGTATCTTTACCTCTAGATTTATTTGGAAGAGTTCACACTCTCGTGTTGAACTAACCTCGGAAGGCATTGTGACATACCATTATTTCTAAATGTTTCTTCGTTTAAACTAAGGGTGTCAATAATACCATATGTGTTTATCTGTGCCAAGACTAAATACCATATTGGGTATACAGTTGACGTCCGCTTTTAGTTTTACTTGACAACTAATCACATTTCCGCAACTAGGTAGGTCTTACATTTTATATTCATCATGTATTGCCATTAAATCAAATAGCAATGAACTATTTGTTGAGTATGTTACCAAAAACAAAATTAATTCCAAAACATTTAATAATGTTTTATCATTTCTAAAAGGTCATATGTGATAAAAAAATTGGTTATACTCCATAACTTGTTCAATTAGAATCAATTACTTGGAAATTTTTGAAGTTCTGTGTTTCTCACTACTGACTTAGGAATCACCCTTTCTCAACTGCTTGGAGAAGACACTTTACTTCTATAAATATTTCTCTACATACTTGGTTATCTAATTTCAATACATATATGTGAAAAGAATATTGTATTTTAATACCCAAGAAGTATGTGAGATTATAATACTTTTATTTGATGAATATTAACTAAACAAGAAATGTGTACTTGCTTCTAGTATTTCAGTTTTTAAACTTCCATGAATTTATTTCATTATGTGATGAAAATAATATCATGTTAAATAACCAACCACTTTTCATTGAAGGACATGATGAAGGTGCCTTTGGCGTAACTCGCCATAGGACTTTCTGCCTTGTCTCCCAATATATTTTCCATAAGAATAAAATATGGTGTTATCTCCAATATTCATATTACTTGGGGAATGTTACCTTAACGGTAATGAAGCGCTTAATCTATACAGTTCATTTGAACCTTTAAATGAAACTAGATTAATCGGGTGTAAAAGGTATAAGAATGGGATGCCATGAATGATTGTGAACTGTCTTTCTCTTTACAGAATCCAAGTGTGACCATCACATTCAAATCATGCTTCTCTTTTTCCTTGAAAGGATCTTGGACATGAGACTACATGTGATCATCATCCTATTCTGGATGTAGAGACCACAACTAACATCATAATTTGATGATATCATTATGAAAGAACCATCATATGCTTTATTAATGAGTCTCCTAAAAGCAGTTTTACACCCTTGATTCCTGATTTGGCTTAACAGGTTGGGACATAAGCACCTTGAATTTCTATTGTAGTAGTAATGTGTGCAAGTACCTATACTACATTTAGGAAATTCATGCTTAGTTTATACATTAACTTTGTCTAATATTTATCGCAGTTTTATTGTGGTATCGATTTCCATTATCTAAAAATATTCTTCAGTAGATTTTACTTTTATGTGATTACCTAATGTGACATTTCTGATTATTTAATCATAAAATGTCTCCCAATAATTTTTTGAATTCTATGAACCCTCTGTACTAGAATAGGAAGACTCTTGAGTATTCTAGTGGCAAGGATCCCTGAAACTCCCTCATAGTCTACAAGCTAGGGCTACGCCACTACTCAAATGGTCCAAGGTAGGCTTTTGGATGGCCAACCGCATTAGCTCATGGTTCTTTGATATGTTGAGTGAAGTCCCAACTTCAAAAATCATTTACTGATTTACTCAATGCTTGCCTCTAAAATTACAAAAAACTAGCTATGGCTATATCTTTGCTGCATTCTTAGTTATGGCAACCCACCACAAAAATAAGAACTCCTCGGTAGTAAGAGGCACCCTCATCAAAGGCATGAACCAGCACCTCAAACACCCGGTTTTGTTCAAACTTGAATGATGGAAGGTTGTTGGTGACTTAATATTTTCTTTGAGGGTTTTATGTTTTTCTCTCGAAGAATGTGATCCATTTCTATTAAACTTGTTCGTCTATGTTGTCGGGCTCACAACTGAACATTAACAGAAAAACACACGCCGCTTCTTTGTGCATTTTATTATCTATTATTTTATGTATTTTCCCAATGTTCTAAAATGCATAAAATAATAAATAAATGCATAAAGGTAATACAACTACTCGACTGGTCTTGAGCATCTAAACGACCTAAGGTGAATCGTACCTGTGTCGATACTTGACACTAGATGCATTTGAACACATGTTTTACGTCTGCTTCTCATCTGGAGCATCACCTTGCCTTGGCAGATTCCACGTTACGTCTTAGAGTACCGCCTTATCTTTTCGGGGTCCACATCACTCGTCGTCTTCATCTGAAGTACAAAGATACTCGCGTGGAGGCGAGGGGAACTCAAGTATAAATGTGCATAAATTGGGTGCGCATGCCCTTATAAATTTTAACCGAAAAATAAAGATGATGCGCAGACCATCTATTTAATTAATTTACAACCATCACGCATATTAAAATAATTAATTAAAATAATTAAATTTAGACATGCAAGGGTCGATGCTCAAGACCAGACGATGGATAAAAAATAAAGCGCGATAAAAATTAAAATGCAATAATTAAGTACGAGGGTTCATTTAATTAAATTAAATGAATTAATAAATTCAAATAATTTAATAAATTATGGTCTTTTAATTAATTTAATTTAATGCCAAATATAAATTAATTTAACTTAATTAAATTTTTATAATTAAATTGAATTAACTTTATCCAGGTATTAAAATTATTAACCAAAATTAATTCTAATTAATTTAATTTATAAACTAAAATTAAATTAATTAATTTAATTAATCATGATTAATTTTAAATGGGCTGGTCTCTGAAAACACCGTTGCACGGCCTATGCAGGTCGGGCCAAACACGGGCAGGGCCATGCCTTGGCTGAAATGGACTGGGCCAATCCGCCCAAACAAGTTCCGGGTTGGCCGGGTCCGATCGGACCACTTCGAGGCCAATTTTGTCCTCTGTAAAGACTTGCACACAAAATTAATACCTTCCGGGTCTTATCCAAGGGTGACGGTAAGGCGCGGAGCTCGGTAGATAAGGGCGACGGGTGGCCGGTGCGGTAATGGTCACCATTGTCCAGTAAAAGGGAGGGCGGGGGCACGCCTGTTGTGGCGTGCTCCTGCCCCGCTGCATCTGGAGGACAGTGGGCTGCTCGACTGGGTCACCAGTGTGCGGAGAAGTAGGGGTAGGCGGCGCATGTAGTGCCGTCTCTGGTTCTGCCCGAGCGGGAGTAGCTCCTGGGCTAGAGGGGAGGTGCCGACCTAGCTCACTAGCGGCGTCCCTACAGCATGGGTAGAGGGGAGTGCAGGGTTCCTCCACGGGAAGAGGTAGGGGACGGATGTGCTGTGGAAGCAGGGCGGCTGGTCGTTCTGCATGGGGCGCCCTGGTGGGCAGCGACCCGAGGGAGAAGCAGCGTGAGGGGTCCAGTGTAGGGTGTGGCCTTGGCGAGCGGTGGCGCTGGAGGGAGCGGCGCCGGCAGAGGGGTGTGGCGACCTGAGGTGCCATTGTGCGGAGGGGTGCCGTCACGCCTGGTGTGCACCTGGTGCTGCAGCCCGCAGGAGAGGAGGAGGGGGTCTGCTTGGACCCCCTGCAAAATGTCTCTTTTTTTGTTCTATTCTGTTTTCCACGCACAAGAGGGCTGCTCTCTCTTTTTCTTTGCTTACCCCGTACAGCCGGCCACCCCTATCCTTTTTTAAATTAAACAAGACTTCTTTTGAAGTCATTATTTTCCCCTCCTTTTATTTATTTTTTAAGTATTCTTCCACAATTTTTTTCAGTCAAGCCCTCCATTTAATTTTCCAAAAGGCTATATATTAGCCTTTAATAATAATTATTATTATTATACTAATAATTATTATATTAATAAAATAATTATTATTTTAATAAATATAAAACAATTATTGTTATTATTAATTTATAATGATAATTATTATCATTAAATAATAATTATTATCATCCTTGTTTGGGTTTTAGGAAAAACCAAAATAAGAATGATGATTGGAAACGGTTGAAAAATAATACCCATGATCCTTTCTTAAAATTACAAATGACCATATCTTTGTCGATTGAAATTGGATTGGTGCACGGTTTGAACTGTTGTGACAGATTTTGGACCCTCTAATTAAATATTTATGCAAATTATTTTTCTAGGCTCCAAAAATTTACGTGATTCCACTGATACCACTATTAGATTTCTGGGGCCCGCAGCGGAAGCTGGTGGGCTGGCGATTTTAAATTTTTCCGTCAGCGGAATGACGGAACTTGTCTTCGCCAACGATCCGAGCCCTGAAGAGGTCCGAGGATCTTAAATAAATTATTAAGAGCACAAAATAAATGGTAAACATACCCTTTTCAAATCCGAAGGTGCGGTCGACTGCTGCTAGCCTATGGTGATTGTCGCTTGAATTATCCAAAGCAGGATCCCTCTAGATCGTCCACACACGCTCCAAAAATCCGTGGGAATGCCGATCGTCGAACTCCGGGTGCTAGCACATCGATTCAATGATATCTTCGACGTCCTGACGATCACCACATCGTTGATCTTGCGATGCATGAGGTAGAACATGATCTGAGCTCATGGATCATCAGCTTCTCTCTCTAGGAAGCTGCAGGAGAGAGAGGCTCTCAAATTTCATTCCATAAATGAATGAATAGTGATGTGCACACCAAAGAGATAGAGCCACCTCTCTTATTTATAAACACGTTGATAAATACCTGTTAGGGTTCCCCGGCCCCCGTTAATATCAACGTTCTCTAAGTAAATAATTACGACGGACTAAACTGTGTCAATATCATTTAATATTTTATCACATAATTGTAATATATATATAATATATTACATGATAAAACCATGCCATTTATCTCGACTCTCTGTCCTACTTAATATTAAACAAACCTTGAAAGTTAAATAATTTTCGTTCAATTAATATTTATCTTATATTTACTAAACTCATAAATACATTAAATAAATTCAATCCCAAATATTCATAACTTGAATATTAATGAATTTATTTAATTCTTTTGGTGATCAACAACTTGGAAAATGCTCAGACACCGTGGAGGGGCCCACTATGTCCATATACATATTCAACTAAATAGGTGCGGATTCTTGCATACGTTGTTTTGTGTGACCCTCTAGGCCCTTATCTCAATAGTAGTGAATAAAATTCAAAGACCAATAGTGGGGTATAGCAACCCTTTATGGCCCCTAAAGAGATAAGGATAGTCATTGCAATGAATACCATCCTACGAACATTGAATATGTACTATAGTCTCTTTGCCATTTGATATCTCATAAATCTGGACGCACTCTTGTGTCATCGTCCTTATCTTGCTTTATTATTTGTTGATCTATCCAGATGGGTTTGCCTTTCTACTACTTTGGCCAAAGACTTATGAAGGCGGCACCATCCTGATCAACTAGGCCTCAGATATACAACTTCCTAAACATGGAAGCAAAAAATCCTTTCTTGACCATTCAACAAACGTCATACTACCAACGACGCACCCAACACAAACTACCTCGCCATGACATTACTGCCATGGTTTTCGCCTTTCATCAAAGTACATAATTAAAAGATATACATTGGTAATGGTCTCAAGTCAGGAGACCAATACACATGTACGTAGATAGGAACAACCAATGACACTCAAAACATGTGGTGTTCCTATTGACGGGTCTGTCCTCATGATCTCACTACTAGATATCACCAGGTACGAACTTCATGAGAAGAAGTCCCAAATATTATGAGCCCCCAGCACCTGATAATCAGACATCTACTGTGTCCAGTCAGTAAGATGTATCTAGACAATAGAAAGTATATTTAAGATCAATGACATTGTATCTAAAGGTTCACATTATAGCCTCGGATCTGCTACAACCTCTTAACATGACAATTAACCTTTGGAAATTACCATTATTATATTGGACATAGAAAAAGTCTCCACTATAATGGTAAGATATCATCAGGCATATCTAACTATACACATGATACGGTAATCAAGAGTACTACATAGTTGGGTCTAGGGCACCCACTATTTCAACATGGTGAAGCTAACATAGACCGAAACTCACAATTTATTTAACATCTTATATATAACCCTTTGTCAAAGGTTGGATGGAATAGGGGCGATATATACTGTCATCATGGTTTTAGCAGAGTAGGAGTTCCCCAGTGAGGATTTGATCACCCCCCATGTGGGCACCAGTGTTCCGCCGAGATTAGTTGAATTAGATAAACTATCTCTCATTGATCACCCCACCTTAGTAAAAGAATTGGATTTAGAAGACACACCTCCTTCATTTAAAGATGGTGTCTCCACCATAATTGATGAGAAAGTGTAGGTGAATCATAGCACCAAGATTGATCTGAGGCTAATGTAGATCAGTGCAACAATGTTAGTAGAGGAAAAACAATAGTATGTGGATTTCCTAAAGCCGCATCAAGATTTTTTCTCTTGAAATTATGATGATATTCTAGGACTAAGCCCATCAGTTTTTCTCAACTCTCATGGAATTCCATTATGTCAGAGTGGGTTCACATGGCCTCCCAAAATTTTCCCCTCTCACATAGTTCTATGGTCAAGGAAGAAGTTGATAATATTTTCAATTCCAACTTCATCAAGGATGTTCAATACCCTATGTGGTTTGGAAACATCATTCTCATTAAAAATAATAATAGACATATCAGGGTTTGAATTGAATTCTAGGATCTCAATTGCCATTTCTCAAAGGATTATTTTCCTCATTTGATAATGGACCTGTAGAAAGATATTGTCATCGAGTTTTAGTATCTCTCCTTCATGGATGGTTATTTGGGGTACAATCAAATCTGAATGTACCTTGATGATGAATAGACTGTCTCCTTCAGTTCACCGCATGGAAACTTTTTCTATCAGGGAATGCCATTCAGTTTGAAGAACGTAGGAGATACCTATCTGTGATCCATACACTGTATCTTTAGAATGATTATTGGGATTCCAGTGGAATGATATGTGGATGATTTGGTGGTCAAATCCATATAGTTATAGGACCATCTCAAAGATCTTGAAAAGGTGTTTAGCTTCCTCCACTCCTACCATCTGAAGATGAACCCCTTGAAGTGTGACTTCAGGGTTACCTCTGGGATGTTTATTGGCTTTTACATCAAATACAGAGTCATTGAGATTGATCTAGAGATTATTAAGGCCATAATTCAAATGTCTCCCCTTAGAAACCTCTATGAGATCCAAGGATTCCAAGTCCACTTAGAACATATATTATGATTCATCATGAATATATATGGAAAGTGTAATATCTTTTCCAAAATCATGAAGAAAAAAATTGTGTAACAGGGTGATAAAATGTTCCACCCCTCATTGGGGAAATCAAGCAATACTTGCTACAGACTCTAGTTGTGATGCCACCCATCTTAGGGAAGTCATTGGTCCTTTATGTGACCACCCTGGAATGATCCCTCAACTCCCTACTCACCCAAAAGACCAAAAATGTGATAGATAACTATTTATACTATCTTATTCAAATGCTCCTCGACACTGAGTCTAGACACTCTCCTATCAAGAAGAGATGCCTCGCACTGGTTTTCATAGTGCATATGTTTGGCCCTATCTGTAGAACCATGTTATATAGTTGGTATCCTATGTGGACCCGCTAAAGTTTATCCTAAACATACCAATATTTAAAGGTCATCTAGAATGATGGGTAGTGATTCTTTAGGAGTTTTAAATCTGATTCATTCCGTAGAAGGAATTCAATGGCCAGGCTCTAGTAGACAATATAGTCTCCCATATATTCCCCACATAGTAGTCCCTAAATCTTGATTTTCCAGATGAGTAAATACTCTCAGTGGATCAGGTTATTCTATATTGTCATATTCATTTAGATGGTGCCTCCCATAATCCAACCTCTATAATGATCAATGTTAAAAGGCTCAATAGATTAGGCATTGGGATCCTCTCCATCATTCCCACACAGGTTTTCCAACAATATTCGTTGCTACAATTTGGATTCTTCAAAACAATTAGGCAGAGTATAAATCTCTAATTTATGGTCTCAATCTATCCCCCGATATTGATGTTCCCCTCTTGAACATGAAGGGAGACTCTGAGTTAGTCATTAAGTAGATCGAAGGTGAAAATATCATCAGGAATCGAGTGCTCATTCCATGCTGCAGTGCACTTAAAATCTAATATCCTTATTCCATTCTTTACTAGAGGTAAATCATGTTCTCTAGTCACCTAATGGTCAAGACAATCCTTTGGCCAGTTTAGATACATCTCTTTCAAAGCCTAACCAGGACGATCTATTCCTCGATGTGGAGTACAAAAGTATCATCACTCATGTCACTCCAGAAAATGATGATATCCATCAAGTAAATCACCTAACTATTATTGATTTCACTTCAGGACCTCATGTTCAGCCTACAGCTAAAGAAACCTCCGATTGGACAACTCATTTCATCAATTACACCCAAAATGGAAATATCCTTTCAGACATATCCAAACATGAGAGAATCCATTGGCGCGTAGCATAGTTCACCCTCCAGAGCGATCCCAACCTTGAGTAGACTCTCTAAAAATGTGGGTTTTATGGAATTATCCTCTAATGAAATTATAGAAATAATATTACATTGTTTATACAGGACGTTCATATTGGTTCTTATGGAACACATCAGGTGGGGTTGAAGCTTCCCCACTAGATTCGTAGGTTGGGATACATTTGTCCCACCATGGTCTATAATTGTATTTTGTTCGCCAAGAGGTTCCACGAATGTCAGATCTATGCCAAATTGGTGCAAAGATTGCCAAATCCCCTCCATACTACCAAGTACATTTGGCCCCTTTTTGTTTGGGGACTCGATTTCATGGGATCATATCCACCAGAAACATCTCTCCAGTTACGGTTCATTCATTATGTGAAATATTTTTTCCATAAGAGGGAAGAAGAAGTTCATCTCATTGATGTCAAAGCCTAATTAGTTTTTGAATTCATGATCACTCAAATAATTAATCAATTCTCATTCATGCATGCAATTCGTATAGACAATGTAACCAACATTCGGGCAGCAGAGGTAAAGATGTTTTACGCCATGTAAAACATCCTGTCTAATGACACTTCTCACTACCACACATACGAAAATGGATAGATCCAGGCGTTCCACAAAATCCTCTATATAATTCTATAGAATATGGTGGTTCGTGATATGAAAAGCTGGTCAGACAAGGTCCCAAATTCTCTCTGGGCATATTGAATGAAAACTCCCACCTCTACCCAGTTGACTCCATATTCCTTGGTGTATGGAATAGAGGTAGTTATACCCATTGAGATTTAGTTTCCATATCTCCAAATAGTTTTCTATGATAAATATATTTCAAAAAAATAGAAGAATTCCATCTATATGAATTAGAATCCCTGGAAATGAATAGGATATTGGCCTTTTATAATCTAGAGAGGCGCACAAATAAGATAGCTATATATTTCAACAAGAATGTTCACCTCCACACATTATTCTACAGTGATATAGTTATGGATCTCTGAATGGAAATGATACCTATTAGGAATCCCCAAATGTTGTAGCCCAAATGGGAAGGTCCTTACATCATTTGAAAGGTATACCCCAACTTTTTATACTCTTTGGTCACCATAAATGGGGATAACATCACTCCTCCCACAACTTCCTATTTCCTCAAGTAGTACTTTTCCAGAATGGGGTTCAACATCCTAGCAGAAGCACATTAAAATACATAGCACTATCTACATACTAGTTTAATGTCATTAAACTACATAACAGCCCTCATGTTCATTTCACAATGTTAAACTGTGGGACAACATCCATTTTTCATGATGTTAAACGTTGTAACACCCAAGGTCAATATTCTCTCGCTGTAAACTAAGAATACTATAGTTTGAGTTATATAAAATTTAACTAAATAACATAAGTGTCTTGGATATAAGATGTTAAAATCCATATCATTGATGGTCCTCTCTACATAACATTAAAATAAAATTATTTATTTGTCCTAGGGACATGATTTTTAATCGGGAACCCAAATCAAAACACCAGGACTTTAAATTGTGCATGGGTTATCCCTAGAATTATATTATGTAGAACAAACCCCTTGGGACCTCACTCACATCAGGTTGTAGCTGCCACATAATAAAAATTCAAATTTTTAATCCTTTCATCTTTCATCTCTAAAACATGATGATAAATTGTATTATATTATCCCAATCACATGACATTAATATGGGAATAAGGTCTGGACTCTATGACCCTAAACTATGAACCTATGGTCCAAGCAATATGACCTTAAACTATTTGCGACATGAGGATCCTTTACCCTGAGACTAGCTACGTCTAACCACTAACATGTTTTAATGCTCTAGGGAATGAACTGGGGTTCCACATGGACACTACCCTAATCTATTACCATACATTGATTCATTCCAAATTCATATCCCCATGATCTTTTATATCAAAAAAGAACCCCTAATAGTGATGGTATCATGCCATATTTAGCTCAAATATGATCATGGGACAATGCCCTAATGTATCTCTCGAAAAAATAATGGATCGTATGTTATGAACAAGGAAGCAGTCAATTCTACATTTACATGCCCCATCCTAAACTAGTGTAGTTGCTGATCCAATAATTCAATTTTGGTCAAAAGTGCTCACTTATCGTTTGTCTCTTCTTCATGATCCAGATCATAGAAGTCTTGATATACCTATTTCCACCACCGTATTTTTTGGTGGAATCCCAAAACCCCTGGTGTTACCTATTTTTTCATCTAAGTGTGTTTAGTGGGAAGGTATGTATTATTGGGACTTTCCCATCTAGAATTTCCTCACATTTTTTGTGAACATCAATGTGATGAGGAAATCCTAACACCAATCCCTATTTATCACACTAAGAATGACTCGTATGGGATTCAGAGTCTTTGTAGTTTTTGTACCCACATAGGGGATAAACACAATCTTAAAGGTCCAAAATCTATGACCTTAAACTATGAGTTCAATTCTAAACACCATGAATTTAAACTATATGTGTATCTTCCCTAGGAGGGTATTGTCTGGCATGGTAATCATTGGTCCACATTCAAATAAGGTTGTTCCTGTTGTGACATGAATATCCCTTTGGGGATAATATCCCCTTATAGTAAGAACTTTATAACCATAAACAAAGATCATATGGTCTATACGACATGACCATAAACTATTTACAGAAAGTCTAAGAATCACAACATTAAACTATATGCATATTTACTCCAGAACATGTGGTGTGCTGAAAGTACCTTTTGTCCCTAGTTCATGTTGGGTTTGTCACCTCTCCATGTTATGTATTTAAACTTGAGATGTACACCCAATAGTTCAAGTTCTGAGTTGTTTGATGTTAAAAAATAGAATTAGCATCCTAGATACAGTATGTTAAACTAAATTTCCTTGATAGTCCTGTATTTACTATCTTAAAAGGAATATATCCACATCCCAATAATAATATGTTAATTTTGGTGCCCAAGTCCAAAACTGATGACTTTAACTTGTGTGTGGGTGGTCCTGAAATATCTTTCATGCGACATGGGTTTCCTTGGCCCTCATTCACACTGGTTTGTTCCTTCTAAACTACACATGTCCCTTCTTTTGGATATCCCCTCCCCTATTTTCCAAGAATCACAAAGTTAAATTTTGTGTAGGTTTTCTCATGAATTTGATGTGTGGAATTGGTTCCCCTAGGCCATTCATGTCATATTATTCCTCCCCTCCATGGTGCACATGTCCATCAGATATTCCCCCTCTTATGGAATAAATTTTATGACATTAAACTATGAACTGTAAGTTAGAGCAATAATGACCTTAAAATTCATAGCACCATCATGATGTTCTCACCTATGTGGGAATCATTTCTTGTATCGATCATCTAACATGTCATCTTCAAGGACTACATATGTCGTGATCCCCATTTTTATAGGATATTTCGTAATTCCCTAATATTTCATAATTAGTCCCAGTCATAAATTCAATATTTTGGCAACTTTCCTAAGGATTCCATTGGGATTATTTGGTGACATGTGCCTCCATGGCCCACATTCACATCGGGGTATAACTTCCATGCTATATGTTTCCCCCTTGGTAACACCCATCTCCCCAAATGTTATATTTGGTAGATGAGAAGATAAATTAAAATCATCATCCTTGTGGAATGATGATAAAAGTCATAGAAACCTATGTCCTTGCCACATGATGATAAAATGCATGGACCAGTCCTATCACATGTCCTTGAACTATGGAAACATCATCTAGGCTGCATGACGAAAAATATCATATCATTATGGTATTCATTACTGTGAGGAAATTACCTTTTTCACTGGACATACACCATGACACCTATCGATAACTATTTATAGCTTGATTCCTATCCACATAGGATATGTAGGAATTCAATAGTTTTACATTCGAGTCTGGCCAATCAAAAAAAGAGATCGAAAAAAAACAACAACAACAACCAATTCTTATCTCTCCCTATATCTAAGTAATGGAAATACATGCACAAAGAGATCCTATCTTCAAGAACAATTTGTGTTGTGATTCCCATCCTTATAGGATATATAGTGATGCCTAGACATTTCATATCAGGTCTTAAACATAAATTTACCTCCCATTTTTTCCATCAACCTTTGGAAAAATTTAGGATACACGAGCTTCCATAGATCACTCATGTTAGATGTTCCTTCCAGACATTCCATACTAATGTATTTATGGCTAATATAAAAAATATACTCAGTAAAATGTGCTGTGTTGGGACATTGTGGTTCTATTCCCATCAGGTTTTTATAACACCACACTACACATACCCATTTGAGACTCCAATGATTATGGTTCTAACCCTATGACCTCAAAAAAATATCCAACGTCATCAATGCATGAAATTAAACTACATTTATGCCATGAACATGAATAGGATTCCTCACAGTAATCACAAGATGCTTCATCTTCCTCACCAAAGAGGATTTCCCCACTAATATTTGTCTCCCACCACACTGTGTTTCAAGAACAATGTACAACTAGATTATTATCCTCATGGGATACATAGAGATTCTTAAACACTTTTTCATTGGGCCCATCCATAGGTTCATTAACCTTTTTGGGCCCTTTCTCTAGTCTAATAATTATGACCATAAACTTCTTGACATTCATCTTATGGTGTGTTTGCATCACGTGAGCCTCTTTGGCCTCATTCATGTTATGTATTTCTTCCAACATGTTGTATGCATTCCCTATGGCTGTACATTTTCTGTTAGTCCATGAAACGTGAATTTAAACTATTTTTGCATGGTACATACAATATGACTGTAAACTATTTACACACCAGGGTCTAAATCCCACAATCTAATATTTCTCCAGTCCACACTTAGTGTCCTCCATGGTTTCGGTTTTCCATCGTCCTTCAAATCCAGAAAGACCCCCTAACGAGGATGGATTCATGACACATTTCCTCATCTCCCATCCTATTGCAATTACCTAATGGGTATTTGGTAGAAAATTATGAATCTTGTGTTTTTAATTTGTTCAATAGTCAAGTCCACATTTTTACCCCATCCTCAGCCGGTATAGTTACAATCCCTGAATTTCAAATATAGTCAATAGTCCATCCTTGCATATGATTCCCCCATTTATCCAAACCGTAGATGTATAAAATTAACTCCTTTTGATATCCTCATACCATGATGTGATTTTATCCTTGATTTCAACCCTAAAGTGCACTCTCACATGTTAAATAGACCCATATACCATTCCTTTTTTACCACACTGGGCATTACTCACATGGGATTAGGAGTTCTAGTGATGTTTTTGTCGATGTGGTCGAGGCACAAATGAAATCCTAGTTAAAAATATATAGAACTAAAATAATATCCCCATAGGGAAATTCTGGAGTGACATAGGTCCTTCAATGGTCTAGTTCATGTCGATTTTATCACTTCACCGCACCATAGATACCCTTCATTGGGAAGTCTTCTTAACATATGTTTCCTCATATTTGTGTGGTATGCGGACCAATATGGGATCATTCACATCGGGTTTCTTCCACCATACCACACAAATACATTATAATATTTTATATTCAATGTATAAGGACATTAAACTATTATCTAGGGTCTGAGTAGTATAATCTAAAACTGTTTCCAACATCCAAGTCACATGACATTAAACTGTGTGATGTGTCTCGATCACATAATGTTAGACTATACCATTAAATGTCCTCACCCTATGATATTAAAATATGTGTTCATAATCCTCACTTTAATTATTTGAAACTAAAAGGTATCTTAGTCCCTCACTAGAGACTTCATCTCTCATAGTGTTGGCCATTTACCATATTGTTCACATCTTCAGTAATCGCTCGTCATCCGAGAAGACACTCCCTTGGAAGATAGGTTTTCTCTTTTTTCGAACTAGTACACTTAAACCTGTTCGTTATAAGAAATGTTGGAATAATTTAGAGAGTTTCTAAAACCATTTTAACACTCCATCACTCAACTTCCATGATTTTCATTCCCTTTTATTCAAATCCTCATCCTCTTCCACTTGTGAAGGTACCCCCTAATGGAATGGTGTCTGGACAAGGATCACCTTCCATCCTTGACCAATGTTCTCAATGACTTTGGATAGCAACTGAATATAGGTATCAAGATGTGAACATGGTCAGTGGTTGACCATTATTTTCTTGTCCCTGTAATTGGCAATTCAATGTGGATACAATGTTTCAAACACAGTAAAAAAAATTTCCTATATTATGACACCGCTACCATTGAGTTTTGAATTTTGGGTTTGGTGATTCACAATTCTCATTCCCTTATCTTTGGATAGATTCAAAAACCCCTAGCATTATCCAATTCGTTGACTTGAGACCATCAGGAATGTAAATTTGGTTGCTTCGATAGCCATATTCCTTATCCATAGCATCTATCTAACCAAATTCTCTTAGCAATTAGTCACCAACATTCGACCCCGATTGTTTGATGATTAGGGTACACTCTCATACAATGTGAAAAAAAATCTATCTTACCTTGTTTCTCATACCAGACATGACCTATGTGTGCTTAGGTATTAATAAGTAGTGATCCAACAAATATTATTGCGATAAAATAATTAAAGGAAGTAATAATTTTACCATGCTGGAAATTAAAGGAAAGAAAACAAGCATGTACATTTCTTGAGTTAAAAAATTATAGGCCCTATGGATCGACACCTTCAATGGAATTATTATGCTCTTCCACCTTATGGTGTGTGACCTTTGTAGTCTATTACCACCGATTGAGATCACTATCTTCATTAATGGTCATTAAGAGAAGCTCATTTTACCTGACTTTCACTATGTCTTGTTCATCTTTGAGGTCAACCACTTGGTGGATCACCTATTTTAACTTCTCTTACACATCCTCTAGTTGAACCCTCAGTCATATGAAAATTTGTTTTCTTTTATTATAGAAACTAGATCTCTTTTTCGGCCTCCTAAGGCTTCTTGATTCTATTAGACTTCTCCTGACAGCAAGAAATAACCAAATGTGGACCAAATTCCTTTATCTTCTTAGAAACATAGTCATGGATCAGCACTTGAATATCAAGAGTGTCTGACCCTCCAGTTCATAGACAACACTGATAGTGATGAGGTGACCCCATTAGGCTCACCCATTACACCTCTAGAGACTTAAGAAAATGCTTTATTGTCTTCCAAAACCTGTTCCATGTTCTAAATATTTCTTCGTCTATGTCAGGGGTTAGACTCATCCATATCTTTAGGATCTACTGGTTCATACTCTAGGAAGGCATCAAGAAGTCAAGCAGTAGGATCCTCATATGGTATCTTCTCCAATATCCTGGGCTCTATGACATGTGGGTGACCATCATCACTTATCTACTTTTCTCTAGCCTCATCCTATCCAGTAGTGATCTCTACTATCTCTATAGAATCATCTGCGACCACAATATCCCACACATTTTTTTCCAAGGTCGGATCTCCACTAATGATCAGTTCCTCATGGAAATTCATATTCCTCATAAGAGATCTCTGGGATTCCCAATATTTTCCTTTTTTTTTGTGTGTATTCATTCAATAATTTCATGGAATATAAACCCCATTCAACATGATCCTCAAGTGATATTTATTTTTCCTTGAACGTAGATGCTTATAAGAGATAATCGATATCAGGTCATATTCCTGAGTCACCATAGAAACCACCACAAATGGAGACACTTCGATGCTTATTACTTAAATTAATAGCACTGGATCCTGATGGACAATTGGAATATCCTAGGATTCTAGGGTTGTCAACTTTGACCATTTGGCTATCCCACCACTATCTTCCTCGGTCAGGACAGGTTCATCACCAGGCCCAGTCCCATGTATCATATTGAGGGTATGTCTCCATACATATACTGGCACATTCTCACCCCTATAGTAGGGGATCCTACATCAACACAAATTTTATCATTTATAGGACATTTTTTGGATAGTTGATCTATGTTTTTAAAGGGAAAGGGACTAAGAATATGTAAGTTAATATTTACTCATATACACTAAGTGAACCCCTCGTCAAATCCTACAATCTCACTGCTCTCCTAGGGACTCCCTTTTTGAGTAGTTGTCCCTTGGGATACACAACAAAAAAATATCTTCTTCTTTATACTCTTATTCTTCTTCTTCTTCTTTGAAAACCTCTTATCCTTCCTCAACTTCTTCTATCTCTTCTTTCTATTCAACTTCTTTGTATCCTTCATCATTATTATCATTCTCAGGTTACAACTCTTATAAATAATGCTCCTGACCAAGAATCACTTTCATTAGGACATGAGAATCTTTGTATTTCCCTCATTGGAATTCATATAATTATATGGTCATCAGTTATGCATACCTCTAATTGAAATATACCCTATTCACCACCTGAATATTCTTGATTCATAGTATTTCAAATCTATTGTGCTTTAGTCTCCACTATATGTATTTAGTTGATAAAGATTTCTAAAATGTCCTCCAAATGATCCAAAGGGCCAAAAACAGCATTATCAACAGGTTGTAGGAGACATTTTATCTTCTTTCTAGGATCATCTTTCATTAGTCCTCGATACCACTTTTGGGACCATCCCTCCGGAGAACTCGTTGACACTGTCGCACCCTGTGATGTCTCTATTTATAAGGTCCCACCTCATTTCACCCTAGTGGATTGGCTTGCCTCCTAACTTGCCCCATGGGTGGAAACATGTCTGAATTTCCATCATTATGGATCCATGATTACTACATTGATATTCTGAATTCATCATCATGGGATTTCCTTTAGATATTTCACCACCTTGTTTTTGGCATAGTCCCTTGATTAGCCAATATCGACACTCGCGGTTGGTTGTGAGATTATCTCGCCAAACCCATTAGTCATTATCATCCACCATAGTTGATAGGTTGTAGGGGTTCCTCTCCTTTAAAACCTCTATATAAGTGTTATTTGACACCTATTGTAGGCATCTGAACTATATAGAATTGAGGGATGGAATTTATGGTTCAAAAAATATCTTTCCATCATTCTAGGCCACTAGCACACCACCATGATGCTCTATATGTATTATATCTACTCTAGTGAGCCCTATAGATCATCCACCATCTGGATGATGAGGGTGAAAATGGGTGGAATATTAAATTTTCAAGGTTACCAATCTAGATCTAGACTCCTTCATCATTGTGAATTATTTTTCAGACCCAATCAATGTTCATCAAGGATGGTCGCAGACCATTTCCTTGAAGTTGGATGGAATTTTTAAAATCATATCCACCATTATGAGCTACAATATTTTCATGTAGGTTGTGCAAGGCTCCCCAAATTCTTCCCAATGTGCCTCCCATTGAGATGTGTCCAAGAATTCTATAATGTATTTCCATGATTGGAACTCCCAGTTTGACCCTGTTGTGACATTCCATTATTCCTACAGTCACAAAGGTCCTCAGGTAGACCCCCATTCTCATATCCCTCATCAAAAAAATCCACACACACAGTAATATTGTAAGGAAAGAGATATATCATAATTTTGGGTCCCAAATCTCATCCATTTTATATTCCTATAATTGATATTCCCCTACCTCCAAGATCACCCAGTATGATCCCACATTTCCCCTTTACGAAACATTCGAGCACTACTTCTCTCATCCAGGAATCCTCACCATCTAATCCTTTTTAATGAACATATTAAAACATATCAAAAATGGAATTTCATTCATGATGTACTCGATATGAAGCTTCTCCTACACCGTATATAGAAGATGAAATGTTAGAATGGGGGTTCAGGCTCTATCCAGCCAGGTATTCTTTGGTGGAAAGAAATCATCATACTATATTCCCTCTAAAAGAATGCCTCCAATTCAATGAATGTCACATAGGCTAACACCAAGCGCCCCATGGTGTTGGTGAAATGTGTTTTGGTCGAGAGACCATCGGCTTAACAAATACAGCACCATCTCCTGGTGATGGTAGATATGGAACTGTGACATTCATATAGCTCCATATACCCTGATGTTATAAATCTCTCTCTAAACTACTCAAATGGGTGATAAACCCAATACACCCATGCCCATTCACTTGTAATTTACCCCTGTGACCTCTGGTACCAATCCTTATTCCATCCCACACATTCATCTCTTATATTACCATATAAGGATAATTCATAGAGGGCAAGGTACTCCTCATCCATCCGCTTATCAAACATGATTATTATGGGCTTTTCATTTAAGACATAGACAGATATTTCTCAACTCTCACTTAGATTATGAAAATTTATAGTTATGTTTTATCACTAGAGGATATCTTCATGTGTGACCCATGACCATCGAGAATCTGTTT
The DNA here is from genome assembly GCA_963277665.1 of Viscum album. Lineage (NCBI taxonomy): Eukaryota > Viridiplantae > Streptophyta > Magnoliopsida > Santalales > Viscaceae > Viscum > Viscum album. The sequence continues at coordinate 729,607,857 of OY728159.1, forward strand.
CGAATCCCTGGATGTATACTTTCTCATGTATCCTGAAATTCTATAATGTGAGACTATCACTTTGGAGATAATCATTCTATAATAGTGTCATAATTCCCAAGATCATCTGATTGTATAACTTGACACTCCTGGAATGAATTAGTTGAGGGTTACTAGTCACTTCTTCTCTCTGCAAGGCAATGAGAGACTTCCATTCAATAATATATTATGGAACTGCTATATCGATCGAGTTTTGAAGCCCAATACTGGAGCATGAAAGAGTTGTGGTTAGTGAAAAAAGTATTTCAGGTTAGTATGGTTGTATAGTGATCACAGAAAAGGTTTAGAATTATTACCATGTTTGAAGTGCCTAATAATCTAGTGGTTGTTCACAAGGCATTGACTGATGATTGGTTTTCTGCACAGAATTCAGATAGTTACACGCACAAGAGTGAAATCACCCATCATATGGAATGTAAAAACATTGTCCCTAGGGGCCCCCATATATTTGTATGAATGCACAAGGTCGTTTATGCATGTGAAAGTTGGATTCTATTCCATACTTCATAATTTTCATGCACCTCTCTGAATTCAGCATTATTTTCTGTGTTTCCCTCTGAAACTGATCTTCTATTCCACTTTTATCTCTCATTCCAAGGGGGAATTTTTTAGCACTGAATTCCACTTGAGGAAGCAAATAGAAATATTTAAGAAGATTAAAGTTTCACTTTGAATCAACAAAAAATTCTGAGATATCCAAGGGATCCACATGAAAGATGGAAATCTGTATGCAAGGGCCTTAAAAACTTGATGCGACATCAAAAAATTCATCTTTCATCTCAACTATCAAATAACTACAAAGTCATGTGCGAAGAAGTGGAGTGAACAACATGTAAAATGTTTGACCTAATGTAAGTATCTTATGAAACCCATTAAATTTCAAATAGAGGCCTCCACTCCCATAATTCTAGTGTGCGCCATTGATGATTTTCATTATATATAAAAGGGGGCCCCCTTCTTTTGGTTAATCATACAAAAGTAGAATGATTGTGTTGTCATGCATAAGACCACATATTTTTTAATAGTTCAAAAACCCTAAACACCTTAAGGTATTGGATCATGTGTGATAGGTCCCCTATGCATCCCCCTTAGTGTCATCCCACAAGGGATTGATGCTCGCCCACTTTCTGTTAGACTAAGGAAAGTGTGTGTGGAAAAGACTCCACTTGTGTTCACCGCCTGCCCTTGCGCACACCCCATATTCCACTTAAACCCTCTTTTTCACAAAATCTTCTAATATTGAGCACACCCCTTACTTGAACCTTCAAAGAAACCCTTTAATCTAAAGCACCATGTTTCAGTCCCTTTTTCATGAACTCTTCACATCTTGTATGCACCTTCTTCATGAGGCCCTCCTATCTTATGTGTAGTGTTTTCTTGGTCCCTTATGAGGAATACTCTATTTTGGTTCCCTACCACATTCTTTTAATCATAGAAATGCTAATGGATTTTACTTTTTGTATATCCATGCTAACATAAACCCCGGTATAGACCACTCCTCAGCACTGTTCTAACTTTTAATTTTCAATTACTTCCCTTCCATAATGTTTGTTGAGTGTCGGTTATGTAAGACCAAGGAATGATGAGTGATCCCTCTCCATCTATGTTATAGGATGTAAAACATCCAAGAACTATTATCCCCAACACATGAAGTAAAACTCTTTTATCACCCTATTAAATGAACATGGGGTGCCATGCATCAAAAATATTTCAAGCCCACTCATCTCCCTGGGAGTGAGATAATCCTACCATGGAATTATATTCTCCTCACTTGGAATGATATTCCCTTCATGAGATGATTTTATGTGTAATCCTCAAACCATATCTCACTAATAAATTTTTTGTGGCATGACATCCTAGTCTACTACTTCCTCTTCTTTCTCACACCGGGCATGAATCACATGGTCTTAGAGGTTAGAAGTAACAATGACACCTTTATACAACCCCAATGGGAATCCCTATTGTTGTAATCCCCAACTTCTACCTTCACATACCACTTCTACACCTATGTCACTGCCTATTAAGTACAATGTGGACATTTATTCTCAACTAACTAGGATACATAGGAAGCATTCCTGTGGTTCGATAACTTTATTCACATCTATCCTAATCTCTTCTCTGTCAAATTCCTAGTAAGATCATGCCCCTCACCTGAGATACATTATCTTCTCAAGGACTAGTAGGCAACTAACCATGCCTAAGACCCATACCATATACACTATGATCCTCCTCCTCAGGTGTATGACCCAATGCCCCCATTTTATAACTACATGGACTTTGATTCCTATATTATTGAGATACATAGGAAGCTTCCACAAGGATCAAACCTAAAACCCTAAACAACCTATCTATTACATCCATTCCACCTCAACCCTTCATTGATATCTATCCTAATTTTACCTTTCCCAACACATCTCGTTAAAATCATGCCATCCATTTGGGCCATCCCAACACATAATCATCATCCACATCACTACTCCTAGCAGCACTCAGGTATCTACCAATGCATGAGCCCCACATCACCCATCATCCGACTTAGAGAAATCCTCTTACGAAGGGATGCTAACCATGTCTATGACGCACACCATACCCTTTTAAAATACATGGTTTTTATCTTTCTCCTTTTAAATAGGGTATGTAGGATGCTTACATGAGGTTCAATCCCATCTAATGCAAAACGTTGTTACACCCCTCCTTGGGGTGCACCTCCCTGATCCACCTCTAGTGGTGTCTAGATCAACATTCACGGTGTGATAGCTTCCCTTTATGGGGAACACCTCTCAGATCCGTCCTCATTGGTCATTCTAATCCCATCCAATGGAAAAACATGGTTCCCCTTTATAGGGTTTCACCCTATATTATCCACCCCCATAGATGTCTAGATCATCCTTCATGGTGGGACATAATATCTTAATGGGACACACAACCCGAGGTTTTCTCTCACTGGTCATTCTGATCTATTCATCAGTAAACATCCATGGTTGTCCCTCCTAGGGATGTACCTCTTTGGTTCTCCTTCGTGAGGCATTATGATTAGTTCCACTACGTCTCTTCCAGACGTTGAACTCACGACCTACCCCATGTTTAACATTTTATGTTGAAGGAAATCCTTGTAAGACGTTCCTCTCACATATGATTCTCCATGATCGATATGTAATTACTATAGTTACATAACCTTGAGAAGCTATCCTATGAGGTTGAATATAGGTGATCAATGTTCCAGTTTCCATACATGCCAAGGATATCCAATTTGACTACCCTACTCACAAAAGTTTCCTACCTATTCAATGCCACATGGAATTTCAAAATAGAAGTATCATAGTTAAATGGCCTCCACAAATATATGGCACCAGTAATGTGTTTGTAGAATATGTCTTAATCTATAAGGGAGACTCAGAATAAGAGATGAATTCAAAAGATGAATCCATGGAATGAGGAACCAACATCCCATCATCATGTTTCAATCAAGGAGAATAAATCACCAAGAAAGTTATGAATTTATACCTCCTATGGATAGCCGAAATGTGGGGAAAACAATACCACAATAGCAAACAATAACACACAATGTGGGCACACACCAACAGATGTTTCAAAAACAACAATGAAGTGACCTTTTCACCAATTTTAGTGAATAAGTCCATTTATATATTTATTTCCATCATATATCATTATTGTTATAAGGTAGATCAAATTGATGATAAAAAATCCCTAATTGGGATTTTATTCTAAGATGTTAATATAATATAGCTTGATGGTTTTGTAGTGTCGAATGAGTTTGTTAACATTTTTATGTTACAAAGGTCCTCATATGGATTCAAGAAATCTTCTCAAAGATGTAATTTGAGATTTAATGATGCAATATAAAATTTTAGTTCATCAAAATTGAAATTTATTCTTATATATACAATTATATTAGTGGGAGTGTGGTAGTACTTATGATATTATATGAAGATGACATAATACTTTTCATAAAGAAAGTCTTGACATTACACTTTGTAATGACGTTGTTAGAAAAGTGCTTATTAATGAAACACATGGGTAAAGAATCATGAATTTTGTGTATGAATATCAAAATAAATATATTCAATAGGTTTCATAAACTAAGTTAGAATATATATATTGTAATGTGTTAATGTATTTTGGTATGGAGAAATACAAATGGGTCTTTATTTTTGATGCATGGTATGATTATTAGGATGATTAAATTTCCTTATAAATAGTTATAAAATATGGATAAAATTCCTCATACATCCTCTATAGGATCTATAATGTATACCATGTTGTGTAATCAACACAATTTCTATTATCTGTTGATAATTATAAGTAGATGTCAATCCAATCTAGGTGAAGGTCACTAGATTATTTATTAGAACGTCTCTAATTAATTAAGAAGCAGTAAGGATATGTTTTTTTTTATTTGGAGGTGAGGATGAGAACAATATAAATGGTTATATTAATACTAGTTTCAAATACAACAAATATGATATGATATATCAACCTAATCAAAAATTTTCCGAAATGGTAAATCTATTAGTTAAAGGAGTTCCAAAAATAACTATAATTGAAATTTCAATGTAGGAAAAATAAATTTATGCTTCAGAGGCTATTATGGAATTGTTTCAGATCCAAAAAATCATTTTTGAACTTTGGGTGGTTCCTAACTAGAGGGAGAAATTGATATTTAAAATGATAATAATAGTTTTTTGAAAAAAAATGTTCGTTATGTGACTATAAAGGAAAATGTTTGGGATCCACTGATTAAACCATTATCACACAAAAAAGGGTAATTTTGAATCTCTTTGTATAATATACCAGGGTGATTGGATGTAATAGTTTTTAAATTTATCATGAATTTTTAATAAATTAAATCTCTATTTATCATTAATTCATGTGTGATAAGAAATTTATTATATGATTAATGGAATGATAATATCCTCCATAATTTCAATAATATGTTCTGAAATTGTAGACATGAACCAAATAAGGGACCCATGAGATAAAAACTCAATATTAACTACTTGAATTCAAGTGAAAAATTATATCACATTGGATTTTAAAAGGTTACATATAAACATTGGGGTGTATGTTTTTTATAAATATCCATTACCAATGTTTGGAGAGGTACATATCATAATAACCTTCGTACACTGACACCTTCATTATATAAGACTTAATATATATCTAATCAATAAGTGATTGTGTATATTGAATAACATTTCAACTATTATAATTCATCAAATATGGGATTTTTCCACTCATATGATGAGAAAATTCATTAGGCCCCTTCATTGTATTTTACTATAGAAGTGTATGGTAATGATTATGTGAGTCACAAGTGAGGTTCTTATCTACTTGGATAAGGGATCTGTGATATTCTATTCTACTAAATAAACTACATATGTTGTATCCATTAACCATGTATGTATATTTCTGAGAATACGTAATATTTGAGATAGAATATACTAGATTTACTTATTCTATACCTAATGGTCACCCCCATTTCATGGAAAAAGGTATTATATAGGTATACATACAATGTATACCATTCATAATGTGGTGTAAATGTTCATATAGATATATGAGTATGGTTGACTAAGATCAAAGTTATACCCTTTGTTTCTTTAGTAATATTTTTTTTTCAAGATACTTCTCATTTCTTACATCTATCGTATTATTATTTTATATATTTATTCAATGATTAAAATGAAAAAGTATCACATAGTTACACAATAGTTTGAGGAATAAATTTTAGACAAATATGTTATTCCAAAATTAAGATATTTTTATAAACTCTACCCAAAGAAGTTTGGATGATTTCATAAATAGATATAAATTTTTTCATAAAATACTTACTGGGTTTTGGTGAAATTGTGAGATTTTTATAAATGTTCTAAAATGGGGTTTTCATATTTTTTCATAAAACTAAGTTGTAACTAATTTTATGGGAAAATATATGCTTCTTTCAAAATAATATGAATTTTATCTATCATATTGTATATATAAAAGTTATATATAGTATTGAGTGTGTTTCCACCACTATGTCTTACATTGTGTTTTCCTTGGGTTATGAATCGTTAACAAAATTAATTTTTGTTTTCCCAAATAGATCATGATTTCATGAAGTGTTAAAATGATCATAACCTAATAGGAATATTTTATTATAACATATGATGTCTTCTAAGAGATGGTATTTTTTGATTGACTCCATTTATTTAATAAAGTTATATTATGTAAGGGATGGTATCTCCCAGTTAGTTTACACATGATACTATTTAGACTAAGTCGAATCTCTCTTCCACCATATTCACTATTAACCTTTATGGATAATCCAATAGAACACCTTTGGTGTTTGTGGATCCTCTCTATGTGAACAAGGATCCAAGTGGCTAATGTAACACTAATAAAGGATATAAACATTCAGTTGTTACACAATGATCATAATCATGCTTACAACATTCTATTCAATAGAGATATATATCACTAAGATGAAGGTACATATCTTTATTTATGTTATTATTTTTCAATTTGGTTCTATTAATGATATATCAAGAACATTATCTTTGTTTCTTCCACTTTAATGATCATATGAATATTCTCCAAAACCCACCAAACACATCATAAACCCATTTAGGGAATAAAATGCTTTTCACTTTTTTATGTTAACTAATTGTATCATTTAAATTATCATTTTCAATATACCGTAAACCCTTAGGATATAACGAGACATTCACATTAAACATGACTAGTTTGAATAATTATTTTTTCTACTTTGAACTTCTCTAAGTCAAAATATTATTCCACACACCTCTTAGAAATTTCTATTTTAATAACATCATTTTCAGATAAAAAACTATTTTGTGTTAGGAAATTACACTTGTTTCATTTTAATTAAGAACATTAAATAAATAAACTATTATATCTATATCATGTATGATATTATATGTGTTTGCAGAATTATAATGAATATAATATTTTATTATTTAAATTTTGACACTAATGGGTGGTGGGATCACAAACCATATATTTCAACAAATATATAAATACAATCTTTATCTTTAATAAAACTCAATTTATCTTTATCATCTTATAAAAAATGTAATAGAATCTAATGAATATTATACCATGTGTAACATATCATGTTGTTCATAAAAATTGATTTTACAAATAAACTCAATGATCGAATAAGAGAATTGAGATACAAATAAATATTTTTATTTATACCTATCTGAGCATGAAATATTACTTTTCATTAAATTTTATGATTCAATATACATTTCCCTCATTGTTTGAATAAATATTACATGCTCCTAAAATTTTTACCTTCATTTTAAACATCTTCTATTTTATAAAATTTTGAAACGTAGATTAAATATCATATACCATTCAATGTAATAGAATTAATTTCTATAACATCAATAGTAAATAGGATATATCTATAGGTTTTCTCAAACCTCTTTTGGAACTTCATATTATTCCATCTCAATTGGAAGCATATACCGTCTTTCCTAACACCTCTTTAATGTTTCAATGACCAAGTCTTATAATTAGAAAATATATTATTTTCCATCGGGCATAAAATATAATCCTTTTCTACAATTATCATTTGACCTAAGACTAGAAATCACATTTCATACTAATATATCCTAAAAAAGTTTCATAAAATAGGTAAAAAAATCACTCATTCTCAATGTCCTGATATTTACTATGATGATTGATTGAATAATTCAAATCTAAACCAATATATAGAGAACACACAACAAAAATTTGGCCATTAATGACTACCATTGGTGGTTGCTAATGGCCTATAGTGACATTTTAGCGACCACCAATGGCAGTTGCTTTAGGCCCGTCGTAGTAGGACTACAGCGACCGCAAAAGGCGGTCTCTGAAGGAGGCTGAAAATCAGGACTCCAGTGACCATTTGGAGGTCGTTGACCTATTTCTCATCTGAGAAATAGTGACCACCATTGGGGGTCATGGTCTTGATCCTCAGATGAGCTATAGCGACCCCTAGTGGCGGTCGCAGTTTTGATGCTCGACCGAGCTATAGCGACCGCCAATGGGGTTCGCTATCCTTGAGAAATTTTTAAAAAAAATTACATGTTTCTCAATAAATAAATAGGTTAAAAATTATTAAAAAATTCCAAACAGCATAAACATCAAGATCATCATAAAAAATAAATGACAGATGTGTTTCAACGATCCAAACAGGTCCAATCCATTTCAATCTTCTGCTTCAACAAACCTACAATAAGATACAAAAAAACAACTAATCAAAACAAACGTAAATTAAACAAATTTAATCAGTTAATATATATATATATATATATATATATTAAAAGAAAACCTGACATCAAATTATGGGTTATATAATATTTTAAAATCCACAATCTAAGAAATTTTATCATTTTAGGATTTTTTTCTTTTTTTAGAGTCTTTGGTTTAGCTTATGGAAGTGTTTTGTGGTCTAAAAAGTAATGCTCTCCGCACACACAGTGTGAAACTGTTAAAAAAATTTGGTTGTACCATGCACACTGCATGTCCAATTGATTTTTCGTCAACTCCTACATCTCATGAATACTATTACTATTGTTTTCGTGTGATTTCAAGTAATTCTGAGCTTGTTTGTTCTGAATTCGACCATTACATGTAGTTTTAGCATTTTATGCCTCTGGAAATGTGTTTCCTATCACCGCGGTCAAACGACAAATCTTATTGACGTGCCATCTACCCGACCATTTCACAATTCACACCATGTTTGTTGTCGTATGATTTCATGGCATTCAGAAGTCGCTCAGCTGGTTTTGACCACCCTACGCGCCCTTTTAGAGTGCACCGAACAGTTAAAAACAATATTTGGTAGTACCGCACACACCTCACGTCCGATAAACATTTCATCTACTCCTACATGTCACGAAAATTATTCCTATTTTTTCATCTGATTTCAAGTCATTCTGAGCATGTTTTCTCTGAATTCGACCGTTACATGTCGTTTTGGTGTTTTATGACTCCATAAATACATCTCTAGTCACTATGGCTAAATGACACCTCTGATTGACATGCCTTCTATGAGAACATTTCACAATTCACACCACAGTTGTTGTCGTATGATTTCATGGAATTCTGAGGTCGTTCGGCTAGTTTTCACCACCCAACGCGTCCTTTTAGAACGCGTCGAACTGTTCAAAACTGCATATTCGGTCATACCATGCACACCGCACATCTGATTGATGTGTAGTATCCTTATATATGCCACTAATAGTATTCCTATTGTTTTCATGTGATTTCAAGTCATTCTGAGAACATTTTCTATAAATTCAAAAGTTACACATCGTTTTGGCGTTTTATGACTTCGGAAATGCATTTCTGGTCACCGCGGTCAAAAAATACCTTCAACTGATGTGCCGCCTTCCCGACCATTTTATAATTCACACCATGGTTGTTGTAGTATGATTTTGTGGCATTATGCGGTCGTTCGACTGGTTTTGACCACCCAACGTGCCCTTTTAGAGCGCGCTGAACTGTTCAAAACAGCATATTCGGTCATACTAGGCACAGCGCGCATCCGATTGACATGATGTGTCCTTCTACTTGTCACGAATAATATTCTTATTTTTTCGCGTGATTTCAAGTCATTCTGAGCACATTTTCTTTGAATTCAACCGTTACACGTCGTTTTGGCGTTTTATTACTTCGGAAATGCGTTTCCAATCCCTGCGGTGAAACGACACCTCCGATGGACATGTCGTCTACCAAACCATTTCAAAATTCACACATGATTGTTGTCATTTGATTTAATGGTATTCTGAGGTCGTTTGTCTGGCTTTGACCACCCAACGCGCCCTTTTAGAACACGCCAAACTGTTCAAAATAGCATATTCGGTCGTACCGTGCACACCGCACGTCTGTTTGACGTGTTGTCTCCTCCAACATGTCACAAATAATATTTCCATTGTTTTCATGTGATTTAATGTCATTATGATAATGTTTTCATTGAATTTGACTGTTACACGTCGTTTTGGCATTTTATGATTCTGAAAATGCGTTTTTGGTCACTACGGTCAAACGACACCTCCAATTGAGATGTTGTATTCTTGATCATTTTAAAATTCACACCATGGTTGTTTTTGTACGATTTCATGGCATTCCAAGGTTGTTCGGCTGGTTTTGACCTCCCAACGCACCCTTTTAGAGCACGTCGAACTATTCAAAACAGCATATTCAGTCGTACCGCACACACTGCACGTCTGATTGCCTTTTAGTCTCCTCCTTCATATCACAAATACTATTCCTATTCTTTTCATGTGATTTCAAGTCATTCTGAGCACATTTTCTCTAAATTCGACTGTTACACATTGTTTTGGCATTTTATGAATCTGGAAATGCATTTCTGGTCATTGTGGTCAAACGAAACCTCCAATTGATGTATCGTCTACCTGAAAATTTCCAAATTCACACCGCGGTTGTTTTCGTATGATTTAATGGTATTCCAATGTTCTTCGGATAGTTTTGACCACCCAACGCGCCCCTATAGAGCGTGCCGAACTATTCAAAATAGCATATTCGGTCTTACAGAACACACCGCATGTCTGATTTATCTGATCTCTCCTCCTACATGTCACTAATACTATTCCTATTGTTTTCAGGTGATTTCAAGTCATTCTGAGCTTTTTTTCTCTGAATTAGACCGTTAAACGTCTTTTTGGTGTTTTTTGACTCCAGAAATGTGTTTCCCGTCATCGTGGTCAAACAACTCCTCCTATTGATGTTCCTTCTGCCCGACCATTTCTCAATTCACACCATAGTTTATATCGTATGATTTCATGGTTTTTAGATGTTTTTCAGCTAGTTTTGACCACCCAATTCGCCCTTTTAGAGCATTTCGAACTGTTCAATACAGCATATTTGGTCATACCGCGCACACCACATGTCTGATTGATGTTCCCTTCCCTCCTACATGTCACGAATAGTATTCCTATTGTTTTCTCCTGATTTAAAGTCATTCTGAGCACGTTTTCTCTGAATTCGACCATTACATGTCGTTTTGACATTTTATGACTCCGGAAATGCGTTTTCGGTCACCGCGGTCAAATGACACCTCCAATTCCCATGTTGTCTGCCTGACCATTTCACAATTCACACCACAGTTGTTGTCGTATAATTTCATGGCATTCTAAGGTCATTTGACTGTTTTGGACACCCCAGCGCCCTTTTATAGTGCACCGAACTGTTCAAAACACCATATTCGGTTGTACCGTGCACACCACATGTCCGATGGATGTTTTGTCTCCTCCTTCATGTCACGAATAGTATTCATATTATTTTCATGTGATTTCAAGTCATTCTTATCATGTTTTTTGGAATTTGACCATTACACATTGTTTTGGCGTTTTATGACCCTGAAAATGTAATTCTGGTCACCGCGGTCAAAAGACACCTCTGATTAGCATTCAGTCTACCCGACCACTTCACTATTCATTCCACGGTTGTTTTCATATGATTTCATGGAATTCTGAGGTAGTTCGGCTGGTTTTGACCACCCAACGCACACTTTTAGAGTGTATCGAACTTTTCAAAAGAGTCTATCCAGTCGTACCGCGCACACTGCACGTCTGATTGATGTGTCGTCTCCTCCTAAATCTCACGAATAATATTCCTATTGTTTTGGTTTGAGTTCAAGTCATTCTGAGCATGTTTTCTCTAAATTTTACCGTTACATGTCGTTTTGGCATTTTATGATTCCGGAAATGCGTTTATAGTCACCGCCATCAAACAACAACTTTGACTGAAGTTTCGTGTACCTGACCATTTCCCAATTCACACCATGGTTGTTTTCGTATGATTTAATCATATTTCAAGGTTGTTCGGCTAGTTTTGACCACCAAATGCGCCTTTTTTGAGTGCATCGAACTGTTCAAAACAACATATTTATCGTACCACGCACACTACACATCTGATTGTTGTGTCGTCTCCTACTACATGTCTCGAATTCTATTCTTATTATTCTATTGTGATTTCAAGTCATTATGATTGCATTTTCTCTAAATTCAACTGTTACACATCGTTTTGGCATTTTATGACTTCAAAAATGTGTTTCCCTTCACCACTATCAAACAACACCTCCGACTGACATGTCGTCTACTCGCCCATTTCACAATTCACACCACGGTTGTTGTCATATGATTTCATGGCATTATGATGTCGTTCTTCTAGTTTTGACAACCCAATGCACCATTTAGAGCGTGTTGAACTGTTCAAAACTGCATATTTAGTTGTACCGTGCACACCGTATGTCCGATTGATTTGTCGTCTCCTCCTATATGTCACGAATAATATTTCTATTGTATTCGTGTGATTTCAAGTCATTATGAGCAAGTTTTCTCTGAATTCAACTATTACACGTCATTTTGGCGCGTTTGAAAAGCATGTGTGGGGTAATCCAAACTAGTCGAATGACCTTGGAATTCTATGAAATCTTATGACAACAAAGGGTGGGAGAATTGTGAAATGGTCAGGTAGAGAACACGTCAATCAGAGGTGTCATTTGACCTTAGTGACCGGAAGTGCACGCCGCGTGTCATAAATGGCCAAAACATGCATTTAAAGGTCAAATGCATACCGAACGACATGAGAAAGACTTGAAAACACAGGAAAACACCATAATTATTATTCATCAGCTGTATAAGTTGAAGGAACATCATTCGGCCGCATGGTTTGCATGGCACTTTTGAATATGTGTTTTTTACGTGTTTGCCATGGTTGAAATGTGTGTGTGTGGGGGGGGGTCGTTCAGTGGGGGGGCTATCCCTGTTGGGGGGGAGCTGTCCGGGGTTGGGGGCTGTCCAGTGGGGGTGGGTAATAATGACTAATTGGCCTAATGGCCAATTGGCCTACCGGTGTAACGATCAATTATCTTAATGGCCTAAAGGTCAAGTTTCTTAATTACCCAATGTCAAATTGTCACATTTACCAATTCACATAATTCCCTAATTCCCTAAAGGAATAGTGGCCTTATAAACAATTGGAATAATGGCCTATTGTCTAGTTGTACAATTGGAATAATGGAATAATGGCCTAATGTCCATTTTGCGTACATCCAATTGGACAATTGGCCAACTGGCCAATTTCCCTAATGGCCTAACAATAAAATGAACAATTTCCCTAATGAAATAATGGTTAATTGTCCCAATGAATTCTTGGGTGCGGGGGGGGGGGAGCTGTCTGGGGTGGTCCAGGGGCTTACAAATAGTGAACCTGAGCTCAGTCACCAAAATCGACTTCCATGGTTTCGATTAGGAATCACATGTTTTTTTCAAATCTATTCATAGAACATGAAATTTAAACCATTAAAGAATAAAATGAACTAAAAATATCCAAATCATTAATCAGTTTCCTGGTAACTTCTCAATTCGTGCACACAAACATTTCATAAGGCCAAAACACACATGATACCCCCAAATCTCAAATTATATCACTAGAAACCCAAACTAATCATCAATGACAACCCCTCCAATAAAAAAGAAACACAACTCGTGAATATGATGCATCATGCGTGTTCATGACTGCTACCTCCATCCGGTGGGCCATACAAAAAATAAAAATTTTGAAGATTTTCATAACAAAAATATTTGAAAATAAATAAATAAATACAGTATAAACCAGCATCGTATGATCCCCTGCACCATCACCTAGACACACATATTCCCACAGTGCCCTAACCTCGACGATCAATTACGCATTTACCACCATGGAAGCACGCAGTTGTGCCTCAAAATCTGACAACTATTGTGTCATCTGAGCAATATCCAGACCGACAACTGCAGTGCGTGATACTATGGAATGAGGAATCCATGTTCCATAGGTCAAAATATATTCATGCCCGTCCTGACCAATAATGCGATGAAAGATCTTATCCCTTCGTATGGGAAGTTGTCGCTGGTCATGTGGCAGCTCTTCTGACTCAGCTTCAAATTGATCATGTGTGATGCATAAATATATATACATATATATGTTAATATATAGATTTATGTATGTAATGGTAATTAGTACAAGAACTTACTATCATTGCAACAGCCTCTGGATCATTTCGATCGCGAGTCCTCATCCACGCTGACTTTTTATCAGTTAGTTCACCTTGCTCCTATAACTGTATATGAATAGAATATAAAAACAAAACAATATTAATTGATAAATTAAAAAATGAATAATAAATACCTAATGTTGGATCTGAGAGACGTGATGAGTCTCGTGCCTGTGAGGTGGTCCCTGCAATGCTCGATTCTCAGAATAGCGTGCTGATACCTCTTACATTCAATTAATTCAAATTTCAAACAAATAACACATTCTTAAAAATATATATACCAAAATAAATATATTACCCGCAACACCCACAGTAGACCAATATGAAACTAAGTCACGCCCCTAAGCTGGGTGGACACCTCTCGGGACTTTTTCCAGAATGTCTGGGGCAACCACATTTGGTACCTAGTGGTCCCTCTTGACGTTTCCTTTATAATATTTCCACATCTTACATCATTTTCTCATACACACGAGCTGAAACTCATCAGGGGATACTTTTAAATTTTTCCATTAATGAAAAAAATCACATATGTTAGTATTGTTTATACATAAGGAAGAAAGTAAAATGGTCTTCTTACCTGAACTTCCCACCAAAGACGATCTAATATTTCATGAGGGATAGAAGCCCAATCACGTGTGGCCAATTAAAATCAATGTGGGTCAGATATGATATGACCCAGCTGAAGAATAAATGCAGGGGAATTCAATCCCACTGGATGAAATAGCTCATCAAAGTAAACATCAAACATCGTGTCGTAATTCCATGATAAATGCCACGACCAGGGCCTCTCTTTCTAAAGGAAGAAGTAGTCAAGTCTGATCCCATTGAAAAAAATTATATATAATTTGAAAGATGTTATAAATATATAGGTGTGTGTTTGTGTGTGTGTGTGTTTATCAGTTACATAAAAAATAGACACAATTACATTCAAACATACCTCGAACCTGAGATGTAGATGGCTCAGATGGATGATGTGGATCTGATACCTCTTCCCCTGACATGCATGTAGTCAAAGAATACATTATTAAGTGGAATATCCAAAGTTTCCAAAATATAAATTGTTTTGTTTAAAAAAAATAAAACATGTACAGTTTTTAATCAAACAAAAAGTGATTGAATAATTAGTAGTGAATGGATTTTAAAAAATCATAAACTTAATATAAAATATATACAAATTATGTATAAAACCAATCAATTCATAGCCAAATTTCATATTGAATTAATAAAAATTCAAGCAGCACATGAACCAAATGAAGAATACCACAATGGGAAGATACGCTGACAATAACATGAAGATACCAAAAGAGAAATCACCCTAAATATTTATAAATTAACAAACTTCAAAAAGTGAGGATTAAAACATACATGGATTTATAAAATTGTTAGATAATTTATGATATCCTTGGATATTCAATACTGAATAGCAGGAAAACAACTATACATTTCATTAAGAATGAAAATCGACCATTTCTCTATCAACGGACACTCTGACCCAATAAATATATTCTTCACATTTAACTAAGGTATGCTGATCAAGCTATTGGAAAAAAACGGAACAGTCTCAGGTTCATCTTGTTCAAATAAAAACACTCCTCACCGAGACATTTTCACAACAACTTGCTAACTTGGATTCAAAGGCAAAGTAACAAAGAATACTTGTTTCACTTGTGATGTCAAAATGATAGGTTCTTTTTTAACTCGTTCATTTCTGTATAACATATTGTTAAAATTCACCAATGAAAACTGATATTGATCAACTTTACATCCATGCACTAGATCAACCCAATTACACTTTAGCTATATGTACTTCAACTTGTGTGAATATACAACTTCAATGATGTCTATAAATTGACCATAGTAATAACCAGAATTGAGGAATGGAAAACCGATGCCACTGTTTTGTGTTTCTCGTTTGTTATCAACATCTTTAATGAGAAATCAAAAACCATTAGCATCTATAGCTTTATAACGATGGGATTTTATATATGGACCCTCATCCAGTTGAATAAATTCTTCAATTAGAGTGGGGTCCCCTAACTCCCTCATCTTATGAACCTACATAATTTATATAATTCAATAATGATTTATGAAGAAAGAATTTAGTATAATACTTCACTCATAATGAAAATCAATTTATAATTACATAATCCTTTAACCAATCATGAAATGATGCATAATGAGATTGTTGAATTTGATACTCAGTCACACGATATATCTCTTCATTCATTTCATTAATGTGTTTCCCACAAAAGATAACGCAATGTTTAAATGATCAACTTATGAAAACAAAACATCTAAAAATTCAAAAATAAAAGTGACAAGACACTTACTACATTAATGTTGCAACTGATAGAGTATTGAACAAGATATATTGATTCACTTGTATCCATTTGATGTTGTCCATATCAAATATACTTCCTTCTCCAACTGGACCATCATTAATCTGAAAGGTCTTATCTAATTTTTTTTCAACATCTGTAAGAGATTTTGCACAAAAATTAGTACCCTCATCCATCAAATAACCATTGGGTATTGATGCCTCCAAATTAGCTCAATTTCATACAAATCATATAAATGTACTCAAATACTGCTCAATATGATACATCAACCTAAATTGCACTGGACCAGCAGCCATTACGTCATCAGTTAGGTTCACTTTCAAGTGGGCCATAACATTGAAAAATGAGGGGGAAAATAGTTTCTCAATGTTACAAAGCGTAAGTACAATTTAGTCCTGAAAACTTTTTAAATCTCTCATTCATTGATTTCTAAAATGAAGCAGTCTAAAAAAATTACTCATCTCAATCAACGGTTGAACCACATTGGGGGATAAACACTCATGAATTGTGATTAGAATAAAATTATGAAGTAGTATGTGATTGTCATGACTTTTCAAACCTTGCAATGTCTTGCTCGTCAGAATCACACACTTTGAAATATTAGAAGAGTAACCAACAAGCACCTTAAGAATCTTCAAAATGGAAAGAAATGTCTCCTTCTACTTTTTAGTCATCGTATACTATGTAGAAGGCATATATACCTTGTTTCCCTAAGCTAACTGTAAATGAAACTGTTTCCCTAAACCCATTTCTTCTAAATCATGATGTGCATTAACATGGTCCTTTGATTTTCTGCTGATACATAAAATGTTCCACAATATGTTATCACAAAAAAAAATTCAATGTGCATGACATCCAAATTATGCCTTAGCATGTTAGTTTTCTGATACGAAAGACTATAAAAAATACATTTCTTTTTCCAATTGTGACCACACTTCATACCCACAGCACGAATATTAAGTAATGGATGAGCTATCAAATCCTGAATTTCATATACTGTGTGGATGTTTTATTCCTCAATCTATGATAACATTTTGACTCCATTCATGATCTTTGTGGATGGGTTGATCCCTCTAGAACCACGAAATGACACTCTGTCCTTTATAAACCTGTGCTGAGTGGGGAGAAAGCATCTATGACCCATGTATGCCCATTTTTTGGAATGTTGAAGCCATGCATATTTTTTTACTTTTATTGCAACATGGGCTAGAAAATTCCCCTTTCGTACTCAAGCCTGAAAAAGTTTCATAAGTCAGGAAGTAATTGATTGTCCAAAATAAATTATCCTACAGTTTGACCATTTCATTCATTTCACAGTCAAAAGTCATCACACCATCGCCCCAGAATTCATTCAAATCGTCAATCAATGGCGGAAGTTAAACATCAATATTATCCCTCAGACTTCTGGGTCCATCAATAAGAGTGGAATGTAATATAAATTGTGTCTTCATACAAAGCAATAGAGGAAGATTATATGGAACCAACACCACGGGCCATGTGCTATGAGGTGCACCAACCATAGACTTGAATGGAATGAAACCGTCTACTACCAACCCCATTCGGATATAACGAACATATTTATAAAAGTCAGGATGTCTCTTATCAAAATCCTTCCATGCATGAGATTATACCGGGTGGGTTAACATATCACTTTTATAAATTATTTTTTCATGCTATCTAGTTAAATTATAAACTTTAGATGACATAAAAAAAAATTTCAACCATAGTTTAAGGGGAAATTAAAGCATTTTCATTACGGAAATAAGTTTCCCCTGTATCGTAATCTGACTTTGATGAGTCTGATTTCCCCTGTTCTCTTTCCATGTGGAAGCACCAAAAACTATACAAATATCCAAACGGGAAGTTTCCTTTCTAAACAACATACAGTTGTTTGCACATGCAACTATGGTCTCATATGTAAAACCAAAGTTCTTTTTCAACTTACGATCATGATAATATGAATCGGGAATCTTAGCATCAATATGAAGAACCTTTTTCAATAACACCAACACCATGTCGAATGATGTGTCTGACCACTAATTCAAATTCTTCAAATAAAATAACTCAATGATAAAGGAAAATTTATTGTAAAAATTACATCTAGGATATAATTCTATTTTTTCATTATAAAGTGCTTCATAAAACCTCCTTGAATCATGATCTGCACCAGAGCGAAGATTTATCTCACCGGTCTCAGGATTCTGGATGTCAATGCCTTCAGGATCCAACCCACGTACCATTTCAGTGAGCATTTCATGCATTGGATCATTCATCCTTACATCAACTTCCATTTGAACTGCATTCGTATTTTGACAATGAACATATTATTCTCTATGAGGATTCCAACTCTTATAATTTTTCAAAAATCTGTTAAAGAATAGGTGTTCCATCGCAATATCTCGTTTTAATTGATATCGGTTAGCACATTTTTGACATGTAAAACAAATATAATCACTTTAAAATCCTCTGGTGAAGCTAATAAAATACATAATTCCATTGAAATATTCTCTAGATGTTTGATTTGGAAGATCAATTCAACTCTTATACATAATAATATCTGTATAACAAACATTTACACAATACTTATTACATGCAATTTTTCATATCAAATATATTTAAAATAAATACTAACCAATTTCATGTGGGCCATTGATAAAATAATAAAAATATATCTCTGAATAATAAACCATAGAATAGATAATGGAATTTAAGTTAAATCCCTTGTCGTGTCATAACTGATTATGCTATAAACCAGGAAGGGAGGGGAGCTGAGGCCGATGCTGCGGGGGAGAGGAGTGGTAGCGGAGGGGAGCCGGAGACGTTGCGGCGAGGGAGGGGATGGGCGGTGGTGGCGATGGTGGCGACAGAGAGACAAAGGATAGGAGGTAGTGAGGTGGTGACAGTGCAGCATGGTTCAGACAACGAGTGAGGGGAAAGAGGACAGCGGGGAGCCTGAGAGGATAGGCTGCAGCAGCAAGGGGACGAGCATTGGCCGTGCAGGGAGGGAGGGGAATGGCCAGTGGCGGTGCCGCATGGGAGGGTATGGTGAGGGAGGGGACGGGCGACGACGGTGCGGCGAGGGAGGGGATGAAGAGGGAGGGGAAATGGGTGGTGGAGAGATGGAGTGGAGGGCAGCGAGGGGACAGAGGATGGGTAGCAAAGGGGCTGAGGGCTGAGGGCCAAGGGGTGAGGGGCGGAGGGAAGAGTGGGTAAAGGGAGGAGGGAAGAGGTCAGAGTCAAGAGGGATAAGGGAGGAGGTCATAGGGCAGAGGGAAGAGGGTGAGTCCAGAGTGAAGAGGGGGTGGAGGCCGGAGGGGGCGGAGGGTAGAGGGCGGCTAAGGGATAGGCGGTGAGGGGTGGAGGGCGGTGAGGGGATGGGCAGTGAGGGTGGAGGGCGACGAGGGATAGGTGGAAGTGATTGAGGGACGCGGGTAGGGTTTCACGAGGGGAGGTGGCGGGGGCGCCAAAGATTTTTTTTAAATCCCAAAGACCGCCAAATGCAGTCCCCCATGTCAGGGGGCTTCAAAGCCCATTTCTCAAGTAGTGAAACCACTTGTATCTTGATGTTATTCTTATACTAAATAATATTGAGTACATGAGTAGTGACTAAAGTTCCTTTTGTCATTAAATATTTAATTTCATTGAAAAATTAAGTGAAACATTTTATGATTCTTAAAATAATATAGATTCGATTGTTGAATAATTTCAACCGTTGGTTACTCATGAAACTATTTTATCTATCAAATATAATTTTACTCTCATATTTAAGATCTATTCTTTTTTATTCTTATCTAAATATTTCTTCAAATGAGTTTTTATTTCATAAATATTGATCTCAAATTAAAACAATACGATGATGATTACATTTATCCAAAACACCTTTTATAAGATTATTATCATTTTTTACATTCATTTAATTATGAATTTTATTAAATGTTCTCCTATTAATGTGATGATTCTATTTTAATTCTTCATATTCATTGGATAGTAAAAAATCATATTTCTCAGTTAAATGACCATTATTTGGAATAAAACACATCACTTTAGTTGTTTAGGTCAATAATAATGTCACACATATCATATATGACTCTTCTATGGTTGAATAGAAAATTACATTTCAAATTTATCATATTGATAAACTCCGCACTATTCATTTGGTGTCCTAACTCTAATTGTTTCCTAGTTATGTGTAACCCAATGAAAATATAAAAAATTAGGACCTTAACTCTTAGGGTCACCTGTTTACTTTCTTTCCATATACATGATAATATAGGGGAACCCTACATTGGCATGAACCTACATAGTTGGATGATCAGGGTCATGACAATTTTTTTCTTCTCAGGGAATCTAACACCCGTTATGTTAACAAGGATTTCAATCTCACCATCTTATCTCAAGTATTACCTTTTATGTATTTACTCTCATAATGATTTCAATTTTAGATCTATATTCATCATAAAAACCAATATACACAAACAATATAGATGTGTATCTCCTTACAAAACATTGTTATTTTTAAACTATCCCAAATTAAAAGACCACAATATTCAAATAAATCTATGTGCATCTTACGTATAAGAAATAGTAAACCCTATCACTTAAAGGACTAGAATGAAATGAAATCAGTAATCACAATATGTGTAAGATTAGATCAACAAATATTCAACCCTACATTTTAAAACAATTTATAAACCTCTAGTACTGTGAGAAGTTTGATATAAAGTCGTTATACTAAAGGTTATATTACAAAAGTGAGATATCAATTCTATAAAAATTATAACACATAATACTTAAACTATAATTAGATTCTTATTTCAATATAATAACCTTGTACAATAAAAAGTCAAGGTAGAAGAAAACTAAATCAATTATCATACTATGCATGTAACATATTAAATACATGTATGAAAATTTAAACAATTAGTTTAACAGTTTCAACTAAAGAATAAATCCATTCATAATATAAAAATTTTATCTATAAATAAATCGTGGATGAAAATAAAGAAATAAAAAATCATATAGTTAAACATGAGATAAATATTAATGAAAAATTTATAATGAAATTATATTCATTTTATAAAATAGTCATGCATTGTGGAATTTCCATAATAAAATAAATATAATCCTTTTTTGTTAAAATACAATATTAACTTCTTCAAATTAAATTATTGTATTCCCTTTAACTTAAATATATAATATTAAATGGAAAATAAACCTTTATATTGTAATTCTATTAGGAAAATAATTTACATAATCTATATATCAAATATTTAATATCATTTAATCCTTGATTATATCAATTATTAATAATGCTATTTTATATGGTTTAAATAACTTTCTAAAATAAGGAATAGTAATTTGAAAAATTCTAATAAAATATTTTAAAAAATTCCTGATATCAAATATAAACACAAATATATTTTTTTCTTATTTTGTAACTTATAAAAAATTTATAAAATACACATACAATTTTTATATAAACACATTTGTATCCAAATTATAAGTCATATCATATAAATTAAAATTCTATTTAATATTAATATTTAATATTAGGTATATTTATTTAATATGTGGTTTATAAACATTTTTTAATTAGTTTTAAACATTATAAAATTAATTATGTGATAAAAACTTTATAAATTACCTAGATTTTAAAAAATCATAATTTATAAAAAAAATTAATTTATATATTTAAATTCATAATTTTAATATCAAAAAATATCATTTTTCATGTATGTCATATTTTATGATGTCAATATATCTTAAGATGTAAGATCCCCTACTATCAATCATATTTTAGGATTGATAATCAAAATTTACTATATCCCCCTAGTGTTCATAGAAATAATTATCTATGAGAGGCCTCGATATATACTTTTTGAGATAATGTACTATTTTATGGTCACATAAATATTTCACACCAACCAAATTTTAAGATATGATTCCCTATATAGTACCATAAGATATAATAAAAACTGAAATAATTGAATTAACCACACACTACCACGTCATATATCATAGGGAGTGACAAAGTAACAGATTAATATGTCTAATATCATATACCATGACACAAAATAAAAACTACATTCTATTTATTGATATAAAATATGATAAGAATTTGATATATGTTTTTCTTGATTTTGAAACATGAATTCATCAATCAAAACATATGACATGTCTCTAAAACTAGTGAAGAGTTTCTAGGAATATAAGAAACACTTTTTCTAAGTAGTATAATGAAATTTAATTCCCAAATCCAAATATTACTATAATTTAAAAAACCAAAAGCATGTGTAAATAATTAAAGAACAAAGTGCCTAGCACTAATGAGGGTCAATTATTATCATCGATCAATGTTTGATGCAGACCACTAAGGAACCAACAATGTACTCTTCCCTCAAGAGTGTATACATGGATTGACTTAATCACCCAATAGTTTGGGTAGGAACATTCATTATTCAAATATATTCTAGTATTATTTTTATCAAATAAAAGAGGAAGAGATAGTAATTGGAAATTCAACATGAATCATAGGCATACATGAATACTTCCATCATCACGTTACTAGCCTCTCTATACAATCCTTAGAGATGCTCCTCTCGTGATCATGAATTTACACATATGTTATTAAAGTATGATTAAATAGTATATTGATTATAACCCATTATAAAACTTCAGTAAGTCTCTTGAACTTTTCATCTTATAAAACATCTATTAATGATATCCATTTAGTGGACTATTCCTAAATGTTAATGATTAACATTCATCTATCAAATATTAGTCCTCAGGTTTCATATGAATCATACAATATTATTCTATTCCATTTTACTTATCTAGGCTATAAACTAAAATGGTTCTAGGGAGTGGCATGATATCTTATATAATGCCATTTTATAATCATAATATAAACAATATGATATACCTAGGCTTACATGAATGTCATGTCTATAGTGTAGTATAACTTTACTATAAAATATAGCCTAAATAAAATTATAAGTGTAAAGAATTTTGGGCATATATTCATCATAATTAGCACATTAAATATCACAACATTCTATATTTGAATACGATAAGAGAAAAAAGTCTGATAATAAGTCAACCCAAACCACAGCTTGTAACCTCCCCTCGTAGTGTGGTGTGTTTTGGTATAACATTATCCAAAAATTCAAGGATGGTTCAAAACTCCAATATTAAAAATATAGATATCTAATTTTGTTTCTTCTTTTTACTAACATATACATGGGTTGTTTTTAATTACATTGTGGCATGGTTCTATTCTCCCAAAAACGTCAACAAAATGGTTATGTAGTCATGGTTATGGTTAACACTTTTAGTCCTGACATATAATGTGATGAAAATTAGTGTAACATCCTTTTACTATTTTAATGTATTCCTAAACACATATTTTTTATCATTATATGGTTTTGATTCTTTTGGGGTTTCTTTGAGTGAAATTTTAAAAATATTGTAAATTTATGGGCTAGTGTACAGTTGGCCCACAGTCTACCAAGACTATACACCCTCTGAAGACAAACCATAAAAAAAAAGGTAGTTTGGTTTTTCATGGTTGGTCCACTATGTTTTCAACCATGCGACCTCATAGGAGAAATAGTGTGGACCATTTATAAACGGTTCATGGTCGGGTCGTGCAGTTTAGTCTAATCTTATGGGTCTACCTAGCTAATCGTGCGTACATTTTTTCTATCTGAATCTAATTTTAAAATTTCATAAACCCCACTTTTAGGTCCCTAACAGACCTATATGACCCAAAATATGTTTTTACATCCTTGAGATATCCCAAGATGTGCTTTTGGTTCCTCCACACCCACCCAGATGTAGATTTATTCTTTAGTAATGTCATCTGATCACTAAGTGATGAGTTTCCACTTCCTGTTCGCATTCTCCCGCTATCTCCCTTTTTTTCCCTAGGGTTTTGTGGATCCATATGTTTATTTTTGAATCTAATACATACTTTTTTTTATCTAAACCTAGGTTTGATTCAGAGATCCTTGTTGATATCATTCTCTATTGTAGTTTTACAATTTACGGCTTTGGGATTTGAGATCCACTGATCCCAAGGTTGGTGGTTCCTTCATGATACCTTATTTTTAATAAACCTAAATTTCATTATTAAATTTAAAATTTTAAAATTAATTGATATTTCATGGTTTTGATTAAATGTATTTTAATTTTTCTATTATAAAAACCCAATTCCATTGAATTAGGGTTTTAAAATGGGTTTTTAGCATGATATTGGGAAAACCCCCAACTCCATTGAATTGTGGTGTGTTTATGGATATTAATTAATTTTAATTTTTATGATTGAAATTGTGTAATGACTATGATGGAAATTTTTTTAAAACCCATGATTCCATTGAATTGGGAGTTTTTAGCGAAATTGATTGAGTTTTTGTGAAATTAAATTGTTGAATTTCATTACCAAAGTGGATTTTGAAATTGTGTTTTCAAATTGATTTCAAATTAATTTATTATGAAAATGAATTAAAATGGTTTTGATATAATAATTAGGTTTTTATCTTGGAAAAAAGACATATTTTTTATTAAAATTACATTATGGTTTTTAAATGGAAAATAGACACATTTGAAATGGGAGAATGTGATAAATTATATTATAAGCATTCTTAATACAAACTACTCGTCATTGATTTTTTATTAGATAACATAAAATACCTAGGTAGGTAGTGAGTTATTAGACATCACTCTATGATTTTCTATGTTCCAAATCATAAAATAATCACATCAGATCCATTAGGAGATTGTGATGTATCCGATTTTACCTAAGCACAAAGTGACATATATACATATTATTGTGCCCCCATGAGTGTGTAGAGTCCCATAGCATATAACTATCAAAACATTAGGCATATAACCATGTTTATCACTAGTTTATATAAGAGACATAAATTTATGACAATTTTATGAACTATTTTACAATCCAACTTATTTATATAAACTATTTTATATGAAATTATTTAATCTACTTATGAAAAGTTCCATTTGTTTAAATAATTTCAATCACCTGAAATTTATTTCCATCATATGAAATGTAAATAATTATTTTTTAAAATATTCTCTTGGAATTCCAAAACTGTTAATTTGAAAATTTAAATCACATTATTTGGTTAATTTAATGACGAAATCTTATTATGGAATTCATGGTGTGACCATGCTTGGCTTTTAACTCACACCCTGCCTATGCCTTAGGGTGTTTGTAGATAATCACATTCCAGGTTCAAGTATGGTTAAGGCATCATATTAAGGTGGTTCTAGATGTTGATACATAGACATATAGAGGTTTTTGTGTTGGGACTGGGGTAGTTAGAATTCATATTTTTCTTGTACTTTGAAGTTGTCATTTGTCTTTTTAGGCCTGTTTGACTTCTGGTAGACATCTCCTAGGGGTGTTTATTTTGTATGTATATGGTCTTGTTTTCTTGTTTCTACAATGCAAGTGGAAAAATCATTCTGAATTTGATTTCTTATGATGTCAAGTTCTAGTCACCAACCCATTGGGATTAGGAATGCCCTTCAGTCCATGTTAGGTTCGGCTCAACTATCAGGTTACCATGGTACCTAGTATTTTTTGGGATAATTAGAATTATTAATCATTCCCTCTAGTATAATATTTATATTTTACTCTAATCATGGTGAAAATGGAATGGTTTATTTACAATCATGAATACGGCCGCCTTCATGCAATTGTTTATACCCTTTGGAAGAGGCACAGAGGATGAGCTCCAAATATATTGATATCCATTGAAATTTATATAGTGTTTCCTCTAATGAAAAATACATCTACTTCAAAAACTCGTGACCATGTTATTTATAAAATGACTTCATCAAAAATAGTAGAAAAACGTGTTCTCGTATTTTAGGAACATAAAACCATTTCTATTTAACAGTGGATTGGATTTTTTATTTCTATTTAACATATTCTCTAATGTTGAAATTTTTTGTCAACATGAAAATTCAAGGATAAAAAAATATGGTTATGTTTTAATTCACCAACAAAATATAAAATTATTTAAATCAAACAAATTTTTCCCACATCGTGTTTGATCATAATGAGTCATGTATTCACCATATTACCAGTAAACACAGTCAAAACTATAACCACCATTTTTATGAAAAATATATCAATTATTTATAATAAAATATTTTCAATAAATGACACATATCAAAAATATTGTATTAAAAATTAATTAATTTAAATAATTTTATATCGTAAAATTAAAAAAGCCTATGTTCATAAATATAGAAAAAGATAAAAATCAATTAGTTACAAATTAAATTCAATATAATTTAAATTTAAACCTTTTTTATTATAATAAATTAAATACAAAACAAACACATATGAACATTCACCAATATTCTCATATAAACATTCATGCACACTTTCACCCATATTTAAAAATGCACATGTACGAACATTCATGCATACCATACATGTGCTTGGACACTCACACAAATTCCCACACACACACATGCATGTAACACATTTACACTGACATCCACACATTAAAACCAACACACACTTAACCACAATTCTTAATAATTCATAATTTTTAGAGAATGAATAAAATCAACGGAAAATTCTAATCAAATACATGAATCATGCTTGAAGAACATGAGATTAAAAACATAATAACAACAAAAAATAGTAATAATAATAAAGATAATAATAATAATAATAATAACAATAAAAAAGGTATAATAATGGTTTAGTTCATCCTAACCACTTTATTAAGTTATATCTTGAAAAGTATAAAGTCCTTATGTTATTCATTATAATATGTGTTTTGAAAATAAATAAGATAGTTTACATGATTGAAGCTTGAACTTATTCTTGAAGAAACTAATTTTAGTCTAGTTATTATTATTTTGTTTTTTATAAATTTTTCTTATTCATAGTGAATCTTAGGATCCTTTTTTGATGAAAAATTCATTTCATAATGAGTTGTGTTATTACTCATAGACATGTTATAAATACCTCATACAAAGTTTTATTTTTCGTGAAATTTTTCTAAATATGAATTTAAGCATATAAAAACTGAGAAATATCTCATACACAAAAAAGATTGAATCTTATTCAAAGAAAATGAATTATACACAAAATAAAATAGCTAATATGAAAACAAATTAACTCCTACATAGATTAAAATGAATCATATGCAAGTTGAAATAAATCATACGCAAAGAGAAATGAGTCATACGTAAATAAATGACCCATAAATAGAATCCATAAGGAATTATACATTTAATAAATGACTATTATAGTGAAACTTACAGAACAATACTCTTATATAATAAAGAATGGCTCATATACAAAATGACATTAAAATATTAACATATTTAGAATTTTTTAAAATAAATTATTTTTTCATCAATTTTACTTATGGATGTTTATTTGTATATATGCATGAATTCAAATTCTATTTTCTATATTTTGGAAATTAATTTCATGTGGATTATTTGAAAGATTCATGTAATTAAAAGCTGATTAGTATATTGTTTATTAATTTTTATTTATTTCAATTTATTGATTTATTTTTTGATGTATATTTTTTCATTTAGTGATATATTTATATAAATCATTTATGATATTTTATATGATTAAATATAAACTACATGGGAATTTAATAGGGAATAACATGTGAAGCATCATCTGGTAAATCATCAAAAAACTCTGAAGTAGTTCATTCAAATCACATTCTTGACTGCTGCTTTCAGAAAGAGGAACTGGAATTACTAAATTTTTGAAATATATTATTCATGAGGCTATTATTTTTTATTCTAATGATCATTAAAAATATATTTAAATAGAAAAAAGCTACCTTTACATTCAAATACGTAATATTTTATGTTTTTTTAGTTTAAGATCTAATATTTAAAAGAAAGATCGTGAGTGTGTTATATTAGCACTATTTAAGGTATATCTAGGTCGTACCTCCATGTTTGAAAAAGGAAATGTGTTTCTCATGCCACTATGTGGGAAAAAAATAATTTCACAGGTCATTAATCCATGTGTGAAAAAGTTAGTTGTAATGAGTTATTACACCCCATTAAATGGCTAGTAACATTTTTTATGTCAAAACTAGAAAAGGAAGTTGTCATTTGGTTTTAATTCCCCTTAAAAAGTAATTATATTTGGTGTTGGTTCTATTGTGGATAGTGATAAGTGAAAAGTATATATTGAATCACAATTATCATAAATACTTTTAAAATATTATGATCAGTTTATTTTGAATCAAACAGTTAAAATAATTTTAACTCTCAGGTAATCTTTAAATACTTTTTAAAACTTATTAATTCACTCCCCCTATAAACCATTCATCCATCATCATATCTAGGATGAAAAAATGGTGTCATATCAATACCCTTTTAATTATAAAAACATGTCCCTAGATCTGGTGATATTTTTCTAAACACTTATAATAATTAATTGTTCAATGGGGATATTGTAAGATATTACAGGTTAAAATTATAATGATTATTAGATTTCTAATAGACCGCCATTATTTTATGGTGTTAAATATTAATACTTTAAGTCTTCTATAGAAGCCTTCCTCAAGAATTTAAGAACTACTCATTGGACACTCATTGTAAAATTATATACATTACATAAATTTGGAACTGAATTGTTGATTGGTAGTGATGTGATAAAGTATGTATTGAATTACAAGGTGAAATATATATTATATTTTAAAATTATAATAAGATCATTTATTAATTACTCCACATGTAATAATGTACATGATATTTATAGAATACTTCAAGTTGGAAATTATGTAATAGAAAATCTTAAGAGAACTAAAATTGAAGTGATTATATCCAAATATCAAGATTTCTTTATGGGTGAATAAGATAATATTAACTAAATGATTCATAGTTTTACTATTATAGTAAATAAAAAGAATTATTTAGGTCAAAAATTGGATAATACTATCATTATTTAAATAATTCTTAGATCTTTACCAAAGAAATGGAATGTTGAAACGTTTTTAATTGATGAAAGTAAGAAAAATAAAGAATATACTCTTGGTAAAATTATTAGATCATTGTTATATTGTTAATTATAATTAAATAATATCATTAAAGAAGATTCTACAAAAAAATAGAGGCATTTAGTTTAAATATACGAATGTTTCTAGTAACCATTATGATTAAAAGTTGTAAGTAAATGATTGTGATGATGTCTCTCATGTTTTAGTAGGAGTATTAAAAATGAAGAGTGGTTACTCTAGAATAACGAGAATTGATTATCCAAGAGATAATCCTAAGGGAAGTGGAAATTTAATTTTATTTCTAGTGATATTTTAGGAAAAATTTTCTATTAATGTAATTTATCGGAACAAAAATATGAAGAAAAAGATATGTGGTATATGGAAGATTTTAGGAGATTTATGGAGACTAATATTTCAATAAATATTATGGTTCTAAAAGGAGTTTTTAAATATGTTCTTGATCACTTCACTATATCATTTTAGTGATTCTATTTACAAATCTAATAAATGTGATTTTGAAAAACCAAATATTTATATGTTTTATAATGATATTAAATTTTAAAAATCATATAATGAAGATCATATATATATATATACATAAGAAACATAAAGATAATAATAAGTATAATATTGAAAAAAAATAATATTCTTCCTCAAGAAAATAAAAATATTAAATAATTAAATGATAATTAAAAAAATGTTTTTTATATCAATAATAACGGGGTAGAAAATAAATTAAATGTTTTTAATTGATGAAAATTAGATTCTCAGAAAGGAAATAGAATGTTTAAAAAATATGTCCTCTTTTATTTAGATAAGATAATGATGTATTAAAATTAATTCCATGATAAACATAATCAAAAATAAAATATGACTTTGATATGAATTTAATTTACATCTAATGTAAAATACATGGTTTGTAAGAAGATTAAAAAAAGTATATCTATTGCTACTTTTTTAGATATGTGATGAAAGTTAATTATTAAAGTGAATTTTCCTTGAGATTTACATAGTATCTTTCTCAAAATAAAACTTTTGTATCTAAATCCTTATCTTCAAGATTACTGTGGAATACATGTTTAAAATATGTTTGGGTTCCCAAAAAATTATTTTATAACTCAATTATACCAAAATTTATATGTGCACCAAAACTATCTTAAAACATCTTTTATGGGAAATTTATTATGGTATTATCTAGGAGATATGGTGTATGTATAGTAGCTTATATATGAAAAATATATGAGGCCCATAAGTTTTTTTATCATAAAATAGATGTGATGGAAGTGATACTATTTTTAGTGGTATTTCAAAAGGAAAAGTGTATTTTTTTTAGGGGTTGGAAATTATAAATAAATTATAATCTATAAGCTAGTATATATTGAAGGTTTGAAACATAATTTTATTATTATTTCATTGTTATGTGGTGATGTAATGTTTCTTATTTCTAATGGATAAATTCAATTTATATAATGATGGTTATTTCTTATTTTATGCTAACAGAAAAGACAAAATATATTCTATCAATTTTTCTAAACGAACTAAGAAAAATTTTCAGTGATTCTATGTTGTAGAATAAGAAAAAATTGTATTCCATGTGAGGATCATCCTTTATAATTTTTGGATGTTTTATAAACTACCCAATAATTAAACAAATTGTAACTAGAATATTTAAAAGATGATGACAACTATTTGTATGACTCTTATATGAAATTTAGACAACATAGAGAGAGTTTTAGATCCATAAAGGAAGTTCAAACATCATGAACACTATAAATTATTAATATTTAATTATTTATATATGTAAAATCAGCTAGTATTTATCATAAAAGTTATGTTTTTATTATTTTAGATGACTATAGTGGATTCACCAGAGATTATTTTCTTGTACATAAATAAAAAAATATTACTTGAGTATATTTACTAATATAAACTCGTTAAAATGAGAAAGAATGCTTAATTTTTTCAATAAGAAGTTATATAGTAGGAGGACTTAAAGATTTATAATTTTAAATGTTTTATAAATAAAATTGTTATTCTCATAACCTTTTGACCATAGAACAACCCAACAAAATGGGGTAATTGGGAGGAAAGATAGTGATTTAAAATAAATGGATAAAACCATAAAAATGAAATTAAAATGACTAAATACTTTTGTATAAAATATATGAATATATCATGTTATGTTTATAATATAATTATATTAAGTCAAATTTTAATGATGACATAGTATGAGTTATGGAAGAGAAAGAATTCCTAAGTTGTATATTTTATATTATTTGGTGGTAATATTTTTATTCATAATACTAAAAAATATTTAGATAAATGTAAATATATATTAGATAAAGTAATATTTTTAGGTTATTAAAATGATTGTAAATATTATATATTCTATAATAAATTATAAGTGTTTTTTTAAGATACTATTCATGTTAAATTTGATTATAATCCTATAAAAGAAATGAATGATGATTTAGAGTACCATGTTGAATATTTTAGATATATTAATTTTAGAAAGGATAAACATAAAAATGAAAATACACATGTTGAGGGGGAGAATCACTCTCATTAAATAAATTTAAAAACCCAAAAATTACATTCTATTAATAATGTAATTGGTGATGTTGAAAAAAGAGTACAA
The DNA here is from genome assembly GCA_963277665.1 of Viscum album. Taxonomy (NCBI): domain Eukaryota; kingdom Viridiplantae; phylum Streptophyta; class Magnoliopsida; order Santalales; family Viscaceae; genus Viscum; species Viscum album. The sequence continues at coordinate 729,639,978 of OY728159.1, forward strand.
ACTAGAAATTCATTAAGAAATCATTGTGATAATAATAATTTTCATTATTTTTTTTAATATATTTATGCAATATTAACTAAGCATAATTTAATATTATTTATGGAAGAATAATTATACCATTTTTATTTCAATATCATTTCAACATTAGTTGAACTACATAAACACCAAAAAATTATTCGAACTAAATTTATCTATAGAAACAAACATTAAAAATCTATATACATTATTAGATTTAAAGATAGATTTGTTTAAAAATGTTATTTTCAAGAAGATGGAATATATTATGATGTGTATTTTTCACTAGTTACTTTATTATAAGCTAGTAGAATTAGTTTTAGCTTTTTCATATTGTCTTGGTTTAAAATTCTTTCTACTAGATGTGAAAAGTGATTTTTATATGGTTTCATTTTTGAAGAAATATATGTAAAAAATTCCCTTATATGTTGAAAAATAACAAATTCTGAATTATGTTTTAAAACATTCAAAATATATTTACGTAAATAAATAAGATCCTAAAACATGGTATGAATTCTTGTCTTTCGTTATGTTTAATAATAATTTTGTAAAAGGAAAATTAGAACCATCTTTATTTATTAAAAAATATTTTGATTCTAAAAATCTATGTTGATGTCATTATTTTAAAATATTCAAATGGATTTCTTTCTGAATATTTTTCATAGTTAATACATTTGAATTATATATGAGTCTTATAAGATAATTGAAATTCATTCTTGGACATAAAATTTTTCAAATTAATGACTGAACTTTTCTTTATCAATGTAAGTATCACTAGTTGAAAGAGAGATTTTTAATATCAATTTTTATTTTATTTTTAATGTTATTTGAGATGATTTGTCAATTTAGGTGATGTTAAAAATTATATCCATAGGTTATTTAAAACTGATGATTATATATACACTCAATTCTACTTTATCTACAATCTAATGTTGAAATTGATAAAAATATCAATTTTCTTAGGAGTTTCAATGTCCATTTATTCAAAAACCATTATGGAAAATATGTCTGATGGTCGATATTAAAAAAATACTTTCAAACATACAATCAGAATCCATTTTTTAATAAAATGTAATTAAAATAAAATAAAATTATATTTTAAAAACTTTTAATGTTGGTTTCTAGATAAATAGAAATTTAAATAATTTTTCAACATAATTTTATACAAATAATTGATTATAAAACATAAATTAAATTATGGTTTAACAAAATAAATGTTAAAACATTGATAATTATTTTAAAAAAAATAAAAAATATAAATCCAAGACCCATAACTTGATTTTTAGTACCAAAATAGCTAAAACTGATATAAGATAATAGAAAAAATGTGAAAATTGGTCATCAAAATACTCTTCATTTAAACATTAACCATAAAAAATAAAGATAGTTATAAGTTTTAAATGTACATATAAAAATTAATCACAACTTAAAAAACATTTTCATATAAACATCAATAGTAGTTTAATTCTTCATCTATATTTGACGTAGTGTCATCAAAAACCTATAAAAATAGTGAACGTTGCACAATTAATAATAGACCATGTTGGTTTAAAACACAAAGGTTTTTAATGGAACTAGACTTTTAAAAATATATCAACATTTTTTCATGTTAATCTCAAAAATATAAAAACATTGATTTTCCATAAAATACGTTTGAACATTTCTAAGAATATTTCTGAATCTTAGCACTATGTTAGTATAGGATTTCAGAGGACAGAGAGCCTTAATGATATGATTTAAAAAAATTAAAAATATTTTCTAACATTTATATAGTTTTTTAGTAAATGGGGAATAAATCTCAATAAGAGTCACAGATTTGAAATGTGATGCTACAGTTCAGTCCAAAACATAGTTATTACCCAAGACAAGACATAACGTTTTTCTATGTTAGGTTCTCAATTGAGGGTGTGTTGGCAAGGTGTTAAATATGTGTTATTAATTTAATAAAAAATATTATAACCCTCCACCATTTTAGTTGACATGTGAATAATAGAAGAAGAAGAGGCCCCCCTTGCAACGGATGACCCAAGGAAAAATGAGGTGAGTATGTGTATTCATTACCTATTTTTATATTGATCATCACTAGATCGAGGTAAAGTATGTTCCAGAGATCATTTTGGACCCTAAGCTTCAGCATTTCTCAAAGAGGGTGTACGATTTATATTATGTACATTCTAATACCCCTTTAATGAATTGTTTTAAGTTTTTGGAGACTTAATATGATGGATAGATAACTTAGGTGGTAGATATATGAGTTTCATGTAAAATTACGGTGTTTTACGTGGCTTAGAGGGGATCCCCAGCATAATTCGCCAACACATGGTGTGTAGTGTAGAGGAGGAAACTCAATGTGTTCTTCCCATTCAGTGAAGATGAACGTTGGGGACTACAAAGTGTGTACTAAGGGTACATGATGTGTAGTAATCCCAGGTTATTTGGATGAGGAACATGGATATAAATATCATTCCACGGGACATAGTCATGTAAAATTATATATCTAGGTGCACAGTAATGTGGTGATAGAAACAAGCATGGGTTGTGGAAATGTAAAAGTTTTCAGGTAGCCAAGACAAGGCATGTACTGAAGGTACACGACGTATGGGATTACATGACCAATCGGCCATGTTTGTTAGAGGACATAAATAAGAGATTTTATGGGTTCAAACATCATGTGAACATGGTAACACCATGTATAATTCCAAATAAATTTTTAGTTCTATGAAGGGAAATGGACAGGGGATTGTTTCTAGAGACATTTCATGACCTGTGGGTATAATCATTGTACACCCCTTAGAAACTTCTCCCACACAAATCTCCATATTCAAGACTCTTTTGTAGGATTCTGTGTATCTTATCCTGGGTAGTTATTGGTGTGTAACTTGATGGTTTCCATGGTTTTGGTCTGTGAGATAGATAAGGGATGAGGTTAGCGTGTCTCTTTATAGGGAATTATAGACTAGTATCAGTTGAGTGTATTCCTTTCATGAAACCCTGTTAGTATGTAGTGTGGCATTTTTTCCGCATAACAGAACCATGGTCCCCTAAAAAAGATGATCTCCGATATAGTTTTTCTATCCCTCAGGGAGGTTGGGGAATGATCCTCTATCATACAGAATTCCCTATATGCAGTTTGTAGTATCGTTATGACCTACATACATAGGAATGTGATCCATTATCTAGAAGGCTAGCTAAATAGGGTTTGTGTAATCATTATATATATGATATCTTACATAGAAGGTGAGTTTTATTTGGGTTTGTGGTATCATCATTATTACAATAACCTACTCGATGGTTGATCCAGTTGGATTCATGTTATCATCGAGTATTAGATTCCCTAAATAGTGGTAGGATACATATTTGAGTTTACAATATCTCCTAAATATCCTAAGAATGATCCCATATCTTTGTATCATGGAATTAAGGATTGTTAGGATTTTTTTTCCCCTATCAGTCCTTGGTTTGATCACCTATCTAATCAACAATGGTCTATGTAGTTCAATATTGTGATCACGGTGTCCCTAGGCATTTCTAGGTGTGGTCCCCTATCAATTAGATGACATATTTAGTGTTTCCAATAGGGATCATAGAGTCCCCCATCTATGATGTATGAGATATCCTATCTAAGTATCAAGATCTTTTGAGTGACAACCTTAATTTCATCATGGAAAGTCTCGATGAGTCTGTCCACTTAGTTGTATTCCACCTAGGATGGTGGGGTAGTTCCTTTAGTTTAGTGATACCTGATGGAGTGTGATCTCTTGGATGAGTGACATTTGGGATCACTACTGGAAAATTGCCCTATACCCACAGTTCAAAACCGTGGGTATAGCCCCCAAAACCGTGGGTATAGGCTATACCCACGGTTTTGGGAACCGCGGGCTGGAATGGCGTCGGGATAGGGGGGTCACCCTATACCCACGGTTTGGACAAACTGTGGGGATAGGTTTGTGGCAGCGTGGCAAGTGGGTGGCCACGCTGGCAATGCATTGACCCCACGGTTTGAGAACCGTGGGGATTTAATTTTCAAAAAATTGAGCCCGCTGGGTGTTGAACCCAGGCCTCGCACAGCGCCGGCCGAAATTACAACACCCTCATACCACCCAAGCCATGAATTCAATTCGTTATTTATACATATATCAGCGTATATATATTAATATAGATTATTTTATTTAAAAATGCAGGTGCGGAGATTCGAACCCGCGCTGGACTGGAGACCATGTAGCGCACTGCTGCATCGAACCAACTGAGCTATATTTTATATTTGTTATTTACACACATATCATCGTATATATATTAATATTGAGTATTTAATTTTAAAATAATCTGGCAAGAATCGAACCTGCACTTAACTACAGATCCCCGACGGCAGTGCTGCATCTAACCAACCGAGCTACCGAAACTTTGAATATTTTTATTCGTATAAATCTATATATATTAATCATAGCCATGTTCCCGCCAATGTTTTTTTCGTTGTCCCGCGTAATTTTGGTTCCCGCCTTATGGTGGCAAAGCTATACCCACGGTTCTCTAAAACCGTGGGTATAGGTCTTCCAAGAAAAAACCGCAATACCCACGGTTTTGAAGAACCGTGGGTATAAGTCATCCGAAAAAACTCTATACCCACGGTTTGTCCAAAACCGTGGGTATAGGTCTTCAAAAAAAATCACCTATACCTACGGTTCTGCAGAACCGTGGGTATAGGTCTTCAAATATAATCTATACCCACGGTTTTGTCCAAAACCGTGGGTATAGGGATACCCTATACCCACGGTTTTTTGGAAAACCGTGGGTATAGGCCTGTTTTCCAGTAGTGGATGGAAGGGGTTTTCTCGATAGATTGATACCTCTCAAATTTTCCATCAGGGGTGGTAATGGAGTTTCCTATGGTGTGATATCTCTCATATGAGTCCCATCTATGATGGTAGATATCATGAATTGAATTCATTTATATAGACAATCCCTTTAAGCCTTGAGTAGAATCTTACATCTAGTAGTGAGGTTGGAAACACCTCATACATGAAGTCGATTTTGAGTATATCTAGGTCATTCGAGGGATTCCTTGAGGTTTTTAGCATATATTGATTGAAACACCGTGTGGAGATGAGATGAGTAGTCATGATTAGTCGATGGGTGTGTTCTATCAAGGTTATTACACCTATGATAGTGGGGACATACCATCCATTTAGTGATAAATGATTTTGTGGGATCCCTTGTATGAGTTCTATAAGGGGTGGAAAAGTTGTTCCTAATGGAGTGAGATCTCCGGGATGTAACAACACCAACCCCAGTAGCCCAGTTTTAATGGTTATTTTATTATAATGGAATAGATACAAGATATAACATCAGTAATGATCAATAATTTTAGTAGACTTGAAGAACTTTATATTTACATGGTTCCCTTAGTACATTGGTAATTAATTATAGAACATAAAAATGAAAATAAACTACTTCTTTGACACTTACTCAAAAATTCATCTTCATCACCTGGGGAAGGAAATCAAATAAATGGGTGAGGTCAAATTATCAATATGGGTTACATAAAGAAGGATCATGAATCAATTATAAGTGATGTATCATCGATAAGGAATAATCAATATGGAAAGGTAAGGAATTGAACCAAATATCACATTTAATCAATAAAATGATAATGAAAATATATCCATAGATTTTTTTCATAGTGAATGTCTCATGGACAGTAATAATTGAATAGTGAATGAAAAAAAAATTTAATTACTAGAAATTACATATCTCTAACATGAACCACCCCCATCATGACCTTTCATAATATTTTTTAATTCTCTACGTATAAACACAATGGATTCTACTTGGAAACAAATTGGAAGGGTTTGTCTCAAAAAAATTTGTCCCATGAGACCTATTGATGCATCAAGGGGATACATAATGTCTGACCCCACCCTTCACGATATGTCCAATGAATTATTCATAAATTAATTTAATTCATGAACTAAATTTCTTATAAAAATATCCATATTGAGTAGAGGGTACATATTTATCAATATTTCCCAAGTTATAATAACATTCAAAGTAAACCCCATATGTAAATATGGTATACGGTCTATACAATAATCATACCCATGATTCAGGAAATATAGATATTTAATGAAATATTAAATGATTCATAATAATAATTAAAAGGGGTCTGTATATACACCATAGAAAATAATAAGTGCATAACATCAAAAATATACCTCAATTAAAGAAAATTTAGACAAAGTCTCTTACAATGATCATATAATTAATCAATTGAAGAGGTTTTGTGTATTAACTATTGAAACACAAGAAAATTAGAAATATAACATAAGATAATAAAAATTCATTTTATTCATATCCTTATCATTACATAATCAATGAAAAATATGTTTAACCCAATGAATGAAAAATGAGTTAATCAATCACTTACCTATTTGTAATCAGTCAAACTATATGCCCCGTAAAATTAATAATAATCAACTAAAACATTGAATACCATGAATATGAATATATTCATGGTATGTTATATCCAAGAGTAATTATGTAAACCCCACAACTGAAACAAGTTTTGAATAAGAAATATATCTTATAAAAGTAAAAGTGAGATATGAAAACCCTCACCTTATGTTCGAAAGCGTTTTTCACTTGTATTTAATGTCCTAGATTATCAAATTGGATTAATAAATTACATAATTAATAACCTATTAAACATATATTTAATTGATTTTAATTTTTTTAGGTTCATTTATAGTTAGTTTTATGAGTTATAATGTTTAATTTCATTATTCTGAGAGTGTTTGTTTCATGGTTTTATGGGTGGTTCCCTGTATATAATTATGAGAGTTCTTGTCAAATAGAAACAAAACTCCATAACTGAATTTATTTAGTATTAATGTACTTACAGGTTCTTAAATGGCCGGATATATTATTTGGTTATATTGTAACACCCGTAGGTTTTTGTTAAATAATTTATTTAAATAATTTTTGTTTTTTAATAGCTTGATTTACAAGCAATCATGAGTTTAAATGAACTGCAAGATTCCCTTATTATAAAATTAATATTTTATCCTAGTCGTTAGGTTAGGAGGAATAATTTTAACTATCTTATGAAAATGCATTTTGATTTCATTAGATATCAATTAATAAAAAAATATATAAATCAATATTTGTATTTTTTATTTAATTACTTTTATTAATGAAATTGATGAGATATATATGTGTTATACACTTAATAAAATATGTTTGATATTCATCCAATGGATATTTTAGTCATATGGTATGAATAAAACACTATTTGATGTATAAAAACCTTCTTTGGATGATTTATTTTACACCTATGAATGAAGAACCCCATTCAAATTAACATTTTGACACCTTAGTAATTCTTATTTTAGAACAGAAACATTTAATTTTCATGTGGGATATAATAATTTACTTTGGGTGAATTTATGATATTTTTCTGATAACTTTCATGTTTTGATGAATAATAAGAATATGGTAAATTTAATTGAAAATTACATTTTTAATTGAAATGATTTATATAGTTAAATTATATAACATAATGGTTTAAAGTATAAATAAAATAAATTTTTTCCATTTAATATAATCTTGGTCATTGGAATTAATTTTACATTAAATTCATATGTAAAAACATTTCAATCTTTTCTCATATTTTCTCTTTAAAAAACAAGTTTTCTCATTATAATAATTGGATTAATTTTAAATCAATTACTGCAACTTCTATGTTATTAATTATGAAAAATGGATTCCATATTTGGAATTAGTATTTCCAAATTATGTTAATACTCTACTTTTATTTTTGTGCTTTATAGAATAGTGGCATTTGAAATTATTTTTAATACCACGGTTAAAGATAAATCAGGTAATTAAAGGTAAAAAAATATTACAAAATAAACTTAACACCTATAAAAATCCCATTAGATGACTAAATTCAACCCTTATCGCCTATTTTTTGAAATGGAATCACTTTATGGCCACATACCTATGAATATGAATTCAATGTAATAAAAACTAATGAATGTTACAAAATGTCACAATCACATTTTATATAAGTATATTAATTTTAATAGTTGGATAAAAAAGATAATATTTACTATATATAGTCTATGGAATGATAAAAGAATTACCTATATCATATAAATTTATTTATAATTTTTAGAGGTTAAAAATTACCAATTATGATAACACAATAGTGATGTAAAGATTATTTTATTAATTGAAATATCAAATAAATGGTTAAAAAATATTAAAAGATAAATAATATGAACTAATTAATATTCTCCACCAATTTTATATTTTTCTATGACATATTATGAGTGTATCGAATATTATGGTTCAAATTTATCTTCTGTTTGGTTTTTTTAAATTCAAATAAATGAATCTGGTCACAATTGAAACTATCAATATTTCGTAAAAATAAAAAAATATTAAAATATTTAAAAATCATAAAAATATTTAAAAATAATAAGGTGATAATTATAAGATATAAAATTTCATAAAATATCCACTTATTGTCAATAAACCCCGTATAAGTAAATATTTATAACCATTAAATATTTAGAATATTATTACCACAATTAAAATTAAATAGAATAACTCAGGGTTAATTATAACGATATGGTTTAACATTAAAAAATAACATGTGAAAAATTTATTGTTAAATGATATTACAACCCTATATAATATCATCTTCTAAATTGGTATATTTTGGTGTTTTTTGGGAAGGTCTTGATTTTATTATAAATTAATATTTATGGAGATTCCAAAAGTTCCCCTCACCTTAGTTATAAAATTGCACCTCCACCCTCACCTCTTTGCTCCATTTTTATCCTTAAATCTTGTCAAAAACCAAAAATATTTCCTTATAAAATTCCCTATTTTAATTATAGAGGTTCTTTTCATCATAAAATATCAACTCTAGATCTTTAAAAAGAGATTTAGAGGAAGCACGTCAATGAAGAGGTAATCTCTTCTACCAATTATTTCAAACTTCTTTATTGTTATACATTCTCATAATTATTTTTTTATAAATTAATAAAATAAGTATCACTAATATACTGATATGTTATTATAAATATGAAACAGCCATATTTCATATTCTATCCATCCTATGAAAAACAAAATCACTGCGCATGTGTACGTATGGGTTACCGTCTCCACATCATGGTGTAATCTATTTTTCACCACCACCTTACTTGGTTGGGTATAATTATGGAAATAATAACTACATATGATTATCATAACATGATACTAATTATGAAATAAAATACACCATTCAATTCAATATCATTCAATAATTTTGGGAATTATATCATCACTCTTGTATACATAAGACCTACCATATCCACGATGTGATGTGATTCATTCTACATGATCTTTATTAAACCATGATTATATACATGAATTGAATGAATAAATATGATATATATTATTCTAATATCATTTTTTAAATTATATTACTATAAACTAAATATAGAAATATGATGTTACCTGATAGAACATGGTTAAGAACATAAAGTTATTAATACCTGATTAACAAGTAACAATGAAATTTTAGTAACAAAGAGATGAAAATTTGATCATAAATGATATAATAAAATTTATTATGATACTATAATAAATCTGTAACATTTTTTAAATCATTATACAGGATATTCATATACATATGAAGGATATCTGACCTAATCTAAGGGATAACTTTGAAAATCATGTTTTTTTATCTGAGATTGTTTATTCGTAAGTATTTACAAGGGTATATTTATTATCCAAGTATATGTTTTCTAAAAATGTTTTCATAAAATATTAATTATTCTTCTATTTATGATTAAATTCATTTTACCCTTTTTTTCTTTTACTATATGGTATGAAAAGAATATTTCTTTCATTTTTCATACGAGGTACCTTTTGAATTTCCCAGCAAAAGTACGAGAAGAATGTTTTTTTAACGTGTACGACATGAACGGATTTTTATGCTTTTATAATTCCTTATTTTCCTGAATCATACCCTATAAGATTAAAATCATATCTTTACATAAAATAGTTTCTTTTAATATTTGGTGGTGTTTTGGGGAAGGAAAATGTTTTTGAAGAAGAAAATATATTTTTCTCAGGAATAAATTTCAAGTGTTTTCTCTAAATTATATTCCATATAAGATGAAACTTTTTAAATTGGGTTATATTTCTATCCCTGTTATTAATATGATTTTATTTTTTTATGATGGAATGTTATTTATGAAATCCATTTGTTCTATATCAATTATAATGGAATAATGTTTAAGAAACCCATTTTATTTCATGGGTTATGTATTGGTCAATGTTTTTATGTTTTTGTGGGACATGTAAGAACAGTTTCATTTTGAGATGGGTGGGACCTCTATCTACCTCCAATGAAATGGGTAAATACTTATATCTCAGGATATTGATATTACTGGAAAAAAAATTAAACCGTGTTCAGAAGTATAGGTTTGGAATGAGGATTTAACTTGGTTTAGTAATTGATTTTTTCTTCTATAATGGTCTTGGAAATCATCATTGACTAATATGAAATGATTTTCAATTATTATGTTGGTATGACAAAAAATTTTAGGTATTATTGTATGACTATTTGGATTACATTTCACTTTTATTATTTATCCCATGACATGATATTCTGATCTTTTTATGTAGGATAAGAATTCCAAATGTTATGTTATTATGATTATGATATGATTTATATTCCCCTGGTTTACCCTTACTGATCATTTGATATCACCCTTTAATATGTTTCTTTTCAACAGGTCATTAAGAAGGGTATTAAGTAATATATTTAAAAAAGGAATATACTTTTTAAGAAATAAGACAGAGACAATATATATGTTTTATGACCCAGTTGTTTATGTTTCCTAGTTTCTAAAGACACTAAACCTATTTGTTCCTAGAATGGTTTTTGTTATGTTATGTAATTAATATTCTTCAATGTTGAAGTAATATCTATATGTAATGTATGGTCTGTTATATTTTATATCAGATCAACTATATAATTAACCTTTGGAACCTAGGATGAGAAAGCCTTAATAAAAACCTTATGGATATGTCTAAGTATAATATAAAAACCTAGTGTTTTAGAAATGACCATGAATATCCTATCATAAAACCTAAGGTGTCCAAAATTGAAATTTTATTCTTGATTATGCAGTTTACCTATTATTATTAGTGTTACTCAAACTATTCTTTTTGTTTTTAGTAAATGGTTGGAACCCAATAGAACTACATAATTTTGAATGATATGGGAAATGAAATGATTATACCATTAACCAAAAAATGTTATGGGACTTGGAAGACAAAATCTTGTATCCATGCTCACACAACTTTCTCAAGATATGAAACATTCCAGACTTCCAAATGATCCAATTAGGGAGAAAAATTCTATTTAATCGTTCATGAAGCAGTGTCTAGCATCATTCAGTGGGTCTTCTGATCCATTAGTCGAAGAACAATGGATCAGTACCACTAAAAAGATATTTTCAGTTCTACAATGTTATTAACATGATATAGTCATCTTAGTTTTATATCGTTTGGAAGGTGAAGTTGATCAATGGTGGAATCTTATCAAGAATAATAGGTAAAGTGATGAAATTGTGTCCATTGAATGGGATGAGTTCAAGAAATTATTTTCCAATAAGTAATTTCCTCATATTCATTAAATAAATATGCAGGAGTTCCTTAAAATTAAGAAAAAGGATTATGAATCTATTGGTAGATACATATAAAATTTCAAAATACTTGTAAGGTACGATTCTAGATTTATTATCCTACTAGAGAGTAAAATTGATCGATTCTTTAGTGGCTTAAAACTAAGTATCCAAATCACATTACCTATAAGGGACATCAACAGCAACAATGAAATTTTTTGATGTGCTCTTAAGGATGAGATGGATATTAAATTAAGATATCAGTCATATGGGTTTGATAAAAAGTGAAAACTAGAATTCAATGCAAAATCTAAATACCACACTTAAAAGAAGATGATTTTTCCCTTACGCTCAATGTGTGGAAAGAAACATGGAGGGTATTGTATTAAAGGTAATAGTAAATGTTTTAAGTGTGGAAAAGAAGTTCATTAGGAAGTTGAATGCAGAATTGAATGGAAAAATATGTCTAATGATGTGAACAAAGAAAATGCTACATATAATTCATGTCAAAAACTTCAATGTTACAAGTTCAAGGAAATAGGAAATTATGACTATAAAATCCCTAATCCAAGTGTTATTGATGATGATCAATTTTAATAAAATCTTAAGGCCAAAGAAAAAAAAGGAAAGCCACATGAAATCACTATCGGCAATGTGGATAATGATAATGAAGTGGTGAAAGGTAGACATATCATCCACTCTAATGTTGAAAATGTTTTCTTTTATTCTGTATCCAAGAAAAAAAATTTTCTAAAGATATTTCTAAGGGTATCGATGTATTTCCTCAATAATTAGATGTTGAGTTAGTAGTGACAACTCATAATGGCATAACTACCACATCAAAAGTTTATAATTATTCTCCAGTTGAAGTTTGTGGGAAATTGCTTCCAAAAAATATTTTTATCCTTCCTATAGTGGAATATGATGTGATTCTTAGCGTGGATTATCTTTCACTACATGGATCTCATATAAATTTCCAAGGAAAGTCACATTTCATATTCTAAATCAATATATGATCATTTATCTATGCAATGATGAATATAAGCTTCTAGTATAAATTTCTTCAATCTTATGTGTCTTCATTCCTAAAAATTAAGGTTATTTTAGTCAATTTTTTTGGGTAGAAGATCATGATTAATAATTATTACATTGTATGGTATTTTAATGATATCTTTATATAGGGATTTCTAGGTCATCCACCAAATCAGGAAGTTGAATTTTCCATAGAACTCATATTGGGTGGTATGCCTATTTCAAAGACACTTTATAGAATAGCCCCAATTGAGTTGCAGGAATTGAAGAAGCAAATATAGGAGAATATTGATAAGGGATTCATACTCCCTAGAGCATCACCTTGGGGAGAACCTATTATATTTATTATGAAGGAAGATGGATCAATGAGACTATTTATTGATTATCGAGATCATAAAAAGATCACTATCAAGAACAAATATATATTCCCCACATTGATGACTTATTTGACCAACTATGTGGAGTTCAATACTTTTCCCAGATTGATCTTCATTCATGATCTCATAAATTAAATGTCAAAAAAGAGGATATACCAAATATATCATTTGTACATGGTTTGACCACTATGAATTTATACAGATCCCTTTTGGTCTTGCTACTTCCCCTGCTATCACCATGTATCTAATGATTAGAGTGTTTAGAGAGTATCTTGATAAGATTATTGTAGTATTTATAGATGATATTCTTGTCTATTCAAGAGCAAGGAAGAACATAAATATCACTTGAGAATTGTAATGAAGACCCTGATAAAGGATACTCTTTATTCCAAATTTTCCATGAGTGAATTTTGGATTCAGAAAGTTTAATTTTTGTGACACATAATCTCATGATAGGGGATATCAGTGGATTGAGTAAAAATATAGGTTATTGAAAGATGGTCAAGACCAAAAATGATAATTGAGATCCAAATTTTTCTTGGTTCGGATGGATATTATTCACGTTTTGTGAGAGATTTTTCATGATTATCTAATCCACTAACCAAGATGACTTAGAAAATAGTTATGTTTGATTGGACTGAGGAATTTAAAAATAATTTCAAAGATCTAAATGGAAGGTTAGCTAGTGCACCTATGATCACACTACCTTGTAGTGGAAAAAGGTTTGTGATCTATAGTGATGAACCCAAGAAGTGGATAGGATGTGTTCTCATGAAAAATGATATGCTGATATCTATGCCTCATATTAGTAGAAAATTCATGAGAAAAATTACCCAACCCATGATTTGGAGTTAGTTGCGGTAATATTGGAATTATAGATATGGATTAATTGACTTTAGTGTGAAAGATGTGATATCTAAACAGATCCTAAAAGTGTAAAGTATATATTTTCACAAAATATGATAGGAATATGTGATAATGAAGATGGTTTAATTTGATTAAATATTATGACTTTTCAACACATTAACACCCTAGGAAAGAAAACAAGGTGAAAGATTATTTGAGTCAAAAGACCATGAAATCTTATCCATGATGAGGATCACAAAAGATCCAATATATATGGATTTTAAAAGAATGGACCTTGATATTTTAATAGAAGGGTAAAAATATAATCTTTCTCAGATGAATGTTCAACCATATATACAAGTGATGATTAATGAGGTGAAAAATAAATATGTAAAGTTACAAAAGAAGATGATAAATCTTCCTAAATTCAACCATGATTGTGATGAAATATTAATGCTTAGGAACCCAGTTTCTATTCCTCCAATACTAGAATTAAAGAAAGAGATATTGGATGATTCCCATAGTTCTTCATTCTCAATTCACCCTGGAAGCATAAATATGTACAGGAACCCGAAATAGTACTTCTGATGGGATGGTTTGAAAAGGTATGTTGGGGAATATGTCTCTCGATGCTTTGTTTTTAAGCAATTCAAGGTCAAGACACAGAAGTCTAAGGGCATGTAACAACCATTACCCATACCAGAAAGGAAATTGGAAAACATCACTATAGAATTTTTCATCATACTTCCCAAAACATCCGAAGGCAAAAATTCTATATAGGTTATATTTGATCTCCATACGAATTCGGCACACATTATTTCTATTAGAGAGGATTAATCTCTTGATCATCTTTCCAAGATATATGTAAAGGAAGTGGTATGATTTCATAGAGTACCACTTCCCATTATAACTATTCAGGATCTGAGGTTTACCTTGATGTTCTGGAAAGGTCTTCTACTTTCTCCGGATATTGATTTGAGTTTTAGCACTACTTATCATCCTCATATAGACGGTCAGTTTGAGTGGACTATTCAAACTCTAGAAGACATGTTGAGAGCTTTCAATATAGATTTCAATGATGTTTGGGATCAACAGCTACCATTAGTGGAATTTTCATACAATAATAGTTTTCAATCTATTATTAATATGTCTCCTTATGAAGCCCTCTTGGGAAAGAATTTCATAACTCTAACTTGTTGGGATGAACAATGAGAATGAAATCTATTTTGACTTAGTATTGTTGATGAAATGGAAGAAAAGGTCATATCTATTCAATAACACATAATAGCATCTCATAGATGACAAAAAAAATTGTTCACAACAAAATAAAAGACGTGGAGTTTGAAGTGGGTGGTGAGGGGTTCTAACAAATGTATCCCCTGAAGATAGTAATGAGATTTTTAAATAAGGTCAAGTTCAGCCCTAGGTATATCAGTCCTTTTTGAAATTTTGGATTGTGTTCGAAAGGTATCTTACCAATTGGAGATTCCACCGAGTCTCTATCAAGTTCCTGATGTGTTCTACGTCTCTCTCTTGAAAAAGTACATACCAAATCCTTCAAATATACTAAGCTCGGAATTCATACCGCTGGAGCAAGATATATATTATAAAGAACAACAGATTGAGATTATAGATTGTAGTGAAAAAGTTCTAAAAAACAAGACCACTCACCTGGTTAAAGTTTTATGGAGGAACCACCAATTTGACAAAGCTACATGGGAACTTGAGGATTTGATAATGGAGGGGCATCCTCATTTGTTTGTTTCCATGTGATGAATTTCAAGGGTGAAATTCAGTTTAATGGGGGTAGAATGTAACACTCTAATGATTTTTTAAAATATTTCCTTGAAATAATTTTTATTATCCATTAGTTTTACTTACACGCAATTATGTGTTTAAACAAACCATGATATTCCCTTATTAAAAAATTAATGTTATAACCTAGTCGTTAGGTTAATGTAAATAATTATAACTCAGTTCTGAAAATTCATTGTGAATTCAATGGATATCATTTATTTATAAAAAATATAAATCAATATTTGTATTTTTGAGTGATTACTTTTGGTAATGAAATTAAGGAGATATATTTGTGTTATATACATAATAAAATATTTTGTATATTCATCCAATCGAAATTTTTGTCATAGTGTATGAATAAACCCGTATTTGATATATAAAAACCTTTTTTTAATGTTTGATTTTACACCGTTGAATTGTAAACCCTTGTTAAATTAATATTTGGACACATTATTAATTTTTATATGACAAAAGAAAAATTTTATTTTAAATTGGGATATTAAATTTTAATTTGGTTGAATTTTTGATATTTTTCTGATAACTTTCATGTTTTGATGAATACTAAAAATCTGCTTAATATTAATTGAAAATAACTTTTTCTACCAAAATAATTTACAAAGTTAAATTATATTATTTAATGGTATAAAAGATTGAATATAATATATTTTTACCAACTAATATAATTTAGGTCATTGGAATTAATCTTACAATAATTTTATATGTATGAACATTTCAATCTTTTGCAATATTTTAACTTTTAAAACACGTTTTCTCATTTCAACAATGAGATTAATTTTAAATTAATTACTGAAACTTATATGATTTGAATTTTGACAAATGTATTCCATATTTATAATCCGTAGGTACAAATTATGTTAATAGTCTACTTTTATTTTTGGGATTTATGAATAGTGAATTTGGTAATTATTTTTATTATCATGGTTAATGGTAAATCGGATAATTATAGGTAAAAATAATATTATAAAATTACTTCAAAACCTATAAAATTCGTATTGGATGACTAAATTAGACCCTTATCGTCTATTTTAAGAAATATAATCACATTATGGCCATTTACCTGTGAATATGAAATGAATGTAACAAAAACTAATGAATGTGAAAAAATTTCACAGTCTAATTTTATATAAGTATATTAATTTTAGTATATGGATACATTCGAGATAATATATACTATATATAGGCTCTTAAAATATAATATAATTCCCCACATCATAGAAAATTATTAATAATTTTTATCGATTGTACAATTACAATTAATGATGAAACAATAGTGATGTAAGATTATTTTATTAATAGAAATAACAAATAAATTGATTTAAAAATATTAAAAGAAATATTATACGAACTAATTAATATTATCCATGATTTATCTAGGTTAATTTTACATTTTATGAGTGGATATAAAATTATGGTTCGAATTTTCTATTTTTGTGAGGTTTTTTAAAGTCAAATAAATGAATAGTGTCAAATTTGACACAATTGATATTTTATATAAATAACATTTTATTTAATTGTATAAAAAATATAAAAATATTTAAAAATTAAAAATCTATAATCATAGGATCTAAAATTTCTAAAAATATCCATTTATCATCAATTAACACCATATAATAAAATATTTATAACCATTAAATATTTATAATATTAATTCCACAATTAAAATTAAGTAGAATAACTTAGTGTCAATTAAAACGATATGGTTTAAATTGACAAAATAACTTTTCCAAAATTTATTTGTTGATGAAATTACAACCCTATCTCATCTAACCTTAGAAATTGCGACATTTGGGAGGTTTTTGGGAAGGTTCTCATTTTATTATAAATTATTATTTATGGACTTTCCAAAACTACCCCTCACCTAAATTATAAAAGGGAACCTCCTCCCTCACCTCTTCACTCTATTTTGAGACTTCAAGCTTAGACAAACCCTACCATTTATTCTTTTTAAATTCTCTAATTTTATTATAGAGGTTCTGGTCATCTTCAAAGACCAACTCTAGTGCTCAAAGAATATATTTAGTGGAAGCACGTCAAGGAAGAGGTAATCTCCTCTATCGATTGTTTCAAACTTATTTCTTCTTCTATTTCCTATTAATTATTTATTTCATTATAAATTAATAAAATAAGTATCACTAATATAATAATATGTTATTATAAATATGAAACAACCATATTTCACCATCTATCCATCCAACGAAAAATGAAATCACTGTGCATGCGTATGTATAGCTTACCGCCTCCACGTCGTGGTGTAATTTATTTTTCACCACCACCTTACTTATATGAGAATAATTATTTAAATAATAACTATATATGATTATTATAAGATGATACTAATTCTGAAATACCATTCACCGTCCACTTCAATACCCTTCAATAATTTTGGGAATGATATCATCACTCATGCATATATCCGACCTACCGTCTCCACAATGCGATGTGATTCATTCTACATGATCTTCATTAAATAATGATTATATAAATGAATTGAATTATTAAATAGGATATATATTACACTAATATAATTCTATAAATTATATAACTATACCCTAAAAATAGATATATGAACTTATCCGACAAAACATGCATAAGGACATAAAGCAGTTAATATAAAAATAATAAGTAACAACAAAATGTTACTAACAAACAGATGAAACTATGATCATAAATTTTATAATAAAAATTTTTTTTATTTGGGAATAAATAAGTAACATTATTTAAATCATTATATATGAGTTTCAGATACATAAAAAGGATATCAGACCTAAGGTATGGGATATCTTTGAAATTCTCATTTTTTTATCTGAGATTGTTTATTCTTAAGTATTTACTGGGGTATATTTATCATCCATGTCCATGTATTTTTAAAATGATTATAAAATGTTTACTATTATTCTATGTATGTTTAAATTAATTTTTAATCTATTTTTTTATTTACTACATGGTATGAAAGGAACCTTTCATTCATTTTTCATATGAGGTACTTTTTGACTTTTCTAGAAAAAGTATGAGAAGATTTTTTTTTGTAACTTGTACGGAATGAATAGATTTTTATGCTTTCATAATGCCTTATTTCCTGGAAGCTTACCCCAAAAAATTTCAAGGTTATTTTTACATATAATTATTTCTTCTATAATTATGTGTCATTTTGAAAAAGAACAATGTTTTTAAAGAATAAATGATATTTTCCTCAGGAATTAATTTCAAATATTTTATCAAAATTATTTTCCTTATAAGATAACAAAATTTAGATAGGGTTATATTTATATCCTTGTTATTAATATGATATGATTTTTTATGATGGAATTTTATTTATGAAATCCATTTGTTTTAAAACAATTATTATGGAATGATGTTTAAGAAACCCATTTTATTTTATGGGCTATGCTATAGTGTATGTTTTTTGTTTTTTATGGAACATGTAAGAATGGTTTAATTATGATATGGGTGGTACATATATCTCCCTCCAATTCATTGGGTAAATATTTATATCTCATGACATATACATGAATGGAATGAAAAGTAAATCTGGATTTGTAATACAGGGCTGGAACGAGGAGTGAACTCAATTCAGTAATGGACATGGACTACTATGATGCTCTGGGAAATGATCCTTGACTAATATGAAATTATTTTTTATGCTTATGTGTGTATGGAACTAAATTTAATGTCTTATTTAGTTCCAATTGTAATTACATTTCACTTTTATGATTTATCCCATTACATTATATTCTGATCTTTTATATGTAGGGTAAGATTTCCAAATGTTATGTTCTTATGATTATGATAGGAT
The DNA here is from genome assembly GCA_963277665.1 of Viscum album. Lineage (NCBI taxonomy): Eukaryota > Viridiplantae > Streptophyta > Magnoliopsida > Santalales > Viscaceae > Viscum > Viscum album. The sequence continues at coordinate 729,659,540 of OY728159.1, forward strand.
CGATATTTCCCTTATTTAAATTTAATTATAATTCGAGTTCACAAGTTTATATGTTTATTTTGAAAAGGTCCTGTAGAAGGTTATTATATAATATATGTCAAAAAGGAGACTAGTTTTGAATAAATAAGAGGGAGGCAATGTATATGTTTTATGAACTTGTTATTTATGTTTCCGATTTTCTAAAGACACTAAACCTATTCATTCCTAGCGTGGTTTATATTATGTTATGTAAAACATATTATTCATTTTTGAATTAATATAATCATGTAATGTATGTTTCTTTATATATATGCTATGAGTATGAATCATTAGAAAAAAAACATTGATAAAAACGGTTTAATTTATTTTTTGTAGCCATTTTATTTAATATTATGTTTATATGTTGGTTAAAGAGCATGATATGACTCATAATATGTATATTAAAATATTATTTAACCCTAAAAATGGTTTGATGTTCTATATTGAAGGCAATAATGGAAAAAAAAACTCATTGTTTGTGAATGTAGTGAACCGACACATCACAGACAATGTTTTCAATTTTTAAATAGATAGAGAATATTTTAGATTTGATGATGGATATTCCATTAGAACAAAAACAGTTATAGTATATATATGATACTTGAGTTACCCTTATACTTTTTATAGGGTATATGAGGAGATGATAATAAGAGAAAAGAAATTAAAAGTGAAAGAAGGAGGATTTTACCTCTTGAATATGGTCTCATTGAGAACCTCCTTAAGACACTTGGATTTGGTCTTTTGGTAAGACTAAAAGGTATCTTACATGGGTAAGAGAAATGGGAATGGAATTTAAAATAATTTAGACAATATTATAAGATTAGGTTTGATGGTAAAGGGTGGTGAGGGGTGGTATTTATTGGGGAGTACATGGGTGTTTTTAACTTTTTTATTCATTTGTTTATTATTTTTTCTCAAGACTATCAATACTGTTGATTAATATGAATAAGTACATAAATTAGTGCGTGTGAATTCTAAATAATGGGTTATTACATCATCCATATATCATCCATGACTCCAAAATTTATTTATTTAATTATAATTTGAAATACTCTAAATTATTGTATTTCACTATTCACCAAAAATCAACGATGTAGAAATATCCAAAAAAATCACCCAAATTTTTTTTTACATGTAGATTTTAAAAATGGATTCCATTTTATTAAAATAATTTTCTAAATATGAGAAAATTAATTTCGAATTAAAATCATTATTTATTCAAAAACAACTGATTTTAATATTATAACTGATTTTACAACACTTTGAAAAAGTAATTATGGTCCCATAAATTTATATTAGAATAATAATAAAATATATATTATTTAATTGATATATTTTATGAAAATTAATTTTATTTTAAATCCTTATTTTAAATATAAAATTGTAAATTAACACTCACATTTCACAAAAAAACAATACTTAATTTATCATTTAATAAAATTATTTACTTATTCTATAATATATATAGATATATCATTTTCAATTATTAGATACATAAATTATATATTATAATTTAATAGGATAGGTTATTATTCTAATATCCATATTACTATTCCAAATGGTCACATTACAATTCCAGATGTCATGTTAACATTTAATTGTATATCACAGTTCATTTAAACATACTGTTTCATGTAATGTAAGCAATCAAATAAATTTTACTTATTAAAGATGACAGATTCAATAAATGCTTGATTTTTTATATTCTTACATCCTTTAAAAATTTCATACTTGAAATTTTTCATGTATATTTCCTTCTAAATATATTAGGATGGTTCTTTTTCACAACATCCTCAGGTTCCCACATTGCATTTTTCATTTTATTGTTTCTCGAGAGAAATTTTACTAGTCGGGTCATCTAATTTCTCAATACCTACTCTCTAGTGTTAATAATCTCAATAGGAACTTTTTCATAAGACAAATCAGGTTCCAATACCATTGCTTTATAGGTGAGTACTTGTGTTCGATCTAGAATGTACTTTTTTAATAATGACATATGGAACACATCATGAACTTAGGAGAGGCTTGGCGGAATTACTAAGTTGTAAGTTATGACTCTAATTATTTCCAAATTTTCAAATGGTTCAATTTTCCTAGATCTCAGTTTCCACATTTTACCAAGCATTATGACACACTTCCATGAAGATACGTTAATAAAGACATGATCTCCCACCTAAAATTCCAAATACAATCTCTAATTGTCAGTATAACTCTATTCCAACATTGAGATTATTTAATTTGATCGTGAATAGTTTTTACATTTGTCATTGTGTCTTAAATAAGTTCTGGTACTATAATATTAGTCTCACTAACATCATCCCAACAAGTTGGAATACGGCATCTCTTTCCATATAATGCTTCATATGGTGCCATTTGAAAACCAGAATAGAAACTATTATTATACAAAAACTATATCAAAGGTAAATACTGATCCTGCATTCCTTGAATGTCAAGTTCACATTATCCCTAAATTTCTTCGAAAGTTATAGTAGACCCTTTAGACTATCTATTAGTTTTGGGATGATAAGAAGAACTCAAATGAAGCTTAGTATCCAAATCATTCTAAAGACAGTTCTATAATTTTTATGTAAATGGGGATCTATATCAGACCCAATCAATACATGTATATCATTAATTTTTAAAATTACATTAGTATAGAGTCTTTCTAGGTGCTCAATAGGATAATATTCTATTATAGGAATAAAATGTGCCAATTTTGTAAATCGGTCAACACTAACCCATATCGTATTATTCATTTTGGGGGTCTTTGGTTGTCCTATGATGAAGTCCATCATAATTTCATACCACTTACACATAGGAATAGGTATAGGTTGAATGACTTCTATAACACCCCAATCTTTCATGCTATGTTTCCCTTTGAATAATGCAATTGCTTGCATTGTACGCAACATCGAGATCCTAACACACTGTGACCTATCAAACCATCTGTTATGAATAGTAATACCCACTTTTTGAAATTTTATAAATTTTATTTGTCAAAATGGACTTCATTTTTCAATTCGCAATATCAAAATTATCATAAGGTGAATTTTTGGTTTTCTTCTGAAAACATTCAATTTTTGATGAATAGTGAAAAAGACTGTGTTATTGGTTAAAACCAAATGTTTTATTTGAATAATTATTTATTTTATTTAAATTTATTTTAGGTAAAAATATATACATAATAACTATATATGTTCAATTTAATTAATTGGAGTCATTTTATATTAATTTTATATATATATAAATTTTATCGAACTTTTTACCGTCTTTTACCCACCTCCTAGGAACATTTGAAAATATGCATGAAACGTAATTTTACTGCATATGTGAGTTTATTTCCAAAAATATGAGAGACATTGTTAACAATATTAAGTAAAATGTGGTTTTATAAGATAAAAATAATTTTTGGTGAATAGTAACTTTTTACTTTTATTTTTGACGGTTAAAAGTAAATAGGGTAATTAAGGGTAAAAATGATATTATAATTACCCTAAAACATGTCATAATTCTATTGGATAAGTTTTATTAGACCAAAAACAACCATAGGAATAAAATATGATCCCCTTTGGTCCACTTATATTATATTAGGACATTTATTAAAATTTTATTTAAAGAAGAGTTAAAAGAGTTAAATTCAATGTTTAATAACTAAATCATTTTTAATATAGGGTTATACATAAGATAAATTCGACTATAAATATTCATCCGAAAGATAAAAATATTTACTACATAATTTTATTTTATTTATAATTTTTAAAAATTATATAATTTAATTTATTTATGACCAAATGATGATGCAGTAATTAGCCTATTAATGAATGATTAAATAATTGATATTATAAATATCCAAATAAATGTAATTTGACACTTTTGATGAATTCTGATAATTTCCAAGGATAATATGACATTTTAGGGTTGTTTAACTAATTTTTTTTGAAGTAATCATTCTATTATAATTTTCACAAAAACCAAATACTAAATAGTGTCATAATTGACAAAATTGAGTTTTTAAAACAAATACTATATTATTAATTGATATAATATTATTAAAAAAATAATTATCATATAAATGACTTAGATAAGGATATATATGTTAATAATTAACCACACGGGGTTCTCTGGTCTTGTTATAGTATGTTTATTAACCATATAATATAAAAATACAAAGAGACGCGATAAATGTCTAACTATTTAACAAAGGGTTAAATCTATAAGATATGGTTAATATGGCGACCTAAAACTATCTAAGCCTATTGGTTGAGAGTTTTTCGACCCATTTACACATTATCCTCGAAATAATTCATTTTTTATCCATTAGAAACCGAAAATAAATTTATTATAAAATAATATTTTTAAGGTTTTCCTAAAGTGACCCTCACCTCTCTTATAAAAGTGTAATTCCCCTTATCTTAATTTCACACATCCAAATCCATTTTCTTCAGCCATACCTATCCCAAATATCCTATCAACTTTCCTCCCTTATTCTTATAGGCCTTTCTTTGGTCATAAATCCATCCTTAGGAGCCCTTTTGATTAAATTAAAAGGAAGAACCCGAAGAAGAGGTAAATATTTCATCACCTCTTTCAAGTTATTTTCTTCTTCCACTTACTCTTTATATGTTGTTTCTATTATAAAATAATATCTCCAGTATCTTATATATTCTATCCATCCTATAAATGGGAAAGTCACCATACGTCCGTACGTACGGCTTACCATCTCCACATTGTTGTGTAGTTTGTTATCCAAACACATCATTAATTTGGATGGGTATAATAATAAATATAACTGATGTAAATAATAAATATAACATGTTAATTATTCTATATATATGATATATCATCCAATTACATACTATTTCACCATTAATATAATGATATTGTCCCTGGTGCTTACGTATGGGTTATCATCCCCACGAACACGATGAGATTCATTCCACATCATAATCATTCAAGAATAATTTTCATGTTATGATTAAAAATATTGTTTATGAGCATAATATCATTATATATATGAATCAAATACATCCTACCCATATCAAGCATGGATTACGTAACCAACCATATAATAGAAAACGAATCAGTTAACACCCGAAACAATTGTACTACTAAAATATTATTAATAAAGCAATATTAGAGGATCATATATGATATCATATTTATGTATATGGTTCCTGTATAATTTAATAAAAAAATATTAACTATTATATATTAGGTTAACATACCATCTACTAAGGAAATGTATAAGGTAAGGGTTAATTTCACAATGTCTTTATTATCCAAGGTTTTTTTAACATAAGTATCTACTAGGACCTCTTTGTCATCCTCATCTGTGTTTTCTTAAAAATTCATTTCAAAACATTTTCAATATTTAAGAGACAATGTTATAAAGTCATTTATCACTTATTTGACCTTATATTTTTTTAAAGGAATCCTTCCTTCTTTTTCCAAACAAGGTACTTTCTGACCTTTTCGACAAAATTAAGGTAAGAATGTTTTTTTAACTTATATGGCGGGTGCAGATATTTTCCACCCTTATAAAATCGTTGAATCATCCCTTACAAGATTATAAGAATATTTCCAAAATTAATGTTTTCATTTATAATTACACTACTACAAAATTATTTCAAAATAGAATGAGATATTTCTCTCCAAAAGTTTTGATTTCATCTATGTCAACATTATTTGATGGATTTTAAACCTATTTGAAGTTGATTTATTTATGATACAAATATTCTATATTTTATTGAAGTTTTTGTGATATATTTGACTATTTATGTGTTATTTTTATACCATTCATGGTTTATGGGTAAATTATTGAAATTTTGTATGCTAGTTTTAATACAAATGTTTATGTTATATTTAATCCTTTTCATATAAGGAATTCATTGGACATAGTAAGTGACTGGTAGAGCCCGCTACAGTTCGTCGATGAATCGGTAGGTCTCATGAGAAAAACTAGTGTCTTGGAACAAGGCCTTGAAAAAATCATATTTGTCGTCCTGGCATAAGGCCTTGACAATGTGGTTATGATGTCTGGATTATGCATTCCATCATTATGAAAGGTGCTATTGATATTGCATGTGATTATTAGACTAGTAGAATATCCATGTGATTAAGTAAATCAAATTATTTTATTTTATCTCTTCAATATTATGATAAATTTTATATTTAAAAGGATTTTTTTTAAGCCTTATACATTTCCTTAAATGTTTATGCTTATTTATGAATGTTTCCGCTATATTGTTATCCTTACCGAGCATCTGAGCTCACCCCTTTAAATGGTTTAATTTTTCCAAGATGTGAAGAAGTATTTTATGGTTGACCTGCATGGATAGACTAAGGATATAACTGTGTTTAAAAATGAGAGAAAATGTTGTTGATGTTTTTATTTCATGATGTAATGTTAAAATAATAAATGTATCTAGTAATTCCAAGGCAACGAAACAGACCGGTCTTTCGATACATGATTCCTTATATCATGCCATTGTTATGTAATAATGCACCGACTCTGGGTTGCTGGGGTCAGGGAGTTACAGATGGTATCATAGGAAGTTTAGTACTAACCATGGAAACTAGATTTAGAAAAAACTCTTATTAGAGAACACAACCCTAAGATATACATTGAGGATTATTATAGAATAAATTCCTAAAATTTTCGTATTGTATAGATTTTGTCAGTTTTCAAAGAGATAAATCTATGTTTGGATACAAGTAGGTAGAGGTGGCTCTGGAACAAATGTACCTAGGGGTAAAACCTGAAAACACCGCTTTGAGCTAGACTCGAATGCGAACTGGTTCATGAAAACTGGCCTTGTTTCACTCTTGGTTACGATACTTCTAAGGGATATACTTAGGATAATTCTAATTTTCTTTTAAACCCATTATGAAGTGATTATGAGTATGCAATTCCTCAAAAAAAAACTTTTTATGATTATGGATTATATCCATAAAATGTTCAATTTCTGTTAACTATTTTACATGTTTAGAATTATGTAATGTGATTCATAAACTAATCTAGTGTATGCCATTGTTTAGAAATGGAACCTAGTTTAAGGAATGGAAACCATATCAACCCACATAAAACATGTAGATAATTCCCTCATACTCAAGATAATCATAGTGGAACTGGTGACACTATTGGTGTTGATCAGCTTATCACCATACTGGGACAACTCACTCATGTTATGAAGAATAACCATACCCATGTGGTGCACCCCAATCCACAATGCAGAGGATCAATGTTATACCTCTCCATGAGGCAATAATCACCAACATTCAATCAGAGTACAAATCCATTAGTAACTGAGTAATGGATAGATTCATCAGAGAAAATATTTCATGCTTTGGGGAGTAGTGAAAGGGAAAAAGTTGTCATAGTAGTTTATCACCTCACAGGAGATGCAGATCAATGGTGGTTATTAATCCAAAAAATAGAGGAAGATAAAAATGTATCGAACATGGAATGGAGGGAGTTTAAATATATTTTCTTATAAAAATACATTCATCGTGATCATCGAGCGTATATGGAAAGAAAATTTCTGAGTCTGAGGCAAATGGAGGATGAGAATGTCGTAAAGTATGAGGCTAACATTACAAGGATTTCAATGAATGTAACATTTATATACGTACCCCAAGGAGTAAGATTGATATATTCTTTAATGGGTTAAAACCATTTCTTCCTCAAGAATTAGTCTCACAATCCTTCTCATCGTACAAAGATATTGTCTCGTGCACTTTCAATACAGAAAAGGAATTCTCTCTGTCTTACGACTTTAATGCAAAGCAAGAGAATAATAGATCTACTGAGCACTCTATAAATGGTAATAAGGGTAAGAAGGCAAAATTTTAATATCCATCCTGCATTAAATATGGGAAGAATCACCCTGGTACTTTCCAAAAGGGAATGAGGGTCTCTTACAAGTGTAGTGAAAAGGCCACCAAGCTCGTGATTGAAAGGGGAAGAAAGAGGTTGTCAATGTTTAATGCTATAATTGTAGAGAAAAGGGGCATTATGAAAATGAATGTCTTAAGCGCTAAGGTAACATACCTCAGAAAAGTCCAAGGGAACATGTCCAAGCTTATGTGAACACTACTGTTGAGGTTGATGCTCTGAAAGACGTGGTGTCGGGTAATTTACTAGTTTCCTCAAGTTTAGCCAATGCTTTATTTGATTCTAGATCATCCCATTTTTTCATATCTTCCCAGTTTTATAAGAAAATTAGATTGTTTCAATTTGACATAACAAGGGAGTTATCAGTCAAAACACCTAAGGGAAGTATCATCGTAAGAAACTTTTGTGAATCTGTTCCCATTAGAGCATATAAATGTTCTTTATCTACTGATCTCATCATCATACCCATGATTGAATTTGATATAATACTTAGAATGGATTGGATTTCAGACCATGATGTGAAAATTTATTGTAAGAAGAATGAGCTAGAAATTTTTGATGATGATAAGAAGTACCATATCTTTAGAGAAAAAAAGACACCACCTGATTTTTTATCTATATCCACCCCCAGAAGCTCTACTAAATTAAATTATTGGGTAACAATAGAATGAAATAATTATGTGTAACAACCCGATATTTTATGATAAGTATTCTTTTTATTTTATTTGATGTCATGTGTTTTATTCTACAAAAATATTATCTTGTGCTATATGCCACACTGTATTAGCATAAAGTATACACAACACGATTCTTAGATTGTGTAACACACAATTTCAAGTTCTTTTTATAATAGTCATTCTACGCAACATTGAGTGTGTATATATATATATATTAAATGTATAAATGAAATATGGTTGGATTATATTATAAGAAATAATAAAGGATTATTTCACAACACGCATATAACGACCAATACTTTACATACATTGTTAATACTTCAAAATTGAAGCATACATATTAGAACATATAACAAAACCACGAAAGGACCGTATAGGTATAGTGTCTTTAGAAACTGGGAAACATAAACAACTGGTTCATAAAGCATCTACATTGTCTCCCATTTATTTCATCATATCTATAGTCCCTTTTGGAATATCTTACTTAATAACCTTCTTCCTGACCTGGGGAAAAAAACATATGAAAGGGTGAGCTCAAATGCTCAGTAAAGGTAAACAAAAGAAATATCAATCACATCATATTCATAAGAACATAACTTTGGGAAATCTTAACCTTCAAAAAGAGCATAATTTCATAACATGGGATAAATCATAGTAGTGAAATGAAATCCCAATAATCATAACTTAAAACATGAAACTTTGTGGCATACACACATAATCCTAGAGAATCATTTCTTATTAGTCAAGACTCGTTGCCAAGACTATCTTAGTGGGCAAAATCCATTTCTAAACCGAGTTCACTCCTCGTTTCAGTCCTGTTTCACTGAACCGGTATAACCTATCGTTCCAGCCATGTCTATCTCATGAGATATAAAATCTTTCCCAATGCATTAGAGGGAGATATAGGTCCCACCCATCTCATAATGATACCATTCTAATGTCTGCCACAAAATCATAAACCATACATCATAGCATAACCCATGTAATAAAAATGGGATTCTTAAACAACATGACATCATAAAACAATTCATATAAGATAAAGGAATTCATAAAAATATTTCCATTACAACATAATCAAATCCATGTAATAATAGGGATAGAAACAGAACCCTTTATTATCTTAGATGAAAAATAATTTTGATAAAACACTTGAACTCCATTCTTGAGGAAAATATACTTTCTACTTCAAAAACATTTTCCTTTCTTAACATATCTTACAATTTTAAACTAAAAGAAGTTTATTAAAAATAAACATGAAAACTTGTAAAGGAAGCTTCTTGGAAATAATGTTTTAAAAATCCATTCATGCCGTATAAGTTAAAAAAACATTCTTCTCGTACTTTTGTCGGAAAAGTCAAAAAAGTACCTCGTACGAAAAATGACAAAATATTCCTTTCATATCTTTTAATAAAAACTCACCGAAGGGTAAAATAGGATTTAAACAATTGTAGGTTGATGGAAATAATATTACATATTTAGGAAACATGGATGTGGATGATAAAATACACCCCAGTAAATACTAATGTATAAACAATCTCGGATAAAAATGAGATTGTGATATTTCCCTTACCTTAGGTCTGTTTTGCTTCGTAAGTGTCCGAACCTCCTGTATAATGATTTAAATGATGTTATTGACTTATTACAGAATCAAACTTATTTTTATGATATCATATATGGTCATTTTATTAGCTTCTTAGTAGTAATATTTCATTGCTACTTGTTATTCGGGTGTTTATAACTTTTTGTTCTTATGCGTGTTTTGTCGAATAAATTATTATTCTTATATTTAGGTTATAGATACCTAATTTCTAGAATGGTATTAGTGTAATATATATCATATTCATTAATTCAATTCATTTATATAATCATTATGAAATGAAGATCGTGTACAACGAGTCACATCACATCGTGGAGACGGTATTCCGTGCGTACGCACGAGTGATGATATCGTTCCTATGATTGTGGAATTGTATTGGAGTGTATGTATACTATTTTAGAATCAGTATCACTTTATAATAGTCATATATAGTCATTATTTACACCATTATACCCATCCAAGTAAGGTGGTGGTGGAAAATAGATTACACCATGGCGTGGAGACGGTATTCCATACGTACGCACGCGTGGTGATTTCTTTTTCCGTAGGATGGATAGATGGTGAAATTGGGTAGTTTAATACTTATAATAACATATAAGTATATGAGTGATACTGATGTTATTACTTCATAATGAAACAACTAAAGAAGAAGAAGTGGAAGAAGAAATAAAGATGAAAGAATCGGTAACGGACATTACCTCTTCTTTGAAGTGCTTCTTTGAGACCTTCTTTTAGGGAACTAAAATTGGTCTTTGAAGAAGACCAGGACCTCTAGGATGTCTATAAGGAAGTGGAGAGGAGGAATTGGTAGGGTTTGTCCGAGCTTGAAGGCTCAAAGTGGTGTGATGAAGAGGGGGAGTAGGTGCCCTTTTATAAGGGGGGAGAGGGGCACCTTTGGGAAAACTAAAAATATTATTTTATTATAAAGTCAAGTTCGGTTTTAAATAGCTCCAAATTGATATATTTCGAAGCTAAGGTGGGTATGGCTCAAAATCCTCTCATCCAATAGAATTTATACAAGTTTAGGTTCCTATTTTAACCTTATCATTTAGATTTAACATTAAGTTAAATAAGTTTACTTTTACCGTGTCTTCTTGTGTTCTTATACTATAAGGTTAATAAACTTACTATAAGAAGCCAAACGAACCCCAAGTTGTTTATTATTAATATATATAAACTTATCTAAGTAATTTGGCCGAAACTTATATTTTTAGGAATAAAATAAAAATTACTAATATAATATTTGTTTTAAAAACTATTTTATGTCAATTTTGACAATATTTAGTAATTTATTTTCGAGAAACTCATAATAGAATTATTAGTTCTAAAAAATTAATTAAATCAATACTAACATGTCATATTAACCTAGAAAATTAGTGGAATTCATAAAAAGTCTCAAATTACATTTATTTTGGTGTTTATAACATTAATTTTGTCAATATTTCATTAATAAGATAATTACTGCATCATCTTTGTGTCATAAATAAATTAAATTATTTAATGTCTAAAAAATAAAAATAAAATACCATTATGTAGGAAATATTTTTATATTTCTAATGAATATCTATATTCTAATTTATCGTATGTATAACCCCATATTAAAAATTATCTACTTATTAAACTTTGATTTTAACTATTTTAACCCTTCTTTAAATAAATTAATAATAAATGTCCTAATCTAATCCAAGTGGGCCTAAATGATCATATTTGATTCCTAAGTTAGTTTTTGGTCGAATTACACTTATCCAATAGAATTAGGACATATGTTAGGGTAATAATAATATCATATTTACCTTTAATTACCCTATTTACTTTTAACCGTGGTAAAAAAAAGTAAAAAGTTACTATTTACCAAAAAATTATTTTCACCTCATTGAACCACATTTTACTTACTGACATCAGCCGTGTCTCTCGGATTTTTGAAATTCCACTCACAGAAGCGGTAAAATTAAGTTTTATTAAAAATTCAGTTTTTTAACTACCACTTAGTTGTTTCACTATTCATCAAAAATTGAAAGTTTTCAGAAAAATACCAAAATTTCACCCTAGGCTAATTTCGATATTCCGAATCCAAAAATGAAGTCCATTTTGAAAAAAAAATTATAAAATTTCAAAAAGTGGTTATTACTATTCCTAACGGCTAGTTTTAATTATATTTTAATAGCATATCATTGTTTAGTGAAACTCGGTATTGCGTACGACGCAAGCTATCGAGGAAGGTTGCGATTTTGTGTAAATCAAGACAAGAAAGTGTTGTGTAGAAAAGGATTCCTTTGATGATTTATATAACATAAAAGTCTCGGGTGTTACATTCTACCCCCCTTAAAATGAATTTTGCCCTCGAAATTCATCACTTTGTAACAAACAGATGAGGATACCTCTCCCTCATCATATCCTCAAGCTCCCATGTAGCTTCTTCTAATTGGTGGTTCCTCCATAAAACTTTCACCAATCGAGTGGTCTTGTTTCGTAGGAATTTTTCACTACGATCCAGAATCTCTATCGGTTGTTCTTCATAAGAAAGATCCTGCTCCAGCGGTGCAACTTATGAGCTGAGTACATGTGAAGGATCAGGTATGTACTTTCTCATGAGAGATACATGGAACACATCGTGAACTTGAGAGACATTCGGTGGAGGCGCCAATCGGTAAGCTACCTTCCCAACACGATCCAGTATTTCGAAAGGACCGATATATCTAGGGCTCAACTTCCCATTCTTTCCAAATCTCATGACCCTCTTCCAGGGAGATATTCGTAAGAACACTTTATCACCCACTTCAAACTCTAGGTCTTTTCTTCGGTTGTCGGCATAACTTTTCTGTCGACTCTGAGCTACTCTTATGTGTTGTTGAATAGATCTGAACTTTTCTGCCATTTCATCAATGAGATCGGGTCCTAATAACTTTCTTTCCCCAACTTCATCCCAGCAAGTTGGAGTCCTGCATTTCTTTCCATAGAGAGATTTATAAGGATCCATCTGAATACTGGAGTGAAAGCTATTATTATAAGAAAATTCCACAAAAGGTAGGTGTTGATCCCAACCACCTTTGAAATCCATAGAGCAAGCTCTCAACATATCTTCTAGAGTTTGAATTGTTCTCTCAGACTGACCATCTGTCTGAGGATGATAAGCAGTGCTGAAACTCAACTCTGTATCCAGAGTATGTTGAAGACTTCGCCAGAACTTCGAGGTAAATCTTGGATCCCAATCAGATATAATAGAAAGTGGTACTCCATGCAATCTTACCACTTCCTTTACATATATCCTGGAAAGATGATCCAGAGAGAAATCCTCTCTAATAGCAATTAAGTGTGCAGACTTTGTAAGACGATCAACTATGACCCAGATAGCATTATTGCCTTTGGATGTTTTAGGAAGTCCTGTGACAAAGTCCATAGTGATGTTTTCCCATTTCCATTCGGGTATGGGTAATGGTTGTAACATCCCCTTAGACTTCTGTCTCTCAGCTTTAACATGTTGAAAAACCAAGCATCGAGAGACATATTCAACAACATCTCTTTTCATTCCATCCCACCAGATTTACTCTTTCAGGTCCCTATACATATTCGTGCTTCCAGGATGAATAGAGAATGAAGAACTATGAGCCTCATCCAGCAGCTCCTTCTTTAATTCGAGGATGGGAGGAACACAAACCCGATTCCTGAACTTTATTATCCCATCACAATCAAGGTTGAATTCAGGAACATTTATCACCTTCTTTTGTAACTCGACATCTTCTTTTTGTGCCTCTTTAATCTTCACAGGTATAGATGGTTGAACATTCATTTGAGAAAGATAATATTTTTCCCCTTCCATTATAATTCCAAGATCCATCCTTTGTAAATCCATAAATATTGGATCTTTTGTGATCCACATCATGGATAAACTGGAATGGTCTTGTTGACTTAATGCATCTACCACCTTGTTTGTTTCCCAAGGTGGTAATGGATTGAGCAGTCATAATCCTTAATCAGCTCCAACCATCTTCTTTGACGCATATTCAGCTCCTTTTGTGTGAAAATATACTTTAAACTTTTATGATCAGTATAAATATCACACCTTTCACCATAATGATAATGCCTCTAAATCATTAATGCAAGGATTACCACAGCTAACTCCAAATAATGTGTTGGGTAATCTTGCTCATGGATTTTCAACTGTCGTGAGTCATAAGCTATCACCATATCAATTTGCAAAAGAACACACCCCAATCCCTTCTTGGATGCATTACTATAAATCACAAACCATTCTCCACTACAAGGCAGTGTGAGAACAGGTGCACTGGATAACCTTCTTTTCAACTCCTTGAAATTCTCTACACATTTCTCCGTCCAAACAAACTTAACTCCTTTCCGAGTCAACTTGGTGAGTGGATTTGATAATCATGAAAAATCATTCACAAAACGTCGATAATATCCATCCAAACCAAGAAAACTTCGGATCTCAATTACTGTTGTTGGTCTCGCCCATATTTCGATAACCTCTGTTTTTGCTGGATCCACAGATATCCCCTCTTTTGAGATTATGTGACCCAAAAATGCAACTTTTTGAAGCCAAAATTCACACTTGCTAAATTTGTCATAAAGCTTCTCCTTTCTCTGGGTCTTCAATATAATTCTCAAGTGATCTTCATGTTCTTCCTTGCTCTTTGAATAGACAAGAATATCATCTATAAAGACTACCACAAATTGATCAAGATAGTCTCTAAAGACTCTATTCATCAGATCCATGAAGATAGAAGGGGCATTAGTAAGACCAAATGGCATCACTATAAATTCATAGTGTCCATACCTTGTACGGAAAGCCGTCTTTGGTATATCCTCCCTTTTGACCCTTAATTTATGATACCCTGAATGAAGATCAATCTTGGAAAAGTATTAAGCTCCACGTAGTTGGTCAAATAAGTCATCAATGCTTGGGAGAGGATTTTTGTTCTTGATAGTGATCTTGTTAAGTTCTCGATAATCAATGCAGAGTCTCATTGATCCATCTTTCTTCTTAACAAATAGAACTGGTGCTCCCCAAGGTGACAGACTAGGGAATATGAATCCCTTATCAAGATTCCCTTGGAGTTGCTTCTTCAATTCCTGCAACTCAATTGGGGCCATTCTATAAGGGTATTTGAAATAGGAAAAGCACCCGGTACGAGTTCTATTGAAAACTCAACTTCACGATTTGGTGGAAGACCCAGTAATTCCTCCGGAAAGACATAATCAAACTTTCGTACAATGGGCATATTCTAATTCGTGAGTTTCTCACCAACCATTTGAGATAAATAACCTTCATTTAGTGGAATCAAGACCCACAATGTAGAAGGAATTTCCACTGGAAGGTTATGTTCATCCTTGCATTGATAGACGATCATAGATTGATCTGGAATATGAAATGTGACTTACCTTCTTTGGAAAATGATATGAGCTCCATATAAAGAAATAAAATCCATTCCAAGAATCACATCAAATTCCACTATAGGAAGGATCAGAAGATTTGCAGGAAGCACTTTCCCACAAACTTCGATCAGAGAAGAATTATAAACTTTTGATGCGACTGTTGTGCCATTAGGTGTTGTCACAGCTAACTCAACATCTAATTGTTGAGGTAATACGGTGATACCCTTAGAAAATTCTTCAGAAATAAAAGAGTGGGTGGATCCAGAATCAAATAAATCATTTTCTACTTTTGATTGGATGGTAAGTGTACCTTTCACCACATCGTTATCGTACTCCATATCGCTGATAGAAATTGCATGTGACTTTCCTTTGTCTTTAGCCTTAAGAGTTTCTTGACGTCGACCATCATCATCAACCCTTGGATTAGGGCATTTATTGGCATAATGCCCCATCTCCTTGCACTTGAAACATTGAAGTGTAGTAGGTTCATTCTGTGTATCCCTTCCTTTTTTATGCATCATTAGACATCTTCTTCCCATCATCGCGGCATTAAAATGCTTGATGACCTTCCTTTCCACATTTGAAACATTTACTTGTCCCTTTAAGACAACTCCCTCCATGTTTCTTTCCACACATTGAGCATAAGGGAAATCTCATCTTCTTTTCAGTGTGCTCTTTAGATTTTCCTTTGAATTCCATTTTCCTCTTCTTATCAAACCCATATGACTGATGGGTTACTCCAATCTCCATCTCAACATTGAGAGCACATCGAACGATTTCCTCATAGCTATTGAAGTCCCTTATGTCTAAGGCCCTTCGAAGACTTGGTTTTAATCCACTAAAGAATTGATCGATCTTACTCTCAGGTTGGATAATAATACCAGAAGCATACCTTGCAAGTCTTGTAAAATTTTCTTCATAGGTACCAACAGATTCATCATCCTTTTGCTTCATTTCAAGAAACTCTTTCTCCATCATTGTTCGGAGAATAAGAGGGAAGTACTTATTGAAAAATAAGTTCTTGAACTCATCCCATTCCGTGGACTCAAATTCATCCCTTTGCCTTGTATTCTTAATAAGATTCCACCATTGATCAGCATCTCCTTCAAAACGATACACTGCTAGGATGACTTTATAATTTTCAGAACATTGAAGAACTAAAAATATATTTTCAGTTGTACTAATCCATTGTTCAGCAACTAATGGATCAGTAGACCCGCTGAAAGAAGGTGGACGCTGCCTCATGAAGGATTCAACAGAATGTTGCTCCTTCCTTTGCTCGTTTGGAAGTCCTGCATGATTCATAGCTTGAAAAAGTTGTGTGAGCATGGCTACAAGAGTTTGAATTCCAGCTCCCATAACGTTTGGTTGCTCAGGGGTACAATCATTGCATTGCCCGTCGCATTCCACATTAACACGATTCCTTCAGGTTCCAGCCATTGACTAAAACCAAGAAGAATAGTGTGAGAAACACTAATTATAATAGGAAAACCACATAATCAAGAATAAAATTTCACACTTAAGGTCTTATCCTATGTTATTCATGGCCATTTATAAAACACTAATATTGTGTTCTATGCTTAGAATTATCCTTAGGGTTCTTATTAAGTCTTTCACATCCTAGTTTCCAAAGGTTGACTATACCTTTCCTCTGATATGAACTATAACGACCCATACTTTACATACATTGTTAATACTTCAAAATTGAATCATACTTATTACTACATATAACAAAACCACGAAAGGACCGTATAGGTATAGTGTCTTTAGAAACTGGGAAACATAAACAACTGGTTCATAAAGCGTCTACACTGTCTCCCATTTATTTCATCATATCTATAGTCCCTTTTGGCATATCTTACGTAATAAACTTCTTCCTGACTTGGGGAAAGAAAAAATACGAAAGGGTGAGCTCAAATGCTCAGTAAGGGTAAACAAAAGAAATATCAATTACATCATATTCATAAGAACATAACTTTTGGAAATCTTAACCTGCAAAAAGAGAATAATTTCATAACATGGGATAAATCATAGTAGTGAAATGAAATCCCAATAATCATAACTTAAAACATGAAACTTTATGGCATACACACATAATCATAGAGAATCATTTATTATTAGTCAAGACTCATTTCCAAGACTATCTTAGTGGACAAAGTCCATTTCTGAACCGAGTTCACTCCTCGTTTCAGTCATGTTTCACTGAACCGGTATAACCTACCGTTCCAGCCAAGTCTATCTCATGAGATATAAAATCTTTACCCAATGCATTGGAGGGAGATATAGGTCCCACCCATCTCATAATGACACCATTATTATGTGTGCCACAAAATCATAAACCATACATCATAGCATAACCCATGTAATAAAAATGGGATTCTTAAACAACATGACATCATAAAACAATTAATATAAGATAAAGGAATTCATAAAAATAATTCCATTACAACATAATCAAATCCATGTAATAATAGGGATATAAACATAACCCTTTATTATCTCAGATGGAAAATAATTTTGATAAAACCCTTGAACTCCATTCTTGAGGAAAATATCCTTTCTACTTCAAAAACATTTTCCTTTCGTAAAATATCTTAAAATTTTAAAATAAAAGAAGTTTATTAAAAATAAACTTCAAAACTTGTAAAAGAAGCTTCTTGGAAATAATGTTTTAAAAATCCATTCATTCCGTATAAGTTAAAAAAACATTCTTCTCATACTTTTGTCGGAAAAGTCAAAAAAGTACCTCGTACGAAAAACGACAAAACATTCCTTTCATATATTTTTATAAAGACTCACCGTAGGGTAAAATAGGATTTAAAAAATTGTAGGTGAATGGAAATAATATTACATATTGAGGAAACATGGATGTTGATGATAAAATACACCCCAGTAAATACTAAAGTATAAACAATCTCGGATAAAAATGAGATTGTGATATTTCCCTTACCTTAGGTCCGTTTTGCGTTGTAAGTGTCCGAACCTCCTGTACAATGATTTAAATAATGTTATTGACTTATTCCAAAATCATACTTATTTTTATGATATTATATATGGTCATTTTCTTAGCTTCTTAGTAGTAATATTTCATTGCCACTTGTTATTCGGGTGTTTATAACTTTTTGTTCTTATGCGTGTTTTGTCGAATAAATTCTGATTCTTATCTTTAGGTTATAAATACATCATTTCCAGAATGGTATTAGTGTAATATATATCATATTAATTCATTAAATTCATTTATATAATCATTATTAAATGAAGATCATGTAGAACGAGTCGCATCACATCGTGGAGACGGTATTCCGTACGTACGCACGAGTGATGATATCGTTCCTATGATCGTGGAATTGTATTGGAGTGTATGTACACTATTTCAGAATCATTATCACTTTATAATATTCATATATAGTCATTATTTACACCATTATACCCATCCAAGTAAGGTGGTGGTGGAAAATAGATTACACCACGGCGTGGAGACGGTATTCCGTACGTACGCACGCGTGGTGATTTCTTTTTACGTAGGATGGATAGATGGTGAAATAGGGTTGTTTCATACTTATAATAACATATAAGTATATTAGTGATACTGATGTTATTACTTAATAATGAAAAAACTAAATAAGAAGAAGTGGAAGAAGAAATAAAGATGAAAGAATCGGTAACGGACATTACCTCTTCTTTGAAGTGCTTCTTTGAGACCTTCTTCTAGGGCAATAAAATTGGTCTTTGAAGAAGACCAGGACCTCTAGGATGTCTCTAGGAAAGTGTAGAGGAGGAATTGTCAAGGGTTGGCCGAGCTTGAAGGCTCTAAGTGGTGTGAGGAAGAGGGGGAGGAGGTGCCCTTTTATAAGGGAGGAGAGGGGCACCTTTGGGAAAACTAAAAATATTATTTTATTATAAATTCAAGTTGGTTTTAAATAGCTCAAAATTGATATATTTAGAAGATATGGTGGGGAAGGTTCTAAATCCTCTCATACAATAGAATTTAGAAAAGTTTAGGTTCCTATTTTAACCTTATCATTTAGATTTAACATTAAGTTAAATAAGTTTACTTTTACCGTGTCTTCTTGTGTTCTTATACTATAAGGTTAATAAACATACTATAAGCAGCCAAACAAACCCCAAGTTGTTTATTATTAATATATATAACCTTATCTAAGTCATTTGGCAGAACCGTATATTTTTAGGAATAAAATAACAATTACTAATATAATATTTGTTTTAAAAACTATTTTATGTCAATTTTGACACTATTTAGTAATTGATTTTTGTGAAAATCATAACAGAATTATTAGTTCGAACCAAGTTAATTAAATCAATACTAACATGTCATATTAAGCTATAAAATTATTGTAATGAATAAAAAGTCTCAAATTACAATTATTTTGGTGTTTATGACATTAATTATGTCAATATTTCATTAATAAGATAATTACTGCATCATCTTTGTGTCATAAATAAATTAAATTATTTAATTTATAAAAATTACAAATAAAATACCATTATGTAGGAAATCTTTTTATATTTCTAATGAATATTTATAGTCGAATTTATCTTATGTATAACCCCATATTAAATATTATCTACTTATTAAACTTTGATTTTAACTATTTTAACCCTTCTTTAAATAAATTAATAATAAATGTCCTAATCTAATCCAAGTGGGCCTAAATGGTCATATTTTATTCCTATGTTTGTTTTTGGTCGAATTACACTTATCCAATAGAATTATGACATGTGTTAGGATAATAATAATATCATCTTTACCCTTAATTACCCTATTTACTTTTAACCGTGGTAAAAAAAAGTAAAAAGTTATTATTCACCAAAAAATTATTTTCATCTCATTGAACCACAGTTTACTTACTGACATCAACGATGTCTCTCGGATTTTTGAAATTCCACTCACAGAAGCGGTAAAATTAAGTTTTATGAAAAATTCAGTTTTTAAACTACCACTTAGTGGTTTCACTATTCATCAAAAATTGATAGTTTTCAGAAAAATGCCAAAATTTCACCCTAGGATAATTTCGATATTCCGAATCCAAAAATGAAGTCCATTTTGAAAAATAAAATTTATAAAATTTCAAAAAGTGGTTATTACTATACATAACGGCTAGTTTTAATAATATTTTAATATCATATCATTTTTTAGTGAAACTTGGTATTGCGTACGACGCAAGCTATTGAGGAAGGTCGTGATATCGTGTAAAGCAAGACAAGAAAGTGTTGTGTAGAAAAATATTTCTTTGATGATTTATATAACATAAAAGTCTCGGGTGTCACATTCTACCCCCCTTAAAATGAATTTCTCCCTCGAAATTCGTCACTTTGTAACAAACAGATGAGGATACCTCTCCCTCATCATATCCTCAAGCTCCCATGTAGCTTCTTCTAATTGGTGGTTCCTCCATAAAACTTTCACCAATCGAGTGGTCTTGTTTCGTAGGACTTTTTCGCTACGATCCAGAATCTCTATCGGTTGTTCTTCATAAGAAAGATCCTGCTCCAGCGGTATAACTTCTGAGCTGAGTACATGTGAAGGATCAGGTATGTACTTTCTCTGGAGAGATACATGGAACATATCATGAACTTGAGAGAGTTTCGGTGGAGGCACCAATCGGTAAGCTACCTTCCCAACACGATCTAGAATTTCGAAAGGACCGATATATCTAGGGCTCAACATCCCATTCTTTCCAAATCTCATGACCCTCTTCCAGGGAGATATTCGTAAGAACACTTTATCACCCACTTTAAACTCTAGGTCTTTTCTTCGGTTGTCGGCATATCTTTTCTGTCGACTCTGAGCTTCTCTTATGTGTTGTTGAATAGATCTGACCTTTTCTGCCATTTCATCAACGAGATCGGGTCCTAATAACTTTCTTTCCCCAACTTCATCCCAGCAAGTTGGAGTCCTACATTTCTTTCCATAGAGAGATTCATAAGGATCCATCTGAATACTGGAGTGAAATCTATTATTATAAGAAAATTCCACAAAAGGTAGGTGTTGATCCCAACCACCTTTGAAATCCATAGAGCAAGCTCTCAACATATCTTCTAGAGTTTGAATTGTTCTCTCGGACTGACCATCTGTCTGAGGATGATAAGCAGTGCTGAAACTCAACTCTGTATCCAGAGTATGATGAAGACTTTGCCGGAACTTTGAGGTAAATCTTGGATCCCGATCAGATATAATAGAAAGTGGTACTCCATGCAATCTTACCACTTCCTTTACATATATCCTGGAAAGATGATCCAGAGATAAATCCTCTCTAATAGCAATTAAGTGTGCAGACTTTGTAAGACGATCAACTATGACCCAGATAGCATTATTGCCTTCGGATGTTTTAGGAAGTCCTGTGACAAAGTACATAGTGATGTTTTCCCATTTCCATTCGGGTATGGGTAATAGTGGTAACATCCCCTTAGACTACTATCTCTCATCTTTAACTTTTTGACAAACCAAGCATCGAGAGACATATTCAGTAACATCTCTTTTCATGCCATCCCACCAGAAGTACTCTTTCAGGTCCCTATACATCTTCGTGCTTCCAGGATGAATAGAGAATGAAGAACTATGAGCCTCATCCAGCAGCTCCTTCTTTAATTCGGGGATGGGAGGAAGACAAACCTGATTCCTGAACTTTATTATCCCATCACAATCAAGGTTGAATTCAGGAACATTTATCATCTTCTTTTGTAACTCGACATCTTATTTCTGTGCCTCTTTAATCTTCACATGTATAGATAGTTGAACATTCATTTGAGAAAGATAAGATTTTTCCCCTTCCATTATAATTCCAAGATCCATCCTTTGTAAATCCATAAATATTGGATCTTTTTTAATCCTCATCATGGATAAATTGGCATGGTCTTATCGACTTAATGCATCTGCCACCTTGTTTGCTTTCCCAGGGTGGTAATGGATTGAGCAGTCGTAATCCTTAATCAGCTCCAACCATCTTCTTTGACGCATATTCAGATCCTTGTGTTTGAAAATATACTTTAAACTTTTATGATCAGTATAAATATCACACCTTTCACCGTAAAGATAATGCCTCCAAATCTTTAATGCAATGATTACCGCAGCTAACTCCAAATCATGTGTTGGGTAATTTTGTTCATGGATTTTCAACTGTCGTGAGGCATAAGCTATCACCATATCATTTTTCATTAGAACACACCCCAATCCCATCATGGATGCATCACTATAGATAACAAACCTTTATCCACTACAAGGCAGTGTGAGCACAGGTGCACTGGATAACCTTCTTTTCAACTCCTTGAAATTCTCTACACATTCCTCCATCCAAACAAACTTAACTCCTTTCCGAGTCAACTTGGTGAGTGGATTAGATAATCGTGAAAAATATTTCACAAAACGTCGATAATATCCAGCCAAACCAAGAAAACTTCGGATCTCAGTTTCTGTTGTTGGTTTGACCATCTTTCGATAACCTCTGTTTTTGTTGGATCCACAGATATCCCCTCTTTTGAGATTATGTGACCCAAAAATGAAACCTTTTGAAGCCAAAATTCACACATGGTAAATTTGGCATAAAGCTTCTCCTTTCTCAGGGTCTTCAATATTATTCTCAATTGATCTTCATGTTCTTCCTTGATCTTTGAATTGATAAGAATATCGTCTATAAAGACTACCAAAAATTGATCAAGATAGTCTCTAAATACTCTATTCATCAGATCCATGAAGATAGAAGGGGAATTAGTAAGACCAAATGGCATAACTATAAATTCATAGTGTCCATACCTTGTAAAGAAAGCCATCTTTGGTATATCCTCCCTTTTGACCCTTAATTGATGATACCCTGAACGAAGATAAATCTTGGAAAAGTATTGAGCTCCGCGTAGTTGGTCAAATAAGTCATCAATGCGTGGGAGAGGATATTTGTTCATGATAGTGATCTTGTTAAGTTCTCAATAATTAATGCAGAGTCTCATTGATCCATCTTTATTCTTAACAAATAGAACAGGTGCTCCCCAAGGTGACGCACTAAGGCGTATGAATCCCTTATCAAGATTCTCTTGGAGTTGCTTCTTCAATTCCTGCAACTCAATTGGGGCCATTCTATAAGGTGTCTTTGAAATAGGCAAAGCACCCGGTACGAGTTCTATTGAAAACTCAACTTCACGATTTGGTGGAGGACCCAGAAATTCCTCCGGAAAGACATCATCAAACTCCTGTACAATGGGAATATTCTTATTCATGAGTTTCACACCAACCATTTGAGATAAATAACCTTCATTTAGTGGAATCAAGACCTATAAGGTAGAAGGAATTTCTACTGGAAGGTTATTTTCATCCTTGCATTGATAGACGATCATAGATTGATCTGGAATATGATATGTGACTTCCCTTCTTTGGCAATTGGTATGAGCTCCATATAATGAAAGCCAATCCATGCCAAGAATCACATCAAATTCCACTATAGGAAGGATCACAAGATTTGCAGGAAGCACTTTCCCACAAACTTCGATCGGAGAAGAATTATAAACTTTTGATGCGACTGTTGTGCCATTAGGTGTTGTCACAGCTTACTCAACATCTAATTGTTGAGGTAATATGGTGATACCGTTAGAAAATTCTTCAGAAATAAAAGAGTGGGTGGATCTAGAATCAAATAAAATATTTGCTACTTTTGAGTGGATGGTAAGTGTACCTTTCACCACATTGTTATCATACTCCATATCGCTGATAGAAATTGCATGTGACTTTCCTTCGTCTTTAGCCTTAAGAGTTTCTTGACGTCGACTATCGTCATCAACCCTTGGATTAGGGCATTTATTTGCATAATGCCCCATCTCCTTGCACTTGAAACATTGAAGTGTAGTAGGTTCATTCTATGTATCCCTTCCTTTTTTTGCAACATTAGACATATTCTTCCCATCATCGCGGCATTCAAATGCCTGATGACCTTCCTTTCTACATTTGAAAAATTTACTTGTCCCTTTAAGACAACTCCCTCCATGTTTCTTTCCACACTTTGAGCATTAGGGAAAGCTCGTCTTCTTTTCAGTGTGATCTTTAGATTTTCCTTTGAATTCCATTTTTCTCTTCTTATCAAACCCATATGACTGATGGGTTACTCCAATCTCCATCTCAACTTTGAGAGCACATCGAACGATTTCCTCATAGCTATTGAAGTCCCTTCTGGTTAAGGCCCTTCGAAGACTTGGTTTTAAGCCACTAAAGAATCGATCGATCTTACTCTCAGGTTGGATAATAATACCAGAAGCGTACCTTGCAAGTCTTGTAAAATTTTCTTCATAGGTACCAACAGATTCATCATCCTTTTGCTTCAGTTCAAGAAACTCTTTCTCTATCTTTGTTCGGAGAATACAAGGGAATTACTTATTGAAAAATAAGTTCTTGAACTCGTCCCATTCCATGAACTCAATTTCATCCCTCTGCCTCGTATTATTAATAAGATTCCACCATTGATCAGCATCTCCTTCCAAACGATACACTGATATGATGACATTATCATGTTCAGAACATTGAAGAACTGAAAATATCTTTTCAGTAGTACTAATCCATTGTTCAGCAACTAATGGATCAGTAGACCCGCTGAAAGAAGGTGGACGCTGCCTCATGAAGGATTCAACAGAATGTTGCTCCTTCCTTTGCTCGTTTGGAAGTCCTGCATGATTCATAGCTTGAGAAAGTTGTGTGGGCACGGCTACAAGATTTTGAATTCTAGCTCCCATACCGTTTGGTTGCTCAGGGGGATAATCATTGCATTGCCTGCAGCATTCTGCATTAACACGATTCCTTCGGGTTCCAGCCATTGACTAAAACCAAGAAGAAAAGTGTGAGCAACAGTAATTATAATAGGGAAACCACATAATCAAGAATAAAATTTCACACTTAAGGTCTTATCCTAGGTTATTCATGGCCATTTCTAAAACACTAAGATTGTTTTCTATGCTTGGAATTATCCTTAGGGTTCTTACTAATCCTTTCACACCCTAGTTTCCAAAGGTTGACTATACCTTTCCTCTGATACCAACTATAACGACCCATACTTTACATACATTATTAATACTTCAAAATTGAAGCGTACTTATTACAACATATAACAAAACCACGAAAGGCCCGTATAGGTATAGTGTCTTTAGAAACTGGGAAACATAAACAACTGGTTCATAAAGCGTCTATACTATCTCCCATTTATTTCATCATATCTATAGTCCCTTTTGGCATATCTTACTTAATAACCTTCTTCCTGACCTGGGGAAAGAAAACATACTAAAAGGTGAGCTCAAATGCTCAGTAAGGGTAAACAAAAGAAATATCAATCACATCATATTCATAAGAACATAACTTTTGGAAATCATAACCTGCAAAAAGAGCATAATTTCATAACATGGGATAAATCATAGCAGTGAAATGAAATCCCAATAATCATAACATAAAACATGAAACTTTGTGGCATACACACATAATCATATAGAATCATTTCTTATTAGTCAAAACTCATTTCCAAGACTATCTTAGTGGATAAAGTTCATTTCTGAACCGAGTTCACTCCTCGTTTCAGTCCTGTTTCACTAAACCGGTATAACCTACCGTTCCAGCTATGTCTATCTCATGAGATATAAAATCTTTACCCAACTCATTGGAGAGAGATATAGGTCCCACCCATCTCATAATGATACCATTATTATGTGTGCCACAAAATCATAAACCATACATCATAGCATAACCCATGTAATAAAAATGGGATTCTTAAACAACATGACATCATAAAACAATTCATATAAGATAAAGAAATTCATAAAAATATTTCCATTACAACATAATAAAATCCATTTAATAATTGGGATAGAAACAGAACCCTTTATTATCTTAGATGGAAAATAATTTTGATAAAACGTTTGAACTCCATTCTTGAGGAAAATATCCTTTCTACTTCAAAAACATTTTCCTTTCTTAACATATCTTACAATTTTAAACTAAAAGAAGTTTATTAAAAATAAACTTGAAAACTTGTAAAGGAATATTCTTGGAAATAATGTTTTAAAATTCCATTCATGCCGTATAAGTTAAAAAAACATTCTTCTCATACTTGTTTCGGAAAAGTCAAAAAAGTACCTCGTACGAAAAACGACAAAAGATTCCTTTCATATCTTTTAATAAAAACTCACCGAAAGGTAAAATAGGATTTAAAAAATTGTATTTGAATGGAAATAATATTAAATATTGAGGAAAAATGTATGTGGATGATAAAATACACCCTAGTAAATACTAAAGTATAAACAATCTCGGATAAAAATGGGATTGTGATATTTCCCTTACCTTAGGTCTGTTTCTCTTCGTAAGTGTCTGAACCTCCTATATAATGATTTAAATAATGTTATTGACTTATTCCAGAATCATACTTATTTTAATGATATCATATATGGTCATTTTCTTAGCTTCTTAGTAGTAATATTTCATTGCTACTTGTTATTCGGGTGTTTATAACTTTTTGTTCTTATGCGTGTTTTGTCGAATAAATTCTTATTCTTATCTTTAGGTTATAGATATCTAATTTCCAGAATGTTATTAGTGTAATATATATCATATTAATTCATTCAATTCATTTATATAGTCATTATGCAATGAAGATCATGTAGAACGAGTCGCATCACATCGTGGAGACGGTATTCCGTACGTACGCACGAGTGATTATATCATTCCTATGATCGTGGAATTGTATTGCAGTGTATGTATACTATTTCAGAATCAGTATTACATTATAATAGTCATATATAGTCATTATTTACATCATTATACCCATCCAAGTAAGGTGGTGGTGGAAAATAGATTACACCACGGCGTGGAGACGGTATTCCGTACGTACGCACGCGCGGTGATTTCTTTTTCCGTAGGATGGATAGATGGTGAAATAGGGTTGTTTCATACTTATAATAACATATCAGTATATGATTGAAACTGATGTTATTACTTCATAATGAAACAAAAAAAGAAGAATTAGTGGAAGAAGAAATAAAGATGAAAGAATCGGTAACGGACATTACCTCTTCTTTGAAGTGCTTCTTTGAGACCTTCTTTTAGGGAACTAAAATTGGTCTTTGAAGAAAAACCGGACCTCTAGGATGTCTCTAGGGAAGTGTAGAGGAGTAATTGGTAGGTGTTGGCCAAGATTGAAGGCTCAAAGTGGTGTAAGGAAGAGGGGGAGGAGGTGCCCTTTTATAAGGGAGGAGAGGGGCACCTTTGAGAAAACTAAAAATATTATTTTATTATAAATTCAAGTTCGGTTTTAAATAGCTCCAAATTGATATATTTCGAAGCTAAGGTGGGGATGGGTATCAATCCTCTCATCCAATAGAATTTAGACAAGTTTAGGTTCCTATTTTAACCTTATCATTTAGATTTAACATTAAGTTAAATAAGTTTACTTTTACCGTGTCTTCTTGTGTTCTTATAGTATAAGGTTAATAAACTTAGTATAAGCAGCCAAACGAACCCCAAGTTGTTTATTATTAATATATATAACCTTATCTAAGTCATTTGGCTGAACCTTATATTTTTAGGAATAAAATAACAATTACTAATATAATATTTGTTTTAAAAACTATTTTATGTTAATTTTGACACTATTTAGTAATTGATTTTTGTGAAAATCATAATAGAATCATTAGTTCGAACCAAGTTAATTAAATCACTACTAACATGTCATATTAACCTAGAAAATTAGTGGAATTCATAAAAAGTCCCAAATTACATTTATTTTTGTGTTTATAACATTAATTATGTCAATATTTTATTAATAAGATAATTACTGCATCATCTTTGTGTCATAAATAAATTAAATTATTTAATGTCTAAAAATTAAAAATAAAATACCATTATGTAGGAAATCTTTTTATATTTCTAATTAATATTTATAGTCGAATTTATCGTATGTATAACCCCATATTAGAAATTATCTACTTATTAAACATTGATTTTAACTATTTTAACCCTTCTTTAAATAAATTAATAATAAATGTCCTAATCTAATCCACGTGGGCCTAAATGGTCATATTTTATTCCTAAGTTTGTTTTTTGTCGAATTACACTTATCCAATAGAATTAGTACATGTGTTATGGTAATAATAATATCATCTTTACCCTTAATTACCCTATTTACTTTTAACCGTGGTAAAAAAAAGTAAAAAGTTATTATTCACCAAAAAATTATTTTCATCTCATTGAACCACATTTTACTTACTGACATCAACCGTGTCTATCAGATTTTTTAAATTCCACTCACAAAAGCAGTAAATTTAAGTTTTATGAAAAAATCCGTTTTTTATCTACCACTTAGTGGTTTCACTATTCATCAAAAATTGAAAGTTTTCAGAAAAATGCCAAAATTTCACCCTAGGATAATTTCGATATTCCGAATCCAAAAATGAAGTCCATTTTGAAAAATAAAATTTATAAAATTTCAAAAAGTGGTTATTACAATTCATAACGGCTAGTTTTAATAATATTTTAATAGTATATCATTATTTAGTTAAACTCGGTATTGCGTACGATGCAAGCTATCGAGGAAGGTCATGATTTCGTGTAAAGCAAGCCAAGAAAGTGTTGTGTAGAAACAGATTCCTTTGATGATTTATATAACATAAAAGTCTCGTGTGTTACAACGCAACCCTGACTTGGTTTGCATTACACGCAATCGTGACCTTCCTCGATAGTGTGTGTTGTACGCAATACCGGGTTTTTCTAAACAACGATATATTATTATAATATTATTTTGAACTAGTCGTTATGAATAGTATTAACTAAATTTTGAATTATATGACATTATTATTCATCTTACACATTTCCCAGAACATTGTATAAGAACAAAATAAATTTTTCGGGTAAAATAAGCCTTTTTCAAAAAATTCAGTTTTGCTGCCTTTTGATGGCGCACCCACATTAAATCTAGTTTTTGAAATGTTTATAAGTTCAATTTTACAAAATAAAATTATTATTTGGAATCAGGATATAAAATTTTACCTTGGATAAATTTTTCATACTATTTTGATAACTTTCATATTTTAATGAATCGTAAAAACACGCTATATTTTAATTAAAAATGACTTTTTTCATCGTAATAACTTATGTGATTAAATTCTAATATTGAATGGTTTAAAAGTATAAATAGAATATATTTTTACCATTTAATAAAATTTATGTCATTAGCCTTGATTTTACATTGAATTCGTAGGTTAAATAAATTCAATCTTTTGCAATGTATTAAACAAAAACCAGTTTTCCTTCGACAACAGGATTAATTTTAATTTAATTTCTGCAACTTATGTGTATTGAATTTGGAAAAATGTATTCCATATTTGGAATAAGTGGGTCCAAATTATAGTAATACACTACTTTTTATTTTTGGGATTTATGAATAGTAATAACGATAAATTTTATTTACCATAGTAAAAGGTAAATTGGGTAATTAAGGGTAAATATAATATTATAAAATTATCCTTATTCTTGTCTTAATACAATTGGATGATTATAATTTGTCCTAAGTCATATTTGGGTCGAAATGGAATCCATTAGAACCCACTTGGAGGTGATTAAGACCTTTAGTTTATTTTATTTAAAGGAAAGTGAAATATGTCTCACTCAACTTTAATAATTAAAGTATTTTTAATTTAAGTTTATACAGAATCTAAATTCGGTTATAAATACTCATTTGAAAGATAAATTTTTTTTCTTTGTCATGGTAATTTATTTATAATTTTTTAAGAGTTATTTAATTACCTTATTATCTTATAGATTAATGATGCAGAAATTATTTATTTAGTGAAAAATCAATAATATAGTTTTTATTGAAATCGTAAAACATATCTAAAGCCAAAAAATCTGCACAAAACTTATTATTAGTGTATATATAAACCCTAATAATCCACTAGATGAATTGTTGACCATTTTGATCCTTAGTAAGGCGATTATGACACTTATATTATTTTATTTTAAATGATGCCAAATTTGTCACCTTCAGAATTTAATAAATATAATAATTTAAATATTCTGATTTTAAGAAGATAAATTTGAGTAAAAGTATTATTGTGAAATTTAATAGATTTATCTTCATCATAGTATTTTACTTTTACTTTTTAGGAAACAAATAAGTATATTAAATAGTTGAACAAAAATGTTGTAGTAATTATTTTATTAAGCGGTAAACCAAATAAATGGTTTTAAAAATAATAAAATAAATATTATATGAACTATTTAATGTGCTCCACTAATTTTATAGATACATATGACCTTTTATGAATCTATTAAAGCTTTTATTTAGAATATATATTCTTTATATAGTTTATTTAAAATCAAATAAATAAATAGTGTCAAAATTGACACTATTGTTATTTTATAAAAATAACATATTATAAAATTGTTTAAAAATCACAAAATTATTTAAAAATTATAAATTTAAATTTATATGGTCCAAAATTTTATAAAGTATCCAATTACGGAATATTCACAACAAATAAGTAATTATTTGTTATAATTTAAAATTTAGAATGTTATTACCACAAATAAAATTAAATTGATTAAATAAGGATAAATCAAGTTGATAATGTTTAAAATAAATTCCTAACATGTATAAATTTTATTGTTTGATGATATTACAACCCTATCTCATCTAATATTTGGATATGAGTCATTTTGGAAGTTTTTATGTGGGTTTGGTATTTAATATAAACTAATATTTCTTATATTTCCAAAGGTGTCCATCTCCTCCGTTATAAAAGGGCACCTCCTCCCTCTCCTCCTCACACCAATTTGAGCCTTCAAGCTTGGACAACCCCTTCACATTTCACTTCCCCACTTCCCTAGATACACACTAGAGTTCCTGGTCTTCTTCAAAGACCAATTTTAGTGCCCTAAGATGAGGTCTCAGAGAGGCGCTTCAAAGAAGAGGTAATGTCCGTTACTGATTATTTCAACTTTATTTCTTCCTCTACTTATTCTTATTTAGTTGTTTCATTATGAAGTAATAAAATCAATATCACTAATATACTGATATGTTATTATAAGTATGAAACATCCCTATTTCACCATCTATCCATCCTATAGAAAATGAAATCACCGCGCGTGCGTACGTACGGAATACCGTCTCCACGCCGTGGTGTAATCTATTTTCCACCACCACCTTAATTGGATGGGTATAATGATGTAAATAATGACTATATATTATTATTGTAAATTGATATTGATTCTAAAATAGTATACATACACTCCAATACAATTCCATGGGAATGATATCATCGCCCGTGCGTACGTACGGATTACCGTCTCCACGACGTGATGAGATTCATTTTCCATGTTAAAAATTCAAGAATGATTATAATGTACATATAATAAGTAATAATGAAATATATGACATAATAATTCTACTTTATTTATGTACATATATATGTATTTCATATACTTAATTCCATTCAATTCAATAAGGAAACGAAAATAGCATCCATGTGTACGTACGGCCTACCATCTCCATGAACGGTGTATCTCCTTCCATTTATAGATCTATTATATATATGTATATTATGAATATATATTATATATAAATCATGTTTTACATTATGTATGTAATTAATCATGATCTAAGTAATCATATGAATAATTACAAGTTAAAACACGAACGACAAATGAAACGATTTTACCCAAAACACTACTTTAACATGAATTTACAAAAGAACGGGTAATATACAGTCCTAAGCGAACCATATATGATATAATAACAATGAATAGGATTCTGTAATAAGTAAATGACATTATTTAAATCATTATACAGGAGTTTTGGATACGTACAAAGCATATTAGACCTAAGGTAAGGGATAATTTTGAAAATCTCATTTTTATCTGAGATTGCTTATTCGTAAGTATTTACTGGGGTTATTGAAATCATCCATGTCCAAGTTTTATAAAAGTTTGTTCATGTATGTTTAATGTCCTTTTTACCCATTTTTTACTTTTTGACTTTTACTACATGGTATGTAAGGAATCTTTCTTTTGTTCACGTTACGAGGTACTTTTTTGACTTTTCTGTCAAAGTTACGAGAAGAATGTTTTTTTTAACGTATATGGCATGAAATGATTTTTAGAGTTTTATAAAGCCTTATATTCATGAAACTTCCTCCAAAAGATTTCATGACTATTTTCAACAAAATATCCTTCTTTTAAAATTTCATGACGTTTTGTGAAAAGAAATTGATTTTGAAAAAGAAAGGATATTTTCCCCAAGAATTCATTTCAAGTGTTTTATCAAAACCATGTTTCATCTAAGATGATATTATTTCACATGTTTCAAGTATAATGTCTCTATGATTTACATGGTTTCACTTTTCTTATTATGAAATGATATCCATTTATTTTATATGGATTATGTGATGATGGGATGATGTTTATGAAACCCATTTTATTTATTGGGTTATTATGAATGATGTATGTTTATTTTGTGGCACAAGTAAGAATGATTTCATTATGAGATGGGTGGGACCTATATCTCCCTCCAATACATTGGGTAATCATTTATATCTCATGAGATAGACATGGCTGGAATGGCAGGTTAAACCGGTTCAGTAATACAGGACTGGAACGAGGAGTGAACTCGATTCAGAAAGGGACTTTGTCCACTATGATGGTCTTGGCAGCAATGCCTTGGATACTATGGAAATAATATCATGTGCTTAATGTTTTTCCACAATTAAAAGTTTTATTTACAAGTTATTTTATCATGATTTATGTTCTATTTTGATCTATCCCTTACGTACTTGCATGTTTTATGTCATTGCACAAGATTTCTATGTTTAAACATTATGTACATGTTTTTATGTTCAAATGTATATGGTTTGTTTTATTTTATCCATTCTTACCCTTACTAAGCATTTGAGCTCAACCTTTTTATGTTTTCTTTTCCCCAGGATATGAAGAAAGGTTTTAGGTAAGAAAAAAAGGGGAAGATTTTTATAGAAGATGTTGAAGATCTTTCACCACGATTAGAAGATTCGTTCCAAGTTTCCAAAGACACTAAACTATTACGGTCCTTATGTGTCTGTTTTTGTTATGTATTAAGTATTCTGCAAAATTAATGTAATATCTATGTACGTCAAGCTTCTGGTCTCTACAGTTGGTATCATTGTAAAGGTTTAGTCAACCTTTGGAAACTAGGATGCGATAACTTTAGTGAGATCCCTAGAGATATTTCTAAGGTATGTCTAGGGATGTCCCTAAGGTTAAGTATAAGTATAGGTTATATTCCTAGAATTATGGTAACGATCTTAGAATTAAAACTAAGATGTTATATATTGAAGGTACCCCCCCCCCCTTTATTATTTTTTTCCATAGCATGATTTTCCCTCTCACAATATTCTTTTTGGGTTTTAGATGATGGATGGAACCCGAAGGAACCGTGTTGATCAATACAATGGAAAATGTAATGATTTTCCTCCTGAACAAACAAATGTTATTGGATATGGAGTGAAAAATATTATTTCTATACTTACACAAGTTATGAATCATTCTGGACTTCCAAATGAGCAGAGAAGGGAACAATATTCTATTGAGTCCTTCATGAGGCAACGTCCACCTTCTTTCAGTGGGTTTTCTGATCCACTTGTTGCTGAACAATGGATTAGTACCATTGAAAAAATATTTTCAGTTATTCAATGTTATGAACATGATAAAGTCATCTTAGCAGTATATTGTTTGGAAGGTGAAGCTGATCAATGGTGGAATCTTATCAAGAATACGAGGCCAAGAGAAGAAATTGAGTCCATGGAATGGGACGAGTTCAAGAATTTATTTTTTAATAAGTACTTCCCTCGTATTCTTCGAACAAAGATGGAGAAGGAGTTTCTTGAACTAAAGCAAAAGGATGATGAATCTGTTGGTGTATACGAAGTTAATTTTACAAGGCTTTCAAGTTATGCATCTGGCTTTATCATCCAACCTAAAAGTAAAGTTGATCGATTCTTCAGTGGCTTAAAACCAAATCTTCAAAGGGAATTAGCTATAAGAGACTTCAGTAGCTTTGAAGAAATTGTGCGGTGTGCTATCATGGTAGAAATGGAAGTTGGTGTTACTTATCTATCTCATGGTTTTGACAAGAAATGAAAGATGGAGTTCAAAGAGAAATCTCAGAATAATGGTGAAAAGAAGATGAATGTTTCCTTACGCTCAAAGTGTGGAAAGAAGCATGGTGGAGATTGCCTTAAAGGGACTAGAAAATGTTTCAACTGTGGAAAAGAAGGTCATCGAGCAGCTGAGTGTCGAAGTAATAGAAAAAGGGTTGCTAATGATGTGAATAAGGAAAAGACTGCAGAGAACGCACCACCAACACTTAAATGCTTCAAGTCAAGGAAATTTGGCATTATGCTAATAAATTCCCTAATCCAAGGGTTGGTGATGATCAACATGAGCAAACACTTAAGGCAATGGACAAAGGGAAGTCACATACGATCACTATTGGAGATGTTGAATATGAAAATGATGTGGTGGAATAATTAAGTGTTTATGTAATGGGATTCCAAAATAATGTTTATATAGTATCGTGGAATATTGGAATATTTATGTATTGGTCTATTGTGGTTTTCAATAATTTTATGGTACCGGTAACCATGGAAAGTGATTGAGATATTTTTGGAAAGAAGATAATATGCGCATAATGAAGGGATAAGGAGAAAATGAAATGTTTGACAGTATTCATGAGCTCATGACTGATATAAGGAAATAGTTATATCATGGTTTGAGTATACAGAATTTTGGGGTTTTGGTATGTGGAAAGAGTTAACTTTTGACATCACTC
The DNA here is from genome assembly GCA_963277665.1 of Viscum album. Lineage (NCBI taxonomy): Eukaryota > Viridiplantae > Streptophyta > Magnoliopsida > Santalales > Viscaceae > Viscum > Viscum album. The sequence goes on from OY728159.1 coordinate 729,694,949, forward strand.
ATGTTTTCACTAAGATTCAATGGGTATTCATTTTTCAAGAGAATAAATGATTAAGGCCTTAGAATGTTTGGAATGTGACCAACAAGACATATCTTATGATATATGGGGATCAAAGATGGTATTAACATGCTTGTTATATGAAATCTCCGGTAATCGTTTTCACTATAATATGAGAGTGGACTGCAGTATTATGGATAAGCCTAAATATTAGAATGGATTATGTTGGAAATAAGATAGTATTGTTTAAGGATAGAATTTTTTTCAATATTATTGATGGAATGTTATAGTAATGTAGTTTTAGAAAAAGGACAACATTTAGGATGGGCGACAGCCCATCGCGTCGGACAAGGCTGTGGGAATCGAACCCACAACTGAAGTGTGACAGGCCTTTATCGCCTACCACTGGCCTACAGGAAGTCCCTATTTAGTATAAACAAGTTCTATTATATTAAGAAGTATGATATATGAAGTATAAGTCCATTTTAGGAACCATATATGATTAATCTCACTATAGATGGACTTGTGTATTTTTTATAGCTTTTCTAACCTTTTTTTTGAGAAAGATGGAATGACCCATCATTCTATCACATGATCTGCTAACACTTCATGAATGACAAATTCAACTTCATTTCATTAATATATGAAGTGGAAATTGTCCAAAGAATGACCAACGGTGAGACTGTACCAAAATCATGAAAGTATTTCTTCTAATTCCAATTTCATCAACTTTAGGGAAATGATATTGAAAACCAAAAATGATGTCCTAGTGCTCTTATATCCTATTAATCATATGGTACCTTAGATCATCACAATTTTATGGCTTTGTGATTGATGTATTTTTCATAGCCATGTTCTCTCCCACTCTCCATCATAACTTGAATGTTAGATTTTTCTTCCATATCCATATTTTCACCTATGTTCTCCTACGTGGAAACCCAGTGATGAGTTAATTTGGGTAACCGTTACGTTTCATACTTTAGTTTTTAAAGCCATGTTTTGGTCTTCATTTTTATGATGTGGGTTTCTATTAAAGAAACTTGCGAGTAGTAAACCATTTATAACCCCGACGAATTTCGAGGGCGAAATTCGTTTTAAGGGGGGTGGAATATAACAACCCAATATTTTATGATAAGTATTATTTTTAATTTATTTTATGTCATGTGTTTTATTCTACAACAATATTATCTTGTGCTATACGCCACATTGTATTAGCTTGAAGTATACACAACACTATTCTTATATTGTGTTACACACAATTTCATGTTCATCTTATAATAGTCATTCTAGAAAACATTGAGTGTGTATATATATATATATATATTCAATGTATAAATGAAATATGGTTGGATTCTATTACACTAAATAATAAAGGATTCTGGCACAACACGCAACCATGACTTGGCTTGCATTACACGCAATCGCGACCTTCCTCGATAGCGTGTGTTGTACGCAATACTGGGTTTTACTAAACAACGATATATTATTATAATATTATTATGAACTAGCCGTTATGAATAGTATTAACTAAAATTTTAATTTGATAACATTATTATTCATCTTACACATTTTCTAGAACATGGTATAAGAACAAAATAAATTTTTCGGGTAAAATAAGTATTTTTTTAAAAATGTAGTTTTGCCGCCTTTTGATGGCACACCCACTTTAAATCTAGTTTTTGACATGTTTATAAGTTCAATTTTACAAAATAAAATTATTATTTGGAATCAAGATATAAAATTTTACCTTGGAGAAATTTTTCATATTATTCTGATAACTTTCATATTTTAATGAATAGTAAAAACACGCTATATTTTAATTAAAAACAACTTTTTTCATTGTAATAACTTATGTGATTAAATTATAATATTGAATTGTTTAAAATTATAAATAGAATATATTTTTACCATTTAATAAAATTTATTTCATTAGCCTTGATTTTACATTGAATTCGTAGGTTAGATAAATTCAATCTCTTGCAATGTTTTAAACAAAAACCCGTTTTCTTTTGACAACGGGATTAATTTTAATTTAATTTATGCAACTTTTGTGTATTTAATTTGGAAAAATGGATTCTATATTTGGAATAAGTGGGTCCAAATTATATTAATAGACTACTTTTTATTTTTGGGCTTTATGAATAGTAACAACGGTAAATTTTATTTACCATAGTAAAAGGTAAATTGGGTAATTAAGGGTAAATATAATATTATAAAATTATCCTAATACTTGTATTAATACAATTGGATGATTATAATTTGTCCTAAGTCATATTTGGGTCAAAATGGAATCCAATAGAACCCAATTGGAGGTGATTAAGACCTTTAGTTTATTTTATTTAAAGGAAAGTGAAATATGTCTCACTCAACTTTAATAAATAAAGTATTTTTAATATAAGTTTATACAGAATATAAATTCGGTTATAAATACTCATTTGAAAGATAATTTTTTTTTCTTTTTCATGGTAATTTATTTTTAAATTTTTAAGAGTTATTTAATTACCTTATTATCTTATACATTAATGATGCAGAAATTATTTATTTAGTGAAAAATCAATAATATAGTTTTTATTGAAATAGTAATACATATCAAAAGGCCAACAAATCTGAACAAAACTTATTATTAGTGTATATATAAACCCTAATCATCCACTGGACGAATTGTTGTCCTTTTGTATCCTTATTAAGGTGATTATGACACTTATATTATTTTATTTTAAATGGTGCCAAATTTGTAACCTTCATAATTTAATAAATATAACAATTTAACTATTGTGATTTTAAGATGGTAAATTCGCGTAAAAGTATTATTGTGAAAGTTAATAGATTTATCTTCATTATAGGATTTTATTTTTAATTTTTATGCTATAAATAAGTATATTAAATAATTATACAAAAATGTTGTAATAATTATTTTATTAAGAGATAAACCAAATAAATGGTTTTAAAAATAATAAAATAAATATTATATGAACTATTTAATGTGATCCACTAATTTTCTAGAGAAATGTTACATTTTATTAATCTATTAAAGCTTTTAGTTCTAACATATATTCTGTATATATTTTATTTAAATTCAAATGAATGAATAGTGTCAAAATTGACACTATTGTTATTTTATAAAAATAACATATTATAAAATTGTTTAAAAATCATAAAAGTATTTAAAAATTATAAATTTAAATTTATATTGTATAAAATGTTATAAAGTATCTAATTATGGAATATTCACAACAAATAAGTAATTATTTGTTATAATTTAAAATTTAGAATATTATTACCACAAATAAAATTAAATTGATTAAATAAGGATAAATCAAGTTGATAATGTTTAAAATAAATTCCTAACATGTCTAAATTTTATTTTTTGATTATATAAAAACCCTATATCATCTAAGCTTCGTATATGAGTAATTTGTGAAGTTTTTATGTGGGGTTGGGATTTAATATAAACTAATATTTCTTATACTTCTAAAGGTGCCCCTCTCCTCCCTTATAAAAGGGCACCTCCTCCCTCTCCTCCTCACACCAATTTGAGCCTTCAAGATCGGCCAAACCCTGACCATTTCACTTCCCCACTTCCCTAGAAACATCCTAGTGTTCCTGGTCTTCCTCAAAGAACAATTTTAGTGCCCTAAGAGGAGGTCTCAAAGAGGCGCTTCAAAGAAGAGGTAATGTCTGTTACCGATTCTTTCAACTTTATATCTTCTTATACTTATTCTAGTTTAGTTGTTTCATTATTAATTAATAAAATCAGTATCATTCATATACTGATATGTTATTATAAGTATGAAATAATCCTATTTCACCATATATCCATCCTACGGAAAACGAAATCACCGCGCGTGCGTACATACGGAATACCGTCTCCACGCCGTGGTGTAATCTATTTTCCACCACCACCTTACTTGGATTGGTATAACAGTGTAAATAATGACTATATATGATTATGGTAATGTGATATTGATTCTAAAATAGTATACATACAGTCCAATAAAATTCCATGGGAACGATATCATCACTCGTGCGTATGTACGGATTATCGTCTCCACGACGCGATGAGATTCATTAACCATGTTAAAAATTCAAGAATGATTATAAAGTATATATAATAATTAATAATGAAATATATGACATAATAATGCTACTGGATTTATGTACATATATATGTATGTCATATACTTAATTCCATTCAATTCAATAAGGAAACGAAAATAGCGTCCATGCGTACGTACGGCCTACCGTCTCCATGAACGGTGTATTTCTTTCCATTTATCGATCTATTATATATATGTATATTCTAAATATATATTATATATAAATCATGTTTTACATTATGGATGTAAGTAATCATGTTCTAAGTAATCATATGAATAATTACAAGTTAAAACACAAACGACAAATGAAACGATTTTACCCAAAACGCTACTTCAACATGAATTTACAAAAGAACATATAATATAAAGTAATAAGTGAACCATATATGATATAATAACAATGAATGGGATTCTTTAAAAATTCAATGAAATTATATAAATCATTATACAGGAGGTTTGGATACGTACGAAGCATATCAGAACTAAGGTAAGGGATAATTTTACAAATCTCATTTTTATCCAAGATTGCTTATTCGTAAGTATTTACTGGGGTTATTGAAATCGTCCATGTCCAAGTTTTATAAAAGTTTTTTCATGTATGTTTAAAGTCCTTTTTACCCATTTTTGACTTTTTTAATTTTACTACATGGTATGTAAGGAATATTTATTTTGTTTACGTTACGAGCTACTTTTTTTACTTTTCCGGCAATGGTACGAGAAGAATGTTTTTTAACTTATACGGCATGAAATCATTTTTACGGTTTTATAAATCCTTATTTTCATGAAGCTTCCTCCAAAATATTTCATGAATATTTTCAAAAAAATATCCTTCTTTTAAAATTGCATGACGTTTTGTGAAAAGAAATTGATTTTGAAGAAGAAAGGATATTTTCCTCAAGAATTCATTTCAAGTGTCTTATCAAAACCATTTTTCATCTAAGATGACATTACTTCATATGTTTCAAGTATAATGTCTCTATGATTTACATGGTTTCAATTTTCTTATTATGAAATGATATCCATTTCTTTTATATGGATTATGTGATGATGGGATGATGTTTATGAAACCCATTTTATTTATTCGGTTATTATGAATGATATATGTTTATTTTGTGGCACAAGTAAGAATGATTTCATTATGAGATGGTTGGGACCTATATCTCCCTCCAATTCATTGGGTAAAGATTTATATCTCATGATATAGACATGGCTGGAATGGCAGGTTAAACCGGTTGAGTAATACAGGACTGGAATGAGGAGTGCACTCGATTCAGAAAGGGACTTTGTCCACTAAGATGGTCTTGGAGGCAATGCCTTGGCAACTATGGAAATCATATTATGTGATTAATGTTCTTCCACAATTAAAATTTTTATTTACAAGTTATTTTATCATGATTGATGTTCTATTTTAATCTATGTCCTACGTACTTCAATGTTTTATGTCATTGCACAAGATTTCTATGTTTAAACATTATGTACATGTTTTTATGTTCAAATGTATATGGTTTGTTTTATTTTCTCCATGATTACCCTTTTTATGTTTTCTTTTCCCCAGTATATAAAGAAAGGTTTTAAGTAAGAAAAAAAGGGGAAGATCTTTATGGGAGATGTTGAAGATCTTTCACCACGATTAGAGGATTACGTTCCAAGTTTCCAAAGACACTAAACTATTACGGTCCTTGTGTGTCTGTTTTTGTTATGTATTAAGTATTCCGAAAAAGTAATGTAATAACTATGTACGTCAATCTTCGGGTATCTACATTATGGGTGATGAAAAGACTGTTCAAATAGAGGTTGTACCTATTGTGAAAGAAAATGTCGATGTGTTTCTCGAGGATCTACCTATACATCACTCAGAATGAGAAATTGAGTTTTCCATTGATTTAATTCCTGGTTCAAGGCCCATATCGAAAACCCCTTATAGAATGGCCATTATGGTATTAGTGGAACTAAATAAACAACTAGAGGAATGGAGTAATAAGGGATTTATTCTCCCTAGGGTTTCTCCATGAGGATCCCCTATCCTTTTTGTTAATAATTAAAAAAGATCTATGAGTTTGTCCATTAAATATATGGAGATAAATGATATAACAATAAATAACTAGTATCCCCTACCTCACATTGATTATTTATTCGTCCACCATCATGGAGATCAATTTTTTTCAAAGATTGGCCTTTAATCTGGATATCATCAGATGTGTGTAAAGAAGAAAGACATTCTGAAAATAACATTTCAAACCAGGTATGGGCAATACAAGTTTACAGTAATGACTTTTGGATTGACTAAAGAACCCTTTATCTTCATGGATCTAATTAATTGAGGTTTCATGGAATATCTTTATAAATTTGTAGTGGTATTTATTAATGATATCATGGTATACTCCAAAAGCTACGAAGATCATGAAAATCACTTTGCAGTACCCTAAAGACTCTTAGAAGAAATGAATTATATGTGAATTTTAGTAAGTGTGAATTATAGCTTTAAGAGATTTCTTTTCTTGGTCATATTGTCTCTAAGGATGAAATCTCTGTTTATCCTTCAAAGACCAAGGCAATCCACGAATGGCCAACACCGATGAGTATAACAGAGGTACGCAGTTTTATTGGTTTAGCAAGTTATTATTGATGTTTTTTCTGAAATGTTTCCCAGTTTGTTGACCCATTAACCAAGCTCACACGTAAAGGGGTTAAATTTTTTTGGACAAAAGAGTGTGAAGAATATTTTGAAGAACTGAAGAGAATAATGGTTAATGATCCTATCTTAACTCTACCATCAGGGAACGATAGGTTTGTTATTTATAGTGATGCTTCAAATAAAGGACTTTGTTGTGTCCTTATGCAGAATAATAGAGTTATTGCCTATGAATCATGATAGATTAAAATTCATGAGAAAAACTATCCTACTTGTGATCTTGAGTTGGAAGCTATAATCATTGCTCTAAAAATATGGAGACACTATCTCTACGGTAAAAAATGATAGATTTATACTGATCAGAAGACTTTGAAGTATATTTTCTCTAAAAAAGAACCCAACATGAGGCAAAGGAGATGGCTTGAACTACTCAAGGATTGTTATTTCACTATACACTACCACCCGGGGAAAGAAATTTTGGTGGAATATGCTTTGAGTAGAAAGGATCATGGAGTTTTGAAGAAGATGAGAGTTGAAAGGAATCTTATTTTCATGGATCTAGTAAAGATGGATATGGGGATAACCATGGAAGATGAAATATGAAAACTTTTTCAAATGGTTGCCCAATAGTCTCTACTAGAAATGATAAAGAGTTCTCATACTGATTATGAATTGTTTCAAAAGAAGATTAAAGTTGTGAATGAAAGGAGATTGAGTGACTTCATATATAAAGATTGAATTTTGAAATTTGGGAAGAGACTTTGTGTTCCCGATATACCTAATATTAATGTGGAATTATTTTATGATGCTCATAGCTCCAATTTCTCTATACACCCTGGAAGCACTAAGATTTATTGAGATTTGGAGTAACATTTTTAGTGGTACAACATGAAAAGGGAGATTTATGATTTTGTGTCAAGATTTTTGGTTTATCAACAAGTGAAAGCTAGAAGGCAACAACCTGGAGGAGTCATGCAACCTCTTCCCATACCAGAGTGGAAATGGGATAATATTACGTTGGACTTTGTCATGGGGCTACCAAGGAATACTAGAAGTAATGATGCAATATGGTTCATTGTTGATCGTCTTACCAAGTCAGCATATTTTCATGTCATAAGAGAATATTAACCACTTGAGCGTCTGTCAAGACTATATATTAATGAAGTTTTAAGAAATCATTGAGTACCACTATCGATTGTTTCGGATCGTGATCCCCATTTTAGATCAAGATTTTGGAAAAGTTTTCAAAATTCTCTGGATACTGAACTTCGTTGGAGCATTGCCTACCACCCTCAAACTGATGGACAATCAGAACAAACTATTGAAACCTTAGAATACATGTTGAGATATTTATCCCTTTACTTTAAAGGTATGTGGTATCAATATTTAACTCTCGTAGAAATTTCCTATAATAATAGCTCCCATTCAAGTTTTCATATGGAACCATATGAAGCGTTTTTTGAAAAAAGATGTCATCCACCAACTTGTTGGGATGATGTTGGTGAAAGAAAACTTGTAGGCCTAGAACTTGTTGAGGAAATGATGGAAAAGGTGAAGGGTATCCAAACCCACATCAAAGTATCTCAAAGTAGGCATAAGATTTATGATGATAAACGAAAGGAAGGATTTGGAATTTCATGTAGGAGATCATGTTTTCTTGAAGGTATCTCTGTGGAAGGGAGTTATAAGATTAGGTAATAAGGTTAAATTAAGTCCCAGGTACATCGGGCCTTTCAAAATTCAAGAATTAATTGGGTTTGTAGCTTACCATTTGTAATGCCCCCAAGTCCCTCCAATGTTCATGATGTGTTCCACATATCACTATTGAGAAAATACAAGCCTCACCCAATGCATGAACTCACCTATGAAAAATTAGAATTCGAACTCGATATGTCTTATTGTTAAGAGCTTATCAGAATTCTTGATACTAGAGAACTTGTGTCGATAAACCGGACGACTCGTCTGGTGAATGTTCTATGGGGAAATCATAAGATGGACGAGGCAACTTGGGAACCTGAGAAACTTATGAAGATGAACCACTCGAATTTTTTTATGGAGTAATATTCTATAAATTCAGATGATGAAATTATTTTTAAGGAGGGGAGAATGTAACTCCCCAAGCTTCCACAGTACATTTCCCTTTAAATAATACAATAGCTTGCATTATACCCAACTTTGAGATTCTAACACACTGTGACCAATCAAACTGGACGTTATAAATAGTAATACCCACTTTTTAAAATTTTATAAATTTTATTTTTCAAAATGGACTTCATTTTTGAATTCAGAATATCTAAATAGATTAGGGTGATTTTTTGGTATTTTTCTGAAAACTTTCAATTTTTAATGAATAGTTAAAAACACTACGTTATTAGTTAAAACCAGATTTTTTATTTAAATAATTATTTATTTTATTTAAATTTATTTCAGGACAAAATATATTTATAATACCCCTATATGTTCAATTTAATTCAGTGGATTCATTTTATAATAAGTTTAGATAAATAAAAAAATTATCGAACTTTTTTACCCTCTTTTACCCACCTCCTAGGAGCATTTGAAAATTTGCATAAAACACAGTTTTACCGCTTGTATGAGTTGAATTTCAAAAATCCAAGAAAAAATGTAACACCCTGAGATTTTATGAAAAATATTCTTTCAATTTCATTGATTTCTTGTGTTGTACGCTACACCAAGATTACCTTGCGCTATACGGAACACCGTATTAGCTTGCAGTATACGCAACACTATTATTGGATCATGTTACACACAATTTTGATAGTAGTTATTGTACGCAACATTGAGTGTGTATATACATATATATATATATATATATATATTCAATGTATAAATGAAATATGGTTGGATTCTGTTATACGAAACAATGAAGGAGTCTTGCATCACACGCAACCCTGACTTGGCTTGCATTACACGCAATCACGACCTTCCTCGATAGCGTGTGTAGTACACAATACTGAGTTTCACTAAACAATGATATATGGTTATAATATTATTATTAAATAGCCTTTATGAATAGTATTAACTACATTTTGAATTTGATAACATTATTATTCATCTTACATACTTTCTAGAACATGGTATGAGAACAAAATCAATTTTTCGAGTAAAATAAGTATTTTTCAAAAAATGTAGTTTTGTCGCCTTTTGATGGCACACCCACTTTAAATCTTGTTTTTGACAGGTGTATAAGTTCAATTTTAAAAAATAAAATTATTATTTGGAATCAGAATACAAAAATTTACTTTGGATAAATTTTTCATATTATTTTGATAACTTTCATATTTTGATGAATAGTAAAAACACGCTATATTTTAATTAAAAACAACATTTTTCATCGCAATAATTTATATGGGAAGATTATATTTTTAATTGGTTTTAAAGTGTAATTAGAATATATTTTTACAATTTAATCAAATGTTGGTCATTGGAATTAATTTCACTTTGAAATTGGACATAAAAAATTGATGATCTTTTGATAGTTATTGTTTCTTAAAAACACGCTATTTGTTTTGATAATGGGAATTACTTTTAAAATGAATTAATGTCAGTTCTATGTTTTGAATTTGGAAAAATAGACATCATTTTTGAATTCGGAATATCAAATATAGCTTAGGATTAATTTTTGGAATTTTTCTGAAAAACTACAATTTTTGATGAATAGTGAAAGCACTGAGTTTTTTGTTAAAACTGAATTTTTATTTAAATAATAATTTATTTGATTTAAATTTTTTTAGGTCAAAATAGATACATAATACTTATATAAGTTCAATGAAATTTATAGGAATCATTTTATAATAATTCTATATTTAAAAAAATTGTATTGAACTTTTCACCGTCTTTTACCCACCTCCTAGGAGCTTTTGCAATTTTTCATAACACGTAATTTTGCTACTTCTATGAGTTGAATTTAAAAAATCCAAGAGACACAGTTAATATCAAGGAGTAAAATGTGGTTCAATTATATAAAAATAATTTTGGGTGAATAGTAACTTTTTACATTTATTTACCACGGTTAAAGGTAATAGGGTAATTCAAGTTTAAAAGAATATTATAATAATTCAAAATTACCTTAACACTTGTCCAAAACTTATTGGATGAGTAATGGCCGTCCATGGGCATCCTTGGATCGATTTTGGGACCCCATGGAGCCACTTATGAAAGACAATGACACATTAGATTAATTAATTTAATGTAAAGACAAAATTAGCATTAACCAAAATCCTTTAGTAATTAATTTTTATATGGGGATATATAAATTATATTTTAAACTATAAATATTCATTGGAAAGAAAAAAATATTTCCTACATGTTGGTATTTTTTTTAATTTTTGAACATCAAATAAATTAAATTATTTATGACACAATAATGATGCATTATTTACCTCATTAATAAATGATTAAAATAAATATGATTATAATGGTTAAAATATCATCCAAAACCTGTCCAATTCCTAATGGATGATTTTATTTCGAATATGAGTCATCTTATATTTTACATTAATGTGTTTTGGACCTCTTGAAACCGAAGATAAGTTTATAATAAAATAATATTTTCACACTTTCCTAAAGAGCCCCTCCACTACCTTATAAAAGGAGACCAATTCTATGCAATTCCTCACACATCTCAAGCCTTTTGGATCGTCCAAACTCTGCCCAAATAATCTCCCTACATCTCTATCCTCTCCCTTGAAGCATTACATTATGCAGAAGACACTCCAAGAAGTCCTTTTGGTTCAATCCAAAGGAAGTTACCCAAATTAAAGGTAATAGTTTCTCTTAAGTTGTTTTCTTTTATTCTACTTCTCCAACCCCTAAACTATTTTTAATCCTTTATTTTGTGACAACACCAGTATCCTAAAAATACTAGGATGTTGTTATGATAAGAGTTAGAACTACACTTACACACACCTCCATCAAATGGATGATGAACATAATGTTTCTGTGATGGCAAACTAACGCCTCACGAAATGATGATTGTTCGATTTTCTCCTACCGCCTATCATGGAGGCCATTATGATGGAACTGTATTTATACATGATATATATTATGTTTATGATTTCATTATGCTTCTTTAATTCCAAATTATATCAAGCCTTTATGGTTTCCATAGTTGGAAAATACGATAATCTCGTTTGAGGACGTGCGGACTACCGCCCCCTCAAAGTGATGTGATTCGTTAATGCCTTATGTGGGATGTATAAAGGATGGAGTTAATGATATTATATATGATATTATACTGTATTTATAATATACATATGTATCATTATGTTTTAATTCCATTAATGTAATAAATAGAAATGAATGTAGCGTTCATGCGTACGTACGGTTTACCGTCTCCATGAATGGTGCATTTCATTTCTTACCTCCATATGTTATGTACTATTATAAATACATGTATATTCTGGATATATAACGAATATATATAATATATAAACCATTATTTACATTCTGGAAGTAATTTAATCATGATATAAGTAATAATAACATCAAGAACAACAAGTCCAAACACGTGCGATAAATAAGATGATTTTACCCAAAACGTTGCTTTAACATGGGATTTGCCAAAGAACCGGTGATATAAATTCATAAGTGAACCATATATGATATAATAACAATGAATATTATTCTTTAATAATTCAATGAAATTATTTAAATCATTATACAGGAGGTTCGGATACGTACGAAGCATATAGGACCTAAGGTAAGGGATAACCTTTCCAATCTCGTTCTTATCCGAGATTGTTATTTCATAAGTATTTGTTGGGGTTATTGTTATCATCCCATCCCATGTTTTCTAGAAATTTTTTCATCTATGTTTAAAGTCATTTTTACCCATTTTTTCTTTTACTACATGGTATGTAAGGAATCTTTCTTTTGTTTATGTTACGAGGTACTTTTTGACTTTTCCGACAAAAGTACGAGGAGAATGTTTTTTTAACTTATACGGCATGAAAGGATTTTTACAGTTTTATAAAGATTTATTTTCATGAAGATTCCTCCAAAATATTTCATGAATATTTTCAACAAAATCTATTTCTTTAAAAATTGCATGATGTTTTGTGAAAAGAAATTGATTTTGAAGAAGAAAGGATATTTTCCTCAAGAATTCATTTAAAGTGTGTTTCCATCTAAGATGACATTATTTCATATGTGTATGTTTCAAGTATAATGTGTCTATGATTTACATGGTTTCACTTTTCTTATGATGAAATGATATCCATTTGTTTTATATGGGTTATGTTATGATGGCATGATGTTGAAGAATCACATTTTTATTACATGGGTTATGCTATGATGTGTGATTTATGATTTTGTGGCACACATAAGAATGGTTTCATTATGAGATGGGTGGGATCTATATCTCCCTCCAATTCATTGGGTAAATATTTATATCTCATGATATAGACATGGCTGGAACGGTATGTTAATCTGGTTCAGTGTTACAGGATTGAAACGAGGAGTGAACTCAATTCAGAAGGGCCTTTGTCCACTAAGATGGTCTTGGCAGCAATGCCTTGGCTACCATGGAAATCATATCAGGTGCTTAATTTTTTTTCCTCAATTAAAAGTTTTATTTACAATCTATATTATCATGATTGATGTTACATTATGATCTATGCCTTACATACTACCATGTTTTATGTCATTCCTCAATATTTCGATGTTTAAACATTATGTTCAAGTTTTTATATTCAAATCTATATGGTTTGTTTTATTTTCTCCATGATTACCCTTACTAAGCATTTGAGCTCACCCTTTATATGTTTTCTTTTCCTCAGGATATAAAGAAAGGTTTTAGGAAAGAAAACAAAGGGGAAGATCTTTATGGGTGATGTTGAAGATCTTTCACCATGATTAGAAGATTATTTTTCCGAGTTTCCAAAGACAATAAACTATTACGGTCATTATGTGTCCATTTTTGTTATGTATTAAGTATTCCACAAAAGTAATGTAATGTCCATGTATGTCAAACTTCGTGATTCTACAGTTGGTATCATAGGAAAGGATTAGTTGACTTTTGGAAACTATGATGTGAAAACTTTAGTGAGATCCCTAGAAATATTTCTAAGGTATGTCTAAGGATGTCCCTAAGGTTAAGTATAATTATAGGTTATAGTCCTATAATTACAGTAACGATCTTAGAATTAAACCTAAGATGTTAGATATTGAAGTTACTCCCCCTTTATTATGTTGTTTTACCTATCATGATTTTTTCCTCTCACACGATTCTTTTTGGGTTTTAGAAAATGGCTGGAAATAGGAAGATTCACAATAATGGAGAATATGATGGACAATGGAATGATATTCTTCATGATCAACAAAATGAAATGGTATTTGGAAGGTGAAACATCATTATTCTTCCTAATCATCAATCTCATAATATGATCAATAATCTCATCTTTGGTAAGTTTCCTGACTCAACTAATAAGAGAAAGATGGAGTTTCAGGATGACCATAGAATAAAGAAAGTTCAATTTCCCTCATGTAAGTCATGTGGGAAGAGGAATCAAGGAGAATGTTTCAAAGGAACTAGAAGATGCTCTGGGTGCGGAAAAGGACACAAAGCTAGTAATTTTAAAGGAAAAGGTTTAGTTAACACCATGGAAAAGGATAATGGTATTACTAAGACATTAAAAATGGTTAATTGTTTTAAATGTGGAATGTACGGGCATTATGCAAACCAATGCCCTAAGGTAAAATCTCATAAAGAGAATCAGTATGGTTATATGGGTAGTATTTATCTGGATGATGATGAAGAGACTATAAATGATATGTGAGATGAAAGAATTGTTGAAGCTCGGTCAATGGTTTAAGAAGGTAGTGGAATGATTACATGATTATCAAGAGTAATGTTGTATAAGTAATCTCATGGTACTATGGAATAAAGAGAAATATAAGGACTGTTACATTGTTGTCTTTCCTTATGTTTTGAAATTTTATGATGAATGGTACCGGTAACCAAGAAATGTTATTCAGATATTTTTGTAAAGCACCTAATATGCGCATAAAGAAGTGCTAAGGAGATAATGAAAAGTTTGATAGTATTAATGAGATCATGAATTATATAAGGACAAAGTGATATCATGGTTTGAGTATAACGAATTTTTGGGATTTTGGTATGTGGAAAGAGTTAACTTTTAACAGCATTCATGTTTTTACTAAGGTTCAATGGGTATTAATTTTTCAAGAGAATACATGATTAAGGTATTCACATGATTGGAATGTGATCAACCAGATATATTAGGGATAAATGATGATATTCACATGCTCGGTAGATGACATTTCTAGTAATTGTTTTCTTTATACTATAAGATTGGATAGAAGTATTTTGGATAAGCCTAATGATTTGAAATGGATTATGTTGGACATAAGTTAGTATTGTTTAAGTCTAGAACGGTTTTCTATATTATCGATGGAATGTCCTGATGATGTAATTTTAGAAAAAGGACAACCTACAGGACGGGCGACAACCCATCGTGTCGGACATGGATGTGGGAATCAAACCCACAACCAAAGTGAGACATGCCTTTATCGCCTACCATTGGCCTACAGGAAGTCCCTGGTTAGTAGAAACTAGTTTTATTTTATGATAGATGAAGTATAAGCCCATTTTTGTAACCATATACGAATAATATCACCATAGATGGACTTATGTATATAGCTTTTGCTAACCTTATGTTTGAGACAGATGGAATGACCTATCATTTTATCGCATGATCTGCTAACACTTCATGAAAAACAAATTCAACTTCATTTCTTTAAGAGATGAAGTGGAAATTATTCAAGACATGAACAACAATGAAATTGTACCAAAATAAAGTAAGAATTTATTTTAATTAAAAAATTCTTCAACATTAGGGAAATTATCTTGAAAGCCAAAAATGTTGTCCTAGTACTCTTATATCTGATGAATCAGATGATACCCTAGATCATCACAAATTTATGGTTTTGTGATTGTTGGCTTTTTCATATCCATGTTCTCTACCACTCTCGATGAGGACTTGATGGTTATATTTTTATTCCATATCCATATTTTCACCTATGTTCTCCTATATGGAAACCCAGTGATGAGTTACTTTGGGCAATCGTTATGTTTCAAACTTTAGTTTTTAAAATCATGTTTTAGTATTTTTTTTACGATGTGGGTTTCAATGAATAGTAAATGATTTATAACCCCGACGAATTTCGAGGGTGAAATTCATTTTAAGGGGGGTAGAATGTAACACACCGAGATTTTATGAAAAATATTCTTTCCATTTCATTGATGTCTTGTGTTGTATGCTACCCTAAGACTACCTTGCAATATACGCAACACCGTATTAGCTTGAAATATACGCACAACTATTCTTGGATCATGTTACACACAATTTTGATAGTAGTTATTCTACGCAACATTGAGTGTGTATATACATATATATATATATTCAATGTATAAATGAAATATGGTTGGATTCTGTTATACGAAACAACGAAGGAGTTTTGCATCACACGCAACCCTGACTTGGCTTGCTTTACACGCAATCACGACCTTCCTCAATAGCGTGTTTAGTACATAATACCGAGTTTCACTAAACAATGATATATGGTTATAATATTATTATAAACTAGACTTTATGAATAGTATTAACTACATTTTTAATTTTATAACACTATTATTCATCTTACATATTTTCTAGAACATGGTATGAGAACAAAATCAATTTTTCGAGTAAAATAAGTATTTTTAAAAAAATATAGTTTTACCACCTTTTGATGGCGCACCCAATTTAAATCTTTTTTTGATATTTCTATAAGTTAAATTTGATAAAATAAAATTCTTCTTTGGAATCAGGATATAAAAATTTACTTTGGATAAATTTTTCATATTATTCTGATAACTTTTATATTTTGATGAATAGTATAAATGCGCTATATTTTAATTAAAAACAACTTTTTTCATCGCAATAATTTATATGGATATATTATCATTTTAATTGGTTTTAAAGTGTAATTAGA
Source organism: Viscum album (assembly GCA_963277665.1). NCBI lineage: Eukaryota > Viridiplantae > Streptophyta > Magnoliopsida > Santalales > Viscaceae > Viscum > Viscum album. The sequence goes on from OY728159.1 coordinate 729,711,692, forward strand.
AAATATTTTTACCATTTAATCCAATGTTGGTCATTGTAATTAATATCACTTTGAAATTGGACATAAACAATTGATGATCTTTTGATTGTTATTGTTTCTTAAAAACATGCTATTTGTTTTGATAACGAGAATTAATTTTAAAATTAATTAATGCCACTTCTATGTTTTGAATTTGGAAAAATAGAAATAATTTTTGAATTATTAATATCAAATATATCTTAGGGTGAATTTTTGGTATTTTTCTGAAAAACATCAATTTTTAATGAACAACGAAAACACTGAGTTTTTGGTTAAAACCGACTTTTTATTTAAATAATCATTTATTGGATTTAAATTTTTTTAGGTCAAAATAGATACATAATACTTATATAATTTCAATGAAATTCATTGGAATCATTTTATAATAATTTTAGATTTATTAAAATTGTATTGAACTTTTCACCGTCTTTTACCCAACTCCCAGGAGCTTTTCCAATTGTTCATAAAACATAATTTTACCACTTCTGTGAGTTGAATTTCAAAAATCCAAGAAACACGGTTAATATCAAGGAGTAAAATGTGGTTCAATTAGATAAAAATAATTTTTGGTGAATATTAACTTTTTACTTTTATTTACCACGGTTAAAGGTAAATAGGGTAATTCAAGGTTAAAAGAATATTATAATAATTCAAAATTATCTGAACACTTGTCCAAACCTTATTGGATGAGCAATGGAGAACCATGGACATCCTTGGGTCGATTTTGGGACCCCATGGAGCCACTTATGAAAGACAATGACACATTAGATTAATTAATTTAATGTAAAGACAAAATTGGCATTAACAAAAATCCTTTAGTAATAAATTTTTATAAGCGGATATATAAATTATCTTTTCTAATATAAATATAAATTATAAAGATAAAAATATTTCCTACATGTTGGTATTTTTTTATAATTTTTAGACATCAAATAAATTAAATTATTTATGACACAATAATGATGCAGTATTTACCTCATTAATAAATGATTTAAATAAATAAGATTATAACGATTAAAATATCAATCAAAACCTGTCCAATTCCTATTGCATGATTTTATTTCGAATATGAGCCATCGTATCTTTGACATTAAAGTGTTTTGGACCTCTTGAAACCGAAGATAAGTTTATAATAAAATAATGTTTTCACACTTTCCTAAAGAGCCCCTCTACTCCCTTATAAAAGGAGACCACTTCTATGCAATTCCTTACACCTCTCAAGCCTTTTGGCTCAACCAAACTCTGCCCAAAAAATCTCTCTACATCCCTCTCCTCGCCCTTGAAGCCTTAAATTATTCATAAGACACTCCAAGAAGTAATTTTGGTTCAATACAAAAACAGTTACCCAAATTAAAGGTAATAGTTTCTCTTAAGTTGTTTTCTTTTATTATACTTCTCCAACCCCTAAACTCGTTTTATCCTTTATTTTGTGACAACACCAGAATCATAAAAATACTAAGATGTTATTATGAGATGTATTAGAACTAAACTTACCCACACCTCCATCTAATTGATGAAGAACATAATGTTTCTGTGATGGAAAACTAACGCCTCACGAAACGTTGATTGTTCGATTTTCTCCTACCACCTCTCATGGTGGCCATTATGATGGAACTGTATTTATATATGATATATATTATGTTTATGATTTCATTATTCTTCTTTACTTCCCAAATATATCAAGGCTTTATGGTTTCCATAGTTGGTAAATATGATAATCTCATTTGAGGAGGTGCGGACTACCGCCCCCTCAAAGTGATGTGATTCGTTAATGACTTATGTGGGATGTATAAAGGATGGAGTTAATGATATTATATATGATATTATACTGGAATTATAATATACCTTGGTATCATTATGTTTTAATTAAATTAAAATAATAAATTGAAATGAAATTAGCGTTCATGCGTACGTACGGTTTACCATCTCCATGAACGGTGAATTTCATTTTATACCTCCATATGTTATACACTATTATAAATACATGTATATTCTGGATATATAATGAATATATATGATAAATAAATCATGATTTACATTCTGAAAGTATGTAAATCATGATATATGTAATAATGACATCAAGAACACCAAGTCCAAACACGTACGATAAATAAGATGATTTTACCCAAAACGTTACTTTAACATGGGATTTGAAAAAGAACCGGTAATATAAATTCATAAGCGAACCATATATGATATAATAACAATGAATATAATTCTGTAATAATTCAATGAAATTATTTAAATCATTGTACAGGAGGTTCGGATACGTATGAAGCATATCAGACCTAAGGTAAGGGATAACCTTTCCAGTCTCGTTCTTATCCGAGATTGTTTATTCATAAGTATTTGTTGGGGTTATTGTTATCATCCCAATCCATGTTTTATAGAAATTAATTCATGTATGTTTAAAGTCCTTTTTACCCATTTTTTCTTTTACTACTTGGTATGTAAAGAATCTTTCTTTTGTTTACGTTATGAGGTACTTTTTGACTTTTCCGAAAAAAGTACGAGGAGAATGTTTTTTTAACTTATACGGAATGAAAGGATTTTTATGATTTTATAAAGCTTTATTTTCATGATGCTTCCTCCAAAATATTTCATGACTATTTTCAACAAAATATTGTTCTTTTAAAATTCTCATGACGTTTTGTGAAAAGAAATTGATTTTGAAGAAGAAAAGATATTTTTCTCAAGAATTCATTTCAAGTGTTTTTTCATCTAAGATGACATTATTTCATATGTGTATGTTTCAAGTATAATTCCTCTATGATTTACATAGTTTAAATTTTCTTATGATGAAATAATATCCATTTGTTTTTTATGGGTTATGTTATGATGGCATGATGTTTAAGAATCCCATTTTTATTACATGGGTTATGCTATGATGTATGATTTATGATTTTGTGGCACACATAAGAATGGTTTCATTATGAGATTGGTGGGACCTATATATCCCTCCAATTAATTGGGTAAAAATTTATATCTCATGAGATATACATGGCTGGAACTGTAATTTAATCCGGTTTAGTGTTACAGGACTGAAACGAGGAGTGAACTTGATTCAGAACGGGACTTTGTCCACTAAGATGGTCATGGCAGCAATGCCTTGGCTACCATGGAAATCATATCATGTGCTTAATGTTTTTCCACAATTACAAGTTTTATTTCCAAGCTATTTTATCATGATTGATGTTACATTATGACTTATACCTTACGTACTGCCATGTTTTATGTCATTTCTCAATATTTCGATGTTTAAACATTATGTTCATGTTTTTGTGTTCAAATGTATATGGTTTGTTTTATTTTCTCCATTCATACCCTTACTGAGAATTTGAGCTCACCCTTTATATGTTTTCTTTTCCCCAGGATATAAAGAAAGGTTTTAGGTAAGAAAACAAAGGGGAAGATCTTTATGGGAGATGTTGGAGATCTTTCACCATGATTAGAAAATTATTTTTCTGAGTTTCCAAAGACACTAAACTATTACGGTCCTTGTGTGTTTGTTTTTGTTATGTATTAATTATTCCACAAACATAATGTAATATCCATGTATTCAAAGCTTTGGGCCTCTAAAAAAACAGTTAACATTATTAAGTAAAATTCGTTTCAACAAGAAGAAAATAATTTTTTATGAATAGTAACTTTTTTACTTTTATTTACCACTGTTAAAAGTTAATAGGGTAAATAAGGGTAAAAATGATATTATAATTACCCTCACACAAGTCCAAATTCTATTGGATATGTGTAATTCGACCAAAAACAACCTTAGGAATAAAATATTATCCCATTTGGTCCACTTTTATAAGATTAGGACATTTATTAGTATTTTATTTAAAAAAAAGTTAAAAGAGTCAAATTAAATATTTAATAAGTAAACCATTTATAATATAGGGTTATAAATAATATAAATTAGACTATAAATATTCATTAGAAAAATAAAACAATTTCCTACATAATGGAATTTTATTTATAATTTTTATACATTGAATAATTTAATTTATTAATACCTCAATGATGATGCGGTAATTAACTTATTAATGAAAGATTAAAATAATTGATATTATAAACGTCCAAATAAAAGTAATTTGAGACTTCTGATGAATTACACTAATTTTATAGGTTAATATTACATGTTATGGTTGATTAAATTTTTTTTCAAAGTAATCATGGTGTTAGGATTTTCATAAAAACCAAATTCAAAACAGTGTCAAAATTGATATAATTGAGTTTTTAAAACAGATACTATATTATTAATTGATATAATATTCCTAAAAATCTAAGGATCGGCCAAAGGACTTAGATAAGGTTATATATATTAATAATGAACCACATGGGGTTATATTTTCTTGTTATAGTTAGTTAATTTTCTATATAATATACAAATACAAAGTGACATTGTAAATGTCAAACTATTTAACTAAAAGTTAAATCTAAAAGATAATGTTAATATGGTGATCTAAAACTATATAAAACCTATTGGTTGAGAGTTTTTCGACCCATCACTATCTTATCCTAGAAAGAATTCATTTTGGAGCCATTAGAAATCGAAAATGGTTTTGTTATAAAATAATATCTCAAGCTTTTCCTAAAGTGACCCTCACCTCTCTTATAAAAGGGTACTTTCCCTTCTCTTAATTTCACACCTCCAAAGCCATTTGGCTCGGACAAACCCTACCCAAATATCCTCACAAATATCCTCCCTTAAACTTAGAGTCCTTCCTTTGGTCAGAAAACCAACCTATGGATCCCTTTTAATCAAATCAAAAGGAAGAACCCGAAGAAGAGGTAAATATTTCATTACCTCATTCTACTTCTTTTCTTCATCCACTTCCTCTTTCTTTGTTTTTTCCATTCTAAAATAACAACTATAGTATCTTCTATATACTGTGATGTTATTATAAATATGTTACAACTATATTCATTATTATATCCATCCTATAAATGAAAAAGTCACCATACGTGCGTACGTATGACATACCGTCTCAACTTCGTGGTGTAGTTTGTTTTTCAAACAATTCAGTATTTCGTATGGGTATAATAAAGAATATAACTAATGTAAATAATAAATATAACATGTTAAGTATTCTGTATATATGATATACAATCCAATTACATAATATTTCACCATCAATTTAATGATATTGTCACTCATGCGTACGTACGGATTACTGTCTCCACGAACGCGATGAGATTCATTCCACATCTTAATCATTCAAGAATAATTTTCCTTTTATGATTAAAAATAATTTTTATGACCATAATATAATTCTGTATATTAATATAATACATCTTATACATAACAAACATGGCTTATGTAACCAACCATATAAAGGAAAATTAATCAGTTAACACCCAAAACGATGATTCTACAAAAATTTTATTAACAAAGCAATATTAGAGGATTATATATGATATAATATTTATTTATATGGTTCATGTGTAATTTAATAACTATTTTATAACTATTATACATGAGTTTAACGTACCATTAACTAAGTAAAAGTACAATGTAAGGGTAAATTCCACAATCTCTTTATTATGCGAGGTTGTTTTTACTTAAGTATCAATCGGGACCGCTTTATCATCCCCATCCATGTTTTCTTAAAAATTCATTTCAAAACATTTTTAATATTTATGAGAAAATGGTTTAAAGTCATTTATACCCTAATTTTACCTAATATTTTTTGAAAGGAATCTTTCCGTTATTTTCCATACAGGGTACTTTATGACCTTTTCGATAAAATTAAGGTAAGAATGTTTTTTTAACTTATGTGGTAGGTGTAGCTATTTTCCACCATTATAACATCATCGAAGCCTCCCATACCAGCTTAAAATAATATTTTCAAAATAAATGTTTCTTTTATAATTACAAAACTTCTAAATTATTTCAAAATATATAGAGATGTTACTCTCAAAAAGTTTTGATTTCATCTATGTCAACATTATTTGATGGATTTTAAACCTGTTTGAAGTTGATTTATTTATGATAAAAATCATCCATATTATATTTGATTTTTTGTGATATATTTGACTATGGATATGTTATTTTTATACCATTCATGGTTTATGTATAAATTATTGACATATCATATGCTAGTTTTAATACGAATGCTTTTGTTATGTTAAAACTCTTTCATATGAAAAATGCATTAGACTTAGTAAGTGATGGGTGGAGCCCGCTATAGCTCCTTGATGCATCGGTAGGTCTCAAGATACAAAATAGTGTCTTGGAACAAGGCCTTGAAAAAATCTTATTTGTAGCCTTGGAACAAGGCCTTGAATATGTGGTTATGAAGTATCGCATTATGTATTCCATCATTATAAAAGTGGCTATTGATATTGCATATGATTATTCTACTAGTATAATGTACATGTTATTATGTAAATGGAATTATTTGATTTTATCTTTTCCATATTATGCTGAATTTTATGTTTAAAAGGGCTTTGTTTTAGTCGTATACATTGCATTAAATGTTTATTCTTATTTATGAAAATTTCCGCCATATTTTTATCATTACTGAGCATCTGAGCTCACCCCTTTCTAAGTTTTATTTTTCCCAAGATGTGAAAAGTACTTTATGGTTGACCTTTAAGTCTATACTAATGTTATAAGTGTGTTTAAAATTGGAAAATTTTTTGTTGATGTTTTTATTTCATGATATAATGTAAAACTTATGAATAAATCTAGTACTTACAAGGCTATTACATAGATCGGTCTTTCGAGACATGATTCCTTGTATCATGCCAATGTTATGTAATAATTCACTGACTCTAGGTGACTGAGGTTGGGGTGTTTCAGTTGGTATTAGAGTAACATTAGTACAATCCTTGGAAACTAGATTTAGAAAAACTCTGATTAGAGAACACTACACTAAGATAGACTTTGAGGATTTGTATAGAAGAACTTTATAGAATTTTGATATTCTAGAGATTTAGTGAGTTTTCTATGAAATACATCCCTGTCTAGATACGATCAGGTAGAGGTGGCTCTGGAACAGATGTACCTAGTGGTAAAACCCAAAAACACCACTTTGAACTATACTCGAATGGGAACTGGTGCACGACAATGGGCCTTGATGCATTCTTGGTTATGACACTCTCGGGGGATATGCTTAGGATAATTCTCATTTTCATTACAAACCATTATGAAGGGTTTATGAGTATATACTTTCTCAAAGAAAACATTTTTATGATTTTGGATTAAATCCATAAACTGTTCAATTTATGTTAACTATTTTACATGTTTGGAATTATGTATTGTGATTCATAAACTAATATAGTATATGCCATTATTTAGAAACGATGCCTAGTGGAAGGAATTGAAACCGTATCAACCCATGTAGTCCATGTAGGGAATGCCTTCATACTCAAGAAAATTAAAGTGGAGCTGGTGATGCAACTGGTGTTGATCATCTTATCACCATACTGGGACAACTCACTCTTGTTATGAATAATAACCTTACAAGTATGGAGCACCCCGATCCCCAATGAGGAGAATAAATGTTAGACCAAATCATGAGGAAACAACCACAAACATTCAATGAGAGTACAAATACATTAGTAACTGAGCAATGGATAAATTCATTATAGAAAATATTTCATGCTTTGGGGAGTAGCGAAAGGGAAAAAGTTGTAATGGCATTTTATCACCTCACGAGAGATGCAGATCGATGGTAGTCATTAATCCAAAACACAATGGATGATAAAGAAGTATAGAACATGTAATGGAGGGAGTTTAAATAGATTTTATTAGAAAAGTACTTTCCATTTGACCATCGAGTGGATAAGGAAAGACAATTTCTGAGTCTGAGGGAAAAGGAGGATGAAATGTTCCAAAGTATGAGGTTAACTTTAAAAGGATAGAAAGGCATGCAGCATATTATATATGTAACCCAAGGAGTAATATTGATAGATTCCTTGATGGGTTAAAACCATTTCTCCATTGAGCATTAGTGTCACAATCCTTCTCATTGTATGAAGATATTATCTCATTCACTATCAAGACAGAAAAGGAATTCTATTAGTCTTATGACTTTAAAGAAAAGCAAGAGAAAAATAGATATGTCGAACGCTTTGGAAATGGAAATAAGGGGAAGAATGAAATGATTGAATATTAATCTTGCGGTAAATGTGTAAAGAAACACCTCGGTACTTTCTTGAAGGGAATGGGAGTCTATTACAAGTGTGGTGAAAAAGACCACCAAGATCGTGATTGCAAGGGGAAGAAAGAGGATTTCAATGTTGAATTCTATAATTGTAGAGAAAAGTGGAATTATGAAAATGAATATCCTAAGAACCAAATAATCATACCTCAATAAAGTTCAAGGGAGCAAGGTCAATCATATTTGATCACTACTGTAGAGGTTGAATCTCCTAAAGATGTGGTGATAGGTAATTTAATGGATTCCTCAAGTTTCACCAATGCATTATTCGCTTCATGATTATCGCATTGTTTCATATCATCCCAATTTTCTATGAAAATTAGATATTTTCAATTTGACTTAACAAGGAAGTTTTTAGTAAAAAAACCTAAGGGAAGTATCATCACAAAAAATATTTCTAAATATATTCCGATTAGAGCATATAAATGTTCTTTATCTACTGATATCATCACCAGACCCATCATTGAATTTGATATAATCCTCATAATGGATTGTCTTTCGATCCATGATGTGAAAATTTATTGTAATAATAATGATGTTACCATTTTCGAAGATGATAAGGAGTACCTTATCTTTAGAGCAGAAAGGTCACCACCTGATTTTTATCTAGATCCACCCCAGTAGCTCTAATAAATAAAATTATTGCGGATGAAGAAAATGAAATAAGTATGTGTGAGGAAAAACATGTTTTAATAGAGGATGTACATATTTTGCAAGAATATGTTGATGTGTTTCCAAAGTATTTACCTGGACATCCTCTAGAACTAGAAATTTACTTTTCCATTGATTTAATTCCTGGTTAAAGGCCCATATCGAAGACCCCTTATAGAATGGCCACTGTGGAATTAGTGGAACTAAAGAAATAACTAGAGGAATTGAGTAATAAGGGATTTATTCACCCTATTGTTTCTCCATGGGGAGACCTTTCCCTTTTTGTTAAGGTTAAAGAGAGATAAATGAGGTTGTTCATTGACTTCATGGAGATCAAATCTATAATAATAAAGAACAAGTATCCCCCCTCTCATTGATGATTTATTCGATCAACTTCATGGATCTAAATATTTTTCAAAGATTGTCCTTCGATCTAGATATCATCAGTTGTGTGTAAAGAATGAAGACATTCTGAAAAAAGCATTTCGAACCAGGTATAGGCATTACGAATTTACAGTAATTCCTTTTGGATGGACTAATTCACCCTCGGTCTTCATGGATCTAATGAATTAATTTTCAAGGAATATCTTGATGACTTCGTAGTGATATTTATTGATGATATCTTAGAATACTACAAAATCTATAAAGATAATGAAAATCACTTGCACAGTATTCTGAAGACATTTATAAGAAATGAATTATATGGGAAGTTTATCAAGTATGAATTCGGGCTTCAAGAGCTTTCTTTTCTTGGCCTTATTGTCTCTAAGGATGGAATTTCTATTTATCCTTCAAATACAAAGGAAATCCAAGAATGGCCCGCGTGGACGAGTATAACTGAGGTGCGTAGTTTTATTGATTTAGTAGGTTATTATCGACGCTCCGTCCAAACTTTTTCTTGGTTGGATAACCCATTAACCAAGCTCACACGTAAATGGATTTAATTTATTTGTACAAAAGAGTGTGAAGAATGTTTTGAAGAACTGAATAGAAGATTAGTCAATGCTACTATCCTAACTCTTCCATCAGGGAACTATGGGTTTGTTATTTATAGTGATGCTTCAAAGAAAGTACTCGGTTGTGTACTTATGACTAATGATAGAGTTATTTCCTATGCATCACGATATCTAAAAATTCATGAGAAAAACTATCCTACTCATGATCTTGAGTTAGCAGTTATAATTTTTTCTCTTAAAAATATAGAGACATTATCTCTATTGTGAAAAATGTGAGATTTATATTGATCACAAGAGTTTGAAATATATTTTTTCACAAAAATAACTCAACATGAGGCAAAGTAAATGGCTTTATCTACTCAAGGTTTAGGATTTCACTATACACTACCACTCAGGGAGGGAAAATATGGTGGAAGATGCTTTGAGTAGAATGGATCATGGAGTTTTGAACAGGATGAGGGTTGAAAGGGATCCTATTTTCATGGATCTAGTAATGATGGATATGGGAATAACCATGGATGGTGAAATATCAATAATTTTTCAAATGGTTTCCAAACAATCTTTACTAGAAAGGATAAAGAGTTCTTAGACTGATGATGAGGAATATCAAAAGAAGATTAAAGCTCTGAATCATATGAGATTTAATGACTTCATATATGAAGATGGAATTTTGAAATATGGGAAGAGTCGTTGTGTTCCTGATATACCTGATCTAAAAAGGAATTCTTGGATGACGCTCATATCTCTAATTTTTGTATACACCCTTGTAGCACTAAGATGTATATATATTTGAAAGAACATTCTTTGGTGGGACAACATGAAGAGGGAAATTGTAGATTTTGTGTCAAGATGTTTTGTTTATCAACAAGTGAAGGCTTGAAGGCAATATCCTAGATGAGTCAAGAAACCTATTACCATATCATAGTGGAAATGGGATGATATTATGATGGACATTGTCATGGGGTACCAAGTAATCCTAGTAGGAATGATGCAATATGGGTCATTGTTGATTTTCTTACCAAGTGAGCACATTTTCTTGTGATAAGGGAATATTTACCACATGAACGTCTGTCGAGAACATATATTAATGAATTTTTAAGACTTCTTAGAGTACCCCTATTGATTGTTTCTAATCATGATCCTTGTTTTACATCAAGATAATGGAAAATTCTTCAAAAGGCCCTAGATAATGAACTTCGTTTGAGCACTGTTTACCACCCCCAAACCGATGGACAATCCAAACAGACTATTCAAACCTTAGAATACATGTTCAGATCATTCTTCATTGACTTTCAAGGTATGTGGGATCAATATTTACTCTTGTAGAATTTTCCAATAACAATAGCTTCCATTCAAGTATTCAGATGGCACCATATGAAGAGTTATATGGCACGAGATGCCACACACCAACTTGTTGGGATGATATTGGTGAAAGAAAACTCGTAGGCCTAGAACATATTGAGGGAATGATGGAAAAGGTGAAGGTTATCTAAACCCACATCAAAGCAAATCAATGTAGGCAAAAGAGCTATGCCGATAACCAAATGAAGGATTGGGAATTTCAGGTAGTAGATCATGTTTTCCTGAAGGTATCTCCATGGAAAGGAGTTATATGATTCGGTATGAATGGTAAATTAAGTCCCAGGTACATCAGACCATTCTAAATTCTAGAACGAATTGGGGTTGGAGCTTACCTTTTGGCAATGCCTCCAAATCTCTACGAAGTTCGTGATGTGTTCCACGTATCACTATTGAGAAAATATATGTCTGACCCAACACATGTACTCACCAATGAAGAATTTGAACTAGAACTCGATCTGTCTTATTGTGAAGAGCCTATCAGAATTCTTGATACAAGAAAACCACTGTTGAGAAACTGGATGACTCTTCTGGTGAATGTTCTATGGGAAAATCATAACCTGGAAGAGGCAACTTGGGAACCTAAGGAACTTATGATGAAGAACCACCAGAATCTTTTAATGCATTAATATTCTATAAATTTCAAGGATGAAATTATTTTGAGGGTAGAATGTAACATCCCAAGCTTCCACGGTATGTTTCCCTTTGAATAATGAAATAGCTTGCATTGTATGCAACTTTGAGATTCTAACACACCACGGCCAATCAAACTAGCCGTTATGAATAGTAATACCCACATTTTAAAATTTTATAAATTTTATTTTTCAAAATGGACTTCATTTTTGAGTTCGTAATATCAAAATTATCTTAGGGTGAATTTTTGGTATTTTTCTAAAAACTTTCAATTTTTGATGAATAGTGAAAAACACTGCGTTATTGGTTAAAACCAAATTTTTTATTTAAATATTTATTTATTTTTATTTAAATTTATTTTAGGTCAAAATATATACATAGTACCTATATAAGTTCAATGTAATTCATTGAATTTATTTTATAATAAGTTTAGATATATAAATATTTTCTTTACCTTTCTACCGTCTTTTACCCATCTCCTATGAGCATTTTCAAATTTGAATAAAATATAATTTCACCGCTAATGTGAGTTGAATTTTAAAAATCTGAGACACACAGTTGACATCTATAAGTAAAATGTGGTTCAATAAGATGAAAATAATTTTTGGTGAATAGTAAATTTTTTCTTTTATTTACCACGGTTAAAAGTAAACCTGGTAATTAAGGGTAAAAATGATATTATAATTAACTAACACATGTCATAATTCTATTGGATAAGTTTAATTCGACCAAAAATAACCTTATGAATAAAATATGTTCCCCTTTGATCCACTTGGATTGGATTAGGAAATTTATTAATATTTTATTTAAAGACGAGTAAAAAGAGTTAAATTCAAAGTTTAATTACTAAACCATTTTTAATATAGTGTTATAAAAAAGATAAATTCGACTATAAATATTAATTAGAAAGATAAAAATATTTCCTACATAAGGGTATTTTATTTATAATTTTTAGACACTAAATAATTAATTTATTTATGACACAATGATGATGTAGCAATTACCTTATTAATGAATTATTGAAATAATTTATATTATAAATATCCAAATAAATGTAATTTGTGACTTTCAATGAATTACACTCATTTTCTAGGTTAATATGAAATTTTAGGGTTGATTAAATTTTTTTTCAAAGTAATAATGCTGTTATTATTTTCACAAAAACAAAATACTAAATAGTGTCAAAATTGACATAATTGTGTTTTTAAAACAAATACTATATTATTAATTGAAATAATATTCCTAAAAAACTAAGGCTTGTCCAAATGACTTATATAAGGTTATATATATTAATAATGAACCACATGGGGTTATCATGGCTTGTTATAGAATCTTTATTAACCATATAATATAAAAATACAAAGAGACATCGTAAATGTCAAACTATTTAACTAAGAGTTAAATCTAAAAGATAAGGTTAATATGGTGACCTAAACCTATATAAAACCTATTGGTTGAGAGTTTTTTGGACCCATCCCAACCTTTTACTAGAAATAATTCATTTTGGATCCATTAGAAACAGAAAATGATTTTGTTATAAAATAATATTTCAAACTTTTCCTACAGTGACCCTGACCTGTCTTATAAAAGGGCACATTCCCTACTCTTAATTTCAAACATCAAAAGCCATTTGGATTGGAAACCCCCTACCCAAATATCCTCCCAACTTTCCTCCTTTCATCCTAGAGGTCTTCCTTTGGTTATAAATCCAACCTATAGATCCCTTTTGATCAAATCAAAAGGAAGAACCCTAAGAAGAGGTAAATATTTCATCACATTTTTCAAGTTATTTTATGCTTCCACTTCCTCTTTCTTTATTGTTTCCATTATAAAATAATAACTCAATTATATTATATGTACTATTCTGTTATTACAAATATTTTACAACCATATTTGTTATTATATCCATCCTGTAAATGACAAAGTCACCATACGTACATATGTACGGCTCACCGTCTCCACATCGTGGTGTAGTTTGATACTCAAACACTTCACTATTTTGGGTGGGTATAATAATGAATATAACTGATGTAAATAATAAGTGTAAAATTTAAATTATTCTTTATATATGATATTCCATCCAGTTACATATGATTTCACTGTTAATATAATGATATTGTTGCACGTGCGTACGTACGGATTACCGTCTCCACGAAGGCGATGAGATTCATTCCCCATATTAATCATTCAAGAATAATTTTCATTTTATGACTAAAATTTTTTTTTATGAACATAATATCAATATTTATATCAATAAAATATATCCTATCCAAAACAAACACGGCTTACTTAATAAACCATTTAAAGTAAAACGAATCAGTTAACACCTAAAACGATGATTCTACTAAATTTTTTTTAACAAAGCAATATTGGAGGATAATATATGATATTATATTTATGTATATGGTTCTTCTATAATTTAATAAAAAAAATTAACTATTATGCAGGTGGATAACATACCATTGACTAAGGAAAAGTACAAGGTAAGGTTTAATTTCACAATCTCTTTATTATCCGAGGTTGTTTTTACGTAGGTATCTACTGGGACCTATTTATCATCCCCATATGTGTTTCCTTAAAAATGTATTTCAAAACATTTTTACTATTTATGAGAAAATGGGTTAAATTCATTTATACCATTATTTGACCTTAAATGTTTTGAAAGGAATCCTTCCATCATTTTCCAAACAAGGTACTTTATGACCTTTTCAACAAAATTAAGGTAAGAATGTCTTTTTTAACTTATACGGAAGGTGCGGCTATATTCCGCCATTATAACATCATCAAATATTCCCATAAAAGCTTATAATAATATTTAAAAAATTAATGTTTTCTTTTATAATTAAATTACTTCAAAATTATTTCAAAATAGAAAGAGATATTACTCTCAAAAGGTTTTGATTTTATCTATTTCTACATTATTTGATAGATTTTAAACTTGTTTGAAGTTGATTTATTTATGATACAAATAATCCATATTGTATTGAATTTTTTGTGATATATTTGACTGTGGATGTCTTATTTTTATACCATTCATGGTATATGGATAAAGTTTTGACATATCATATGCTAGTTTTAATAAGAATTTTTATGTTATGTTTAATCCTTTTCATATGAATAATGCATTGGACTTAATAAGTGATAGGTGGAGCCCTCTATAGCTCCTCGATGCATCGGTAAGTCTCAAGAGACAAACTAGTGTCTTGGGACATGGCCTTGACTAATTATTATTAGTAGTCTTGGCACAAGGCCTTGACTATGTGGTTATGAAGTCTGGCATTATTCATTCCATCATTATGATAGTGGTTATTGGTATTGCATGAGATTATTCGACTAGTATAATATCCATGTGATTATGTAAATTAAATTATTTCATTTTATCTTTTCCATATTATGCTGAAATTTATGTTTAAAATGATTTTGTTGTTGTCTTATACATTGCCTTAAATTTTTATGCTGATTTGTGAAAGTTTACTCTATATTGTTATCCTTACTGAGCATCTGAGATCACCTATTTCTAGGTTTTATTTTTCCCAGGATGTGAATAAGTATTTTATGGTTGACCATCAAGGATAGACTAAGTATATAAGTGTGTTTAAAAAGGGGATTAAATTTTTTTTTTGTTTTTATTTCATGATGTAATGTAAAACTTATGAATGTATCTAGTAATTCCAAGGCTACGAAACTGGTCGGTCTTTTATGACAAGATTCCTAGTATCATGCCAATGTTATGTAATAATGCACCAACTCTGGGTAACTGGGGTTAGGGTGTTACAACATCTCTAGAATTTTTTATCTCAACCTTTACTTGTTGAATAACAATGCATCCTGACACATAGTCATTAATTTCCCACATCGTATTATCCAACCAAAAGTGTTCATTTTTATCTTTGTACATCTTGATACTAACAAGGTGTATAGAGATATTTGAGCTATGAGAATCATCAAATAGTTCTCTTTTAACTCAGGTATTGATGGAACATGTAACCACATTATAAATTTTAGAATTCTATCCTCACTCAAAAAGTATTCTAGTCTTCCATCCTTAAAAAAATTAATTTTCTTTTGAAAAATCTCATCATCAGATTCGGGTTTTTTATTATTTCCTATAAATATGGTTTCACAATCCTCTAAAAAGTTATTAATTTTTTCTCTTCCAGAAAAATTTTCATATATGTATTTACTAAATCCATGAACATGGGATCTTTCTCAATCCTCATTTGAGTTAGATTTCTATGATATTTCTTTATTATTGCATCTTCTACCTTATTTTTTTACGAGATGGAAGTGTATTTATAAATCATAATCTTTGTGTAACTCGAGCCAGCACCTTTACCACATGTTGAGTTCATTCTATGTAAAAACGTATTTCAAACTCTTATGATCTGTATATATCTCACATATTTCACCATAGATATGGTCTCTATATCTTGAGAGAAAATATTATAGCTGCAAACTCAAGATCTTGAGTTTTATAATTTTGTTCATAAATCTTCAAATTCCTCGATGTGTATGGAATAGAATTATCATTTTTCATAATGACACAACCCAACCCATTCTTGGATGAATCACTATATATCACAAACCAATCATTTCCTGATTGTATATTCAAAATATAAGTGTTGACTAATAATCTCTTCAATTATTTAAAACATTCTATGAAATACTTTTTCCAAAAAAACATAACCCCTTTCCATGTGATCTTGTTTAATTGGTTATATAATCAGGAAAAAGTTTGAATAAGATGCCGATATTAACCAGCTAAACAAATGAACCTAGATAACTTGGTTATGTTTTATGGAATATTCCATCCTTGGATTTCATTTTTCTTAACCTTCTCAATTAATATTCCATACATAGATACAATATAGCTAAGAAAATAAATTTCATGAATACATAATTCCCACTTTCTAAATTTACCATATAACACGTTCCTTCTAAGAGTCTAAAAAATGATTTTTGAGTGATTCTCATAGAATACATTGGATTTAGAATATAACAGAATATGATCAATGAATACTGTAAAAAACATCAACATATTCCTTGAATACTCATTTCATTAGATAAATGAAAATTGAGTGTGTATTAATCAATAAAAAAGGCGTTACTATAAGCTCATAATATTCATACCTCGTATAAAAAACATTATTCGGAATATCTTCCACCTTTATGAAAAATTTATGATACCTTCAATGAAGTCCAATATTCAAAAAATATTTATCTCTATGAAATAGATCAAAAAATCGTCAATAATTGGTAAATGATACTTGTTTTTTATTTTAATAGCATTGATTTCTCTATAGTCAATGTGTATCCTCATGGATCCATCTTTATTATTCACAAATAGTGTAGAGGCTCCCCAAAGAGAAAAACTAGGGAGAATAAATACCTTATATCTCAAATACACTAGTTTTTTCATTAGCTCCACTAATTCCATAGTTTTCATTTTGTAAGGCGTCATTGATATTGGTCTTTTATTATGAATTAAATCAATTGAAAAATATACTTCATGATCTAGGAAGTTTTTTGGTAATTCCTCGAGGAATACATCAATGTATTCCTATAAAATAGATTTATCCTCAATTTAAGGATTATTTTCATCATCCATAAATGTTGTGTTCTCTTATACCCCTATAATTTCATTCGTTAGAGCTACTTGGGGTGGATCTATATAAGAATCAGATGATGGAGATTCTACTCTAAAGATAAATAATTCAACATCTTCCTCATAAATCGTAATTTCCTTCTTATAATAAATTTTTTCATCATATTTTGAAATTCAGTTCATACTAAGGATTATATCAAATTCAAGCATAAGTATAATAATAATTTCATCAAATAAATCATGTTTATGTTTTATAATGGGGACTTCCCAAGACATTTTTGTTGTAATGAGCCTTAACTTATGAGTTTTGACTAATAAATCACTTATTAAATCCAAAGGGAAATGAATAATTTTATTAGGAAAATTATTAGACAAAAACTTCGTAGGTCCAAAAGGGTCCTACATACCCTGATAGGTCGGGTGATTCAGGGGATGGATATTCTTTAATAAAGTATTCCTACCCCACTGAATCTTGACTTCTTTATTATAAGGGTCACTTTATTTTCACATAACTATTACTGTTGACCTTGTCCTTTTCTTATATATCTAATGATGATGCTATGAATGAAGTGATAGAATGAAAGTAAACAGAAACAATGATTTTTACTTGGTTCACCCAAACTAGGCTACATCTAAGGAACTTACAATGATAATGTAATGATTTTTCCAATTCCACTAAGTCTCACTTCCAAAAATTTGTTCATACTAGATTACTCTTATACCCAGGTGCACTGCCTTTTCACTATTTTGGGTCAACTCACTACATTCTCAATGGTTACCCCTTATTTATCTTTCTATAGCTCACTTCCAATGGAAAGGATGACATTTTTCCTCTTCCTTTGCTCACATATCTTGTAAGTGATTCACATATAGTTTATGGACTTATAGGTCTCTCCATTATCTCTAATGAATAAATATTACAATATATATAGATTCTCTGTCGAAGTCACACTTTCATCAAATTTCAAAACCACATTACCACAGTTCTCTAACTAATACCTTTTTAAAACTTTTGAGATGCTCATAGGTTTCGTAATGCTCAACTCTTTTGTAAGGATAAAATAGCCTTATCTAGGATCACATTTTTCAATTTCCTATTTATATCCGTGGTTAACACTAAATATTAAATGATGATAAAATAATATAGTTGGAATTCATACCTTTCTTGAACTCCATTTATTCGTGAACTTTATCACATGAACAACCTTTGTGAACCACCTTCATGAAATTTGATCCTGTAGATTTTTGTTTAGTCTTGATCGAATTATGTAGATGATAGAGCCCAATTTATAGGGGTTTACACTAATTACAAAATCTTACATACACTTCATCACTATTTTTTGTTGTCCCCTCATTTCAGTTGTGATTCTCTCTATGTCGTAAACCTCCAGTAAAATTTGACATTTTTTCATGCTCTTCGTAATCACAGAGCTCACCATTAAAACCATCACACCATAGAAAAACACCCTTCGCGAACCCATTATTCATAAAAATAATGTATTTCCCATATTTTCTTATGGACTTCAAAAAAATCAAAATTTCACAATGCTATCCATACTCCAAATTCTGGTCCCCAAAAATTTGGAAAACACTAGGAAACAGTGCCACCATCTATACACAATTTTTTTTACCACCTTAAGGGAATCCATTCCATTTTCATGGATCCATATCAACATATCTTTTCAACAGTACCTCCCGAACTCCCCAAATGATCCTCGAATGATACTTTTTCAACAAACATAATCAACCCAAAATACTAAAAATTTACCTTGAGGAATTGTTTCCCAGTAATCTCCTCATTTAGGTTTTTTGACAAGTATTCACATTTTGATACTTCATTGAAGATTCTTCCATATCATGCCAATATTTACTTCATAGAATTTAAATAGAGATAAAATATTTTCTAAACACATACTATAATCCCAAATGATCCATGCTCGGTAATAGAAACAAGAGTATTATGCTAATCTCATCAATGAATAACTTCATTCAAAAACCTATCAACTTTTTTCATCATGAAATCCTTCTCTCATGATATATATCATTTAATCAATCTATTTTAGCATCGTCAAATTTAAAAATCCTCCTACTTAACTACTCTCCCTATCACCTTCTCCCCCTACCTTGATTAATATATATTCTCCCTTTTGATATCCACAATTTCTCCCCCTTTATCAATGAACACGAATGTCACTCCATGGTGTTCTATAACAGGGTAAATGTAACGACCTGAAATTTTAAATAAATCGAGTTTCCTAATTTTGTGTGTTATTATATTTTATACTCAACAAAACTGTTTCATTTGATAACATGAGTATAATTAAAATGATATTGTTGGGTTTTTACTATTATATGACCGTTAGTTAGTATGACCTTTGGTAACTGAATGTTGTGACTATTGTCTCTAAATACAAGTAATCTTGATTAACTACTATAGAAAGAATATTTTATGGCCTCATCCAGTAGTCTCAGGCCAATCAAATCCCATCTAATGGAACTTGGGAATGAGGTAGCACCACTGTGGTTTTCTCTGGACCAAACCCAAGCTGAACTTCATTGTGTGAAGCTATAATGGAATCGTCTTTGCAAGAAGTTCAAACTGATAGAAATTACTACTTGTGCGATGTTGGACGAGCCGCCCTCAGATTCTCTCACCGTAGCACACCTTACACTTAGGTCCTATGCTGGGGTTATAAGGGGATCTGTAAGGAGACCATAATCATTTGTTATAAATAAAATTGTGTTTTCTTCTTATGGTAAAGTTTGTGAGTTTTCAAATGTTTGAATGAAAATAGGATGTATTTTATTGATGTATTTTAAAAAGAGGATATTTTAAAATATTTATGTAAACATCAAATAATTAATGATGTGTAACTATTTTCAAAAAATCGTCTTCTGCAAATGTGTTCAGTAAGAAATTTAGAGTTCAATAAGATCAACTTAATTTTTGATAAATAGTAAATTATGAATAGTGATTTTATGCTTAGGATTAGTAATGTGACCAAATGGATTAGTAATCTCATTTAAAGAAAGTATTAATATAACTTAGGAACCTTTATTTTTGTAATGTGATTCAATAAAATAGGTAAATAACTGTTTCAGAAATTATTAGTCAAGAATTTGTTTTTCATGTGAATAGTGTTTTTTAATTAAAAATTAAATTAAAATTATTTAGAAAATTATTTTTATAAAATGGATTTCATTTTTGAACTCAGAGCATCGATATTATGTTAAGGTGATTTTTGGGGATTTTTCTGAGAAAGTTGAATTTTTGATGAATAGTGAAAATACAGTTTTTAATTTACGGGTGTTTAATGACATCATTAAATGATGTATTAAGTATGTAATCAATAAGGTAGACTAAATGGGATTAAGTATTGTATTAGGGGTCCCATGTGGCCAAAACCAAGGGAAAATACCATGGGAAAGCCCATGGTTTTTCCAAAACCACTAGTGAGGTGTCCCTTGAAATTATTAAAGTATCACCTCCCTTTCCCTATAAATACCCACCCTTTCCTCCGTTATTTTTCACTCCCAACTCTCCCCCAACAAATCTCTAGTCTCATTACCTTTTAAGGAGTCCTACCAAGGTTCCCCGAAGCCCTCAAGGGTCCCGACCTTCGAGTTTTAAGAGATACATTTTAAGGTAAGGGATCCTACCTCTCTCTTTCTTTACAAGTACTATCTTTTATGTAATTTTTTTTATGCTCCAATTTCTTATGATGGGGATGTTATTTTATATTAATCCTACAATCCTTTCCATTTTCATATTATGATATACCCCATCTTTCTCTCATCAATTCTTTTTAAGAATTTTTATGTGGCGCCGTTAGGCTGCCGAATTTTTAAGGGATTCTTTCACCCTTCTCGTTTTCAAGATCTATTTTCATGTCAAGTCTTTCAAGTTCCTTTTTATTTTGTTGGGGTATGATATCTATATCTATAATACTTATCTTTTATGTTCATATTATGAGATACCTTTTTTTATCTTTTCAATTCATTTTTTTTAAGTTTTAAGTGATGTCGTTAGGCTGCCAAATTTTCATAAGAGAAATCATATTTTGTCTTCCTTCAATGTTTTTCATTTCATATGGTATGTCTTTATAATTTAATTAACATGTTCTTATATCCATTAAATTATGTACCTATACTATTTTATGGGTCATTTATGAGTGGGTGACCCATATCACCTCTCTTTTCAAAATTTTCTAAAACCATGTAACATTGTCATTATGCTGTAGAATTTTCATCTCAAAATGCCTCTCTCTTTTTCTCAAATTATTTTATTTTGTTAAGTGAATACTCAAATCTCTTTCTTCTATAGGGGTATTCACATATATATCAAAATTATATATTTTAAATTTTGGGATTTACATACAAGAAACTCGCTTTCCTTTTCTGTGGGTTTAAAGTGACATAAAGATCATGTCTTTAAAGAAGTTTTGAAAACATTATGATTATGAAAGGCAACCCATTTATTTTATACTATATGGGTTATTTATGAAATGTTTGATGATGATATATGTGTCTTACATGATAATAAAGGAAAATTTAAGGGTGCATCCTGATAGAACTCCAATGCATTGGGTAAGGACTTAATCTCTAGAGATGACCATTTTTAACGACGCCTTGGTGAATAACCTTGGTAATTTTTAATGAAATCTTGGGGATGGACCTTGGTGAAACGGAAATTATTTTATATGTTAAATTTTTTAGCCATATATTCATGTTATGGAACATGTTATTTTTATTATGATTTACCTCATGATCTCTTTCTCATTCCTTAAAGTTATTTTTCTTGACTATTGATGTGTCTCAAGTTCTCATGTAAAATGTTTCCCTTGTTTCACTTACTGGGCCTTCTGCTCACCCTTTCCTTTAATGTATTCTCCCAGTTTATGAGATGTTGTAATGAACATAGGATGAAAAAATGAAGAATCCTTTCAAGTGTTTAAGAAGAATGTTTTTTTTCTCATGTAATAAGTTCCTGGTTTCCAAGACATTAAACCTTAAAGATCCTCAGTTTTGTATAATGTAATGAAAGTTAATGTGATAAAAAGGTGTTATGTCATAGTTGGTATCAAAGGATGGTTTAGTTATTTTTGTAAATTAGGATATGAAAACTTTAGGAAGAATCCTATAGAAAAGTTCAAATATAGGAAATCATCCTAGTTTTTTGGTGAGTATTGAGTAAGTGGTTTATCAAGAAAATACATCCTTGTCTGGATACGAGCAGGTAGAGGTGGCTTTGGCACAGATTTACATAGGGGTAAAACCCGAAAACACCTCTTTGTGCAAGACTTGAACCGGAACTGGTACACGACAATGGGCCTTGCTGCACTCTTGGTTACGACACTCACGGGGGATATTCTCTGGTAAATTCAGAATCTTAGTATGAACAACTATTAAAGGAACAATGATAAAATAAAATAAATATTCACATAAGAATATATGATCATTGATAACCTAGATTGGAACCTAGGGGATCACAAGATAGGGTATACTCTTCTTCTACAGGTTTATCCTTATATTCTTTAAGTTTCCTTTTCATGATTATTGGCTAAGTATTTAAGCCCCCTAATTATACTTTGTTTTCTTAGTTAATGGAAGGAAATGGATGAACATGTCCCAAAAACCAATGTGATAGGAAATGTGATGATTGCCCTATTAATGTGACAGAGAAGACGAGATATCAAGTTGAAAATATTAGGATTATGCCAAACCAGCTATCAAAATTAACAATTAATAATTGGTACCTAGTTGATTTCCCAAATTCATCAAGGAAGAAGAAGAAGAATGCTTAAGGATGTTCATCTGATAAATTTGATAAGGGAAAGAAGACCCAATTTCCTTTGTGAAAAAAGTGTGGAAAGGTGCACCAATGAGAATGTCACAAAGGAACTGAGAGATGTTTTATGTGTGGGGTGATAGGGCATAAAGTATCCAATTTCTTTAAAAAATGGGTAATGTAATGAATAGAGATAAGGTTCGATCTAATGTACCTTATAATTTTCAATATCGTTAATGTAGAAAAGTTGGAAATTATACAAGGAAATGCTCTCTTGGAAGGGATGAGAAGCATGATGATCATCAACAATCTTCAAGGACAAGGGAACAATGCAAGTCCTATGCTGAGATGGATCATGATGATTGAAGTACATGTAACTTCTTCACAATAATTTTCTATGTCATGTTGTTTTTTTAGTTCATGCCCTATGAGAATATCTATAATGTTTTCTAATAACATCGAGTCACTACCTAAGATGGTTTTATTTCATTATGGAAAAAATCTATTGTAATGTACCATATGTTTATGTTGTGAAGTTATTCTTCTTGAAAAAAAAGGGATGATCAGGGGATTAAAATATGAATATTATTTTGGAAGACGTTCAATATTTTGGGAACCCTATATGATCGAGGTAAATAGATTAATATGGTATTTTCCTTAAGGAATAAAGGTTGACTTATATTTTGAAGAATCGATGAATTTAAGGTTAAATTATGGTAACATAGGTTACTTATGAAAATGATTAACCTATCTTGGGGAAACTATGTTTAGGATAGATAATTTTGTTATAAGATGTTAGTAGTGGCTGATATTGTTTGGAGATGAACGATGAAGTTTATCTTGGAAGACTATGTTATCAAATCCTTCTTGTATTTGGGTTTCAATCATAGTTTGGTTTATTTTGAGGAATTTTAAGGAAAGTTATTTATGTGATGGTCTATGATGAACTTTGGGTAGTACCGTGGAATTATAAAAATTTAAAAGTGGTTTACCTTCTTATGGTGTTCTTTATTTTGGAAGATTTGTTTTATCTTACCCGTTCTATTTTTTGGATAATGTTTAAAGATAGAAGAAATAAATAGTTAATCTTTGGTGGATTATGTGATTCTCTAGAAGATTGTTCTTTTGCTTTGGATGTGACCAAGTGTTTTTTTATTTCTCATCATTTGGAGAAAATATTAGTTTTGGTAGAAACTTATTAAGGGATGAAACTCTACTTGAAGGTGAATATATTTACTTGTGTTTTTATTCAATTTAGAAAATGAATTCCTCAAAACTATGAAAAGGAATGTAAAACAAAAATGCTGTCTGTTAATGTTTCCTACTGGGAAATCAAATACCGTTTAACCAATCATAAGTTTGTGATTTTCTTGTTGTTAACTTTCTCCTAGTCATGTTTTCTATCACTCTCCATCAGAACGTGACCCTTTGTTTTCTCTTCAATGTCCATGTTTTCCTACATGGAATCCTAGTATGGGTTAACTCAGCTGGCCTTTGTACTTCCTTTTCATTCTTTTAAAGTAATTATGTTACTGACTCTTTTTACGATTTGGTACTTTCAATGAAATTTCGAAGCCCAATTTTAAAAACTGTGAGGATGCAAATTCTTAAGGGGGGAAGAATGTAATGACCCGAAATTTTGAATAAATCTTGTTTCCTAATTCTGTGTGTTTTTTTATATTATACTCAACAAAACTGTTTCATTTGATAACATGAGTATAATTAAAATGAGACTGTTGGGTTTTGACTATTATATGACCATTAGTCAGTATGACCATTGGAAACTGAATATCGTGAATATTGTCTCTAAATACAAGTAATCTTGGTTAATTAATATAGAAAGAATAATCGATGGCCTCATCCAATAGTCTCGGGACAATCGAAGCCCATATAACGGAACTTGGGAAGGAGGTAGTGCCACTGGGATTTTCTCTTGACCAAACCCAAGACAAACTTCATCATGTGAAGCTATAATAGAATCTCCTTCGTGAAAAGTTCAAACTGATAGAAATTACTACCCGTGCGATTTTGGCCGAGTCGCCCTCATATTCTCTCACCTTAGAAAACCTTACACTTAGATCATATGCTGAGGTTATAAGGGGCTATGTAAGGAGACCATAATCCTTTGTTATAAATAAAATTGTATTTTCTTCTTATGGTGAAATTTGTGAGTTTTCAAATGTTTGAATGAATATATGATGTATTTTATTGATGTATTTTGAAAAAAAATAGGATATTTTAAAATATTTATGTAAACCTTAAATAATTAATGATGTGTAATGATTTTCAAAAAATGTTTTTCTGCAAATGTGCTCATTAAGAAATTGAGAGTCTAATAAGATCAACTTAATTTTTGATGAATTGTAAATTTTGAATAGTGATTTTGTGCTTAGGATTAGTAATGTGACCAAATGGATTAGTAATCTCACTTAAATAAAGTATTAATATAATTTAGGTACCCTGATTAAGTAATGTGATTCAATAAAATAGGTAAATAACTGTTTCAGAAATTATTAGTCAAGTATTAGTTTTTTTAGGTGAATAGTGTTTTTAATTAAAAATTAAATTAAAAATATTTAGAAAATTTTTTATCAAATGGATTTAATTTTTGAACTCATAACATCGATATTATGTTAAGGTATTGTTTGGGGATTTTTCTGAGAAAGTTGAATTTTCGATGAATAGTTAAAATACAGTTTTTAAGTTACAGGTGTTTAATGACATCATTAAATGATGTATTAAGTATGTAATCAATATGGTCGACTAAAGGAGATGAATTATTGTATGAGGGGTCCCATGTGACCAAAACCATGGGCAAATACCATGGGCAAGCTCCTAATTTTTCCAAAACCACTAGTGAGGTGCCCCTTGAAATTATTAAAGTAGCACCTCACTTTCCCTATAAATACCCACCTTTCCTCATTTATTTTTCACTCCCAACTCTCCTCCAATGACTTTCTGGTATCATTATAACCCAAGGAGTCCTCCCAAGGTGCCCCCAATCCCTCAAGGGTCCCGACCTTCGCGTTTTAAGAGATACGTTTTAAGGTAAGGGGTTCTACCTCTCTCTTTCTTTCCAAGTACTCTCTTTTATGTCATTTATTTTATGCTCCATGTTCTTATGTTGTGGATGTACTTTTATATTCATCATACTATCCTTTTCATGTTAATATTATGAGATACCCCCTCTTTCTCTCATCAATTTGTTTTAATAATGTTTAAGTGGCGCCGTTAGGCTGCCAAATTTTAAGGGATTCTTTCTCCCTTCTCGTTTTCAAGATCTATTTTCATGTCAAGTCTTTCAAGTTCCTTTTTATTTTGTTGGGGTATGATCTATATATCTATCATACTAATATTTTATATTCATATGATTATATACCCTATTTGATCTCGTCAATTCATTTTTTTATGTTTTAAGTGGCGTCGTTAGGCTGCCGAATTTTCATAAGAGAAAACTTATTTTGTCTTCCTTCAAAGTTTTTCATTTCATATGGTATGTCTGTCAAATTTCATTACCACGTTCTTATATCCATTATATTCTTTCCCTATACTGTTTTATGGATCATTTATGAGTGGGTGACCCATTTCCCCTCTCTTTTCAAAATTTTCTAAAACCTAGTAACATTGTTGTTATGCTGTAGAATTTTCGTCTCAAAATGCCTCTCTCTTTTTCTCAAATTATTTTATTTTATTAAGTGAATACTAAAAGATCTTTCTTCTATAGGGGTATTCACATATATATCAAAATGTTCTATTTTAAATTCTGGGATTTACATACATGAAACATGCTTTCCTTTTCCGTGGGTTTAAAGTGACATAAAGATCATGTCTTTAAAGCAATTTTGAAAATGTTATGATTATGAAAGGAAACCCATTTATTTTATGCTATATGGGTTATTTATGAAATGTTTGATGATGATATATGTGTCTCAGATGATAATAAAGGCAAATTTAAGGGTATTCCCTGATAGCTCTCTAATGCATTGGGTAAATACTTAATCTCTAGAGATGACTATTTTTAACGACGCCTTGGTGAATAACCTTGGTAATTTTTAATGACATCGTGGGGATGGACCATGGTGAAAAAGAAATGATTGTCTATGTTAAATGTTGTAGACACATCTTCAAGTTATGAAACACATTATCTTTATTATGATATGCCTCATGATCTATTTCTCATTCCTTAAAGTTATTTTTCATGACTATTGATGTGTCTCAAGTTCTCATGTAAAATGTTTCCCTTGTTTCCCTTACTGGGCCTTCTGCTCACCCTTTCCTTTGATGTATGCTCCCAGGTTACGAGATGCTGTAATGAAATTAGGATGAAAAAATTTAGAATCCTTTCAAGTGTTTAAAAAGAATGTTTTTTGTCTCATGTAATAAGTTCCTGATTTCCAAGATACTAAACCTTAAAGATCCTCGGTTTTGTATAATGTAATGAAAGTTAATATGATAAAAAGGTGGGATGTTATAGTAAAGAACACAAATTAGTACATTTGGGAAAACATATCATACCTTGGGGAGAGGTTGTCCCACAGCCACACTTTTTCAAGTGTGGGGTGTTGACAGAACTCCCAGATCCAATCGATACTATTCAAATGCTTCTTTGGGTAAGGCCTCTGCCAAAATTTTCACAACCTATAGTTCTGTAGGAACATACTCCAACATCACAAGACCTTTCTCCACCTTATCCTTGATAAAATTATACATTATTTTATTTTTATTTTTCCTTGTGTGGTTAATGTATTTTTTCTAGGATTTATAGAAATTTAATTATTGCAATTGATCCCAATTAGAGACTACTATCCAACTCCCATATCATCATGTTGCTGCTTCATCCATAATAAATTTGTGCATGCTTGAGTAGCTGAAATATACTCATCTTCAATTATGATCAATTAAATACAATTTTTTTTCTTATCTAACAAAGACATAATCTCATAAGATGGAATTCACCACCCCATGTTTTTTTTTCTATCATTGGTTGATCCAGATCAATTTTTCATCTATAGAGACCAATAAATAATGTTCATATTTTTCCTTATACGACAAAAATAAATCCACCATCCCTTGATATACCAAAGTATTCTTTTTACTACAATCATGTGTATTTTCTTGGGATTTCATTGTTATCATGTTGCTTGGTTTTTGTAAAAAAATATAATGTCTTTCCAATGTCATATAAAATAAACCGTTAATGATTATTCTATATTCTATGACATTAATTGAATTACCTTCATCTTCTCCTGATAGTTTTAGCTGATTATCCACTGGATTCATCATATCCTTGTAATTATCCATTCAAAATCTTCTCAAAACATCCTTGGAAAATTTGGATTGAGAAATGAATGTGTCATTATTTCCTTATGTCACCTACACTGTGATTCATATGATTCTCTGAATATTATGTCATCGACAAACACCGGCACCATCATCCTTTCATTACATTTCTTATTGAAAAAGATATTATAATCATCTCCACCATGCTAAAAACCAAATTTCTTCAAAAAATAATCTAATCTTTAATACCATGCTCTTGGTACATTCTTCAATCCATATCGCACCTTCTTCAACTGAGAAACTATGTTGTCATCTTCATGAATTATGAAACAATTTGTTAGCTCAATATAAACTTATTATTCTAGAACCACATTTAGAAATATTGACTTAACATACATCTAAAAAATTTGAACCTCCTTTTTACTTTTATAGCCAAGAATAATATGATTTTATCTATCCTTGAAACAGGTGAAAATGTTTCATCATCATTGGGAGTACCATTTGCACATAAGTCATGATTTTATAACTACATCCTCAAAACATTTAGGATCTACCTCTCATAAGAACGATGTGTGTTGTGGAGTCTTAATTCTTCTTGTCTGCACTAGCACTATCAGATCACCAATTAGGTGTTCTATTTCAATTCCAGATTCTATATTTGTATTTATTTGTTAATTATATTTGACCTCCACTTATTAATCATTATTTTATTCTATTGAATCATCATTTTCCACTTATACTCCCTCGGATTCTCTTACATCATCATCACTTTCATCAACCAGCTGGTCGTTTTGTTTTTTAGGTTTCTGTTCATTATCTACTATAGTGACATCATTACATTCAACTAATCTTCGTAGCTTCTTTTGGAAACATTTTTAATCTTCTATCACAGCTTCTTGGTATCCTAAAAATATCCAACAGATACCATACTTTTAGAATAGAATATATAGTCATGATATACATGGATATTGATGTTTCTCCCCAAATCGTTCATCTCGATGAAATACAATATAAAATTTCATCCTTTTTATATCATTGACACCATAGATGTGATTAGGAGATACAATTATCCTCCTATTATATGCAACTCCCCTTGTTGTAAGGCCTCCTATTTAGACCCACAAACTTTCTTCTTCTCCTACATCATTTCCTCAAATTTTATTGCATGTTTGAGAATCTTATCCAACTCAATAACATTTCCCCATTGTATCTTGATTCCATAGTTGTTTTAGTGAGTGAACATACCACTTAGTAATTATCCATCCACAAAAATTCTAAGAATACTAAGTTGAAACACAATGTAGGAAACAAGAGATAAAGTAAATGAACCATCATTATCCATTTCACTAAATTACTTTCATTTATCTCATGGAAACTCTGATGTCCTATTTTTGTTTCCTCGAGATCCAATGTTAGATAGTTTAGATTCTCTTAACTTTAGTATCATAGATCTTGATACCAATTGAAATTAATTTGATATATCAAATCTTAATTCCTGATTCCAATCATTTTCAGTCTTTATTACAATTAAAATTATTCTACAAATATCATCCATTGAGATTTTAGATTGGGTTAAACGTGTGTGTGTAGTAATTGGAATGATTTGAAATTGTTGAGAACATCACATCACCACCTTGCATATTTTGATGCAACTTGCCTTTGGATTTTATCTCCCCTAAAACCCAATACACTTGAATATCAGTTAATATAATTTAAACAAATTGAGAGATGGTTACCCTTATGATCCTCAAGAATTAGATTGTGGTTGATCCATATGGATCAGCCCTTTGATACATTCTTAAAAAGTAATTTATTGATTTTGTGTTTTTTCTAACTACCCATCCAACATTAACTATTATGACCATATGAACAAGAATTCTTTACCCACATGATGATTATTCTATGGATATGTAGATTTTTTAGGCTTGGTCTTTTTCACAATTTGAGGTTTAAACCCACAAGTACATATGTCATTCTTTGATACTCCCCCAAAGTACCATTTTCCACAATTCTATATCAAATTAGGAATCTCTCCACTGGTCATATTCCCTTACATATTACTCTGTTAGAGGTATATTTCCCTTATAGTCACATCTAACATTATATCATGACATTCAGGTTTGTCGAGTAATTATTTATTCATTTTTATTTTTTCAGTTAACTGGTCCCCCACACTATTTCTAGATAGTGGTGGTTTATTCACTAAACGTACATTCTTCTTACTCACAAATAGTGTAGTTCCTCTAATTTTTTCCAAGGTTTGTTCACATCCTCTCTAATGGAGCTACTATTAATGTAATAGAGAATGTGATCGATCAGCCTTTTGTTGAGCCGCTTGTGTTTCCTTTTCCTTAACTAATTCCATCCAACTATAATATCTAGCCAAATAACTATGATTAGAACATATTAATCATATCTCATTAAAAACATACCATGTTTCATCATTTATTGTATAAGATATTGATATATCTAGAGTTATTATCGTTCATAAATTGTCCCCTCATGAATCTCAAAACATACTCATAGTGTGTCCCTATCTTCCATAATAGTATCATCTGATGGATACATTCTTCTAAGAAATGTCCCTTTCAGACTTCTCACAAATATTCTACCTATTCTTATATTTATAATTATTTCTATCTTCATAATATGATATATGTTCCAATGCCACTAAAACATAATTTATTATATTGAATCCCATAGAAATAGAACATTCTATTATTACTTACTGTAAAACATTTTTTAGATCTATTTACAATATAAATAGGATTTTTCTTTTTTCTGGAACTCTTCACATCTCATTTCCTATCATTAATTCAAGACGATTCATTATATAAAATGCTAGTTTCTACAAAACTATATAGTATTAGGGATGAAAAAAGAATTTATTGTTTCTTTTCATTATTACCTTCTAATGGATAGAAAAATAATAACTACAAAGATTCCATCAATTTAGGCTTTCCGTTAGAATTAGATTTCTCCACTTCCTTCTTTATTAATTATATATGTTCCCACAGTTCTTGAATTTTCAATTCCCTTGATTAATGTTGAGCATTAAGTTCCCCCTTTATATTCTTCCCACTACTAATCTCACCATCCAATTCTCAAGTGAGCTTATCTTCCATGTCACTTTTCTCCTTTATTTTAAATTTTTTGAGCAAGAAAATTAGAAAGACATGAATTATATTTTTATAGCCTTCTGTTCTCCTGAACTTGTTCAAATAGTTTTGTAGTAAGATAATAATTTATGGCATTTAGATTCATAATTTCATCTTAGTTTATATTATTTCCATTATCATCATATTTTTGTTTTTCTATCTTTAGAGACATCTTTTTCAGTTCTTCATCTTGGGAGTCATTATTCTCTCTCAGATCAATAGTTACATCAATTATCCATTTCTTTTATCCTTTTATATTGTTGGACACAATATCTAGTAGATGGATCTGTATATCTTTAGATTTAATTTCATAATAAAATTTCTGATCCAATTCTTTTTTTGTGTGGAAAACATCCACCTTTGGTCTTCTTGAAATTTATCCATCATTAGTAGTTCCAAAATAAATTGGAAAATTAGGTTTTTTCTCATTCCATTATCTTCATTGAATGAGTAAATATTTTCTCTTTATGATTTATCCAAACCATTTTTCAGTACAATATTTTTTCCTTTAACTGAATCACACTAATTCTATAGAAAATTATATAATTAATAATACCATGAGATTTATTCTTCTTCTTTGAAGGTCTACCCTTTTCCATGGCACTCCGAGATAAGAGAAAACTAATACATTTATTTAAACAATCAATTGAACCAAGTCAAATAAAATAAATTTGATAAATGAAACTAATTATTTGATACCCATTATTAGGTCCAAAATTTTCCTATATACCCTAAGAGGGGGTGAATGAGTTTATGGATATTAATTTCTAAATTATTCCAACCTCACTATATATTGACCTATTTAATATAAGAGACACTTTGTTTTCACTTAAGTGTTAATGTTGATCTTATTATTTCAAACATTATCTCATGATAAAACATTGAATGAAGTTCTAGAAAGAAATAGTACAAACACATAGGTTTTTACTTGGTTCAACCTCGTTGATCTACATCAAAGGAGGTTACAACGTAATTGTGCTGATTGTACCAAATAAATTAAGGTTCACATCCAAAATTTTCTTTAGGATAGATCACTTATATACCCAAGCTCACTACCTTTATAATGTTTAGGGTCATCTCACTACTTTCCCAAGGGTCGCTCCCTGGGTCTCTTTCTCTAGATCACTGCGAATGGAAAGGATCACCTTCTTCCTCTTCCTTTTCCCAATGCTCTTTGAAGGGATTCACTAACCATTTATGGACTTTTAGGTCATTTTAATATCTCTAATGAATGCATCCTCCACTCTATATAGATGATCTATTTATTTCCAACTTTTTTCCAATTAATGAATACCACATTACCATAGTTCTCTGAGAAATCCCTCTTTATACCATTTGAGATGCTCACTGCCTTTGCGAAGCTCAACTCTTTCACAAAGCTCAAATATCCTTCCCAATGCTCATAAATTTTTATCATCTTTTTAGATCCTTGGTGAAATACTAAACTTTCAGGATGATCAAATATTTTGGTTGGACTTCATATCATTTGGGATCTCTCTTTCTTTAAAAAATTATTCACAAGAACAACCTTAGAAAACCAATTTCATGAAATCAGAGCCTATAAGTCTCACTCTAATTCTAAAGAGGTTATTGGCCAATTTATAGTTGTTTCAACCAATTCTAGAAGCTCTAACCACCTCACCACTATATCATGATACTCCCTCATTTTGGTTAAGATGCTCCTTATCTTACGAAGCTCTAGGAAAATTTGATGTTCATGAGGCTCGTCTTAATCATGGAGCTCACCATATAAACCATAAAACCTTTACAAAACACCCTTCTCGAATAACATTATTTTAGAAACTCAATCCTTTTCTATATTTTCATATGGCCTTAAAGGAAATTGAATTTTATTGATGCTATCCAAACTCCAAGTTTTGGAACCTAAAAATTTGGCAAACACTACAAAATGATGTCACCTTGTGTACAAAAATTTCTATACCACTTCCAGGCCATCCATTCCTTTTTCATTGATCCATGTTGATATATATTATAAAAAATACCTCTTGAACACCTAAACTGATCCTAAAAATCCACTTTTTCAACAAACACAATCAACCAAAAAATACTATAATGTTTCCTTAAGGAATGTTTTCCCAATAAAAAGAGTTTTCTAATCCAGAATAAAATAAATCACTGG
This sequence comes from Viscum album, assembly GCA_963277665.1. NCBI lineage: Eukaryota > Viridiplantae > Streptophyta > Magnoliopsida > Santalales > Viscaceae > Viscum > Viscum album. The sequence goes on from OY728159.1 coordinate 729,745,448, forward strand.
AAAAATTTTAATATCGGGTTAATGTACCTTACACCACATCATTGGGTAATTCTACTTCAATTGTGGTGATCAAAAAACCTTTTTTATCTCCCCTGGGCATCATCGGTGGTATATTCCCTTGACCCTGGTAATTTAGATTGATTAATGATCCATTTCATTAAAATTTATGCACTGAACATCATTAATCTATTTCTTCAACTTGAATTCATTTTCTCAACAACAATTTCCTCCACACTTATAATAAAATCCCATGCCTTTTATCAATTTCCCAGGATGATTCCTTCCACAGTTTTTTCATAATGGGAATTGTTTCATTCCCTCTTCTTATTTGATTTTTTACCTTTTTCATAGTTATTAGAAGACATCGTATTATATTGATTTCCATTGAACATTTATGATCTAGAAAATTGTCCTCATTTTTTAATGGCACTTAAAACCTTTTAATCATATGATGAAAATATTTGAGAGTCCACTACCCTAAAAAGACTTGGTTTAAGACCATCAATGAAATGATAAATATTGTTTTCTGAATCACATATGTAATATATATCATAGATTGATAATTTTTTTATGGTAGCCTCATAATCTATAACATTATCCTCTTCCTTTTTCTTTATATTAAGGAATTTTATGTTCATTTACATTCATTTATCGTGAGGGAAATATTATTTGAATATTGATTCTTTAAAAGTTATCCATTTTATGTATTCTATTTCATCTACAACCTTAGTATTCTAGATCAACTCCCACCATATATCAGAGTCACCCTTGAGGAAATATATCACTAGTACTAAGTTTTCCCTTTCATCACATCCTGATGAAATAAATATATTTTCAAGGGAATTGATCCATTTCTCAGATACCACTAGATTAGTAGTCCCACTAAAATATAAGGGTGTCTTCCACATTAAAGGATCTAGCATAGGTGTATTAGGATTATTTATTATAACTAGATTAAGTCATCCAAATTTGGTCATGATATTCTCACCTCCAACACCAACTATATTGACATGCTCAGAGGGAAAAATACTTACATTGTCCATGGGTATTGATTCCATTTCAATTATTTGGTGTCATCAATAAATAATGGAACACACTGAGTAAGCTCATAATCATCATCACTATTCAGTCAAAAACTCATAATATGAAATTATTGAAATTTTCATGTTTATTTAACATTATTTTCCCAGGGTTTTTACTAAACATACTATGATATCATCTATTACAACCATAACCCTAGTATCCCAGAGACAGTGCCTAGTTTATTAAAATAGTATAGATACAAGAGACCGTATCACGAAGGATCGATTAATTTAGTAGTATTGAAGAATTGAAAACATACATGTTTTTCTTATTACATTGGTAATTAAAAATAGAACATAAAAAATGAAAATAAACTACTTCTGGACAATTATTAAAATATTTCATCTTTATAACCAAGGGAAGGAAAAAAATAAATGGGTGAGATAAAATGATCATTAAGGGTTATATTCAACAAAAAATGAATCAATAATAATTGAATCATAATAAATGAAAAATAATAATTATGGGGAGGTAAATAACTGAAATAAAAAACATTCTATTTAACCAATAAACAGATAATGAAAATGAATCCACATATTTTTTTCATAGTGGAAATCTCATGGATACCAATTACTGAATATTGAATGAAGAAAGTTCTTAACTATTGGATGTCTTGTATCTTTAACATGAACCACTATCATAAATAATGTTTACCAGATAACATAAATTTGTGGGTCAAAATCTATCTGATTCTACATGGAAGAAAATTTGAAGGGTTGTCCGCCAACGTATTTGTCTCATCAGACATGTTTCTTTTGGTTGTGATTTCAGATGGAGTCTCATGGGTTTACTATTGTGGGGATTTCTTCCAAAAATGGTTCCAGCAACCAGGATGCAGACAATGTTGCTGATGCTTTTCTGTTTGCTGATTTTTTTTACTTTTTGAATGTTTTTTATAGTGGTTCACATGTTTTTTGTTATTTGGTGTTGTGACTTGTGGTCCCCATTCAACATCCTATGAAACTAGACCATCTTCAAGGGGATACTCCAGATAAGTTTCAGATTATGGGGTTTTTACGAGATCATTGCTATCTAGATTCAGACATTTGAGAGGGTATGGATTTTTTCATTAGAAATAGGACAATTTAGATATACACTAGACAGCTAGCCAAGCAGCGATGAGAGGGTGGAAGCTGGACTTAATGTTTTTTTTCTTGGGAATAGATTTTTTGTTGTTTTAATCTATTTTGTTTTTACTTTTGGATTGTTGGGGCACAGTAAGTCCTTGATGTCATGTTGGGTTCCCCCTCACCCCTTAAGAGGTGGATTATTTTAATAAAAATGTAATTTTAACTCAATAATAACATATATAAAATGGGCACTATTTGCACCACACATAATAAATAAGTGTTTAATAAGGAATTTATCTCACAGAAGTAATAGTGAGATGAGAAAACTCTTACCTTGTGTCTGAAAGCACTGTGAACTTGTACATAATGTTCTTTATAATCAAACTAGATTCATTAATTACATAATTCAGAGACTCTTAAAAATATATATGATTAATTATAAATTTATTATGTTCATTTATGGATATAATTATGAGTTATATTGTTTAATTTTGTTTTTTGGAGAGCGTTCGTTTCAGGGTTTTGTGGTTCGTTCCCTGGTTTATAATTCTAGGAGTTCTTATCTAATTAAAGAAAAAATATAGAAGTAAAATTATTTAATATTAATTAAATTATAGAAATGTTAATTTTATGATATATCATTTGGTTATTTGGTATGAGTATCACTCATTAGATAAAATTTTCATGAAAATATTTTTATTTATTTCTTTCAGCTTTTAAGACCATCATGAAATTGAATCATTTTATTTAATAATATGTTTATATGTTGAATACATAACAAGAAATAAAATATAATATTTACATTAAAATCATATTTAACGATATTAAAGGATTTATGACCATCATTTATAGTGGTAATGGAAAATGAAACTTTTTGTTTATGAAGGCGGTCAATCAACACATCACGAATGATGTTTTCATTTTTTTTTAAAAAATAAAGAAGAGAAGAGATTTGATGATAGATATTCCATTACCATGATAAAATTATAGTATATATATGATATTTTAGTTACCATAACACTTTTTATATGGGAGTTGAGGATAGGTTAAGAAAATAAAATAAATTAAAAGAGAAAGAAGGGATATTTTACCTCTTGAATATTGTCTCCTTGGGAACCTCCTTATGGAACAGGGATTATGACTTTTGGTAAGATAAAAAGTTATTGGACATTGGTAAGAGGATTGGGAGTGGTATTTGACCAAAATTTGAAAATATTCAAGGCTTAGAAGGATTGAGAAGAAGGGGTGGTGAGGGTGGTATTTATAAGGGATGAAAGGGGTGTTTTTATTATTGTATACATTTTTTTATTATTTTGGATCAAGACCATCAATAATGTTAATTCGTATGACTAATTATAGTAAATAGTTCATGTGATAATGAACTAGTCAGTGCTTACTTCATCCATACAACTTCTAGGACTCAAAAATTCATTTATTTTATTCTATCATTAAATATCGTAAATTATTGTATTCCACAATTCACCAAAAATTGAACTATCTCAGAAAAATCCCAAATTACACACAAATTTCTTTCAACATGTATATTTCAAACATGGACTAAATTTTATGAAAATTATTTTATAAATATGATAAATTTAATTTTTTTAATTAAAAACATTGTTTATTCAAAAAAATCTCGAGCATAAAATTATAACAGATTTTACAACACCTTGAAAATGTAATTATGGTCTCATAAATATATATTATAATTATAATATAAAAAACTGTTAATTCATGAAGATATTTTATGAAAATTAATTTTATTTTCAATAATTATATTAATTATTAAATTTTAAATAAAATTTTATGTTTCACAAAAAATACCAACACTTATTTTATCATTTTCCAAACATATATTTACTCATTCAATGATATAAATATATCATATTTTAATTTATGAGATTCCTAAATTTGATTTATTCTTTCATACGTGAGGTTATTATTCTATTTTCCACAATAATATTCTTTATTGTCACATTACTATTCCAATGTTCATGTTAATATTTAATATTATATCATGATTCTTGAGTTGAATAAATGTGACCATTGATCCTTGAGTAGAATATTGTGGTTGGTTGTGATGTTGTGACCTCATAAGACATGGATTCTGAGGGAAGTATTTCGAGGTGATTTAAGGGATTTTGTTTTCTGATGTCAAATATCTTGACTACTACAACTTTTGGAGATGATCTGACTAGTCATGTATAGTTGAGGAGTGGTGGAGATGATGTTATTATTCTCTCTAACGTAGGTTCCCTATGGATATAGTTAGTTGAAATGTTTCCTTTCAATTGATTCCATTTATTTTAGTTTGTTTCGGTTCTTACTTGGTATTTCAATACTCACCCATACATGGTCTTTTCCTACACATTTTGTGTCTTCTACAAACAAAACTCCTTATGATTGTCTCCCACGAGGGCCCAAATATGGAAGAGAATAGTGAGATAGATAGATCGAGGTGTTTATTAGTGCTTAACTAAGGTGTATTGTAGTTGTTTAATTTGACTGTACTCCCCTCCATTTTAATAGGATGATATATACTGTAGTTTTTTATGGGGTTTTATTTTTCCATTTCTTTATCATTTTATGAAATTTTTTGTACTTTGATTGGGGGATATACATTGGCATGCATTTTTTATTTTAGATATTACAATCTCTACACTATTTTATAAAGATGGTTGTGTCTGTCTGTAGATACCATTGGTTAAGGCCCTCCCATGTGTGGGTTGTAACATCCTGGATATGGGTTCTGCCCAATGGTTCCCCAAACATGGTTGGTCACATGACCTCAAGCATGTATCCCCAAATGCCATAGGCTATCATCTAGCAGCGAGGGACAAGGTGTGATGTTGGGAAAACTATGCCATCATTAGAAGAGTTCACATAGTGGAAAGAAAATATTAAACAATATCAGAAGTAGTAATACCATACAATATAAGTAAGCTACAGAAGACAGATAGTAATAAAACAACTCGATCACATATATATATATATATGATGCAAGTCACATGTTTCTAAGAAAGAATCCAAACAAGTCATAATGATATCAATACAATATAGGACCCAAAGTATAGAAAAGAAAGTAAACACCAATAGCATCTCAATCCTCAGCTTGGTCTCATTCTCTCCAGCTCCAATATCAATCAAGTACCTGACAAGGAAGGGTTCTTTTCCTTATCAATAACTGCAACCATATAATATTTTTGGGTCCAAAAGCATGAAATAAATATGATATAAGATAAATCCTAGTAGGAAGCCACCAAAATATATGGTCCTAACTATCAGTGAATATATATATATATATATATATTAGGAAATATGTTGAAATAAGTCAATAAACTAGGAAGTACTCAAAAGTAAACAATCCTATCATTTTCAATTACATTCATTTTCATTTAGCAATTATTCAATCTGTTGAATAATGTAACCCTGAGATCTAGCCTAAGCCCTTTATCCAACCATTTAATATTAACAAAATAGATGTATCAGAATAATATCTAAGAAATCATGTAAAATTGATTCCAATATTCTGTTTTAGCTTGGTAGACTCGTCACAGCATTCAACCATTCATAAAAAACCCTCTATAAATGTTCTCTCGCTCTAACCCCTTTGGTTTAAAATAGAACCAATTATTTTCAATCAAACTCATGGGAAGCTCTCACGGTCAATACACCTAGTTTAACATAGCATCAAAAAAAAATATAAGCGACCTCATGGGTATCTCTCATGATCAATACCCCTAGGTCAACATAGGATATGGTAATAATAAAAGTCATTCAGGGTATCTCACATGGTCAATACCCCTGGGTCAAAATAACATCAATAAATTATAAATTACCTCCTGGGTAGCTATCAGGGTCAATAACCCTGGGTCGGACATATACACCAAGGCTCTCACAGTCCTATGAAAAAAATGTGGAAGTCCGCACATTCTTCCAAGTCAAAGGCTCTCACGGTCCATTGGAAAAATAGTGCACACATAATATCATGTATATCATGCAATCCATAACCACTAAATGTATAAACATTCACAAATCATATCACATGAATTCCATATAGTAAAAAAAACTCAATCATAATCATCCAAGGCATGGAAAACCAAGTACCTTACCTTACAAGTAAGAAACAACCCCTTTTCAATCAATCAAACCATAGCTCGTATTAAATATGGTTAAATATAAAATCAATAAATACCCCAAATGTGGGTATGCGTAAATTTTATCATATATAATCCAATGATAAAAAACTAAAGGCACAAACCACCTAAATCGATGTGTCACGGTCAATATCCTTGAACATAGTCCCTAGAATCAGCCTAGATCGGTGTAGATCAACAAAAGGTTGAAAAATGTTAAACCTTAAATAACACATGAGAGAGGAACAATCTAGAAGAAAGCCACTAGGATAATGGATTACTAACTAGTGGGATTCCAACACACCTGATGGCATCTCAATCAGAGCATAGATGTAATATTTGGAGGGGTTTGGAGTTTGTTGGCACTTCTATCATGCTCCTATACAAACGACTTCCATAAGAATGTGTTTCCAAAGATGAGACGCGACCCCACTATGATTTATCAAATAAAATAGAAAAATACATAGTGTTTTCATTTAATGTACATACTGCATAGTAGTGTTAACTGGACCCTTCCTTAAGAGGACTTCCAGGTCACTACACGGCCTTGTACTCGGCTATTACACAACCACTACGCAGCTAGTACGCGGTAACCGGGTTCACAGAGTGTACAAATAAGTACACAACGTGTACTCAAAAAAACCAAATTCTTCCTTTTACCTCAAAAACAACCCAAAATCAAGATCCATACCCAAAATAAAGATTTGGGTTCATAAAAACTTCCCCCGTTAAAGAAATTTATCCTCGAATTTCCCTTCCATCGGTGCTGACGAAGAATCTGTGAACAACTTTGGCCACTGTGATGGTACGTCGGCCTCCCTCTACCAGGTCTTGTCCTATACTCATCCCCACTACCATAGAACCCATACTAGAGAGATAGACTATCCACAAAGAATTTTTTTGTTGTGATCCACAATCTGAATATGGTGCTCCTCAAAGGATGCATCCACCTCCAACTCAACCTCCTCAGGTTAAAAAACGTGGGACATGTTTGAAAAGTAGCATCGTAGCTGAGAAACATGAAAGATTTCGTGCATATATTAGTACCTTTAATGTAACTTCAACCAATAGGAAAATATATTGACTCTCTCCAAAACATCAAATGGTCCGACGTATCTCAGTAAAAGATTCACCTATCTTTTAATCATCCTATTTCCCAACCTCGACGTGACATATAATAAAACCTGATCTCCAACCGCGAAATCCATAGGTTATCTTCATCGATTAACATAATATTTATGATGAGACTATGCAGTATCCATTCACTTCAAAATCCACTCCACCTGCTCAGTTGTTTCCTATCCAAGATGAGGTCCCCACATAGATGCCTCTCCTGCCTTCATTCATCATAAGGGTGATCGGCATGGCCTACTGTACAAATCCTCATAAGGTTCCATCTAAATAATTTTCTGAAAATTGTTATTAACCAGGGTTTTCTGTCTCTCCTAAGAACCCCTGATGTCTAGGAAGCATGATTGAATCATTTCCTCCAAAACCTGAATTGTGCGCTCAGACTTTCCATCTTCCTAGGGATGGTAAGTTGTACTCAGAGGTACCTTTGTAACCAAAGCCCTCAGTAGTCCCTTCCAAACATGAGAAGTAAATTGGGAATCTAAGTCTGAAATGATAGATTGTACAACCCCAAATAAATGTACGATCACTCGGATGTATAGCCTCTCAATCATGTCAACATTGAAGGTCTCCTTGATCGGCAGTAAATTTGCATACTTTGTGATCTTGTAGATAACAACCCAAACTACATCATTCCCTCAAGATGACCATGGTAAAACTAACAATAAATCCATTGGGACATCATTCCACTTCCAATGGGGAATGGGTAATTGTAGTAAAATCCATGCCGGCCACTGATGCTCCGCCTTCACCTACTGACAGGTGGAATATCTCATGAAAAATCAGATGCATCCCTCTTTATACTTGGACACCAATACTGACAATGTAAATATAAATACATATTGGTGACACTAGGATGAACTATCCATGTTGAGTCATGAAAATATCACATTAACACCTCAAATATGTTTGCCGACACCCATACATGTCCATGAAAACGCAAAACCTCATCCTCTACTATGGTCCACAAAGGAGTAGGGTCTTTCTAGACACACTCTTCCATAGGACTAAGACATCATAATTTAATAGCTACCTCATTTGCACTTAATCCAGTATAGTAGAGGTAAAAATTATAGAAGAAAGAAACATTTCCCCATGTCTATTGTGCACCTCCAAATGAATCTCAGGTAATAGAGCCATAAGCTTCAACTCACTATAGGCCTCCTGAACTTCCTGTATCTCATCCCTCCTACTCAATGCATCGGCCACTGTATTGCCTTTCCTAGGAATGTAGGCAAGCTCAAAGTCAAAAGGCTAAAGGTACTCAGCCCACCTTATCTATCTCAAATTCAGATCATGCTGAGTAAATATATACTTGAGGCTTTTATGGTTAGTGAACATTACAAAATGATCTCCCAAAAGATAATATCTCCAATAGCACAAAGCATGAACAACTACAGCCAACTCAATATCATGTGTACGATAGTTCCTCTCATGTGGCCTCAACAATCGAGACTTGTATGCAAGGACTCCTTCACCTTGAATAATATCCCCTCCCAGTCTGATACTTGATGCATCATAGTAAAAAGTGTAACTCTTTCCTGGCTCTTGTAGAATCAGTATTAGTGCGGAAGTCAACCTCCCCTTTAGCACCCAAAAGGCTATTTTGTAGAAATCTATCCACAAGTACTTCACTCCCTTATTAGTCAGGCCTGTATGTGGCACTAATAAGCATTAAAATTATTAAATAAAGTGTCTGTAGTAACCATCCAATCCCAGAAATCTTCTTAAATAAATGATTTTCTTCATCTTCTCCAAGGAAACAACTACTCTCACCTTATTTGGGTCTACCGATACTCCTGTATCTGATATGACATGACCCAAGAAGTAAATCTTGTCGATCCAAAAGCTGCACCATGATAGCTAGCATACAACTGCTGCTATCTCAGTGTAATCAATACAATCTCAAGATGGATTTTATGGCTGTGTCGAGTGTGATCATGCACCAAGATATCATCCACAAGACTACCACAAAAGATTCCAAGGATGAAAAAAAATTCATCAGTTCTAGGAAAATTGTTGGCGCATTTGTGAGACTAAAGGGCATAACCAAATACTTGTATAGACTATACCCTCTCTGAAAGGCTGTAAGAGGTATATCTGATGGTATAACTTGAAAATGATGATAACTGGATCTCATTTCAATCTGTGAGAACACCCAGACTCATTAAAGTTGATCAAAGTGATCACCAATCCTCAAAAAAGGACATTGGTTCTTAACCATGAACTAGTTCAACTCTTTATAATCCACAAAAAGTCTGAGGATACTGTCTTCCTTCTTTTAAAATAGGATAGGTGAACCCCAAGGATAATTATTGGGTTGGATGAAACCCTTTTCCTACAACTCCTCTAACTAATTCATGAGATCTTGTAACTATAGTGTATCCATCCTATAAGGAGGAATAGAGATCAGTGTCGATCCTGACACATGCTAAATTGAAAAATCAACCTCTCTCTCTAGAGGTAAACTAGAAAATTCATCTGGAAAGACATGTCTAAAATGATCCAGCACTCGAAGAAAGTCCATCTGTGAAGTCCCCTATTCATCCAAATATAAACTAGAAATCTGGGTTGCAACTCATCCCTACCCATGATTCTCAGTGCAGCTCAGCTTTCCCATATATCTCATTCAACTTAGTGTTGAAAAGATATGTCCTTTGGTGAAATGAAACTCACCCTATAGATATAACAGTCAAAAAACGCTGGAAATAACACCAACCATTCCATTATGAGAATGAAATAGAATTTTGAAATCTCTAAGTCATAGACGTCCTAGAAGAATTGACACCCATAAACCACAAGAGGTCACTCATTTCCCTAACATACACTAGCTGTACTAATCTCCAATAGAGTTTCTAGCATCATAAAATCATCAAAAGTAAATATATAGAGCCCGAGGATCTCCACAATTGAAACAGATATAAAACTATGGGAAGACCCAGTATCAAAAAGAGAAAAAGATAAAACTGAGGAAACTACAACTGTACCTCTAACCATAGAGAGTCTGGGATTTTACTCCTACAGGGTCTGCTCCATCAAAAAATTATGACGTAGGCCCTGACCCTGGGGCCCTGTCTGACTACCCTGATCTAATCCATCCTAATATGACAGAAAACATACTATCTAGAAACCACATCTATGACCACCTCCTTTCCCCAAACAGCCTGATGAACTCTAGTTCCCTGACTGATGAGAAATTGGTGGTCCTTCCCCTGAATGTTTAATCATACTAGATCCCCTCTCACTCACTAATGGTAATAACTTCTAGCAAAAATGATGAATATGACCAATTGTTCTGCAAGATTAGCACTCAAAGAGGTCTCTCAAGCACTGCGGTCTCCTATGCCCATTATTCATGCACTGGTAACACACCACTTGGCTACCTGAAGAAACAGCCATGTTACTAGATGATCCACTGTGTGTATATTCCCTATAATGCTTCATGGTATCAGTCAAAGGAGTATCATCCCTAGCTGCTAAATCGCCCTGGCTTACAGCTCCAAACTCTCTTAGATTGCACTCAGTAATAATTACCTAGTTTACTATAGTAGTCACCAAAGTCAACCTGAAAACATTCACAAACAATCAGATGTCGTACCTGAGACCATCCTCAAAACAACTAGCCAAAGATAAATCATCACCTCCCAAAACAGGTGCAAAGCACTAAAGCTCAATAAAACGAGAATAATAATCCATCACTAAAAGAGAACCCTACTCCATGTGCATGAACCCCCTTTCACAATCGGCCCTCAGGGTTTCATGGTATAATTAATTATAGAAGGTCACCTGAAACTCTTCCCAAGACAAATCCTGATGGCATCCAACCTATGAGATATTATCCCACCATATCTTGGTGTAATTAGGTAGCATGTAAGTCGCAAGCTTCACCCTCCTCTCAAGAGGCATCTCTAGATGCTTGAAGATTGAAATCATGGCCTCTTACCACGACTCTACAACCTATGGTCTATCATCCCATGAAAAAAGTTGGAGGATGCTAATTCTAAAACACCCATATCAACTCTTCCATAGTTGGGGAAAGATGTGGTGCTCCCTAAAAGGTTTTCAACATACTCATAAATCCTTCACAGAACTATACATCAGCACCTATGTATCTTATAATAGTTTCTTCCAAGATAGGCATGATGGTATGATCTACTAGTAGTCCCTAATCTACCTATTCTGGGGTCTGATCAACACATTGTACCAAACATACAGCCTGAGGATGTCTTGGTGACATGACTCTAAAAGGTCAAGTGCACACCTCAGTTCAATATTATCAAGGACTAAGAATTATATGTATAATTACAAAACATGGCAATGGAAACATTCATGTTTTAAAAAAGAAGGTTACACGGCGTGTAGAACCACTACACAACGTATCACCTTATGACTTAACATGGGTGTGTACCTCTTCCAACCTGGTCATGTAACCCCACATACACACAGTGTGTTCATAATGAGACACTTCATGTACCTGAATATACCCTTCTACCTAGGTACAGTTGGACGGCTAGAACTACACAGTTCAATAGGTGTAACACTGCATGGCGTCCATACTCTAATCATGGCATGTGCCACCTAAGTTCCTTCCACCCATGACATTAATCACATGGACAGATACACAGTCAGTTAACACAAGGAGTTTATAATCTAGAAACAATGTATAAAACCTATGTTTCATCCACCTATGCCTTTAGTAACATGGCTGTATAAATGGTATTTTACAACACGGCATTTAATCCCAATACATGGCGTGTTCCACCAAATGTTTATCAACCCCAGGTCTCTGCTCACATAGTCATTCACATGGTTAATAACTACACTTCATTTATATATGGTACACGAAAAGTACTTAAGGAAAGTTATTTCTTCTAGAATAGAAGAACACGTGGTCTATGTTGAGAACATCACACACCATGTTGTCTGGGTTTCTAGACATTAAGACTCTAAAACATCTTTGGAACCCCCAAAATTTTCAACATTTTGGCCAATCCATTCCATGTTCCAATCCTTGAGAGCCCATACACCCCGTGATTCAACTTTTTGCATTCTTATAAATATCATAGTAACAGAATTCAATTAAATTTTAAACATGATCTACCAAATTCTGATCTAAGAGGGCCCAGAACATCTCAGGTACAAAATATTGAAATCCATCCAATAAAACATTTCATATACCAATACCCTATCAAAATAGCAGGTAATCAATCAAGGAATATATCATAGCAGTATTTATATTTATCACAACATTTATCAAAACTACATTCAATCAGTAATTGACCCTAAATGGAATGATAAGAATGCACGATATGTGATCTCTATAAAGTTCCTATATGATGCGTGAGATAGAGTACCCTCATCTCATTGGGTTGAAAGTGAAATAGAACAATAACGATATCAATCATAATTGCACAAAACAATTGAATCCCCCAATGGTGAAATCAAATCAACTGTAATAATTGAAAAACAATAAAAATTGCAATATTTGAGGAAACTTAGCTTTTCCTTATACACGATTTAGCTATTCCGAGCACATCTTATTACTAACTATCTATTCCTTCTTATCCTAGTCTATAGACTCCAAATAGTAATTCAAATTTGAAAATAAAACATTCCTTTGATACCACATTGTAACGTCTTGGATCTAGGTGCCACCCAAAGGTGCCCCAAACCTAGTTGGTCACATGACCTCAAGTGTGTTTCCCCAAATGCAAGAGGCTCTGACTAGCAGCAAGGGACAAGGTGTAATATTGGGGAAGAAATACCCTCATAGGTAGAGTAACGACCTGAAATTTTGAATAAATTTTGTTTCCTAACGTTGTGTTTTATTTTATACTCAACAAAACTATTTCATTTAATAAAATTAGTATAAATAAAATATGACCATTGGGTTTTGACTGCTATATGAACGTTGGTCAATATGACTATTGTAAACTAAATATTTCCATTACTGTCTATAAATACAGGTGATATTGATTAATTAATATAGAAATAAGATTTGATGGCCCCATCCAGTAGTCTCAGGCCGATCGAATCCTATCTGATGGAACTAGTAAAGGAGGTAGCACCTTTGGGCTTTGCTCTGGAACAAACCCAAGCCGAACGTCATCGTGTGAAGCTGCAATGGAATTGCCTTTGCGATAAGTAAACACTGATATAATCACTACTCAGGCAATGTTGGCCAAGCCGCCCCAAGATTCTATCACCCTATCACACCTTACTCTTAGGTCCAATGCTAGTGTTATAAGGGGCTATGCAATGAGACTGTAACTACCTTGTGTAATCCTTTGATTTAAATAAAAAATGTGATTTCTTATTATGGTGAAGTTTGTGAATTTTCAAATATCTAGTTAAATAGAGTATTCATATTAATAATGAATTTTAAAAAAAGGATATTTTAAAAATATTTATGTAAACCTTAAATAGTTAATAATGTGTAATGATTTTTAAAAAATGGTCTTCTACAGTTATGTTCAATAAGAAATTTAGAGTCTAATAAGATCAACATAATTTTTGATGAATAGTAAATTATGAATAGTGATTTTACACTTATTATTAGTAATGTGATCAAATGGATTAAGTAACCTCACTTAATAAATTGTTAATATAATTTAGGCACCTTGATTAAGTAATGTAATTCAATAAAATAGGTAAATAACTGTTTCAGGTTTTATTGGTTAAGTATTAGTTTTTTCATGTGAATAGTTTTTTTATTTAAAAATTAAATTAAAAATATTTAGAAAAATATTTTCATATAATTGAGTTCATTTTTGAAATATGAGTATTGATATTTGGTTAAGGTGAAGTTTTGAGATTTTTCTGAAACAATTGAATTTTTATTGAATAGTGTTTTTATTTAAAAATATTTAGAAAATTATTTTCATAAAATGGAGTTCATTTTTAAAATCAGATCACTGAAATTTAGTAAAGGTGAATTTATGAGCTTTTTCTGAAAAAGTGGAATTTTCGGTGAATAGTGAAAATACAGTTTTGAGTTTCGAGAGTTTAATGACATCATTAAGGATGTAATAATTATGCAATAATTCTGGTCAAATTATGAATAGTAAGATAAGGTATGAGGTGTCCCAAGTGGTAAATACCATGGGCAAGCCCATGGTTTTTCCAATACCACCGATGAGGGGTTCCTTGTCCATTAATGACTTGTCCCCTCACTTCTCCTATAAATACCAAGACATTCCCTCATTCATTTAATTTCCAAATCATCCCCCACAAATTTCTGGTCTCTTTGCCTCCCAATTATTCCTCCCAAGGTTCCCTCAAAAAACCCAAGGTCCCGACCTTGAGGCTTTCAAAGTTACTCTTCAAGGTAAGGGATCCTTTCACCCTCCTCTTTTAAGTCACAACTTCCTTTATGTTGTGTCTTCTAATTTCCATATATTTATGTTGAGGGTTTGTTCTTATATTTTCTCATTTCTATCCATTTCATGTCTAATTGTTGAGATACCCTTTCCGCTCTCATCAATTTATTTTCTGAATTTTTAAGTGACGCTGTTAGGTTGCCAAATTTTTCATAAGAGAAATCGCATCTTCACTTTTCTTTCATGTTTCCTTTTCATGTGGTATGTCATTCAAATATTCTTACCATGTTATTATTTAGTATCTATAATGTATTATGAGTTATTTATTATTGGGTGACCATTTTCCCCTATCTTTTCAGTGTTCTATAAAACCATGTTATATAGTCGTAATGCTGCAGAAATTTTGTCTCAAAATTTCTCTCTCTTTCTCTCATGATATTATATTGTTTATTTATGTGAATAACAAGACTTATTTCATTACCATGGGTGTTCAAAAATATATAAAGATGATATATTTTATTTGTTAATTGACATACATATAACCCTCACTCCCTTTCCATGGGTTATAAATGAAATAATGATCTTATTTTTAAGCTCTTTTTAAACGTCATGATTTTGACATGAAACCCATTTATTTGATTCTATTTGGGATATTTATGAAATTTTTTATTATGATCTATGTGGATCACATGAAAGTAAAGACATATAAAGGGTTTTCCCTGATATCACTCCAATGCATTGGTTAAATAATTAATCTCTAAATTTGACAAGTTTTACGATACCTTGGTGAATAACCTTGGTAATATTTATGACACCTTGGGGATGGACCTTGGTGATATGTTCATGAATGTCTAAATGAAATGTTGTATCCACACATTCAAGTTATTATTGAAGTTTTTTTCATTATGATATGCCTATTATTTCATTTCTCATGTCTTTTTGTTTTTATTCAAGTTCTTTTCATTACGATATGCCTATTCTTTCATTGCTCATGCCTTCATGTTTTTATTCAAGTTCTTATTGATATCACAAGTACAATGACTCCCTTGTTTACCCATACTAGGCCTTCTGCTCACCCTTTCCTTTGATGTCTATCTCCAGGATATAATATGCAGTAAATGTACATAGGATGAACCTATGATGAATCCTTACAAGTGGTTTAGAAGAATGTTTTATGTTGTTCTCATGTTTTATGTTCCTGATTTCCAAGAAACACGACTTTAAATATCCATTACATGTAAAATGTAATGAAAAGTTGTGAATTAAAAAGGTTGGATTCCATATTTGGTATCAAATTATAGTTTAGTTATTTATGTAAATTAGGATGTGAAAGCATTAGGAAGAAACCTATAGAAAAGTTTAAATATAGGAAATCTTCCTGGTTTTTTGGTGAGTATTGAGTAAGTGGTTTATCAAGAAAATACATCCCTATCTGGATATGAGTAGGTAGAGGTGGGTTGGGAATAGATGAATATAAGGGTAAAACACGAAAACACTTCTTTGAGCTAGACTCGAATGGGAACTAGTACACGACAATGGGCCTTGCTGCACTCTTGGTTACGACACTCTCGAGGCATATATTTGGATAATCACAAGATTTTTATGAATCATTGTGATAGAATTTTAGAAAAATGTAATTATTTAAGCATGATGTTTTAAGACATAAAATCCTATTTAGATAAAAGATTCGTAAATTAAATAAGTTTCTCAAGAAGGATTTTTTCTTTTAAAAAATATCCCTATCGTCTATGAATATGTTGATGTATTTCCTATGGATTTACCCGGACCTCCCCCAGAAAGAGAGGTAGAGTTCTCCATTGAACTTGTACCTAGATCTCATCTGATGTCAAATACCCCCTATAGGATGGAAAATTTGGAGCTAGAGGAATTAAAGAAACAACTCCATGATCTTTTTGAGAATGGTTTTATCCGATCAAGTGTGTCTCCTTGGGGAGCACCAGTTCTACTTGTGAAGAAGAAGGATGGATCGATGTAGCTATGCATTAATTATTGAGAAATGAATGGGATCACTGTGAAGAACAAAGACTCTCTTCCAAGAATTGACGACTTATTTGACCAACTTTTTGGGTCTCAATTCTTCACTAAGATTGATCTTTGTTCTGGTTATCATCAATTGAGGGTGAAGAATGATGATATTCCAAAAACTGCCTTCTAATCAAGATATAGGCATTATGAGTTTGTTGTTATGCCCTTCGGACTGACTAATTCACCTACTATTTTTATAGATTAAGAATAATTTGATTTTGGAAACTTATGGTTTATCAAATGGATATCATTTGTATAGGAAAATGATTTGGTGATTAAATGATAAAGGTTATTTGGGAAGATGTTTTCTCTTTTGGAGTATTATATGCCTAAGGGAAATAAAACAATACCAGATTTAAATTGAGGAGGAATGGTTGAATTTTTTTGAAAGAATTTATGTATTTATTATAGACATATGGTGATTTGGGTTATTTTTGGAAAATGATGAACCTAGCATAGAAAATATGTGAATAGGTTAATTACACTTTAGTATGAGACTTTAATTGTAGTCGATGTTATTTGGAGATAAATGTTCAGAATTAATGGGGAAGACTACGTGATTAAATCCTTCTAAGTTTTGGGTTCCAATCTTAGTTTGGATAATTCTGAAGAATTTTAAGGATGATTGTGAATTGAATTGTCTTTCTGGAACTTTGGGTACTTTTTTTGAATTTTGGAGATTAATAGTCATATTTCTTTTTATAACGGATTATCATTTATGGGGATTATATAATCTCTTTCTAGAAATTTTAGTTTTAGTTGATTACTAAATGCAAGGGAAAAATATAGTTATTCTTTTGTAGATTATGTGATTCTCTAGAAGATGATTCTTGTGTGTTGGATGAGACCAAGTCTTTTTGAATGATCATTATTTAGAGAAAATATTAGTCTTCGTGGAAACTTATTAAGGGATAAAACTCTACATTAAGGTAAGTATATTTCCTTATGTTTTTATATTATGTAGTAAATTAATTCCTCAAAATTATGAAAAGGAATGTAAAACAAAAATGTTGTTGGTTTACGTTCCCTACTGGGTAATCAGAGACCGTTTAACACATCTTAAGTTTGTGATCTTCTTGTGCTTAATTTTCTCTTAATCATGTTTTTTATTACTCTCCATGAGAACTTGAACCTTTTTTTTGCTTCCATATCCTTGTTTTCCAAATGGAATCCTAGTATGGGTTAACTCGGGTGACCTTTGTACTTCCCTTTATTTCTTTTAAAGTAATAGTTTTACTGACTCTTTTTCCGATGTGGGACATTCAATGAAATTTCCAAGCCCAATTTCAAAATTGCGAGAATGAAATTTCTTAATGGGGGGAAGAATGTAATGACCCGAAATTTTGAATAAATTTTGTTTCTTAACTTTGTGTGGTATTTTATACTCAGCAACATAATTTCACTTGATAAAATGAGTATAATTAAAATAATACTGTTGGGTTTGGACTGTTATATGACTGTTGGTCAATATGACTGTTAGTCAATATGACCATTGGAAAATAAATGTTTCGATTATTTTCTATAAATACAAGTGATCTTGATTGATTAATATATAAAGAAGATTCGATGTCCCCATCTAGTAGTCCCGGGCTGATCGAAGCCCATCTGACAAAACTCAAGAAGGAGGCAGCACCTTTGGGATTTGCTTTGGACCAAACCCACGCCAAACATCATCGTGTGAAGCTCGAACAGAATCTCCTTCAAGAGAAGTTCAAGCTGATAGAAATCATTACTCGGGCAATGTTGGTCGAGCCACCCCAATATTCTATCACCCTAGCACACCTTACTCTTAGGTCTTATGCCGGTGTTATAAGAGGCTATGTAATGAGACCATAACTGCCTTATGTAATCCATAGATTTAAATAAAAATTGTGATTTCTTCTTATAGTGAAGCTTGTGAATTTTCAAATGTCAGGATAAATATAGTATGCATATTATTGATGAATTTTAGAAAAAGGATATTTAAAAAATATTTATGTAAACCTTAAATAAAAATAATGTGTAATGATTTTCAAAGTATGGTCTTCTACAGTTATGTTCTGTAAGAAATTTAGATTCTAATAAGATCAACTTAATTTTTGATAAATAGTGAATTATGAATAGTGATTTTACACTTATGATTAGTAATGTGATCAAATGGATTATGTAACCTCACTTAAAAAAGTATTAATATAATTTAGGCACCTTGATTAAGTAATGTGATTCAATAAAATATGTAAATAAATGTTTCAAAAGTTATTGGTTAAGTATTAGTTTTTTTGGATGAATAGTGTTTTTTTATTTAAAAATTAAATAAAAAATATTTATAAAATTATTTTCATAAAATTGAGTTCATTTTTGAAATTAGAGCATCGATATTTGGTTAAGGTGAATTTTTGGAATTTTTTTTGAAACAATTGAATTTTTAGTGAATCGTGTTTTTATTTAAAAAATAAATTAAAAATATTTAGAAAATTATTTTCATAAAATGTATTTCATTTATGAAATCAAGGCATCGATATTTGGTAATGGTGAATTTTTGGGATTTTTCTGAAAAAGTTGAATTTTTGGTGAATAGTGAACATACGGTTTTGAGTTTCGGGTGTTTAATGACATAATTAAGGATGTAATAGTTATGAAATAATTCTGGTAGACTTATGAATAGTAATATAAGGTATTAGGTTTCCCAAGTGGCCAATACCATGTTCAATCCCATGGTTTTTCCAATACCACCGATGAGGTGTCCCTTGGCCATTAATGACTTGTCCACTCACTTCTCCTATAAATACCACGCCATTCCATCATTAATTTTATTTCTAAATCATCCCCAACAAAGTTCTGGTCTCTTTACCTCCCAAGGTGCCCTCAAGCCTCCCAAGGTCCCGACCATCATTCTATTGAAGTTACTCTTCAAGGTAAGGGATCCTTTCACCCTCCTCTTTTAAGTCACGGCTTCCTTTAAGTTGTGTCTTCTAATTTCCATATATTTATGTTGAGTGTATGTTTTTATATATTATCATTTATGTCCATTTCATGTCTAATTTTTGAGATACCCTTTCCGATCTCATCAATTTATTTTCTAAATTTTTAAGTGACGTCGTTTGGCTGCCGAATTTTTCATAAGAGAAATCACATCTTCTCTTTTCTTTCATGTTTCCTTTTCATGTGGTATGTCATTAAAATATTCATACCATGATCTTATTCAGTAACCATACTGTATTATGAGTTACTTAATATTGGTTGACACGTATCCCCTCTCTTTTCAATGTTTTCTAAAACCATGTTGTATAGTCGTTATGCTGCAGAAATTTTGTCTCAAATTTTCTATCTCTTTCTCTCAAGAAATTCTATTGTTTATTTATGTAAAACACAGACTTATTAAGTTTCCATGGGTGTTCATAAATATATAAATATGATATATTTTATTCTATAATTTACATACATATAACCCTCACTCCCTTTCCATGGGTTATAAATTACATAATGATCTTATTTTTATGCTCTTTTTAAACGTCTAGATTTTGACATGAAACCCATTTCATTGATTCCATTTGGGTTATTTATGAAATGTTTGATTAGGATCTATGTGGCTCATAAGAAAGTAAATACATATTAAGGGTGCACCCTAATAGCGCTCTAATGCATTGGGTAAAGAATTAATATCTAGAGATGATAAGTTTTACGATACCTTGGTGAATAACCTTGGTAATTTTTATGACACCTTGGGGATGGACCATGGTGATATGTTAATGAATGTCTAAATGAAATTTTGTAACCACATATTCAACTTATGATTCAAGTTATTTTCATTATGATATGCATATTCTTTAATTTCTCATGTCTTTTTGTTTTTATTCATGTTTTTTTCATTATGATATGCATATTCTTTCATAGTTCATGTATTCATGTTTTTATTCACGTTCTTATTGATATAACAAGTGCATTAACTCCCTTGTTTACCCTTACTGGGCCTTCTTATCACCCTTTCCTTTGATGTCTATCTCTAGGATATGATATTTAGTAAATTTTTATAGGATGAACCTATGATGAAGCCTTATAAGTGGTTTAGAAGAATGTTTTATGTTGTTCTCATGTTTTATGTTCCTAATTTCCAAAACACTAGACTTTAAAATCATCTGTATGTAAAATGTAATGAAAATTTATGTATTAAAAAGGTGGTATTCCATAGGTAGATAATACATAATGGAAATAAAATAGTAAACAATAGTGCAAGTAGTAATACCATATATCCAAAGTAAATAGCAGAAGACTAATAGTAATAACTCAACTAGAGCACATATATAAGTGATGCATGTCACGTGTGTCTCGGAAAGTAGCCAAACAAGTCAAAATTCTGGAAATACAATACATAAATTAAAGTATATAAAATCATGTAAACTCATCTTGGTCTCATTCTCTCTAGTTACAATAATAATCAAGTACCTGACGATGAAGGGTTCTTAACATTATCTATACCTGCAACCATATAATCTGTTTGGGTTCAAAATCATGACCCAAACAAGGTGTGAGACAAATCACAGTAGGAAACCACCAAAATATATGTGCCTAACTTTTATTGAATATATATATATAGTATAAAATATGAATAAATGAATAATTAAACTAGTAAGTAAAAAAAATGTAAACAATCCTACCATTTTCAATTACATTCATTTTCATTTTGAAATTATTCAATCCATTGAAAAATGTAACCCGGGATCTATCCTAATCCTCGTATCCCACCAACTAATAGTAAGAAAATAGATGTCTCCGAAGACCATCTAAGAAATCAACTAAAATAGAGTCCAAGCTTGTGCTTTGGCTTGACAGACTCGCCACAACATTCAACCATTCATAACAAACCCTCTCGAAATGTTATCTTAGTCTAACCCCTTTGGTTTAACATAGCACCAATTATTTGAAAAATACCTCCTAGGTAGATCTCATGGTCAATACCCCTGGATCAACATAGCATCAAAAAAATATAAGCCGCCTCCTAGGTAGCTCTCATGGTCAACACCCATGGGTCAACATAGCATATGGTAATTATAAACTACCACCTGGTCACACGGTTAATAACGCTAGGGAAACATAACATCAATAAATTATAGACCACCTCTTGAGTAGATATCACAGTCAATACCCTTGGGTCAGTCATCTACATTAAGGATCTCGCGGTCCTATGTAAATAATGTGGAAGTCCCTCAAATATTACTGGTCCAAGTCTCTCATGGTCCATTGGATAAATAGTGTTCACATAATATCAAGCATCTCATGCAATCCATAACTACTACATGGCTAAACAATCTCAAATAATATCACATGAATTTCATATATTCAAATAAACTCCTTCCTAATCAACCTAGGCATTGAAAACCAGGTACCTAACCTTACATGTAAGCAATAACCCCTTTTCAATCAATCAGACCATAACTTTTATCAAATAAAGTTAAATTTGAAATCAATAAATAACCTAAACGTGGGTATGAGGCACTTTTATCATACATAATCCAGCTAAGAACAAATAAAGGTAAAAACCACCTACCTTGATGTATCATGATCAATATCCTTGAAGGTTGGCCCATGAATCGGCCTAGATCAGCGTAGATCTAAAAAAATGTGAAAAATTCTCAACCTTGAATAACCCATGAGAGATTAATAATTATGTAGAAAGCCTCTAGGGTAATTGATAACTCACCTAAGGTATTCCAACGCACCCTGCAGCTCCCAATTGGAGCTCGAATAGAGAATTTGGAGGGGTTCGTAGTTTGTCTGCCCTTCTTCCACACTCTTGTATGAACCACTTCCATAAGAAGTTGTGTCCAAATATGAGATGTGACCCCATTGTGATTTATAAAATAAAAATGAAAAGCTTTGTGTGTTAATTTAATGTACATTCCATGTAGTAGCCATAACCGGCCCCCACCTTAAATGGTATGCGATGTTACTACAAAACCATGTACTCTGCCATTACACAGCCAGTACATAGCCAGTACGCGGCAACTGGGTACACGGCGTATATAAGGAATTACATGAGTTGTACTAAAAGAAAACCCCTATTATTCATTTTTCCAAAAAAAAATAATCCAAAATCAAGATCCATACCTAAAATAAAGATCCATGTTCTTACATGTATTATGCCTACTTGACATTGGTCGCCAACCTATGGCCTATTAGAGGTAGGGTTGGTGTAGTCTGGGATCATGCCATGATGGGTCGTGTCATGAAAATAATGTAATAACATAATAACCACCATCAAGGATAATTTTTTTATGTTCCATTTTGTTTATGAGAAAAAAAATTTGAAAATAAGAAAAATTATATTTGTTAGAAAAAATAGAAATTATCTAATATAAAAATTATATGCTTGTAATTCCACATATATTATTTTATTTGGTTTTATTATTTAAAAGTGTACATTTTAAAACCTATTTCATGACCTTTAATTTCATATATCAATTAAAAAATGTGTATGGTAAAAAAAATTTAATATTATAGAACTATTGTAAATAAATAAAATTGCTAAATTCAAAATTTATTAAAAAAATTATGAGATCCGCCTAGAAAATATAATAACCAATATGTCATGAAATAAAGTTTGTAGAATATTTATAAAACACAATAAACATTACCCTATAAAAATTTCATTATTAATGTTACTATAATGATATGTAGTTCATAATGATTTTATAGTCTCTTTAACTTTCAAGGAAAAGAAGAAACAAACCCATAATATTTTTATTTTCTAATAATTCACATTTGTAATTACCTCTGACATTATCATTTAGTTATTTCATAGTTGTTTAAATGTATTTTGGATCTATAAAACCATAAATGTAAGAGATCATTTTGGATACCAAGAGTGTAGATATACCTAATTAGATAAATAATAATTTAAGTTATTATATGTTATATTTAATTAATGAAATGGAAATGGAAATAGAAATTTACTTAGATTAAAAGAAATTGAAACACTGGTATAGGGTGGTACTTTCCATTTAGAATATCCATGATATATTTATCAAATATTCATAATAAATAGTGACTTACATATATATCATTGGTCATTGTAAACTCATAATGCATCACTAATATAGATTACTTTTTATATAATTCTTTTAACCCTTGAAAAACCTTAGTAGTATCTGAAGGTAATAATTCTTGAAACTTTTTTTCTTTTATGCTAATTCATTTGATTTCAAATAATCCAGTATGAGGTAAATGTATTATGGAATATAATATATCTAAATCTGGACACCGCCTTAGTTAGTAACATCACTAGAGGAGTAGGATCTATAATATCATGTATCATTACTCTTATCGTGCATGGTTGTATAATATAATGATTTATATAATCCCCCAAATTATTTATGATTCCATACACTACAATATATACTATCTCTAAGTCTAACCACCTCCTCGATTAGAAACATCACTAGACTAGGAGGATCAAAAATATCATGTACCGCTACTCTTACCTAACCCAGCTCTATAAATCGGTGGTGTACATAATCCCCCAAATTATGTATGATTTCATACACTATAATATATTCATGAGTATCCTCAAGAAAAAACTCACATTACAATATTGTATGAATTATGGGTTGGAGGATCTGGGTAATCAAGTTTTGTAGGCTGCATTTTTCATATATATTCTAAAAACATATCCTATATAAATGATTGAATTTAATCGTCTATAAATATATTAATCTCTCCAACATTAGACTTTAAAGAATCCATTTGTCCCTAGTATTCTTCCGATCTCTATGTTATTCTACAATAGAAAAAAACATTTATAATATGGACACCTTCCTGATATCCTCTAATGCGACCCATGTGTTCTTCTATTCCTTAAACAACAGTCAAAATGTCTATCCTACCCTCAGGGATAAATGTCCTCCACATTTCTTTCTCCATGTGTGTTTCTTGAAATGATACATTAAAACATTATATTTTTGTAATATTTTTATAAAATTTTAATATTAATGAAAATTTATATTTAATTTCTTACACTTTTATCACCTACTTCTCTTGATGGATCCATAAGAATCATTCCTTTTTTTCAACCACTCACTTTTTCATTTTTTCGGGAGAGTGGGTGAGATAGAGGGCTAAACAAAACCTCTTTGAATCCAATACATGATTTATCTGTTAATGTATCTATCTTTTCATCATTCATTTACTCCTCAAGTAAATGATTACCTCCACATTATAAATAATGAGGGTATATGTTCTTCTACATGATCTCTTAGTGAGATCTTATAGAGGCCTATTTCATAAGATTAAAAAATAAGTTATTATGTGATAAAAACTGGTTTTAAAATATTATTTTCTATTAAATAACTATCATACCAAAAAATTATTCAACCCATATGATGAAGATAAATGTCTCCCATGTATCTGCTTCAAAAAACCGATAATTGAGGGATGGGTTTTTATTCTATTTCTCGCCAAGAAGATAATATGTTTTTAACTTTATTTTATAATCTATCCATATAACTTATGTAAAATATTTCCACCTCTTAATAATTTCGTTTGATTCATTAAAGTTGATTATAATATATATTTGAATATGTTTAATATTACTCATGTGAAATGTATAATATTTTATAAATTGGCTAAAAATTAACCCATTTGATATATGTTAACATTACAGACTCCCCCACCTGATATAATGACATCTTATGCATTCTATTTTAATCTATATATAAAATGTTAATCATAAAAAGGCTTTAAATTCCCATGTAACTCTCAAACATCATTTCCTAAAGGCTATTTGGGTTATTATTATTATTATCAAATTCAATTGGCATCCTCTTATACCCCTGAGAAAGTGAATGTTTTTGTAAATTTTTAATATCATATCTACCAACTATGAATATTATATTCTATGGATAGAAAGAAGAAAACTCTACCCTAGGAGGTTCAAGAGTAGTGTTGCAAATAATTTTGACAAATAAAAGTTCAATTTCATTAAATAATTTAATTATTATTTGTATATTAGTATACAAACATGTACACATACCATGGTAACTATTCTTTTACCTCCATTCCCATCAACTAAATATATGAATGTAATGAAATTGTGTTTACTAATATTTTATAAGAATAAAATTAATGTAAGAAGTAAAAAAATTCATTTTTAATAATACTGAAAACAATTATATCAATTATGCTAACTATATAGTAAAAGAAAAGTGATTGTATTGAAAAAAATGAATATAAAAATATTTAAGTATAAAAATAGTGTCATTACAAGTTTAAGTTTCACACAAAGTAATTGTGTCAATATTTTTCATCCAAAAATTTTTAATGGAGATTTTTCACTTATTCCTTCAATGTGATCATTTCATATATCATGGTATATGTATATATTATATTCATAGTTATCATCAGGTAATCAATTAATATATAAATAAACCATACATGAATCCATAACATTATTAACATCCTCCTTACCCAAATTAATTTTATTCCCTTGAGAAATGGTGGATCATTGACCATATGATGGGTTAGTAAAATAAAATATCTTCTTTACAGGCATTTCCATGACAAATGGTTCATCATAGAAACTAAAATTTCCAAAATAAATTATTTTAAATCTATAATAACAATGTTTCACATAGGTATTAACATCAACCAAATTGTACATAAACACTTGTACATCAAATTTAGTATAATAGATCTCCCAAATATCCTTAATAACTATAAAATATATTGTTGATGCATAAATTGGGTTTTTATCAAAAAACATGAAAAAATTAGTGCTTCAGGGATAATAATTATTCAAATATTTTTAATTGTACTCATGTCATCCTGGTCTTTTATGTAAAATATGTAACCATTAATATAAAACTAAACCATGTGATCACATTACCACTTGGCCTGCCTCCCAACCATTTCAATATTTCTGATCCACATAAACCACTGTTGAATTTCTCTTTATACCTTAAAATAAACATGTTTTTATGTTCATTAACTAACCCATTTTCATTTATTTTCATACATAAACTCTTAAATACTAAAATACATGATGATATATATGGTTTTAGCTCACCTATATTGTTCAAAATGGATAACATTGCATCTATAACTTCATCACATGGAATTAACATTACCTTTAATCCATGGATCTCTTGACCTTCTCTTTCAACTATCAAATTTTTAGATATAAGGAGACCATAATGATTCACTTCATATAAATAATCATTACAAAACTCAATCACCTTTTCCAATATATATGTTTGAACCAAATAGGCCTCTAGTCGATGTGTATTTTTAACATCACTCTCCATAATTTTTATATTTCCATAAAAGAATATAATAAAAATAAATAAACATTCCCACATATTCTTATATCTCACACCTAATGAATCATCATATGAACCATTATATAAAAATATGATGTTGTAAAATACCTTTATAGTTAAAAAACTATGATGATAACTTCATTATTCAATACATATTACAAATTTGGATCTATAAAATTTATGAAAATAGAATTTAAAAATTAACACAACATAACGATATACTTTCTAATAATTATTGTAAATTTTCCACATAGCCAAACCAATAGTATTTGTTGCATCAATACCTAACATTCATGAGATTTATTGTAGCAACCCCAAAAATTGTAGCACAGTGTTAATGGTTATTTTATTATAATAGAATAGATACAATATAACACATCAACAGCCAATGATCATGTTAGTTGAATTTAATAAATAAATACATATGTGGTTCCCTTATTACATTGGTAATTGAACATAGAACATAATAAATGAAATTAAACTTCTTCATTAACACTTATTCAAATATTTTATCTTCATAACATGGGGAATGAAAACAAATAAAAGGGTGATCTCAATTTCATAGTAAGGTTTACATGAATCAAGAATTACTAAATAAAATCAATAATTCATAAACATTATGTCATAGTAAATAACTAAAAAACACATTCCATCAAAAAAATAAGAATGAAAATACATCTATAGATATTTTCATAGTGAATAACTTATGGAAAGTAATAAATAAATACAGAATGAAGAAAATTACAAATTATTGGTATTCATGTATATAGAACATGAAAAAGTTCCTTTAAAACCTTTCATAATATGGTTTAAGTATGTGTTTAGAAACTCATCTAATTATGCTTGGAAACAAACATAAAGGGGTTGTTGGGAATTGTTTTTTCTCATTAGACCAATCAATGCATTGAGCGGATATATAATTTTGGGTCCCACCCTTTAATACATTTCCAAATAATTATTCATACATGGATTTATTTCATGAATAATATTCCTTATAAAAAATCTTTATTGAGTAGAAGATATGGATTCATCAATATTTTCCCAGTGAAAACAACATTCAAAATAAACACCCTGTGTAAAAATGGTATAAATATAAGACAATATCATATACAAGATACAATAAATATAGATATGTAATGAAATATTAAATTAATGATGATTTTAAATAAATATTGGACAAATACATACACCACACACAAGGAATAAGTGGTGAATAAGTTATATCTCGTAGAAATAAATTTGAGACGAGAAACCCCTTTAAAAGATTGTATAATTGGAGTGAAAATAAATCGATGATATAATTAGGTGTGAAAAATATAAATACAAACAATAAAAGTTTAAATAAATTATAAAATAGTCAGAGTTAATTTCACACATATTCTTGGAATAATATATCCAATGAAAAATAAGTTTAACCTAATGAATGAAAATTGAGTTAATAAATCTCTTAAAAGATCATATCATTGGAGTGAATATAAATTAATGAAATAATTATGTTTCAAAAATATAAATCCCAGAAATAAATGTGTAAATTTATTATAAATCAATCATTGTTCATTTCACATATATTATTTACATAACATATCTAATGACATACACGTTTAACCCAATAAATAAAAAATAAGTTAAGAAATCCCTTACCTTATGTCCAAATGTTCCCTATACATTCACTTAATGACAAGGTTAATAAAATTTAATTCTATTAATTAACTAATAAATAGACTATTATTTATTTATTTGATTTATTATAATTTTATTAAGTTCATGTGAGTCCATTTTTATGAATTATAAGATTCAATTTCTTTGTTCTGGGAGTGTTTGTTTTCTTGTTTTTCCATGATCAGTTTGCTTGTATAAAAGTATGGAAGTTTATAAAAAATGGTAATAGTTCTCCATAATTAAAATTATATGTTACTTATAAACTTATAGATGATAAAATAATATTATATATCATTTGGATATATGTTATGAGGATGATTCATTAGATAAAACATTAATGAAAATGATTTTATTTATTCTGGCGGTTTTTACGACCATCGGGAACTTATATAATTTTATTTAATATAATGATTATATATTAGGTAAAAACATTATATAACATATAAAATTAATAATAAAATATATTTTAACCATGATAATTATTTTATAACAATCCTTGATGTCGGTAATGGAAAATGCATCCTCCATGATGGAGGTAAATCAACACATCACATACGATATTTTAATTTTTAGAATAAAAGGGAGAGGAAAAGGGTTTTGATAATGAGTATTACATTAACATAATAATATTTCAGTATATTTATTATAATGAAGTTATCTATATTTTTTTATATAGTATTTAATGATAGGATAAGAAGAGGAAAAAACTAAAATAAATTATAATATAATGAAAGAGGATTTCACAGCTTATATAGATTCTTCGTGAGAACCTCCTTAAGGAACTTGGGATTGGCCTTTTTGTGAGACCAGAATTACCAGGATATTAAGAAGATGTTTTGTATAGTAATTGGTAAGCGTATAATCAAGCTCCAAGTAAAATAATGTGTGAGGATAAGGGGTGTTGAGGGGTGGTATTTATAGTGCGGGAGAGGGGTGTTTTTTGATTATTTTATTCATTTGTTTGTTATTTTGGAACTAGACTATCAAAAGTGCGGATTATTGTGACCAAGTAGAGTAAATATTTCATTTAAATTATAAATAATGGTTCTTATATCATCCCTACATCATCCATGACTCAATAATATTTTTATTTATCGAATACCGTAAATTATTATATTTCACTATTCACCAAAAATTCAACTATTATAGAAAAATATCAAAAAATTACACTAAAACTTTTTTTACATGTATATTTCAACAAAAGACTTCTTTTTTAGAAAATAATTTTATAAATAATAAAAATGTAATTTATAATTAAAATCATCATTTATTTGAAAAATACTAATTTTAAAATTAAAACTAATTTTATGAAACATCCAAAATTTATTTATAGTCTCGTAAAATTATTTAAAAATAATAAGACAAAAAATAATTAATTTATGAATCAATTTTTGTAAAATATGTTTTATTTTATATTATTTTATTAATTATAAAATTATAAATAAACATGTTTGTTTCCCAAAAATATCAACACTTAATTTATCATTTTTTTTAAAATTTATTTACTTATTCCATGTTATTAATATATCATATTTTCATTTTTGAGTTTGCTTAACGTTATTTATAATTTTATAGGTGAGGTTATTATTATAATTTCCACATTACTATTCTTAATGGTCATGTTACATTTAAATAGTATATCCTGGTACATTTTTACAACGCACACTGTTGAATAAATTTAATTTTTTGAAGAAGATACATACCATAAAATTTGGGGTGTTATATTCTTCCCCCCTTTTGATATTTTGGCCTAAAAATTTTAAATGAATATTTTATTTTAAATATATTATAATGGTTCTTCTTCATAACATCCTCATATTCCCACATTTCTTCTTCCATTTTATGGATTCTCCAAAGATCATTTACTAGTTGAGTAGACAAATTTCTCAATATTTTCTCTCTTGTGTCATGAATATCAATAGTCTCCTCACTGTAAGACAAATATGGTTCCAATTCTATTTCTTCATAGTTATTTACATGTTTTGGGTATGAAATGTACTTATTTAATAGTTATGCGAGTAATACATCATGAACTTATGAAATACTTTGTGGCATTGATAATGACTAACCTATAGAACCAATTCTTTTTAGAATATCAAATGGTCTGATTTACTTGGAGATGTGTTTCCCTTACTTACTAAACCTCATAACACCCTTCCATGGAGATACATTTAGAAATACTCAATCTCACACATTAAATTCTAAATCCTTCCTTTGGTTTTCAGCATAATTCTTTTTTATATGTGGATATGAATTAATATGAGTATAAATATTCTTTACATTTTTTATAGTTTATTCAATAATTTATATCCCTATGAGTTTTCCCTCACTAAATTCATCTCAAAAAGTTGGAATATGAAATATCCTACCATATAATGCTTTATATGGTGCCATATTAATAATATAGTGGAAACTATTATTATAGGAAAAATCTACCAAAGGTAAATACTAATCTAACATACCTTCAAATGAAAGAGGGAATGATCTAAACATGTCTTATAATGTTTGAATATTCATTTTATACTATCCATTATTTTGAGGGTGATAAGTAGTACTGAAAGGAATCTTTGTATCCAAATCCCTCTGAATACACTTCTATAATTGTGAAGTAAAACAGTGATCTCATTGAGTCACAATCTATATATGTGCACCATAAAGTCTTAGAAATTCATTATTATAGATTGGTAAAAGGTTCTCAAGAGGTGAATTTCTTTTAAAGAAATAAAATGTGATGATTTTTTAATGTTATCAAAAATAACCAATGTTGTATCATTTATTCTGGGGGTATTTAGAAATCTAGTGAAGAATTTCATTTTAATTTCATCCCACATCCACATAATAATAGATTTATGTTTCATAACCTGTCTAATATTCTATCTCTCATCCTTCACTTGTTGAAAAACTAGAAATATTGAAAAATAATCAGCTATTTCACTCATCACATTTCATACCATAAATGCTCCTTCAAGTCTCAATACATCTTCATACTACTAAGGTGTATAGAAATATTTGAGCTATGAACATTATCTAATAGTTCCCTTTTTAGATCATGTGTTGATGGAAGACATAACCTCTTTCTAAAGATCAAAATTACATCCTTAAACATGAAGTATATAAATTTACCATCCTAATCTATATTAATTTTCTTTTAAAAATTATCATTAATATATTGAAAGATATTTATCTTTTCTAGTAAAGTTGGTTTTGAAATATTTTGAAAATTGTTTTACTTTTCCCCTTTTGTAACAATTCCCATACCCATATTTAATAAATATCTGGATATAGGATCTTTCCCAATCCTTATTAGGGTTATAAGTCCATGATATTTTCTTATTAATTCATTTACAACCTTATTTTCTTTTCCAGGGTGGTAGTGTATTTAAAAATCATGATCTTTTATTAGTTGTAGCAATCTTATTTTTATCTTGTTGAGTTCTTTCTATGAAAAACATTATTTCAAACTCTTTTAACCCATATATATCTCAAATCTTTCAACATATAGATAGTGTCTCTATATCTTTAGATAAAGTATTATGGGTGATAACTAAATATCATGTGTTGGATAATTATGTTCTTGAATCTTCAACTACCTTGATGCATATGAATTAACTTTATCATTTTTTAAGGACACAACCCAATAGCTTATTCGATGCATCATTGTATATCACAAACACTTCATATCCTAATGGTAGAGTCAAAATCAGAGCATTTAATAATATTCTATTCAATTATTAAAAATATTCTTCACATTATTTTCCCCATATGAACATATCTCCTTTATGTGTGATCTTGGTTAATGGGTTAGCCAATCGTGTAAAATTCTGAATGAAACATTGATAGTAACCTACTCATGTAATGAATCTATGTACCTTGGATATGTTTTTTTTTCTGTAGGACATTTTTGGATTTCATTTATCATTGTAGGATCAACTGAGATTCCTTCCTTAGAGATTATGTGGCCAAGATAATATATTTCCTAAAGCTAAAATTCACACTTTCTAAATTTACCACATAACTCTTTCCTTCCATGTGTCTCAAGAATGATTTGAAAGTGATTCTCATAGACACCATATCTTTTAGAATACACCATAATACTATAAATTAATACTATAATAAATTTTTCTATATGTTACTTGTATACATTATTCATCAGATAAATGAAAATATATGGTGAATTAATCAATCCAACTAGAATTACTATAAACTCGTAATTCCCACACCTCATATTTAAGCTCTCTTCATAATATCTTGAATCTATACACACAATTTATTATAACCCTGATGATGTTTAATCTTTTAAAAATATTTATATCCATCAAGATGATAAAACAAATCATCAATTCAAGGAAGGGGATAATTTTTTTTATAATAAGAGCATTGATTTCTCTATAGTCAATGAATAGCCTCAAGGAACCATATTTCTTCTTTACAAATAAAATAGGGGAACCCATGGAGAAGCATTATAAAGGATAAATCCCTTAATACTTAAAACCTATAATTTTTTCTTTAGATCCACTAATTCCAAAGTGTCCATTATT
Organism: Viscum album; assembly: GCA_963277665.1. Lineage (NCBI taxonomy): Eukaryota > Viridiplantae > Streptophyta > Magnoliopsida > Santalales > Viscaceae > Viscum > Viscum album. Next base: position 729,778,719 of record OY728159.1, read on the forward strand.
TAATGAGTCTTTGATATTGTTCGTGTATCATGGTTTAAATCAATGGTAGACTCAACTTCACACTCTTGGGGGTGTCCAATAAATTCCTCTAGAATTACATCAATGTATTCATGTACAATTGGTACATCTTCAATTTGAATATTACTTTCCTCGTACCTAGGTGTTGTTCTCCATTCCACCACAAAAAATTCATTTAGTAGAGCTACTGGGGGTGGATCTGGATAAGAATAAATGTTATAGTTTCTTCTCTAAATATTAGGGATTATACATCTTCATCACAAATAGTAATTTATTTATTCATATAATAAATTTTCAAATAATAATTTTAAATTTATTCCATACCTATGATTATATAAAAGTAAACCATAGCTATGATGATAAGGTGAGCAACTAAAGCTTTTTTATGTGTCAAAATGTGGACTGACCAAAACATTTTTTATGTAATGAGACTTCCCATTAGAGTTTTAACTAACAACTCCCTTATTAAGTCAAAAGTAAAATGAATAATTTTCTTGAAAAACTAGATATATAAAAAATATTTAAATAATCAAGAATCAAATAAATAATTTTCTAAATTTTATGATGGGATTAATGTACTAACCCCCACATCATTAGTTACTTTTACTTCAATTGTGGTGATTGTATAAGCTTGTCCATCTCCCCGTAGCCTCTTCTATTACATATTCCAATAATGTTTGGGAAATTTATTTGAATAATGCCCATTTCATTTTTTTTAAACATTGAACATAATTTATTTGATACTTACCCTTTCATTCATTATCTCTTTGACCCTTTTTATCACACTTATGATAAACCTTCATGCCTTTCAATAATATCCTAAGTTCATTCATTTCACAATTATCAAATAAAATAAATTGATTCATTCCCCTATTCTTATTTGATTATATACCTTTTTCATGTTTATCATGAGTACTCTTATTCTATATATTTTTCTAGAACATTGAGGATCTATAAATTTCATTCTCTCTTTGTATGTGACTTAATAATATTTCATCACATGATGAATATTTTTAATAATCCATTTCCCTTTATATATTTAACCTAAGGCCTCTAATAAAATAATTAATCTTGTTTTATGAGTCATGTATATAATTTGTAGCATTCCTAGATTGGCATGTGAAGGTATCCTAATATTATTAAACACACTATTAATCATTTTTCATTAATATATATAATTTTTATTCATTTACATTCATTACTCACGAGGGAAATATTTATCGAATAATGTTTATTTAATGGATTTTCACTCCATATGATATATTCCATCCTCTTTCTCAGTATTCTAGATCATTGACCACCTTTGATTTGTATCTCCCTTGATAAAATATTCTTCCATTACTTCCTTTTCATTTTCATTGCATCCCAATGCTATTAATATCATCTTGAAGGACTTTATTCACTACACAACTACAACAGGATTAACAGTATAAAGACCTAGCATTATTATATTACATAATCCTGAATTCAGTTAAGAATTCACTTCCTTTCGCATTGAGTATCGTTACAAGTTTATATCTTTAGTGAATTTGGACATAATACATTCATAAAATTACACATTATTACATAGTGGATACCATAAAAATAGTATTCATTTCATGAAAAATATAATACTTTTCACATGAAAGATGATTTCTTTGACTAATATTCAAACATTTATCTTGTCTTACTTATTTTCCATAAACATATATATAACCTCTGAAAATCATTTAAAAACTCTGGATGAGCACAAAATCTCAGTAAGGGATATAAAAAGAAGTAAAGAACACATTAGTCCTTGAACACTAATAACGTATGAAATCATTTTCAAAAGACATATTTGTCACCCATATATACTTTGTAAAAATGATATTTATACAATATAAACACAATACATAAGAACATAAATATTATCAAAAAGGTATCTTGGGGAATTACTTACATAATCTTGTAACCCTCTCGGCTACATTATAATTTGTAACCCTCATGACTACCATACAATTTGTGTAACCATCGCAGTTACACTTGGAGTAACCATACAACCAACCTCCAAGATACACATACCCAATGAATTTTAGGGAAATATAGGTCCCAACCTTAATCATAAAAAATTCCCAAGAACTAGAACACAGTCATACAACCTGACTAATTTCATAAAAATATTGCCTTTGAAAATTCGTAAAATAGAATTTTAAAGAGGATTTTATAGGAAAAATACCTTACATAAATCATATAAGTAAAGTGATAATTAATTGAGTGGATAGAATATGTATATAGACTATAAATACATATAAATAAATATAATATAAACATAATTCCTCACACAAACACTTTTAATTAAACACAAATAACGAAGTAGAGAGTTAACACAAAGAATGGAAATCGGGTTAAGAATTCCCTTACATTGGGATTGTCTTAATGAAAAAATATTCAAACCTATTGTATAATGGTTAAAATAGTGTTATTAATATATTAGATAAACATATCCATCTTTATAATACCTTATATGATCATTTCATAACATCATTTCAGCATTTAATTATTATTATTTTGTTCCTTCCATTGTTTCGGGAGAGTTCTTTACATGATTTCCATCATTGGTTCATGATGGTTGTTCTTGTCAACTTGAGTGGTATTTACGTATTTCTAGAATCCATAAATTATACCATTTATCAATTTTAATTATGAAATGATGATTATTCATAAGTTAAAACATTAATGATGTTCGTTTAGATCATTTTTGTGGTGCATTGATAATAACAACTTCATTTTGAATTATAAATTAAAACCATGTGTATAAAATAATTAGAGAATCACATATAAGTTATAATAAAAAAATTATAATATGGTTAAATCATAAAATGGTTTAATTACATGTCTTTAATGAATTAAAGGATATTTAAATCACATCGTCCATGATGTCGATAATTCAACACATTACGGGGAATGTTTTTAATTCCTTTCAAATGTGGGAGAGGAGAAGACGATTGATTGGGAATTTTCCATGAGCATGAGGAAACATATAATATACATGATTATGGAGCTTTCATTCATCTTGGATAAGATGAGGTGAGGAAATAAAAGAAAGTAACTAAAAATAAAAGCTAAATTGAGAAATCACTCAGGAAAATTTGGCAGCCTAACGGGGTCACTTAAAATTTCATAAAATATTTTAATGAGAGGAAAGGGGTCTCTCATAATTATTAAATAATATAGGATGTAAGGTTTATATTTAATGTCATATCCCAACATAATCCAAAGGTAAATAAAAATAATAACATAAAATGAAGGAAAATAAAGAAAATAAAAGAGGATGTTTACCTCTTGATCTCTTCTCCTTGAGATCCTTCTTAAAGACTTTGGTTTAGGCCTTTTTGTGATTCCAAAAGATCTAGTATGGGGGAAGAGCCTTGGGATTATTATTGGGAAGATATTAAGTAAAGATCATGGCTTGATAGGTGTGGGAGGAAGAGGTGAACGTGGGTGGTATTTATAGTGGAGGAGAGGAGGTATTTTTTATTATTTTAATCATTACTATAATATTTTTTGCTCAATACTATGAATAGTATTAATTAATGAGACCCCAAATAGTAATAATGAAATTTTATTTTAAACCAAGTGGCCTTACATCAATTATTATTTCATAAATAGTGTGTTCAACTTATAATTTGAATATACAGTATTTTACTGTACTTCACTATTCATCGAAAATTCATGAATTTCAGAAAAATCCCAAAAATTCACCATTACCATTTTTGACATTTAGAATTAAAAAATGATTTCCATTTTTTGAAAATAATTTTCTAAATATCATTAATTTAATTTTAAAATAAAATCATACTTAATTTAAAAATTAATAATTTTAAAACTATAACTACTTTTATATAACATTGAAAATTTGACCAAAATGTCAATACCTTAAATCCTTAAGAAAATATTATAATATTAAAAATTACAATTAATTATAGTCATATTACCATTCATAATTTCATGTTACTAATCACCAAAAATCAAGTTGGTTCCATTAGACTCCAAATAACTTACTGAACACAATTTTAGATGACCATTTTTCGAAATTCAAATCATAGAGGTGACAAAAATATTTTTAAAGGTTACTTATAAATATCTATTTAAAACAGATTTTCATGCATTTCCATTTATTTTTTAAAAAAACCTTGGGGTGTTACATTATCCCCACCTTCTGAAAATTGTGTCCTCATAATTTTATTTACTTATTAAACAAGTGATGGTACCTTTATCTCATTGCATTTTCAAACTCCCATGTTGATTCTTCTACCCTGTGGTTTCTCCACAAAAACTTTACATGGGAGATTACCTTATTCTGCAATACATGTTCCCATTGATCAAGGATCCAAACTGGTTTCTCTTCATAAGAAATGTTCTCTTCAAACTAAACTGCTTCTAGGATCTGTACGTGTGATGAATCTAGAACATACATCCCCAACATTGAAACATTAAAAACACTTTTTAAATGAGAAAAATCAGAGTCAAATCTATTCGGTATAAAACTGGTTTAACTTTCCCTATAATTTGAAAATGATTTATGAACAACATACATAACTTCCCTTTATTACCAAAATGCATCGCACTTTTCCAAGAAATATTTTAAGGAAAACATGGTCACCTACCTCGAAAGAGAAGTCTTTCCTTCTATTATATGCATAATTTTTCTACCTGCTCTATGCTTTCCTCATGTGTTGCTGGATAATCTTCACTTTCTCAGCCACTTCTTCTACTAATTTTGGCCCCATCAACATTCTTTCACCAACTTTATCCCAAAACGCTGCAGTCTAATACCACTTTCTATACAATGCCTCAAAAGGTTCCATCTGTATACTGGAATGAAAACTATTTTTATAAGAAAACTCAACTAAAAAAATATATTGATCCCAACTTCCCTGGTAGTCCATTGAATAAGATCTATGCATATCATCCAATGTATGAATAATTCACTCTAACTGCCCATCTGATCGAGGATGAAAAGATGTAATGAAATTTAATTTTGTGCCCAACAACTTCCGAAGTCCCTTCCAAAAAATTGAAGTGAACCTGGGATCTTAATCAGATACAATGGAAAGAGGAAATCCATTAACCTAACACTATCCTTGAGGTATAGTCGATAGAGCTGATAAAAAGACAATGCATCTTGGATAGAATGAAAATTTAGAGACTTTCTCAGCTGATCATCAATAACACAAATCGTATTGTTACCTTGATAATTCTTCAGTAGTCCCACCATGAAGTCCATGGATACATTCTCCCATTTCCACTAGGGAACTGGCAAAGGCTGAAGCATCCCCTTTGGTAATTGCTACTCTTCTTTAACCTATTGAAATGTCCATCATTTCATGGTAAAATTGGTAATATAAATTTTCATTCTAACCCACCAATAATACTCCTGAATGTCTCTGTACATCTTAGTAATACAAGGATGAACTGAAAGTGGGGAACTGTAAGCTTCACAGAATAATTATTTCTTCAACTGGGAATCAAAATGCACACACAACCTTTTATCAAATCTTAAAGCCCAGTATTTATCATGGTTAAATTCCGGAAACTTGCCAATTTTGACCAATTATACCTTTTTATGTATCTCATGGTCTTCCTTCTGTGCTTGAATAATTCTACATGATAAAGATAACTAAACTGAAACCTAAGAAAAAACGGAATTATTTCTTGAACCAACAAATTCTAAGACAAAATTCATCAAATCATTAATCCAGGGATCATGTTCCAAATGTAACATTGTTAATGATGCATGATGTTTTCAACTCAAGGCATCTGCCACTTTGTTTTCATTTCCAAGATAGTAATTGATCATGCATTCATAATCCTTTATCAGTTCAATACATATTCTCGGCCTCATTTTTAATTCCTTCTAAGTGAATATATACTATAGACTTTTATGGTCAGTATATATTTGACATTTTGAACTGTAAAAATGATGCCTCCAAATTTTCAAATCAAAAAAAAGAAACTGCCAATTCTAAAATATGTGTGGGATAATTTAACTCATGAGGTTTTAGTTTTCTTGAAGAATAAGAAATTACCTAATAATTATGCATCAAAACATAGAAATTTCCCTTCAAAGAATAATCAAAATAGATTACAAACTCACCATTTCAGGAAGGCAGTGACAAAACTAGAGAATTCACTAATCTCTTCTTCAGTTCCTAAAGACAAACACAACACTCTTTTGTCCAAATAAATTTAACCCCATTTCGTGTTAAATTAGTTATCGTGATAGATAGTTGTGCAAATTTCTTAACAAACTGTCTATAATAATCTACTAACCCAAGAAAACTATAAATATCTATCACATTTTTAGGTCTTGGCCATTCATCAACCACTTTTTTTGAAGGATCAACTGTTATTACATCCTTATTTACAATGTTCCTAAGATATGAAATCTGTTGCAACAAAAAATCACACTTGCTGAATTTTCCATATAGTTTTTTTTCTTTAAGGTTTTTTAAACAACCCCAATATGTTTTTTATGCTCCTCGTTATTTTTATAAAATACCATAATGTCATCAATAAACACAACTACAATCTTAACCAAGAACTCATAAAATATTATATTCATAATATTCATGAGTACTAAAGTTGCATTAGTTAATCCAAATGTCATAACACCAAATTCATAATGTCAATATCTAGTATGAAAGGCTGTTTTCAGGATTTCATCCTCCTTCACCTTTAGCTGATGGTATCCGAATCTCAAGTCAATCTTTGAAAAGTACTGATCACTTGGGAGCTGATCAAACAAGTCATTGATATGAGGAAAAGGATACTTGATTTTAAAAATTATGTTATTAAAATCTCTATAATCAATTCAAATTCTTATGGAACCATATTTCTTTTTAACGATCAAAACAGTATATCCCCATGGTAATGTTCTAGGACAAATTAAGCCTTTATCAATAAAATCCTACAGCTGATTTTTCAATTCTAGAATTTCTTTTTGAGATAAACGATATTGGTATTTTCAAATTGGATTAGCATCAATAACTATGTCAATTGTAAATTCGAATTCTCGATAAGGTATGACACCAGGTAACTCATTCAGAAAAACATCAAGGTATTCATTTACCATTGGCACATCATTAATCTTAATAGTTCCCTTGTTTTCAACAATATGAGCAAAATAACTTTCATTTCCATCTTTCAACTGTTTCCCAGTTTCTTAACATGTTATCTATTGTATGGGTTATTTCTAATATAAAAACTGAAACTCTTTCTAAAAAACAACTTCTTTAGCTATACAGTCAATCGTAGCATAATAAATAGAAAGCCAATCCTTTCCCAGAATAACATAAAACTCAACTAAGGGAAAAACAATAAGGTTTTCAGCTAAATTCCTTCCAAAGACCATAATAAAATTATTAATATAATTCCTCTTTTCTATAATATTTCCCACTAGTTTTTTAACAACAAGTTTTGATCTCAGTTTTTGAGGTGATATTTTTAATTTACAAGAAAATTTCGCAGATATAAAGGAATGTGTAGACCCCATATCAATCAAAACATTAGCAAAATATGAGTAAAAAATAGTACCAGATACAACTTCATTAGATGTCTTGACATCTACTGACGTAGATACAAAAGATCTCAATACACCTTTCTGCTTATATTTTGTCATCTTTGCATTATTTGGGTCTCTCTTTGTGTTGGAATTTTCATGGTGACCCATCTCAGCACATTTGAAACAATTTACAATTCTCTTATCAGTATTAGTCCTATGATAGTTTTCCTTACAATCTTGGGACATATGTATAAACATACCACATTAAAAACACATCCTAGTTTAGATAGTAAATTCCCAAGGGTGATTCTTTCCACACTTTTCACAAACTGGAAACTAGACTTTCTTACCTTCATATTTCTTCAGTTGATTATTACCCATCACTTTCCATCTAGACCTCTTATTCTCCTTGTTTCCAAATTCACATTATCATCATAAAACTTCATTTTTACCCTCTCAGCATATCGGATAGGTTTCTAGTAACTTTTGAATTCACAAGAGGCCAACACCCTTCAATACCTTGGCTTCAGTCCTAAGTAAAATTTGTTGATTTTACTATCATGATCCAGAATAAGATTTGTAACATACCTCGCCAGTCATGTGAAGTTCACTTCATACACTACCATTTAATCTTCCTCATTCTATTTCAATTAAAGGAATTTCTTCTTTATCCTATGTCGCACCACCTTAGAAAAATATTTTTCAAGGACAAGACTTTTAAATTAATCCCATTATATGGCATAAAAATCCCCTTTATCCCTGATATTCCTTACCATTTCCCAATACTAATCATCTTCCACTTCAAAATGATAAATGGATAAACTTACATTTGGATTTTCTAAATATCCCATACCATCAAATATCTTTTCAAGTGATTTAATAAATACTTAAGCAGCTACTGGGTGAGAAGATCTATTGAAAGAATGAGGGTGTTGTCTCATAAAATTTTCCCCAATTGTCAGGTTTCGTTGTGGTACCTCTAGTTTTTCTCCTTCATGGATTACACCACCATTTATTTCTAGAATTACCTAATCCATTACTTTCACAAACTGCTCTATTCCAATCCCTACCATTCTGAGCTTCATATTCGGAAGGTTGTTGTTCTGTCGGTGCCTCTCCTCTTTCGCTTCCCTGTTTATTCTCTGTACAACCATTCTGAACAAACATATCATAGATGAATCAACATGGTAATCATTAAATTATATAAAATTTCAAATTAATCATATATTAAAAATCATTTAAGGTATCCTTTCAATATAATCCTAACCCCTAAGGATATTTAAACCATCCTCTAATACCAACTATAATGACCTGGAATTATTACATTAGATAATCTTGAATTTAGTCAACAATTCACTTCCTTTCACATTGATGATATTTTCATGTTTATATATTTAGATAATTAGGACATAATACATCCATAAAATTACATATTATTACACAGTGGATACGATAAAAACATTATTCATTTCTTGCAAAATATAAAACATTTTACATAAAACATGTTTTCTTTGACTAATATTATAACCTTTAACTTGGATTCTTTATTTGTCTTAAACATCCTTATAACTTGTAAAAGTCATTTAAAAACTTTTTATGAGCACAAAAACTCAGTAAGGGATATAAAAAGAAGGAAATAATCCATTAGTACATGAACACTTGTAACGTATGAAGTCATTTTCAATAGACATACTTGTCCCCCATATATACTTACTTTGTTAAACATGAAATTTACACAACATCAAAACAAAACATAATAACATAAATATAATCCTAAAGGTATCTTGGGGAAATACTTACATAATCTTTTAACCCTCTCGGCTACCTTATAATTTGTAACCCTCATAGCTACCAAACAATTTGTGTAACCATCACAGTTACACTTGGAGAAACAAAATGACCGACCTCTATATTACACATACCCAATGAATTATATGGGAATATAAGTCCCACCATTAATGATAAATAATTCCCAAGAACCATAAAATATTCATAAAACATTAATAATTTCATAAAATCATTACCTTTGAAATTTTGTAAAACAGAATTTTAAAAGAGGATTTTGATTAAATAAACCCTTACATAAATACAAAAATTCAAGTAATAATTAATTGAGTGGATAAAATATCTATATAAATTTAAAATAAATTTAAATCAACATAATCTAAACATAATTCACCACACAAACATTTTTAATACAACACAAATACGAAGTAGAGAGTTAACCCAAAGAATGGAAATCGGGTTATGAATTCCCTTACCTGAGGCTTGTATTACTTCAAAATAGTTTAAAGATACTTTATAATTATCAAAAGAGTGTTATTAATATCTTATAGAAACATATACATCTTTATAATAGCTTAAATAACCATTTCATAACATCATTTCACCCTTTAATTGTTAGTATTTTGTTCCTTCCATTATTTCATAAGCATTCTTTACATTATTTCCATGATCGGTTGATGATGGTTGTTCTTGTCAATTGGAATTGAAACTCTATAATTGTAATGGATTGTTATTTACATATTTATAGAATATATAATTTATACCATTTATCAATTTTAATTTTTCAATTAAGATGATTCATATGTTAAAACAACAATGATGTTCGTTTAGATCATTTTAGTGGTTCTTTGATAATAACAACAAATTTTGTTTTATAAATTAAAATCATATTTAAAAAATAATTAAAGAATGATATATAATTTATAATACAAAAATAATAATCTATTTAAACCATAAAAATGGTTTCATGACAATTCTTGAATGAATTAAATCAGAATGAAATCACATTGCCCACAATGTCGGTAATTCAGCACATCACAGACAGTGTTTTAATTCCTTTAACTCTTGATCTCTTCTCCTTAAGATCCTTTTTAAGGCCTTTGGTTTTGGCTTTTGGTGAGACCAACAGCTCTAGTACTTGGGGAAGAGACTTGGGAGGAGTATTGGACAGAACATAGGTAAGGATCAAGGATTGACAGGAGTGGGAGGAAGAGGTGAATGAGGGTGGTACTTATAGTGGAGGAGAGGAGGTATTTTTCATTAATTTAATCATTGTTATAATATTTTTTTCTCAATAATATGAATATTATTAATTAATGTGACCCCAAATAGTGATAATGGAATGTTATTTAGAACCAAGTGTCCTTGAATCAATTACGATGTCATAAATAGTGTATTTCACTGATAATTTTAATATACGGTATTTTACCGTATTTCACTATCCATAAAAAATTCAAGAATTTCAGAAAAAAAACCCAAAAATTCACCCTTACCATTTTTCAACATGTAGAATACAAAAATTATGTCCACTTTTTAAAAACAATATTCTAAATATCATTAATTTAATTTTTAAATAAAATCATATTTAATTCCAAAATGAAAAATTTTAAAACTATAAATACTTTTATATCACATGGAAAAATTAACCAAAATTCCATTATCTTCATGCCTTAAGAAAATAAAATAATAGTACAATTTACTATTCATTCGGATCATATCAATATTCATATTACTATTCATAAGGGTATGTTACTATTCACCAAAAATCATGTTTGTTTCATTATACTCCAAATAACTTACTAAACACAATTATTGATGACCGTTTTTTGAAATTAAAAACATAGAAGTGGAAAATTTATTTTTAAAGGCTAGTAATAAATATCTACTTAAAACAATGTTTTAGGAGTTTCCATTTATTTTTAAAAAAACTATGGGGTGTTACAGGCAGTCCCACTAAAATATAAAGGATTAATCCATATGGAATGATATAGTATAGCTGTGTTATGGTTATTTATCATAAACTGAGTAAGCTATCCTAACATGGTAATGATCTTCACAACTCCAATACTAACTAGGTTGAATTGCTCAATGGGGAAATACTTAAATAGTTTATTAATATTTATTCCCTTTATTACAATATAATCCCTTACTAAATAATGTAACACACTATGATAGCAGATAATCATCATGACTGTTGATACAAAAATTTACTATAAGGAATTATTATAATTCTCATGTTTACTTAACATCTAGATCTCAAGGTTTCTACTGAACTTTCCCTAATAATAACAGTAAAAAACTTGACCGTAGTATCCTAGAGTCAGCATTAATTTTATTATAATGCAATATATAAAATATATCAAATCACCAAGGACTATTCGGTATAGTAGTCTTGAATGACTAGATACATACATTGTTCCCTTATTAAATTGGTAATTAAACATATAACATAAAAAATTAAAGTAAACTACTTCCTTGATACTTATTCAAAGATTTCAACTCCATAACCAGGGCAAGGAAACCTAGTAAAAGGGTGATATCAAATACTTGGTAATGGTTACATGAATCAATAATAGGTGAGTAAAATTAAATAACCAAAAACCAATATAGAATGGTAAATAACTTAATAACACATTCCATCAATAAAATTAGAATGAAAATTCATTAGTATATCTTGTTATAGTGAAGATATCATAGAAATTTATAACATAATAATGATTAATTATTGGACATCATGTATCTAGATCATATCCCACTACCATCAAGATCTTTCACAAGATGGTTTAAGTCAGTGGGTATAAACCCATCTCATTCTTCTTGGAAACAAACATAAAGTGTATGTCACCGACTATTTTGTCTCATTAAACATATTGATTCATAGAGGGCCTATACACTGTTGATCCCATCCCATCATCAAAATTCCAATGAATTCTAAATACATAGACTAAATTCATAAACTATACTCATTATCAAAATATTCCTATTGTATAGAGGATATGAATTCATCAGTATTTCCCAACACAAAAAAAACATTCAAAATCAACAATATATGAAAAAACGGAATAAAAATAAAAAAATAATCATATACATGATACAAAAAATGTGAATAATTATTAAAATATTCAATGAATGAGGACAATAAATAAAAAAGGGTAGTATATATATACCACACATAAGGAATAAGTAGTGAATAAGTCATATCTCATAGAAATAAAAGTTAGATGACAAACCCCTTAAAATCATATCATTGGAGTGGGAATAAATGAAAGAAATAATTATGTGTTTCAAATTTAAACAAAATAATAAAAGTGGAAATATTGTTATGAAAAATCATAGTTAATTTCACACATATTATTGTAAAAAAATATCTAATGAAATAGATGTTTAACCAAATGAATGCAAATTTAGTTAATAAATCCCTTACAATGATCACACCATTAGAGTGAGGATAAATTAATGAAATAATTATAAGAAAAAAAATATAAATACAAACTATGAAAGTTGAAATACATTATAAAAGAATAATATTTTATTTCACACATATTCTTGGCATATCATATCCAATGACAAAGAAGTTTAACCCAATGAATGAAAATTGAGTTAATAAATCCCATACCTTATGCTCACAAGTGTTCTGCACTTTCATTTAATGTACTGTATAATCTAATTAAATAAATTAATTAGTTAATTTAGATACTCTAATAAATTTATTTTCTTTTGTATAATTTTATTAAGTTCTTCTGTGGCCTTTCTGATGAGTTATAAGATTCAATTTTTCTGTTCTAAGAGTGTTCACGTTTTTGGTTATTCATGATTTGTTTGCTTCTATGCAGGTATATAAGTTTATATAAAATGGGAATAGTTTTCCATAATAGAAATTATATGTTATTAATGAAATTAAATAATTTTATATGGTCTTATATATCATTTTTTATACAGTATTTGGATGAATCATTTGATAAATTGCCAATAAAAATGATATAATTTATTTTAGTAGTTTTTTATGACCATCACAATCTTATAACATTTTATTTAATATCATGTTTATATATTGTTTAAAACACATTATATAACGTATAATAGGTGTAATAAAATATTATTTAACCATAATAATGGTTTTATGACCAGACGTGAAGGTTGTAATGGAAAACGTATCGTCCACGATGGCGGTAAATGCACACATCACTGATGATATTTTCTTTCAGATAATAAAAGGGACAATAAAAGGGGTTTGATGATCAATATTACATTAACATAATAAAATTATAGTATTTTTTAAGATAATGGAGTCATTATGAATGTTTGGATACAGGATTTAAGGATAGGATAAGAAGGTAAAATAAATTAAAAGATAATAAAAGAGAATGAAAGAGGATTTTACCTCTTGTATATCATCCCCTTGAGAACATCCTTAAGGCACACAGGATCTGTCTTTTAGTTAGACCAGAAGTACCCAAACATGGGGAATTGATATTTTAGAGGAATTTGGTAGAATATCAGCAATATCTAATTTTGATAATATGTGATGGGAAGATGTGGTGAGGGGGTTTATATATAGTGGAGGAGAGGGGTTTTTTTATTATTTTATTCATTTGTCTGTTATTTTGGATCAAGACTATCAATAGAGATGATTCTTAAGACCAAGTACAATAAAAAGTGCATGCGGTTCTAACTAATGGTTCTTACATCATCAATACATCATTCATCACTCAATATTTCATGTATTTAGCTAATACCCTAAATTATCGTATGTCCCCATTCACCAAAAAATCATCTACTGTAGAAAAACCCCCAAAAATAAAACTATCCATTTTTTAATGTGTAGATTTCAAAAATGGTGTTAATTTTTCAAAATTAAATATCTAAATATTAGATTTATAATTTTTAATTAAAATCATCATTTACTTGAAAAATATCAATTTTAAAATTATAACTGATTTTATGATACCTTGAAAAATTAATTAAGGCCTCATAAAATTATCTTATAATCATATGAAAAAAAATATTAATTTATGAATATATTTTATGAAATTTTATTTTTTAAAATTATTATATTAATTATACAATTATAAATAAACATTTAATTTTCAAAAAAATACCAACACTTAATTTATCATTTTTAAAACATTTCTTTACTTATTATTTTATATTAATATGTCAAATTTTCAATTATGGGATATCTAAATTTTATTTATACTTACATAGGTGAGGATATTATTATAATTTCCACATTATTATTCGAAATGGTCATGTTAATGTTTAATAGTATATCACAGTTCATTAGAAAAATGTAAACTATTGAATAAATTGAATTTATTTAAGAAGATACATAACGAATAATATTGTGGTGTTATATTTCATACCTATTAACTATAAATATTTTAATTTTACAATGTTTTAAAAATTTTATTAAAAAACCCACTAGGTACTTAAATACAATGAATACATTGAAAAAAAAATTATCTTCTCACTCTTGATTAATGTGTGAAAATATAGAGGTGAATATTTTATATTTCATTTCATATTGAGAGATGACTTGAAACATATTTACATGGATATTAAGTTCAATAATTCATACAATCCATCTATTTTCATTCCTTTTATGTCTAAAAAAACTATAATCATGTCATCACATATGTTTTTATCAATATGTATAATTTCAACGTTATGTTTTTCACTGCAAATATCATATAATGTAGATCAAATAAGTTTGATAATTTATTCCAGGTATTTTTTTAATCTAAATATTCCTATCATTTCAAATGTGACATTGTATATTTTCACATTGTTTTAATGTTTTTAGTTAAAAATGGTTATAAGAGAAAATCATACTCCTGTAAATAGTTAAATTCCTTTTTTAATTTTCGATAAGGATAATCTATTTTCAAAAAAATTATATCTATTTTCACTATATTTCATCCAATCTAAAATTGGTGTAAAAAGTATCTTATATATAATTTTGACAATATTGATGACCATTAGCACTATAAAAAGATATGTTTCCATATGTACGAAATTCATTTAAAGTGAATATTATCCTAGAAAGCAATAAAAAACACTTTTATATATCCATCAAAAACTATAACACTTTTCACCCACAAAAAAATTAAATAACCAATAAATAATGATAAATAAATCTCATCATAACTTATTTTATCTTCATTATAAATTTTGGGGAGATGTTTTAAACAACCAACATAACAGACTATGAATTATGTCGGCTGAGGATGATTTAATATTGATTCATTATACCTATTCATAATCCCATTATAATATTTCTCAATTATTTTACAAAATTATGTAACAATTTATAATGTCTCTTTTAGTGTGGTGAATCGACAAGGTGAAATATGTTTCCATAAGTGATACACTCATATTTATAATGACTTAGCCAATTTACATCGTATTAATTTTAAAATAGATTCTTAAAATAAATACTTATTGGAAGCTACCAAATTTATTTTTTGCGGGTAGAGAATTTTATGGATAATTAATCACAATTAAATTTCATATCAATTTTATATCATGATGACCAAAATTTATAAAAATATAATAAAATTTTATATTTAATTAAATATAGTACCCAATATTTAGGGAATGAATTTATATTTTTATACCTCAATACCATTGGGGATAATATTTTTCTACCTCATAAATGGAATTTGGAATCTCATTGCATTCTGGAATAATATCTTTTAAAATTTCAAGTAATTCATTAAAACATTTTTACTTAAACCATTTATTTCATTCAAGTAAACTAATCTTAGCTATGACACTATAAATTCAGTATAACTTGGGAACTTTGTTTTCTCAATATCTTTATATAATCATTTATCACTTGATGATTTTTCAATGGTTTTAACACCTATATCATGAATTTGTTCTTTAGGATAATCTTTTATCCCATGATGAACATCATTTTCATCATTATATATTTACTTTTTTTTGTTATTTAACAATATTATATCTAGAATTTATATTGTGATTAAAACCATATAAATTTTTATAGTCTTTGATTTCTCTATACCTTAATTTTCTTGTGTTCAATCACTTTACATGTAGACTGATAAGATATATTTTTTTCAAGATTTCTTTTAGAAAAATTCGAGAAATTGTTGACCCCTTTTCCATATTCATTACTAGTTATTCATGATTTTATCCAATTATGATCTACTAATTATCTGAAGTGATAGTATAACATATTAACAAAATAAAATATATAAACATTTAAACATATATATAAACAGATAAATTCAATACATATAAGAATAAATATATATATAAACATGCATAAATTTTTAATAGGTACTTTATAACTAAGAAATTATAATTGAAAAAAAACATTGTAACAAAGAAAAAATTTATAACAAAAAGTAAGGGTAACAATAAAAATAATTTTCAATATAAAAAAATGATAAAAATTTAATTTTATCAAAAAATAATTTTTTCAGAAATCTTAAATGATTAAATTGGATTTGTTGAAAATAAGGATTGAAGAATTATAAAAATCTTAATGGTATAGGTTAATTACAAGTTAGTGTTGGAATCTCAATTAATAATGTTGGAGTTATATAAAATATCATTGTTGACAACCAAAGTGTGGTTAGAATAAAAGTCCCAAAATGGATAGATAGATAGAGACCATTCTCATAGTGGTCATTGTAGTGAACATTTGGATTACATGTACAACACATTTAAACCAAAAACAAGCATGGTAAAGGTTGTGTTCTGGGAGTTTCATTGCATGGTACCTAGATTTTTCAGTAAAAAATGGTCTTGACCATGCCCATGGTGTATGTTATGGTGATTATGATATATCCATATGATAAATAAGTATTCCCCAAGAGTAGTTGTGTTTCTTTCATTTTTACATTTGGTGTAAATTATGTGGAATTATGTGAAACTATTCTATAATTAATGAAGAGAGAAAAATCCCATGAGTAGTTGTGTTTCTAATGTTGTGGTGAAAATAATGGGGAGTTATTGAGGAGATAATTTGGGGTTTATGGAGCTCATTATAGAAATGACAAGTGTCCACATTTATCGGTAGATTACCTTCCTATTTGAATAAGGGAGATCAGTTGGAAGCAATACTTTATAACTTCAAGATAATAGGAAACCGATATGTAAGAGACTTTAAATTTTTTGAGAGATACTACCTACAAGAAGAGGGGTTTATAAAGAGTAAAATCACGACGTATAGATCAAGAGGTGGTACATATTCATAAATTGAGGAAGATATAGTTTTCTTAAATCATTGTGAAATTCTCTACACCAGTAGCACCGCATCAATGAGTATTTAAGTTCTCAGAGAGGGAGAAAACATAAAAATCTGTTGATATATCTATTCAAAAAGAAATAACAATAAGAGATGAATTTTTCGCTGAGGTGAAGTGATCATCAAATGTTATATATCCTTTTTGGATCAAATCCTATGTAGATTTTCTATCTTCTAGTGGATTCTAGAAGTGGTGTGTGGACACAATGGAGAATTTGTATTGTAAAACATTTATGAAATAGTCAATAAAGCTATGCATGGGGGAATAACCAACATTAAAAAGAGTAGGTATGGGTGAAAAACATTATATATATTTTTTTATTGATATTTTATTTCTTCATATGAAGAAATTTTGAGAGATTATATTGAGTTAATTTACAACCTTGATCGGTTTAATAGGTTCAGTTTCAGGAGGAATAACTAATAAAATAAAAAGTGGATCACTGATTCACACCCTCCTATTCTCAGTTATCAATATAGATATTAATAAGTGTTATAAAAGGATAATATTTGTAAAGGTCTAAGAGAAGTTTTTGATCCATTATTAATTAAAATTCAATGAAAAACTAAGGAGTTATTATATTTGGTGGAACAAACTACCATAGTTAGGGGAATAGAATACTACTTTATCTCTTTTATCCTGACCTTGAGGTATGTGATTATACAATAATTTCATTTCCACCAGCACTTAATAATGATAATATGACTTATATTGATAATAGAAATATGGATATGGATAAAAAGGCACAAAATTATATTTTTATTACTTTTTTAGATAAGTTCTACACCAAGGTATTAGACCTTACAACTAAAAATGTGACATAGGATAAATTGAGGATAAATTATGAGGTAAATGTTAAATTGAAGGGTGTTGAGCATTAAATTTTGAGGATCATATTTCATGACATTAATATGGATAAAAATGAATATGTTGATGGATCTTTCACTCAGGTAAATGAAATAGTTATCTATATTCATGTATTTAGTAAGAAACATAAAGATTCAACTATTTTTAAGAAACTTATTAGGATTTTTCTGGATCTATTTTGTCTAAATGTATCAGTTTTATATTATTGAGAGCATTACTCATTGTATGAGCTATAAAATATTCTTATTGAGTATGAAACAAGGAAGGAAAAAACTTTCAAAAGAA
Organism: Viscum album; assembly: GCA_963277665.1. Lineage (NCBI taxonomy): Eukaryota > Viridiplantae > Streptophyta > Magnoliopsida > Santalales > Viscaceae > Viscum > Viscum album. The sequence continues at coordinate 729,797,478 of OY728159.1, forward strand.
AATAAAAGGTTGAAATAGATTTTGACATAATGATAAAATATAAGAGGAAATAATTTGAAGACCTCAATGAATTAGAATATGATGAGGATCTCAATTAGATTGTAACTATATTATAAAATAGATTCTTGAAGGTAAATAGAAGAGGAAAGGTAAAAAATTTCATAGATAGTTTTATTGAAATAATATTTTTTATATTTCAATGTTTTTTCCCAAGAAATAGGTTGAGGAATCAAAATCAAATGAGGATGAATAAATCCCTTGAATGAATAAAATGGATAATAAAAGGAAGAAATCTAGCACCATGAAAAGAATATTTCTATTCAAGTATGATGGTTCGTCCATAAATTTTGACAATGAGTTCAATTTTTTTGCTCATGTAGAGAAAATTCCACGTTATTCAAGAATTTATGATGATGGAAACGTGATAATGGAACTTTAATATTAAATTTAATGTATGTAAGATAATTTTATTTTTCATATTTTATAACTCAATAAAGACAGGAAAAGTCTAGGGATGGAGGTAAAATCAATGGATACTCAAATGTGTGAGTTTGGTAAAATGGAAAATGAGATTTATAATAAATAAAAAGATCAACTAATGAAGTTGGAGTCATCCTAAGTTTAACAAATCAAGAAGAACATGTTAAATATGGTTGCGAAATGGAAGATTATATATGATATTTAGGTGAAATTGACTTCTATGGAATAAATGTTATTTGAGACGGAATTTAACTATTTTTCATCTCAAACATATTTGAATAATGACAGAGATTATTTCATTAAATCTATTAATATTATAGTAAAATATTCTCATGATGATGGATCAATGGAAAAAGTAAATCATACTCTTATTCAACCTGAAAATTAATATTTGGTTTCTAATGGGGAAGGTTCTCAATGTGAATCTAAGAATATTAAGATGAAAACCTCCACACAAGATAAAGATAATAACTTAGAAATAAAATAATTACCCCCTAATAAAAATTAGTCTCAAAGTGTACAACATCAACACTATTCTGAAAAAATATGAAATTATCCAAGGAAATCTCAATTCAAGGTATATTATAGGTGTTGTGGATGTTCCAGACAAAAAGATTATGAATTTTTTTTCAACTTGTCTTTACCTGGGAAGAGGACATATCAAAATATGGATTTTAGTTTAAATATGATTATTAAAAATAAAATAAATAAATTTTTGTTGAAATAGGTGTAAAATGTGTTTTAGTAGATATCCATAAGTGATAAATTGAAGAAATTTGAAAATGTGAACAAAATTAGAATGTTTCAAATACAATTAAATCACAATGAACTCACAATATATTAATTACTTAGGTAAATTAAATTTAATCACACAAAATTTTGTTATAAATATATGGAATTAATGGTCATGGGTGATAGAAAACTCATAGCTTAAAAGTTTCCCATGAGGCATAAAGATTCCCCTTCTTATTCCCTTAATAATTTGTAAATATGTTTCTAACATGTAAGTAATTGAAGGATATATTTTATGATTTAATTTTTGGATATCAAATATGGTGATATGTTCATGGAGAATTTTTCAATGATTAATAGGATAGGAATGTAACCCTTTAAGGGGAGTTCCTTTTATAAAAAAAGTTTTCAAATTAGGAATTCCTATATAACAAAAAGAATATAGAAATAAGGTATGAGAACCTAACTTTCTCTCCATTTTTATGAACATGTTTATCATATTTTATAGGGGTGTTTACTGAAAAAATATGAGAGTAAAAAGGAGATATATTTAATGTACTTTAATTTTATTGATCGTGTGTTGAGATGTGTGTAGGAAATGAATATTAAACCTATTTAAATTAACCTTGATGTTGATAATTCTGAGCATGTAATCACCATTTGAGTTTTTATTAAAATAATAGAAAACATTGATTACTTATCCTTATTTTCTATATGGTTCTATTACATATAAACATAGACTGTATTAATAAATTGATCTTTTCTAAGGGACATATTATATCATCCCTCTTCTTAAAATGATAAAATGGGGTAGAATATGTTTGTGAGGGGAAAATATGAGATGACATCGATTATTTTACCTTTTAATTTCATTGATAATAATGGGTACTAAGAATTAGAGAATATGAATTGGATGAATATGAGTATTAAAAATAAAATATAAAGGGTATATTGTTATAAATCCTAACAGATTGCGTTGGATTTGTTGAAAATACTTATTTAAGAATTTTCAAAGAGCCAGATTGTAAATTTTTATGAAAATATGAGTGTTTTAATCTCAATAATCAAGATAGAGTTGTTTACAATAACATTTTTGACAACCAAAGTGATGAAGTGATTCTTTAGAGATTGGTTAATTTTAATAGTAATGATGTATTGAATATTTCCAAACTCAGGTAAGGCCATACCGTAGAGGTGTTCGTGGTGAATCTGTAGAAGAACCTAGGAGAAGACCATGCCCATTTCATAATGAATAGTGAGAATAAAAATATGAAATAGGTAGATAGATAGAGACCACACTCATGGTGGTTCCCATGGTAAACACTTGGTACACTGTTGTAACAAGGATGAACTTAAAATAGTTGTAGTAGATCATACATTGGGAGATTCATTTTATTTAAATAAGATTTTTTAGAAGGCCAAAATGGTCTTGACCACAGCCAAGGTGTAATTCATGTTGGAATCCATGGTTCTTGTGATGTATCCCCATGTGAAATAGTGACACCCAAATGGGTATTCTGTGCAGGAGGAATTAATGGTCGACAGGTGATGACCTATAGATCAATGGAGGCCAAAACAGATATTTCCACGCCTGTTTGGAAGGAATCTATGTTTCATTGGTGTTTTTTCATGTCAAAATGGATATAATTAAGGGGATAACACATGTGGTGACCAGCATGTTGATGGAAATACAACTATGTATTATAACCCATGTCATAGTGTAAGGAATTTCAGGAAGTGATGTGTGGAATTTGATAGAATTAATTATGGTGATTTTGTGACTAATCTCCAATGCTTCCATAATCATTGTCTTTAGTTTTAGTCAATGATTATAGAATAAATAGAAGGATATTTCAGTATTACATTTGGTGGAATAAATGTGTAATTATATAGATTTATACCATGCTAAATGAAGAGAGATAATTTCTGTGAGCAGTTTTATTGAAATAGTTATGGTGAAAATAATGGTGATTTATTGAGTTGATAATGAATAATTTATGGATCTCATTATGGAGATGACAGATATCTAATATTGTGGGTGAATAACCATTCTATTTGAAGAAGGGATATGGACAGGAATTAAAACAAGAGAAGTTCACGATGAGAGGAAATAAATACAGGAGAGACTCTAGGCATTTCATGTGTGAGATAGACTCTAATAAGATGAGTTTGTGAAGAGGATCATTTACGAAGTATAGCTCAAGAGGTGGTAAATCTGCATTAACTGAGGATGATCTAGTTCAAACATATTCTAGACCAATTCTCAATGCTAAAATTCAATCACAAACAATTGTTGAAGATGTGGAATAACGTTTACACCTATAGATATGTTGATCCATATATTTATGGAAGAAGGTTATCAATAGGTGAAGTGATCACTGAGATTAATTGATCATTGGGTGTTCTCTATTTTTGTTGGATCGTATCTTATAGATATGTTATATCTTCTGGTGGATTCTATAAGTGGTGTGTGGACACAGGGATGACTCTGTGTTGTAAGATGTTTGGGAAGTAGTGGATGAATCCATGTTGGGGGGACTAAAAAATGTAATATAGTGGCATGGGTGTTTAACATTTTAATTATTAGTTTCTTGATCGATTATTTATGAATATGAGGCAATGTTGAGATATTCTATTGAGTGGATCAATAACCTTCAGTAGTTAAAGAAGTTAAGCTACAAATGGAGTAACTCGTAAACAAAAAATATAATCATTGTTCACCCCAGTCCCCTCTCAGTGATCAAGTTATATCCTAAAAAATAGAACAAAAAATAATTTATAAATTCAAAAAAAAATTATAAATAAAAAAAGAAATAACCACAAACTAATTGTACACATAATTTATAATCACAAACAATTTATTTCAAAAAATATATAACATCAAACTAATTATAACCATAAAAATTTATTGTAATGACCTAGATACTTATAAAATATGTTTTTGATTCTATAAATAAATAGTTAAAATCATTATAAATGTATAATAAAATAAGTGTTATTTATAGAAATTAATTAATTTTTACCCAGAGAATAGTGGCTTGGCTTTTAAAATAGTAATTTGACCCTTAGGAATAATAATCTAGAGAATTGAATAATAAATTCACCTATGAAATTGTAAATAAAATTTTAGGTTTCTCAAATGTGTAAATATGATATATTTATATCATGTAATAAGTAATAAAAAATTTTAAAAATGATAAATTAAATGTTTTATTTTTTGTGAAAAATAAATATATATCTACATTTTTATAATTAATAAAATGATTTAAAAGAAAATATTTGTCCATAAAATAGATTCAAAAATAAATTCTTTTTTATTATAATTATAATATAATTTTATGAGACCTTAATTAATTTATCAATGTGTCACAAAATGGCTTATCATATTAAAATTGGTATTTTTCAAATAAATGAGGATTTTAATTAAAAAATAAATTTCACTTATTTATATAATTTTATTCAAAAATGGATTCCATTTTTTAAATATATAGAATGATAAATTGTTAGGTGAATTTTTGGAAGTTTTCTAAAATAGTTGAAATTTTACTGAATAGTGAAATGTGGTAACATGTAATATTTAAAATTATAAATTAAATACATGAATTATAGATTCATGGATGATGTATTTATCATGTAAGAACTCATTTGTTCATACTCAAATGATATATTAACTTTACATAGCCACAAAAATCAACACTATTGATAGTTTGGATTTAAAATAATAAACAAATGAATAAAATAACCAAAAACACTCATATCCACTCCCTATAAATACAACCTATCACTGGTTACTCTACTCACACTTCCAAATCCCGGTATATTTTTTAAATTATTCTTAATTCTCTTCCCAAGACAATTACCCAAGACCAAGACCTTCTGGTCTCACCAAGATACCAAAACCATGTTCCTTAAGGAGGTTCTCAAGGAGACGATATTCAAGATTTATAATCCTTATTATTTCTCTTTTAAATTATTTCATTCTTTCATTCTTTCATTATTTCTAAATTATCATAAAATTCCCTAAAAAATTGATTTATATCTATAGTATCATAAATATACTATAATTTTATTATGTTAATGGAAATCCATCATCAAACATCTTCTCTTCTCTCTTATTCTAAAAATGAAAACATTATTTGTGATGTGTTGATCCACCACCTTCATGGACAACGTGTTTCTGTTTTATATTACTTAATTAAAGTCTATTAATAAAATGATGATTTTGGATAAAACATATTGTAATATTTACATTATAACATTTTAATGTTCTAGAACTTATTTATAGACATAATAATTAAATAAAATGAAACTAGTTTGTGATGGTCATAAAACCCACAAAAAATAAACCAAACATTTATAATTAATGTTTTATCTAATTTATCATCCTCAAACTCTTATATGGGATAATTTAAAATTATGTAACCATATAAATACCACTTCTATCCCCATCCCTCGGCGCGGTAGTGCCTTCTCCTCCAGGGTTTTCTGGTTTCCTCTCATCTCTCTCTCTCTTCCTCACTTTATGTAGAATCCAGGCTCCTCCCTCATGATTCCCATTTCACCATCCCTCACGGAAGTTGTTTCTCTGTTTTTATTTCCACTCTCGAATGATTTTATTTTGTTTCAAGGTTCTATTTTCTCTTCGCTTTGGGTTTTATTTTCCGTTTTTTTTTGTGTTTTTCATATTCCCACTATCGATTTGTGGTCTCTGATTGTTTATTCCATTCTCTTATCATCAGAACCTTCTTGACAAACCCTACATTATTTTTCCATGAAGGCACTCTGGTGGTTTGGGATTAAGTTGGTTACGATGGCCGGTGTTTCTTTCGGTTGTCCTGTTTGTCTCCTCTACCCATGCGGCTTATCCCTTTGTACCAGAATCCATCTCGAGGTGGTATAATGGTTTTTGTGGCTATTTTGGGATGGTGTGGGTGGATGTGTTTGGTGAAAATGGTGTGTCTCTGTGGTATGGCTCTGGATGAATGGTGTTTATTTGGGTGGTGATTTCATTATGGTATGTGGTTCGGTTCCGGTGATGAATTTGGAGTCGGTGTGTTTGGCTATAGATTTGGTCCATCTTCCAATGATGATGTTGATTTTCAATGATGAACGGTATAAATTATTTGATGTGAAGTTCCAATGACAGTACTCCCGTGGTTTGAGATGTGTTATTGATGGAGGTCAGTGATGGTTTTCCTGGGTTTTTTCCCCTTTTTATATTTTGTTTCTACGGTTGGATAAGTTTTTCTTAAAGGTTCATCGAGGGTGGTATATCTAGTTTCATTTGATTTTATACTTTCTGTTGTGTTTGTCTGTTTGAGGTAATGTTAATGTAAGGATGGATGGGATGGTTGGTTAGTGACCTGAGGTTTCTCTATACCCAACGAGTTGAAAAAAGGTGCTTGGCTCGATGCCGGATCTTTCAATATAAAATTTGAAATTTGAATTTGAAATTATGGGTTTTCTTTACACCATTTTATGTTTTGATGTTTTATTTTCATGAATGGTAATGTTTTAGTGTTCCCAATTATCCCTACAAAATGGGTTATTTGATAATCAAAAAAATAGATTTGGAGGAGGAATACTCTCATAAAGAATAAAATGAACTCTATAACTTGTCCAAATGGCCATATAATAATTTAATAAAATTATAATAAATCAAATAAATGTAGAATAGGTTATTAATTTAGTAAAAAACTAATCTAATTTTATTATCCAGGATATTAATTAGAATGGTTGAATTCTTTCGGACATAAGTTATGGAAATTCCTGACCCTATTTCTATTTATTGGGTTATCCTTCTACTTAATAGATTATTTAGTGATGAGATTATTTTTGAAATAAATTTTAATTATATTATATTTTATTATGTAAATTTAGATTTTATAAACATATTCAATTTATTTAACTAATTTTCATTTCAATGATATGTCATTTGTAAGTGACGTTCTTTTTAAAATTCGTTTTTAAAGTGTCAACTCTTTTTATTAAAGAATAGTTTTTTTAATTATATGAAATAATAGGATTTTCCCAAAATCAAGATTACTTATTGATTTAATGTTCCATTTATATTTTTACAAGTTTATTTTCAAATAAAAAAATTCATTTATAAGTGTGTTTATTCTTAAAAATAAAAAAGTGATTTCAAAATGGAAAATTTATTGTCCTAAATAATTATTCTTTTATTCAAGATTTATGTGTTTAGAACATGTTGATGTTTTTAGAAATTATTATAATTATTCATGGTTCTATGGTAAATCTATGGTAATTGATCCCATTATATATATCCAATACATTTGGTAAAGGTACCAAGTTATCCGGAAAGGTTTCTCCTAAGAGATTATGGGAATATACTCTGACGGTTATTCTAAGCATAATCAAGATGGTTACTCCCTCTATTTTTAGGAGAGATACTTTATGGGTAAGAGTGATATGATACTGATTCCATAAGTTACCTTTTATTATTTATTTATTATTTCTTTAGTTTTACAATAAAACTATGATTTTATAAAGTAAGACAAAGAGCTGATTTTTTATTTGTAAAAGTTATAAATTTGTGAAAATGTTTTCATTCACAGACTTACAGTTTCTCTTTTCCTTTATATGTCCCTTACTAAGATTTTTGTGATCATCCAAATTTTAAATATATTTTTTCAAAGGTTTTATGGATGGAAAATTAAATGAATAATTCAAATTAAAATTTTTGATATTTTTTTAATAAATAAATATTGTTTTATTCTAAAATTTTCATTATGTGAAAAAATGGATATTGAGTAGATGTGTCTAAATATGTGAGTTTATATTTATGAGGTTATGATAGAGTTATCTAAAAAAATATACCTAAATGATATTTGGTAATGTATTAATGTAAATTCTAGTTGAATTAATTAGGATATATAATGTTTAAGGCTAGGTCCTTATAGTTGGTACTAGAGAATGTTTTAGACAACTTTAGGGTTTATCAAAATGTTATAAGAATCCCCATAAATGATTTTTAATTTATGGTTAAGTTTAAATGATATTGAATTTAAATATTACCATGTTTATTCATTTAAGATATGTCAGTTCATAATGGATTTTCCTAAAAGAAACAAGGAAGCTGAAGTAAGAAGTCAACAAGAGGATGATATCCTTCCAAATACACAACTTAGAATGGCATGAATTGGTATTGAGTAGTTTGGGATAGTAATTGATTTGTTTATGTATGTTATAAATGGTAGAGGAATCCATGGATGATATCATATAGATCAACATCAGTGGAATAGTTTATTGGTGGAACATTTTAGGAGGCAACACCCTCCTATATTTAGTTGATCTTCTGACCCAACAGTAGATGAATAGTGGATTAAATCCCCATAAAATATTTCCAATGTCATGGGGTGTTTAGAACATCAAAAGGTTCATCTTTCTATCTAATGCTTTGAAGGTGTATTTTACCAGTTATCATCAATGGTCACGAATATAAATAATAGTGAAAATATTGATGATTTGGAATGGGAGGAATTAAAAAATATTTTATATGAGAAATATTTTCCTATGGAGATTCAACTTAGAATAGAGAATCAATTCTTTTAATTGAGATAGGAGAAGTATTTAGTGGGTTCATAAAAATAAGAATTCACTCAATTACCAAGTTATTCTCCAAATTGTATTCAGTATCTTGATAGTAAAATCAATATTTTTTACTCATGATTGAAGAAAAAATGTCGAAGGAAATTGTCTTCTCATGAATTAAAAATTTATCAAAAACTTTTTTGATGTATAGAGAAGGTGGAAATAGAGTTTCTGATGATCATGTATTCTTTGAAAACTAGCTGAAAATAGGGTTTTTTGGTATTAAAATTGAATGAATTCATCAAAGATGATTTATGGTAAGAAAATTAATTTTTTATTTTTTGATAAATTGTCGTAAAAACACCTTGGGAAAATCCTTTTGAATTATAATAGGTTTTATTTATGTGCTATGATTGGGAATAGGGTTGTAATTGAAATTAGAATGATCGTGGTAGTGGTAAGAACAATTAAAATAAATAGGCAGTATGTTTTTTAAATATAATGATACGGTTTTTTATATAAACAAGTATCTAAAGAGGAACTCGACTGATGGGAAGAATCCATATTATATGCAGAAATATGTGATAAAATCCTTCACAACTACTTCTGAAAATTTTGGGCCATCCAATGAAGTTGTGTCATGTACATTGTTTTATTACTCATATTTTTAGAATGTATAATTATAATTAAGTTCTACACATTCTTTCATATCTGATATATCTTATAGAAAATTGGAATTTCACCTTAAGAAATGAAGATATAACTATGGTAAGAATACCTGGGGGAAATATTAAGGAAAAGATAAATTTTATGAATCTTCATTTCAATTTATGTTGAAATAATTTACCTAAAAACCTTATTATCATTCCCCTAGAGTAATTTAATGATATTCTGGGTTTGTATTGTATTTTTATTTAACATTCTAAGATTGATTGAGGAGATAAATGAGTTTTTATCAGATAGAGTCTTAATTTGTATACAATAATGGACCTATACCATTGATAAGATATTAGGAAGCTGAGAAAATATGAAAATATGGAAATTAATGTTATCTTTTATATTTTTTGAAACAAGGTGACTATTCAGATTAATTATTTGTTGGTTGTTAATGATTATCTGGATGTTTATCATAATTAGTTTCTTAGAATTATACTTGGTCAAGAGGTTGAGTTTACTATTGATTTGTTCCCTCATGTTAAACTAATTTCAAAAGCCCCTTATCAAATCTCAAGTATAACTTCTTGAATTGAAAAAGTAGTTGTAAGAGATTCTATATAAAGGATTCATTTATATAATTTCTCTACGTTGTGGTGTTTATGTATTGTTTTGTAATGGCCTAGGTTTTTGGGTTCCATTACTTGGTAAAAATATGATGTTGAGGTGTTCTGGGTGGTATGGAAGGCCATCCAAGATTCTCGGTGACTTCTAGAGGTTTACTTGGCCTACTGATAGCCTTGGCCTACCGGTAAACCTAGCCTAGCAGTGATCTTGGGCTACCGGTGGCCCTCAGCTACTGGTATCTCTCGGCTACCGATAGCTCTCGGCTACCGGTCGCTCTAGGCTACCTTTAGATCTCAGCCACCGGTAGCTCTCGAATACCGATGACTCTAGGATACCGGTGGCTCTAGGATACCAGTAGCTCTCAGCTACTGGTAGTTGTCACCAACTGGTGTCTCTAGGCTACCGGTAGTTCTCAGCTACCGGTCGCTCTCACCTACCCCCACGGGTTTTTCAGTAGCGCCTCCTTTTTGCGAAATTTTTTTTTAAACCATGTTTTGACCCCTTTAATCCTGTTTTTAAGCCCATTAATCTTTGTTTAAATTAATTGATTGGTGAGGTACCCCCTTAAATGAAAAACCATGAGGTGTGCATCGGTTTAAACCGCCCCGAAAGGCAGGGACCTTTAAGTAGCGTGTGGGGTGTCTTAATCGTGTGGTCAACCCACGATCCTGCTTCTTATGCATATCTTAACCTTCCTGGGAGTGTTGTATCTCGGCCTTTATAACCAAAGGCTTCTCTATAGGTTTCCTTTCTCGATCATCCAGCTCGGAGTACTCTTCCCCCCGACGAGCCATACCCCTGTTGTGAAGTTTTCCTTTCCACGCGAGGACTTAATGTCGATATTTGATCTGTCAGGTAGGGATTTTATCCCTCGTCTCTCCTGTGTATCATGTGGGGTGGGCATGCTTTTAACTCTATAGAAATTGATGAAATCGAACATAATGAAGATAATGAACAGACCATTAAAGAATGAAATTGGGTGTGATCGATGACCTGTTGTGCTCTTTTATTGTTGAATATATGTATTGAATTATACGGGCCTATGCTCACTATAAATCATGGTCGTTGGTGGTCTTTCTCTATGTACTAATGAACCTTGGTGTTTTTTTGGGGATTTAAATAATTGTAACATGGAATTGGTTAATTAGGTATACTCGTTTAAATAAATTGAAATCACCAGGATCAACCCTTTTCTGTGATAACCCCAGTTAAAGCACAGTGGAATTGAAACTATGGAGTTAGTTAAATCTTTTAAATCTGAAAATACCTGCATGGGCCTGCCTTGTGTTGGTGGTAGTGGTTTTGTTTTTTTCCTTCACGGTCCGTTTCTGGGTGACCTTATGGTTTTCTTGGATGGGGGCTTAGATTGCAGGTGTGATATGGGTGGGGATGGGATCCCATATTTTTATAATTTCACTGGTTGTGAATTTGAGGCTGTGTGGTTACTCTGCTTTTATCACGAATTGAGGTGGAATCCTTTATTATTGATAAACCATTGTCTCCTAAATTTTGGGAACATGGGGATGTATCTATGGGTTTTCTTTGGTTCCAGTACATCGAGGTACCTCACTTATCCTATTGTTGTTGTGACTTTGCAAGAGAACCGGGTGTGAATGCTTAAATTTTTGTTGGCTGTAACTTTTTCCCTTGGTTTTTGCTTATGTTGTTAGTTTCCTGGTAGTGTATAACCTTATTTAAATGAGATTACTTGAACATGGAAGCAAGAATAGCTTAAATGGGAATTGGTTCTGAGGGTGAGTTGTGACTCTACTGTGAATAGTGTTCTTCCTATGAATAGGAATGAGTGTGCTTGTGCTTGGATTGGCTTTGGAAACCCTAGGTTGGGTTGAGTGTTCGTTACTTATACATATATTTTGTAGTTCTTATGTTTCTTATTCGTTCCATACCCAAGTTGAGCACTTAGTGCCGAAAACCCCCATTTCATGGGGGAGGGTGTTTTTTCCAACGCTTCTATTAGTGGCTGGTTATTAGCTCCTTTCTACTCCCTTTCCCAGATAGCCTAAGAATCTTCAGACAGGCTGTGATTTCCTGAAGTCCATTATTATCCCATGAATCCTCGAGCGGGGTGGTTGCGGTGTTTGGCCCAGGTGTTTATAGGCAGGCCGTTTCCCAAGTATCTTCGGGATGAGGCCCAGGTGTCTTCAGGCATGGCAGCAATTGTTCTAACCTAGGTGTTTGTGGGTATGGTTATGTGTGGTGGTTGTGGCCCAGGTGTCTTCAGGCGGGATAGTGGTTATGGCCCAGGTGTGTGCGGGTAGGGTATGGCAGTTGGACTATGGTGAGGTTGTGGCCCAGGTGTGTGAGGGTGGGGTTTGGTAGTGGGACTGTGGTAAGAATGGATGGATTGGTTTGATGTGTAGGATTTCTTCAATAACCAGTGGGAAAACGGCGTGGGGTACCCAAACATCGATGTGCCATTACTATACTTTACTTGAATTGAGTTATTAGTGGAGTGTGCCTTGGTGAGGCTTGGGTGGATAGTTTAACTTGTTAGGTGTTTGGTTATCTCTTTTTCCACTGGGCATTAGAATGTCTCCTCACTTCTACACGAGTGTCACGAACCAGGCCGGGTCGCCATCCAATCCGGCGCCCGACCCGGTCCGCGGCAAGGCCCGAAGGGCGTTCCCGATCCCCACGGGCTGGCACAAGTGCCCGGGTATCAGGTTTAACAAGTGGGAACGGTTTTACCCGAAACACAAGATAAAAAAAAACCACCAACCAGAAAAAAAAACTGAAACTGGAAACAGACTACAAAACACACTTCTGAACTATAAACAGGTTTAGGTCTACAATTCAGCTAAAACCCAAAATGAACAACAATAGAAATAGAGAACTAAGTTCCAAACCAACCTCATGTGACACAAGAAGTTGCATCCCCAAGCTACCAACACCAACCTGCACATGAGGACCAACAGCAACCAGAGCCACCATCGCTGAGCACAAAGTCACAACCTAAAATACACAAGAAACAAAGTCTACATACACCCAAAGGTGTATGTAGGGTGTGAGCCAAAAGCCCAATAGGACGTCACCCATTAAAAAGGTTCCATGCCACAACATCAAAAAGACAATTTAATGTGTTTATTCAAAATTATACTTTCAAGGTGGTTTTAAAGAAAACGTTTACAAGCCAAATGCTAAAGGAAAACACTAAAAGGAATGCATTTCACAAATATGATTTTTGAAAGGAAGGGAAAAGTTTAATATGGGCACACACACACACACACACACTCTCTCACGCACACACACACTCACACACCCATACACACACACACGCTAACCCGCATGGTCCTCCATATGCCGATGGAAGGCACCATGCCACAGATGGTAGAGCACTATAGGTAAAACCCCTAAGGATCATCTAGCTCGAGTGGGACCCTAGAAACCTCGTGTCTCGGTGAAACGTGGCTTAGAAGGCCACGAACCTCAGAACACGTGGCTTAGAAGGCCACGACCCTCAGATATCATATGTTTAGTTAGTGTTGCAATCGTCAATCCAGCTGAGTGAAACAGGGACGATACCCATCCGGTTCACTAGCACACTAGTTCTAGTCTGCCCACCTAGATACCCAGGGTCTCCCTTGTGCTCAATCAAGTTTCACATTCACATAATTCACCACTTTCACATTTCACAAACCAAGCTTGACATTACACAAAAAGTCACCACTTTCATACCAAAACACTATTTCAAAGACACGCACACAAAGGACATGTCTCATTTTATAAAAATACACCACTTTAAAAATGAATGCGTATTCAACTCCTTCAAAATACCATTTTCACACCAAAAGTGACTCACATACTTTGAAAATTTCTATTTAAATAAACAAACACCTAAAGCGACTTAAAAACACCTCTCACACTACCAAACAACCTTCAGAACCTTTCAACCTTATTTGGAATCACAAATACCACTCAAATGAACAATCTCTTAGTTTACAAAACATATCACATGTATACCATAAAATCTCACTTCAAAACACACAAATCTTTCCATGAAAAGAACATTTTAAAAATCAATTAAACACTCAACTTTTCTAAAACCTCATTTACACCATTTGCACAATTAATTAGACACTTTAAAAATTTACCACAACAAGGTCGAAATAAATAAATAAACAAAAACATAACCATTTCTAAAGAGAGTGCAATTTTTACCACGCACGCATGTCAAAAAAAAAATTTTAAACCGCATTCCGTGCAACTTATAAAACACACCTATTCATTTATACAACAACACACATAAAACACAAATGCATACCATTTCGGAAATCCAATTTTTATCAAACAAGCATGGCAAAGCATTATAAACAAAGACAGCACCATGCAATTAGATCATAGAACTTATCAAGTTTAACTAAACAAACAAATTAAGTTATCTAGATGATGCAAAGGCATGGAACCACCTACCTGTGTGTAGTGACTTCAGAAAAAAAGTCCGCGACTCCAAATGCACACCAAAAGCACCACAACGAACTCAGAAAAAGAACCTAAAGAACAAAATATCGACAGAAGAATTAAAATCAGACCAAATTTAGCACAAATTGGACCCCAAACAACATGAGACTCTCACCGGAAACTCAACAACTCAAATGCGAACCCTAAACAATAGATCGAACCAACAATAATCAATATCAAACCATAAATCAAACATCATACCTGCTGGAAGATGAACATATAATAAAAATGAAATAAAACTCACCTAATAGGAGGGGTTCGGCAGGGGTCCGTCTGGGCAAGGAGGAGGACAGCAGGGGGAATGCAGACTAGGTCGGCCGAGCGGGGAGGAAGTAGAAAAAAAACGCGCAGCAGGGGAGGGAGCAGGGCGAAGGAGAGGAAGTGTGTCGTAAGGTGGTCACCGGGTGGTTCAACCGAGAGGAGATTGACACGAGGGAGGGCATTGCGGCGGTACCGAATCCGAAGGGAAGAGGTGTTGCGCATGAGGGCTATGAGTGTGGGTGAGGAGGTCGGCAGGGCTGTGGTGCGCCGATTTGAAGGGAGGGAGATGGAGGGAGATCACAACCGGGAGATGTGGGGTGCTGACCGGAGGAAGTATGGGGTGCCGGAGGCGGGGCGAGCAGGAGAGGGCCATGGCAAGGAGCCGATGGCGGGGCGAGCCGGCCGGCGATGGGGTGAGCGGGAGAGGGCCGTGACGGGGTTAGGGTTAGAGGGGAAGGGGGGGTGAGCCGCGACGAGGAGGGGGGTAGCAGGGGAATCGCGGCGCATAGGAAGAGAGAAACAAAAAAAACGGAGGGAGAGAGGAAAAAAAAGAAGAGAAGAAAAAGAAAAGGAAAAAAAGAAAATAAAGAAAATAAATAAATAATTAATTAATTAAAATAAAATGAAATTAAAACAAAATATAATATAATATAATGAAAAGGAATTAAAACATAAATTCAGCATTAAGAATAATAATAATAATAATAATAATAATCTCAAATGACATTATTACAATTATTATTATTAAAACAATTTTTAATTCGTTTTTATTTCATTAATTAAACATCGGCACGACGTGCGGTGAATCGGGCGGGGCCGCGCAGCGACCCAAGCGAGGCCGTGCAGCTTCAACCGTGTTGCGCTAGACGAAAACACGACCAAAACACAAGGGACTCAAAATCCTGAGTCGTGTTTTGACCCGAACTACTTGACGCAAAGAAAGAAAGAAAAAAAAATTAATAAAATAAATAAATTAGAAATGATGGGTGTGACAATTCTCCCCACCATAAAGCTTTCCGTCCCCGGAAAGCCACAACTAAGGCTGAGAGTCAAAGTAAGAACGGCACCTCCTCATGGTTCAAAGGGGATTCTCACAAACACCAAGCAAAGAGGGGCAAATGTATCGTGCTCAGAAAAAGTGACTCAAAGACAACTTCGAGAAACTCATAAAAAAAGACTTTATGATGAGTGTCGCCCACCCCAAAGAGCTAAAACACCTCCAGTTAACTGATCAAGGAAGGGAAACCCTCACACCCACTGAATCTAACTTCACAAGCCAAAACATCCCAAGCACCATTAAATGAAAAACCACGTCCACAGATCACTCTGTTCACTTATTACCAAGCTGTATTTAGAAACAGAAGCAAAAGATCAACATGGGGAGGCCTGAGGGGCTCCCCACCATTAAGAACTTACTTGCGCTCGAAACGGGACTAGAAAGCCAACACAGGGAGGTTCGAGTGGACCCCCCCCCCCCCCGCCATTAAAGAAAAAACCAGTACTGGTTCATTCTAGAGGAAGTCCTACGAGACCCAATGTGGGTCTCCCCACCATTAATAACCTACCAATGCCCCAGGCGAGACCATAAAACCAACATAGGGAGGACCAGGAGGACTCCCCACCATTAGAACTAACAGAATGTATAGAACTTTGAATACTTCTCAACGGTGACCAAACACCCCACCACAAGGGGCGGGGAGGGAGGGGCCCAACCACTGGGGCGTCAACAGCATGACCCAAGACAAACTAGCACCTCCACATCCCTGGATGAGCCCCATTCAACTTTGATACTGACTTAACCAACATACCCCATAAAGACCCCTAACGCGATTACATCCAGTGGGACGCAACCCCCAAGACTTTAAGGCAACGAGACGAAGACGCCTCCACGCGGTCATGAAAACCTTATGCAACCAGATGGTTCGTTCGGAGCATAAAAACCGTAGAAAACAATTTAAGCTGCTTTCACTTTCAACACCGATGACAGAAATCAGGTTGGGGTCCCGTACACTCCCGGGGTTCCTGACCACGCGCCAGCTTCACTCCGAGGCCTATGGCTGGAGCCCTGATGTTTGAAGCATCCCCTGCCTCGCAGTCAGGTAATGAGAACTCCCGTGCGAAGATTCTCTTTTTGGTGTCACACGCAACCTCACTGCAATTGGGACAACACCAGCAACACAACACATTACATCCTCTGACTGATCATACGCGGAACCTTCGCCAACACTAGAGTTGAAATGGTACATGCGGATCACCCTTTGTCACACTAAATGAGAACACGACACCACCAATCGTCACCTGAACATGACTGTTTCTATTGAGAAGAACTTTATGCTTAGAATGACCTCAAACCGTGTCTTAAACAACACGTGATTCCTGCGAAAGACCATAGCAGCCTCATACGAACCTTTCCTTAAACGAAACAAACCAAAGACCAGAGGTCATTTATAATGATTGACCGCACCAACAACATAGGGTTTCTTCCACCTTTTTCACACTGGGATCTCCTTTAACACTTCCAAAGGGACCTCACGTTGCAAGACGTCACGGAACATGACCCTTGCAACCGATGTGAATACTACAAGGCCCTTCAAGACACTGGTCAACACTGAAAATTCCGAACCGCCTTCACCCTTCCCTGCTAGATTCCCTTTCGCCATTCCAGGGGGAAACCATTAAACATGACAGTGTCAAACCTCATACCCAATGACTCGGACAACTCAAATGACCAAAACTACCTTCAACTCCCCTCGCATCTGTCGTCCCGCTGTGAGAGGATCCGCTTAGTTGCAAAAAGGAGATGTGAGTTCAATTCTAGAATCCAAGAAGAGATTCCTCTGATCAACTGGAGGGTCGGACAACAGATAATTACTCGTGGCCGCACTTTAATCACATGTTAACGCTTTATGGGAGGGCATACACTAGTCAAGAAAGGAAAACCATGGACCCAACCAAACTGGTCCGATGGTCAAGAAATAACACAAGCGAACACCAAACGTGCAGGGGAACCACTACAAGGGCTCCCCAATGTAATTTTTCAAAAGAGACTATTGACCACATGCTTTCACACCAACTGACCAACAAAAATTCAAACTCAAGACACAAATCAGTCAAAAGGATCCTCGGCTCAAAACGCCACACATCCAACATCTCAAAAACACAAGGACACGCCACACAAACACCAGTTACTAAAGCACCAATTTTTTTTTCATTTAACAAAACTTTTTGAAAATAAGCAAACCTAGTGGGTTGCACAAACACCAATGGCGTCCCATGAACTTCGCACATGCATGTTCTCGTGCCGCACTGGCACCCACCTCATGTCCATCCAGGCACTCATCCGCTCATGCCATTAACCATTTCCTTTTTCGTATATACTCATGCATATGGTTGTCCATGAGAGCACCAAGGATCAAAACCAAACCTTTCCATTTTTTTTTCAAAACCAAAACATCTAACCCACACTTTTCAAACATCACACACCATTTCATTTTTTTAAAGCGCTTCATGTGAAAACATTTTTACTGAAAAACCGAATTTCCACAAATCCAAAACAAAGCAACGAGAAACGACGCAAGAGAAAACTTGTGTCAGCGGGTGGTCGGAACGTATGGTTGGCGGCCACACGCCAGTCACGCCACTGCCACGGAGGGTATTCTAGGACAGCATCCTCGGCTCCACATGGCTTGCCAGACCCTGTGAGCTCACTAGGACCACTGACCTTAACCCTTTTCATTTCCCTTAGACACGACCATCCGCAAGAACTAAAAACTCAGAAAAACCTCAACACACTTTGGTAACTCGTGTCCTGCCACGAGGTGTGCTGGCCAGGCACATTGCTCGTAGCTAGAACGCCAAGTTCCGACAACCTAAATTTTGGTCTACTCTGACTCTATCTCAAAAGCAAACGACCCAAGAGAGAAAACCTCCCTCTGATACCATTTTGTCACGAACCAGGCCGGGTCGCCATCCAATCCGGCGCCCGACCCGGTCCGCGACAAGGCCCGAAGGGCGTTCCCGATCCCCACGGGCTGGCACAAGTGCCCGGGTATCAGGTTTAACAAGTGGGAACGGTTTTACCCGAAACACAAGATAAAAAAAAACCACCAACCAGAAAAAAAAACTGAAACTGGAAACAGACTACAAAACACACTTCTGAACTATAAATAGGTTTAGGTCTACAATTAAGCTAAAACCCAAAATGAACAATAATAGAAATAGAGAACTAAGTTCCAAACCAACCTCATGTGACACAAGAAGTTGCATCCCCAAGCTACCAACACCAACCTGCACATGAGGACCAAGAGCAACCAGAGCCACCATCGCTGAGCACAAAGTCACAACCTGGAATACACAAGAAACAAAGTCTACATACACCCAAAGGTGTATGTAGGGTGTGAGCCAAAAGCCCAATAGGACGTCACCCATTAAAAAGGTTCCATGCCACAATATCAAAAAGACAAATTAATGTGTTTATTCAAAATTATACTTTCAAGGTGGTTTTAAAGAAAACGTTTACAAGCCAAATGCTAAAGGAAAACACTAAAAGGAATGCATTTCACAAATATGATTTTTGAAAGGAAGGGAAAAGTTTAATATGGGCACACACACACACACACACACTCTCACGCACACACACACTCACACACCCATACACACACACACGCTAACCCGCATGGTCCTCCATATGCCGATGGAAGGCACCATGCCACAGATGGTAGAGCACTATAGGTAAAACCCCTAAGGATCATCTAGCTCGAGTGGGACCCTAGAAACCTCGTGTCTCGGTGAAACGTGGCTTAGAAGGCCACGACCCTCAGAAAACGTGGCTTAGAAGGCCACGACCCTCAGAACACGTGGCTTAGAAGGCCACGACCCTCAGATATCATATGTTTAGTTAGTGTTGCAATCGTCAATCCAGCTGAGTGAAACAGGGACGATACCCATCCGGTTCACTAGCACACTAGTTCTAGTCTGCCCACCTAGATACCCAGGGTCTCCCTTGTGCTCAATCAAGTTTCACATTCACATAATTCACCACTTTCACATTTCACAAACCAAGCTTGACATTACACAAAAAGTCACCACTTTCATACCAAAACACTATTTCAAAGACACGCACACAAAGGACATGTCTCATTTTATAAAAATACACCACTTTAAAAATGAATGCGTATTCAACTCCTTCAAAATACCATTTTCACACCAAAAGTGACTCACATACTTTGAAAATGTCTATTTAAATAAACAAACACCTAAAGCGACTTAAAAACACCTCTCACACTACCAAACAACCTTCAGAACCTTTCAACCTTGTTTGGAATCCCAAATACCACTCAAATGAACAATCGCTTAGTTTACAAAACATATCACATGTATACCATAAAATCTCACTTCAAAACACACAAATCTTTCCATGAAAAGAACATTTTAAAAATCAATTAAACACTCAACTTTTCTAAAACCTCATTTACACCATTTGCACAATTAATTAGACACTTTAAAATTTTACCACAACAAGGTCGAAATAAATAAATAAACAAAAACATAACCATTTCTAAAGAGAGTGCAATTTTTACCACGCTCGCATGTTAAACAATTTTTTTTTAAAGCGCATTCCGTGCAACTTATAAAACACACCTATTCATTTATACAACAACACACATAAAACACAAATTCATACCATTTCGGAAATCCAATTTTTATCAAACAAGCATGGCAAAGCATTATAAACAAAGACAGCACCATGCAATTAGATCATAGAACTTATCAAGTTTAACTAAACAAACAAATTAAGTTATCTAGATGATGCAAAGGCATGGAACCACCTACCTGTGTGTAGTGACTTCAGAAAAAAAAGTCCGCGAATCCAAATGCACACCAAAAGCACCACAACGAACTCAGAAAAAGAACCTAAAGAACAAAATATCGACAGAAGAATTAAAATCAGACCAAATTTAGCACAAATTGGACCCCAAACAACATGAGACTCTCACCAGAAACTCAACAACTCAAATGCGAACCCTAAACAATAGATCGAACCAACAATAATCAATATCAAAACATAAATCAAACATCATACCTGCTGGAAGATGAACATATAATAAAAATGAAATAAAACTCACCTAATAGGAGGGGTTCGGCAGGGGTCCGGCTGGGCAAGGAGGAGGACAGCAGGGGGAATGCAGACTAGGTCGGCCGAGCGGGGAGGAAGTAGAAAAAAAATGCGCAGCAGGGGAGGGAGCAGGGCGAAGGAGAGGAAGTGTGTCGTAAGGTGGTCACCGGGTGGTTCGACCGAGAGGAGATTGACACGAGGGAGGGCAGTGCGGCGGTACCGAATCAGAAGGGAAGAGGTGTTGCGCATGAGGGCTATGAGTGTGGGTGAGGAGGTCGACAGTGCTGTGGTGCGCCGATTTGAAGGGAGGGAGATGGAGGGATATCACAACCGGGAGATGTGGGGTGCTGACCGGAGGAAGTATGGGGTGCCGGAGGCGGGGTGAGCAGGAGAGGGCCATGGCAAGGAGCTGATGGCGGGGCGAGCCGGCCGGCGATGGGGCGAGCGGGAGAGGGTCGTGACGGGGTTAGGGTTAGAGGGGAAGGGGGGGTGAGCCGCGACGAGGAGGGGGGTAGCAGGGGAATCGCGGCGCATAGGAACAGAGAAACAAAAAAAACGGAGGGAGAGAGGAAAAAAAAGAAGAGAAGAAAAAGAAAAGGAAAAAAAGAAAATAAAGAAAATAAATAAATAATTAATTAATTAAAATAAAATGAAATTAAAACAAAATATAATATAATATAATGAAAAGGAAGTAAAACATAAATTCAGCATTAAGAATAATAATAATAATAATAATAATAATCTCAAATGACATTATTACAATTATTATTATTAAAACAATTTTTAATTCGTTTTTATTTCATTAATTAAACATCGGCACGACGTGCGGTGAATCGGGCGGGGCCGCACGGCGACCCAAGTGAGGCCGTGCAACTTCGACCGTGCTGCGCTAGACGCAAACACGACCAAAACACAAGGGACTCGAATTCCTGAGTCGTGTTTTGACCCGAACTACTTGACGCAAAGAAAGAAAGAAAAAAAATTAATAAAATAAATAAATTAGAAATGATGGGTGTGACAACGAGAGTCTTTATTTTCCCTACTGAGTATACTTGTATGCTCACCCTACGTATATAAAACTGCTTTCAGGTTTCTAGGAGGACTTCAGGGATCGTGCGGAGCCATACTAGCATGGACCTTTGGGGAAGTTGTTGTTGTTGTTTTCCTTTTCTTGGTATCTTTTCACCTTTGGAGTTTTGTAACTTGTATCTTCTACCTTTGAACATGCATATGGGAATGGTTTACTTTCAGCCTTACTTGCACTTTCAGTTTTGGTGTTGTGGGGATCACTATCTTTTCTCCTGATCCCATTAAAAGAATAGGGGTAATTCCATCCATTTAGTGTGTGATTCCATACCCTTGGTGCTAGTCGCAACTCCGGGACCTATTAAAGGCGGGTTTCGGTGGTCATTATCTCCCCTTCAACTTGAAGAAGGAAGGGCATGGAAATCTGATGACCCTTCCCTTCTTTTGGTGAAGGCGGGTCATGAAAGAATGGTATTAGAGGTGGGGTTGAGAGATAGGATGGAGTTTAGAGTTAGGCACAGTGAGGATTGCATTGGATGTTAGGGTAATGGTGTTGGGTTATTTGTGTGTGAATTAGGCCAGGGAAGACTGGCTAGGACATTGGATTTTAGGGCCCTTCGTGATCAAATACAAGGACTTTGGACCTACCGAATGACCAAGTGATGCCATATTGATTTTAGGGTAGAGACCCTAGGAAAGGTACATGCATCATAATGACTTGGGTTCTCGTGTTTCTGGGGTATTTTGTGAATTTAAATAAATAATAAATTTAAGGAGTTTTAAGAACAATATTATGCACTACTTGGGCTTAGGCATTCTTTGTTTACCTTGCAGCTATGGCACCCGGGAGAAGACCACGATTTGTACAGGCGATCGAGGCCCAGGAGGTTGACATGGCCGATCAGCAGAGGGCTAATCGAGTGGAGGAGGATGACCAGTGGTAGAAGACGCTACAATCCTTCTAGCAACAGACCCTTTAGATGTTCAAGGGCAGCACCTCTAACATGAAGGTGGAGGGATTAATAGAGGAGATGGTGACAGCCTTCAGCTTGATATGGACTCCGACTGAGTACTGGGTTCCTCTGGTCATCATCCAGATGTGGGGAGCATCACGTCAGTGGTGGACACTCTACCTAGGGGAGAGGAGAGAGGCTGAGGTGGCATGGTCTGATTTTGAGAAGGAGTTCCGGATAGAATTCATCTCTTCTACCATGAAAGCTGAGAAGAGGCAGGAGCTACTCTCCCTCCAGCAGGGGAGTATGTCTATAATGGATATGGGTATCAAGTTCAAGGATCTCCTCCGCTTTGCTCTGGACCTCTTTCCGGATGAGGAGTCTCAGGTGAGACGTTTAGAGGAGGCGCTCTGACCCTCCCTCCAGTACGTTGTTACCCCCTTCACCTTGCCGACATACTTGGAGGTGCAGAACAAGGATGAAGTGGTGGATAGGATGCACACATTGGGAGGTGTGTCACGTGAGGGGATCCAGCTGAGATCATCGAAGGGAAAGGCCTTCAGCACCAGACCTCCAGCATTGGAACCCTCTAGGTTCCGACCAGTAGGGAGCAGGCCGCAGCAGTTCCAGTTTCGGTCCCCCGGCCCTCGCCCTTTTCCTTCGAGCCCAGGGCCGAGATGCTTCATCTGAAGGAGCCATGGGCACCTTCAGAACCAGTGCCCAGACAATGTACTGTATGGCAGCAGTGGGCAGGTTCAGCGCCCACCTCAGCAGCAGTAGTTTCCAGCCAGGCCCTTCCAACAGCAGCAGGGTCAGTGAGCTCCCACTCCTCCGAGGTTAGATGTTTCAGGGGGAGGCCAACCTCAGGGCGATCCTCATGGACCTCGACCAGGTCATGGTTGGGGAGGTATACGACAGCCGAGAGGCAAAAGATCTAGGCGTGGGTAGTTGCACGCCGCAGAGGCAGTAGTTCCAGCAGGACCAGAGGTCATTAGAGGTACAATCAGTTTGTTCAGTACCCTTTCTTATGTCTTGTTTGATACAGGAGCATCGCACTCCTTTGTTTCACCCAGTCTATCCCATGCCATGGGTCTATATGCCGAGAGACTTGCAGTGCCACTGGTTCTAAGCACACCAGTTGGAGGTCAGACCGACTTTTTATATGTTTATCGAGGATGTAGACTGATGATAAGGCCACATCAGTCAGTCAGAGACCTCCTACTATTGCAGATACATCCATATGATGTCATCTTGGGCATTGACTGGCTATTCTCTGTATGTTCCATCATTTACTTCTTCAGAGGAAGGGTTGTGTTCTCAGACTTGGGCGGCCGACGTGTTACATTCAACCACAAGCGTAGTGGCCAGAAGGGAAGCAGGCGAGAGGAACCCCTCCTCTTCTTGTTAGCCGAGTTGTCAATAGAATCAGTAGATGCTGAGATGGTGGAGGTACCAAGGATCATCTGTGAGTTTATGGAAATTTTCCCTGAGAAGGTGATGACTCTACCCCCTCGACGTGATATTGAGTTTGGGATAGACATACAGCCTGGTGGTCGTCCGATTTTGATGGTTCCCTACCAGATGGCACCTTCGGAGCTACGGGAGTTGCGGATTCAGATTTACAATCTGATGAAGAGGGGTTTTGTTCCATCGAGTGTGTCACCATGGGGTGCTCCTGTGTTGTTTACAAAGAAGGAGAATGGCGTTATAATGCAGTGCATAGACTACAGGAGGCTGAATCAGGTAACGGTCAAGAATCGCTACCCTCTTCAAAGGATAGATGATCTCTTTGACCAGCTGAAAGGGGCGGGATGGTTCTCGAAGATTGACCTACGGTCTAGGTATCACCAGTTGAGGCTAAATGAGGGATACATCTCGAAGACATACTTCAAGTGAAGATATGGACACTTTGAGTTTGTAGTCATGCCTTTAGGCATTACGAACGCTCTGGCTATGTTCATGGGGCTTATAAACTCCATCTTTCGGGAGTATCTGGATTGGTTCGTAGTTGTTTTCATTGACGACATCCTGATCTACTCAAGATCAGAGGAGGACCACGCTGAGCACCGGAGGACGGTTTTGGAGGTCCTCCAACAGTACCAACTCTATGAGAAGTTTTCAAAAAGCAAGTTCTGGACGTGAGAAGTGCACTTCCTTGGGCAAGTAGTGTCCGACCAAGGGGTATTAGTGGACCCATCAAAGGTTGAGGTGGTTTTTTCTTGGGCAGCACCCAAGAATGTGGTAGAGGTTCGTAGTTTCCTCGGGCTGGCATGTTACTACCAGAGGTTCGTACCCAACTTCTCTCAAGTTGCAGCACCTTTGATAGACTTGACCAAGAATGACCAGGTTTTTGTGTGGAGTGAGCAGTGTGACGCATCCTTCAGCTATCTAAAGGAGAAGTTGGTTAGTGCCCCAGTGCAGAGACTACGAGAAGAAGAGGAAGTGTATGAGGTGTTTTGTGATGCTTTAGGGAAAGGCCTCAGATGTGTGTTGATGCATTGACAGGGGGTGATCTCTTATGGGTATAGGAAGCTATGACCTCATGATCGTAATTATTCCACCCACGATCTGGAGCATTCAACGGTAATTTTTTCACTAAAGTTGTGGCGGCATTACCTCATCTGAGAAAACATTGTGGTCTTCACGGATTACAAAATCTTGAGTTATATCTTCTCCCAGTGAAACCTAAACTTGCGGCAGCGAAGGTGGATGGAGTTCCTCCAAGATTATGACTTCAATATTTCCTACACTTCAGGAAAAGGGAATGTGGTGGAAGATGCTTTGAGCATGAGGTCGCAGAAGGATGTGGTCTGAGAGTCAGAAGATTCTTGGAATGTGATGGAGGAGTTGGCTGCCTTGCACCTGGATGCAAGGATGGATAGTGGTTGAGGTTTCCTGTATCAGATGACAGTGTAGTCCTCTCTATTGCAGCAAGTGGACGATTCTTAGTGGGGAGACCCAGAGTGCAAAGTGATGCGCGACCAAGTTTACCAGGGCAATGCTCCAGAAGGGTGCATGGAAGATGGTCAAAATCGGATGCTCTTCCAGGGGAAGATGTTTGTTCTAGAGGAGATGCGTGGAAAGGTTCTTAGTGAGTTCCACAAATCACCCCTAGTGGTACACCCAGGAGTTTCCAAGATGTACTAGGATCTGAGGAGGCAGCTTTGGTGTCCCAGAGTAAAGCGAGCAGTGGCAGAGTTTGTGGCCAAGTGCCTAGTGTGTCAGCAGGTAAAGGCTGAACATTGTGTTCCAGGCGGGTTGATGCAACCTTTAGATGTCCTTGTGTGGAAGTGGTATGACATCTTGACGGATTTCATCACGGGACTACCCAAGGTGCAAGGGGGTTGTGACGCCATCTGTCTAGTAGTGGACTGCTTGACGAAGTCGGCTCACTTTATGGTGATTAAGGAGTCTAGTGCAGTGGACGCTCTAGCATAGAAGTATGTGGACGAGGTAGTGCGGTTGCATGGGGTTACGAATTCCATAGTCTTAGACAGGGATGAACATTTTACCTCAAAAGTATGGAGGGGTATGAATCATGCTTTTGGCACCCAGCTACGTATTAGCACTGCTTTCCACCCCCAGACAGATGGGCAGACAGAGCGCACCATCCAGACGTTGGAGGACAAGTTGCGGGCATGTATTCTGGACTTTGGGGGATCATGGGTCTGACACTTTCCTCTGGTAGAGTTATCCTGCAATAATATCCATCACTCTACCATTGGAATGTCTCCATTCGAAGCCCTATATGGAAGGTCGTGTCGCTCAACCGTGTGTTGGACTGAGGTTGGGGAAGCAGGTGTTCTTGGCCCGGAGGTGGTGCAGAGCATGACAGAGAAGTTTTAGCTTATACGAGAAAGGATGAAGGCGGCTTAGGGCTGGAAAAAGTCATATGCCGATGATAGGAGGTGACCTTTGGAGTTCGAGGTTGGGAATCATGTGTTCTTGAAGGTTTCACCCCGAATTGGGAAGTGAAGGTTTGGTAAGGGGAGTAAGCTCTCCCCTAGGTTATCGTACCCTTCGAAGTGTTGCGGAGGGTCGGTGAAGTGGCTTATCAGTTAGTGCTACCACCGTCGCTACTAAGGATACACAATGTATTCCATGTTTCCCAGCTTTGTCGATATCTATACGATGAATCCCACATCATCAATTGGGGAGAGTTATATGTCGAAGACGATGCCAGCTTCATAGAATGACTAATCAAGATCGAGGATCATAAGGAGAAAGTACTTTGTGGATGAACCATCGCCTTGTTTCATGTGTTGTGGAGGCATGGTGGCCTGGAAGAGAGAACATGGGAGTGGGAGGCCCAGTTACACGTTCAATACCCATAGCTGTTTTGACTTCCTAGTTGTTTTTGTTCTGATCTTTGAGATATTCTACCTTGTGCTTTAATATATGAAATGATTGTTTTTATTAGCTATTATATGATATGTTCCCTTTCCTCTGTTTGTGTGTGTGTATGAATGTGTGATGTTGGGAAAACCTGACTGCTAATCAGGACGCATTAATGCGGATGTGATTAAACCCGTGCGGGCGAGTCAATTCCGCCCAAAGCAAATAATATCCTGACATGTAGGAGGGGACTCCCTAACTCATGTGTTGGACAGTGTGATACTTGTGCTTGTTGTGAATTTTTGTGGCACTTGGGTGAGTATTCCTCTATGTAGGGGGGGGGGTTCTGTTCCAGCTTTCGAACAACTCCGGGGTTTTCCCCTGAGAAGTATCTTTAGGGGTGGTTGTTTGGACCCCATTTTTATCCTTTTTGGGTTGTTCTTATATACTCAGGGACAAGAATAGTTTGAGAAGTATCTGATGTAATGGCCTGAGTTTTTGGGGTCCATTACTTGGTAAAAATATGATGTTGAGGTGTTCTGGGTGGTCTAGAAGGCCATCTCAGCTTCTCGGTGACTCCTAGCGGTGGTCCTCGGCTACCGGTGGCTCTAGGCTACCGATAGCTCTAGGATACCGGTCACTCTCGACCCCCGGTAGCTCTCGGCCACTGGTAGCTCTAGGCTACCAGTGGCTCTAGGGTACTAGTGGTTGTCGCCAACCGGTATCTCTCGGCTACTGGTAGCTGTCACCAACTGGTAGCTCTCTGCTACCGGTAGCTGTCGCCAACCCATAGCTCTCAGCTACCGGTAGCTGTCGCCAACCGGTAGCTCTCTGCTACCGGTATCTCTCGCCTACCCCCACGGGTCTTCCAGTAGCGCCTCATTTTTGCGCAAATTGGGTTTTAAACCATTTTTTACCCCTTTAAGCCTATTTTAAGCCCATTAATGTCCTTTTAAATTAAATTATTGGTGAGGTACCCCTTTAAATGAAAAACAATGAGGTGTGTGTCGGTTTAAACCACCCAGAAAGGAGGGGACCATTAAGTATCATGTGGGGTGTCTCAACCGCGTGGTCAACCCACAATCCTGCTTCTTGCGTGTATCTTAACAATCCTGGGAATGTTGTATCTCAGCCTTTATAACCAATGGATTATCCCTAGATTTCTTTTCTTGATCATCCTTCTTGAAGTACTCTTCCTCCCGACGATTCATACCCCTGTTGCAAATTTTTCTTTTACACGTGAGGACTTAACATCTATATTTGATCTGTCAGGTAGGGATTTTATCCTTCCTCTCTCCTTCTGTGTATCATACGGGGTGGGAATGCTTTTACCTCTGTGGCAATTGATGAAACCGAACTTAACGAAGATAATAAACGGAACTTTAAAGAATGAAAGAGGGTTTGATTGATGACCTGATGTGCTCTTTTATCGTTGAATATATGTTGTGAATTATACGGGCATATTCTCACTGAAAATCATGTCTGTTGGTGGTATTTCTCTATGCACTAATGAACCTCGGTGTTTTTTTGGATATTTAAATAACTGTAACAAGTAATTGGTTAATTACGTATACTCGGATAAATAAATTGAAATCACCAGGATCAACCCTTTTCTGTGATAACCTCGGTTAAAGCATAGTGGAATTGAAACCATGGAGTGTGTTAAATATTTTAAATCTAAAAATACCCGCATGGCCCTACCTTGTGTTGGTGGTAGTGGTTTTGTTTTTTTTTTCATCACAAGCCATTTGCGGGTGAACTTATGGTTTTCTTGGATTAGGTCATAGATTTCTGGGGTTATATGGGTGGGGATTGGATCCCCTGTTGTTATACTTTCACAGGTTGTGAATTTGAGGCTCTGTGGTTACTCTGCATTTATCATGAATTGAGGTGGAATCCTCTATTGTTGAGAAACCCTTGTCTCCGTGATTTTGGGAACATGGGGCTGTATCTCGGGGTTTTCATTAGTTCCATTACTTCGAGGGATCTCACTTATCCCTTTGTTGTTGTGACTTTGCAAGAGAACCGAGTTCAAATGCTTAAATTTCTGTTGGATATAACTTTTTCCCTTGGTTTGTTCTTATGTTGTTAGTTTCCCAGTAGTGTATAACCTTATTTAAATGAGATTACTTGAACATGGAATCATGAATAGATTAAATGGGAATTGGTTCTGTGGGTGAGTTGTGACTCGACTGTGAAAAGTGTGCTTCCTATGAATAGTAATGAGTGTGCTTGTTCTTGGATTGGATTTGGAAACCCTTGGTTGGGTTTAGTGTTTGTTACTTATACAAATATTTTATAGTTCTTATGTTTCTTATTCACGCCCCACCTAATTTGAGCACTTAGTGCCAAACACCCCCATTTCATGGGGGAGGTTGTTTTTTCCAACACTTCTATTAGTGGCTTGTTATTAGCTCCTTTATGCTCCATATCCCGGATAGCCCAAGTATCTTTGGGCAGGATGTGATGGCCTTAAGTCCATTATTAGCCCAAGAATCTTTGGGCAGGGTGGTTGCGGTGGTTGGCCCAGGTGTTTACAGGCAGGGCGTTTCCCAAGTATCTTCGGGATGAGGCCCAGGTGTCTTCGGGCGTGGCAGTAGTTGATCTGACCCAGGTGTTTGTGGGTATGGTTATGTGTGGTGGTTGTGTCCCAGGTGTCTGCGGGCAGGATAGTGGTTATGGCCCAGGTGTGTGCGGGTAGGGTTTTCCAGTGGGACTGCGGTGATGTTGTGGCCCAGGTATGTGCGGGCGGGGTTTGGTAGTGGGACTGCGATAAGAGTGGCGGGATTGGTTTGATGCATAGGATTTCTTCAATAACCAATGGGAAAGCATCATGGGGTACCCAAACATCGATGTGTTACTGCTATACTTTACTTGACTTGCGTTATTTGGGGAGTATTCCTTGGTGAGGCTTGGGTGGATAGATTAACTTTTTAGGTGTTTGGTTATCTCTTTTTCCACCGGGCATTAGAATGTATCCTCACTTGTGAATGAGAGTCTTTGGTTTTCCCTACTGAGTGTACTTGTATGCTCACCCTATGTATATAAAACTGCCTTCAGGTTTCCAGGAGGACATCAGGGATCGTGCGGATACGTACTAGCTTGGACATTTGAGAAAGTTGCTGTTGTTTTCCTTTTCTTGGTATCTTTTCACCTTTGGAGTTTTGTGACTTGTACCTTTTACCTTTGAACATGCATATGAGAATGGGTTACTTTCATCCATACTTGCACATTTATTTTTGGTGTTGTGGGACTCACTATCTTGTCTCCCGATCCTATTAAAAGAAAAGGGGTAATGCCTTCTATTTAGTGTGTGATTCCATACCCTTGGTGTTGGTCACCACTCCGGGACCTATTGAAGGCGGGTTTCGGGGGTCATTATCTCTCCTTCAAATTAATGAATGAAGGGCCTGCAAATCTGCTGACCCTTCCATCCGTTTGGTGAAGGTGGGTCATGACATGTTTATTAAAAAGAAATATTATTATATGAGGCTTTGTATTAATTGTAGATCATTGAATAACATCACTGGTAAGAATAAGTATCATTTTCATCATATCGATGTCTTGTTTTATCTATTCTATGAGCTCAGTATTTTTTGAAGATTAATTGAGATATGGGTATAATTAGTTGAAGGTGAAAGATGATGATATTCTGAAAATATAATTCCATTTAAAATATTGAAGTTATGAGTTCATATTATTCCCTTTGGTTTGAAAAATCCCCCTTATGTGTTTATAGATCTTGTGAATAAAATATTCCATGAATATTTGGATATGTTTTTTTAATTTTTATTTATGATATTTTGGTTTATTGAAAAATTTATGACGGTCTTGAAAAACAGCTATGTATTTTTCTACATACCTTTAAATAAAAGAATTCATATTTGTGAAATTTTGAAATTTTGATTTTTGGTTACAGCATATTTATTTTCACGGGAATATTGTAAATTATGATGGCATAATCGTTTATCCCTCTATAACAAAAGTGGTTGATGAATTTCCAAAAAAGTGAAAATGTTATGGAGATTCGTAATTTTCTTGTATTGAAATGCTATTATAAATTGATTGTTAAAAACATTCCATAGTTATCTTTCCTTCTAACTAAGTTAACAAAAAAGTCGTTAAATGTATTTGGATTGAAGAATGTGATGTTTGTTTTTAAAAACTGAAAATGAGATCTTTGAATGCACTAATATAGTCCATGACTTTGAAAATGGATTGTTTTATATCAATAGTTTTGCTTCCTTAAAGTGATTTTGTTTCATTCAGATGTAGAATGATCAGGTAATTTCTTACGCTTTATAAAAACTAAAACCACATGAGTTAAATTATCCCACACAAGATTTGGAATTAACAGATGTGGTTTTAAATTTAGAACATTGGTGACAAAATCTATATGGAGAAAAGTGTGAAATATATGCTGATCATAAATGTTTGAAATATATATTATTTTTAAAAGAATTTATCATGAGTAAGAGAATATGGATATAATGGATAAAGTATTATGATTTCATGATAAATTACCATCCTATAAAAGAAAACAAAGTGGTTTATACATTGATCCAAAAACATCATACTAAATTAAACATGTTACCTTTATAACATAACCCCATCGTTAATGATTTTATGAATTTTTTATTGGAAGTTGTTGGTGTAGGAAATTTTTTTTTGGGTGTCAGTGCAATTATCTCAACTAGAAATGATTAAGTAAGCACAGAAGGATGACTGTGAGTAACAGAAAAATGTATAATTGGATAAAAAGGTTGTGTTTTTAGAATTTAACATTGTTAATGATTGTGTTTTGAGATTTTGAAATATATTATGTGTGGATTTTGGTTCATTGTTTAAGAAAGAGTTATTAAGTGAAGCTCATATTTATAAATTTTTAGTTCATCTTGGAGAAACTAATGTGTATATAGTCCATCGAGAGTATTACCGGTGGGATATAATGAAAAGAGATATTTATAACTTCAACATGATAGTTTTTACTTGTTAACTAGAAAATTCTTAATGACATTTACTGAATGGTATTCTTCATCATTTTCCAATTCTAGAGTATAAATGTGAAAATATATCCATTGATTTCATAGTTGAATTACATAAAAACTTCAAGGTAACAATGTTATTTGGGTTACTGTTAATTTACTAAATAAATCTGCACATTTTATTATTATTTGAGACACTCTCTCTCTAGATAAAATTTCTCAGTTATAACATAAATAAATATTCATGTTATATGGATTTCCTCTCTCCATTGTAACTTATTGGGATGCTAGGTTCACTACTATCTTTTGGAAATTCCTTCAGAATTCATTAGGAAATGAATTAAATTTTATAACTACTTATCATCCTCAATTTAATGGATAGTAAAAGAGAACAGTTCCAAAATATTAGGGTATTCTTCGAGAGTTTTTAATGGATTATAAGGGAAGCTGGGATATGTGTCTTTATTTTTATTTTATTTTTTTGATTTTTCTTATAATAATATTTTTCATTTTAATACATAGATATTTCATTTTGAACCATTATATAGAAAGAGTTATCAAAATCTGGACTTTTTGGATGATGTAGGGGAACGAAAGTTGATGAGACTATAATTTCTAGAGGAAATAACTAATAACGTTTAGATGATTCAACAACACTTGAGGATTACTCAGAATAGGTAGGAAAGTTATGTCGATAACCAAAGGAAGGATATTTATTTCGAGGTTGGTGATCATTTCTTTCTCAATATCTCTCCATGGAAAAGTGTGATGTGTTTTAGTAATAAGGGGAGGTTGAGTCTATGGTTGGTTCTACCCTAAGAAATCCTAGAGAATGTTGGATCATTTTCCTAACAAAGTGGATTTTCCTGGGAGTTTGTCCAAGGTACACAATTTTTTTCATGATTCGATGTTATGAATGTATGTTCTATTTTCATATAATGTTCTGAGCCATGAGATTGTCGAGTTGGAAGATAACCTCTCATATGGGGAAAATCCTATTCAGATTATAGATTATAGAGAGGAATTATTACAAATGAAGGTAATTCAGTAGGATAAGTTTTTTTAAGAGACCGTAAGGTTTAATATGTGACATGGGAATCTGAAAATTCTATTAAGGAAAGGTTTCCTCACTTTTTTAATAAGTGAATAATATTATAAGGACACAATTTCTAGAATGGGCAATGTAATGACCAAGGTAATTATAAAATATTTATTTCATTCTGAAATTAAATAGTTAAATTCATTATAAATGTATAATTAAATACGTGGAATTTATATAAATTATTAAGTGTATACCAATTGAATAATAATATGACTGTTGGAATAGTAATGTCACTATTAGGAATAGTAATATGGAAATAAGAATAATATCCCCACATGTTAAAGTATAAACAAAATTATGGTATCTTATAAGTTGAAATAATATATATATATATCATGTAATAAGTAAATGCATGTTTTAAAATGATAAATTAAGTGTAGGTATTTTTTATGAAACTTTAATATTTATTTAAAATTTTATAATTAATATTCTGCTTTAGAAGAAGATTTATTTCCATAAAATATATTCATAAATTAATATTTCATTTTATTAAAATTATAAGAAAATTTTATGAGACCTAAATTAATTTTTCAAAGTGCCATAAAAGGATATCTAATATTAAAATTGGTATTTTGAGAATAAATGGTGATTTTAATTAAAAATTAAATTTCTCATATGTAGAAAATTATTTTCAAAAAATGGAGTCCATTTTTTTATATACATGTTGAAAATGATTTGGGTGAATTTTTTAGATACTTCTAAAATAGTTGAAATTTTGTGAATAGTGAAATACTCTAATTTTATAGTTTTTTGTCATTATAAGTTAAATACCTGAATTATTGAGTCATGTATTATGTATGGGTGAGGTTTTCCCTCATTATCCCAAACTAAAATTCTCTAGTTACTATAATTAGTCACATTAATCAAAACTATAGATATTATTGATCCAAAATAATATATAAATGAATAAAATAATCAAAAAACCCTCTCCTACCCCTATAAATTCCACCCTTTGTCACCTATTATATTCAC
This sequence comes from Viscum album, assembly GCA_963277665.1. Classification (NCBI taxonomy): domain Eukaryota; kingdom Viridiplantae; phylum Streptophyta; class Magnoliopsida; order Santalales; family Viscaceae; genus Viscum; species Viscum album. The sequence continues at coordinate 729,831,753 of OY728159.1, forward strand.
ACCTAAAAAATAGATGAATATAATCTAAATTCTACTGAATTACCTTTCCAAACCACTTACCCAAATCCAATACCTACTAGTCTCACTAAAATTCAAAAACCAAGTTCCTTAATGAGGTTCTCAAGGATACAATATTCAAGAGGTAAAATCCATCTTCTTTCTCTTTTAAATTCATTATTTATTTATTTCATTATAACTTCTCCTCACCTACCCTATCAAAACTAGAATTATAACTCTAGTATCATATATATACTATAATTTTATTGTGTTAACGGAATAACCATCATCATATGTCTTATCGTCTTCTCTTATTATAAAAATGAAAACAATTTATGTGATGTGTTGATTCACCACCTTCGTGGATGATAGGTTTTTGTTTTATATTACTGCATTCAAGGTTATTAATAAAATTATTATTATGGTTAATCCATATTTTAATATTTATATTATAACATTTTTTAATGTGGTTGAAAAAATTTATAGACATAATAATTAAATAAAATGAAACTAGTTAGTTCGGGTCGGAAAAACCAACAAAACAAACCAAATATTTATCATTAATGTTTTATCTAATGAAACATCCTAAAAATGATATCTGGGATAATTTAAAATTCTAGAAGCATATTAATAACATTTCATTGCACTTCTTGAGTTTTTCTTTTATTTTAAAAGAACTCACATAATTATACTCATGGGAACCGACAATAAAACCATGAAATGACCAATCCCAGAATGAAGAAATTAAACTCTATAACTAATCCAAATGGCCATAAAAGAATTTAATAAAATTATAATGAATAAAATGAATTTATAATATGTTATATATTTAGTAATTAATTAATCTAGTTTGATTAGTCAATATATTAAGTACATGTTTAGAACTCTTTCGGACATAAGGTAAGGGAATTCGAAACCCAATTTCCAATCATTGGGTTAACCTTATACTTCATTGATTATTTGTTTCTATGATTATTTATGAATTAAATTTTGATTATATTTTTTTTTCTATTTTTTGTATTTTTAGTGTATACACATATTCTGTTCATTTTACTATTTCTAATATCAATGATATGATATTTGTAAGGGACTTTCTTTTTGAAAATTCTTTTTTCAAGTTACAACCATGTTTTTAAGGAAATGTTTTTTTACTTATACAACATAAGTGTATTTTCCCACATTCCAAATGCCTTATTGATTTTATGTTTCCTTTAAAAGTTTATAATTTTATTTTCAAATAAAATATTTTCATTTATTAGAGTGTGGCTTCTTAATAAAATTGTGATTTCAAAATGGAAAATTTATTTTCCTCAAAATTGATACTATTATACAAAATTTAGGTGTTTTGATCAAGTTATGGTTATTGGGAATTGTTATTTTCTTGAGTTCCTCTCTGATAAACTGAGGGTGGTTAAGCCCATTATATCTCTCCAATTAATTGGTTAAAGGAATAGAGTTAACCAAATAGGTTTCTCCCAAGATATTATGGGAATATACTGTGATGGTTATTCCAAGTGTAACCATGATGGTTACTCCCTATATATTTGGGAGATCAACATTATGTGTAAGAGTGATATGATAATTATGAAAAAAGTTACATGTTAGGATTTATGTATTATTTCTATTCTTTTATAAGAAATTTATTATTTCAAAAGGTAAGATAAAGAGCTCAGGTTTTATGTGCAACAGTTATAAATTTGTGTAAATGTTTTAATTCATGGACTAACAGCTACTTTATTCCCTTATTTGTTCATTATAGATATTTTTCTTCACATCCCATGTTTTAAAATGTTTTTTCCATAGGTATTATAGATAGGTAAATAAAATGAAGAATTATAGTTTAAATTCATGTAGTTTTCTTATAGAAATAAATCATGTTTTATTCTAAAAGTTTCATATTGTGAAAAAATGGATTCTGAGTAGATGTTTCTACATTGTAATGTATGAGTTTATATGTATGAGTTTATACCTAAATTCTCTTAAACTATAAACATAAAATATATTTTAGAATGTATAAATTTCAATTTTAGTAAAATTAATTATATAATGTAATGTTTATGGTTGGTTCCTTATATTTATAATTAAAAAAAGTTATACATACAAACATTTGAATTAATGAATGTAATTTTTTACTAGAAAATACATAATAAGTATTTAAAAAATAACAAAAAATAACAAAAAAATATATAGAGATTTAGTTTTAATATTTTATAGAAAAATATCTGAAATATTGACTCACTAACTTTAGATTACAGGAAGTAAGATAGGGGTATGACTGAAAATAAAAAAAATGGTCGATGATGGTGGAACTCGAATGAGATAATAGGAACACAGATGTATTGGGTTGAATGCAATCAAGGGAAATGTAATTAGGGAGAGAGATGAATGATATAGGATATAAAATTATAAAATAAGTATAAAATTTATCCAATGATGAAGTTGTAGCACTGGTGGAGCATGGTTTTGAGTCAAGAATATTAGGGTTTGAAAAAAAGGGATTCAAAAAAATTGGGAGAAGCCATATTAATTAAACTTTTTAATGTTTTTTTACATATGTTATGCCGAAACCAATGTTCAAATTCATTCAGAAACACTTTTAATAATGTGTGTAGAATAAATAATTTTTTAAAGTATTTCTGCATGGATATTAGCATTATTTATTGGACAATAAATTATCAAACCAAGATTCTAAATATAAATTTTCATATTGTAGATATCAAAGATTAGGATAAAAGATTTATACTTATAAATTTTAACATCTCTAATACACTAATGAGTACATCATTTAAACTAAATTATGATAAATCTTGAAATTTAGTATATAATATTTTTTTTCAAGGAATGAACTTTAGTTTATCATACTTAAATTCTAATGGACTAGATTTTATGTTTAATTTTTTTATATGAGACATATTTAAAATTTAGTATAAAAAACAGAGCATTTAGTAGTGGATTTTTAGCGGCGGTTTTGTAAACAGACACTAATTTTTTTTAAATAATTGTGTTGTGGTTTCTTATAAACTACTACTAAACAGTTAAAATTCAATACACATGGCACTTCCCCCCTCTCTGGACTCCCCCCCCTCCCCCCGACCCCCCACCCCTCGACCCCAACCCCACTGACTCACTAAATCCCTATCTCTTTGCCTCCAATCTATGATCGATGTCATGCCACACCTAGTTGTGCCTCACCTTACCATGCCATGCCTATCCACACCTCGCCTCTCCTCCCCTCACTGTTAATCCCAAACCCCACCTCGCCGCCCCTCAAAGGACGAGTGGTATGTAATGGTAACTCATAAAAAATTTCTGTTTGGTTTTTTTCCAAAATATGATGATATTAGTTGTTAAATGGGTGTTACATCAATTTTTTTTTTCTTTTACAGTGTCAAGAGTTCCTTATAAACTATATAAGGGGTTTTGGATATGTGTTAATTACGATAGTAGTACACGATGTGTTTTCTATCATTTAGGACTATTTTTTTAAAGTAAATATGTAATTATAATTATTTATAGGTAGTTATTAATGTTATGTGATGGTATGAAAATTTTCAGAGTTCATATGGACTTAGATGCATCATGCATGAGATTGGATTCCATGGTGTTTAGAGTAACATGGATTGGGACGGTCCATTGGTAGCAGGACTAGTATTGTGGTGTTGATTCCATTAAGATGGTATAGACATTGATATCTTATTTTGGATAATACTTTATGATGTAGAGTCACTAAATTTATAAGTTTGTGAGCTTGTATCAAAGATCATAAACTATGACATTTCTAAAAGTTCAAATGGATTCCCAAAAGAGTGATACAGATCTTGTTATGATGAGGGATAGCTCTCGATTTTATAGTTCCCTAGGATTGACTGGTGAACTATGTGATGGACATGGTCTTTTCCTATGATTCATGTTCTTAATGTGACCTCACTAATGTTTTTAGTGATAGGTTAGTGTGTGTTATGTGGCCTCCCATAAGTGACATGTGATATGACATTATTTTTGGAACGAATACTATTCCATTTTTTCTCAAGTAGAGGGTTATATTTTAATAATGTTTTCTTGTTTCATATCACATCATATAGTTGATCGTGTACCTCCCTAAGAGATAGGTAGTGTTATAATTTGACGTTTATTTAGTATTATTTAGTTAATTACCTCTAATGAGAGGGTTGTTCCATGGTACATTATGTATTGAGATCGATGAACCCTAGCTTTATATATATTGAAGAGGGATGAGAATCGATTCCAATATTTAAATAATTAACCACTAGTAACTTTCATAAAATTTCATGACAATCCAATGTCACTTTCAAGGTTTTGACCCCTTTAATCATGTTTTTAGAAACATATATTTTAAAAAATGAACTTCTGATCTTTTAGATCACACTAAATTTTAGATTGATGTACTATATATTCTCACAATTAATAAATATTCAATGATTTTTTACTTATAATTTTACATCAATTAAGGTTCCTTTGATTAGTTTTGAACATATTAATCATAATTTATAGTTATAAAATAATATTTTTTTAATTTAATACATTAAAAGAGAACAAAAACTCATCTCGATGTGATTTTTATTCTTATAATTTAAAAATATTTCATCAGTAATTGTCATAATATTTCAAAATAATGAAAATTTATTTTCTAGAATCTGACCCTCTAAAACATTTTTTAAATACTTTTATATCATTAAAAAACATTTTTGGTTATTCTAAATAAACCACACATCGGTTGATGTTTCATTAATTTATATAAGTTAAAAACTATCCAATAAAAATTGATCAAAAAATTTCAAATCAATCCATGGTTGTTTTCTATGTTTTAAACATTACATAGATGTTTGAAGAATTTTAAAATAATAAAACTACATTTTTGTTCATTTAGAGAAAAATAACCCTCATATATATGTGCCGTATTTTCCTATATGTCACAAATTAATATGTAATCACTGTAATAAGAATTCATTAAAATATGAGGTTATTTTATTAGTTTTAAATCCTTAAATAATTTCTTCAACAACTTTTATATATTTAAAAATATTATTGCAATAATTCTAAGCACAATGTAAATTATATTGGTGTTCCATATATTCATACGTGTAAACAATTATCCATAAATAATTTTCCAAACATTTAATGATAATTCATGGTTGTTTTCTAGGTTTTCAAATTAAATACAATGATCTTGTGTGGAATTTTTATTTTATTCATCATGTATACATGAATATGGTATAATATACTAGGGTCGCCTGGTACGGCCGTAAAGAGATATATTTATCAAACCATTCACAGGCACCCCTATGTGCATGCATACCTTATATTTAGACTTAAGAAAAGTATATCACATGTAGTGGATAGGTCTTGTAAATATTGATACATATTTTTAGATAGGGTGTGTTGAGGCCTGAGAGTGATGTAGGTCTATATTTCTGGTGTTTTATTTTTTGGTTAATTTTTTATTTTTCATCATCCCATGGGGGATTAGAGTTTGTATAACAACTTTTATTATTCATTGAATTTATTATATAATTTTGTTTATTTTACTATTTAAATTGATATGTGGTAGATGTCTTATTTATTTTTCCATTATATTATACTCTAATTTGATGTATTTTTTCACCATAGAATATGGATTAGTACCATGCAATAAGATTTCTGCCACTTGCATATGTGTTGGATTGCTTGAGGTATGTAGAAACTCATCTCATATGACGATTCTAGAATAGGGAATTACAATGTTCCCTCAGATCATTTAGTTCATTTTATAAATTGGGTAGATAGTAGAGGGTAATATGAGGACTATATTGATTCTTCTGATAGATAATATATAGGTGAGTCATTCAGTGGTATGTCCTGGTTACCATGGCTTTGGGATTGTTATTATTTTATTTCTTTCTATGATTGATTTTTTATGGAATATAATGTTCTAATGGAACTTTATATTTTAAATTTTCATTTCCCCTATCAATAATATGAGTCCCATGTTCATGCACCATATTTAGTAAATATTATTTTCATGTCATATACAAGAATGAATTTAATTGGAGTTTTAAAATGGTATTATATTGTTTAAAGTATGAAAAAACATATATAGGGTTAAAAAGTAATTACCCTCAAGGAATTTATGTTACATTATTGATCCCTTCATAAATATAATTATTTACAATTTTGGTGATTCAACTCACGAAGTCATGAAAATTGATTCTCAATCCCTTCTTCTGTATTTATATAGGAAAACCTTATTTAACATATTCATATTTTTTCAACTAGTATATATGAATACATTTTTCTATTTATTAATAGTTATGTGTTATAATTTTATTATAATAATTTGTAGTAAAATATTGATATATATGCTTAAAAGTTGGATCACATTACCGAGGAACACACCTCATTACGCTAAGGTTTTGACAGAGTTTTTAGATTTTTTCAATTTCCAATTGATCCGTTGATGAGTGTATAAGGCCCCAGCCTTAAACCTTACATAATCTTGAGTTATTACAAGATTACACCTTGAGGATCTTTTCGGGTTTAGAGTTTTAGAGAATTAGATCATAAAACTTTCATTACATTCCACATATAAACAAAGTGGTTACATAAAGATAGTATTCTTCATTCCCATCAATGGAAACATATTTAAAATAAAACATGGATTCTTTCTTGACACTTCCTTGACACTATCATCGTATCATGTACCTTTCCCTTGACCTGTGAAAAACATTTCAAAAAAACTTGGGATGAGCATAAAAAGCTCAGTATGGGTTATAAAAACATATAAAGGAAACATGGGTACATATATACATAAGAGTGAAATCATACTTTACCCATAAAACATAAGCACATTAACATATCTCATCAAATCATGAGTAAATCATAGAAATCATAAGACATAAAGGTAACTTGAGGCATTCATAACATTCTTACATTGGGAGTAACCCTCTTGGTTACGTTTGGAATACCCATCACAGTATATTCCCTAAATATCTTCGGAGAAACCTTAACGTTTCAATCCTTCGCGTTACCCAATGCATTGGAGAGCTATATCGGGCTCACCAGCCCTTAGTTTATCACGGAACCACCCATCTTCATAGTAATGCCCAAGAACCATAACATAATTGTATCACATAAAACATGCATAAAGGAAACATAACATTTCCACAATTCAATCACAAGATATCAATACAACACAAAAAACATTGTGAAAACCATTTTCAATACCAAAATAAAAGAAAATTAAAACATGGTATTTATTTTTCTTTTAAAAAGAAGGTATGTCTTGTAGAGGAAGCCGAAACTCAAATAACGGTCACGACGGCGGAGAAGTCGTTGTCGTTGCATACGTACGAAAAAAACATTCCCTTTTGTCATTTAGTAAAAGCTTCGTATAAAAAATATTCCTTTTGAATAAATGTAAAAGTCAAAGGGGTTTATACACCGTATAAAAGAAATTTGTGTATAAAATAAAATATGCCTCAATGAAAGGAGATTGAGACGAAGTCCCATACCTCGGGTCCGACTTGACTAGATCGTTCTTTAACGTCTTGAATAATAAACTTGAGTTAATTTATAATTGATTAAGAACCTTTTTAAAGTTCATTATTCCTTTTATATCACTTATTTCCATGTTATAATCATTATGTAACCATTTAAGTTAATAATGTTTGTTTTGTCAATATTTGGTTCTAAAGTCGAAAGTGGACTTCTAACAATTACATGTTGTTCGTGTGGTCAAAGGTTCTTTATATCCAGAATGAAATTCCTGATTTGGATATCATATATATCATATATATCCAGCATATACATGTATTTATAATATTACATAATCATTTAGAGGTAAGAAATGAAATGCACTGTTCATGGAGACGGTAAGCCGTACGTACGCATGAACGCTAATTCTATTTCTATTTCATATTTCTGGAATGGAATCATAATGATATAAGAGTATATTATAATTACAGTATAATAACATATATAATATCATTAACTTTATCCTTTACTCATCCCACATATGGTATTAATGAATCAAATCACTTTCAAGGGGAGGTAGTCGCACTTCCTAAAATGAAGATATCGTGTTTACCCATAATGGAAACAATAATGGTATGCCATAAATTAAAAATACAGAATCTTAAGGAAAGAATAAACATATTATATATCATATATAAAAATAGTGACAACATAATGGCCACCTTTGAAGGTGTTAAATGAGTATTGAACAATCATCGTTTCGGGAGGCAGAATTTCATCATCCACGGAAACCGTATGTTCTTTAACCATTTGATGTAGTTGTGTGAGATTGTAGCTAGAATAAATCTTATAAAAACATCCTAGTATATTTAAGATACTGGTTTTCTTACAAAAGAAGTAAATAAAAAGAGTTTAGGGGGTTGGAGAAGCAAAATAAAACAAATGAACATGAGAGAATGAATTACCTTTAAAAGTGTAACTCCTTTTGATTTGAGACTAAAGGCTTCCTTTGAAAGGATTATGCACAAAGGGAATCCTCTAGGATGAGGAGAGGGATGTGGAGAGATTAAAGGGGAAGGGGATGGCCGAGCCAAAGGCTTGAGGAGTGTGTGAAATGAGGTAGAGGTGGGGGCCTTTTATAAGAGGAGAGGAGGGGCACTTTTGGAAATCATGAAACTATTATTTTATTTTCAAAAGTGTTTCGAATTTATAAGTTCCCACATTGATATATTTCTAAGATAATATGATAAGGCTTCTAAATATTCCCATCCAATAGTTTTTGGACAAATTTAGGTCTTATATATTACATTATATTTCCATTTTATTTTAATCGTTAAATAATGAGGTCATCGCTGCATCATCATGATGTCATAAATAATTTAATTTATTTAATGTCTAAAAATTATAACAAAAATATCGTGATGTAGGAAATCTTTTTATATTTCTAATGAATATTTATAGACAAAAAATGATTAGTATAACCCCTTCTAAAAATTGTTTTAGTAAAACAATTTATGTTAGTGTCATTTTCATCTTTATTTAAAAAAATGCATTAAATTCATTATCTCACCCAAGTGGCTCCATGGGGTCCCCTAAATCGACCCATTGGTTTTCATGGTCGGCCATGACACAACCAATAGGGTTAGGACATGTTTCAAGCTCATCTCAGTTTATTAAAGCATTATTTTTACCTTAAACTACACTAATTACCTCTAATCGCGATTAAGAACTTAATAAGTTACTATTCACCAACAAATTATTATAATCTCATTGAACCACATTTTACTTCTTAATGACAACCATGTATGTCAGATTTTTAAAATTCAAAACACAATGATGGAAAAATTTCATTTAAACGGAAAAATCAATTTTTATAAGTACCACTTACTGGTTTCACTATTCATCAAAAATTGAAGTTTTTCAGAAAATTACCAAAAATTCACCCTAACCTATATTTGATATTCCGAATTCAAAAATGAAGTCCATTTTACAAAATTAAAAGCATATAAGTCACATTAATTAATTTAATAATTAATTCCCGCTGTCAGAGCAAATAGCGTGTTTTTATAAAATAATAAGTATCAAAAGATTGACACCAGTTTAAGTCTAATGTCAAAGTGAAATGGATTTCAATGACCACCATTGGATAAAATGGTAAAACTATATTCTAATTTCACTTCAAAACCAATTCAAAAGATAATCTAATCATATAAATAAATTAGATTAAAAAGCAGTTTTGATGTAAAATGCAGTATTTTTCACTATTCATTAAAAAATGAACATTGTCAGAAAAATACCAAAAATTCACACAAAGTAAATTTTGATGTCCCAACCATAAAGAATAAGTTTATTTTGACAAACATATCTTATAAAATTGTCAAAAGATAGATTTAAAAAGGGTTTTCCATCATAAGGCAGTAAAACAATCTTTTAAGAATATTATTGTATTCCATGCTTAAGATTGGATTTATTTCATTTTAAGCCTCTAAAACACTATCTTATTCATTAATAGACATAGATAAAAATATCTATTATTCCTTACTTACTTGGGATGTTACATCCTTCCCCCCTTTAGAAAATTGCATCCCCGGAATTTATTTACTTATCGAATAAATGGGGTACTTATCCCTCATTGCATTTTCAGATTCCCATGTTGCCCCGTCCATCATGTGGTTTTTCCACAAAACCTTTACCTGCATAATCACCTTATTCCGTAACACTTGCTCCCTATGGTCAAGAATCTGGACCAGTTGTTCCTCATAAGATAGGTCCTCTTCCAGCTGAACTACCTCTGGACTCAAAACATGAGATGGATCTGGCATGTACTTCCTTAACATTGAGACGTGAAAAACATTGTGTACCTGAGATAAACTCGGAGGTAAAGCCACCCGGTATGCAACTGATCCAACTCTCTCCAGGATTTCATATGGTCCAATGAACCTTGGACTCAGATTTCCTTTCTTACCAAATCGCATCACACTTTTCCATGGTGATACTTTGAGAAAAACATGATCACCTACCTCAAAAGAGAGATCCTTCCTCATGTTGTCTGCTTAACTCTTCTTCCTACTCTGAGCTGTTCTCATGTGTTTCTGAATCAGCTGAACTTTTTCTGCCATCTCTTCTACCAATTCTGGTCCCATCAACTTCCTTTCACCCACTTCATCCCAGAAAGCTGGAGTTCAACACCGCTTCCCATATAATGCCTGAAATGGTGCCATCTGTATACTGGAATGAAAACTTTTATTATATGAAAATTCAACCAAAGAAAGATTTTGGTCCCAACTTCCCTGATAATCCATAAACAAGCTCGTAGCATATCCTCCAATGTATGAATTGTTCGTTCTGACTGCCCATCTGATTGAGGATGAAAACCTGTACTAAAATTTAATTTAGTACCCAACGACTTCTGAAGGCCTTTCCAAAAGTTAGAAGTAAACCTGGGATCACGATCTGATACAATGGAGAGAGGAACTCCATGTAACCTTACTATCTCTTTAAGATACAAACGGGAAAGTTGATCAAGAGAGAAAGTATCTCGTATAGCAAGGAAATGAGCAGATTTGGTCAAGCGATCAACAATAACCCATATTGGAATATTACCTCGAGATGTCTTCGGTAATCCAACAACAAAGTCCATGGATATATTCTCCCATTTCCACTCTGGCACTGGTAAAGGCTGAAGCATCCCTTTCGGTAACTGCCGGTCTTCTTTAACCTGCTGACAAGTCAAACACTTCACAGTAAAATCAGCAATATCTCTTTTCATTCCATCCCACTAGTAATACTCCCGTAGATCTCTTTACATCTTAGTACTGCCCGGATGAAATGAAAACGGAGAACTATGAGCTTCACATAACAACTCTCTCTTCAACTGTGAATCACAAGTCACACACAATCTCTTCCCAAATCTCAAAACACAATCATTATCAATGTTGAATTCAGGAAACATACCTTTCTGAATCAGCTCTACCTTTTTCTGCAACTCACTGTCTTGCTTCTGTGCTTTCTTGATTCTATCTGATAGAGAAGATCTCACTGATACCTGAAACAAAACAGAAGGACTTCCTGCACTAACAACTTCTATGCCAAAGTTCATCAAATCCTTAACCAAAGGATCACGTTCCAAATGCAACATTGTTAATGAAGCATTACTTTTTCGACTCAAAGCATCAGCCACTTTATTTTCTTTTCCCGGATGGTAATGAGTTGTAAAATCATAATCCTTGATTAATTCTAGCCATCTCCTCTGTCTCATGTTTAACTCTTTCTGAGTGAATATAGACTTTAAACTTTTGTGATCGGTATATATTTCACACTTTACTCCATACAGATGATGCCTCCAAATTTTTAAAGCAAAAACAACAGCAGCTAATTCCAAATCATGTGTAGGGTAATTTACCACATGAGTTTTCAACTGTCGTGAAGCATAAGCAATTACCTGATCATTCTGCATTAGGACGCAACGAAGTCCTTTCAATGAAGCATCACTGTATATAACAAACTCACCATTCCTGGAAGGTAGTTCCAAAACTGGAGCATTCACCAATCTTCTTTTCAATTCCTGAAAACAATCATCACATTCTTTTGTCCAGATAAACTTAACACCCTTCCGAGTTAGCTTAGTCATTGGACTAGATAACCGTGAAAAATTTCTAACAAACCTTCAGTAATAGCCTGCCAAACCAACGAAGCTATGAATCTCGGTTACATTTGTAGGTCTTGGCCATTCTTCTACAACTTTTGTTTTTGCAGGATCAACAGTTATTCCATCTTTATAAACAATGTGACCAAGGAAAGAAATTTGTTGCAACCAAAACTCACACTTTCTGAATTTCCCATATAGTTTCTTTTCTTTTATGGTTTTCAAGATAACCCTTAAATTTCTTTCATGCTCCTCTTTACTTTTAGAAAACACCAAAATATCATCAATGAAAACCACCACAAACTTATCCAAGAACTCATGGAAAATTCTATTCATTAAGTCCATGAATACGGCAGGTGCATTGGTTAGCCCAAAAGGCATTACTACGAATTCATAATGGCCATATCTCGTAAGGAACGCGGTCTTCGGAATATCTGCCTCCTTTACCCTCAGCTGATGGTACCCCGATCTCAAGTCAATCTTTGAAAAAAACTGAGCTCCCTGGAGCTGATCAAACAAATCATCGATATGAGGAAAAGGATATTTGTTTTTAATAGTGATGTTATTCAAGGCTCTATAATCAATGCAATGTCTCATAGAACCATCTTTATTTTTAACAAATAAAACAGGAGCACCCCATGGTGATGTGCTAGGTCTAATGAAACCTTTCTCTAATAAATCTTGCAATTTCTCCTTTAACTCTAACAGTTCAATTTGAGTCATTCGATAAGGGGGTTTTGAAATTGGCTTAGCATGAAGAACTAAGTCAACAGTAAACTCAACTTTCCGATCTGGTATTATTCCAGGAAACTCATCAGGAAAAACATCAGGATACTCATTTACCACTGGCAAATCATTAATCTGAACAGTTCCTTTATTTTCAATGATGTGTGCAAGGTAACATTCATTTCCATCTTTTACAAGTTTCTTGGCCTCTTGATAAGTTATCAAAATTAAGAGTTCATTCTTGTAAACAAACTGAAAGTCTTTCTGAAAAGAAACTTCTTTAGCTCTACAGTCAATCTTATCATGGTAAATAGAGAGCCAATCCATACCCAGGATAACATCAAACTCTACTGGAGGTAGAACAATAAGGTTTGCAAGTAGGTTCTTTCCACAGATAAGGATAGGATGATTCTTATAAATTCTTTTTGCCTCAACATTTCCCCCAGGTGTTTTTACCAAAAGTTCAGGAGTCATTTCTTGATATGGTATTCCCATTTTACTAGAAAAGGTTTCAGAGATGAAAGAATGTGTAGACCCCTAATCAAACAACACACTGGCATAATCTGAAAAAACAAACAAAGTACCTGATACAACTTCATTTGATGGCCCGACATCTGCTGAAGTAGTTGCAAAGGATTTCACCACCCCTTTCTTCTTGTAGTCTAACTGATTCCCATCACTCAAGCTCTTTGTCGGACACTCGTTTGCATAGTGACCCATCTCATTGCACTTATAACATTTCACTAACTGTAAATCAAATTTGTTCTTACCTTCACCTTGATCCTTTTCAGTTCAATCATGAGCCTTATGTCCCATCTTACCACATTGGTAGCACTTTCCAGAATTCAGAAGACATTCCCCAGCATGCCTTTTGCCACATTTATCACAAACTGGAAACTTAGTTCTCTTACCATCAGACTTTTTTGAAGAATTCTTACCTTTCTCCTACCACCTCGGTCTCTTCATCTGCTGGTTGTTATAGAACACTTGGTCATCGGCAAACTCCATTTCCACCTTCTCAGCACATCGAACAAGATTTTCATAACTTTTAAACTCACAAGAAGCTAATTCCCTTCGATATTTTGGCTTTAATCCTGAGTAAAAATGATTGATTTTACTATCATGGTATCGGATAAAATTTGGAGCATACCTTGCCAATCGAGTGAACCTTTCTTCATAGGCAGCCACTGAGTCTTCATCTTGCCTCAATTCCAAGAATTGCTTTTCCATCCTAAGTCGAACAGCCTTAGGAAAATACTTCTCAAGAAACATACCTTTGAATTCATCCCAGTCGAGAGTATCAATCTCATCAGCGTCCCTGATATTTTTAACCATCGACCACCACTGATCTGCTTCACCCTCCAAACGGTAAATAGCAAGACTAACCTTTTGATTGTCTGAACACCCCATGACATCGAAAATCTTCTCCAGTGCTTTAATCCACCCTTCAGCTAGCACAGGGTCAGGTGATCCTCTGAATGATGGGGGATGTTGCCTCATGAAATGTTCCACCATTGACATGTTCCTCTGCGGTCGATCTGGCTGATCTCATGCATGGATACCACCACCATTTATCGCTTGAGTCAACTGTGCCATTACTACAACAAACTGTTCAGTTCCAATTCCAACCATCTCAGGATGCTGATTCAGAACGTTATTTCCTTCTGTATGCCTTCCTAGCACTGCTTCCCTGTTTCCTCTACGGAAAACCATTCTGAACAAACATGTCTTAGATGAAGCAACATGGTAATCTTCAAATTCTATATCACTTCAATTTGACCATAAAAAAATATTTTTGGATAATCATTTAATAGAATTCTAACTCCTAAAGTTATCTAAACCGACCTCTGATACCAACTATAAGGCCCCAGCATTAAACCTTACATAATATTGAGTTATTACAAGATTACACCTTGAGGATCTTTTCGAGTTTAGAGTTTTAGAGAATTAGATCATAAAACTTTCATTAAATTCCACATATAAACAAAGTGGTTACATAAAGATAGTATTCTTCATTCCCATCAATGGAAACATATTTAAAATATAACATGGATTCTTTCTTGACACTTCCTTGACACTATCATCATATCATGTACCTTTCCCTTGACCTGTGAAAAACATTTCAAAAAAACTTGGGATGAGCATAAAAAGCTCAGTATGGGTTATAAAAATATGGAAAGGAAACATGGGTACATATATACATAAGAGTGAAATCATACTTTACCCATAAAACATAAGCACATTAACATATCTCATCAAATCATGAGTAAATCATAGAAATCATAAGACATAAAGGTATCTTGAGGCATTCATTACATTCTTACGTAGGGAGTAACCCTCTTGGTTACGTTTGGAATAACCATCACAGTATATTCCCTCAATCTCTTCGTATAAACCTTAACGTTTCACTCCTTCGCGTTACCCAATGCATTGGAGAGCTATATTGGGCTCACCCGCCCTTAGTTTATCACGGAACCACCCGTCTTCATAGTAATGCCCAAGAACCATAACATAATCGTATCACATAAAGCATGCATAAAGGAAACATAACATTTCCACATTTCAATCAAAAGATATCAATACAACACAAAAAACATTGTGAAAACCATTTTCAATACCAAAATAAAAGAAAAGTAAATCATGGAATTTATTTTTTTTTTAAAGAAGGTATGGCTTGTAGAGGAAGCCGAAACTCAAATAACGGTCACGACGGCGGAGAAGTCGTTGTCGCCGCATACGTACGACAAAAACATTCCCTTTTGTCATTTAGTAAATGCTTCGTATAAAAAATATTCCTTTTGAATAAACGTAAAAGTCAAAAGGGTTTATACACCGTATAAAAGAAAGTTGTGTATAAAATAAAATATGCCTCAATGAAAGGAGATTGAGACGAAGTCCCATACCTCGGGTCCGACTTGACTCGATCGTTCTTTAACGTCCTGAATAATAAACTTGAGTTAATTTATACTTGATTAAGAACCTTTTTAAAGTTCATTATTCTTTTTATATCACTTATTTCCATGTTATAAACATTATGTAACCATTTGAGTTAATAATGTTTGTTTTGTCAATATTTGGTTCTTAAGTCGAAAGTGGACTTCTTACAATTACATGTTGTTCGTGTGGTCAAAGGTTCTTTATATCCAGAATGACATTCTTGTTTTGGATATCATATATATCATATATATCCAACATATACATATATTTATAATATTACATAATTATTTAGATGTAAGAAATGAAATGCACCGTTCATGGAGACGGTAAGCCGTACGTACGCATGAACGCTACTTCCATTTCTATTTCGTATTTCTGGAATGGAATCATAATGATATAAGAGTATATTATAATTAAAGTATAATAACATATATAATATCATTAACTTTATCCTTTACTCATCCCACATATGGTATTAACGAATCAAATCACTTTCAGGGGGTGGTAGTCTGCACTTCCTAAAATGAAGATATCGTGTTTACCCATAATGGAAACAATAATGGTATGCCATAAATTAAAAATACAGAATCTTAAGGAAAGAATAAACATATTATATATCATATATAAAAATAGTGACAACATAATGGCCACCTTTTAAGGTGTTAAATGAGTATTTAACAATCATCGTTTCGGGAGGCAGAATTTCGCCATCCACGGAAACCGTATGTTCTTTAACCATTTGATGTAGTTGTGTGAGAGTGTAGCTAGAATAAATCTTATAAAAACATCCTAGTATATTGAAGATACTGGTGTTGTTACAAAAGAAGTAAATAAAAAGAGTTTAGGGGGTTGGAGAAGCAAAATAAAACAAATGAACATGAGAGAATGAATTACCTTTAAAAGTGTAACTCCTTTTGATTTGAGCCTAAAGGCTTCCTTTGAAAGGATTCTTCCCAAATGGAATCCTCTAGGATGAGGAGAGGGATGTGGAGAGAGTAAATGGGCAGGGGATGGCCGAGCCAAAGGCTTGAGGAGTTTGTGAAATGAGGTAGAGGTGGGGGCCTTTTATAAGAGGAGAGGAGGGGCACTTTTAGAAATCATGAAACTATTATTTTATTTTCAAAAGTGTTTCGAATTTCTAAGGTCCCACATTGATATATTTCTAAGATAAGATGATATGGCTTTGAAATATTCCCATCCAATAGTTTTTGGACAAGTTTAGGTCTTATATATTACATTATCTTTGCATTTTATTTTAATCGTTAAATAATGAGGTCATCGCTGCATCATCATGATGTCATAAATAATTTAATTTATTTAATGTCTAAAAATTATAACAAAAATATCATGATGTAGGAAATCGTTTTATATTTCTAATGAATATTTATAGACAAAAATATGATTAGTATAACCCCTTCTAAAAATTGTTTTAGTAAAACAATTTATGTTAGTGTCATTTTCACCTTTATTTAAAAAAAGGCATTAAATTCATTATCTCACCCAAGTGGCTCCATGGGGTCCCCTAAATCGACCAATGGGTTTTATTGGTCGGCCAAGACACAACCAATAGGGTTAGGACATGTGTCAAGCTCATATCATTTTATTAAAGCATTATTTCTACCTTAAACTACACTAATTACCTCTAATCGCGATTAAGAACTTAATAAGTTACTATTCACCAACAAAAAAATTTATAATCTCATTGAACCACATTTTACTTCTTAATGACAACCATGTATGTCTGATTTTTGAAATTCAAAACACAATGATGGCAAAATTTCATTTAAACGGAAAAATCAGTTTTTATAAGTACCACTTAGTGGTTTCACTATTCATCAAAAATTGAAGTTTTTCAGAAAATTACCAAAAATTCACCCTAAGCTATATTTGATATTCCGAATTCAAAAATGAAGTCCATTTTACAAAATTCAATGCATATAAGTCACATTAATTAATTTAATAATTAATTCCCGCTGTCAGAGAAAATATCGTGTTTTTATAAAATAATAAGTATCAAAAGATTGACACCAGTTTTAGTCTAATTTCAAAGTGAAATTGATTTCAATGACCACCATTGGATAAAATGGTAAAAATATATTATAATTTCACTTAAAAACCAATTCAAAAGATAATATAATCATATAAATAGATTAGATTAAAAAGAATTTTTGATGTAAAATGCAGTATTTTCCACTATTCATTAAAAAATGAACATTGTCAGAAAAATACCAAAAATTCACACAAAGTAAATTTTTATGTCCCAATCATAAAGAATAAGTTTATTTTGACAAACATAGCTTATAAAATTGTCAAAAGATAGATTTAGAAAGGGTTTCCATCATAAGGCAGTAAAACAATCTTTTAAGAATATTATTGTATTCCATGCTTAAGATTGAATTTATTTTCATTTTAAGCCTCTAAAACTCTATCTTATTCATTAATAGACATAGATAAAAATATCTATTATTCATTACTTACTTGGGATGTTACATAGTGAATAATATTTCTACCTCCTAATTGTAAATGTAGAATATGGTTGAAGAGAGATGAATTTTATGAACACTTGATATTGAAGCAATTCCCTACTCAATATTTGTGTTGGATTTGGTACGGAGAATCAAACGATACATAAAGGTTGATCACAGATGAAAATCCACATAATAAGCTTGTAACTTTGTCGACAATGGACAATGAAATGAAAAACCTTATAATTGATGAATTTAGAATTACAAGACACCAAAATCAAAATCAAAATGTATCAGAATAACTAGTTGATGGTGCTACAAAAAGCAACATGACATGTGATATTTTTGAGACTGTAGGACAATAAGATCAACATTTTAACAAATTAGTGGATCCTCCTCTTGATTCTGTGGAGTCTAATGTAAGATAAATCTTTACTGAGAAAACAGATGTGTTTCATGGTTTAGTTGATGATGTAAATCAATATTTTTATAGTGGATGTTGGAAATATTCAAAACATTATTTTCTTCTAAAGTGGTACCATATCAAATGCCTATGTGGAATTAAAAATAAGGTGATGTATGTGATATTGTAATTGTTTCATGCTTCATTTCCTAAATAAAAGATCCCTAAGTCTTTTTTATTATATGAAAAAAGTTTTTAACAAGCTTGGTCTGAATTATAAAAAAATCATTTGTCTTCCAATGATTTTAATCTTTATTAGGGAGAGGATTCAAGTTGATAGGATTTCACGAAATGTTCTTCCTCTGGATAGAAGTATTTGGGTGATGTTAAAAGTCTGAAACAACATACTACCATAAATAAGAATAAAATAAACACACCTATAATGGTTTCCTATTACTTTCCTCTAAATCCTTGATTGTAGATATAATTCAGGTCCTTGAAAACCACCAAACACATGAAGTGGCATTTTATAGATAATAAAAATGGTTATTTAATGGAACATCCAAGAGAGTCACAATCATGGAAGAAATATGATTATTTACATCCATATTTCACATATAATCCAAGTAATGTTTTATTGGGATTGGATGTCAATGGATTCAACCCATTTCGGACTTTGAGTAATAGTTATATCATTTGGATGGTTTTTTTGATCCTTTACAATATGGCTTCGTGGATGTGTATGAAACAAACATCTTTTGTCATTTAGATGATTATTCCTAGAAACAAAATGCTTGGAAATGGTGTTTATGTATACTTGTAGCCATTAATTGAAGAACTAAAGGAGTTAAGGAGAAATGGTGTTGATACATATAATGCATATTCTAGAAGAATGTTCAAAATGAAAGTTGCTCTAATTTGGACCATTAGTGACTTCCCTATACTTGGGAATTTATCTAGTTGGAACACTTACATGGGTTCGTCTTGTCCTATTTTTAACATTGATTTTGAGAAAGAATTCCTAACTCATAGTAGAAAATGGTCCTTCTTGTTTCATCAAAGATTTCTTGATGCATCTCATAGATTTCTGCTAAACAAGTTTAAATTAAATGGTTTCGTTGATTGTAGATCACCTCCAAAGTTTTTAACAAGTTATGAAACATTGGAACAACTTGGAAATGTTGAAATAGAATTAGGGAAGGTAATTAATTTTAATTATAGTGGAAAATGAGTTCGAAGTGCATCGTCAAGTAATATTATAATGCAAAAATAGAAGAAAAAAAGTATACTCTTTAAACTTACATATTGGGAATTTAATTTTTTCGGCATAATCATGATGTGATGCATATTGCAAACAATGTTTGGGAAATTTTGATCTTCACATTGCTTAATGATCATGGAAATTAGAAGGACGATCTCAATTATTGAATATACATACATGAAATTAACATAAAGTGTGATCTCTATCTAAATGATAATGGAAAGTATGATATGGAAATTTTTTTCAATGAAAAATAGGGATAATGATATATTCACTAAAATTTTAAAACATTTGAAGGTATATGATGGGTATTCAAGTAACATCTCAAGCTGTGTTGACCTAATGAATCATCGGTTATATGGATTGAAAAGCCATGATTCACATATTTTGTTATAGCAGTTACTTCCATTAGATTTGCATACATTATTATGTAAAAAGGTTATTATTGTTGTAACTCAATTCTAAACATATTTTAGAAAACCATGTGATAAAAATCTACATCCATTTCAGTTAGTAAACCTTCCAGAGATATTTTTATTGACACTTTATTCAATAGAGATGATCTTTCCTCTATCATTTTTTACTGTAATAATGAATTTAACTGTGAATTTTGATGAGGAAGAAAAATTAGGAGGCTCCATACATTATCGATAAATGTATCCAATTGATATGTACACTATTTATATGTTTTTCATTTTAGTAAACAATTCTTGGAACTTCAATAAATACATAATTATGTTTCTTTATTTTATTTCAAATATATATTGGGAATTTCAAATCATAAGTGAAAAATTAAGCTCAACTTAAATGCTCCATTTCTAGAGGCTATTTGGCATAGGAGTGTATTAAATTTTGTTCTAGATACTTGGATGATATTGAAACAAGATTCAATCCAGGTGGACGTGTTGACGACTCATCGAATCAATCTTAAATACATGGGAAATCAAAAATATTTCATGTTATTGGTCGATCAGTTAGGATGAGATCAAATGCTACACTAATAGAAATGGAATTATTATAGGAACTTAGATATGTTCTAATAAATTATTAAATTACATATACATTTACTAGAGAGTTGTGGATACAAACAAAGAGATGAATGAGAGGACAAACTTGAAAGGAGACAGATATAACAAAAGTTGTTAATAATGAGCTTGTAGAATTGTTTTCACGATGTGTATATTCATAAATATTGAAATATACGGATATTAGGTTGATACATGTATTTTTCAAATCTATTAATTTATATCAATTTTTCATATCATAAATACAGATACTCTAGGAGATTTGTCATAATATTTGATGTTTCAGGTATGAGGTCCTCTAAAACAAGTTGTAAAGTTTGATGCTTACAACATGATTGGATTTATATTCCATATAGTTGTTCAGGAAGAGGGATTGAAAACACAAAAAAATGTAATATTTATATATTATTAAGTGATATACTATAGAAAATTGACTAATATTATCGAATTAAACTACCAAATGAATTTTTTAGTAGTTTTATTCAAATGAAATTTGGTGGATATTGTCAGGGGTGTTAAAAGAGGTTCATTTCAATTTACATCTATAAACTTCTCTTGCTTGATTGATTTTGGTGACCATGAACTGCATGATTCATATATCTTATCATCATAAGAGAAAATTTTATATTATGTGAAATATTTCATGGATGAAGGCTGGATTGTATTTTCTTATGTAAAACAAATAGACTTTTATAATATAGGGGATTAAGTGGGAACTTTGTCCTTTGAAATTTAATACGATCAAATGTAAGAAGCAGACTTATTTTTCCATCATGATATTGAAAATATTAGTGTTACAAGAGTGGATAAATTAGACTATGTAACGATGGAGTAGGAAACCAACATGATTTAAGGTGAAAATTATTGTATGTGAAGTTATCTATTTATTTATCAACCACAGATGTCATTCGTGATGTCATTAATTATCAATGTTATTTATATTATGTTTGTTATTATTGTTCATTTGTTATCATTTCTTTTTTTTCCTTGCATGAATTTTTTGAAATATATGTTCTAAAATTAATTTTATTTGATTAAATGATTGGAATTCCAAGGAGGAAGCATTATACTCACACTATAGGGTAAAATAGTTTTTCAAGAAGCCAATCTACTTTGGAAATCCTTTCATTAGTTTAAATATTTATTATACAATTTTATATGTTTAATATATTAAATTATTTTTTTAATGCAGTCCCTTAGTTTAGGCCACCAAGCATGCTGAATAGAATTGTGGTTGAATGTTCATAAAAAATATGATGGGAGTTTTGTTAATGATCCCACCAAAGTAGTTGGGTATGAATTCATTTTTCATTATAATAACTTATTATTAGTTATCACTATGTTAATATATACTTTTTATAATATTACAGATATTTTATTTATAGGTGAAAATTAATGAACTATTGGGATTTTAATCCCATGGTGTCCTACTCAGTATCCCAGGATGACCCAGTTGGTAATGTTCTTGGGAAGGAGCATCCTGATCAAGTTCATGGATGGGTTTGGTACTATTACCATCTGAGGTCTTTGGTAGGAAAATGAGGATTTCAAGTGATGACTAATAGTGTGAAGGTAAATCACAAAACATCATAATCATTTAGTTCACACACTTTTATTGAATTTAAGTTTAAATATAAATACACATCATAATTTAATTATCAATATAATCATCTTACATGTGACAATATCAGGAAGTTTAGATGGAGATGGAGAGGGTGATGAACAGAGTTCATCATTGGGAAATGATTAGTGCAGAGGGTTTGTTCTTGTATCAGTATGTACAATGTGGTTATTTTTTATCTTTTTCTTATAATTTAGATCAGATCGGGAAAACGGGTTACCCATGTATGTGTTTAATAGCCATGTGTTTATATTTTGTGTTTCAATTATCTATAGAGATTGAAATTTCAATATGATCATAAATGATGTTTAGTTTCTTCTCTATCTTTTACATATAGGTTGATTTGGCTATTATATTGTACTATTTCCCATTTGTTTCTCATGGTGTCTTAATAAGTATGTTTATGATCACACCTATATGGTATTTTCATGCATGATTTTTTTCTTATATAGATGACTAGTAGATAGTGTCTTTAGTGGACCTAGTATCTATAGAACATAAAATTATGTTGAGACATTGACCATGTTTGGTGGTCAAACCAAGGGATCTAGAGTTGGGAACTCCTCTTCTTTTATCTTTCAGTTGTTTCTAGATTTCAACTACTTTCCTTCTTCTTGGTTTGGAATGTATTTTACAATTTTACTTTCTAAGATATTAATCTACCTCATTATAATGTATTTCATAGATGTTACTCCATGAATTTTTTACACTGATAGGTTTTATTATACTATACCTATACAGTATTTCATGGAGTTGAGTGTGCATGATAGCATGTACAATAGGATAAAGCCTCCTACTTCAGTGATATTCTTACTCTTTGCTTGTCACTATCCCTTCAAATATTGGGGGTGAACATGTGGTGTCACTCTTAACTTACTGGTTTCCCAAGTATGGTCACTATAAGTTATTTCATGACACAAAAACCCATGGTTCTCTCCAAGATCATAATCTCTATCTAATTCCATCCATTATTGGAATGTCTATAACCTTTTCAAAATAATACATCACAACTCAGTCCTACTGAACAAGGTTCATTTTATATTATCTCTCAGCAAACTAAGGTCTTCTATCACTTATCCAAACAATTATATCTCAATACAATAACATATAGTAAAACCCCTATATATAGACCCTAGGTTTGATTATTACCCTCTAGTTTTCTCCTTCTTGGTTAGATCTCAATCTTGATGTGTTGGGTGATCTCCATTTTGGGAGATTTTTGTGCTCTATTGGTGCATGTACCCTGTTATTTGAGCTCTATCTTTTTGTTATTGGATAATCTAGGGGGATGTAATCATGTAACTCATACTAAGTTGATTTAAGTTATTCTAAGCACATAGAGGCATCTATGTTGTTTTTCATGATCTCGTAAAGGGGTGGGATCAGAGTTGGATGTCTTAGGATATCATAAAGTATTTACTTGTTGTATAAATCCAAGTTAGTTTTAATCCTTTCCTATAGATGTCTAGACCATTTATGGATATTTAAGGGGATTTATCTTTTGGATAAGCATTGATAATTGGTTTTAAATCCTTAATGACCCTTTGACAAAAATGGTATTCATGATGGATGGTTTCAAGTTGAGAATTATTTCTTTATTATTAAATTAATTTATCTTGTTTGTAATTTTTGTGAATTTATTTTTAACATATGAAGTCTAATTTTAATATAAGTACATTGATTCTTTATATCTAGTTATTAATGTATTAAATTTATGTTTTCCTTAGAAATGTGTTGTGTAATAGTTTAAAGAATCAACGTTTATTCAATGATAAATGCATTGAGAAATGTATTGATTCTTTCAATGTATTGAGAAATGTTTTATTGATTCCATCAATGTTTTGATTCTTTCCATGTTTTTATGTATTCTTGATTCCGTTAATGTGGTGTGTCTTGTTTGATTCATTCAATGTATTGAGAAATGTATTATCTCTTTCAATGTGTTTTTTTCCTTTTTCAACGTGATGATTCTTTATGTTTTGCTCAGAATCAACGTGATTTTATTATTTAGTTTTAACATGTGTTATTTTCCTTGTACGTTGATGATATATTTGATGATATCTTAAAATTTTCCATTTCACTGTTGCGTTGTTCTAGCTATAGGTTCTAGGGATGCAGAACCTACAGATTTTTTTAAATGCATAAGATACAGGTGGTTTAAACTGCCACTATATATTGGATTTTTTTTGCAGCATTTTAAACCACCATTATATTATGGTATTTTTTAAGGCAGTGTTTAAAACCTCTACTAAATATGAAAAAACAATTACACAGAAATGGATTTATCTCTATTAGTAGTGATTTTTTCAGTAAAAATTCTTGACTTTATCGTTGGTTAGAAGCTACCGCTAGATCCCATTTTTTAACCAAAAACTACAGCTAAAACATTGAAAGTTGGCACAAAATTCAACTTCTATGACACATTCCAAAAACCACCACTAAATGGAATAAATTTCCACATATTGATTGAAAACACAAATTTTAGATGTAGTTTTTTGAAACTAGCATAGAACCACATAGCAGTGGTTTAAACCGCTGCTAGATACTCAATTTTTTGTCGTGAGTGTGCCAAAATAATGTCACTTGAATTTTATGAAAAGGATCATTAAATGTGTTAAAGTTTCTTCACACCTTGGTTTATTTTATCCCAATCAAATATATTTTTATTTTAAAAGTTATTCTAATTCTAATTTTAGAGGATGAAAAATATATACAAAAATACTAGTGGGGTTTCACAATTTTTAGGTATAATCATAGTTTATATTAGTTTAATGAGATAATTATATATTTATCTAACCATATTTTAAGCTTAATATATAGTTGTTATATGTTTTTGTACTCAATATTTATGGATTAAGAAAAGTTTATTTGATTTTTATGTTTATTTTGATAAGATTATGATTTTATATGATAACTCATCTACTAATTTTATTTCTAATAACCCCTTATATCATTCAATAATAAAACCTATTAAGGTTAGATATCACTTTAATAGTGATCATGTTCGAGAAATTGAAATTTTTCTGGAATATGTCTATACTAATTATCAATTAGTAGAAAGTTTTACTAAACCTTTGGATTCAACTATATAATTGTTTAATAATTTGAATCATAAATAGCTTGTAGATAAATAAATTTTATTCTAGTTATTAATTTTATATTTCTAATCACTTTTTATCATTCTTCATAGATATTAGGGACTCATTTTGGAGGGAAACCCATTTTGGTGTGAGTTGTGTTATGCCTCATATGAAAATTGTATATGACTCATATAAAGACTATTTTTCTTGAAGATTTTATATGTGTCAAAAGACACAAATGAATTCTATGAAATGAATCAAATGAAAAAAAATCCATTTAATTGTATGTAAATGAAAATGAATCATATACAAGGTGAAATGACTCATACTATAAAATATTATACCTAAAGAAATACATAATTATAATTTTAATAGTAAGGAATGAATTTTCTTACATTCTGATGAACATTTAGTTTTATAGTTTAATAGATCAAGGAAAACTTCTTAAATTTAAAAACCTTATAATAAAATGTAAAAACATTCACTCAATGTCAATTTTTTTTCAAAAAAAATATGATTCTTGAATTTAAACTCATGTTTCGCTCAAAATATATTCTCTTCTTTTAAGAAGAATCTCCATAATTTAAAAATAGACCATGATATAGTTCCTAATCATATTTAATCCATGTTAAATTTAGTTTAAAAATGGGATGATAAAAATAGAGCTTAGTAAGTTATATAAAATAGAAAATAAACTCAATAGTCAATTTAAAAATTCATAAAAATCCATTAAAAAATCTATATTCATAATAAATGTTGAGCCCAAATAATCATTCACTTATCCATGAAATGATATTATTTTCCCACTTTTATCATAAAAAATATCTTAAGAAATCATAATCATCAAGGTTTCTTTAAAAAATGATCACTCGTGATAAAAATTTTTAAAAAATAATATTTTTGACACTAAAAGGTGGCATAAAATTTCCTTCAAACATAAGACCATTTCCTATCTTAAGAAATAAAAATACTTCCACAAAAAATAATATGAAATAACAGAAAAAATTTGAATTTTAATTACGATTTCATATTCATATCACTCTTACAGTTACTTTTAAAATAACTTCGAAAAATAGAATATCCTACAAAGTTAATTTCAATATATATTCCCTTGAGAAAAAATCATTAACTAATGCATTAGAGAGATATACAGAGATCACCCATTATCATTAAAAATTTTAAAAGACTAAAAAAATAAAAATAACATATAATATTGCATTTAAATCAAAAAAACTCATAAAATGTCATTTTGAACACATCTGTAGAATCACTTTTTGGCTTCATATAAAAATTAGGAGAATTAACTTTTTCAATTAAAAACTCTTAAAATTTAAATATTACCAAAATAATAGGATATTAATTAATATTTGAAACTATAAGAAACCTAATATAGTAATATTCTTATTAAATAACATTTATTGTTCCATGAAATTCCAATCATTTCATATACATTAATAAAATATTTTTTCCATTTGGTAAAAAGTGTCAAAAATTGACCAATATGGAAAACATTAAAAAGATTATTTATAAAATAAATTAATGCTTGTAAAAAATAAGATAAAATAACGTTTAACTATATTTATATAAAATTAATAATATTATTGAAATATTTAAAATAACATTGAATTGAAGGAAAAAAGACTTCAATGGAATACTTCAAAATAAGGTTTTAAAGAAATCTATTTCCTTAAGTCAAATTGAACTTTAGATGTTCTATAACTCCTAAATAATAAAATTAAATTAGTTTTATACTTGATAAAATTTCTCAAATTTATTACATTATCATTCTTCTTTTCTATTTCATGTATTTCTATGTTTTATTTAGTTACAAAATTGGTGAAGTTCCTGTTAGATGTTTTGAGGATGTTTGATTCATAATCCCAAAACAACTTCGGTAAGTTGATCATTGAAAAAGAGATAATTTATTCATAATCTTAAGAATACTAATCATAACATAAATTTATTTTTATACACTAAATAAAATTTTAGAATCATCTATGAAATTCAAAATTGAAAAATGATATATTTCATATCATGGAGTATGTAGTCTAAACATACACACAAGCAATGTTTCCACTTTTCTAATGGGTGGAAAAAAATAAAGTGGATAATATTTTTCTTTTGAAGAATAATAATTATGTTATAAATTACATTTTTATTCATTATTTCAATCTGTATAACTAGATATGTGAGGTGATAATTAAAAATGAATCGCCATCGCTCCGTGGAGATTGTAGTCCATACGTATGCATGAGTGGAATTATAAATTTCCAATTGATTTAAGGGTAAGAATGTATGTAAATACCACTCCCCAAGTAGAATAGAGTCATTTTTTACATTATTACATTAAAATAAGATATAATGAATCACATCTCAAATAACTAAATAGTTCAATATTCTAGGTAAGCTAGATAGATACTTGAATTTCACATATATTTGAAAATGTAAAATATAACAAAGTGTTTTCATTAATAACAACATATTTACACTTATAATATCTTCATATATCAATAAAAAACACTTTTTGGAATCCTATAGAAAATAAAAAAAGAAATTAGTGAGCTCAAATTCTTATTAATGGTATGTGTACAGTGGATGTAAAGCTATTTTCTTAAACATTACATAATCTTGAATTAAGTTAATAATTCGCATTGAGGACCTTTTCATGTTTTGAGATTTAGAGAATTATTTCATAACTTATACATAATATCATGAGTATTACATGTAGACACATACACTATGTATTTATTTTTTTCATAAAACAAAAACTCTTAAAAAAAGAAACATGATTAGTTCCATGTTTTACACAGTATTACTTTTCCATGATCCCATCCATGACCTTACTCATCATTATGTCCTGTGAAAAAACATTTCAAAACCAGGGATGACCATAAAAATATCATTAAGGGATACATAAAGATGTAAATATATTATTTTTTCAAAACAACATGTAAACCATGAATACTTTATCATAAACTAACACTTTTCACCTTAAAGAATTAGAAAAAACACTTCACAGAATATAATCTCATTACATGCCCTTTTTTAAACCAAAATATTATAATAAATCCCATAGAAAACAATGTATAGAATATTAAGGTAACTTATGACATAAACATACTTAAATGGAATAACCATGGGTTCAACTTCTATACTTATCAATAAATGAAATAGCCATACGGCTGACTTCCATACCCAATGCATTGGAGGTTATAACGTAACCACCCGTCCTTGGTTTATCACAGAACCACCCATCATTTGGCTTATCACGTAACCACCCATCAAATGTCTAAGTACCATTTAATAATAATAACACATAAAAAATCATTACGGAAAAATAACATTTACACACTGTAACCATAATAGATTATTTTTAGATATTGAAATATTCAACCTTTTTCCAAAACCATTAAAAACATTTATAAAAGATTCTTTTGAATTAAATTGTCTCATAACACGTTGAAAATTTTTAAATAATTTGACATTTTAAAATATTCATGTCCATATAAATAAATTTAAAGAAAAAAATTTCAAAACATGGACATTAAATAGAAGGTATTGGTAGAATAAATTTTTAAAACATTAAAAACGATGTTTTAGTTAAAGAGACATTTTCCACTTGAGAAACACATGAATAAAAAATAATTAAGGAATAACATTAATCAAAACTATAAATATAATTTAAATATATTAATACATGATATAATGAGTCAAACAGTTGTATATACACTTTATAAGTTAATAATGGTGCATAACATCAAGATACTCCTCAATGGAAGGAGATTGAGACGAAGTCACAAACCTTGTGTCAGACTTGACACGTTTGTTACTTAATTTCATGAATAATAAAAATAAGTTAATTTATACATTATTCATAATCTTTTTCAATTTTATTATTCCCTTTTATCACTTATTATCTTACTATAACAATTATTTAATTATTTGATTTCATAACAAACATTTTGTTCATGTTCGCAATTTGAGTCAAAAATGAACTTGTCATAATTATAAATTGTCCATGTGGTCAAAATTCTATTACCTACAGAATGATATTAATGATTTATATATCATATATATCATATATATCCACTATATTTTTATTTAAAATAGTCCATATCATTTGGATATAAGAAATGAAATTCACTATTCTTTGAGACGGTATGTCATACATACGGTTGAACGCTACTTTCATTTCTTTTTTCATATTAAAAGGAATGAAAAAAATGATACATAGGTATATTATAATTAATTTATAATATATATATATTATATATGTTATATAAGTTCATTAACTCCATCCTTTATATGTTCCATGTATATCATGAATGAGTCATATCACTTTGAGGGGGTGGTAGTCTGCACTTCCCTAAATTAAATTATCATATTTATACAACATGAAAAGCATAATGGAATATTCTAAATAATAATTACAGAATCATAGAGATAAAATAAATATCATATATAACATATATATTTATATTCCCATCATAATGGACACCATAAAAGGTGGTACGAGAATATTGAACAATCATCATTTCGTGAGGTAGTAGTTCGTCATCCTGAGAATCAGTATGTTGAATACCCATTAGACAAAGATCTGTGTAAGCATAGTTTGAATAATTCTCATTAAAAAACCTATTATATTGAGGATATTGGTTTTCATATGTAAAAAATGAATAGGAAGATCATAAGGAGTGGATAAAGAAAAATAATGGTAAGAAACTTGAGAGAATATGTTACCTCAAATCGGGTAACTTCTTTTGATTTGAGCCAAAGGGATCTCTTGAATTGACTTATTCCTATATAAAGACTTCTAGTAGGAATAGAGGGATTTTTGGAGATTATTTAGGCAGATTTTGGATGATCCAATGGGCTTTAGTGGTGTGAGTAATGGGTTAGAGGTGGTAGCCTTTTATAAGGGGGAGGAAGGTCTCTTTATGAATGTTTGGAAGAATTATTTTATTATAAAATAATTTCGGTTCCAAAAGGTCCAAAACACATTAAATTAAAATATAATATGACTATTGTTCAAAATAAAATCATCCAATATGAATTGGATATGATTTATATATTTTTTTAATCCTTTTCTTTTTTATTTACCCCTTTTTTACTCTTACCATTCAATTAAGCATTAATCACTTTGAGAATCAAAATAGTTACCAAAACATCAAAAATATCCAACTAAATAGTCAATAATAAAATTAAATACTTATAAAAACTATTTTTTCAAATTTTAGAATTTTTTGTATTTTATAATATTAAATAAAATATTTTATATTTTAAAATATGAATTATGTCAATTTTAACACTATTCATATGATGACTTTTTTGAAAAAAATTAGAACAACCTGATTGATTCGAAAAAACTTCATTAATACAAATTTAACAAGTATGTATCATCCATAAATTTCGTGGATGACATCAGAATAACCAAATTAAATTTTTTTACCATTTATAATATCATTTCTTTGAATCCTTTATTAATGAAGGAATATAATCATCACCACTATGTCATAATTAAATTTATTTTTATAATATTTATATTTTATAAATAAAATACAATGATTTAGGAAATATTTTTTTCTTTATAATGACTATTTATAGTAGAAAATATCACTTATATAACCCCATATAAAATAGTTTTACTAAAAGATATATGTTTATGTTACATATTCCATAACATTAAATTAATTTTTATAAAATGTCATTTTCACTTACTACTGGCTCTATGAGGTCCCAAAATTGACCCAAGGATGCACATGGTCGGAAATGTATCACCTAATAGGGTTAGAACATGTGTTATGCTAATTTAATATTATTATAATATTATTTGTTTACCCTTATTTTACAGATTTACCCTTTTACAATTGTAAATAAAATATTTACTGAAGTTACTATTCATAATGTCTAAAGATAAATGTTTTTTATTTTAAAATTTTGGACCTCCTGATTCAAAATATGGAATCCATTTTTCAAAATTCAAATCACAAAATTTTCAGAAATTTATTTAAAATTAATTCCCGTTGTCAAAACCAATAATCATGTTTTTAAGATGTAAAAACTACAAAAACATTGACATGCGTTTCTGTCTAATTTTATAATCAAATTACTTCCTATGACCAAAATTGGATTAAATGATAAAAATATATTCTAATTAGACTTTAAAACCAATTAATAATACAATGTAACTAAATAAATTAATTAGATTAAAAGACAGTTTTGAATTAAAACGCATTAGTTTTCACTATTCATTAAAAAATGAACAATACCAGAAAAATACCAAAATTTTACCCAAAGTAAATTTTGATGATCCTATTCTAAAGAATAAGTTTATTTTGTCAAATGGATAATATAAAAGTAAAAAATAATATTTAAAAAAAGTTCACTATCAAAAGGTGGTAAATTGACCTTTTAAAGAATATTAGAGTATTTTATGCTTAAAATCATATTAATTCTTATTTTAATCCATTAAACTTTATTGGAAAAATGTAAATACATTTTAAAAATGTGAAATTATAATTTATTTAGTTATTTTCATTCCATGAAATGCAGTCGTTATGTGTTAACAACTATTTAAAATAATATTATTATTATATTATTTTTTGGTATAAATCAAAGTTTTATGAAACATAAGATTCAAAGTTACTCGTTTTTGCTGGTTGAGTATGCTATCGAACAAAGTTTCCACTTTAACATGAAATTAATATCTTATTCATAAATTTTATTAGATATGAAAAGGTAATATTCTATAAATACATGGGTTGTTATAGTGGAAGAAATCATGAATAAATAAGAATAGTCAATATGGAAAGGTAAATAACTAAAACACGTGAAATTTAAACAATAACATGATCACAATATGGAAGGAATAAATTAAGCTAAAATAAATCCTTATAAATAATCACATGTGTATAAATATTTTCTAAAGATATTTTAACTAATTGAATAATCACATTGATATTAATAATTGATATGATAATTAGGTAATGCATTATTTAGGACCTCATAAACATACAATCAATACCATTCACAAGACAGTTTAACAATTTAGTTAAAGCCCCATTTAATTTTTCAAAATGATTTGTCTCATGAGACATATTGATCTGTCAAGGGTTTATTTAATTCCAGGCCCCACCCACCACATAAAAAGTACAATTCATTCCTCATATGAAAGGTGTGAAATATAATCAATGAAAATATTCTTATTTAAAAACTAATATTTCAAAATTTTAATAATTACCCCAATCAATAAATATAATCATAAACTATCCAAATTAATATGGTTAATGGTAAAAAAATTGTACATCTTCATCCAAACTAATAATAAACCATCTGGATAAATAATAAGGATTGTATCAATACAACATATCCCTAGTGGATCATATGTATAATAAAGGCTTAATTTTTTTGATGAATAAAAATTCAATATATTGATACTTTAAAACATTATTAAACAGAATAACCATTTCACTTGGAAAATTACCTTTTAAAAACAATGAGTTCAAAAAAAATGAAAATAATTCTCTTGGAAAATATCATTTGAATGTTATAAAGTAATCATTAAGACAAAAAAAAATTCATGATGGTGAAAAATTATATTCATGTTATACTTGTTAAAATAAATATTCCATTCACATTTTCGATAAAATCCAAATGGGAATTTCTTGGGAAACAACTTCAAGAATCCATTAAAATTTTATAAAAATCATAAATGGGTAATATTTTATTTAAAAATCAATTCGATAATGTTAAAAAAATTAAAACATTTATATTAAACTTGGTTTTATGATGAAATGTATTCTCAATCAAAGATATAAATGAAGTCATATTTTATTAAAAATATTTTCTCAATCATTTTTAGTACCAAAGAGGGAAATATGGTACTATTTCAGGAAAAAATCATTAAAAATGGAGGTGATAAAATTAAAGTGTTTTATTAAATATTTATCTGAAAAACTTTCTCAATATAAATTTAAGTATAAACAATCCAAATTAAAATGAGAATGAAACATAAATCACTTATAACTTTGGTAACTTTATAATTGGGAGAAAAATTAAATAAATAACATCAAATGGAACATTAAATACCATAAATATAAATATATTCATTAAATAACATAACAAATGTGGTATTATATGCACCACAAAAATGAATAAGTGGTGAATATTGCGTATGTCTCAAAGAAGTTAAAGTGAGATGATAAACTCTTACCTTAAGTTCAACTTCCTTCTTATCTATCTGAACCTCAATTATAAAAAATATAGGTATATTATAAACTTATTATATAACCATAATAATATATATATAATAACATATATTATTTACTTATAATCTTTTATCACTTTTTTAATAACAATTATTTGTCAAAATCGTTGTTTCGGGTGATAATTGCTTCATTTTTCGTGAATGTTTTGGTATGGTAATTTTGGTCGATTTGCATTGATTATTTTTAAATAATCTCCATAAAATTAACCATGGTTTAAATATAGTATAAATTCCTTATTTATTTATATATATAAATCTATAAAAGTTATAGATATAAAATGGATTACACTATTTATGGAAAAATTAGGTCTTACGTACATAAGAATGTTATTTTCATTTTTCTCAATGGATGGAATAAAAGAAAAGACTTAATTCACCTTTAATGAATTATTATTATGTTTTATGTAAAATTTATATTAACAAAATTCCTCATTATTATCATTTATGA
Source organism: Viscum album (assembly GCA_963277665.1). Taxonomy (NCBI): domain Eukaryota; kingdom Viridiplantae; phylum Streptophyta; class Magnoliopsida; order Santalales; family Viscaceae; genus Viscum; species Viscum album. The sequence continues at coordinate 729,866,097 of OY728159.1, forward strand.
AAAAATAAAATTAAAAATATTTCACATCGTTGTATGGAGTTCGTATTCCATAAGTACGCATAAGTGATGTTAATGTTTTCTAACAGATAAGAAGGTAAGAAGTTATATGTGATATTAAATTTTTATAATTATTTTTAGACCATAAATATTACATATATTCATTAAATTTATCCTTAATACCTTCCATGTAAATCATAAGTGAAAATTGAATCACATCACTTTGGGAGGTGGTTGTGCACCATACACACGAGCGACATTATCGTATCCACCAAGAAATGGTAAGTAAGAAGGTATATGTGATATAATAATTCTAAAATTATAATAATTTCATAAATATCATATAATTATTTGAAATATATCATTATAAATATCCTTGAAATTTTGTGCTGGAAAATGAATTACATTAATTTGTGAGGCGGTAGTATTCTGTACACACAAACGATGGTTTGGTTTCCCATTTGATGGAAGTGGAGATTAATCTTTGTTATTATATTAACATAATTACATATCAGTGTATAGGGGTAATGTTTTATTATATTATCATATTGAAATATTATTTTATGGAGGTAGAGTAATAAATAAAACAAATATTCAAGTTTAATAATTTTACCTCTTCTTTAGAGAGCCACATTAGGATTACAACTAAAGAATTCTTAGGATAGATTAATAATATAAATAATGACACTAGTATGTGGGGATAGTATAAATGAATTTATTTGGGAATTTATTTTCCAATATAATTTTTTTTAAATTGTGAAGAGGGGAGGAGAGTGGTGTCCTTTTATAAGTGGTGGAGGGGACACACATGTAATTTTTTAAAAGATAAAGTAATACCCACGTTTTTCTCATGATAAAAGCCACCAAAATGGGTAATAATATAACCATAAATGTTATAAGGTATAAATATTTCCATTAAAAAAATTTAAAAGTTCTGTGTCATTTTTAATCCTCATATTTTTAGTTTATCCCCCCAGTAAACACATTTTTACCATAACCATGATAATTAATTTTTAATATTTTCAATATTCATTATTGTAAAAATTTGAGTTTTCCATAATAGATAATATAAATTAATAATATTCCAAATATTTAATAAATTTTTCCAAATTTATATCATATATTTTATAAAATTCAATTTAAAATTAAACTTATTGACACATCGAAAAAAATTGATTTACAAAGAAAAACATTCAAAAGTTTAAAATGTTTTAATATAAGGAACAAATATGAAATATATTTCCAGAACCAAAATTAGTTAAATATAAAAATAATTTTACTAATTTTACTTTAAAACAAATTTAAAATATAATTTAACTTTTTAGATAATTTAAACGAAAAGGCGGTTTTCATTAAAAATCATTATTTTTCACTATTAATCCATAAATATTATTCATTTCAGAAAATTCTCAAAAATTAACCAAAAGATAATTTTTTAATTTATAATTAAAATTTTATTTTTTTAAATAAATTTTATAAAATTGGTATAAATTAATTTAAAAATATGTTCACAGAGATTGAAAAAACTGTATTTTAGAAAAATATAGTTTTTTCAAAAAAAATATTTTTATTTTGAATGATTTTTTTTATAATCAATTGATATCCATTGTTTTTATTTTAAATATTTTTATACCATTTAATTTTCATAATTTAGTTTTTAATATTAACGACCATCGATTAAACACCTAGGTCATAATGATATACTTTATAATGGTTTATTTACACTCTGTTTTCCATGTTCCACAAGCTATTAAAAAGATTGAATTTATTATAAAATTAATATATCATAAGTTCTTTGGGTGTTAAATTTTCATATAATATTGGTTTTTCATGTCATATATGTTATCAAACATGATGTACCTATTTTAAAATCTCCAGTTGTTTCATTCTTCCCCCTTAAATAAATTGTATCCTCATAATTTTATCTTGATCTCAGATCAATGGTTTGACATTTGAAAATTCCTGTGTTAGAAATCCAAATCATAAAAAAGGTTAAAAAAATCCTCTTGATAATAGATAAAGGGTATTAAAATGTTTAGTTTTAATAACACATAACTAGTTTTCCATGTAGGAGAACATTAGTGGGATGTGACGATATGGACATAGAAGAAAATAGGGAATAATTATAGAGTGTGATAGTGATCATTAATCACAAGAAATTGAATGATCAATGGAAAGTTAAGGACCTCAAAACCATAAATATATGTTGATTTAAAAGTCCATTGGATTCATCAGATGTGAAGGTAATATGATAAATCTTTTGTTTTTATATCTCTTTCGTAAAATTGTTGCATTTTTTACTATCTAAGAATATAAGGAAATATACTTAATTAATATTTTTTTATTTCATAGGCACAATTTCATATTTTGGTTGTGATTCGATAAAAATATAATTCATTTATTACTCTATGAAATGAATATCCTAGATGAATTTTTTATTCCTAAAGCATAAAAATTAACTCTTGATGTATCATAATATCCATAGACAAGTCATTTGTCCTATCTATAGATTTTTTTCAAAACCAAAATGGTTAGCATGAGTAATCCAATAACACCCAAGGTTAAAATTAATCCATTCCCAAAATATTGAACCTTATGGCATCTCCAAGATATTTTTAACCAAATTTATAGCCAAAAAATTTATAAGGAAGGCTTCTAAATTTCCAAAAATCAATATTATATTCACTAGAAAATATAAAGTGTCACTTAATATCACATTGATAATATGAGAATAACATGATCACCATAAAAACATTATGAAAACAAGCATGATTCCCAAAAAATAAATCTCAAATTTTCTAATATATACCATAAATATAATAATGTTGTAAACTCCATATATGATAACATAAACTAATTCTTCAATATGTCAATAATGAGATCTAATATCATTAATAATATTCAATTTACATTAACCATAAAAATATCCATCCAAAATAAACCCTATTATCTCAATGTCATGAACATATTAACATTTATCCTCTCTTAATCATGTGTTTTCCAAATAGATAAAATTCCCACTGAATAAATTTTATTGGTCATTGATACCATTCAACATATGTTCTAAAATCCTTAAATAAAAATTACTATAGTACAATCCTTATACATTGAATAATTCTTATAAAAAATACAATTGGTAAAAAAATTCTATTATATAATTATTTAATCTTGGTACACAAACAATTTAAACATTCTACTTTGGTTATTTTAATATCATAGTAATGAACTTTATCCATTAGATTCCTTTGAGAAATTTTCACTTGATTCTTAGGGAATTCATTGGTTTAGTGACCTATCTCCATACATATTGTGTTATTAAAATTATAGTATTATTTATTACCCTTTTAATTAATATCTTGGTGTAATTTCTCTCCAAACATTTAATAAACTCACATTCCCTTCAAATAAGTACCAGAGTGTTTCTTTCTATATTTATCATATGTGGGAAAATCATTATTTCTCTTGTTACTTTTATATACATTTTTCTATACCCTCCTCTTCTTCTATTACTTCACTTAGAAGCCATTACACTTAAATAATTCATTCTTTATATTTTTAACCCATGATATTATGTCCTCATATGATAGGAATGTTTGGGATATTAGTTCCCTTAAAATGGAAGTCTTAATCTCATAAAATAAATGATAATCCTTACTATTTGGATTATATGCATTGATATGGTTCCCATTCCTTCTTTTATATTTCTTTTCCAAACAATAGAATATGATATATTAAAATAAAATATTATCTATAATGATATCACAAAACTAGTGAAACAATTAACATAAATTGAAAATTTTATGTATAACTTATCTAATAATCATAATCTTGGTTTCTTTGGGAAAGTTTCTAAATCATAAAAATATTTTCAAATCCTTCTTAATGGTTTGTAAATAAAAAGTGAATTATCCTATGAATATCCCCCAATTATGAAAAAACCGGTGCGTAGTAACACCCATTGTCATGTACCAGGAAACACTCGAGTCAAGCTCGATGTACATTTTTTTAATTTATAACCCCTATTAACATATATTCTATAACCACATCCACTTATAGTATCCAAATAGAGATTTCTTTCTAGGAAAACCCACATGATATTTTCCTTACCAAAACTTTAGGATGTCTTTATAGGATTATTCTAAAATTATATCATAAGGCTATCTTCCATAATCAATGATTTCATAAATCTCCTTCCCAATTTTTCTACTAATCCCCCCACTAATAATAACTATAAAGACCTTAACCATAGTATCCTGAATTCATTGTTTACTTTATTATATTGGTATATGATATAAATAATCGAATACTAAAGGAATAAATACTTTTGTAGTCTTGGTAAACTATAAAAATGCTTGAATTTCACATATATTTGAAAAAATAAAATACAAAAAAGTTTTTTATTTGAGATCATAATATTTCGCCTTAGAATATCCCAGCATATAATTTACATAACTATCCTGTAGGAAAAAAATAAAACTTGTGAAAGGGGTGATCTTAGATGCTCAGTGAGGGGATGTGTATAGTGGAAGCTATCAGGAATAAATAAGAATAATCAATATGGAAATTTAAATTACTGATACACATTCCATTTCAATAATATCTTGGGAATAATTTGGCAATAATAAATTATAATAAAATAAAGCCATAAAAAATCACATCATAATGAAACTAATCCATGGATATTATAACTAATTGAATAATCAAATGGAAGTAAATAATTAATATCATAAAGTGGGAATGCATAATTTCTGACAATATAAACAAAATTTTGTGTCCTTTAAAATATAGTTAAAAACAATTGGTAAAAAACCTTTTAATTTGGAAAACTATTTTGTCTCATGAGACCTAAAAAACATTCAAGGGGATATATAATTATAGATCCCACATATAACATAATAATATAATTTATTCCTCATATAATAGGGGTGAAAAATAATCAACATAAATATTTGTATTTAAAAACAAACATTTGAAATTTTAATAATGACCATAATCAATCAACATAATCATCAACCATTCAGAGTAATACGGTGAATGGTATTAAAATGGTACATCCCCTGTAAAAATGATCATAAACCATCTTGAGAAATAATAGGATGGTATCAATAAAATATATGCCCAATGGATCATAGGTATAATAAATTGTTGATATCATTTATGAATATAAATACCCTAAAGTGGTCCTTTGAAATATTATTTAGGAAAATAATATTTGCGCTATGAAAATCACCCTTTTAAAAATAAAACCTCAACAAAATTGAAAATAATTTTATTTTAGAATATATTTATTTTAATATAAACTTTGAAACTTATAAATTATGATTTAAAAATTATGTTGTCATGATAGTGGGAAATTTCATTCATGTCATGCTCATTAAAACAATGACTCCTTTCACATTTTTTATAAAATCAAAAGTGTCATTATTTGGAAAATGAAATGAAGATTACTATTATAAAAAAAACATGGTTAAAAATAAATTTAATAAATAATTTTTATAATTTTAATAACTTTTTTTAAATATTTTTGGAAAATATAGTTTTGGAAGAAAATGGGTTTTTGACTAAAGAGAGAAATAAAGTCATGATTATTAAACAAATTTCACAATCATATTAAGAACCTAAAGCAGAATATGATACTATTACTTAAAAACTTTATAAATAAAAATTTTATAATAACATTAAAGGGTTTTATTATATAATGAACAAATAATTTCCTTTAATGGAAATTCATGTATAAACAATCTCGATTAAAATGATATTGAAACATAAATATCTTAACACTTTTGTAACTTTTAAATTATAATCCCCATGAAATAAATAAAATAAAATAAAACTTTAAATACCATTAAGATAGATATATTCATGATATAACATATCAATTAGGTTATTATATACACCACAAAAGGGAATAAGTGGTGAATATGGTGCATGTCTCACGGAAGTAATAGTGAGATGAGAAACCATAAACTTAGGTTTGAATTCATTATTATGTGTAAGAACCTCGTATATTATAAATATAGGTTTATTAAACATATATTATTAACCATAATAATATATATCATACCAAATATTATTTACTTATAGTATTTTATCACTTGTTTAATAAAAATTATTTTTTCAAAACACTCTTTCAGGTGATAATTACTTCATTTTTCATGTATGTTTTGATTCAATAATGTCATCATTGATCATTTTTATGTTATCTCCATAATTTTAAAAATAATATAAATATAATATATATTCATTTTATATGTATTCATAGTAATATATAAGTTTGGATATTGAAAATGGATTACACTATTCATGGGGACGGTATGTCGTACGTATGTATGAACTTTGTTTCCATTTTTTATAATGGATGGAATGAATGTAAATTAAATATTAATAAAAATTATAAAGTATTTAATTTTATATATATATATATTATATCATTAAATTCTTCCTTATTTCCATCCATGTAAAAAAATGAAAAAAAAAATCATATTGTTATGTGGCGGTGGTTGTCCACACGTACGCATAAGTGGCGTTATTGTTTTCCAATGGATTGGAAGGTAATAATTTATATGTGATATTATGTTTACATATGTATTTTTAGGTAAAAATTATATCATATATTCATAATTTAATACTTACTAACTTCCATTTAACAGAAAAGTGATAAATGAATCACATCGCTTCGTGAGGTGATAGTTCTCTATACATATGAGGGACATTATCGTATCCCTCAACAGAATGGTAAGTAAGAATGAATATTTGATATAATATTTCCAAAATAATAATAATTTCAGAAATATCATATAAATATATTAAATACATAATTATATCCATCCATTAAAAGTGGTGATTGAAAATGAATTGCATCGGTTTGCGAAGTGGTAGTCTGTCATACATAAGATTGATGGTTTTGTTTCCTATTTGATGGAAGTGGATATGGATCAAGGATATAACATTAAAATAATAATATATAAGTATATAGGGGATAATATTTTTGTTATATTATAATATTTTAATATAATTTTAAGGATATTGAAGAAGAAATAAAATAAATATGCATGTTTAATAATTTTACCTCTTCTTTGGTGGGTTACTTTAGGTTTATACCTAAATCCTTTTAAGGAGGGATTCATAATCAAACTAATGACTCTATAATATGGGTAGGTAATTAAGAAATATGTTTTTAGGTATGGTATAATCCAAATGGTTTTGGAAGTGTGAATAATGGAGGATAGGGGATGGCCTTTTATAAGTGAGGGAGAGGACACACATATATTTTTTGAAAAGATAATGTTATAGACATGTTTTTTTATATAAAAATACTCCAAAATGGGTTATTATTGAACCCTATAGGTTATAATATCTAAATATTTCTATAAAATGGGTTTTGGGAAATTTTTATGTTGTTTTTAGCCCTTATCATTTTAGATTAACCCCCAGGTAAACCCATTTTTACCTTAATAGTGGTAATTAATTTTTACACTTTTCATTATTCATTAGAGTAAAAATTATTCTGAACAAATTAAATAATATAAATTATTCCTATTCCAAATATGGAATATATTTTTCAAAATTCAATTTACATATGTGGTATAATTCATTTTAAAATTAAACTCATAGATGTATCAAAAAAATTGTTTTCCCAAATAATAAATTATAAATGTTTAAAATATTTTAATATCATAATTCATTGTGAAATTGATTCTAATGACATATATTAGTTAATTTATAATATAATTGAAATTATTTTTATTTAAACACAATATAAAATATAATTTAACCAGGTAAATAATTTAAATAAAAAGGAATTTTTCATTAAAAATCATTATTTTTCTCTATTCATCTAAAAAAATAATCTTTAAAAAAAATTATAAACTATTAACCTAGAGATAATTTTTAGGTGTTCGATTCCAAAATGTAGTTTATTTTTTAAAATAAATATTATAAATGTAGTAAAAATTACTTTTAAAGTATGTGTGTAATGTGTGATGAAAATGGATTTTAGAAAAATAATGTTTTTCAGAAAATAGTTCTTTTTATTGAAAATTATTTTTATTTTCATTTATAATAAATTGATATACAATGTGTTTATTTTATATATTTTTGAACCATATAATTTTCATAATTTAGTATTCATTGTTCATAATATCTAATTTAATGGATAAGTAATGATGGTATATAATATTACAGTTCATTTTAACTTGTGTTTATGTGTTCTGCAAGTTAGTGAAGATATTGAATTTATTTTAAAATAAATATATTGTAACATCTTAGAGTCTTATATTATCTTCTAATCTTGTTGTTGCATGTCATATATGTTATTGAACATGATTTCCCTCTTTTAAAATGTTAGGGATTTATAAGTAAATTAATATATAATCTATTATGTTTTAAATATAATATAATTCTCATTGATCTTTTATTTTAACCATCCATATGAAATGGTAATGAAAAATGATACACATGACTTCATGAAGTTTGTAGTCGCACGTACGCACAAGTGATGTTTTAATTTCCCCTTGGATGGAAAATGGGATGAAAAGGGTTGTAAAATAAACCAAATAAAATATAATTATATTTTAGATACGGATTTTATCTTATCACCATGGTTATATAAGACATAAAAGATGTCAAAGAATAAATAAATATAAAAACACTAGGATAAGAGTTGTACCTCTTCTTTGGAAAATCTCTTTTAGATTAAACTATAAGCATTATTTAATTAGTCCATATGTGATACAAGGTCCTCTAGAAAGTAGTGTGGGATATAGAGAATGTATTTTGGTAGGTATTAGTTGAGATAAATGGCTCATTTAGTTTTAGTAATAGGTGATGTTCCCTTTTATAAGTCAGGGGAGTGGAACACATGTAGTTTTTCAATGTTTTAAAATAAAATATAAGTATTCTTCAAGGAAAAGTAGAAAATAATAAATCTCATTTTGAATCAAATTTAATATGTGTCTAAATAGATCATCCAACTAGATATGAGATTAAATTTTGTGACCTTATCATAAATTTTTATCCCAAATGAACTTTTTTTACCTTCTACCTTAGTGATAAAAAATTATAATGATTGTTATTATTTCTGAATAAAACTAAAATTGAACTCATTACTAAACTTTATACTCATTATTATAAATATTAAAGAAAATTTTCATGATTCAATTTATGGAATTCATGGAAATTAATTTTACAATAAGTATGAAAAATGCATTGAAAAACATTTTTTTGGAAAATGCTTTTTTATACCTAAAAATGAATTTATACGAAAATAATTTATCTTGTTGATTAACATGGAATAAATAAGATCTTTTTAATGAAATATAAATAATAATAATTTTAAACCATTACAAAAAATGGTACTTTTAAAATACATGAAAATAAATGAAAATTGTTATAAAAACTGTATTTTTCACTATTCACTCAAAAAAATATTTTTAGAATAAATATCCAAAATTCACGATAAACTATAATTGGAATGATTATATTAAAAATTAAGTCCATTTTATAAAATTAAATTTCAAAAACTAATAAATTTAACTTTTAAATAAAAATATATATGACATGTCAAACACTTTATCTAGAATAAAATTCATTCTTTTTCAATTTGAAATTCATATAAAATTATAATAATGAATGTGAATACATAAAATATAATAAAAAATATTAATAATACCTATAATTTATTTATTATTGAAATACATATGTTTTCAAATTCTTCTCTACTTAAATAAATTATATCCTAGGAATTTTATTCATTATATAAAATGGTAGGGATATTTTCCCCCATATCATTTTTTGGTTCCCATGTTGTTTCTTAAATCATGTGTTTATTCCAAAAAAATCAAAAAGTTTATCTAACTTATTCCATAACACCTAAACACTATGATCAAGAATCTACACTATCTTTTTATAATAAGAAATATTTTCTTCCAACTGTACCACATAAGTACTCCATCCATGAGATCCATCAGGTACGCATTTCATTAATAGAGAAACATGAAAAGCATCATATACCTGAGATAAAATTGAAGGAAAATATACTCAGTAAGTAAATTAACCCACATTTTTTTAGAAATTTATAAGGTCTAATATATCGTGGAATTAATTTTTCCTTCATACCAAAATTCATAACACTTTTCCAATGACATACTTTAAGAAAAACAAGATCTCCAACCTAAAATAAGAGATCTTTCTTCCAGTTATCCTCATAACTTTCTTACTGACTCTTAATTTCCCTCACATAGTGTTAGATCATATTTCCCTTTTCAATCATCACATATAACAATTCTTGTCCCAAAAAAATTATTTCACTAACTCTGTCCCAATATGAAAGAGTCTAATACCTCTTTTCATATAATTCCTCAAATGGTGTCATCTATATATTGGAATGAACATTTATGATATAAAAAAATAAACAAAATAAATATATTGATCCTAACCTACAACATAATCCAATAGGAAAGTCCAATGAATATCCTCTAAATTATGAAAATTTTAATATTATTATCCATCATATTGAGGATTAAAATATGTAGTGAAATTTAATTCAATACCCAACAACTTTGGAAGTACCTTATTGAAAGTTGATGCAAATATAGGATTATTAGAAGATAAAATAACAAGATTAACTCTATATAACTTGACTATATCCTTATATGAAAGTTTTGAGAGATTATCTAAAGACATAATATCTTAAATAGTAAGAAAATATGATTATTTATTCCATAAATCAACAATAATCCAAATCAAATTTTTACCTTGAGGTTTCTTTGGTAATCCCACCATGAAATCCATATATTTATTCTCAACATTCCAGTTAGAAACTAGAAAAGTATGAAGCATTCCCTTCGGTAGTTTTCATTCATCTTTAACCTACTATAATGCCAAACATTTAATGGTAAAATTAGGAATTTAATTTTTTATTCCTTCCCACGTGTATCATTCTTGAAGGTATCTATATAACTTACCATGATAAATAGAAAATTGATAGTTTTGAGTTTCATTAAATAATTTATTTTTCAACTAAATATAACTTGAAACACATATCCTAATTCCAAGTTTAATAATACATTCTTTTTCAATATTAAATCCAAATAATTTACCTTTGTTAACCAATTTCACATTTCTTTTCAAGCCATGATCTTCCTTTATATCTTTATTATTTCTTTCTAAAATGGATAATAGCATTCGTACCTTAGTCAAAAGAGACGGTATTTATACATGAAAAATTTGCACTATAAAATCCATAAAATTATTATCTATAGTATCATTCTCTAAGGACAACATAGTTAATGATACATTATTATTTTTCTTTCAGGAAACATCTTCATTGTTTTCTTTAGATGGATGATAGAGAACTTTTCCATCATAATCCTTTATCAATTCCAATCATATTCTTATCCTCATGTTCAATTATTTTTAAGTGAATATATACTAAAACCTTTTATGGTATGTCTATATTTCACATTTATCCCGATATAAATTATGTCTCTATATTTTTAATATAAAAATTACTAATTCTAGCTAATTGTTGGGCACCAAATAATTATATTCATAATATTTCAATTGGAATGATTCATATTTAATTACTTGATCATTTTTTATTAAAATAAACCAAATCAGTTCAATGAAAATTCACAATAAAAAAATAATATATTTATCCATGGAAAGGAAAACACTGGAACATTAAACAATCATATTTTCAATTCCTTGAAACATTCATCTTGTTATTTTTTCCATATGAATTTCATACCTTTTCGAGTTGTCTTAGTTAGTAGGCTGGATAACAGGGAAATGTTTTCCAAAACATCATCAATAAAAACATTCCAATACAAAAAAAAAATATGAATCTCATTGACATTTTTAGGTCTTTTACACTCTGCCACCACTTTTTTTAGTCAGATCAACAGTTATTATATATTATGAAATAATATTCCGAATGAATGGAATATGTTGTAAAAAAAATTCAATTCATTAATTTTACATTTAAATTATTTTCATTTAAGTTATGTAGAAAAATCATTATCTGTTTTTTATGATCCACTTAACTTTTACAATATACCATATTTTCATCAAAAAAAACACCCATAAATATATTGAAAAATTCATGGAAAACTCTATTCATAATATCCCTTAATACAATAGTTGAATTAGTCAGACTAAAATGCATAACCAAAAACTCATAATTTTCAGACATAGAACAAAATGTTATATTTGTAATGTTTTCCTCCTTCACATTCAACTGATGATATTCATTCATGAGATCAATCTAATAAAAATATTTTTCTCCCTGAAGATGATTAAACATGTCATTTATATGAGGTAATGGGTATTTGTTCATAATAGTAATGTTATTGAGATCGCTAAAATAAATACAAAACCTCATAAAACCATCCTTATTTTTAACAAAAAAAATACATTTTTGGTAATGTTCTCATCTTGGTTCTCATTTATGTGATTATAAAAGATCACCACAAGACCAAAAACGAACCTCCTGATATTCCATAGGATGTCGACTAGCAGTGGGTGTCTGAAGAATGTAGTGGGTATACTATAACCTAGGTTACATAATAAAAATCATAGTAAACCATAATAAACAAATCAATAAAATAAAATATATTAGAGAAATAGGAAATTTTCAAAAATAACCCAATATCCTTAATCCATGAAATTTCATGAAAAATGTAATGCTAATTTCATACAAGAAACCAAATGAATGGAAGAATGAAAATAAATAATCCAAAAACTTGTCTTAATCTAATGCTCAGTCCCATGTCCAATCATTTAACATGATAAGTTAGGTCATCCAGTCAAGTAGAGTCTCCTTTCCCTCGTCCAATATTGCATCCATGAAGTATTCCTCGGGACCAAATGGTGGCAGAAATAGGGTGTGAGTCAAACTCAATAGAAAATCACTAATATTGTCAAAACAAATCCGGTCTGACCAATAGTACATACAAACAATATGATAAAAATGAATTAAATATAAATTAAATTCAAAATATCTAAAAAACCCACTGATGTGGGAACTCCAAATTGACACCCAGGGCTAGCCATACCTACTATGAAACAATGTCAAATGTTTCTACTCATACCTATAAATGTGTCTAGTGCCTATATCCATAAGTTTCATATATAATAGAATAATTTATAACCCAAGGATAATACTAAGTTCATCTTCTAATTAATACTCAACTCATAATATACCTTATATATATTCCCATGTGAGGGGTTAATTACATATTTATTTCATAACATACCCAAGGTGGATTCAAATTCCTCAGGCTAATCACACATTTAGTTCATAAATAAAAAACATCTAAAGCCTGAAAAATATCCAAAGCCTCCAAATATGTTAACTATGTTCCATTTATATTAGTTTGTTAAAATTCCAATTATATTTCGAATTATTCAATATCATGACATTATATCAATTTCCAATTACAGTAAATTATGCTAGGATTCATTGTTCAAATTACATGCCAAGTGATCATGTCAAAATTCTAATTCCTAAGTTAAGTCATTTCCATAAACAAATTCTTAATTCCTTGCATAAAAATATTACATTAGGCTTCACAAACGGTTTCATAGATAATTGTTTTATATATTCTAGATTTTAATCTGGGATCAAAGGTAGAAACAGATCTCGATAGCTATAATTCCAAGGTTTTATTCACAAACAGACCCAACGGAGTCCATGAAAGGTACAAATTATGGGATCTAAGCAATAAAAGGAATTAAAAATTAAAAAATTTCACATGAATGGTGTGCCAACATGATTCAAATGTATCACATACTAAAAACCAAAACTAGACCATATAGAGATTCTTTAGACCTTTTAACTCAATATCAAAGAAGAAGAATTCCAAGGATTAAGTTTAAAATCAATTTGAAACACTATGAATACCTACAGAAAATGATAGATCTACTGCATCTATAAGGGAAGAATAATAATCATTAAGAAAGGGGAAGGAATCATTAATACTAAGAAAAAACAAACTAAAGCTAGATGTTTGAATCATACAATGGATCAAGGGATCAAAATCTGGTGTTGGAGAAGTAGAGGAAGACCCGGATAACCATTCATTTTTGTAAATACCAATTTAGGGTTGAATGGTGAAAATTGGAGAACATTAAAAATGATAGAGGAGAAATTATGAGGTTTCCACCCCAAAACAAACTCAAGAGACCCCATCAATTAGTCACTGAAATCTCATGGGTTGTCTAGTAATACAGCACCAGTTATATGTGGAATTCCTATAGCCTTACTAGGCTACTGACCAATCCACAGGCTTGTTTGCGGCACTAAAGAAACTCCACTACTACATTCCATTGTTAGTCATACAAAATTCCACCTCTTTTATCCACAAAGAACATCTAAAACAACTTTTAAAATTGGAATAGTCCTTGATCTTAAAGTTTAAAGAGGTTCAATTTAAAAATAAAATATTGAAGTACATGGATAATGTAAGGGGTATTATAATCAACCCTCTATATAATAGATCATGCCTAAGATATACACTCATGAATCACTGATAGCTATCATTGAAAAACATAGACCACTATGCCCGCATATTTGACACCCTCTCCTAGGTATCCTACTAAGATGGCTCATGATTCCACTACACACACACTAGGGTAATGGCATTTCCTCAAATAATATTCTCATTATAATTTATTAGGTTGATTGGATTCTCCTTAAAGGATGCATTGGCATCAAACTTACCATCTTAAAATCAATAATTTGAGAAGTATTAGCAAGATATCTCTGATGATGCGACAAATGAAACACATTTTTCATGGCATTATAGTTTTTTCAGAGATTCAATCGGTATGACAAAAGACCAATTATCCCTACTATTTCAAATTTTCATGTAAACCTGGGTGCTAAATTCCCCAACATCTGGATAAAACTTTTCCCTAGCCTAGGTGACACCCATAGAAAGTCCTTGTAACGAACCATGAATTACAAAGGTCATATATGATGGTCAATATAATATTTATACCTAATATGAGTAGTTTCCAACCACCTCATAATCAATTAAACATGCTCAGATGTCTCATGCATGAGACTAGGTCTAATGAGTATTGACTCATGTGCCTCTGACTAAAACAGATGTGAACAACACGGTATTCCATATAAAGCCTTGAAAGGATCCATTTGGATTGATTCCTAGAAGTTATTATTATAGAAAAACTCTATGAGATCCAAATACTAATCCAAAGAACTATAGGAGTCCAAAAAACATTCTCACAACATGTCCTCTTAAATATGTATTGTCTGTTCAGATTTCCAAGTAGTCTCATAAAAATAGATTATTCTCAAAATAACATGTAAACCTAATGATTTCTGAAGACCCATCCATAAGTGCGGTGTAAAATAGTTATCTTATTATAATATTATGATCCATGAAATTGCATGAAACTGAACTATATCCCACACATAGAGGTTACCCAAGTCCTCAATGGTGAAGGTATCTCTAATAGGCAAGAAATAGAATAACTTTGTCACTGGATCCATGAACACCCAAAATGTATCATACTTCTGGGGTGTCTATGGTAAACTTATCAGGAAATGCATGGTGATATTATCCCATATACATTATAGACTGGGTAAAAGTTGTAATAACCCCTCAATCCATTAATGCTCGACCTTCACTAGATGATATGTGTAGCAAAAGACCATGAACCCAGTCATATTTCACTTCATCCATGGCCACTAATAATATCTATGAAGGTCACGATGAATATTGGTAAAACTAGGATGTGACACCCATTATGAAGATTGGGATTCCCATATAAACTCCTCATACATGGTCATAGGAACCCATATATGACAATAGAAATAAGGACTGTCATAATTATCCATATCCTAGTAAACTAGTGGTTCCCCATCATATATGTTATCCCTTATGAAAAAAAAATCCAAATCAAATAATTGTCTTCTCTTGATTTGATTTAGAGGTGATGGAATAATAGAGATTGATTTCAGGGTTTCTATCCTCTAACATTCCCAAACATCTTCATTAATATACACAAAAATCTTTATCAGTCACCACTAATCATAATATTCCCACATTGCCTAAATTTTTCCGATGCATATTCTTTTAAAAAACCATATATTTTCCTTATCATCATTTTAATTTCATTTCAAGGATAACTAAGAATTTATCATCTCCCCATCACTCAAAAACTTATCACCCCACATCAACCATCACCACAATACATCCCAAGACCAACAACCATCACTTTGATTCCTAACATATTACACACCCAATAAAGTCACAATCGTCACTATTAAATCCTAAAAAGGGTTCACATAACCACAATATTCAACACACAACAACACAATCAAGTTTTCAAAACACTTCATTCCGGATTTTATAAAAGTAATTTCATCAATTTACTTCTATACAAGGAAAGTTTATTATAAAATAAATCATAATTTACATGGGAAACCAATTCATTAACCCAATATTAGTGAATATCCATTTCAATCAGGTTGAGTTCAAATAACCAAAAGCATAAATATTTTTATAAAAAAACAACTACTACACGAGAAAGGTTCCCAAAAACAATTATTTTTAATAGTGGATAAACATCTATAATCATAAAGGTGGTATCATAAAATAAATAAAAACATGAGACTTAACCTCATCTACATCTCATTAAAATTTATCTGAAACATTATCATCATTAAGGAAACCAATACTATCCACCCAATGGAAGTAAAAAGTATGAAGTCCCTAAATATCTGGAAAAAAACTAAGAGAAATAGGATCCCATAATTCAAATAATCTTTCAAAATATGGTTCACCAAAAATGAGTGGAAAAAAGGATATGGTTTCCTATCCTAGAAATGTAAGGGATTAGTAAACTATTAAACTCTTAAAGAGTAGGGAAAACTAGAGATATACAAACTCCTACCTCAAACACAACTTGGTATTATAGAAAATAGAGTGTCAACCAAACTATTAACAAATCCAAAAAAATATAAATAGGGTAGTTCTAGTTGATGTAGATGATTCTTCATGGTTCCAAAACCTGATTTTTGGTTCATCTAGAGTTGATCAAAATAAAGAAAACTCAAGAGGAATGGATTTTATAATTTTAAGTTATGGAATACATTTTTCAGACAATGAACATGGTTTAATTTTCATTTAATTTACACATGGAATGAAAATTTTAAATGATTAAAATTTTTAATAATGTAGGGGCTTAAATAGCCTCTGTGAAATGGACTTTAATTTCCATTATTTAAGGCTCTGTAACTATGTTTATCTTAAAATTTTATATTTATGACAATCTAGAAAAAACTATAAATCTTGAAAGACTAGACTAGAAACTACATCTATTACCATTAGACTAACCTAATACTGCTAGATCATGCTACCACCAAACCATCATACAACTTCCATACACTACTACACCAAGACCCTGCTACTACTAGGCCTAGATCCATCCAACCAAACCTTGATACTACTATCCAAATGTTCTACCACCAAACCTTGGTACCGTCAGACTATACTACAAATAGAAGTTTTTATAGTTATACCCTACAACATTCATACCCTACAACCGTTATAAGGAAACCTTCTACTATAATACCAAGAAAAAACATTAGATTTTATTGGGAAAACAAGACCCAAAACACCCCCTTTGAACCTTCAAGCCTAGATAATTCACATAAGAATTTTTTTTAGGAACCAAGGAATAATATAAAGCATTAATATTAATAAAACCCTTATCAATCAACTCTTGTAACTAATTTTTTAGTAACAATAATTCTAATAGAGTCATTCGATAAAGAGTTTTTGAAATTTTATTAGCTCTTGAACTATGTAAATAGTGAATTCAACCTCCAGATCTTGAAAAACACTAAGAAAATCATTAGGAAGTATATTCATATATTCATTTACCACTATAATATCACTAATATGAACAACTTACTTATTTTGAACAATATGAGGTAGATAAATTTGAATACCATATTTAACTAGTAACCCATCTTATTAATATCTTAACATATGTATGAACTCATTTTTATAAAAAATTTAAAACTTAATCTAAAAATAGAATATAACTTCATTATCTTTGAAAAAATATTTTATCATGATAAACCAAAAGCCAATTCATTCCAATAATAACATCAAAATCAATTATGTTGAAAACAACAATAATTGTAGGAAAACCATTCTCTAAATAATCATAGGAATATTCCTATATTTATTTATTTCTTTTATACTTACACTATGAGTTTCTACAAAAAGTTATTTCACTATTTATTGAGATGATATTTCCCTTTTACTAGAAAATTTGACATAAATAAAATAATTTTTAGAGAGATAATCAAATATTACTTTGGCATAATCTATTTAACCAAGTAATGCACATGTTATCACTTCATTCAATCATATTGAATTTCCCTAGGTAGCTATTTATGATGTTTCATCACCCTTATGCTTACAGTCTTGATGATTCCCACCATTAATTCTTTTCTTCGGACACAAATTATCATTAGGGCCCATATCATTTCATTTTAAACACCTTTCTATCTATTATTCATATCTTTCATGACCATTACCATGGTCCTTTTCCTTGAAATCTCAATCCAAATATCCCATCATACAACATTAATAACACTTTAAAGATCTCTTAAGACACTCACCATAATTCTTCTTACAACACTTATCAAAAGAGGGAAATTTAAACATCTTACCTTCATATATCCTCAATGGATTATTTCCCATTGTATTCCACCTGGATAGTTTCATAAAATTATAGTTGTAAATTTCAACAAATTTAATTTTCCTTTCTCATAATAACACAAAACTTTTTCATATATTTTAAACTCATGAGAAGGAAAATCTCTTAAAAACATGTTTTCTATCCTGAGTAAAACCTATCAATTTTACTATCTTGATACATAATGAAATTTGGTGTGTTCCTGGCCAATCGAGTGAAATTTTCTTCATAGGAAGAAAAAGATTCCTCATTTTGATTCAATTCAACGAATTTAATTTCCACCCTAAATCAAAAATCCTTAAAAAATTCTAAAGTAAAATATCCTCAAATTCCATACACTCAAAGGAATAAATATTATCTTTTCCCTTATTATTCTTAAACAATGACTACCACTGACTATCTTCTCATTTAAAATGATAAATGGAAATAATTACCATTAGATATTTAGAACAACCCAATACATTGATTATCATTTACAATGCAGTGATATATCCTTCATATACCAGTAGATATAAGGTTCCACTAAATATTGGTGGGTGTTATTTCTTAAAGTGATTCACTATATACATGTTCCTTTATGGAGAATTTTATTTCTCTTTATCATGGGTTCCACCATTAATAGCTTGCATCAACTGAGTTATCATAGCAACAAATAGTTCGGTGCTAATTCCGACCATTATTAGTTATTAATTCAGAAGAAAATTATTCTTCAAAAGACATTATACTTTATTGAAAGTGTTTTCTCTCTGGGAAATCATTCTTAAATAGACATTAATTAGATAAAGTAAAATGGAAACCTCTAATTGTTTCTCATGATAATATAATCCATTTATTAATTTCCCTTAAAATTTATTTTATTAATAACATCGTAACCTATAAATTTATCTAAACCTTACTTTGATACCAAATATAATACATTTTAACATAAACTAACCATTATCAATATTTCAACACATAGGATTATATTTTCATACATTCCCAAGATCATTTAGGTTTAGAGTTTTAGAAAAATCTGAAAAACTATTTCATATCAAACCCTTACAATTCAAATTTCAAACTTCCACTCAATATCCATTTTTTCATAAAAATTGATATTATTAAATTTGAAATTATTTTTCATCCAAGACACATTTTATTATTTAAAAATGAATCCCCATATAGAAAATATAAACCTTACTATAGTTCATACGCATCCTTATGCTCTGAGAAAAACACTTGAAAATACGGAATGAGTAAAATAATGATCAGTAAGGGATATTAAAATAAATTAAATATATTGGTCCATTTAACTAACTTATGATTGAAATTTTTATTTCAAAAAAAATTGTGGAAAAAGTGGGAACCCACACACTCTTTAGGATAAATAGTATTTCAAAAATCATAACATATCACAAGACCATTAAAAAATTAATATTTTTAGAATAATTTACCATATTTAAGCTCCATTTAATTTCTTTTTTCTTCATTTATAGGTAATCCTTGATTTGATCCTTAAAGTGATTAGAAATTATGTCCCAGGTCTAAAGATAATGTTCTAGATTGATTTTTCTTTTAGTGAATACTCATTTCAAAATCTGTCCATATTTGATGATCAAAAAGTCTTTCTCTTCATTGATAAAAACTAAAATCTCTCCCTCTCTTAAAAATTATAATGGAGTCCTCTTATAATTCCTTGATAGAGATAACCTCATCAAATATAACTTTATTTTTCTATATAGTAATCTCAATGAAATTTTCTTTATCACTTTCATCCCTTCATGCATCCTTCATCACACCATTAGCATGATCTAATTAACAATACATAAATCCATGTTCTTACATAACCTTAGATAGATCTAGTTTTGAAACTGGCTCTACTACATCAAAAGACCCTCCCTATACTTGTTTTGGGAAATCATTTTTTTCACCTTCCAAACCATGTTACTTGGTATCTCGATACTCAATCTTTTGATTTTCTACCTATGATGAAAACCACCTCCTTGTTTTCATGTTTATAAACGATGATTTTTCAATATAAATCATTTATACCCTCATACTTCTTGAGAAACATTGTTTATATATGTTTTGGAAGGTGAGAGTAGTCTTTACAACCTTTTGATTTATTCCAATAATGAACTATGAATATTTTTGTGTCTCATATTAACTTGTTTCCTTTCTTCCTCCTTGGTATATATAGTCCTTTTGGTTTTTTTCTATATTCAGAGTCTACTGAGGATAGGTTAGAGATGTCATCACTATACCAAGACTCGTTAGATCCTTGTAAATAATTATTTCACCTCTGGTGTATGGATTTTTCATTTTTCATTGTCCATGCAATAAGTTTTCCTTTTATGTATCCATTTTATATTCCCCATGTTCAAATATATGAAAATTTTTCTTTAATACCTTTAACATGATTACTAAAATTAATATTCATAGATATCTTTTTAGGAATCAAAATATTAAAAAAAAAATCACCTTGTTGCCCTCAAAATTTTAATTCAATTCCATAAATTTATTTTGGAACTAAATGGAGGTAGGGGGAACCAACAACATGAATCATGAAGGGGAAAGTAGAGAAACCTATCAAACTACAGCTCCGGCAGTATGACTTTCTAAAGGAGGAAACCTAGGATCAGGCTGAGATAGTCTAGGTTTTATATCTTCGACATAAGAAACCATAATAAGTGTTAAGTTCATAATCATCTCATTAATATAGAATGTTAAATGATAGTTTGGATCTACAAGGATCAGATTCAAACCCTCTAGTGTCATGCCAATGTCATTGTTAGAACTATAACCAATAGTAATTCCTCTATTTCCCTTTACGTAACCAGAAATTCCTTTGATCAATGGATCCTAAACATTTCCCATTGGGGGAACATGATAACTCTCATGACATATTCATGATGAATGAACCTTCAAAAAATATAACTATCAAAAGTCGAACCAGGATCCAAATATAACATGTTGTTTATACCGATAATGTCCCTCTATTTCAATCCTAACAAACTCCATAGGGGGGAATAAAATTTCAACCTTAACAAAGCTATGTGGCATAATAAGATAAATAGTGATTTTAGTTCATTGGTCCAAATAGAGAAATTATCTCACCATGTTTCTGATCTTCATAAGGATGATAGGGTTTTAGAATGGAAGGGGCGGTCTGGGGAGACTAATCCAAATCACTTAAGTAGAAGGGTCACGTTTCAAATGGAAATTGAAGGACTATCTCAACAAATAAATATGCACCAAATTAAAGATATGATGGATGTCAAACCATGAATTGACCAGATATTCTTCATTATTTAACCTAATTGGTATGTTCTAAGAGTTGAGAAGACCCACCACAACATGCTTTGAGATACCTTGATCCTCACTAAAAAATCTATCAAAATCATCAACATAAGTACGATTCCCACTGAAATTTTAAATTAGGGAGAAGAGAATAAGGGAATAAAATTATATGAACTCAAATTGGGTGACTTGGAGTGAAGATAACCCCTCTAATAGCTTTTATCTATTAGGAAACATTGGGATCGAACTGAAAGTGGGAAGGTAGAGGGGGTCCAATAATAGGATAAGAATATTTCCATCATGGTGAGGATGGAGATGAGCTCCCCCACCCCATAAAAGAGGGTTCCACATTTGTGGCCATGGGAACATAGGGAGAAGAAGAACAGATCAAATTCGAGCCAATGTGGGTTTTTATTTCTATTAGTTCATTTGAAAATTCATAAAAAAAATTCAGAAAGTTTTCCTTTTTGTAATAAACATTTACATCAAATAATCATTTACTAACCCAAGAAATAAAATTCATTACCTAATGTTTTCATATAACATTTAATAAGAAATAATAAAATTAAAAAATCATAATAACGAAGGTTTCTTTCAGAAAAATGATCACTCATGGAAACATTCTCTTAAAAACATACTTTTCACCCTAAAAACTGGTAGAAAATTTCCTTTAATCATAAACTCTCTAACATACATTATAAAATCATAATTCTTTCATGAAAACTCATTTTTATGCATTAAAAATAATTTATGTTCCTTGGGAAATCATATTAATGTCACTCTTATAATCACTCTGACAAGTAATCTTACAAAAGGAATAACATACTGTGTTAATTCTAATAGATATTCCCTAGAGAACAAAATCATTACCTAATGCATTAGAGAAATATTTCAGGTTCACCCATCATCATAAATAGTTTACAAGGACTAAAACATACATTAAATACATAGAAGATTTAATTTCCATCATAAAAACTAATAAAATATCCTTTTGAATTCCTATTCAAAAGAACTTTTGAGCCTTATATGAAAATTAATAGAAATGTCATTTTCCTTCAAAAACTCTTAAAAACAAAAACAATTACAATAATGGGCAATAAAATATTCCTTGAAAAATATGAAAATAATATAGATTAATATTTCTAAGTAATAATGGTTATTATTGTAGGAAATTTACCTCATATCATATACTCTAAAAATATTCTTTTTTAATTTGTTAAAAAGAGTCAAAAAAGATACTTGTACCGAAACAATTAAAAAATAATTTTAATAATATGTAAATAAATTTAAAATTAGTTAAAATTAAATTTAACGATAATTTTTTAAAAAAAATTAATATTATTTAAATATTTAAAATTCTATTGACATGAGGGGAAAATATTTTAAATGAATACAATAAAATAAGGTTATAAAGAAAATACTCTTACCTTAAGTCTCATTTAACTTTAAACATGTTGTAACTCCTGAATAATAAATTTATATTAGTTTTATAATTAATTAAGTGCATTTTTTATTTTCATTAAATTATCATTATTCACATTTCATTTCATTTCTTACCATGTTTTGTTTAGTTATTAAATCAATTTAGTTTATGTTTGAGGTTTATAACCCCAGACAAACTTTGGTAGGTTGACCATTATAAAATTTTTCATTGATCCATAATATATATAATATAAATAATGAAATAATTAAAATTTTTATATATTAAATATACTTTTAGAATCATCTATTAATGGAGGAAATGATAAATTAAATATTTCGTATCATGGTGGTGGTAGTCTACATGTACACACGAGCGAAATTTCCACTTATCTACTAGGTAGAAAAGAAATAAATTCCAAAATATTTTACTTTTACATAATCATAACAATGTTAATAATGAATAATATATTCATTATTTTTATCCTTAAGACTGTCCATGTGATTCAATAATGAAAAATCAGTAATGTCACTTCGTGGAGGTGAAAGTCCACATGTATGCACAAACAATGTTATCATTTTCAAATTAATGGAAGGGTAAGAAGGTAAGTTATATATTGTCCTTCTAGAATTATAATTTTGTTTTTAAAATTTTATATATATATATATATATATATATATTCCATCATTTTAAACATTCATATGATGTGGTGATGAAAAATGAAACACATCTCTTTGTGGTGGTGGTGGTGGTCCACGCGTATTCACGGCTGATCTTTTTATTTCACATAGGATGGAAAAGGAGAGGAAAATGGGTCATTCCATCAATATAATAGAATTTCATTATTTTTAAGATATTTATGTAATCATATCATCCTGGTTGTAGAATATTTTAAGGATATCTAAGAAGAAATATACATAAAATGACTCAATTAAGAGTTATACCTCTTCTTTGGAAAACATCCTTTTTCTTACACCTTAATAAATCTTGGATTGGTAATTTGGTGACACCAATACCTATATCAACTCGGGAGGGATATTGGGATGGTATTTAGGTTGATCTTGGTAAATATAAATGTCTTGTTTAGTGTTAGTAATAGAGAAGATGAGGTGTCCTTTTATAAGTGAGGGGAGTGGCAGACTTGTAATTTTTCCATGTTTTAAAAAAATATATAAGTCTTATGCAATGGTAGGTGGCACTAAATCAACCTAATTTAGAATATATGATTATAATATATGAAATATCACATCCAATAATTTTTAAGATGAAATTTTGTGACCTTATCACAAATTTGTATCCCTAACTAACATGTTTTACCCAATATCATGGTGATAACAATTTTCCACGGTTACTATTCATTATGATCAAAAATGAAATTAAAATGATTAATAAATTTGAAAAACATTATTCCTGATATGAAATACACTTTTTAGTATTCAATTTTATAATTGTAAGAAATTTATTATAACATAAGTATCCAAAATGAAATGAATAATAGTTTTTTGGATAAATGAGTTTTCAAGCCAAAAAATGAATTTATAAAAAATCAAGTATATTATTATTTCCTATAGAATTAATTGGATATTTTTTAATAAAATATAAATAAATTTTCATTGAAAAAGATATTAATAAAAAAGGTACTTTTTAATAATTTAATAGAAATAAAAGTTTTTATAAAAATATTTTTCATTACTCACCCAAAAATAAAACTTTTTAGAAAAATACAAAATATGAAAGATAAATCATATTTGATATGTTGATATAAAATATTAATTAAATTTTATAATATTAAATTTATGAAATTTAGAAATTTATCTTTTAAATAAACCCATATAATATATGGAAAACATATCAGTTGGAATAAAATTATTTCTTTTTTGATTTGAAAAATAAAAGAAAATTATTATAATGAATGTGAATCCATAAAAAAACATAAATAATATTAATAATAAATTAAAATGACTTATTATTAATATTACATGGGTTTTCACATGTATTCTATACCAATTGACTCATATGTAATAAAAAGATACTCTTATATAAGTCAAAATGACTCATATACAAAACCAATTAACTCTTATTCAAAGGGAAATGACTCATATGGAGATCAATAACTCTTATACATAACAAAAAATGAATAATAAATTTATAGAATGACTCAAATGGATACTCTTATGGAAAAATTATTCTTATTCTAGAAGTAATAACTCATACGCAAAAACAACTTAGTAATATTTTGGTATTTATAATTTTCATAAATAAATTCTTATTTTATTTATTCTATTTATGGGTATTTATCGTTATATATACTTGAATTCAAATTTTTGTGATATTTTGAGGAAATTAATTTTTCATGAATTATGTTAAATATTCATTATATTAAAATATGGTAAGTATATTACATGTTACTATTGATTTGTTTCTACTTATTTATTTCTTTTATTTTGAATGTTTGTGAATTTAGATTTTTATTTATAGAAATGTGGGTATGATATTTGAGGTGATTAAATAAGGACTACATGAAAATTTAATTCTCAAGAACATATGAAGCATAATTTAAGAAATCAAAAAACTAAAATAAAGTATTTCTTTGTTTTTTGGCATAGCGAAAGCATGTGGTGGTGGGTAATATATTAAAATTTATTTCAATAATCATTTCCCAAAACCATGAGAAAGGATATTTCAAATAAAATTTATAATTATTTTTGTTAATATCTGAAAAATAAATACATAGTCATAGAAACTTTCATCATTGATCAATGTTGGTCATCTAAAAAAGACCCTTTGGGATTGACATTGTTGCAATATGAGTATCCATGGTTAGAATCCTTCAAGAGGTGTTCCACACGTACTAAAATAATCTCATATAAACATTACATAATATCTATGTTCTAGCATGGAGAATTGAATGTCTTGTGTAGTTAATTATTAATTTATCGTTCTTCGGTCTTGAATAAATCTCTCTTGAGTTTCTTGTTCTTGAAAGGGAGAGAGAATGAGGATTTGAGAGAGAATTAGTTTTGTGCAATAATTCTCTATTCTCAATTTTGGGTGCAATAGAAAGTATAAATAACCATCTATTTATAGAGGTAGGTTTTATGATAAAATATTATGTAATTTCATGTAATCCATTAAATATCATTTAAACCCATTAATAAACCCCATGAAACAATATAATAATATTATTATTTTGTGGTGCACCAACTTACAAAAATTGATAAATAATATTTAATGGCTGGTAGGTAATTATTTTATCACCAGACACGGTCTTGGTCTATTCAAACCCCTTAATAATTATTGAATACATGAATAATTATTTTATTCATAAATAAATTTTTCATTCACATACCTGTGAATAAATATTTATTAAATACTCAATAAAATAAACAAATATTATTTTATTTACATGCTAGATAATAAATGTTTATTCAATTTATGTGATCAATATAACTTAAATAAAATTACTCCTCGGTCATGAGAATAATATATATTCCACTAATTAAATTCAAAGACAACTTAATAGAGATCAACGGAAACACTTTGTGTGTGACCCTCTAGGATTATTTATCATTGCCATTAAAAGGGCTTACCTAAAGTCCCATATTACTTCCAAGATACGGGTCAAGGGACCCAAGAGATATAACTTATTGTCACAACAACAACCACATATGATTTCTCACATAGTAATATTGTAACAACCCGAGAAAACCATGTTTTGTTTTGACACGTTTTTTTTCAATATCACCCGTTAAGTAAACCAACAAACAACTAATAATAATAATATGCACCAAATGGATGAAAATTTCTTTTATTTAAATAAGAAACATTTTGGATACAACATCCTCTGACCAAACAAGAATGTAAACTAACCAAAAATTCCAACCAAGAACCCGATTACAATAATGGGAAGACTGCTTAAAACTACTAAGAGCCCGGGAATGCGGTAGGGGTTTCGAGCGTCCATCATAAGGAACATGAGGATGACTAAAACCACCGCGACTGTGCTCAGCACCAAGGGGATCACACGAACCATCTTTGCTGCTCCTTCAGTCACTTGGGGTAAGGGACACCCAAGACCAAACCCTTTTTTATAAGCACCCTGATCTGACCGTTAAGCACCAACAGTTATAAATATAGTCGTTGGCTCTCTCATATTTTGTTGTTTTTTTAAAGTTTTAATTTCCAATTATAACCATTGAACTAAGAATTGAATACCCCGGCAGGTTCAAAAAGATTAAGCATGATATTTGATGTAAACAAACAACAAATAAATAATAATAATGTAGCTGATTTTTGTTATATGAAAAGGATATATTTTTATACATATATATATATATATATGTATTTCAAAATTGAGGGAATAAATACTGTCTTTCCACTTAAATATAAATATTTTATCTAACTTAAGTAAGAAAAGCTTTGTTTTATTTAAATCTTGTGGAGTTTTATTAAATATGTGCAAACCCTTGGAATATATTTATATATTTATACATGAACATATATGTTAAACTTCTAGAGTTGCATATAAATAAATATGTTTATAAGTTAATTTTATCATTTTTGGAAATAATGTCAAAAATTATGGTTTCTTGTGTCGCGTAATTTCTACTTCAATACATATTTAATGATATAGTTATTCAATGTCCCCACCTTCTTAAAAAAAGTTAAATAATTGATGTTTAAATAATAATAACCGCATATAATTAATCAACAACAAATCTTGACCATGCTTAAAATAATAAAGTTTATAAATAATTGAAGTATAAATAATAATAAAGTTTATAATAGGTATATATAAAAAAAAGAAGATTTTATTTCAAAAAAAAAAGGAAACACGGAAAAGGGGGGGAGACCGTGTTTTTTTAAGCTACTTTACCTGGGTCGTCCTATCATCCTCCCCCTGATCGCGGCCATCTATTCCATTTAATGTCGCGCTGCAATACAGTCGTCCGATCATCCCCGGGTTGATCCCGGCCGTCCATTTTTTTTACAGCCATCTTCCTCCTCACGCCACTGTTTCTTTCTTCCTCTTTGCACCGCTGAACCAGTAGTTGTAGGGCCGTCGTCTTCTTCGTCTAGGCCGGTGAGGTAGACCCGGTTGTCTCCTCTTTTCCACCAGTTGGCACCGACTCGGCCTCGGCTGTCCAGTCGACGACTCCACGAGGAGTCTGTTGGTCTTCATCTTCTTTTTTTTAAACCCCCAGTTGCACCGAAGTAGGGTGTTTTACACCGATCTTCTTGACCTCTCTGACCTCCAGACGTCGTCGCTGCTCCAGTCTTTCTCCTCCTCCGCCTCGTCGAGCTAAGCTAAGGGTCGTGTTTTCTCTTTTTTTTCTCTATGTTTTGTTTAAACGTCGGGTTTTATATATAGTTGTATATACGTATATACATGTTATACATATGCGTATAACTTCTGCGCTTAACTCTCTTGTTCCTCTTGCCTCATCTTTTCCTCCTCTCCGAGTTAAGGTAAGGGAGAAGCCTCTTTTTTTGGTTCTTGTCTGAGTTTCGGTTATATATATATATATATAATTTTATATAGCTTCCAATTCTTTTTTTTATTATGATTTTCAATGGATGATAATTTGTGTATGTAATGATATTCTTAATGTATGGAATACATGTAAGGGTCGTGTTGCCCTTTTTCTAAGTTTTTGTAAACACCGGGTTATATATATACATATATATATATAGGTGTATACAAGTTATATGTATATATGTACACCTTCTGCATTTGATCATTCGGTTTCTTTTGCCTTTTTAATTCCCCCTCTCCAAGCAAGGAATGAAGTAGGTTTACTTTTGGTTGTTTTATTTTAAGCTTCAGTTTATATAAGTGTGTATATATATATACAGGTTATATATATATATTTTTGGGTGTGTGTGTGAAACTGTTACAAACCCAGGCTTTAGATATCCCTCTCGGCTTAGGGAACCGGTTAGGAGTAAGGGGGAAGAGCCTCTTCATTGTTTCCTACCTTTTTGTAAGTTTTATATAGTTATATACACTTTTTGTATAAAAACATACAAGACCATATAAACCAGTTTTACCTATTCCTAGAACTGATCTTGACAACCTCTTTGTGAAACCATAAAATTTGGGGTAAAGGTCCAAAGGTTCTGTTTTAATTTTGGGTGCGGGTTATTACTTTTCACACATTATGTTTATATATGTGTGTATATATATATACACATATGTATAAGATGATAAATGTACGTATACAACCGTTCCTCTATGTTTATACCCCTGATTTTCTTTTTCACCTAAAAAAAGAGATTTTGAGTAATACAATAAATGGGTAAAATTATACAAGTATATGATGTACATTGTTGTTGTATATACATACACGTATGTGTATATACATTAATATGAACTTAGTGTCCATGTTTTCAGTTATTACAATAAAGCATGATGAAGTTTATGGTTTGGTTGGATTTCAAAATCATTCTTGAAAACTGAGAATTTTCATTTATCACTGTTTTGGATAATTGGGATTTTTCTTAAAATGGATAGTATGTACTCCTTGAACTTTTAAAAATGAATACATGTACTCATAGGTATGTACTCATGTTTATTTAGAGTTCTAATGGAAGAGTTTACACGATTATATGTATGATTTCCCAATATGGACTTGATTATGCATATTGTAACCTCAATTGCCTATATTAAATGCCTATGACATCCATTTATCATCATATGTGTAAGTTATGAACAACCCTGCTTTAATTGAGTATTAATATGTTATGTAATGTTAAGTGTTATGTTCATTTTCTTGAAAACTCATGTTTTTAAAATGTTAAGATAACTGGTTATGTGCACGGAGTTTATCATGCATGTTATCACATTTTTAATGGTAGAACTATTTTCATGTTATGAATACGTATGTGCAAATGCGGTTTAAATAAGAATGCATGAAACCCTATGAATAATGACCATGTCAAGATATGTGAGGGATGTATAGGACTTACATGTGACGGGTGCGCCCGGAATTATACAGTGCTCCAATGCATTGGGTAAAGCAAGAGTCTCATGAGACAAACATGTGCGACGGACTTGGCAGTTAGCCTTGATTTGTGCTAAGGAAATAGGGTGGCCAGTGAGCCTTGACCTGTTAAGTATGTTATACGGTCTTGATGAAAAGTCTTGACAAAGTCCGGGATTATACATTACCTCTGCATGTAATGATAAAGGTTAACCAGGGGGTAGTTCAACTAATAGGATAACCCCTAGTTGAAAGCTCCCAAGATCATGAAAATGTACTTTATGTAACAAGAATTTTTTTTCATTTTGTAAACTATTAGATGACCTGCATTTTACTCATGAACCATGATATGCATGTTTTCCCTGCTTAGCCATTGAATTCTTTTAGAATTAAAGTAACCGTGTTTTAACATTATGCATTGTTTATTGCTTTTATATTGCGCACTCTGATCATGTTTACATTAAATCTCATTTCAAGTACGTGCCTCTTTATGCAAGTGGTTTTCAAATATAGGTGAATTTCATGTTTTAAGAAAAGATAATGTTTTGTTTTAGCAAAGTGTTTTATTCTCTTCAAAATAACTCCTTTGAGAAAGTATTTTCTAAAAATGTTTTAAAACCCCTTACTGGGCATTTTTTCTCACCCTACGTTTTGCTAAAATTTTTCAGGAACGGTTGATACTAATGCAGTTAATCAGAAGCAGCTGGTTTCCCATAATCCTGAGCCTCCCGATCTTCTGTTGTAATGAGACATGATATTTAATTTGTAATGGTGTAATTTTAAGTATATCATGTCTCATTAAGCACCCCGGTTTTGGGGGTCTCTACAAATATAATCTATTTATCACAATATATCATCAAGAAGATTACACGACGATTTCATCAACCAATATACTTGATAAGTGTTTCTCTGACTATCTGAAATAAACATATCATTACACAATGGTCATATAATTTGGGTGATGATTATATTCAAGTAAATGGGTCAAGATATCAACTCCCATAAAGATGGAAGGGAAAAGTCCATCATTGAATTTTCCATTAATGACATGTTAATCATGACACCTACAACATACCGTACTTCCTGAAAACATATGGCATGATGGTTTTTGTTATTAAATATAATTGCATGAGTCATCACATGTATTAATTGTAATCACAATGTATAAGTACCTTTAAAGATGCTCAAAGATAGGAATATCGAATGTCACCAAAAACATGTTGAATTCCTACTAGTGAGTTTATTCTCATAATCTATCAGCTTGGAGATTAACAATTATGATCATCATGAGAAGAAGCCTCATCCTCTTATGAGTACTCTCACCTTATGGCATAAATAATATGCTTCCCATCATAGTACATCATCCGACCACAAAACTATATTAAAAATATTTTCATAGCACTTCAAGGTTCTCATCATATCCTGGAACTTCTATAACCTTTTCAATGAAACAAATACTCTATGAAATTATTTAATTAAAATAATGTAGAACAATGAACAATATATAATAAAATGTTAAATTAATATTAAATACATTGAATATACATGTAATAAAAGTCTAATCAGTTGATCTTATGAAAACAACTCCAAAAAACTCCAACATGGAGTAGTTCTAAATGTCTTTGATTTTCAGTCCACTAAACCTCACATGATAATCATGTTTCTACTAAGTGATGGATTTTGTCAATGGATCCACCATGTTATCTTCAATGGAAATATGACTCACTATAACCACACCTATAACGACCCTAAATTCTATGAATGTAAATTCCATTCTTATAATTATTTCATACGGTATAATCACGTAAAATCACAATATAAAATTTATAGATGATGATTCAATAAAATAAAAGGTATTTCTAAAAATTACGGAACCTATAAAAATGAAATAATAACATGATCTTTAGAATAGTAATACGAACCTTATAAATAGTAAACTAGCCAATTGAGTACTAACCTTACAAATGAAAGTATAAATAAAATTTATGCATCTTATAAGTGAAAATTTGATATAATTATATCCTAGTATACATAAATAAATGTTTAAAAAATTATTAATTAAGTGTTGTTATTTTTGTTTGACACAAATATTTAAATATAATTATATGATTAATTTAATAAACTAAAATAAATTATAATTTCAAAAAATTTATTCATAAATTAATATTTTTATTTATTATGATTATAAGATAATTTTTTGAGACCTTAATTAAATTTTCATAGTGTTATAAAATTAGTTATAATTTGAAAATTGGTATTTTCCAAGTAAATGATGATTTTAATTAAAAATTAAATTCAAAAAATTTAGAAATTTATTTTCATAAAATGGTGTTAATTTTTGAATTCTATTCATTGAGAAATGGTTAGGGTGAATTGTTTTTATTTTTTTGAAATACTTGTTTTTTCGGTGAATAGTAAAATATGGTAATTTACGGTATATATACATTATAAGTTAAATACACAATTACATGATTCATATCTTATGTAAGCACCATAATATCAAACTAAATTTAATTATTTAAATATTTTTTATGATATTTCTCAAACTATATATAGTCTTGATCCAGAATAATAAACTAATGATTAAAATAATGAGAAAAAACTCTCTATCCTCCACTATAAAATCCACCAATCACCGCCTCTTCTCCTCGGACCTCATAAGCCTTATGACTTGTCCAAATTATAATAAAATATCATTCCAGTCCCCTATCTCACGTAAAAGATATTTTTGTATTAACAAAAGACCAAAACCAATCCCCTGAAGAGGCTCTCAATAAGAACAAAGAAGTTTTAAATTTCTATTACCATCCTCATGGATGGTAATGAATCCATTTTTATGGCTGAAACAGAATTTAATATATGTATTATATCTTATTTAATGTTCTAGACTCATTTTATACACCTGATATTAATTAATAAAACAAATTGATTCTGTTGTGATCGAAAATTCCCAAAATAAAATGAAACGATTATCATTAACTATTTGTCTAATGATTCATCCTCAATCCAAAAAAACCAAATTATTAATATTAACAATTTAAACATTTGAGATAATTAATAAAATAATTTCAATTATAGATAATTACCCCCACTATAAATGACTATTTGAACATGTATACATGTAAACCGATCATGAAAACCAAGGAAACCAACACTCCCAAATGATGAAATATAATCTATTAATCGGTAAAAAGGCCATAAATGAACATAATAAAGTTGAAACAAATCAAATAAATGTATACTGGTTTCTTTAATTATTAATTAATTTATTTAATTTGATTATTCAGGACATTAAGATCAAGTGTAGAATCGTTTCGGTCATAAGGTAAGGGATTTAACTGAAACCTATATTATTCCTCCAAGTTATTATTCCTCTATTTTACCCAATGGAAATTATCTTTTAATTTTATTTCAATATTCCAAATTTAGTCTATATTTTCCAAAATCATGCATAAAAATCCATTCATCCTTCTTTTTTGGTGACATTCATGTTTTTAAAAGGTTCCCTACTCAATTCTTCTTAATAAGTAATCCATATTTAAGGGAACTTCTATAATTCTTATTAATTTTCAAGTGCACTATATAATTTATTTTTAAAACATCATTACTTTATAAAATCGCTCATTTTTTTATTAAAACATTATTGGGTCACTTCTGGTTTTATTTAAAATATTATTCCTTTTATGATTTAAAAGATCTTTAATATTTTCCTTAAAATGTACTAAAATTGTTAATTATAAAGTTTCATAAATACTCTTTTTACATGTTATCACTTTAGTTTGACATCACTTATTATGATATAATCCTATTATACTTTATTAATTTCCTTGTATTATGTAATTACTTTCTTTCATGGACACTTTTATTATACTACCATTTATTATGCTTTGTGATATTATTTGATACCCAATTTTTACCAAGGTTAAATCTTATGTTTATATTTTATTTATTATGTATGCTTCATCATGTGGTACACATATTCATGAACATGTTATGATGGTTGTTCCAAGATAAAACTCCAATTAATTATGTAATATTTATACTCATGAGAATTTATGTTCAACGGTCTTTGTTATTATCATAGACTCGTTCTCCATGTTCAACGATATTAGTGGATAGCATTGACTTCTGGTTATCTATGTGAAATGAGCCTTTAATCATGATAAGGTTATCTTTTATATTATTTCAACATTACTATGACTCCATGGTTATATGATCCCATGTTCTATATGTTATGAATCCATAAGATTAATCATGTTCCATGCGTTTTATATCATTATGTTATGTTTTCTAACCCATGCGCTAAGCTTTATTTTAATGATTATTTCCTTATTGGGTTTTTTAGCTTATCCCTTTTTTCATGTTACCCCCAGGTTATCCTATGCATTTGTAAGGTCTAAATGGATGTTTGGATCCCATAATGGATTATAAATAAAGAAATATTTTTATTTAGTCCCATTTTTTCATTTTTATGTACCTAGTCTTATAAAAACACTAGAATTTATGATACTTGGATTGTAATATGATGTTTAATTATGCCTAAAATCATACAATTATATATTTAAAAGGATAGGTTCTCTATAGTTGGTATCATAGAACAGTCTAGTTATTTAGAGATTATGAATATAGTACTTTAATAAGAACCTTAGGGATAAGACTATGTCTAGGAAAACATCCCTAAATTATGGTAAGTATAGAGTAAGTGTTTTATCAAGAAAATATATCCATTCTAGATAATAAAAGTGTAAATAGTTATAGAATAGATATACCTTGGATTAACAACTCTAATAAGTTGTTCTGAGCCTAACATAGGGTAACTAAGTATATGATAACAAGCCTTACTGCATAACTAGATTGACACTCCTAGAGGATATAATTTGGTAAATTCAAAAGTTCATTATGAACCATTATTAAGGGAAAAAATACCATAAGAGTATATGTTAGGAAACATATCACAGATAACCAAGACTGAAACCTAGGGAATCACAAATTAGGATATACATTTCATTTACATGTTTATCCTTTTATGTAAATAGTTTCCTTTTAAGATACTTATTTTCTAAGTATTAAAGCCCCCTAATTGCACTTTATTTTTATTAGTTAATAGCGGAAAATAAAATAAAACATACCAATAATAAATGTGATAGGAAATTTGATTATTTCCCAAAGGATATTCCAAATATGATGGTAATTAGTGATCTAAACTTTATGAAAATGATTTCTCAACTTTATCATGTTATGAATAATAACTTGAATCATGTGGAACTCCCTCCTTCTCCAAAAAAAGGTAAAATTTCGATTTAATACTTCATACAAAAAAGGCCTTCCCTATTTTGTGGATCTTCTGATCTCATCCTATTGGAATAGTGAATTAACTCGATTTAAAAGATATTCTTTGTTCTCTAGTGATCAGAAGAAGATAAATTTTTGTTGGCAGTCTATCGCTTTGATTGGGAAGATGATTAGTGGGGAACACTGATAAAAAACATGGTGTCCAAGGAGGAAATTGATTCCATGTATTATGATAAATTCAATAAAATGTTTTTCAATAAATATTTTCCCTTAAACCTCCATCTCAAAATTGAAATGGATTTCCTCAGTCTTAAACATAAGGAATAGGTCTCTATCAGGGTTTATGAAAAAAAATATACAAGTTTTATAGGATACACCTCTAGATTTTCCATGAACACCGAAATCAAGGTGGATCACTTCTTTAGTGGACTAAAGGCGAGTCTATAAAAAGCATTTGTGATTTTAGATTTTGATGGTTATGAGAAGATTTTCTATTGGTGCCTCAAGGATGAAATGGAGATTCAAGACTCAAAATGGTCTCATGGACCTGGTGATAAAAAAGAGTAAAGTGGATTCTAATATGGATATATCAGAAAATAAATGCCATGATGGAAGAAAGACTGAATACACCACATGTGAAACATGTGGGAAGAATAACCCTTGGTATTTTCTAAAGGGAACCAGGAAATGCTTCAAATTTGGATGAATGGGACATCTAGATAATAATTTCTATAGGTATATGAATAATTCCACTAATGTGGAAGAATAATGGAAGGTTCAAATCGATACTCATCCTATAGTGTAGTGTTACAACTTTAAGGAGGATGGGAATCATGGGAAACA
Source organism: Viscum album (assembly GCA_963277665.1). Taxonomy (NCBI): domain Eukaryota; kingdom Viridiplantae; phylum Streptophyta; class Magnoliopsida; order Santalales; family Viscaceae; genus Viscum; species Viscum album. Next base: position 729,902,649 of record OY728159.1, read on the forward strand.
TTTCCTGAGAGATGGGTTGTCGAAGCCAATCATCAATAACCTCCAAGGAAGCAAGGAATTTCTTATGCTATCACTACTACTACGGTGGATCTAGACAATGATTTGGGGACATGTATGTGGGTTATTCATTCAAGAAAATTGAAAATGCTATTTTATTCTTCTTATTCTCATTATTTATTATCTTTCAAGTTTAGTAGAAATATTCAAACAGCACCAAAAAATATAGGGGTTGAGTTTTCTATGAGAATAGTAAATGAAGAAATCATTGCATCCAAAGTATATTACTACTCCCAGGTTAATTTTTGTGGACTAACCCTCCTGGAAAATATCATAATTCTTCCTTTGGTTGAGTTTGATGAATATTGGTCATTGATTGGCTATCTTTATACAGACCCAACATCAATTGTCAGGAAATAGAGATCACTCTTCACATCCCAAAGCATCCTCCAATTATATAAGTTTCAGGAGGATGAAAAATCTCGATTATAATCATCATCTAAAGTGTGGATATTATTTCCTTTTTGGCAAGCATATCTTGCTCAAATTATTGAGAAAAAGGATATTATCATGCTCAAATACATGCCCATTATAAGGTAATTCACTGATGTGTTCCCCGAAGAGTTTCTTAGTCTTATAACTAACTAAGATATTCTGTTCTCAATTGAACTTATTCTTATATCTATATATATATCAAACATATCATATAGAATAGCTACTATTTAGCTCAAAGAACTGAAGAACCAGTTATAGTAGAATCTAGAACAGGGTTTTATACACCTATGTGCTTCACTATGGGGTGTTACAGTCCTCTTAGTCAAGAATAAGGATGGATCAATGTGTCTATGTATTGATTATCATGAGATCAATAAAATCATGATAAAGAATAAGTATGCCCTTTCTGAAATATATGACCAGTTTTGATCAGCTATGTGGGGACAATTATTTCTCTACGGTTGACCTCTGGTCAAGATATGACCAATTAATAGTGAGTAAAGAAGATATTCCCAATAATTCCTTTCAAACAAGGTATGAAAACTGTGAGTTCATAGATATGTCTTTCGGACTCATTAATTATCCAAAAAAATTTAGGGATTTAATTAATAGAGTCTTTAGATATTACCTCACAAAATTTTTTGTAGTCTTTATCAATGATATTATGATATACTCCAATAGCAAGGAGGAACATGATGATCATATGAATACGATGTTGAAGACTTTTCGAATGGATAAAATATATGTAATGTTTAGTAAAAGTGAGTTCTTTATTGAGGAAGTATCGTTCTTGGGGCATGTTATCACCAGCAATAAAATATCTTTAGACCCTTCCAATACAAAGACAATCGAAGAGTGGCTCAGGCCAACATCTATAATGGAGATCCATAGTTTACATGTCCTATCTAGGTATTACTAATTATTTTTTATGAAATTATCATGATTTCTCAACCCATTAACCAAGATGACATGGAAGTGATGTTTTTATAGACTCATGAATGTGAGGAAAATTTTAAGGATCTCAAAAAGAGGCTTATCACTATGATAGTACTCGCAATCCTAAAAAGTGTATAGATCTTTGGGGTGTAAAACTATGCTTTAAAAAATGGATTAGGCTATGTAATGATGTAAAATGATAAAGTGATAGCTTGAGCCTCAATGAAGTTGAAAAGTCATGAGCAAACTATCTTAACCGTGATCTGGAGTTTGGAGCTGTGATCTTTGCATTGAAAATCTAGTGACATTATATCTATAGGGATAAGTGTGTGATATATACTGATCACAAGAGTCTCAAATATATATAATCACTTATAATGAGCTTAATATTCTCTATTGAATATTCTTAGAGCTCGTCAAAGATTATGACTTCTCAACCGACTACCATCCTAGTAAACAAAATAAGGTGGTAGATGCCCTATGTAGAATGGACCATCCATATTTATCAATGATGATAATTTAGAAGGATCCAATATTCATACATTTATAATGGATGGACATGGGAATAATTAAGGAAGGAACATCCTCAATCCTTTTTCAAATGATTGCTCAACCGTCCCTCATAGAGAAAATAAAAGATGATCAAAGAAATGATGAGGAAATTCAGATAAGGGTGGAAGATATCAGGAATGGGAAATACTCAGAGTTTCAAATGGAAAATTATGTATTAATAAGACTTGGGTCATGATAATTTGTACCATCCGATCTTGAGATAAGGAATGAGCTTCTGAATACTGCACATAGCTCGACTTTCTCTATTTAACCAGGGAGCACAAAGATGTATCTAGATCTCTAGGGGGAACTAATGGTGGGAAAATAAATAGAAGGAAATTTCTAATTATACATCAAAGTTCCTATTATGTCATAAAGTGAATCCTGAGAGTAAAATGTATGAATGGTTGATTCAACCATTACCGATACCAACATGGAAATGGGAAAACATTACTACGGACATTATAACGACCCTAATATTTACTACACATTAATACATAATTTCTTACATGAGATCACATATAATACAACCCCAAAATATTGAGAATTATAGTTTATTTGGGAATTAGTTACATTACATATCAACTTAAAACATGAAATACAACATCTTTATTGAAAACATCCTTAACATGTTCCTAATACTCCATCATACAAAAAACTACAAGGGATGACCTGAGGATGTACATAAGAATGGGGTGATCTATAAAGCCCAATAAGGGAGTAAACAAGGAATGAAATTAATAATGCAATACATTCCAGTAAATAGTCATATCAATAGGGAATAAAAGTAACATGAATATAAAGTCATGATAAAGCATGATAATCATTACATGGGAATGTGGAAACCACATAAAACATTGCATCATAAACATAAGGCAAAGCTAAACTGAAAATACTTATTGGTGGAAAAATATACCATAAAGGAATTAGGTAAACCCCTATCCTAACATGAGGTTTAATGATATTAAGAATTACACAATGCGTTAGATCACAATCAAGGCACGCCTTTCATAATCGTTTCAATCTCATGTTTAAGTGTGCCACAAAGTTCATATAACATGGATTCATTCAACATAATAATGTATTCCAAAATCAAGGAATTTGGAATAAATATATGTATGTACCCAATAAATAATTATATGTTCATAAAGGTGAATAACCTCGATATATGAATGGGTATGGTATTAACTACACGTTGATTTTGGCATGGAAAATCGTAGTTCAATTTCAGCAGCATAACAGCGTTAAATATAGATTCATAAAATGGTTAGATGAGAGAAAAAGGGGTATCTAAACATTTATTCATAAAATGGAAATTAAGGGGGATATTTAATAATGTATCCCAACTTAATTAATTTTAAAATTAAAGGTAATATCATAAATGAGGTGCTTGATTAAAAGAGGAGAACGACAAATCCCTTATGGAATTTTTGGCATAGTAACGGCTTGGGTAAGGGTCGAAATGAGGAAGAATAAAAGATCCCTCATTGAAATAAATCAAATTTAAATTAAGTAATTGATTATATAAGGATGAAAATATATCCAATTGAAACTAAAAAGACTAATTTCTAACAAGGTTATTGAATTAAGTAGAAGAGTTGAAGGTAAGGATCCCTTACAATGGATGTGTGATCCCAAAGTCTTAGGACATGCTTCATTAGAGTTTATGGACACCTTAGGATGACTCTAGGGAGTAGAGAGAATATATTTGATGAGATTAGAGGAGTTTTATATAATAGTAATGGGTCCTCGGGACGGTTTATATAGGAAAGGAGGGAGGATTCATTATTAATTTGGTTTTGGACACTACATAATAAAATATTTGAAACCACAAACCATCCCAAGGTTTTTTCCATTGGTTTCTAGAAAAGGGGAATGGAAAAAATTATTTTATACTTCCAAGGGCAGAATATATTAAAATATTGCCTTTAATTTTGTGGAGATGAGTCACATTTTCAAGGAAATTATTTTAAAACCATAAAATATTTTATAAGTCTTGGTTAACTCACTAAGGCCTTATAAAATAAATAAAATAAATATGAAATCCCATTATTTTAATTGAGAAACGTGTATTTTGCCGAAAATACATTTTATAGTATTTATTACATCAATAATGGGTCATTATGATGTCATAAAACACCCTATATATTTATATGGTATTTAATTTTTACACAAAAATTTTACTATTTCAGAAAATTACGAAAAATTAACTGTTGGATAATTTCAAAATCTTGATACCATAAATAATATTCATTTAATATAAATGATTTTTATAAATATGTGAATTTTAACATTTAAAATAAAAATTGACATTTATTGAAAATTAATGGGTTTTGACAAAAACAGTTTTCAAACCATAATAAAAATTAATTTTGACATTATAAAAATTATAAGATCATTTATATTTGATAAAACTTATTAAATAATAATAATTTATTAAAATATCAGTTATTTAATAAAAATATATTTCCTAATTCCCCAAAAATACTATTTATTTGTTAAAAAACATTTACAAAGTAACAATAATAGGAAGGAAATATATTCATTATTCAATACCAAAATAATGTACATATTTTTAATTATAGGTTCATGATACATATCCCATTAATAGACTAACATATTCCCTAAGTGTAAGGTGCACAATGGTGGGGCTTTCATTGGTCCATTCAGTGAACAAGGTTTGAGCCGTGATCTCGATGAGCTTGAACTTCTCCTATAAAAAGTTTCAATCAGGCTTAAGCTGATTGATCTCGGTCTGGGATTGGTATAGGGAAAATCATAGAAATGTGATCTCCCCTAGAAGCTCTGATAAATGGGATTCCTATGGTATAATCCTACTAGTTGATGTTTTCAATTCCTTTTTCTGTCCCAAAAGGATTTTTTAAAACTCTATATTTATACTGGCCATGTGATCACTATTCAATGGCTATATTATCAATTGTAAAGATATGTGACGGTCATTTAAATCTAATTAGATATAATAATAAAAAGAATAAATTTAATTTAACCAAGATAAAGGTAATTTTATTTGTAAATTTTTAGGCCATTACAATCTTCCCTCCTTTAGAAATTTCTTCCTTGAAATTTCTTTTTCCAACATTAAATCAGATGAGGGTAACTCTAATTCATCACTTCCTCAGGTTCCCACAATGCTTCTTCAAACTTGTGGTTTCTCCAAAACACATTGACAAGGGGAATTGACTTATTTAATAGAACTTTTTCTCTATGATCTAATATCTTCTTTGGATACTCCTCATAGGAAATTTCATTCTCCAATGGTACCACCTATAGATTGAGTACATGTGAAGATTCTAGTATGTAAATTCTCAAGAGGGATACATGGAATAGATCATGTACTTGAGATAGGTTTAGTGTGATTACAAGTTGATAGGTCGCTGCTAAAATGCAATCAAGGACCTCAAAAGGGATTATTTACCTTGGACTAAACTTTTCTTACATCCCAAATCTCAACACCCTCTTCCATGGAGATATATAGAGGAATACCATGTCTCAAACATCAAACTCTATGTCTCGTTGACAGCATAGATATTTTATTGAATCTGAGCATCATTTATGTACTATTGAATGGTTTTAACCTTATCCACCATGTCATTAACCATTTTAGGACCTAGAAGTTTTTGTTCCCCAATTGTTTCCCAACATTCCAGTGTTCTACACCTCATCCCATAAAGGGCTTCATAGGGGGAATTTGGATGATTGAGTGAAAATTGTTGTTGTAAGATAACTCCACCAAATGAATTTGTTGGTCCCATATACCTTTTAAGTCTATTGATAAATCTCTAATCATTTCCTCAAGTGTTTGGATAGTCTACTTAGATTTATCATTAGTTTGAGGATGATAATACATATTGAAGTTCAGCTCAATGTTCAAAGCTTTTAGGATACATTTCCAAAACCAAGCGATGAACATTGCATCTATATTAGACACAATTGATAGTGGTAATCTATACATCCTAACCACTTCTCTAAGGTATATATGTGCTAGTTGATCTAGTGAGAAATCCTCTATGATCAAAATGTATTGTGTAGTCTTGGTAAGACGATCTTCAATAACTCAGACAGAATTGTTTCCTTTGGACGTCTTCAGATGTCCAGTGACAAATTCCATGGATATTTTTTCCCATTTCCATATTGGTGTTGGTAAAGGTTTCATCATCCCCATATACGTCTACCTTTCAGCCTTCACTTTCTGACATACCAGACACTTTGATGTATATTGTTCGATCTTCTTCTTCATGTTGTCCCACCAATAGTTCACTCAGATATATTGATACATCTTTATGTTTATTGGTTGAATGGAGAAATTTGAATTATGTGAATCATCCAAATGTTCTTTCTTTAACTCATGATTTTATGGAACACAAGTCTTGACCCAAATCTCACAGTTCCTTCTTCATTAACATTGAACTCTGATGATTTCCCTTTTCTAATAGTTCCAACTTTCTTCTGAATTCCCACATCATATTTTTGAGAATACTTTAACCTTTACAAAAGAGATAGTTGGGTAATAATTTGGGAAAGGATTGATAAAGTTCCTTTCTTTATGATACCCATGTCTATCCTTTTCAAATCCAATATGATTGGAACCTTTTCAATTCTCATTTATGAAATAATTGATGGGTCCTTTCTACTTAGAGTATTTTCCACATTATTCGAATTCCTATGATGGTAGTGGATTGATTAGTCATAATCCTTGATGATCTCTAACCATATTTGTTGGTACATATTCATCTATTTCTATGTGAATATATATTTTGAGACTTTTTTTATCTATATATATTTCCCACTTCACCCAAAAGAGATAATTCCTCCAAATTTTTAATGTAAATATCATGGATTCCAACTCCAAATAATGCATGGGATAGTTTTCTCATAAATTTTCAACTACCATGAGTCATAGGAAATGACTTTGTCATTTTTAATCAATACACATCCCAATCACTTCTTTTAATCCTCGCTAAAAATTACAAAAATCTCCCCACATATGGGTAGTGTAAACACATGGGTGGTGATAATCCTCCTTTTCAACTACATTATACTTTCTTAACATTCATCATTCCAAGAAAACATGACTCCCTTCTGAGTTAGCTTGGTAAAAGGGTTTGAAAATCATGAAAACTTTCTCAAAAATTGATGATAATATCCAGCAAACCAAAGGAAGCAATGGATATCTGTTATAGAAGTTAGCATCGACCATCCCTCAATTTCCATTTTCATTCAAGGATCCATAGATATCCCATTTCTTGTGATGATATAACCCAAAAATTATACTTCCTTCAACCAGAAATCATGCTTGTTTTACATTACATAGATCTTGTCCTTTTTTAAGGTTTTAAGCACAGTGATTAGAGGCTCCTCATGATCCTCCTTGGTTTTGTAGTATATTATAATATTTACTTTATATACTAACACAAATTTGTTGACGTAATCTCTAAAGACTCTATTCATCAAGTCCATGAACATTTATGAAGCATTAGTGAGTCCAAAATGAATCACTATGAACTCATAATGCCCATACATTGTATGAAATGTAGTCTTGGGGATATCCTCCTTCGTCACCCTAACTTTGTAATATCCTAATCGTAGATCCACTTTGGAGAAGTATTGTGCTCCATATAGTTCATCGAACAAGTCATCAATTTGTAGAAAAGAATACATTTTCATTATTTTAATTTTTATTAGCTCGTGATAATCAATGAAAAGGTGCATTGACCCATCCTTCTTCTTGATGTAGAGGACATGTATACCTTGTGGTGGAGCACTTGGGTGTATAAATACTTTATCCTGATTCTCCTGTAGTTATTTCATCCACTCCTTAGGTTCCACAACAGCCATCTTATATGGATTCTTGGACATTTCCAATTACTCAGGTATAAGGTCAATTGAAAACTCTACTTACATGCGAGGATGAAGATTAGAAAATTCCTCAGGAAAGACATTAGTGAATTCCCACACAATAGGCATGTCTTCAAGGATGGTCCTTTCCTTATACTCAATCATCTGTGCAAGATATTCATGTTCATAGGGAAGTAATATCCGTTCTTGGTATGATGGTACTTAAGATTATTAATCCTCCTCCATGCACTTGAATGGAATTGGAGGATGATTCTCCATACGGATAGAGATTTCATTTTCATGAGAATTTAGTATGGCTTTATATAAGGAAATCCAATCTATTCCCAGAATTACATCAAATTCTATTAAAGGGCATATGATGAGATTCACCAGGAATTTCATCCCAAAAATGTTGATAAGGAGGAGTTATATACTTGGGACGCAATAATTTCCCCATTTATTATCTTCACCGACAACTCAACTTCCCTGATTTTTGATGGTGTATGGATTGTTCTACTAAACATTCATGAAATAAATAATGCATACAACCAGAATAAAAAATAATATTTGTATTCTTTAATAAATAACTAGGGTACATTTCACCACTTCATTTTTGGGATTCACTTTAGTGGTAGTGATGCCAAAATCCTACCCTTTATGTACTAGAGGTTGTTTGTTTCCTCCAATAACCCTTGTCTTAGGGAACTAATTCAAAAAGTTATCATGTTCTTTGTAGTTGTTGTAATGAACAATGTGTTGAGGGTCGAATAGAGGATCCCTTTCCTTTACCACATTTTTGGGTTTCTCCTAGTGGCAATCATTGGTTAGGTTCCCTTCCCTTTCACAGTTAAAGCATTTTCTAATTCCCCTTAGGAAATTTCTAGGGTTCTTATTTCTCCACCTTTGGCAAATGGGATGCTAAAATTTCTTAGCACCATGGGATTTATCCATCAGACTGTAAAAATATAACACAACCTTCTTCTTCTAATCCCCATGATACCCATGAGATTCACTAATTTTTATATTGACTATGAGGGAACATCATACAATTTCCGTGTATCTATCAAAGTTATGGATTTCCAAGGATTTTTGTACACTGGGCTTTATCCCACCAGAGAAGTGGTCAACCTTGAATTCGAGGGTAACCAAAAAACTAAAGGGGTATCATGAAATTCTTGTGAATATTTCTTCATACACCCTAATAGATTTGTCTTACTTTTTATTTAGTGTAGGGAAATATCTTTCCATTTTTAGATAAATGGTTCGTGGAAAATATTTATTGAAAAAAAAATTGGAATTCCTTCCACTACATTACATCGATCAATTATGTAGGATTCGTATTCTTTATCAATTTCCACCACTGATCATCTTCACCCACCATATTATAAATAGACAGAAGAACATTATTTTATTCAGAACATTGAAGGATAAATAAGATCTTTTCAATGGAGTTTATCCATTACTCCATGATTAAGGGATCAGAATATTCATTAAAAGTAGGAGGCCTTTGTCACATGAATCTTTATATTGTTGGTTTTTTCTTGTTATAGGGGTTTTGGATACTCCTCTTGATCTAGGTTTCAATTCATAACTTGAGTTAACAGAGATATTATCATGATAAATTCTTCTATTCACACTCCCATTGGTTTGGAAATCTCATTAGGGTAGTCATCGCATTTCTCTTCGAATCAATTCATCAATAGATTCCTCATATTACTATTCATTAGCTAGAATAAAAGGAAAATTATATATGATTATATTAAATAGTTAAACACATAAGGGGGGTTCCAATGACATTAACGGGATAACATACAAATTAAACTTATCACCTTAACTTATGTGTTTCTGGGATTCATTTTATATTATTCATAATCTATCTCCTAATGTATATTCTTGTGGTATTTTTTGTTCCCTTAATTTTAGTTCGTAATGATATTATGAATTTACCAAAGTATATCACCTAGGAGTGTCAAACTAGGAGTAAAGTAAGGCCCATTTTCGTGCACAGTTCTCGTTTTAGTCTAGCTCAAAGAAATGTTTTCATGTTTTACCCCTAGATACATCGGTGTTAGATCCACATCAACTTTTTTTATACAAATATGGATGTAATAGATTGATAAACCACATAATATATTCAAAAAAACTTCGGATTATTTTATAATACATACTATTATCCATAAGGCTTTCACTGGAGTTTTCAAATACAAATCCAAAAAATAACTATACTTTTCCCTAATACCAACTATGACAACTTTGATCTTTATTACACATTAATAAATGATTTATTACAAGAGATCACCCTTAATACAACACCAAAATATTTATTAGTACAGTTTATTTTGGAATTATTTACATTAATTATCAACTTAAAACATGAAATACAACATCTTTATTGAAAACCTCCTTAACATGTTAATAACACTCTTTTGTACATAAAACCGCATGTGATAACCTGAGGATGTATATAAAAAATGGTTTAGATATAAACACTAGTAAGGCAGTAACCAAGGAATGACATGAAGAAGAAAATACATGTTAGTCAATAGGAAAATTTATTGTTCATAAATGGAACATTAATATAAAGGCATAATAAAGCATGATAATCATAACATCGGAATGTGGAAACAACTTAAAATACTGCATCATAAACACAAGTCAAATCTAAACTGCAAAGACTTCATGGTGGAATTATTTCCCATAAAGGAATTAGGTAAATCCCTATCCCAACATGAAGTATCATGATACTAAACATTGACAAATTCATTGAAGCACTATCAGGGTTTACCCTTCACAATCATTTCAATCTCATGCTTAAGTGTGCCTCATAGATCATATAACATGGACTCATTCAACATCATAATTTATTCCAGGATCAAGTAATTCAGAACACATACATGTAATTCCACAATAAATAATTATATGTGCATAAAGGTGGATAAAATTGATAGAGTAATGGGTGTGGTATTCACGACATGGTGATTTTGGCATGGAAAATCATAGTGTAATTTCAAGAAAAAAACGGTGTCAAATAGAAATTTGTAAAATGGGTCGATGGGAGAAAAAAGTTATTATCATCATTTATTCATGAAATTGAAATTAAGGGGGATATGTAAGAATGTATCCCAACTTATTCAATTGGAAAAGGGGTATATCATAAATGTGGTTCATAATAAAAAGTGGAGAGAGAGAAATCCCTTACAGAATCTCCGCAATGAAACGACTTAGGTAAGGGTCCAAATAGAAAAGGATAACTCATCATTATATGAAATGAAATAAAATTGAAAATAGTTAATTTATTATAAAATGATGAAAATATGAAAAATTGAAACTAAAATGACAAATTTTGAACAATGTTATTGAATTGAAAAGAAGAGAGGAAGGTGAGTATCTCTTACTTGGATGTGTGATCCCAAAGGCTTGGGAGAGGATACATGGGAGCTTGGGAGTGCCTTTGGAGGACTCTAGGGAGTAAATATCAGATTTTTATGTTCTTCAAGGAATTTTAGTGAATATGAATGGGTTCATGGGTGTGTTTATACAGGAAAGTAGGGGTAATTCTTTATTATTTTGGTTTTGGACACTACGCACAAAAATATTCAAACCCACAAACCATCCCCTCATTTTATCCCACGGTTTCATGAAAAGGGGAGTGTAAAACATTATTTTATATGTCCAAGGGTGGAAGATATTAAAATATTTCTTTTGCTTATGTGGAGGTGAGTCACATTCTTAAGAAAATTATTTTAAAATCTAAAAATATTTCATAAGTTTTAGAGGATTCTCTAAGGCTTTATAAAACAAATAAAATAAATCTAAATCCAAATTATTCTAATATTAAAACATGTCTTTTGCCTAATATCCCTTTTATAGTATTTTTTACATCACTATTGGTTCATTATGATGTCATAAAACACCCTATATATTTATATGGTATTTAATTATTACTTGAAATTTGACTATCTCAGAAAACATTGAAAATTTAACCATGGATAATTTTGACGTCCTGAGTAAAAAATAATATTAAAAATATAAAAATAATTTTCTAAATATGGGAATTTTAACTTTTAAACTAGAAACCAATATTTATTGAAAATTGATTTTTTTTGAAAAAAATAATGTTCAACCCTTAATAAAAATTACTTTTACGATCATTCATATTTGATAAAGGTAATTAAATAAAAATATTTTATTAAAATATAATTTACTTCATAAAAATATATTTCTTAATTAACAAAAAATACTATATTTTTGTAAAAAATCATTTACAAATTAACAATAATAGGAAGGAAATATATTCATAATTAAATACAAAAAAAATGTACATATTACTAATGTTAGGGTCTTGAGACATATCCCATTATTAAACTATAATATTCCCTAAGAGTAAAGTTTATGATGGTGGGGATTTCATGGGGTTGTTCGGTGAACATGGTTTCGTTCATGATCTTGATCTTCTCTAGTAAACATTTTCACTAATACTGAAGTTGTTGGATCTCGTCTTAGGCCTGGTCTAGGGAAACTCCTAGAAATGTTATCTCCATCAGAAGCTCTGATAAATGGGAATTAAAGGGTACTATTCTGATGGTTGAAGTCATAACTTCCTTTGTTTGTTCCAAAGTGATTTTTTAAAATCATGTATTTATACTAGTCATGTGATCATTCTTCAATGCTTATATTATCAATACTAAAGATACTTAATGGTCATTTAAATCCTACTGGATATAATAAAAAAAGAATATATTTAATTAAACTAAAAGAAACATAACTCTATTCATAAATTTTTGGGTCATTACAGATTTATTCACTGTACTTCCAAAGACATCTAGATTGAATAATGATAAATGGGTTATTGTGGATCATCTTACAAATACATATCACATTATATAAATTCAAGCAGAATTCTAATTATATAATATTCATGGATATATATCAAAGAGTTAGTTAGGCTTCATGGAGTACCACTATCGGTTGTATCAGATCGAGATCTGAGATTCAACTTGATGTTTTGGAAAATTCTCTGACATGCTCTAACCAATGAGTTAAACTTCATTGTGTCCTATCATCCCCAAACTGATGTCTAATAAAATAGAAATATTCATACAATGGATGTTATATTGAGAGTGTGTTCAATGGACTTCAAAGGAGGATGGGAACAACATCTTCAACTGGTCGAATTCTCCTCCAAAAAATAGTTTCCACTCCTACATCCAAATGGATCCATTTGAAGCCCTTTATGGGAAAATATGGAGAATACTGGCATGCTAGGATGAATTTAGTGGGTGTAATCTGCTTGAACCTGAAATGGTCCAAGAAATGGTGGAAAAGGTACAAACAACTCCATAGCACATCAAGTCATCCCAAAGTTGATAGAAGACTTATACATATAATCATCGATGATACCTTGAGTTTAAGGATGTAGATATGGTATTCATCTACATATTTCAATGGTGGAGGATCATGAGATTTGGGAAGAAAGGAAAGTTAAGTCCTAGGTATATCATCCACTTCGATATCTTTGATCGTGTCAGAGCTATGGCCTATTGACTAGCACTTCCACCAACCATGTCATACTTTCATGATTTATTCCATGTATCCCTCTTAAGGAAGTATATACCAAATCCCTCACATGTACTGAATTTATAAGCGGTACAATTTGAAAATGATCTCTCACACAAGGAGAAACCATTGGAGATATTGGATCATAAAGATAATGTTTTGTATAATAATACTAATCACCTGGTTAAAGTACTATGGAGAAACCATAAGTATGGAGAGGCACCATGGGAATCATAGAAAGTGATGAAGGAAAAGTACCCATAACTATTTTCAACCTAGAATGTAAAACAAAATTTTGAGGGAGAGATTTTATAATGGGGGAAGAAAGTAATGCCCCGGAATTATATCATTCAAAGTTCCCTCCTTATAATTATGTCATATGGTATAATCACATAAAATCATAATAAAAACATTATAAATAATTAATGAATCAAATAAAATATATTTTTAGAAGTTAAGGAACCTATATCGATGAAATAGTAACTTGGCCTTTGGAATAGAAATATGACCCTTATGAAGAGTAAACCAACCAATTAAATAGTATCCTCACCAATGAACGTATAAGTAAAATTTAGGCATATTATAACTGATAATATGATATAATTATATCATATTATACATAAATAAATATTTTAATAATTATTAATTAAGTGTTGGTATTTTTGTATGTCATAAGTATTTAAATAAACTTTTAGGATTAATTTAATAAATTAAAATAAATTTTAATTTCATAAAATGTATTCATAAATTAATATTTTTATTTATTATTATTAAAAGGTAATTTTATGTGACCTTAATTAATTTTTCAACGTGTTATAAAAGTGGTTGTAATTTTAAAATTGGTATTTTCCAAGTAAATGATGATTTTAATTTGAAAAATAAATTTATCATATTTAGAAAATTATATCCATAAAATATATCTTATTTTTGAATTATATGCATCAAAAATGGTTAGGGTGAATATTTGGGATTTTTCTGAAATACTTGATTTTTAGGTGAATAGTAAAATATAGTAATTTACGGTATATGTATGTTATAAGTTAAATACACTATTACCTGAGTCATCACTTATGTAAGCATCAAAATATCTAACTCCACTTCATTATTTTAATATTTTTTATGATAATTCTCAAAATATTCATAGTCTTGATCCAAAATAATAAACTAATGATTAAAATAATGAGAAAATAACCCTCTTCTCCACTATAGAAACAACCCCTCACCACTTCTTCCCCTTACACCTCTCAAGACATGTTCCTTGTAGAAATTATGATCAAATATCATCTCAATATAATATCCAAAGTTCAAGAGATTTTAGTCTTAAAAAAATCAAAAATCAATCCCCTAAATAGGCTCTCGAGGTGGATAAACTCAAGAGGTAAATTACTCTTTCTGATAATTTTATTTTCTTTTCAATATATTTATATTCTTACTCTATCCTAAATTCCCCTAATAAAAATTTTATGATAACTCTAGTAACTTACATATACTAGAATTTTTTTATTATAATGGAATAATTCATCATCATCTCTCTCTCCACATCTATTTATACTAAAAATGAAATCATCATCAGAGATGAGTTAATTTATCACATTAAGAATGATGAATTTTTCAATTTCCATTACCATTATCAAGGGTGGTCATGAAACAATTTTTAGGTTTGAACCAGAATTTAATATTTCTATTATATCTTATGTAATTTTTTGGTATCATTTTGTTCCCATGATATTTATTTCTAAAACAAAATTAACTCGTTGTGATTGAAGCCGCCAAAATAAACCCAAATGATTATCATTAATTATTTATCTAATTATTTGTCTTCATACCATAAAACCATATTATTTATAAGTCCCATTTAACCTATATAGATCATCAATAACATATATTCTCAATTATAAATAATTACCCCCTTTTACATGACCTTTCATACATGTATACTAGTAAACTGGTCATGAAAACCAAGAAAACCAATGCTCTCAAATGATGAAATTAAATATATTAACCAATCAAAAATACCATAAATAAACATAATAAAGTTATAATAAATAAAATACATGTATAAAGGGTTCTTCAATTATTAATTAATGGATTTAATTTTATTATTCAAGACATTAATATCATGTGATGAATCGTTTCAGAGATAATGTAAGGGATTCTTCCCAAACCCCCATTATTCCTTCAGGTTACTCTTCCTCTCTTTTTAACCAAATGAAATTATCTTTTCTTTTTATGTAAATATTATAAATTATATGCATATGTTCCAAACTCATGTATCAAGATCCATTCATCCTACTTTTTTTGGGTTTGTATATTTTTTTAAAAGGTTCCCTACTCAATTCTTATCTATAAGTAAGTCCGGTTTAAGGGAACTTCTCGAATTCTTAAGAATTTAAAAGTGAACTCTATAATCTATTTTTAACCCACCATTATTTAATAAATCGGTAATTTTATTATGAAAACTTTATTAGGTCACTTCATGTTTTATATAAAATATTATTCACTTTTATGCTTTAAAATTTCTTTAAAATTCTATTTAAATCGCACAAATATGTTTTAATTATAAAGTTTCATAAATACTATTTTACATGTTATCACTTCATTTTGATATCACTTATCTTAATATATGCGTATTTTCATTTATTAATTTTTAAAAATACTTTAATTACTTTCATTCATGGACACTTTTGTGATATGACCATTTATTATGTTTTATGACATGATTATGATACCCAATTTTTACCATTGGTAACCCTTATGTTTATGTTTGATTTATTATGTATGATTATTCATGTGGCATGAATATTCATGAACATGTTATAATTGATGGACCTAGGTATCACTCCAATGCATTTCAAAAAATTTAGTTTCATGAGAAGTCATGTGAAATGGTCTTAGTGGTTATCCTTGACTAGTGTTGCATATGCAATGGTCTTGGTGGTCAGCCTTGACTCATTCTCCTCTATGTGATATGAGCCTGGAATCATACTAAAGTCATGTTTTATGTCACTTTCACAATACTACTATTCCATGATTATATGATACCATGTTCTATATGTTATGAACCCATAAGTTGAATCATTTTCCATGCCTTTTTATATCATTATATTATGTTTCCTAACCCATGTGCTAAGATTTATTTTGAAGTTTATTTCATTATTAGGATTTCTTTCTCATCCCTTTGTTCATGTTATCACCAGGTTATCCTGTGCATATGTATATACTTAAAGGAATTTAGTATTTTATAGCTTATCATAAATAAATAAATGTTTTATTTAGTCCAGTGTTTTTAGTTTTATATACCTAGTATTCCAAAGACAATATACTTTGTGATCCTTGGATTGTAATATTATGTTTAATTATGCCTAAAATCATGTAAAGATATGTGTAATTCATGGTTAATGTAGAATTAATATTAACCAAGGGGTCCTTTGGGCCAAAAAATTGGATTTCAATCCTTGTATTCAAGCTAATTGGCCTTGGGTCTTCAGTCTATGTAATGGGTCTCCCTCTACGCTGACAAAAAGAGATCTTTTCTTTAAATAATAAATTGAGGCTTCAGCCCCAACCTTTAAAAAAATTCAATGATATGTGTAAATAGATAGGGTCTCTATATCACATTTCAATGAAATGACCCTAAATATATGATAATTCTGAAGTATGTTCTTTGTCCTTATATGTGACCTTGTATCTTTTTTATGAGTCACTGTTGTAGTATTATCACAATATAGTGTGATAAGATATTTATTTCTAGGTACCAAAACAAACACTTGATGAAGTTATGCATCCTTAATGTTTCCTTAGCTACCTCAGAAGCTACAATATTCTCATAATATTCTATATAATCTACAATCATCTCCTATTTTCAGTTCTTCTAGTTCACAACACCTCTATTTAAAGTAAATATGAATCATGTTTTTGACTTCATGTCATCTTGATCTATTGGGAATCTTTCATCTGAATATCCTCTGATGAATATTTTCTCAACTCCTCCATAGACCATGAATATATCCTTAGTATACCTCAGATACTTATGCATAGTCTTGACTTCCATTTAATGGTAGTCCCCTAGACCAGCTTGATATATTAATACCACACTCAAAGTATAGGAATCATTTATCCTAGTATATGGGAAATAAAACAAGACTGAACCATTCTATGATGTGTATAGAATCCTTTCAATTATGTTTCATTCCTCATTTTTCTAATGAAACATTTTCCTAAAAAGATGAATGTCATGTGAGGATGGTAAAAAATCCCTCTTGGATTGTTCCATACTAAATCTCTTCAGGATCTTGTCAATGTATGTACTTTTACTTAGGCTGAGCAACCTCTTGGATATATCACAATGTATCTTGATAACAAGAATATATTCTTTATTTCCCAGGTCCTTCATCAATATGAATTTATTAAACCATTCCATAATAGACTATAAGATGGGTATTTCATTTCAAATAAGTAATATTTCATCGAAATATACGATCAAGAAAATGATTGAACTCCCACTAAACTTTTTAAAGACACAAAGATCACTTTAGTTCTTTATGAAACCAAATATCATTATGGCCTCATCAAAATGAATATTACATGAATAGGATTCTATATTTAATCCATAAATGTATCTTTAATACTTGAAACCCTTGTTGGAATCCTTTAGAGATATAAACCCTTCGCGTTGGGTCATATAGACATATTTCATAAGGTTTTCATTAAGTAAATCTGTTTTGAAATCCATTTTACATATCTCAAAATTATGAAATCTTATAAATGGAAAGTATAATTATGATGGATTTCATCATTTAAATTGGTAAAAACGTTTCATCATAGTCATTTCCATGATTCTGTATAAACCCTTTTGCAACGAGTCATGCCATATATGTATTGACATTTCCTTCTAGGTCCAATTTCTTCTTGAATACCCTTTTTTATCCAACAGGCTTCACATCTACTAGAGGGTCTACAAAAATATAGATATGGTTTTGGTACATGGAATCCATTTCATAATTTAGGTTTTATTGCTACATGAAAATTTTTGTTCCAGTTTCTAATTCCTTGTATGTTAGATGATCATTATTATCAACTAAAAATTAGTCATAATCCTCATTGACAAGAAAACCATAACATTTTGGTTCTTTAACCTCTCTTTTACTCCTACATAGTACTTAAGTCTCTGGAATAGTTTCATCTTCCACGGAGCTTTTTAGAATTTGTTCATGTACCAACTCTTGTATTCCATTCTCCTTGTCTTTATTTAAGTCTATATCTCTCCCATTATATATTTTAGATATGTTCTTCCTCTCAAGGAATACAGTGTTTCTTACCACTATAACCTTTCTTTTAAGTGGTCGTATAAGTAATATCCCCTCATTTACTTGGTGTGTCCTATTAAAGTGAACTTTTTTCTTTGGGGTGAAATTTAGTTACCTAAAGAGGCCTAAAAACTCTTCACTTCCCCACTCATGTAAATTTAATAACATGGTTTTCTTTCCACTCCAAAATTTTTATTGAATACCATTTATTAATTAATTTGTTACTTGGTTCGGTATATGTGTTATTATTTTTAATTCATGTCCCCAAAAGGATAATGGAAGACATGCATTACTCATCATTAATCTCACCACGTCTAAAATGGAGTGATTCATACTTTATCTAACATCATTCCACTGAGGTGTTTAAGGAGAATTTAGTTAGAATATAATCCAAAACATCCAAAAGTAATAATGGAAGTCATGATTAAGATATTTTCCATAATATTCTAAGTGGATTTTATTAATATTCTTACCAATCTGGTTCTCAACTTTGTTCTTTTATTCTTTCAATTTATCAAAATAATCTGACTTATAACTCATTATGTATTCATATCCATATCTACTAAAATCATTAGTAAATGTTATGGTGTATGATTACCCTCCCCAAGATTCAACGAGAAATGATCCACACACATTAGTATATCTTTGGTCATTTCACCTTTCCTACTAAATAGTAATTTGGCCATTTTTTCTTGTAAACGTGCATGACACACACTAAGTGGTTTTAGTTTAAAATAATCTAAATATCTATCTTGATGTAATTTAGTCAAGAAATTTTCATTTACATGACCCACATGGTGATTCCCAAGTTGGGTGTGGTACGAGTCGTTTGAGGTAACATCATTAACGATTTTCATTACATGGTTTGTGTAATGAAACACCTAATGACCATTATTTAAATGTGTCGTACCATAACATATGATATATTTATAAAAGAAGTAGAATTTATTCCCAATATTGAAAATAAATCCATTAGTATGATGTCTGGATACTGAAATAATATTTCTATTAATAGATGGAACATGATAACAGCCATTCAAAACCAATATCATTCTGGATAGAAACATAGGGTGGTAGTCAATGATAGCTACAATAGAAATTTTATCTCCATTGGATGCTAATATATCTACATCACATTGGTATATATTTCTACATCTACTTTGTTCTTATATTTGAATACATATGTGAGCACTATAATCTTTATCTAATCCCCAATTTTTAGAAATAGATCAATTTCACTTGTTAATAAATGAACCTTAATCTTCCCCTTTATTCTTTGTCTAGATGTATTTTTTATTAAAGTGTCCCTTCTTACAACATGAAAAATAGACTGCATCTTATTCCCTTGATTTCCCCTTGATCTTCCTCTTCTTGGAAGTTCATGAAGACACTTTGGGATTAAATCTATTCACTTTCCCATTATTTTAGTTCACCATAATGATGGATGGTTTTTTAAACATCATATCCTTATCTACTTTTATAAGTAGAGTATGAAGATCCAGAAAAGACTTATCGACGTTGTTAAAATTAAAATTAACAATAAATCTGGATAAGCTCTAAGCGAGTGATTCCAGAATGTGATCAATTCCCAATTCTTCCGGGGGGTTTAAACCCTAGAACCTCTAAGCACCCATTGTGGAAAATGATCTTGACTATTTAAGGCCCATCTAGGACACCCTCTCAAATCTTAATACAAAATATAAATTTGGAAATATGAAACTATTCATATCTACATCTCTCCAGGTAAAGACCACTAATGTTCTCAAGCATGCTATACCCATCTATGTTTTTGTGTGACTTCATGAGTTCAATACGTATAGATGAAATCATAAAACATTTAATGTACCCTGAATCATTCATATATTTCTCATAGATAATGAAATATTCATCACACACCTCCTCAGTAGGAATTTCAGAAAATGAGGATTAATACATGTAAGATTTCTATTTATCATGTGGTACAACCTGAATAAATCTGTACCATTCTTACAAGTTAATACCATTTAGTAGATTTTATTTATCCAATATTTATCATAGAGATAATTTCTATGATTAGGATTCCATTTTATTCTAAAACTAAAATATAATATTATCATTACATTTCTTGATTACAAATTTTGTAGGATATAATAAATTAATTTTTTTATTAATTATCACACTATTTTATTAAGTTCCAATAGCCCTCACAATTGACCTTTGAGTGTCTAGTTTCTATGAAATTCATGTTTAAATGATCCATATTCCCCTTATCATAACCCCAAAAATGTTTGGTCAAGTTACTTGAAGGTATTTAGGTAGGCATGTCATTTCCAACTATGGGCCGACAGCTCATTGATCCGTTGAGTGGACTCCCCTATACTGAAATCTGGAGTTTTATTTCCACAAAACATGGCTCCAAATTACACTAATTTTATAAAGGGATACTCCTCTTGATTTAAAATGGTTAACACAGCCCAAAACCTTCATAATAACTCCCCTAACAAAATTAAGTGTCCCAATAAGGGTTGGTCAAACACTTAGTTCTATTGAGTTTCATTCTCAATCAAGTAATGGGGGTCCAAGTATAACTTAATATTTAATTTTGGGATTTTAATTTCTTATGCATAAATTTTTTCATGTTTTATCTTTTATATTTTATGTTAATATTAAGTGGATGTTACTTAATTAATTAACCATTTTGGACAACATATTTAAGAACAATTAATTTATTTAATTTCCTTATTTTCACATTAATTCATTTATTTACATGATCGCGTCCTTGCATCCATAAAATAAATAATTTCATAGACATAAAAAATTTATTAATTAAATGAACCACTCATGAGAATTATATGATGGTTTATTTAATAACCAGGCATTAAATAAACCTTTGACCAAGGGGAAATAACTCATATTATCGGTCTTGGCATGAGCTATAGCATTCCACATTTCCACCTACATATCACCTGAGATGGCATCATAATGGTTTTATCTTGAACTACATCCGCACACCCTAGGATGCTCTAATAATTACAAATATTTATTAGTAACACGCATATGAGGGGAACCCAAGGATTAGCTAAAGGGGGACTACATAAATATCCTTGGACATACAGGTCCTACATAATAATGGAAGGAGGAATGACTTAGTGGACATAATTTAATTTAATATTAAATAATTTCAAACACATTATATAAATTAAATTAAAACATCCAACATATACACATTTCTTGGTTCAGATCATGAATGGTCATACATGCAACGAATACATAAAAGTATGTGGATAACATTCATTTATTTATTCATTATTTATTATTAATATGAACTCTATTTCACTAATTAATTAATTAATACCATTTCATTTAATGATCATAAAAAATAATTGGAGATACCCATTGTTTAATTCATTCATGAAAGATAAATGGAAGAACCTATAATGACATATTTATTATAATAAATTAATTGATAATTTAAAATTATTTAAAACCATTATTAAATTATCAAACACACAATGGTGTGCCAATCAATAAAATATGGTTTTAATGATGAAATTTCCCAATTTAATTTAATTTTAAATTATTTCTATTTATGGGAGACTACACGATGTGTACATCTAGCTACACTCCATGTATCTCAATTGTTGTGTATCTGGTTCACACACTTGGGTCTGCAGCCTGTACCTCGATCATACTACACAACTTGTACAGACTAGCTACACGTTATGTCTTCCACATCCCATGTATCTATGATATACACCTACGTCTTCAAAGTGTTTCTCATTGGACTACACAGTGTGTACAATATAGTTAAAAATTTTGTATCTCTTTGAGTTGTGTGCCCATTTTTCTCAAAGAGTCACTCGGTGTGTTCTTCGGATACGAGAATTGATGAAATACACAACATGTACACCACATGAAAATTGTGTGTATCCTAAATTATCTATATTGTCAGTCTCGCATGGTTTTTTATGTACAATGACAACACGAATTTCATGATTTATGCTACTAACCCATGTAGACAACACGACATGTACACCAATATACGACATGTAATCTGAAAACCCGTATGCCACCCTAATTGGTCAACATGTATTGTAAAGCACATGTAATTAATTCATGGAGTGTCGTGTATCCCTCAATGCATCCAAATGCAGTTCACTAGGGTACACATCATGTACTTCCAAATACACATTGTGTAACTCTATCTTACCAGCCAAAAAATTGGCTGTTCCTGATGGAATCTATTATAATTATTTATTTTTTAAATAGACATATAAGAAAATTAAAATACTAGAATGGAAAATGCAAATATTTTGAAGCATGTTAATTCAAATTTTATTAAATAATGAATAACATAAAATGAAAATCTAAACACAATTTTACATAGATCAACAATAAAAAAAATAATTATAAATTTAAATGTGACTTATATGATACAAATTTTGGTTCTAGGTGTAGTAGAAGTGTGTAGCGGTGGACAATATATTAAAACATATTTTAATAATCATTTCTCGAATCCAAGATTGGTGATCTTTCACATCAAATAGATAATTAATTTATTAAATATATGAAGAAATAAATACTTGAACTTAGGAATTTTCTTTATTAATTAATATAGATCATCTGAAAAAGGCCATTCGGATAGACTTTGTTATGTTTTGAGGATCAAACGATAGAATCCCTTTAGAAGTGATCCACATGCACTTAAATATTATTTGAGAAATTACACTCAATCTCCAGGTGCTAGTGCGGGGAATCAATTGTCTTTTGTTTTTAATTCTTAATCATTCATTCTCAGGTATTAAAGAAATATCTCTTTCATTTCTCATTCTTTAGAGGGAGAGAGGAGGAGTAGAGAGAGAATTCATTATGTGAAATAATTCTTTATTCTCAATTTTGGATTTAATACTCAATATATATAATAGTCTGTTTATAGTGTTAGGTTTTAGGCTAAAATATTTTTTAATTGCATGTCGGGCATTAAATAACATTTAAATCTTTTAATAAACCTCATTCCCCATAATAATATTATAATTATTTTGTGGTGTTCCAACTTGAAAAAATTGATAAATAATATTTATCAGCTTATAAATAATTATGTTGTCACCAAATTAAGCCTTAGTCTATTCGAACTCCTCAGTATTTATTGAATACCTTGATAAATATTTTATTCATAAATAAATATTTCATTCACATACCATCAAATAAATATTTATTTAATACTCAATAAAACAAACAAATATATTTTTATTCACATGCTGGAGAATAATTATTTATTTAACTTATATGATTGACATAACTTGAATAAAAATATTCCTCGATCTTGAGAATAATATTTATTCCATTAATTAAATTCAAATATATTTTAATCGAGATTAATGAAAACACTTTTTGAGTAACCCTCTAGGATTCTTTATCATTAGAATTATGAAGTCTTGACAAAAGTCCAATATTACTGTCTAGAAACGATTCAAGGAACCCCAAAGAAATAAAATAATGTTGCAATGATGAAAACCACATATGAATGCCCACTATGTAATATAATCACTTTTTCATAATATCTCATCAGGTAGGACACATGAAGGTGTCATCAACCTATATACTTGATACATCTTTCTTTGCATATCTAAAATAAAAAAATCACTAAACCATGGCCATTGAATTTAGACAATGGTTATATTCCAATAAAATGGTTGAGATATCAACTCCCATAAAGATGGAAGGGACAAATCCTTCCTAGACTTATCCATTAATGACATGTCAATCAAGATGTACCCAACATACCCTACTTCCCGCAAACATATTGAATGATGGTTTTTGTTATTAAATATAAGTATGTGAGTCATGGAATGAATTAATTATAATTTTAATGTCTATAGACCGTTACACACGCTCAAAAATTACAATATTTGATGACACAAAAACATGAATAATTATTACTAGTGGGTTTTTTCTCATAATCTCCCATCTTAGAGAATTCCAAGTGAAAACTTCATGAGATGAAGCCTCATCCACTTATGAGTACTCTCTTCTGATTGTATAAATACTATATATCCTATCATAGTATGTTATCTAACTGCAAAACTATATTAAGAATATTTTATAGTATTAAAACATTCACATCATAGCGAGGAACTGTTGTGACCTTATCAATGTGATAAATACTATTGGACAATATTACATTAACTCCATGAATTATAGTGAACAATATATGATAATATATTAAATTAATATTCAATCTTTCTAATATACATGTAATCAAATTGTAATTAGTTGGTCCTAGAGCACCAACTCTAATGGTTTTTACATTCAAAAATACTGCTTTGGGAAAGAAGAAATGAAATTACTAAATTTTTGAATGATGTTGTTCATGAAACTATCATATTGTATGTTATTGAGTGTGAAAAAACATTATAAATAGAGTCTGAAAAAATAGTATAGTTTCATCAAATTATATATGAACTAAACTGCTTAAAAATACAAACGTGTGTTATAAAATATGAAGTGAATTCCAGTAAAACTTTAGTGATCAATGTTATTTGCAATCATTCTTGCTAGAATAAAATTCATTAATATATATTGATCCTAATAAGATACATGTTTTCTCAAAATTCATAACCTTTATCATTTTATATTTGGTTCTATTTTGGTTTATTCTTCCAATCCTTTTTTGGTTGTGTGATTTCTGTTTAATGATTTTCCATTAAAAATAAGGATAGTGAGGGGGTTATAATACCCCTAGAAAATATATGTTTGGGTTGTGCATCAAGGTGTGAAAAACAATGTTTTGTTTGTGCCTCTAGGTATAAAAGGACGGTTCTTCAGTCCTGAATTTAGGCGTATGAAATTTAACTGTAATGATTTGTGAAACCTCATTAAAATTCAAGAAATTCTGGTTCTGTCTCCACTAGAAAATGAATTTTTAATCATGTTTTTAATCCCATTTAAAATTCATTATTTGGTGGGTCTATTTTTCTTGAATATAGAGAGAAGGGAAGAGTAGACGTAAGATCACTTTGATCCGAACTACAAAAAAATCTTCTATTCATTTTATTTTTAATTTTCATGATAAAATAATTTTAACTTTGATATGTCACTAAAAATATTTTTTAAAAATTTGATCAATTAACTCCCCTATTAAGAATCCGACCATCATCATATTTGGTACAAAAACAAAAAAACAACAACAGTAATAATATAGGTAGGTAAAATACTCATGGAAGTATAGAAACGCTATATGGGGACTCGACCCTCTAACACACCCAACCTCACCCACGTGATCATCATATAGGAAAACAAAAATTGAATATGTTTTAATGTGTTGTGTGATTTCAATGGGAAGAGAAAAAATTATAATTTTCTTTTCATGAATTGAATTAATATTTAAATATTGAAATTTTTGTATGTTCCACATTGACTTCGATGATTTAATTGATAATTCATGCCTATGAACCTAACTTGTTTTCCATATTTGGAATGATGTGATATTGTATAGAAAATGGGAAAAGGGGAAAATGAATGAATTTTTGGAGAAAAAGATAATTCACATTGCGGAATGACACCCAAAATTGGATCTAGATGCCAAAATAATAAAGAGTGGAAGAATAATGAAGAGCCTAGAGGAATAAGTTTTAACATTATGGAAGAAATAAAAAATGTGAGATTCATTCATGTTGTTATAGTTTCGAGATATATGATTTGGAGAAGTATATATTGTGGAAAGATACACGTCGTGAAAAAATTTGACATGTGGATAGAATAACAAGTCATGAAGCATGTAGTGAATATTTCATGTCCCATGGTACTCATGTTTTGTAAATATATACACAATGTAAAAATTTTGGATAGGCCCAAAAATAATCCTTTGATGGGATTTAGTGTTCTAGAGAACCATTATTTGACCCAAAACAGACCTTGCTCACCCAGTATAGCTTTTTGACCCATAATAATGGAATTGAATGATGCATGATACCCATAGTATTCTATTATTAGAGGGATGAGTTGTTGATGATAGAGATATAGAGTCAAAATTCTATTTCTAGAAGCTACGTTGTTGTAGGATCCCCCACCACTTTCTATTTAGTTTTCCATATGTTTTATTATCCTTTCTTCCTCCCATTTTACTCTCCCATAACTATGATGGGGGGAGGGGCGTAAACCCACATTTTTTTAGGGTAATTTAGAAAAGGGGGTAATGTATAGTTGAATTTATTTATTTTCATTTATTTATGTATTTAGTTTTCCACAGTTCATTAATAAAATTCTAATCTCTTTCTTTTTCTTTTCTTGTCCATTGAATTGAACCTTAATGGAACCTTTTTAATTTATAAACTGGTTACCCTAAATTAGGCTTGACCATTTTCACATTTAGGATTCCCAGTTTGGAAAATAGTATAGAAGAAAAATCAATTTGGTAAAACCCCAAATTACTAAACCAGGGGAAATATGGGATTATTGTCTTTAGTTGGGGATACCATGACCATTGGATACACCACATCTCAACTCTCACTCAAAACAAGGATTAATAAATTTAATTTCTAAAATCCAAATTCACCTAAACCTTGAAACTAAAAAACCCTAACACATCTTTAAAATTTGATTTCAAATTAATCAATCTTCCTTTCTATAGATTATTCTATTTTCATAAAATTATTCAAAACCACCACTTATTCACCTCTTTTGTCATTTTAATTAAATAATTTCATTTAAAAACCTAATTAAAATAATTTTACCATCTATGTGGGTTTTACCTATGCCTACTAATATATCCATGTTAAATAATTAAGTACCATTAATCTATGTTTTATAGATTTGTATTTTGATTAAACCCAAGGGAAATAGTGATTCCATTTGGTCCTATCAATTACTCAATACATTATAGTGCTATAAAAACCAAAACTTCTCATAATAATAAACCATATATAACCTTTCCCCAAAAAACATCGAAACAATTATGATTATATCATCACTTATTAAACTCGTTGTAAGAAAAGAGTTTTATATAAATTTCCATAAAACATCATCATAAGTCATCTCAAGTAGGAAAATGGATAGCATAGTTATATTATATCCCTTTTTAAGCATAAAAATCCATAAATTATGCTATCATATATTAAAAAAACTATTTTATAAAAAAAATTAAAATACGCTCTGAATATTAATAGAAAAAATCCATTTTATTTTGGTAACTTTTAAAACCAAAATTTCTATAACAAATGGGAATAATAATTTATTTATAAAACCATTTAAAGTTTTAAATTAATCTTCATCAAGAACTAAATATATGATGGTGATAAAATCCACCTATATTTTACAAGTTAAATGAAAACATTCATTTCACACTTTGGTAAAGTCAAAATTCAGTATGTGAAACCTCTGAGAATATTCATTTTAATCATTTTTAAAGAAATCAAAAGGTGATGAAAATAACCATTCTCAAAACATTAAGTATATAAAAACATTCATATAATATTTTTAAGAACTTGGAACTGGAAGAAAAACATCCTTGACTAAAAGAGGGGAAATATGGTCAGATTATATTAAAATCATTCTATCCATATTTTTTAGAATCAAATTGATTAAAATGAAAGGAAAACAATGAAACCCACAAAATAACTATATAAGAATAAAATATATGGGTTTATGTGAGATGGATCATATAATTTCCTTAATGAAAGCATAAATAAAAAAATACCAAATTTTAACACCCTGAGTTTTTATGGACCATTTTTTCAAATAAATTTATATTTATATTTATATCTTTCAATGCACTAAGTCAAACATTCCATTCACAATAAAATTACTTGTCGTATGTTACATGCAACACCGAGGCGTATGATACATCTCACAATGAGTATATATTTTGTTCAATTTAAAAAAGAACTTTGTTTGGATAATTTTATACAAAACACCAAAGGAATCTTTCACTATATGCAACACTTAGTTGGCTTGCGTTACATGCAAGAGAAACCTTCCATGATAGCTTGCATTGTACGCAATACCGAGTTTCAGTAAACAACGATATATTATTAAAATATTATTATTTAATGGTTAATAAACTAGTCTTTATGAATATTATTAACCAGATTTTTAATTTTATATGACATTAACATTCATCTTATGTATTTTTTAAACATTATATAATAACAAATTCAAATTTTTAGATAAAAGAGGTATTTTTCAAAAAAGGCAGATTTGTCGCATTTTGATTGTGAACCCATCATAAATATAGTTTTTAAAAAATTTAGATATTGTATTTGACAAAATAAACATCTTATTTGGAATATGGATATCAAAATTTACTTTGATTTTAATTTTTGGTATTTTTATGATAAAATTCATATTTTATTTAATACTGAAAAATAATGCATTTTAATTTAAAACAACCTTTTCAGCTAATTTATTTATATAGTTAGATTATATTTTTAATTGGTTTTAAAGTTTAAATAGATTATTTTTTTTATCATTTAATCCAATTTTTATCATTTAATGTAATTTCAAATTTAAATTGGATATAAACAAATGTTAGTATTTTGATAGTTTTTACTTCTTAAAAACCTTCTTTTTGGTTTTGAAAACATGAATTAATTTAAAATAATTAATGAATCTTATATATTATTAATTTTTTAAAATTGATTCCATATTTTTAATAAATGGGTCCAAATTATTTTAATAGGTTACTTTTTTTGGATATTATGAATAGTAACTATGTTAATTTTTATTTACCATAGTTAAAGGTAAATCGGATAAAATAGGGTAACAAACAATATGATAAAGACAATAAAATTACCCTAACACCTTCCAAAATCCTATTGGATGAATTAAAGTCAAAAAATATAACCTAAGGTTCGGAATTTATTCATTTAATATACTTTTTTCTATGAAAGTGATGTAATTATAATTAAAATAGAAGAAAGTTACAACATGTCACTCTCTTATCTCTTATAAGTATAATAATTTTAATATAGTGATAAACATGATAAAACATCAAATATAAATAGTCTCAAAAACGATAATGAAATTATCTACATCATATGAATTAATTTATAATTTTTAGAGATTAAATAATTATCATTAATGATGAGATAATATTGATGTAGAAAAAAAAATTTAATAGAAATATCAAATAAATGGTTTTAAAAATATTAAAAGAAATATAATATGAACTAATTAATGTGGTCCATGAATTTTATTGGTGGATATTAAATTTTAATATTGTATTAAATATTTTGGTTTAAATATATCTTCTATTTGGATTTTATTTAAAGTCAAATAAATAAATAGTGTCAAAATTGATACTGTTGATATTTTATAAAAATAAAATATTATTAAATTATTTAAAAATCGCAAAAATATTTAAAAATTACAAAGTGAAAATTATAAGTTCTAAAATTTCATAAAATATCCATTATGGATAATTTACCAAACATAAATAAATATTTATAACCATTTAATATTTATAATATTATTATCACAATTAAAATTATATAGATTAAATAAGGATAAATGAAAATAATATGGTTTAAAATAAAATAAAAACATATCTAAATGTTATTGGTTAAGATGATTTATACCAATAATTATTTTATCATCTAAATAATCCACTTTGGAGGCATTGGAATATAAAAATTAATTTATATTAATTTAATAGTTTTGGTATTTCCAAAGGTGCCCCTCCCCTCTCTTATAAACGGGAACCTATCCTTCTCTTTTATTCACACATCTCAAGCCCCTTGGCTCATCCAAATTATGCTCTAATAATCTCCTAAAATCCCTCCCTTCCCCATAGAGGACACACTTTGGGAATAAAACCATCCTAGCAAGATATTTTTTTCAAATAAAAAGGAGATACTTGAAAAAGAGGTAATTATTTTATCACCTATTTCAAATTTATTTTCTTATTCTACTTATTATTCTTATAGTTTCATAGTAAAGTAATAAATAAAGTATATTCTATATTCTGATAATTTTTTATAATTATTGTTCTACCTTATACCTCCTTTTATCTATCCTACAAATAACAATATCACAATGCGTTCATATGTACGGCTTACCGTCTCCATGTCGTGGTGTAATTTTTTATTCCATAGAAATTAATTTGGATGGGTATAATGATGAGTATAATGGTTTTAAATAATAAATATAACCTGAAAATTATTATTTATAACAAATATGTCATCCATTTCTATACCATTTAATCATTTAGTGAATCATATCGTTGGTCGGGCATACATACGGCCTACCATCTCCACGATGTGATGCGATTAATTATACATGATCGTCACTAAACCATGATTATATACTTGAATGGATTGAATAAATAATATATATAATATACAAATATAATTCTGTAAATTATAAAACTATAACCAAAGAAGTGGAACATGAACTTATCCGACAAAACATGCATAAGAATATAAAGCAGTTAATATCTGAATAACTAGTGACAATGAAATATTACTAACAAACGGATGATTATATGATCATATATGATATCATAAAAATAAATATGATTCTGGAATAAGTCAATAAAATTATTTATATCATTATACATGATCTTTTGATATTTATGATGCATATCATACCTAAGGTAAGGGATAATTTTCCAATTTCATTATTATCCGAGATTATTTATACATAATTATTTATTGGGGTATATTTATCATCCATATCCATGTTCCCTAAATATGTAATGAAATTTATATTCTTATAAAATTTATTAAATTTTATTTTACCCATTTTTTTAATTTTCACCAAATGGTATGAAAGGAATATTTTTTTCATTATTCGATACGAGGTACTTTTCTACATTTCCAAAAAAATGTATGGGGAGAATGTTTTTTTAACTTATACAGCATGAATAGATTCTTACACTATCATAACTCCATACATACAAGAATCTTCCATTAAAATATTTCAATTGTATCTTCAATTAACTTATTATCTTTTTAAATTGTATAGAATTCTGAGAAAAGAAAATGTTTTTGAAGAAGAGAGGATATTTTCCTCAAGAATTAATTTCAAGTATTTTATCAAAATTATAATCCATCTACTCTGAAATAGGGTTATCTTTATATCCCTATTATTAATTTGATTTTATTGTGTTTATGATCAAAAAAATTTATGAAATCCATTTATTTTATATGGATTATTATGGAATTATGTTTATGAAACCCATTTTTTGTTCTGTGGGTTATGCTATAGGGAATGGTTTGTGTTTTTATGGCATGTGTTAGAAAGATTTCATTATGATATGGGTGATACCTATATATCACTTCAATTAATTGGGTAAAGATTTATATCTCATGAGATATAAATGACTGTAATAGTAAGTAAATATTGTTCAGTAAAATAAAGTTGGAACGGCAAGTAAATCTATTTCAGTAATTCATGGGTGGAACAGAAAGTAAACCTTGTTTAGTAATGGACTTTTTCCATTATGATGGTATTGGAAGAAATTCCTTGGATACTATGAAAATCATATTATGTGATTATTTTTTTCCATAATTACATGTTTTATGAAAATTCTATTTTATTATGGTTAATGTTCCTTTATGATCTATTCCTTACATACTTCCGTGATTTATTTCATGACTCAAGATTTTTTTATATATATACTTTGTGTTCATGTTTTTAAATTCTTATATTTAGGGTTTGTTTTATGTTATCCATGATTACCCTTACTGAGAATTTTATCTCACCATTTTTATGTTTTCATTTTACCATGATATAAAGAAAGGTTTTGTGTTTTTAAACTAAAGGATAAGATCTTTTTGGAATTTGTTGAAGATGTTTCACCAAGATAGAAGTATGTGTTCTGAGTTTCCAAGGACATCAAACTAATATGGTATTTAGGAGTATATTTGTGTAATTTATTAATTATTTCTCAAAATAAATGTAGTTTCCATATACTTCAATCTTGGTTCATTAGAGTTGGCATTGGAGTAAAGGTATAGTTAACCTTTCAAAACTAGGATGTGAAACCTTTAGTGAGATCCCTATAGATATTTATATGGTATGTCTAGGTATTTACCTAAGGGTAAGTTTAACTATAGGTTATAGTACTAGAATTATGGTAATAATAATGAATAATCTAAGATTAAACATAAGATTTTAGAGATTGAAAGTACTCCCCCTTGATTATATTGTTTTCCTAGTATGATTTTTTTCCTCCCAAACTATTCTTTTTGGGTTTTAGAAATTGTATAGAACCTGAAGTGAATGTTTTAATAATTAATTCACTAGGAAATGTAATTATTTTCCTCCTAAACAACTAAATTTTATTGGATATATAATGAAAAATCTTATTGTTATACATACAAAAGTTTTGAATCATTCTAGAATTCTAAATCTGCAGACTAGGGAACAACATTCTGTTGAGTCCTTTATGAGGAAACACCCACCTTCTTTTAGTGGGTCTTCTAATCCACTTTTTGGTAAAAATGGATCAGTACCATTGAAAAGTTATTTTCCATCCTTCACTATTTGGAACATGAAAAAATAATCTTAGTTGTTTATCATTTAGGAGGCAAAGTAGACCAATGGTGGACTCAAATCAAGAATACAAGGTAGTAAGATGAAATTGAATCCATGGAATGGGATGAGTTCAAGAACTTATTTTTCAGCAATTACTTTCCTCATATTCTTAGAACAAGGATGGAAAAGGATTTCCTTGAGCTTAAGAAAAGTATGATGAATATGATGGTGCAAATGAACCAATTTTTATAATACTTTCAAGATATGATTTTGGATTTATCATCCAACCTGAGAGTAAAGTGGATAGATTCTTCAGTAGCTTAAAACCATGTCTTAGAAGGGAATTGTCTATAAGATAATTTTGTATCTATGAATAGATTTTGTGTTGTTCTGACAAGGTAGAAATATAATTTGGTTTTTCTTGTCAATCTCATGGTTTTTATAAGAAACAAAAGAAGAAGTTTAAGGGAAAATCCCAAAGCAATGGTTAAAAGAATATAAATGTTTCCATATTCTCAATGTGTTGAAATAAGCATGGTTGATATTTTATTAAAGGGAATATTAAATTTTTTTAAATGTGTAATGTATGGGGATTTTAAAAATCGATGACCAGAGGTAAAATATCATGAAGAAAATCAGCATGGTCATATGGGTAGTATTTATGTTGATGATGATGAAGATACTACAAATGATATATGAGATGAAGGAACTGTTAAGGAATAAAACAATGAATCTTGGTCCATGGTTTAAGAAGATAATGGAATAATTTAATGATTATTAAGAATAATTTTGTTTTATTAATTTTATGGTGGTATGGAATAAAGAAACATCTTAGGATTGTTTCACTCTTCTTTATCCTTAAGTATTTGAAAGTATATGTTGAATGATACTGGTAACCATTAAAAGTTATTCAGATAATTTTAGAAAACACATGATATGTGCATAATGGTGGGATAAGTAGATAATGAGATGTTTTATGGTATTAATAACCTCTTGACTAATATAAGGTCAAACTAATGTCATGGTCTGAGTATATAGAATTTTTTGTATTTTTGGTGTGTGGAAAGAGTTAATTATGACAGAATTCATGTTTTCACTAATATTATATGGTAATTCATGTTATTATCATGTTTCAAGTGAATACATGATTGAGGTATTCACATGTTTTTAATGTGACAACCAATAAAGACTTTAAGACATATGCGTGTTAAATTTTAAGTCAATTCAGTTCACCTTTTTCTAAAGTTTTATATTTTTAGTTTTTTGGAAGGATTGTAATGTTATCCATTTATGAATAGTATATGTTATATTTCATTTTATGTTTGTTAGATTATTGTATTATCTCACTTTAGGTGTACTTATTAATATTTGATTACCTATGCTAACTTTTCTTGAGACAGATGGAATGGATTATTATTCTTTCTCATGATCTTCTAACACTTCAAGAATAAAAAATTCAACACCATTTCTTTCAATAAGAGATGAAGTGGAAAATGTTCAAGGCACAAACAATAGTGAGATTGTTCCAAAATCAAGTAAGTATTTATTCTCATGAAAAAAACATCATATTTAGGGAAAGGATCTTTAAAATAAAAATGTTATCTTATTACCTTCTTATCCAATGAATCAAATGGTCCCATAAATCATTGAAAATTTACGGCTTTCTGGTTTTTAATTTTCTCTAAACCTTGTTCTCTATCATTATCCATCAGAACTTGATGGATAGATTTTTCTTCCATATCCATGTCTTCATTTCCCAACTATTTTCTCCTATATGGAAACCCAGTGATGAGTTACTTTGGGGAACCATTATGTTTAAAACATTCCTTTTTAAAATTAACTTTTAATATTTCCTTTTATTATGTGGGTTTCCATGAATAAAACTTTCAAGTAGTAAAACTTTTTTAACCCCAAAAAATTTTGAGGGAAAATTTTATTTTAAGGGGGGTAGAATGTAACACCCTGATTTTTTATGGACCATTTTTAATAAATGAACATTTTCATTTATTACTTGTAATGCATTAAGGCAAACATTACTTTCACACTAAATCTACTTATTTTATGTTACACGCAACACTGAGTTGGTGTTCGATACACGCAACATTGCGTATAGATTTTGTTCAATCTATAAAAGAAATATGTTTGTATTATGTTATATATAACAACAAATGAGGCTTTCACTACATGAAACATTGACTTGGATTACGTTACACGCAAGAGATGCCTTCCTCGATAGCTTGCGTAGTACGCAATACCGAGTTTCACTAAACAATGATATATTATTAAAATATTATTATATAATGGGTTATAAATTATCCATTATGAAGAGTATTAACCACATATTAAATTTTATATAACATTAACATTCATCTTATGTATTTTCTAGATATGATGTAAGAACAAATTAAATTTTTGGATAAAAGATGTATTTTTAAAAAATGCAGTTTTTCCGCCTTTTGATAGCACACCAATTTTAAATTTATTTTTAAAACTTTTATATATTATAATTTGATAAAATAAACTTCTTCTTTGGAATATGGACATAAAAATTTACTTTGTTTTAATTTTTGGTAATTTTTTGATAAAATTTATATTTTAATGAATATTGAAAATAGTGAATTTTAATTCAAAACAGCCTCTCCATATAGTTTGTTTATATAGTTAGATTATCTATTTATTTGGTTTTAAAGTGTAATTAGATTAGTTTTTTATTAATTAATCTAATTTTGTTCATTGGAAGTAACTACACATTTAAATTGTAAAAAACACATATCAATCTTTTTATAGTTTTTACTTCTTAAAACCCCACTTTTAGGTTTTGACAACATGAATTAATTTAATATAATTAATGAAACTTCTATGTTTTTAATTTTCAAAAATGGATTCTCAACTATACTTTATTATCAACTTTTCCCCTTTGTTGTACTCCCACATATAAAATCTATAGAAATCATTTGAGAGTTATTGAATCAACAATGGTAAAATTATTTATATAACTTTGATATTATTGAGGTGTGGGAATACTTACATTTTTAGAAACAAATAGGAATTGGGATCAGAATTAGTTTTATATGATGACTACCAAAACTATATTTAAAGCTCCACTCTGACTTTCCTTCACTCTTTAAATTTTTTTCATGGCCAGTATTCAAAACAACCATATCTACATTTTCTTTGTTTAATTCTCTCTCCCAGTTTCCACTCAAAAAAAATTCAAAGTTGATTATCTATATTAGTTTTATTGAGATTGATTTATGTTTTTTATGAAATCTCAAGTGGTTGGGATTATACTCCAATAATTATTCTGAGATGAGTCCTTTTGTTGATCCCACTGGAACACTTATTCAACTTGTGTTGAAGATAAGTTTTTTATCATTTGATAAAATATCATTAATATTGGTTTCTAACAACCCCATCAATGAAATACCACCTGACCCACCACATTCCAAGTATATAAATTATAAAACATCATCTCCTCCATTTTGTTGAACCCCCTGGTATCTAGGTTATATAAATCATCCTAGAATTACTACCGTATTTTCCCACATTGAATCAAATTGAGAACCTGGACCAACAGTCACATGTTTAACCTAGGTTTTCTTTTCATGTCACCCTTTTTAAAAATGATAACCAGTCAGGAACCATCACCAATAACATTCAAATGTTGTGTTCCCTTATTATAATTATCTTTTACTTTCTCCTTCGATTATGAATATCTTATTTGTATTTAATTATTTTTTATGTAAAATGAATATTTTATAAACCTAATTGGATGAATATAAATAAAAAATGGATGCATGTTTATCATATGACAAAAGTGTATGAAGATGGAATTAAAGAATTAATCATGTTTTCAATATATAATTCATTTGACCCTTATAAAATCCTTTTTCCATGTTTACATTACTTTTATTCAAGAAAAATTAGTCTAGATGATTTAGAATAACGTTTTATTTATTGTGTAATAGATCATAGGTATAAATTTTGGGCTAAACAGGGGTCAAAATTGAATGTTCATACTGATTGGTATAATATTTTTGTTTATGGATCATTTGATATGAATACCATTATAAATTATGATGGTGATAATAAGGGATAAAAGAAAACATAAATTTAATTTGACCTTCCATATTTCCCAAATTTGTTTGAGAAGTTAAATAGTTTTCCTAATAGATCATTTTATATCAATTTGTAATAAATATAAAATATTCTCATCTATATTGAAGTCATATAATTTGAAATTTTGTAGTTTAAAGAGTGATACTATCTTTACATAACTACTTGGTCTCTTGAATGATATGCTACAAGAATAAAATGAGCTTCCTTGTCAAACATATGAAACTAAATGAAAATTATGCTCAATGGGCATGATTTCTAACAAAAATACCTGCTTATCCAAATGACTACATACTGTTTCACGAAGGCCATGAATCACTCAAAAAAGGCCTTAAGTATGGAGTGAATCAATATATGAAAGATGAATCAAGTCCTTAAAAAGTGATATGGTACATTCCCATCATTCCAAGGCTTATATTACTTTATGGGTTCAAAGAAACCACTAAACAATTAACATGGAACGCAGATTTAAGAATTGAAGATGTGAAACTACGACACCCATTGGTCTCTCCTTAATGGAATTAAATTGATTATGAGTACCTTGAATTTGGAAATGAGTCCAGAATCCTCCATATTGCATTATCTTTATATGGAATAAATCCTTTTGGTGTGTAATTTCGTACTCATAGTTCATGTCTAGTTATTTTTGTAAATTATAACTTTCAACCATAGTTACATATGAAGCATAAATTTTTAACATTGTCTCTGCTTATCTCTAGACCAAAACAAATGAGTAATGATATTGATGTCTATTTGGATCCATTGATTTATGATTTTAAATTAATGTCTGACATAGGTGTCACGTCGTATGATTCTCATAGAAGTGAAGAATTCACAAGTAGAGCCATGTTGTAATGGATAATAAATAACTTTTCTAATTATGGATGTTTTTCTAGATATGGAAATAAGGAATTTTGGGGTGTCTCGTTTATCTAAAATGCACACACTTAGTTCAATTAAAACATTCCTTAAAGACTATATTTTTAGTACATTGCATAATTTTACCCCAATGAAATAAATACTGATCTTAGACAACATTATTAGATGGGAATACAGGACATGGTACAATGCCATTTCCACTAATGGGTGATCAAATTTTCAAAAAATTAAAATTCATTGATACATTTTTCGATAAGAATTTCTTGAAAACCCAAATGAAATCAAGTTGAAAAAAGATATCATTTTTTATTAAATTGTTATACTATTGTTTTTTGTACATTATACATTTTATTGATTTCAACCATGTAGAAAAAATTTATTTGATATTTTTATTAACACATTACTAAATGTTCATGTATAAAAAATATGGCCTCAAGGATAGGTTGCACAAGATTGAAATGGGGATAACGGAATAGTTGGCACTGGTGATGGGTAAAAGGTGGACTTATCCTCCTCTAGTATCTTACACTATATCCAGACAATATAAATTGAATTCTTTATTTTCCTTAATGGTGTCAATGTTCTATATGGGTATTCATTAAATATTAATAATGTCATATCAATGAAAAATTTGATGTTATATGGTCTATAATCACATGTTTTTATTTTTTTTTATGAAATATTTTATGCTCATCACTTTAAGTTTCATTTTTTCTAATGATGTACTACATAAATTAAGCAGTCGTTGCTTTTTTTTTCAAATCCATATACAGTAATGTTTTAGACCTAATGATGTTTTCAATCATGAATAAGGATATTGTACTTATATTATGTGAATTAGATATGTTCTTCCTATAATAATTGTTTAATATAACGGTCCAATTGATGATTAACTTATTTATAGAGGTTCAACTATGTGGTCTTTTGTAATGTCTCGGACCTCTCTGGTCCATTACTTTGTGAAAATATGGTGTTTGAGGTGTTTCGGGAGGTCAAGGTGACTTATCCCTAGTAATGGTTTTCCAAATTTCCAATTTTATGAACAGTTCCCTCAGTGAACGGTGTTCTATCGGTGAGGATTCAGTGAACCATGTTTTATTAGTGAGAATTCAGTTAATAGTGTTCTATCGGTGAGGTTTAGTGAACAGTGTTCTATCAGTGAGGATCCAGTGAACAGTGTTCTATCAGTGAGGATTCAGTGAACAGTGTTCTATTAGTGAGGAATTAGTGAACAGTGTTCTATCAGTGAGGATTTAGTGAATAGTGTTCTATCAGTGAGGTTTAGTGAACAGTATTCTATTAGCAAGGATTTAGTGAACAGTGTTATATCAGTGTGGATTTAGTGAACAGTGTTCTATCAGTGAGGATTTAGTGAACAGTGTTCTATCAGTGAGGATTTAGTGAACAGTGTTCTATGAGTGAGGATTTAGTGAACAGTGTTCTATCAGTGAGGATTTAGTGAACAGTGTTCTATCAGTGAAGCTTTGTGAACAGTTCTATCAGTGAGGTTCCATGAACAGTGTTTCCAGAACTGTGAGGTCTATCGATAATCTCTATCGGTAACCTCTAACGGTAGGTGTATAGTATTGGTAGGTGTACATTAATGGTAGGTCTGCAGTGTTTCCAGAATGGTGACCTCTATCAGTACCCTCTATCGGTAACCTCTAATGGTAGGCGTACAGTAATGGTAGGTGTACCGTAACAGTAGGTCTACAGTGTTTCCAGACCAGTGAGGTTCATGAACAGTGTTTCCATCTTCCTATAGTTTCACTCCTTTGACATTTCCTTTGACGTAAAATACTTTTAAAGCCTTATTTTTCAGGACTCTAAAGGCTGATTCAAAGACCATAAATCCTATATTAATTATTCCTATGGCTCGGGATGTTTTTACTTGGTTAAACCGCATGGGTTAATGAGATCCTCTTTTAATGGTGAATTAAGCGTATCTTAAACTGTCACACCATTAAATCTTCAAAAGGGACAATATATCATCCTCCCGTGTTCTTCCTCTTTGTTCTCAGCTATGAGACACTAGAACCTTTCAATCCTTCCTGTAGGAGTTTCACAATAAAACTTTACTCCTCAGATTGGTTCTGCTCTAATTTGATACAACTGAGCTATATCGGTTAATCTTCAATATAAGGTATGTTTTATAGTCGTTCCATTGTGGATCATCTCCTCCTGTTTCTCCATTCCATGTTATAGCATGTAATCTCCATGCTTCTAATGGGGTTTTTCTTAGGTTTTGGTTGGTGTTGTCATACCACGGAATCCTCAGGTGGATGCAGTTCTCACGAGAGGAGGATCGTGACCCATTGTGTGGATAATGAACGTGAGGAACTATTTGAGGTAGGGGATTCATTGCTTCTCTTTCTTTTATATGAAACTGTATCTTTAGCATGTTTTAATCCATCTGTATGACAATGGAATTGACATGATAAATATTTGAACCGGATAAATAAATTTATAATGGTCGTATGTTATTTCTTCATGTTTTTCTAGATAGTGTGATATATATTCTTTCTTTGATTAGTTGTTCGTTCTTGATGGAAATTGTTAAAGAACATAAATTGGAATTAATTGATAATTGTGTGTCTAAAGATAAATAGGAATGTAAACAAATTTGGTTCTAGTTGTAATTTTATGTTAATAAAATTGGTGTAGTAAGCATGTTTAATTATTGGTGATAGCTTACTGATTAGGTTTCCTGAATTTGGAACCTACAAAT
Organism: Viscum album; assembly: GCA_963277665.1. Classification (NCBI taxonomy): domain Eukaryota; kingdom Viridiplantae; phylum Streptophyta; class Magnoliopsida; order Santalales; family Viscaceae; genus Viscum; species Viscum album. The sequence continues at coordinate 729,943,524 of OY728159.1, forward strand.
AACAAATTTTTTAATTCAATATGGATTAAAGAATTGGTTGTTTGATAATTACTTAAGGGGTTCTGAGCTACCCTCTTGATTGTTAAAGGGCCAAGATCCCCATAAATGTGGTGTTTGTTTTCATGTTGCTTGTGTTGTTATGTGATCCTGGATGGATTTGGTAATATGTGGAGGCATGGAGGCCTTTCTGGTTGTGGTAGCAGATGAGACCTAGAGTGGTGTGATGCATCGTTTTAGGAATGTGGGTGTCGGGGAGGACACTAGGGATGATGGAATGGGATGGATATGATTTTTGGATGCTTGGTAATTTTGATTGGTTGTTTATCTTATTTACTTTTCCCCACTGTTAAAGTCAGCTGGTCTACGTACCCTTCTTCCGAAAGATGTGAAGAAACGCGGGGTATGCCTCGTGCTTTCTGAGTTTAGCTTCTCAAGGAAGGATGGGAATATGCTCTTTCTATAAGCTGAAAAGACTCGACGGGTAGTACATCTACTCACCGTGTTGATCCCCCTTGTGTTTAGTAGCATAGAATGTTATTCTAGAATGCTTGGGAATGTGGGAAAGTAATTCTATAATGAATAATTGAATAAATGGTGTTAACCCATGGGGATGGAGATGCTGGAACATAAGGATGAGGTTGTAATTTTTGAAAGAACAGTTGACTTTGGCTGTGATTCTAATGAAATTTAACATGGTATTTTCATGGTTAATTAATGTTTAATGAATTAATTAATGTATAGTGGAACTGATAAAAAGGGAATGAAGTAATCTAATAAAGCTATTTAAATTCTTGTGTGCTTATAGGATACCTAGTCTTAGAAGTAACAGCCCGGAGTCTAAGAGACATTAGCTGCAGTTGTGTCTAAGACTACGTAATGCCCATAGTGTGGTTGGGAGATATAATATATCCTGTACTTTTTTTGTTTCTAAATGCTGCTCCACCCTATCAGTAAGGGAAACTGACACCATGAGGATTCTGAGCCCTGGGGGGTGTTTTTCCCAACATTCTAGTGGGGGGATGGATGGCTGACTACCCCCTTTGGCCCCGCTCTCTTCTCTTGGTAGTTACTGGTTCTGGAAGGAACACTGGTTAGTTTTCCCCATATATGTGTGTAGTGGGATGTAATGGCTTGTGGATATTCACACACATATATTCTGGATATAGTTTTCTATGTACTACTATAGGTGTAACGTGTATAGGTTGTGATGGCTTGAGGATCCTTACTCAGTATATGGGATGTAATGGATTAAGGTATAATACCTGACGTATGATACACATTATGTGAGCTGTAGTGGCTCCCAGAAACTACCTGGTTACTTTGGTGTGTGGACGTGGTGGCTTTGTTGCACGAGGTGCATATTGTGGTGCTTTGCCTAGGTGTCTGCGGGCAAACCCTCTTGGAGGGAGATGCTGAGGATGTACGTCGTTGGTCCAAAGTGGAAAACCAGTGTGGAAATAGTAGCGGGTTACCCTTGATATCCTTTATTATAAGATATATTCTTGTATGCGTTACTCGGTGAGAGTATCCATGGTGAGGTTGGGAACTTATTATACATGTTTAGGTGACGAGTTAGTTACACTTGTTGTTCATTGTGCTTTAGCATGCTGTCATTACTTTTGCATGAGAGGCTTCTGGGAGGATCCTACTAAGTATACTTTTATACTCACCCTATATATATATAAACTGTCTTTCAGGTCACTTGGAGCAGGTTGGAGATCAGGCTGGTGTTTACTAGCTTGTGGTTGCAAGAGCTGTTCGGGCTTGTGGTTGCTGCTGTTTTTACATTCTATTCGGTACATGTAGTTTTTTCCCTTTCAGTTGTAGTTCTTCTACATGATATTTCATATGTGTACTTGGGTTTTTGTTAATATTGCAGTCTGATTTAGAGTTGATTGGTGTCTATCTTATCTCTCTCTTCTGCATGTGTTCTCTTAGAGCGTAATGCCTCCCATTTGTGTGTTTATTATACCCTCGGTGCTAGTCGCCAACCCGGGGCCTACTAGAGGCAGGACTCGGTGGTTATTATCTCCCTTTTCACATTGTCGACCCCGGATGGGTACACTTTGTGGGGAGGGGGTCAAAACAGCTTTTTAATTAAAGTTGGATATACCCCATTCAATGTTATATGGAGATTTTGAAAGGGTGCCTCAAGAATCGAATTCAAACAGAAGGTTGTATTAAAAAATGATATATTTTTTAAGGATAGTATGATATGCGTGTATACAACCAAAAAGAATTTCTATACATATGAATCCATCAAGGGATAAAGTATGGATATCAAATATACATAATCATCAGCTCATAGGATCGATCTAATATCATATTTATAAGTATTTATCTAAAAATATGATATCAATTTTCAAATGAATTCGATGGCTATCCAGGTGACCAAATGAAAATGTTATATCTTACACTGGTTTTGTAATTAATAGTTATAAATTATATACAATGGAACGTGATGAATGGAAAAGAGTGGAGTTACACTTGTGGCAAAAGCGATGTACATATCTAGTTTCAAGGATAGAAATCCAATTTATTCGTATATATCATATTTCTTTATCATCAAAAGATATACGAGTTATATTATACAAAAATTCAAGTACCAATTTTATTTTTCAAATACATTGACAATAGGAGTGTTGTGAAAGTTGATGAAATGGAATTTTTGAATGTGATTTTCAGCATAAAAGGGAATAAGGATGAGCTATTCATAATTCCATCACAAGCATTGTAGGTATTTTATGTCTTAGATATTGAAAATAGTATTTGGACAATTATCCTACTAAAAGATAAAATAGTTGTAGGGTTAGAAGAAAAATAAATTGATGATGACCCTTTTATTGGGAGATCATAATCAAATCATGGTGGTCCCAATATAGATAATGTATTTTACATTAGAGGGGACCACAAAGAGGGGATTGGGATAATCGATAGAGGATCCAGATCCCATCAACCTTTAATGAAATGAAAGAGATTTCAATGTGTAGGTTAAAGTGTATTTTAATATACTATTATTCTCCTTACAATATTTTTTGTTCTCAAACACAATTTTGTAATCTAAATTAAATGTTTGACTACTCATGAAAACAATTAACTCTACACAATATTATGTTACCAATTACAGAGAAGAATATATGATTTTTGCTGAAACTGCAAAATTATTTGGGAATCAACAACATGTTGATGAAAAAAAAGAACGACATATCATCATTGTGTTTGCTAAAATTATCAAGGCATTAAGAGAGGGTATAAATTTTGAGGTTTTCTAGAATCAGTGTGACCAACCGATTAACCCTAGAAAGTCAATGTTCATTAGTTATGTTAGGGTCACAATGATAATTAATATTCCAATTAATATTGACATGTGGAACCATGTCTAACCTATAATAAAGGAAACCCTTTTGGAAGATATTAAGGTAATGTTACCATATGATTTCTCTATTTTATCAAAAAAAATATAATGAAATGTTGATTTACTTTTCATTATCCCTTGTATAGTTCAATTATTTTTTGATGACTTTTGTAAGCAATATGTCTTAATGGCCAATATAAGATTCCATAGAGGCTTCTAGAAACTTCTTTCCGATATTCATATTAGGGATGCTGTGGGAAAATTAAAGCCCTAACCACTCGTTATGTATATACACATTATAAATATGGAAACATGGAATTATTTCATCAGTCATCATGATAAGAAATCATTTTAGGTAAATTTTAATTGATAATATATTATTTAACATTATTTATTTTATCCAATTTGATTCAGAAATGGTAATTTATGAAATAGTAAAGGAGTGATGAAAATAAATAATATTAATCAAAACCAATTTACCCCTATCACAAAGCCATGATGGGGTTTACTTCACTAAAGAAGAAAATGGTATGTATTTTAAATCTATTATAAAATTTTTATGTGATGTGAAACAACATATTTTCCTTTGTTTATCTATATCTTGATGAATCAAAATATTAAGCCACTTCCATCCCATTACTTGTGCTTTATAAGGAGGCCCACATTAATAAAGAGGGTAAAATAGTTGATGAAAACATATGAGTAGTATGGGAATCATGTTTATGTGTGAAATAATAGTAATTATTTAATGTTTATTGTAACACCCCAAGATTTCATAGTACATTATTTCTTCAAAATAATTCAATAACTTGTGTTACACGCAACACCGAGTTCGAGCACACCACGACTTACCAAACTAGCTCTTCCAAAGCGGTTATGAATAGTATTATCTGCATTTTAAATTTATATATTCAATATAAATTTTAACATCCATATTATGTGTTTTTTATACATAATATAATATCAAATTCATTTTTTTCAGATAAAGGAAGTACTTTTCAGAAAATGCAATTTTACCACCTTTTAATAGCGAACCATTTTTAAATCCAATATTTGACACTTTAATATATTAAATTTGATAAAATAAACTTCTTATTTATAATTGGGACATAAAAATTTATTTTCTATAAATTTTGGTGTTTTTCTGATAACATTCATATTTGGGTGAATAATGAAAAATAAAAATTTTAATTGAAAACAACATTTTTTAATAAAAATAATTTATAGTGTTCAATTATACATTTTAATGGTTTGGAATTATAATTAGATTATATTTTTATCATTTAATTCAATATAGGTCATTATAAGTAATTTTACATTTAAATTTGACATAAACACATGTTAATCTTTTGAAAGTTTTTACATTTTTTAAAACCTACTTCTTGGTTTTGACAATGGGGATCAATTTTAAATTAATAAATGAAACTTCTTTGTTTTTAATTTGGTAAAATAAACATCATTTTTGAATTCATAATATCAAAATTAGCTTATGGTGAATTTTTGGTATTTTTTTAAAAACTTTCATTTTTTGATGAATAGTGAAAAACACTACGTTATTATTTAAAACCGACTTTTTATTTAGATAATTATTTATTTTATTTAAATTTATTTTAAGTCAAAATAGATATATAATACCTATATAAGTTCAATTTAATTCATTGGAGTCATTTTATAATAAAATTAGATATATAAAAGTTTATTGAAGTTTTTAACGTTTTTTACCCACCTTCTAGGAGCATTTGCAAATCTGCATAAAACCTAATTTTACCACTTCTGTGAGTTGATTTTCAAAACTCCAAGAGACATGGTTCACATCATTAAGTAAAATTTGGTTCAATAAGATAAAAACAATTTTTTATGAATAGTAACTTTTGACTTTTATTTACCATAGTTAAATGTAAATAGGGTAATTAAAGTGTAAAAATGATATAATAATTACCCTAACACATGTACTAAATCTATTGGATAAGTGTAATTCGACCATAAAAACCTTAGGAATAAAATATGATCCTATTTGATCCACTTGGAATATATTAGGACATTGATTATTATTTTATTTGAAGAAGAGTTAAAAGTGTTAAATTCAAAGTTTAATAACTAAACCAATTTAAATATAGAGTTACACACAATATAAATTAAAATATAAATATTATTTATAAAGCTAAAAAATATTTTTTAAATAATGGTATTTTATTTATAATTTTTAGACATTAAATAATTTAATTTATTTATGACACAATGATGATGCAGTAATTACCTTATTAATGAAATATTAAAATAATTGATATTATAAATACCCAAATAAATGTAAATTGAGACTTATGATGAATTACACTAATTTTATAGGTTAATACAACAAGTAAGAGTTGATTATATTTTTATTTTTTGAAGTGATAAGGTTGTTAAGACTTTCACCAAAACCAAATACCAAATAATGTCAAAATTGACATAAATTAATTTTTAAAACAAATACTATTTTATTGGTTGATATAATATTCCTAAAAATATAAGGTTTAGAAAAAGGGCTTAAATAATATTATATATGTCATTAATGTACCACTTTATGTTTTCTTTGATGTTTAGAGTAAATTTATTAACCATATAGTGTAAGAATACAAGAAGGCATGGTAAAAGTTAGACTATTTAACTAAGAGTTAAATCTAAAAGATAAGGTTAACATTGTAACCTAAACATGTCTAAAACCTATTGGTTGAGAGTATTTTGACCCATTAACACCTAAGTCCCGAAATAAATTCATTTCTAGGCATTATAAACCGAATATGATTATATAATAAATTAATATTTTAATCTTTTCCTAAAGTGACCCTCACCCCTCTTATAAAAGGGAACTTCTCCTTCCCTCAAAATCACTCCTCCAAAGCCATTTGGCTCAGACAACCCCGACCAAAATACCCTCCCAACTTCCCTCACATAAACCTAGAATCCTAACTTTGATCAGAAAGCCAACCTAAGGAGCCCTTTTGATCAACTCAAAAGGAAACACCTGAAGAAGAGGTAATAATTTCACCACCAACTTTCAAGTTCTTTTCTTCTTCCACTTCCTATTTATTTATTTTTCCATACCAAAATAATAAATTCAGTACCTCCTACATATTGTGATGTTATTATAAATATGGTACATCCATATTTGTTATTCTATCCATCCTATAAATGACAAAGTTACCATACCTTCGTACGTATGGCTTACCATCTCCACATTGTGGTGAAGTTTGTTATTCAAACACTTTTGTATGGGTACAATAATAAGTATAATTGATGTAAATAATAGGTATAACATGTCAATTATTCTGTATATATGATATACCATCCAATTACATTTGATTTCACCATTAATAAAATGATATTGCCAATCATACATACGTACTGATTACCGTCTCCACAAACGCGATAAGATTCATTCCCCATCATAATCATTCAAGAATAATTTTCATTTAAAGATTAAAAACAATGTTTATGAACTTAATATCATTCTGGATATGAATCAAATAAACCCTATCCATAACAATCATGGCTTATGTAACCATGCATATAAAGGAAAATGGATCAGTTAACACCCTAAATGATGATACTACTAAAATGTTATTAACAAAGAAATATTAGAAGATCATATATGATATCATATTTATATATGTGGTTATTGTATAATTTAATAAAAATTATTTAACTATTATACAGGAGGTTAACGTACCCTTGACCAAGGAAAAGTAAAAGGTAAGGGTTAATTCCTCAATCTCATTATTTTCCGAGATTGTTTATGAGTTAGTATTTATTGGGACATATTTATCATCAATGTCCATATTTCATAAAATAATTTTAAAAAGGAATATTTTGAGGTTTTACAGAAGGTTCTATTTAACTATAGCATCATTTTAAATGTTTTAAATGTTTATTTTTATAAATATTTTAATTAATGTTAATGTTTTCATAATGGTTTTAAGGATTTATTTATATATACATCATTGTTTTAAAATGTTAATTCCATTCAAAGTTTCAAAGTGGTATGGGACACTTTGATTCAAAAATGTCTTTAAATGTCTTCCTTTCTAAATTGTGTTACTTTTAAATTTTTTGATAAAAAAGGGATATTTCTCTCAAAGAGTATTACAAATCATTTTCATCTATGTCAGTATCCTTTGATGGATTTTAAAAAAAAATTTAAGTTGATTTATTATGATACAAATATTCCATATTGTATTGAAGGTTTTGTGATATGTTTGACTATTGATGTGTCATTTTTATACCATTCATTCTTTATGGATAAATTATTGACATTTAGTTTGCTAGTTTTAATATGAATGTTTATGTTCTGTTTAACCCTTTTCACATGAGGAATGCATTGGACTTTGTAAGTGATGGGTGGAGCCCACTATAGCTCCTTAATGCATCGGTAGGTCTCATGAGACAAACTTGTGCCTTGGCATAGGGCCTTGAAAAAAATTTATTTGTAGTTTTGGCACAAGGCCTTGACTGTGTGGTTATGAAGTCTGGAATTATGTGTTCCATCATTTTAAAATTGGTTATTGATATTACATGTGATTATTTGATTAGTAGAATATCCATGTGAATAATTAAATGGCATTATTTGATTTATATTTTCCATATTATGATGAAGTTTTAATTTAAAGGCTTGTGTTTTAGTCTTATACATTACCTTAAATGTTTATGCTCATTTATGAAAGTTTCTACTATATTGTTATTCTTACTGAGCATCTGAGATCACCACTTTATTATGTATTCTTTTCCCAAGATTCCAAGAAGTGTATTATGATTGATAAGCAGGGTTAAGCTAAAGTATTAATGTCATTCTCAAAAGATCATTTATTTTGTGTTTTATTTTCTAATTTTTAATGTAACATTCTTGTAGGTAATCTATTTTCCAAAACTGCTAAACTGATCAGTTTTTTAGGACATAATTCCTTGTAATCATGCCAGTGTATTAAAATTATGCACCAACTCTAGGGTTTTGGGGTCGGGGCGTTATAGTTGGTATCAAAGGAAGATTAGCAATAACTTTGGAAATAGATTTAGATAAACTCTTATTATAGAACATTACCATATGAAAGGATTTGAGGATTAGTATATAAGAAGATCCTATAATTTTGGTAATATAGAAATTTTGTGAATTTTCCAAGTAATATATCCTTGTTTGGATATGATCAGGTAGAGGCGGCTCTGGCATATATTACCTAGGAGTGAAAACTCCAACAAGGAGTTTCAGGTTTGACTCGGGGTATCCTAGTACAGGACAACGGGTCTTGCTGCACTCTTGGTTATGACACTCTTAGGGGATATGCTTTGGATAATTCACATTTTCAATATAAGACATTATAAAGGATTTAGGAGTAAATACTTCCACAAAGAAAAAATTTTGTGATTATAGATTATATGTATAATCTTTTCAATTTACGTTAGGTATTTTACAAGTTTGGAATTATGCATTGTGATTCCTAAACTAATCTAGTGTATGCCATTATTTAGAAATGTAACCTAGTAGAAGGAATGAGAATTCCAGCAATATGCATGATCAAAATATTAAGAAGTATCATATCTTTCATGGTATTAAGCCAACATTTAAAAGGGAAATAGTCTCCCATGTATTCTTATCATATGAAGAAGTAGTATCATGTGTTAATAAAATAAGTAAATAATTCTATGAGTCCTATGGATTTTAAGGGAAGTAAGAGAAGAAAATGTTGGAAGATAGAAAGATGGATAAAGGGAGGATGGGAAAGAATGATTTTCCCATGTGTGATAAATGTGGAAATAATCACCTTGGTAAATGCTTGAAGGGAATGAGAGTTTGTTATAAGTGTGGAGAAGAAGGACACCAAGTACGTGATTCAAAGGGTAAGAAAAAGGTTTCAAATATACTATGCTTCGTCTGCAAAGAGTTGGGACACTATGTGAATCAATGTCCAAATCAACAGAGTATACCCCCAATGCTGCTATTGGAAAATAATCAAGTTATGATACTACTGAAGATGAAGAGGAATGATTAGAGTTATTATGTTTTTATTAAATTATTTTGAATTTTGAGTATTGTATTAATGATGTACATGTTATAAGAATTATAGAGTATATAAGGATTGTACTGCAATAATAATTCATTAAGGACTTGAGATTGTGTGGAACCAAGAAAAGTGACTCAGTAACAGGTTAATTTTTTTTGGAAAATATATGGTTGAGAGAAAGATAAACCATAATATGGTTCTGATACCGAGGTAGTTATTTTTGAATAATATATGATTGATTTGGATAAATTATATTGGATATTCCTGAATACCTTGAAACTGATTAATGATTAGAATATTCCATCATTGTTGGAGTTTACAACATTTTTGGATAGAAGGAGTATATCTAGTATTATATAAGGAATAAGGGAGCTTGAATTTAATCAATAAGGTTTTTTGTTAATACAGGGTGTTATAGTGTTTTAAAAGAATACATGATAAAGGTATTCACATGTTATTATGTGGCAAAAAGGTTCTTCATTGTGTTTACATTTCTAATAAATATTGGATAGTAAGTTTGGACAGAAGTATTTTGGATAAGTTTAAAGGTTGGAATCTATTAAGTTTTACATTGGATACTATTGTAAAGGTGTTATGAAAAATTAAATATGAATGTCATAATTATGTTAACTCTCATTCCCAATGAGACCCTTCATGTTCCCAACCTTTCATATGCCAACTTTGGTATACTTTGTACACTATAAATACATGGATATGATTAATGAAAGGATGATGGATTGTTGGCTCTACATTTGTGTTCTCTACTTCTTGTATTTATCTTGTATTTGTATTTTCATTTGTCGTCGTCATCGTCATACGCAAATATGACATCTGCTTTCTCAACGATGCGCTTTGCCTATGATCGATCTTACATTTCTGGTTTCGAAATGCTTCGCGGTTTCAATCGGCGTTCGATCAATTTCATAACACGTTATCAGCACGATCGTTTTCTCTGCATTGCCCATCGTGACGATGCTATCGTCATCCATATCATCGACGTAAGATAAATTTCGCGAACAAAAGGTATGTCACATGTTTTTATAAACATTATTCTTTTGACATACTCTTTCGCATGCGCATCGGCTCCACTCATTCGAAGTGATACATCAAAAGGGTAAGTCTTATTTTATATTTAAGATATTTTTACATTTATTTTTCCCCTCTTGATAAATCTGAAAATAATATATTATTTCCTTAATCTTTTGTTGCGGGAAAAATAATGAGCACCTGAAGAGCTGTAATGACTCACGGTTGACAAATTTCACTTCATTCCCTATAGAGAATGTATTTGATTAATAACCGATGTGGTCGATGTCGATACAAACATCATTCATCAAATGAATAAAAAACTACACCACCAGAAGTGGTTGAATGATGAACATCGCGTACCCGTTGTACGTCGAGCCGTTGAATGATGAACATCGTGTACCCGTCGTACGTCAAGCCGTTGAATGATGAACATCGCGTACCTGTCATATGTCGAACCGTTGAACGATTAACATAACGTACCTGTTATACGTCGATCCATTGAACAATGGACATCGTGTACCCGTTGTACGTCGAGAGGAAGTTCGATGAACATCGCGTACATGTAGTACGTCGAGACGAAGATCGATGAACATCGTGTACCCGTCGTACATAGAGATGAATTTTGATGAACATCATGTACCCGTCGTACGTTGAGCCAAAGTTTGATGATCATCGCGTACCTGTCGTATGTTGATCCGAAATTCACTAATCATTCCATGAACCATGAAATTTCATATCTCTTATTTCTTGTTCACCTTGAAGGTGTCAAGTTTGATTATGCTATATAAATGTTCATGATGGATATGATATTTACTTTGAATATTTGTAAATATTTGTTTTATTTCTTCTCTTTATTTTATTTCTTATAAAATGTTTTATATAAATTAAATATTCTTGATGAACAAGCGCAAATATATTTTATATATATCCATCCCCCGAAGTGGATGAAATTGATGAAATTGATGAGTTGAATATCCATGCTATTTTCTTGAAGACACTATAAAACTCATCCCCCGTAGTGGATGAAATTGATTTGAATATTCATGTAATTGTCTTGAAGACACTATAAAACTGGAACAAACAATTTTATTCTATTCCCTGGAGTGAATGAGAATATTTATTGAAAATGATTTATGTCATTCCCCGAAGTAAATGAAAATATACCTCATTTTATGATAATTCAAGTTCGAGGTGAATATGATGTTTTGTGAATGATCATTGTGTTATATTTGTTTATAACAACTAATAAAAATATAACCACTAGAAGTGGTTTGATGACAATAAATATTTACAGAGCACAATGAATTTTATTAATATTTATAAAATAATACATCCCTGAAGGATGATATGAAAATAATGTCCTTTGACATTATATTGAAGAATATCTTCATTTCTCATTTATTGTTCCCGCAGCAAAAATATCAAGAGAAACACTATTATTTATCATATTCTTATGGTTTATCAATATCATCTCATGAAATTCATCTATCCCCTGAAGTGGACATTGTTGTTCATATAATTCATAAATGAAATGATTGAATTACATAGTTTTTATAATCCGATATATATTATGAAAATGATTTTACAACCTGAAGTGGTTAAAACAATGATCATCATAATCAATAAAATGTATATTTTATGCAAGATGATCATTATTGATAAATAATAAATTATCATTCATGGATCATGAAATCCGATGAATGAATTCATTCCCTGATGTGAATGTAGTTTTAACTATTATATCTCATTCCTTGAAGCGAATGAAATTATTCATGATTTTTTTTATGATTTATGATATCATGAATATTTGAGAGTTGATGAGGTTTGATCAAATGATTTATCTTTCATTTGATAAGGTGAATTTTGTTTATGAATTATAATTTTGGATGGTGATAAGGTATGTGTTATGAATCGATAAGATTCTTCCACATTAGTTATCACTACAACATTCACCAGCTTTAAAAGACATGGGGGCTCCTATCCCAGGTAGATGTATTGTAAAATAATATTTGGACCCGAAGTTCCAAAATATTTTGGCCAGAAGTCCTAAATTATGAAATAATCTTCTTGGTGATGGGCCTAACCCGTTATGATTATATTATGAATTCATCAAAAACCATAAGTGGAAATTATGACGACAAATATGAGTTTTTACAATGAAAGATCCGGAAGATCTTATATGTGTCGATCTTGAAGCAAAATATTATTTTGATTAAATGCTTCAAAAGAACTCATATATGCATTAGTATATGCTCATATAAGTACATTTACTGGTAGTGAAAATTAATAAACGACTCCAGAAGAGCGAATATATTTCTACCTGGTAGTACAAATTCCTAATTCTTTGTTAAGTCTCAATGAGATATATGAATGGTATTCTTGATAATGAATATCATATGGAGACAAAATAGGTACCTCGATATGTAACAAGCATTCATAAAAGTGATATTAAAGAATTTGTTATGTACAATCGAATCAATAATGGTAAACCAGAAGTTTACTGATCCTAACACCTAAAATATATGACATGATGATTTAGTCCATTTGAGATCAATTATAATGAAATATATTGATTCAAGTATACATGAGCATCGATTTATTGATAACATAGTAGAAATCCATCAGGGGGAGAGTGATGAATTTATTTAATGGATGCATGTCTACTAAATTATCAATGAACTCATTATCATTAAGTTATTATGAATGCCCCTTGTATAATAATTTACCCTAAGGTACCCATTTTTGAGGTAAATTATTTATATCATTAGCATCTATTATGGAAATAAATTTCCCATATACTTATGAAGAAGTATATATGGGCACGCCCACCTACCATGTGATCCATCTATATGAAAGATGCATCCACTAAGTGATCACATGTGTTATTTGCTGCTGGTGAGTATACATTGCATGATATGCATATTGATGAAATGAAATATTGAGTATCATATATTATATGGTCTTGCAGAACCATGTACAAGATCCTCACAACACTTACATGAATGTAAAGTGTTGAAAATCAATAGTCTGATTATACACACCGGAAGTGTGGTTGAACTGATTATATAAAATCATTGGTCATCATGAGTAGAAAGTAATAAATATATTTTCCCTCGAAGATAAAAAATAAATATATCAACAACATTATATCTTTTTAGATATTGTCCCTGAAGTGACACTGGTACCAGAAAAATTATGAGATCTCAAAAAAATGTTGTTGATGATATATTTTCTATGAATGCTTTTAAAAATCATTGATGACTATGGATTTTTATAGATGTCGACATCATAATAATTGGCCAAAATTATTAAAGGAACTTATGAAATGTTCAACATATAAAGTTCTGGATTGATTATCCAAACTATAATGACTATTGAATATCAATGATCTTATATTCTTCCTTATTTGGATATTTATATGAATCCCAGAAGGATTTGAAATGCCTGAAGCGTATTCAAAATTATGAAAGTATTACACAATATGATAAATTATGGGGGGAACTGAATATGAAGTATTTCATATATCCATATTAAGCTAAGGAAGTTTATAAATTGAATTTATCATCTCAAGGTTTGTGTGAATCATTTCAAGATGTTTCGAAAAACATATAAACTCTCGAAGAGTTTTTGAGAAATCAATGAATTATTTGATCATGAAATTACATAGAGTGTTCCTTGTATTAATCATACTGAATATGAAATATTAAATTTTGGAATGGTTTTTACCCTTAATGAATCATTAAATCTCTTGCTTCCAAGAGTGATACATTTTATACATGAGGGGTTGATGAAGAACATTCTTATCCCAGAAGGATTAATTATAAATGCACATTTTATTAATCCCTGAAGGATATACATGTACATGTGCATATGTTTGTTGTAAATAACAATGAATCATTTTATGATGCAAGTTAATGTTCTTCCCCTGTTCATTTAAATCTAAAGGGTATAAATAATTATTATTCCAAAATTCAAAACTGAATGTTTTAGTTTTGAATTAATCATGGACATTCTATGTGATAAATGATGATCATTGTGAATGGGAGATGTAATTTTTGTACTCTTTTTCCCTTAGTCATGTTTTTTCCACTGGGTTTTCTTGATAAGGTTTTTAATGAGGCAACACTCAGGGGACTTGATGTTATTGTACTCTATTTCCTAATCAAGTGTTTTCCCCTGAAGGGTTTTTCATTGATGAGGTTTTTAATGAGGCAATCATACATCATAAAAGATATCCAAAGGAATGTTATAAATTATTATGGATATCTATTATTAATGGAAATTGTTGGCCTTCCCCAAGAGTTATAATATTCAATGAGACCATTCATTATTTTTGGTCTTCCTCCCATGTCCTAAAGACATAATTTAATAATAATATTAATTGATGTCCTGAAGACATAATTAAATGATATAGTCAGGGGGAGTTGGGATTGCTGCACTCTTTTTCCCTTCATCAGGTTTTTCCCACTGGGTTTTCCTGGTAAGGTTTTTAATGAAGCGGCATGACAAGGAAATCAATTACTTTGGCTTCACTTATTTTTCCCACAGGGTTTTTTAAAGTGAAGATTATATAAGATTCCATGAAATTATGACATTCAAGGGGGAGTGTTATGAAACATTAAATATGAATGTCATAATTATGTTAACTCCCATTCCTAATGAGACCCTTCATGTGCCCAACCTTTCATATGCCAACTTTGGTATACTTTATACACTATAAATACATGGATATGATTAATGAAAGGATGGTGGATTGTTGGCTCTACATTTGTGTTCTCTACTTCTTTTATTTATCTTGTATTTGTAATTCCATTTGTTGTCGTCATCTTCATACGCAAATACGACATCGGTTTTCTCAACGATGCACTTCGCCTACGATCGATCTTACATTTCCGGTTTCGAAATGCTTCATGGTTTCAATCGGCGTTCGATCAATTTCATAACAAAAGGTTAAATAATTTATTGAGATTATTTTTGGATTTTCATAAAAGGATAACCCAGAGGTCATTCGACAACCCATCGCATCCATAAAGGCTGTGAGACTTGAACCCGCAACCGAAGGCCGACAATGGTAGATCACCTACCACTGGCATACATGGTGTCCTTGTTTATATAATTTAGTTTTTTAATAGTCTGACAAATGAATTATAAATTCATTATTATTGGAACCCTATACAATTAGGATAAATATAATATTTTTAAATTCTATTAACCTTTAGAGTGAAAGATGAATTTGTGGAAGGAATTAGTTGAAGGATGAAACTCTACTTATCTAGTATATTTTTTTCCACTTATACTATGAAAAAATTTATTCTTAAACTCTAGGGAAGGGATCTTAAAACCAAAAATGTTTTATCCTAATACCCTATGTTTTGTTGAACCGACGATATTTTAAATCATCATAGATTGATGGCTTTAATTCCCTCAATTTTACACTTGTTTGGGATTGAGGACCTCAATCACTCACTACAAATATTTATGTTTTTCCTCCAATTATGTTTCTCTAATTTCCACCAATTTTCTCCTAATATAGATCATAATTTGGTCGTGACTTTTTCATTTCCCTTTCCCTCTTATTAAGAATAAATTTTTTTAACCCAATTTCTGATGTGGGTTTTCAACAAAGGTGTTTTTCTATTTTTAACGTTTTATTTTCACAGAAAAATTTCAAATTGTGAGGATTCAATTTATTGAAGGATTGTATAATGTAACACTCCATTATTTCATAGTATGTTATTTCTTTAAAGTGATTCAATAACTTTCACTACACGCAACACCGAGTTCGAGCACACTATGACTTACCAAACTAGCTGTCCAAAAGCGGTTATGAATAGTATTATCTGCATTTAGAATTTTATACATTAAATATAAATTTTAACATCCATATTATGTTTTTCTTATACATAATATAAGATCAAATTCATTTTTTCAGATAAAGGAAGTATTTCTCAAAAAATGCAATTTTACCGTCTTTAAATAGAGAATGCTTTTTAAATCCAATATTTGACAGTTTTATATATTCAATTTTACAAAATAAACTTCTTCTTTAGAACTGAGACCGAAAATATTAGTTTTGATAAATATTTGGTGTTTTTATGATAACTTTTATATTTGGGTGAATAGTGAAAAATACTAAATTTTATTTGAAAACAATTTTTTAAATCAAAATAATTTATAGTGTTCAATTATACATTTGAATGGTTTGGATGTATAATTATATTATATTTTTATCATTTAATATAATGTTGGTCATTATAAGTATTTTCACATTTAAATTTGACATAAACACATGTCAATCTTTTGATAGTTTTTACTTTCTTAAAAACCTGCTTTTAGGTTTTGACAATGGGAATCAATTTTAAATTAATAAATGTAACTTATATGTTTTTAATTTGGTAAAATAGACTTAATTTTTTGAATTCATTATATCCTAATTATCTTAGGGTGAATTTTCAATATTTTTCTGAAAACTTTCAATTTTTGATGAATAGTGAAAAACACTGCATTATTATTTAAAACCGACTTTTTATTTAAATTATTATTTATTTTATTTAAATTTATTAAGTCAAAATAAATATATAATACCCATATATGTTCAATGTAATTCATTGAGTCATTTTATAATAAAATTAGATATATAAAATTTTATTGAATTTTTTAACATTTTTTTACTCACCTTCTAGAAGCATTTGCAAATTTGCATAAAACTAAATTTTACCACTTTTGTGAGTTGAATATCAAAAGTAAAAGATACACGATTTACATCAATAAGTAAAATTTGATTCAATAAAATGAAAATAATTTTTGTTGAATAGTAACTTTTGGCTTTCATTTACCACGGTTAAAAGTAAGTAGTGTAATTAAGGGTAAAAATGATATTATAATTACCCTAACACATGTCCTAATTATATTGTATAAGTATAATTTGAAAAAAAACAACCTTAGTAATATAATATATTCCTATTTGGTCCACTTTTATTAGATTAGGACATTTATTATTATTTTATTCAAAGAAGAGTTAAACGTGTTAAATTCAAAGTTTAATAACTAAAACATTTTAAATATAGGATTACACACAATATAAATTCAACTATAAATATTCATTATAAATCTAAAACAATTTCATACATAATGGGTTTTTATTTATAATTTTTAGGCATTTAATAATTTATTTATTTATGATACAATGATGATGCAGTAATTACTTTATTAATGAAATAATAAAATAATTGGTATTATAAATATCCAAATAAATTTAAATTGACACTTCTGATGAATTAAAATAATTTTATATTTTAATATTACATGTTATGGTTGATTAGATTTTTTTTTTTTTGAAGTGATAAGGTTGTTATGACTTTCACAATAACAAAATACCAAATAGTGTCAAAATTGACATAAATTAATTTTTAAAACAAATCCTATATTATTGGTTGATATAATATTACTAAAATATTAAGGTTCGTCAAAAGGGCTTAAATAATATTATATATGTCATTAATGAACCAAATTAGGTTCTCTTTAAGTTTATAGTATGTTTATTAACCATATAGTGTAAGAATACAAGAAGACATAGTAAAAGTAAAACTATTTAACTAAGAGTTAAATCTAAAAGCTAAGGTTAAAATGGTAACCTAAAATTGTTTAAAACCTATTGGTGGAGTGTATTTTGACCCATAAACACCTATTTCCCAAAATAAATTCATTTGGATCCATTATAAACCAAATATTATTGAATAATAAATTAATATTTTAATGTTTTCCTAAAGTGACCCTCACCTCTCTTATAAAAGGGCACTTCCCCTTCTCTCAAAATCACACCTCCAAAGCCATTTGGCTCAGCCAAACCCTGCCCAAATATCCTCCCAACTTCTCTCAAATCAACCTAGTGTCCTTACTTTTATCATAAATCCAACCTATGGATCACTTTTGATCAACTCAAAAGGAAACACCTGAAGAAGTGGTAATAATTTCACCACCCTCTTTCAAGATCTTTTCTTCTTCCACTTCCTATTTCTTTGTTGTTTCCATACCAAAATAATAACTACAGTACCTCAAACATATATTATGTTATTATAAATATGGTACATTCATATTGTTTATTCTATCTATCCTATAAATGACAAAGTTACCATATGTGTGTACGTATGGCTTACCATCTCCACGTCGTGGTGTAGTTTGTTATTCAAACACTTCATTATTTGGATGGGTATAATAATGAGTATAACTGATTTAATTAATAATTATAACATCTTAATGATTCTGTATATATTATATACCATCCAATTACATACGATTTCAACATCAATATAATGATATTTCCACTTGTGCGTATGTACGGATTACCATCTCCGGGAACGTGATGAGATTATTTCCCCATCGTAATCATTCAAGAATAATTTTCATTTTATAATTAAAAAAAATGTATATTAACTTAATATAATTATGGATATAAATCAAATACTTCCTTTCCATAATAAACATGGCTTATGTAACAAATCTTATAAAGGAAAACAGATCAGTTAAAACCTGAAATGATGATACAACTAAAATATTATTAACAAAGAAATATTAGAAGATCATATATCATATCATATTAATGTATGTGGTTATTGTATAATTTAATAACAATTATTTAACTATTTTACAGGATGTTAACATACCCTCATCCAAGGAAAAGTTCAATGTAAGGGTTAATTCTTCAATCTCATTATTATCCGAGATTGTTTATGAGTTAGTATTTATTGGGACATATTTATCATCAATATCCATATTTCATAAAAATGTTTTCAAAAGGAATATTTTAAGGTTTTATTTAAGGGTCTATTTAACTATAAATTCATTTTAAATGTTTTAAACATTTATTTTTCAAAATTATTTTAATTAATGTCCATGTTTTTCAAATGATTTTAAGGATTTATTTATATGGACATCATTATTTTAAAATGTTAATTCCTTTCAAAGTTTAAAAGTGGTATGGGATACTTTGATTCAAAAATTTCTTTAACTTTATTCCTTTATAAATTGTGTGACTTTTAAATGTTTTCATGAAAAAAGATATTTCTTTCAAAGAGTTTTACAAATCATTTTCATCTATTTCAACATCCTTTGATGGATTTTAAACTTGTTTGAAGTTGATTTATTATGATAAAAATATTCCATATTGTATTAAAGGTTTTGTGATATGTTTGAATGTAGATGTGTTATTTTTATACCATTCGTGGTTTATAGATAATGTATTGACATTTTGTATGCTAGTTTTAATAGGAATGTTTATGTCATGTTTAAACTGTTTCACATGAGGAATGCATTTGACTTAGTAAGTGATTGGTGGAGCCTGCTATAGCTCCTCGATACATCGGTAGGTCTCATGAGACAAACTTGTGTCTTGGAACAATGCCTTGACATAATCTTATTTTTAGTTTTGGAACAATGCCTTAACTTTGTGTTTATGAAGTCTGGCATTATACATTCCATTATTATGAAATTGGCTATTGATATTACATGTGATTTTTAGACTAGTAGAATATCCATGTGAATAAGTAAATGGAATTATTTGATTTATCTTTTCCATATTATGATGATTTTTATGTTTAAAATGATTTTGTTTTTGTCTTATACATTGTCTTAAATGTTTATGCTCATTTATGAATGTTTTCTCTATATTGTTATCCTTACTAAGCATATGATCTCACCCCTTTCTTATGTTTTATTTTCCCAGGATTCCAAGAAGTGTATTATGATTTATAATAAGGGTTAAGTTAGGGGATTAACAACATTCTCAAAGGATAATTTATGTTGAGTTTTTTGTTCTAATTTGTAATGTAACGTTCATTTTGGTAATATATTTTCCAAGACTGCTAAATTGATCAGTCTTTCGGGACTTGATTCCTTGTAATCATGCCAGTGTATTAAAATAATTCACTGACTCTAGGCTTTTAGGGTCGGGGTGCTATATTTATAACAATATTACATATAAATATATATTTATTATCCTATGTTTTTTACTTTTTAGGCAATATAATTAGTATCAACTATACCTGAAGAAAAACTACTTTCATTGTCTTTGAATCGATGAGAACAATATAGTAGTTTTAGAGGTAGAGGTTTTGGATTATCACCTCATTAATATTTCAAGATGAAAATGATTCAAGGAGATATATATGACATGATTAACGGATTGTAAGTGAAAATATATTCTCTAAAAGATATTATTTTTCAGTCTAGTTTGGTGGAACAATGTATGCAAAAGGATCAAAGAAAATCGGCAGAGGAACAAAGATCAACACATGATGAGCTAAATAACCCCACTAGATTTGAGGCTATTCATTCCCTTCAACCACATAACATACCTTAGGTAATAAATTTTATCATTACTCTTTATCCTAAATATGAATCAAATAACATATGTTAACTTTATATTATTAAAAAAATTCAGGGGGGGAGTTGTATGTGATTTTTATCTATCTGCACCCATGCACTACATTGTTGTGTGGGGTATGTTGTTTTATATCCCATGATACATGATACACAATAAATAAATATGAAAATATCACATTATATTGGGGATTAATGTATCTCACAAGTCAAAAGATATGTTTCATGCTCTTTCTGAAGATCTTGATATTACAATGGTCAATGATGCTATTGGAACTTTAATATCATGGCAATGTAATATTTTAAAAATACATGATGTAAGTTCTTAACAATTTTTTTCTAAATGAAAAACCTTTAACAGTTGATGAAAAAAATGTCTGAAATGAATTATTGTATTATATATGGATAAAATGATGGGGAAAAAGAAGGTCAGATCAAGAAAATCCAGTGAATCGGCCAAGAAAACATGATAAACTTCTGAGATTACCTTTATGCCACTAGTTCAACTATAGTATGTATTAATATTAAAATTTCATGTAAACACCACATTCAAAAATGGAGACGTGTCCTATATTCAATATGAAGAATAAATATTTGTAAATTTCATTAAATACATCATTGATATGGAGAGTATAAATGAGATTATCATGTTTGAATATATGTGAATCTTAGTTATGAATACATACATGAGGTGTATTTTCATAATATGTCTATCCAAAAAATTAATTACTATGTTCATTAAAGTTATTAACTGTTCATATTTTCTACAGGAGTTTATATTGCTGGTATATAAATGGAAACCCTATGAAACATGAATTGGATTCATTGATCCATGTATCATTTATATGCATGAAATTTTGTTTAAAGTGAAAGAAATTGATAAGAAAAAAGATGAACTAAGAGAGTAATTGAGAAGAAAATAATAGATTACATACTCTTCTTGATTCTGAAAAATGTAGGGGTAAAACTCTTTAATATAATAATATAAAATATATTTTTATTTTTTTCATTACTTATTTTTTATATGAAGCACTATATGTTGATCATAGTCAATTTGGATACACTAAATTTTAATATTTTTGGATCCAATGCAAGGATTTCCATAAAATCTACCACATATGATTTATAATGTGAATTTTTAATGCATTATAATCAACATTTTATATATAAACTTCAAGTTATATGTTTCATTTTTTTTTAATGGGAATATTTTTTTGATAGTTTGATCTATAAATATAGGCTAAATCATGGTAAGAAGTTGGTCACTAAACATTAGAAGCCTATGAATATATTTAAATGGAACATATTAAGGTATATATAGAAATATTTAACTATCAAAGAAAATTTCAAAATGATTTACTTATTTTCTTCAATGTTTCCAAAGTGTATGAAGGAAAATAACAACAATGACTATGGATATTATGTTTGAAATTTTATAAAAGATATCATATTCCACAAAAATAATATCATCCCCAAATATGTAATTTCCAAAGGTAATTATAATTTCATTAAAATTATTTCTTAATCAATTTTTTTATATATTTTCTTTGTACTACCAAGATTGTCAAAACTATATATACACAAAATAAGAAGTGATTTTTTTAGAGATGAGTGGATAGAGTACATCATGTCGGAATATTTTATGGCAATAAATTTAGGTTATTTCAAATTTTATTTGTGATCTAGTATAGTTGATGGCCTTAGAGATACATTTGGTATGTGAAGTATTCATATCACAATGATTATATATTATCTTTGATATGTTTATCAAGGATAATTACAATATAATAAATTGATTTTATTAAAAATTAATTGGAAGAATACATGGTAACAAAATGTGTACATACATCATGAAGAGGTGACATCATACTACTTATTTAGTTAATTTTCTCATCATTTTATCTAATTTTTTAGTTAATTTCCTTATCATTTTTATCTGATACTTATTAATTCAACTTTAATAGATATTTTGAATAACTTAATTCATCTATAATTTTTTTTCTTCAACAAGTGTTCTTCACTCAAGTACTATGATCAGGAAGTCAACAAGGACGATGCACTAATGATGATGTACTTTTCTTTTTTTCAATGCATTGAACATTATAGGTTATCAAAAAACAATATTATTAAATATCCCTGAATTTTTCATGTATTTTATAATGAAAATACATGTTGTAATGTATAGTAGTTAACCACACCTCAATCTAATACACAGTATGACTAATATGACCCAAAGTTTGTGTTTTTCATTTAAAATAGACATTTTAGTTCAACACACATATTACATAATTAGAACATATAAAACACATTAATATTATTTTGGTACTTTAGAAAAATGATCTATAAGTCAATTTTGATGATTCTGAATCAGCCTCACCTCAATCTAATACATGATGTTACCAGTACGAATCAAATTGTATGTTTTCTTAATTTACACATTAGTTAAAAACACATGAGACATGCTCAAAAATAAGAAAACAAAAATCAAATTGTTTTTGAATCTTTAGGAAAAATCCATAAGTCATTTTTGTTTTATAGGAATCAACCACACATCAATCCTTGACACAGTGTGATCGATATGATTCAAAGTGTGTCTTTTCAATTTAAAAATGAAATTATAGTTAAAAACATGTGTCACTCACTAAAAACCTAGTAAATAGGCTTTTAGTGGATTGATACTATAATTAACATATTCTTAATTCAATTTTGTCATGTAGTAATCAATCTCACATCAATATAATGCACAGTGTGACCAGTATGAATCAAAGTGTGTGTTTTTAATATAAAATAGTCATTTTATTTTAAAACACATCTCACATTGAAAAAACTAAGAAAATGAGACTATCTCATTTTCAAACATTAGGAAAATGATCCATAATTTGTTTGTGTCATGTAGTTGTTGACCTCACATCAATCCAACTAATGATGTGGTTGGTGTGACTCTAAGTACGTGTTTTCAATATAAACGTTCCATTTTAGTTTAAAAGAAACTTCATGTTTCCAAAACCATAGAAATGAGTTGGGGTAGTGTCTAAAGTTTAGAAAAATGATTCATAATTCATTTTTAACATTTATTAATTTATCGCACAACTATAATACACACGATGTGGTTGATATGACACGAAGTATATGTTTTCAATTTAAAAGTTTCATTTTAGTTTAAAACACATCATATAGGAAAAATAAAAGAAAAAAAGATCGAATTAATTTCAAACATTAATAAAATGATCCTTAATTAATTTATAAAATTTAGGAATTTACCACACATCAATCTAACACCTGATGTGTTCAGTTTGACTCAAAATGCATGTTTTCAATATAAACATTTCATTTTAGTTTAAAATGTCTATCACGTCACCAAAATTGAGTAAATGTGAACTTATTTTTTTTTTAAACTTTAGTAAAATGATCCATAATTAATTTTTGATGTATAAGAATTTACCACATATCAATTTGATATATGATGTGGTCAGTGTGAATCAAAGTGCATGTTTTTAATATAAAAGTGTCATTTTAGTTTAAAATATGCATCAAATTTCCAAAACAAAGAAGAAGAGCATGGATTGTTTTCAAACAATCGGAAAAGGTTCTATAATTAATTTTTGACATTTGAGAATCAACCACACATAAATATAATACATTTTATGACCAATATTACTTAAATTCTATGTTTTCAATATAATGGTTTCATTGTAGTTTAAAATGTGCATCACTAGCTAAAACCAAGAAAACAAGCTCAAATCATTTTCAAACATTAATAAAAATGTCCATAATTCATTTTTATGTATTGGAATTGACTACACATCAATCCAACACATGATGTAGTTTATACCCACCCCCACCACCCATAATGATACTTGTTAGCAACCAAAGATAGGTGAGGTTCTTCATCACTCATTGGAATTACTTATGAGCTTAGAAGAAGAAGTGGCTGAATAGGTTCTGTCACTTAATGATACTGAAGAAGAAGCTGTCAAAATGATTGGGAGGTCATTGAGTGTGACTCTCAATGAGGATAAGTATACCTATATTGACAAGAAGAACTTGATTCTTGTTGGGGGATTCAACAATGGTAAGATCATCCTTTATGAGTACATTTAGTCTCGAGGTAATATAGAATTTTCATTCAAAGATCTAGTATTAGATGAATTAGACACCGAGGTAAACACTCTATCATAGAATTTGTTTAGGAAGATAAAATCATGAAAAATTAAACTATATTTTAATGGATCCGTTATTTCATTTTGTGGCTAAACTTTTGTTTTATCACTTTTTTCCTTAAAAGTGTTTGGACAGTAAAAATTTAATTTTCAGTCACATCACCAATCCCAAGAAAACAAACTCAGGTTGTTTTCAAAATTTAGTAAAGTGGCCTATAATTTAATTTTGATGTTTAATAATTGAATTCATGTCAATCTAACACACGATGTGGTCAGTATTATAAGAAGTATTTAATTTCAATACAAAATAGTAATTCTAGTTTAAAATAAACATCAAATTGCCAAAACCAAGAAAATTATCTTTGACTGTTTTCAATCATTAGGAAAATTTCCCATAATTTATTTGTGATGTGTAAAAATAAAAATGTACATCAATTCGACATATTACGTGATTAACATGACTCAAATTGTGTGTTTTCAATATAATGGTGTCATTTTTGTTTAAAACGTACACCACTAGCCAAAACCAAGAAAACAAGCTTGGATTGATTTAAAAATCTAGGAAAGAATCCATAATTAATTTATGATGGGTATGAATTTACTATACATAAATCTAATACCTGATGTAGTTGGTGTGAATAAAAGAGTGTGTTTTCAATATATAATTGCCATTTTAGTTAAAAACACACATCACATAACCACAACGGAGAAAACAAGATCAATGTTTTTTCTCATGATTTTATATTCTATTTCTTAATTAATTTACTTATCATTTTTATTAGATAATTATTTAGTTAATTTTCATAGAGATAATTCTTAAAGATGAAAAATAAATGGTTTGATAGTTGAAAGCTTGTTCTTAAAAGAAATTGATTTTGAATTGGCTCACATCCATAGTGAGAGTTATCATCACATATGTAATCCAATTCAAGAGCACCTGCTTTTGATAACAACAAGAAATGGTGTGATGTGTAAGAATCAATGACAACTCAATACAATACATAGTTTTCCTACTATGAATCAAAGTATATGTTTTTAGTTTAAAATTGACATAGTATGTTTAATTTTTTTATTTATAGTATTATTAAAATAATAATTGTTTTCTTTTATATTTGAATTCTTTTGAATGAGTTGGTGGGGCTTTTTTGGGAACTAATATCATGATATGGGGTCAAGGCCAAACACAAATAAACCTTGATTTTTTTGAATGTTGGTGATAAATTATACATACTAACGTAATTATATAATCCAATGATTGAAATGTCTATAATGTAGTGTTTTTTTCCTGTATTTTTGTTCTAAATTTTATTTCACTTAAATTATGTATTTGATCCTTATATTTTCTCATGATATTTTATGATGTAGTGTGTTCTAATTTTAGTATCAGACTGCAATAGTATGTCCCTTTATCCATGCTAAGTTGTCACAGATAAGGGACCCCCTCTATCAATGTTGTTCATAATATTGATAAAGGAATCCTTTATCAACAATAAAAAAAGTGATGATAAAGAGGGCATTTTATCAATGCTAAAAGAAGAATCTATGAAGGGGGCCTTTACTAATTATTTTTTATCACTGATAAAGGCCTAGGAATTTTAATGTTGTTATGATTTTCATTGCCTTTTTTATATTGAAAAAGCCATGTTCTATCACTATTAAATTCCTTATGTGTAGTATTGAATACAACTGGTGATAATCCACATTGAATACATATTTGGAAGAGATGAGTGCAATGTAAGAGTCGGTTTAGAATTTTCAAGGAAAATATATCAAAACAAGTTAAATTTAGGTCAATTGGAATTAGATAATTCTATTGAATTATTAATCATGATGGGATCATAAATATAATTATTATGACATTTTTAATCAATAAATTCTAACGGTGGGAGTACCGTGACTCAGAAGTGGATGTTAAAGGTTAGAACCTATAAAGAGTGTACCATAGATCACTTTAGGAATGAGACAATGATGTGATCATGTCTTGGGTTAGACAGGCTCAAGTAAGCATCATTTAGTGTCATGTTGATTGATATAAGTGATGTATTGAGTCCTTTACAGCTTAAGTTACATATGTGTAAATTTTTACTATGAGGCATGTTGGGTATTTAAAAATGAAACACAGCCATTTCAATGAATATTCATGGCCCGAGTAGGTTGTATGTTGTTTTATTATTCCTCAAGTAATATCGATGATGATAGGTTCCATGGTTGGAATGTTGTAACATCCCATGTTTTGGATTAGGTTTAAAATTCTAATGGAATTTGAAGTTTCATTTAGTGGGGGATCTGAATTTTGAATCAAGATTTGGAAGGTAACTCTATGTTTTGGAACATTTATAAGTATTTTTTATAGATAGGGTTTATGACTTGGTGGTGTCTCAGGAGTTTGGATTAGTTTTTAAAGTTTTGGGATTCAATAAATTGGTTTTGGGAGTGGCAACCAAGAGTGCGCGATTGGTGCATGGTTAGTGTTGATTGGGTGGCCCGAACAGTGTGGCCCAATTGTTTAGGTTTACGGATTGTTGAAATTGTGCGAGGAATCTAGATAATAATGTGATATGGTACAGTGGTAGAGGCGATGTTTCATGGTTGGTACATGGTTTTTCTAACCATGTGTTGCAACTATTCAAGGTATGAGTGTTTTGGGGATGTGGTACTGCACAGTTGGAACAATGTTGGAAAACTATGTGAGGTAATTATGTCATATGAGGGTGCCTTGGATAATGGCATCACATGGTTGGTTAAATTATTTTGAAACCGGATGGAAAATCCATGTGGATCATTGAAAGACTAGAAATTACTCTTTCCCCGCTAGACTTTAACATTTATTTACCTTTTCTTTTCCCTCTTCTCCCAAACACCATAGGCCTCTTGATCTCCCTTCACCAACTCCTCTAGGTTTCCATGGTTATCATCCATCCAAACTCAAAAATCAACTACCATTCATTACATCGGTTAACCCTTGGTAATTCTATGAGTCCTCTTGATTCTTTTCTTTGATTGTTTTTTTGTATCGAATGCTACTTCCATGTGACCACATATGTCTAATTTTTAGGAAATTTGACTAATCTTCCAATTTATCTCATTTTGTCTCAAATAAAATCCTATTGATGGATGAGTGAGGTATGCTTGGTATGAGGTAGTTGGTCTTTAGCCATTTACCATAATGTTTTATTGTTTAAAACATGTGTCATTGTGTGGCATGCCAAACTTTACATGCATCGCTTTTTAATCATGAAATTAATAAAATTGAATTCATAGATTGTGACCTAGAACCCTATTACAAGATTGGAGGATGAATACCTCAAACCAAACCACCACTTAAGGTGAATTTGAATAAATTATCTTAATTAATTTTTTTTATTCAACCAAACCACCCCTTTAGGTGAGCTGTGCTTGCCACTTAATATTGGAATGCCTTAAGGAAATTAGATGGAAGTCTAGTGATACATTTATAAACATGACATGAAATTTGGTTATTAAACATGATTCATGAATCATTTAAATTATAATTGAAAATTTATAAATTTTGTTAAATTAATTTATAGGAACATAAGATAAAATCCCTTGGTAATTGATCCTTTTACATTAGGCTTGATGATTATGATGAACCAACCTAAATGAGTAATCAGAATGTAGTTGCATGGATACTTCCCTGGAACTTCACACTTTTTATAAATGAAATGACCCAATAGAATGAGTTTAATTGGAGAATGTAATGATCATGCTGAATCATATTTCTTATTCATTAATAATTCACATGGTTCGTGATATAACTTTTACCATGTACTGTGCCAATTTTTATAGACATTTCACATGTCCCCTTATCATTATTTACATTATTCATGGATTATCCTTTTTTGGTGATGTGGCTAACAAGGTTAAAATTAATTATTAATCCTTGAGTGAAAATTGGATTCTCGAGTGGGAATACCATGGTTGGGCTCATATGTCAAGTAATTACACTGTGTCTTGAGCGATATTAGGTTCCTCTTTACGAAACACCTTAGTTAAGGGATCATGGATAGATTGGGATTACCATATACATGATTACTATTAAGAGGAATTATTTAGGGTTGTTTGGCAAGAAGTTTCACACCCACATGGTCTAGGAAGTTGTACATGGAATTTCATATCTATTTGGGTGTTAAGACATGACACTTCACACCCCCATGATGAAGATGTTGGACATAATGTTTCACATCAGTTTCCAGGGTGGTCAGGCATGGAGCTCTATATCCCTTATTCAGATGCTTGGGCTATTGCCCATAGTTAAATAATTATGATTATATTATTGTTATTATTATTATTATTATTTGTGGATGTATTGGTCTTATTCTACAGTTCCTCACCAGTGGATGTATATCTCTTCATGTGTGTGTGTGTGTTTACAGATATGCATATATATACATGATGAAATGTTGAGAGACATTCTTTCTTAGGTCAAAGAAGGTATAGTCGGTCAAGTGTCCTTGAGTAACCTGATCCCAACTTGATTACTTTTATTTACTCACTATATATTTATTATATATGCACATGACTTTATTTTATATTCACACACTGGAATTCATTATACATAATTGGTGGTGGCCTACTAGGTTTATCTCATGCCCTATTCAAACTACCGTTTGGAACCTAAATAGATCTCCTAATTGCAAGTTAGGATCTAGACTATGATTTCTGTTGTTTTTCATTATAGATAGGGATTGAACATGGGATATTGGGAGTAGAAACTAAGCCTATACTTGGGTTGCCTTCCCAATTTCGTGTCTTTTATTTATTTTTTACGGTCAATATAGACCTATTTAATTTTTTACCAATGCTATGTATGATTCTTTTACATTGTAGAATATTCATGAATGGTTATTCATTCATTTATTTTGGTTGTTATTTATTATTGTTATACTGATGCTCCTTGTATTTCTTTTCTTCCACTATTGATTAATATTTATACTGTTGTGCTACTTTGATCATGAGGTTATAGTCTCACCACCATAAAAACTTTAGAACCTCATTGTTATTCAGTAGCCTCAAGAATATGGGCAGGCGCACTTGATTTCATATGGTGAACTACCTTGGAGAACCATTTTAGTGTCTCTATAGTCATTACATTACACAAAGTGTCTCCAATGGTGTGAGGAAGATGGGGAGGAGGTTCTCTTTTATAAGTGAGATAGGTGGATAACTTATAAATACATGAAACATTGATATATAATGTATGTATTACTCTTGTAAAATGGATCAAAACTGCCTTATCATTGATGATAAGGTATCTAATGTTGAAATAAATTCAACCAATCAATTTTAGAAAGTTTTAGGTTTCATTTTAAACCTTATCTTTTGGATTAACCCCCAAGTAAACCATGTCTAACCTTAACCATTGTAAGAATTTTTTAATATTTAAGTGTCAAGAAAGTAATTTAAAAAATTCCTATTGGAACATATATAAATCATGTACAATAGTCTTGATAATTTACCACTCACTTGAGTCAAGATATATTTTTATGATACTCTAATGATTTGAAAATAATTTTTAAACATTAAATACCATTTAATGTAATTTTTATGACTATTCACATATCATGACTTTAATGGAATAAAGATAAAAATTCAATTCGAATATAAATTCTCTTACAATCACTAATAACTTATAATTATCCATGAAATTCATGCAACACCATAATCCATCCAAAAGCATCATTTCAACATTGTAAAGCATTCAGGGAAATTATAAAATCTCTGAAAATAGAAAATAAATTACTATCATAAATGTAGTTTATTATTTATCAAATGTATTTTCTATATTAATTCATATATTATTTTTATGTACATCCTTATCAGGACAGTATAATTACTGAGAGAGACTAACATTTTATAATTATTTTTAACATAAAATAATATAAATGTTGAAATCAAATTGAAGTGGCACGAAAATTCTATATTTTCAATGATAGGATGGCTATGGTAGAATTACACTCATCCAATACAATAAATTCATCTTCTGGTGTGATTTTGAGACCTTATTCGATAATTTTAACATTAATTAATTGGTTTTACCCATTACAATGATGATAATCTTTTACCATGGTTACTATTAATTATGACTAAAAATGAAATAAAATTAATTAAATAATTTGAATATGGTGATTTCAAATATGGAATCTATTTTCGAAGATTTAATTTCTATAAGAGGTAAATTGTACTTCTAATATAAGTTTGCAAAATGCAATGAAAATCCATTTTTGGAAAAAATGTGTTTTTAAGCATAAAAATGATCACATACCAAAATAAAATGTAGTGTTTATTATTATGGAATTAATTATATTATGTTTAATAAAATGGATATTATATTAATTTAAAACAAAATTAAATATATAATGGGACTTTTAAATCAACTAATTTTAAGAAAAGAAATTATAGTTTTTCAAAAATCGGTATTTTTCACTATTCCCTCAAAAATCAATATTTTCATAAAAATACCAAAAATTAACCCTAAGACAAATTTGATATGATTAATCTCAAAATGAAGTTCATTTCACCAGATTAAAATTCTAAAACTCATAGATTTATGTTTTAAATAAAAATACCAAATATATAGAAAACTACTTTTATTGAAAAATGATCCTTTAAAAAACTTAACTATTGTTTACTCTTATCATTCAAAATTGAGTACTTATTTATAAGGAACTAATCAATAGATTTTAAGTGAGAAAAATTTTCAACATACATTTCATAATTTCGTTACTCTGTTCAAATCTGTCAAACTAACAAGTAGGTTATGATAATCATATTTATATACTAATATTCCCATAGTATATCACAGTTCATTTAAGATTAGTGTTATTTGTCAAATAAGCTATAAAAAATAGAATTTAATTAAATATAAATATATTCTAAAACATTTGGGTGTTTTATTCTACCCCCTTAAATAAATTGTTCTCTCATAAATAAATTATTATTTTTTATTTGTTCTATCTAACGTTGTTTATTGGTATATATGCTTGAATTCAAATATTTTTGGATATTTTGAGGAAATTAATTTCATGTAGATTATGAGAAGTATTCACATAATTAAATGATGATTAGTAAAATATTTATCATTCTTTATTTATTTAAATTTATTTATTTATTTTATATTGTATGTTTTTTCATTTAATGTTGTGTTCATAAAAAAGTAGTTATGATATCTGAGATGATTAAATAAGAAATATGTGCATTTATTGGTCATGTGAAGCATAATCTGAGAAATCATTGAACAACTCTGAATTAGTTCATTATTTTCGCATTCATAGTTGCTGCTTTGGGAAAGAGAAACTGTAGTGACTAAATTTTTGAAATATTTTTTGCAGGAAGATGTCATTTTTGAAGTTATTATTTATGAAAAAACTTTATAAATAGAGTTTTATAGAACCAGTAAAAGTGTGGAAAATACACATTAATTAAACTATATGGAAAAAAATGTGTTCTACACCACAGGTGGATCATTCCTGTAAACATTTAGTGATAAATGTTGTTTTGATCATTCTTTTTGCACTCAAATGTAATAATCTCCACTAATCCTAAGGAGATCCAAGCTTCCCCAAAATTTATATCCTTCATTGTTTTATGTTTTTTTTTTTGTGTAGTCTTCTCGTCCTTTTTGGGTGCATGATTTTTGTTTTATGTTTTTTTCACTCAAAAGCAGTATCGAGTGTGGGTTAACACTATTGGAAATTTCATCATTACCAATAATTTAAAACTATTAGTAAAGGCTGCACAACCATTGGTATAAACTATACCAATGGTTGTCCATTCCATTGGGTCTAGATTCGTAGGGATAGACATATAATAATGGTTCTATGAGAACTGTTGGGACATGTCTGAAAAATTATGTATATACCAACGGTTCATTGAGACAATTGGTAATATCAAAAACCATCTCTCTACCGACGGTTTACAATCCGTTGGTATAGAATTTTACCAACAGTTTCCCAAAATCTGTTTGTAAATATCAAGTAAAAATTCCTATACCAAAGGTTTGTAAACCATTGGTATATTAGTTTACCAATAGTTTACATAAAATCATTGGTATAAGTTCTTTTTTTACATATATACCAACGGTTGTAAACCGTTGGCATAGTTTTTATGTACCTGCAGCAACAAGCCCGCCTCCCCCTATGCACCTACAACAACTCCACCATCTTCCACCAGCAGGTCTAAATAATTCATACACAATTCATACACAATTCTAATACCAGCAGAATACATATAGGGGGTTGGGGCGGTCCATACAGAATAACTGCACAATTCTGAATACCTTCCCAATTCATGCACAATTTTTAATACCTGCAAAATTATCAATACCTGTAGAATATATACAAAATTCTGTATGAATTAACACTTAATTCATACAACACATAATTCATACATAATTCTGAATACCTCCAATTATGTATTTAATTATAATTTACACACATACAGAATTAACACATAATTCATAAGGTAATTACATCCAGTATACACATACAACAAGTATACCCATACAACATTAACACATAATTCATTAGTTAGTTAAATACATAATGAATTCAATTCAGAATTCAGGGGGTTGGGGGCTGTTCAGGGGGTTGGGGTGTCTGTCCAAGGGCGTAGGGGTATTCACGGGGTGGGGGTGTTCGAGGGGTTGGGGTGTCCAGGGGGTGGGGGTTGTCCAGGGGGGGCTGTCCATGGGGGTGTCTAGGGGGTAGGGTGGTGTCCAGGGGGTGGGGTGGTGTCCAATGGGTTGGGGGACTTTCCAAGGGGGTAGGGTGTGTCTAGGGGGTGGGGGTGTCCAGGGGGTGGGGTGTCTAGGGGGTGGGGTGGTGTCCAGAGGGTGTGGCTGTCTAGGGGGTTGGGGGTCGCAAAGGGGGGTGGGGTGGTGTCCAGGGTAGTGGGTGTTGTCTAGAGGGTGGGGGTTGTCCAGGGGTGGGGGATGTCCATGGGGGTGGGAGTTTCCAGGGGTGGGGGTGTCCAGGTGGTGGGGTGGTGTCTAGGAGGGGTGGGTCCCTTATAGGGGGTTGGGGGCTGTCTAGGGGGTAGGGGTTGTCCATGGGGGTGGGGTGTCCAAGGGGGTGGGGGCTGTCCATGGGGGTGGGGGTGTCTGGGGGGTGGGAGTGTCTAGGTGGTGGGGTGGTGTCTAGGATGGGTGGGGGTCGTCCAGGGGGGTGGGGGGATGTCAAGTGGGTAGTGGTTTCCATGGGGTGGGGGGATTCCAGGTACTGGGGTGGTGTCCAGGGGGTCGAGGCAGTCCAGGGGGTTGGGGCGGTCAAGGGGGTAGTGGTGTCCAGGGGGGTTGTGGGTGTCTTGGTGGGGGGTTGTCCACGGGGGTGGGGGCTGTCCATGGGGGTGGGGGTTGTCCATGGAGTTGGGGGTGTCCAGGGGGTGTGTGGGGGTGTCCATGTTTTGGGTTGGATTCTAGGGGTGGTGGGGGTTCCAAGGGTTTGGGGGCTGCCTAGGGTTTAGGGGTGTCCAGGGTGTGGGCGGGCTGTCCACGGGGGTGGGGGTGGGGGGTCTAGGGGTGGGGGCTGTCCAGGGGGTTGGGGGTAGTCCAAGGGGGTCTAGGGTGTCTATGGGGTGTCCATGGGGGTGGGAGGTGTCTGAGGGTGGGGGTTTCTAGGGGGTGGGTGGGATATCCACAGGAGTGGGGGCTGTCTAGGGGGTACAAGGTGTCTAGGGGGAGGGTGGGCTATCCATGGGGGTGGCGGGGCTATCCAGGGTTAGGGGGTCTAGGGGTGGGTGGACAGTCCATGAGTGTGGGGGGTTTCTAAGGGGTTGGGGGTGTTCACAGGGGTTGGCGGTGTCCACGGGGGGTTGGGGTTTCCATGGGGGGTTGAGGGTGGGCGAACTATCCATGAGGGTGGGGGTTGTCCAGGGGGTGGGGGCTATCCATGGGGGTGGCAGGGCTGTCCATGGGGGAATGGGGTGTCCAGGTGGTGGGGTTGTAATGGTTTTAATGGAATTAATTTCTGGGATTTTAAGATCATTGGTATTTTTAAAATGGTTTTGGAATAGTGTTTATTTCAATAGTATGTGGTTATTTAGGAAAAAATGAATGCTTTTGGTGTGTATGGTAGGATGGGGGGTTTGGTTATTAGGAAATTGATTACATTTTTATTATGGGACAAAAATAATATATTATTTTTGTAATGGAACATTAAAAGGGATTTTTATAAACCATTGGGGAGTTTTAAATAGAAAGAAGTCTCTATTATGTGATTTTGAAATTGTTTTATGAAGAATTATTTGTGACGTATCTTTATGGGATTTGTGATTTTTTGTCCCTTGTTTTACAACATCAGATTATTTTACTAATGTTTTTGTTTTTGATAATTCTTTATAATATTACCATTATAAATGAATAAAAAAATCAATAAGGGGATATCTCAGGTAGTCATTATCGTGATCCCGTTATTGTCTTCCTAGTCTTGGTCTCTACTCAAACTCCTGTGGAAGTGGAATAGCCATGTTATTCTAGGATCATTGATTATGCATGGGAGTTTCTTAAGTAGCATCCATTATTTTTCATTGATGATCAAGGATCCCAGGAGGCAACGAAGTGGGTAACTATGATTAATGGGATCTTCGAGTTGTTAAAAACCCTATAATACACAGGGATGGGAGGTTGTCCAGGGGATGGGGAGGCTATCCACGGGGTTGGTGGGGCTGTTTAGGGGGGTAGGGGTGTTTAGGGGGTGGGCGGGGCTATCCATGGGGGTGGGGGCTATCCAGGGGGGTACGGGGTGTCCAGGGGGTTGGTGGGGTTGTCCAGGGGTCTATGGGGGGTGGGCGGGCTGTCCACAGGGGTGGCGGTCTTGTCCAGGGGTAGGATGTATCTAGGGGGTGGGTGGGCTATCCACGGGGGTGGTGGGCTTTCCATGGGGGGAGGGGTTGTCCAGGGTTTGGGTGGGATTTCCACAGGTGTGGTGGGGCTGTCGAGGGTGTATGAGTGTCTAGGGGGTGGGCGGGTTGTCCACGGGGATGGGTGGGTTGTCCACGGGGGTGGGAGGGCTGTCTATGGGGGTGGGGGTGCTATCCATGGGGGTACGAGGTGTCCAGGGGGTGTGTGGGCTGTCCATGAGGGTGGTGGGGCTGTCCAGGGGGTGTACGGGGTGTCCACAGGGGTGGGTGGGCTATCCACGGGGGTGGGCGGGCTGACAACGGGGGGGCTGTCCATGGGGGTATGGGGTGTCCAGGGGTGGGTGGGCTGTCCATGAGGGTGATTGGGTTGTCCAAGGGGGTACTGGGTGTCCAAGGGGCTGGCCAGGCTATCCATGGGGGTGGGCAGGCTGTCCACAGGGAAGGGCGGGTTGTCCATAGGGGTGGGGGGGCTTTCCAAGTAATACAGGGTGTCCAGGGGGTGGGCAGGGCTATCCAGGGGGTACGGGGTGTCCAGGGGGCTGGGCGGGCTGTCCACGGGGGTGGTGGGGCTATCCATAAGGGTAGGGGTGTCTAGGGGGGTGGGAGAGCTATCCACGGGGGTGGGAGGGGGTTGTCCATGGGAGGAGGGGATGTGCAGGGGGTGGGTGGGCTGTCCATGAGGGTGGCGGGGTTGTCCAGGGGGGTCGGGGTGTCAAGGGGTGAGGGGCTTTCCAGGGGTGGGGGCTGTCGAGGGGGTACGAGGTGTCCAGGGGGTGGGCGGGCTTTCCAGGTGGTGGTCGGGGCTATCCATAGGGGTATGGGGTGTCCAGGGGGTGGGTGGGCTATCCACGGGGGTGGCGGGGCTGTCTAGGCAGTAGGGTATGTCCAGGGGTGGGTGGTTCTTCCACGGGGGTGGGGGCAGTCCACAGGGGGAGGACCTACCCAGGGGGTGGGTAGGCTGTTCATGGGGGTGGCGGGGTTGTCCAGGGTGTGCAGGGTGTCCTGGGGGTGGGTGGGGCTTTTCAGGGGGTACGGGGTGTCTAAGGGGTGAGTGGGCTGTCCACGGGGTTGGGGGGCTGTTCATAGGGGTGGGGGCTATCCGTGGGGGGATGGGTTGTCCAGGTTTGTCGGCGGGCTGTCCACGGGGGTGGGGGCCTATCCAGGGGAGGGGGGAATCAGTCACAGAAAATCATAAAGTCATGTTATATTATTTATAAATAAAAAATAATGATAATGTGACAAACGAAATCACACATATATTCAGGCACAACAAATCAATAAACATCAAAGGTCAGTAATATCAATCAAAATGTAATGGATCAATCTATCCCTCATCACCATCACTATCATCACTGTCATCATCAGCCTCACCCCCATCCTCATCATCATCCCCATCATCATCCCATCTCTCCTCAACACCCTCCTCCTCGCCCTCGCACTCAGCCACGGGGACTTCATCCCCCTCTTCCTCCTCTTTGGCCTCCTCCTCACCCTCCTCCTCCGCCTCGACCTCCTCCTCTCCCTCCTCCTCCGACCCGGCCTCCATCTCCCCATCATCTCAACCACCACTATAAATTCCACCGGGTGAACCATATATAGAATGAATTTATGACTATATTCATCACAAGTTGTGCTCTCCTCTGGTAAAATTGTTGGATTTAAAACTTCCATCAGTTTCATAAATGCAGTGTTTTCCCTAATAGACTACTATGACGTCTCTATGGCTATTTGTCATCCTATTATGCCTATTCCTTAACCTACTAGAACTCAATGTAACTAAAACTCATACCTGAGGAGGGACAATACTTCATTATAACTATACTCTTCCCAGGTCGGTTGTGTACTCTACCAAGGTGTTCATCTCCCAACACCTGATGTAAGTAATCATTTGGACCAAAATTGATAGGTTCCTGGGAATTAGGGGCCTCTAAAGAAGCTTATTACAAATATAAATAGATTATTAAGTTACAAAATAGAGATTAAAATTTCAAATCTACAAAGTAAAACTTGCAATCTGCTGCTGAGTCGGTTCATCAACTGCACTTCCATCTTTCTTCCTTCTACTCGAGAAAAACAGTTTTTCTCGAGGCAAACATCCTTAAATATTCAATTTATACCTCTATAATGACATTGAATATAGCAAACCATAATTAAAAATAGGATACCAATAATTAATTTCATAACAAAAATTATATAACAACTTTATAAAGCAAATAAATTGTGGAAGAAGTAATAGAAAGTGCAAGTCGTAAAGAAAAATTATAAATTGTCGTACCTATTGACTCTCATGATTTGGAATCGTAGTATGTCCTAATGTATGGAGGTATTTTTTAGCATCAATGATTTTTTTATTTCTTCAGGGTGATTCTTAAATAAAATTCAATAATTAGTATTGAAAAAAAACATGAACATTTTCATTTAAATGCCTATAATGTGATTAATACTTTAAATTGGATAGTTTTCCAATGATTAATCATCTATCGATACTATTCTAACAGACAATCATCTATGACAAGGACTACCTCTAACTCTGTGTCCACTATAGCAAGCTATCCAATATACAATCGTTCTTATAAGCTCTCCAAAGCTCGCATAAATCCTTTAGACATGCTGGTCATGAACCCTCACCATTAGGGAAATTAAACTAAAGTTGAAACCAAAATATTAATTCATATAAATACAGAAAAAATAATATATTTCATTAAATACATCAGATTTTTTTACCCATATCTCTGCCCAATCTTTATTCTTGACTTTATTTGGTAGTTGTCTCCATGAGAGCGGGCTAACAGTAATGATGTCTGGGTATTTGGAAAGTGTCGCCAAAAAACTCTAACATTGCTACCCTGATTTTTCAATCATTTGGTTATCTTCACTATAGTCCATAATAAACTGTGTGAATTAGTTCTACACCGCACGCAAGCATGTACACCCCCGCCCCCACCTCCTATCAGTAGATTTATATCTGTTATGAAAGAAAAACAAGTATTTTATCAAAACATGTTATAATGAAAATAAATAATGGTGTAAAATTTTGTTAGGGTTGTATTAGTATACCTACAGTATTCTGATCAATGGGAGTCGTTGGATCCACAGAAACTAAAGGAACACCTTGTACAGGTGGAGTGGGTCCCAATGTATGCTTCGTAGGGACATACTCTGGTGGAGAAGGATTCAAAGAAGATGGAATATAAAATCATGGAGAGAATGAAGGATAAGTAAAAGAAGATGACAGGGATGGATGGTCGAATGTTGGATGGGGATTGGGAATCATCATCAAATATGGTACAGACTGGTAAGGAGGATCAGATGTAAAGGATGGTGAAAACATAGGAGGTCTAAATATCTCGTGTGTCCCTAACGACACATTTGGATCAGAATGTGGGATGGATGGTATGTCAGTGGGAGGGGTAGGTTCTAATTGGGTATGCTGACCAGATCATCTAGCTCTCATACCACCCCCCTCATATAAACACCCTGAGTACTGGGACAACTGCTAGGATTCTCATCAAATAACTATCACCTAATAGATGGATCCTACGAAAATATTGAAAACAAAATTATTCACATGACATTATATATTATTTAAATATATATATTTGAAATAAAATACTCACTATAGGCTCTAGTGGTGGAATTCCCATCTCAGTAATGTGACGATTGTTTTACATAATCTTTTTTTATCACTTCTCTTCAATTGGTTGCATTTTCTACATTTGAAAACAAATATAGAAGTAATTAGAAAAGGATAAATAATGTGTAACCTAAAAAACAATATAAATGAGTTTGAAGAGATATATAATGATGTCAATAAATTGTAAAATATATAATAAAGAAATTTAATTTTTAGTAGGATGGTTATTTACTAAGTGTCATCAGTTTATTAAAATCATGGAACATTGATTCTACCATATTCATAAGGGGTAAAGCAGTTATCGAAATTAAGGAAAATTTTAATTTCTTTATCCCAAGTATATGATGAAAGTTTCTGTACATGTTTTTTAGAAGAATACAAACCATCATGTTCATTACCTGGTAAAATGTTAAAGAGAGGTCTTAGAGTTATACTAATTTTATACAAATCACAGTTGAAGCATTAAAATGTTCACCAAGTTTGAAATGTTGGTTTCATAGGTTTGAATACAGTTCAATTCCAAATTAGAAAATTCAATTTAAATAAAATTACAACCAATAAACAATGAAAATTCACATAACATTCAAGTCAGATACAACATATTTGTTATCAATATTAAATCAATTTGAATAGAGACAACCTTAACAACCCAAGTCGAGGTAAACCAAAATAATTGAGAACATGAATGGATGATTTTATATATTTCCCACCACAACTTCAGGTTCATGGTCAACTCTGATAGTTGAGATGTTGGATTCATCAAAAGTAATAAATGGATCATTTCCAATGGCAGTAGGGAAGGTGTCAATTCCATCATCCCCATCATCAAAAATATGTCTTGGAATTACTTTAAAAATGACACCAAATTCAGGTCTAAGATGGTCTTTGACATAAAAAACCTATTTCTCCATTGATGTCAATACATATTGTTCATCGGTTGAAAGTGTGCGAGTCATAACAATTACTCTAAATCCACAATCATCAATAAAATTTCCATGCCTCGTCATCAAATCACACCACTGGAATTTCATCACCTTGACTTGTCCATGAGAATAATAATCCAATACTATTATTTTTTCAATGACTCTATAATAACCTAAATTTTCAAATCACGTTCTACTATATGATTCACTAGCATAACATTCTGTTATGACAATAACCATAACACCATCATGTTGTGTTCTCATGTTCTTTTCTTGTTCAGTGATAATAAATTTGTACACATTGATAACAATTGATTTACAGTCATGAACCATGGTATTATGACCAAAATCCATAGATCTTATTTCCTTAGAGATAGAGTCAGTAGGAAAACTCAATACCTGAAATATAACTGAATATTAAACATAATTAAATATGGTTCTAATTATTTTAAGCAGTAATATTATTACCTTCAATTTTAACCAAGCATAAAAATCTTTGCTATAAAAAGTCTCCCTCCTTCTAAAATATAAAGAATGATGCTTTCTATTTATCATCTCTTTATGTTCCCTGTAGATAAAAATATGAATATATTAATATATATATATGTATTTATATATAAGATATACATATTGAATTTACTTACAAGATGTAGTCATCGAACAAATCATAGTCGAACAAAATTGTGCGATGTGCCATCTCTCGCTCTTCAAGTATTAATGTCATCATTGTATATGATCCAGGAATTCCTCCTGTTTGAGGAAGTGATAGAAAACTGGGTCCAATTTTCTCACACTGTTCTTATTTATTTCGCATTGGTCTGTTCATTCTTATAGTAAGATCAGACAAATATATAGAGCATAAATCCATACATTCTTGAGCCAAGTAATCATTCATGATAGAACCTTTGGGATGATTCCTATTATAGACAAAAAACATTAATTTGTATATATTTCTTTTAGTTGGATACATCCAAAAAAATAAATAGGTCCACTAAGAATTATTTTAGTTGCAATATGGACAGTCAGATGCAGCATGCATGTGAAAAATGATGGAGGAAATATTTTCACTAAATCACACAAAATTAATGGGGAATCTGCCAAAAGTTTTTTCAAGAAAAACTTGGACAACTTCTTAGCACAAAGAACCGTAAAAATGGAACAACCGAATAACATCTACCCTTAAATTATTGGACAAAAGATGAAGAATTGATATTGGAATCAACTCATGCAGAATGATGTGATAATCATGAGTCTTCAAAGATTTTAGCCTCAACTCTCTTCTGTTGACATGTTTAGATATGTTTCTTAAATAGCCACCAGGAACATTAATAGTCTCTATTACTTCCAGAAATTTCGTTTTTCTGTAGGTGTCATCACATAAGCAGCAAATGGAACTTACCATTTATTTTCACTGATATGTATATGATGCGATTCTGGTATGATGCACCAATCCACCAAGTCATGCCGAGACCGTAAATCATCTTTTTTATTTCCATTAACATTTAGAAGAATTGAAAGCAATATTTCACATTTTTTTCAATGTGAATTACATCTAAGAAATGACATAATAAATTGGTTGATCAATAAGGAAAATCAAATAAAATACTTCTCTTCATCCAATTGTAGTAAGTTTTAGTGGAAAAATTCTTTCACTTTCTATATTTCATTTGACCCTTCCCAAATGAAAAAATTAATTCTTTCAATTCATTAAGCACATCAGTTCCAGACATATGCTGAGGTGGATCATCTGTCTCCATGGTATTGAAAAATCTTCGACGATTATTTCTATATAGATGGTACATTGGAAAGAATCATCGATGTCCCATAAAAATAACACTACAGTGATGTTTTAGTCTTTTGGATCATTTATTCTTCATAAAAATAGGACATGATAGTTTTCCTTTCGTTATCTATCTAGAGATCATTGCATAATCAGTAAAATCCATGATCGTCCACATAAGCACAGAACGCATCTGAAATATATCTTTTGAACATGCATCGTATGTGCACACACCCACATCCCAAAAAAGTTTCAACTCTTTTAATAAAGGTTTCATGTATATGTATATGTCATTGCCAGAATCAAAAAGGTCTATATATGAGTATACTCCTGAAAGTGAAAGGTTTTTCATACACAATCATGGGGGAAGATTATAAATGTGTATAAAAATTGGCCATGTGTTGTGCGATGTAAGCATCTACCCAAATGGATTAAAATAGTCACATTAAAGACCCAACCTCACATTATGCATGTTAGCTGTAAAATCAGGATATCAAGCATCAAATCTCTTCCATGAAAATCCATCTACAATGTGAACCAACTCATCATTAGTATTCTTTCTCTCGATATCATTTCATCGCATTTTTATTGATATTTCATCAGACATAAAAATATTCCGGTGTATGGGTATCAATGTAAAGTGCCACATTACTTTATATGACACATGGGATGGTGTTCCATCAGCTTTTGGATTCCATTGGAATGTGCCACATTTTATACTATCATTTCATTCAGCAGTTTCCTCCTAGAATAAACTGCAATCTTTCAGGTAACCATGATTTTGGTTTCTTGAAAATCCAAGTTCCTCAACTAAATTCCATT
This sequence comes from Viscum album, assembly GCA_963277665.1. NCBI lineage: Eukaryota > Viridiplantae > Streptophyta > Magnoliopsida > Santalales > Viscaceae > Viscum > Viscum album. Next base: position 729,986,511 of record OY728159.1, read on the forward strand.
CCATATAGTGGTTTAAGGTAATTTCTGCATCATTTGTAATTAAGTCCTTCAAGAAGGTAAGAATTTAATCGATGGGGGTATTATAAATTTCATACATAGCTTTCCCATGAAACAATCGGATTAAAAATTCCAACTTTTTCATTTTACCGCATTGTTGATATACTAGAGTCATGGCAGCATCATTCAGTTTTTTCACCCTAACAACATCATCATTTTCATTAGATGGATCATGTGTGCTCATATCGAAATCTTATTGGGTTCGAATCTTTTCTTTTTCATGATGACGAATAAACAGGAACTGTTCATATAAAAAATTCTTCAATCCAGTCCTCTCATTTGGATCATCATCAATTTGAGATTTCATTTTCTCACCATTGTAATATCACAGAGTATTTTTCTTGAAAACTATATTTGCTTATGTGGTAGATTACTTCTTCACGGATCAACCAAGGTCTTACTACAAAATAGTAATAGGGGCAGTGTATGTGACCACTATCTGAAGCATTGTGAAATTATAAATCTAAAAAGCTCTCCAAATTGTTTTGAAAATCATTTGAGATCTAATTGGTTTCATACATCCAACTTCTAACCATTATGTAAAAAACTGTTATAAGTTATTTCGTCAAAATGAATTCAATAAGATTGAAGTTTCATTGAAAATATATTTAAGTAAATGAGAATTGTTCACATTATGTGAAACCATAACTGACACAATACTCAATATGAGAATCATAATATAAAATACAACAAAATACTATATTTATGAAAAAATATCTTTGAAGAACTATACATGAGTTTAAAATATCATGTACACTTGTGAAAGAGAATTATTCAGGAGTTGAGTAAATTTTAGATCGAAGAAATTTTATATTTTAATACATTATTTGAATGATCAAATACACTGCCCAAGGGGGTGGGGGTGTCTAGGGGGATATGGGTGTCAGGGGGGATGGGGGTGTCTGGGGGTGGTGGGTGGGTGTCCAGGGGGTGGGCGGGTTGTCCACAGGGGTGGTAGGGATGTCTAGGGGTTGGGGTGTCTGGGGGTGGGGGGCGTTTCATGGGGTGAGGGTTGTCCAGGGGTGGGTGGGCTATCCACAGGGTTGGTGGGGCTTTCCAGGGGGTGCAGGCTATCCACGGGGGTGGCAAGGTTGTCCAGGGGGTCAAGGGGGATTTACAGGGATGGGGCTGTCTAGGGGGTATGAGGTGTCTAGGGGGGTTGGTGGGTTGTCCACGTGGGTGGCGGGGTTATCCAAGGGTGTACAGGGTGTCCGGGGGTGGGCGGGTTATCCATGGGGGTGGGGGCTGTCCAGTGGGGTACAAGGTGTCTAGGGGGTGGGTGGGCTGTCCAAGGGGATGGGGGGTTGTCCAGGGGGGTGGGGGCCTTCCATGGGTGGGGGCTTTCTGGGGAGAGGTATGAGGTGTCCAAGGGGTTGGCGGGTTGTCTACGGGGGTGGCAGGGCTGTCCAAGGGTGTACGAGTTGTTCAGGGGGTGGGTGGGTTGCCCATAGGGGTGGGGACTGTCCAGGGGGGTACGGGGTGGGAAGGTTGTCCACGGGGGTGGCAGGGCTGGCCAGGGGGTTAGTGGTGCTTTCTAGGGGGTGGGGGTCATCCAGGTGGTACGCGGTGTCCAGGGGGTGGGCGGTTTGTCCACAGGGGTGGCAGGGTTGTCCAGGGGGAACGGGGTGTCCTGGTGTGGGCGGGCTGCCAACGAGGGTGGGGGATTCCCAAGGGGGTATGGGGTGTCTAGGTGGTGGGTGGGCTGTCCACGGGGGTGGAAAGGCTGTCCAGGGGGTCGGGGGAATTTATAGGGGTGGGGGATGTCCAGGGGGTACACTATGTCTAGGGGGTGGGTGGGCTATCCATGAGGGTGGAGGGGCTGTCTAGGGGGGTACGGGATGTCTAGTGGGGTGGGCAGGCTTTCCACGGGGGTGGGGGGCTATCCAGTGGGGTACGGGGTGTCCAGGGGGTGGGCGAGCTGTCCACGGGGGTGTAAGGGATTTCTAGGGGGTTGGGGGGGCTTTTTAGGGGGTGGGGGCTATCCAGGGGGTGGGAGGGCTATCCACGGGGGTGGAGGGTCTCTCCAGGGGGTACGGGGTGACCAGGGGTGGTCAAGCTATCCACGAGAGTGGATGGGCTATCCAGGGGGTACGGGGTGTCCAGGGGTGGGCAGGCTATCCATAGGGGTGGTTGGGCTGTCTAGGGGGTAGGGTTGTCCAGGGGGTAGGCGGGCTGTCCATGAGGGTGGGGAGGGTGTCCAGGGGGTAGGGGTGTCCATGTGGGTGGGTGGGATATCCACGGTGGTTGTGGGACTATCCCTAGGGGTTGGGGGTGTCCACAGGGGTGGGTGAGGCTATCCAGGGGGTAGGGGTGTTCAGGGGGTGGGAGGGTTGTCCACAGGGGTGGTGGGGCTGTCTAGAGGGGTACGTGGTGTCCTGGGGGTGGGTAGGCTATCCACAGGGGTGGCAGGGATGTCTAGGGGGTTGGGGGTGTCCATGTGGGTGGGGGCTGTCTAGGGGGTGGCAGGGCTATCTAGGAGGGCAGTTGGGATTTCTAGGGGTTGGGGTGTCCAGGGGGTTGGGGTGGTGTCCAAGGGGTGGGGGCTTGTCCAGGGGATTGGGGGGTTGTCCATGAGGGTGGGGTGGTGTCTAGGGGGTGGGGGTGTTCAAGTGCTTGGGGGATTATTCAGGGGGTTGGGGTGGCTGTCCAAGGGGGTAGGGGTGTCTAGGGTGTGGGGGGTTGTCTAGGGTGGGGGTGTCTAGGGGTTTGGGGGTTGTACAGGGGGTGGGGCTATCCAGGTAGTTGGTGGTGTTGTCCAACGGGGTAGGGGTGTCTAGGGGTGGGGGTGTCCAGGTAACATTGATAATCAAGAAGCGCAATTTCATAACCCTATTAACCTATAATTACCGTTGGAGATGGGTTCAAGACTCACATGTCCAACACAAACCTATCACCATATAATTATCCACAAATATTAAGAAAAATAAAACACTCTAATATATATTCCTAATGCCCAAAATAAAAGAAAAACAATATAATCCAAGAAAGTGCACAACAACCCCTCAGGTGCACCTCCAGAGACTTCCAATACTATCAACTAGAAGTTAATAATTACGTGCACATGACCATGCTATTTTGTTTCGTGAGATATATATCAGAGAGTAAATAATGTGTAGGCATGAACAACATTGGTGTGTTCTATGATGGTTATACACCTTTATTATGGGTGCCTTTCTAGGATAGAAATGATATAAATACCTTATTAATGCTTTATAACTACCAACGAAAATTTTGGCATGAATTCCAAACACTAATTTTGAATTTCAAAAAATATTACAAGTGTATGACTGAACCGCTTGATGGAGTAGGAATAAATGATCATGTAATAGTGTAAATTTTGGTTCTATCACCATTCACACAGGAAAATGACCCCAAACCCACTCTAGTGGTTCAGGTGAAATCACCACTTCATTGAATGACTTAGATTGTGGTTATTATCATCTTATAGTTAGATTGTGGTATTTTAGAGACAAAATTTAAGGGTACATTCATAATGCATGAGTATCTTATTGTTCCACTTAGGATAAAAAATTCTATAATTGTATTTATGTCTAACCAACAAAACCATTTCAATAGAACTTATATTTAAAATAAACCAAAGATAAAATAACTCAGGATCATATTGACCTCTTTAATATCAATAAAAATTATTCTATATAGATAAATCACAAAAAACCCAACCTAAAATGATATATTTCTTGTGTTTATAATGGGATCATAATAAATAGTACATTGCAGCGAAATGGAATGAAAAAAATATAAAATAAATGAAGGCACACATACTGATTTAAAATGAAAGAACAAAAATTACTTGAATCAAAGATAGATACCTCGTTGGAAATTAGAGTTAGAACCCTCAAGAGCAGGTTGGGAAGTAGGGTTCGAACCTCAACCTAAAATGATATATGCCTTATTTCTGTAAGGGGATCATAACACACACTACATTACAGCAAAATGGAATGACAAAATTTAAACTAAATGAACTCACACATAACGATTTAAAGTGGAACAAAAAATCGTTGGAAACCAGACCTGTTGTGATGGGAAGTAGTGCTCACATCAAGATTTAGGGAAAAATATTCAAGATGGTTGAGGTTTAGGGAAAAATATTCAAGATGGTGCATAGAGCTCTCATTTAGGGAAAAACTTTCTAGATCTCTGGAGTTCAAGATCCCTAGAAGCATCGATATTTGGGGATTTTCTTTCCCAACATTTTTAAAAAACCATTGGGAAAGTAATTTTATCCCAACGGTTGACAACCATTGGGAAAAAAATCTTCAGAACTATGCCCAACGTTTTAAACAAACCATTGGAAAAAAACTCTTAATCAGCACTATACCCAACGGTTTCCTTAAACCATTGGGAAAACAAAAAAATTGAATATACCAATGGTTATACATAACGATTGGTTTACTATCCTTTTCCCAAAGTTTTTTTAAACCATTGGGAATATTGTGTTGGTATAGGTGGGATTTCCACCAGTGTATACTACCCCTAAAAATGTACATCTAGTTTGTGCCTTTAGATGTGAAAAAAATTAATTTTTTGGTTGCCACTATATGTATAAAAATATAGTTCTTAATTCATGAATCTAGGTGTGTAAAAGTCAGTTGTAATGAGTTTTGATTCCTCACAAAAAATTAGGTTGTACGGGTTGTGTCTCCACTAGAAAATGAAGTTGTAATCAAGTTGCAACTCCCCTTCAATTCATTATTTGGTCAATGTATTTCTCCTGGGGATAGAGATAAGAAAATAATATATGCACAATAAATTTTATCTAAACTCACTACCAAAAATCCCCCTTTTAACTGTTCTAGAAATTGCATTTATGAGTGCTAGAATGGCACTAATAATCTAAACACTCTTAAAAGGGGGTCACTTTTATCAGTGATAAAAAAGAGCTAATAAAGGTCACATTTATCCATGCTAAAAATTACTTATAAAAATATTATTTTATCAACGCTAATACAATGGTCCATTATTAGTGCTTTTTTTAGTGCTGATAAAAGACAGCTATTATGAGCACTAAAAAATGCTAATAAAAGTCAAAAAATGATTTTTTTTAAAATGACTTTTTTCTGCAAATTGAGGGTGGACCACCACCATTTTATCAGTGCTTGAAACCCCCCCCCCCCCCACTCTTTAATAGTGATTGTCTATCCTCCCAACCTATTTAAAAATGCTTTGAGCCCCTCATTAAACAGTGCTAGGCCACCTGCTTCACCGCTTGCACACCCCTCCCTTTGCTGGGTTTCGAACCTGAGACCTCGCTCTCACATGCCCATTCCTTTTCCACTCCCTTATTTTTTTTTTGCTTTATATATCTTTATATAACTAAATATTTATATATATTTCATTACATTTTTGTATCCATATATTTATATATAAATTTATATAATTATTTTTAAATACATATATAAAATATGTTTTTTTGTGTTTGTTTATAAATACATACATTAATATATATATATATATATATTATAAATTTTTGTATCAATAAATATAATTAAGCATATTTATATTTATTTACATATTTTATATATTAATATTTATATACATATATTATAATATATAGATAATATATATCTGTTCGTTAATCCCAACACACACAAATATATTGATATATAAATACATTGTACATACATTGTATAGGTATATAAATATTCATACATTTTTTAAATAAAATGGATATTATTTTTTTTAAATATTTTTTATATATTTAGAAAATATTTTAGATGTAAATATGTTTACATGATATTTATAAAATTAATTTTTTATGTGTAAATATATAAAAATATATATATCTGTGTATATATTTATTTATAAATAAAAAAAATTGGGAAAAATGATAAAACATAAAAACAAGAATATCAATATGAATGTAAGGCCAGGGAATAAATTCATTCTCCGGTGGAAAAAAAAGACAATAAACTCCCTTAAACGAGGCTAAAATTCCATCAAATGATAAAAATTGGGATAACCCAACTAAAAACTCAGTTTTGGGGTCTTAATTGGGTTTCCATGAGTCAACTAGGCATATATCTCTTCACAGGCATCGATTTGATATGATATAAAGCCCAAAATGAACCCGGGATCAAAAGTTATGACTGTTTGAAGTTTGTTCCATGTTTTTAAGTTATTTTAATAGATCATTTATTAATTTATTTATTTTTTTATTAAAATTATTTTTAAATGACTATTACTCAATAATATTTAGAAAATTTTTAATTAATATTATTTTTTAATTATTTTATTCACTATTTTCCTCTAAATGTCATATATTAAGTGTCATTGCCGATTTCATATTATATAAATCATATTTTATGAAATATATTATATTTATATCAATATAAATATATTTATATATTAATATAATATTTTTAATGATATATAATTTTTTTTATAAAAAAAACTTTTATCAGCACTAAAAATAGTGGTTTTAGTGGTAATAAAAGATATCAATTTATCAGTGCCTAAAAAACATTATTAAAAGTACCCTTTATCGGCAAAAAAATCACTGATAAAGGTTGTACTTTTAGGAGCTCTAAAAAAATAGCTCATAAAGGGTCACTATAAAAAATGTGATGGTTAGCGGTAGTTAATTTACGGTGGTTCTAGTAACTACCATGAAATAAATTTTGTTAACATATATATATATATATATATATATATATATATATATATATATATCGAGGGTTTCATAAAATCATCCCTATAATTTTCTTATATTTTCAATTAGTGATGGTTTAAATTAAATCACCGCTAAATGTTTTAAAAACCCCTAATCCCCCCCTCTATGTGACCCTGACCCCTCCTCCCTACACCACCCCGACCTCCTCCTCTCCACTCCTTGACGGTGACCTCAAGTCCGCGACCTCCAACACCCACAACCCCCCACCTCTCTGACCCAACCCCCATGACCCTCCACCCTCCAACCTCCTCTTTGGATATATCACCAATGATGAGAACCACCCCCCTCCTCCGACCTCCCTCACCCTAGCTCAGTTCCACTCTTCAGCAGTGATGCAGACCCCTCCTCTGAGTTCCCTATCCCTAGCTCGGATCCCATCCTCAGTAGAAATTCATACACCCCCTCCTTAAGGTTGCATCATCCTCAACCTAAATTAATTATTGGCTATCATTATATGGAAAATCACTGGTGATAAAAACAATATTGGTTTTTTTATTCACTAGACATTAATTATATATGTAATTTTGGTTTATAATATGTTATTAGGATTTTGCAGTTAGTTTTTTGGAGTTATAATAATCATTAATTTTTGTTATGTTGTATTAAATTAAAAAAAAATTAATTTATGACATATGTTGGTTTTGAAATCTAGATCGTTCATAATTTCATGTTTTGTATTTGATAATAATGAATTCCATTCTGTTCTATATATGTTAATGCCTCTGATTTTTTAAAGATACATAATTGTGGCTATTTTCCAACTCATGACCAATTGGTGGTAGGGTTTGGGATTAAACATGGTTTCATCATCAAACCTGGCAAGGTCTCTAAGGATAAAGGCCTTGAAAATGAGATATTAGACCCTTTTAAATTTTATCAGAATGATTTATGTTTTATTAATATTTCAGGAATCATTTAGTTTAAAAAAATATCTCTAGTAATGATAGATTAGTTTGGGGTAAGTTTTACATGCATGATAATCAATTATTTATTATGGTAATTGGAACAGCCAATATGGATTCATTGATTTTATTTTAACTAGCCTGATTTTTAATAGAACTAATTATAGTGCGTAGTTTATTTTTTGTTGATTCAAATTACTAATTTTTTCAGTTGATTTGAAAATCAAAATATAAATTATTTAAATTTATGTTAACATCATGTTTTTTATGTTTATCTCAAATTAAAAGAACATATGATTTGATGTTATGTGAATAGAGTTGATTTTTATAATTCATGGAACAACCTGAAGTCACACTAAACCAGTTCAATAAAATATAGACATATAGAGTTGAATATTTTGGGTATGCATGACATATGGTGATATCTAAATAAAGTATACTTTTCATTCCTATTTTTAAAGGGTCACTCTTGGTCTTAGTTAGATCATGGGAAATGGTTTAGACATTGATCAATGTAATTAATTCTTCAATGGAATAAACCCTCCATAGTTACAACACTAGTGTATAATACACCATTACCTTTTTTTGAATTATCCCATTCATCTATTTATGTGATAAATAATAATTTATTTGATTCATGTTATTATATTAGAATCTTAGTAAGAAAATTTCATTATTTGATTCATCCCATTTTCTCTATAGTTGTTATGAAATATTCAATGGTGAAGTTGGGTGATATTTAATTTTGATTTTACTTGTTTAATAAAACATTTATATCTTTATATATGAATTTACAGGGATACTAAAATCCAATACCTATGGAAAAAATGGGATTAATTTACCTCAAAACTCACCCTGATATGCCAAGGGTTTGGAAGAATTTTTATATTTTGTAATTTAAAATCTATCAATGGATGGTAAAATAAAATTTCCATGTCTTGATTGTTAATTCAAGTGATAGTTGAATAGAAACAAAGTATGTGAGCATTTTATATTGAGATATTTTCCTTCTTGATGTGTATGTTGGATTTGGCATGGTGAATCAAATGTTATGGAAATTCAAAACAATGAAAATATTTTCAAAAAAATAAAAAGTGACTCAAAAGAGGATAATTCATTTAGAAATTTGTTAAATGATGCAATTGATTTTGCAAAAATACAATGTACAAGATTTCAATATATCAGCAGAACCTTCAGTTTATCCTGAGCAGTTTAATATTTCACATAACTTCAGTGACCAAAAAAATGATTTTTATGAATTAGCTGAAGATAAACAGCAAGAAATATATGAAGGGTGTGTCAAGTATTCTATGTTTTCTTTTATACTTAAGTTTTATCATATCAATTGTCTTTGTGGAATTACTGAAAAAGAAATCTTCATGATTTTAGAGTAGCTTCATGATGCATTTAATGAAGCTAATATCCCTGCATCATTCAATGAGATTCCCTAATGATTTCATGCTTTACTTGGGAGAATATTCTGATAAATAAGAACGCACAAGATGTCAAACAAGAATATGGAAGTCAATGAAAATAGTAAGAGTATAAATCAATGAAACCCTAGGAATAAACATAAAACTCCTACAAAAGGATTGAATTACATTCCTCTAAAACCATGCTCTCGTAGATTATTCATGTCGTTTAATAATGTATATGACATGATGTGGAATGATCATTATAGTAACGATGGCTTGGTGAGACATCCAAAATATTCAACATCATAGAAGATGGTTGATTCTATATATCCATATTTTTCTTCAAATCCTAGGAATGTATGTTTGAGATTGGATTATGATGGTTTTAACCCTTTAGGTACTTTAATTACTAATTATAGCATTTGGACAGTTGTTTTGATCCCCTATAATCTTCCTCTATGGATGTGTATAAAGAATACTTCCTTCATCATTTCGATGATTATTCCAGGAAATCAAATTCCTGTAAATGAAATTAATGTATACCTTCCACCTCTAATCAAATAATTGTGAGAATTATGGGATTATGGCATGGAAACTTTGGATGCTTTAATGAGACAACTATTCAAAATACATTATGCTTTAATGAGGAAAATTAGAGACTTTCCTGGACTAGAAAATGTATCTGGTTGGAACACTCATACTGGTTTGGCATGTCCGGTTTTTAATTTTGATTTTGAACCTAAATGATTATCTCATAGTATAAAATGATGTTTTATGTGTCATTGTTTATTTATTGACACTTCTCATAAATTAAGGTTTAACAATACATGGTTCAATGGAGATATTGAAATGAGAAAGTCACCTAAGGTGTTATATAGTTCCGAAATATTGGGACAATTAATAAATTTCATTGATGAATTTGGAGAGTTTAATTAGTTTAAAAGGGGAGAAAGTGAATGAGGTACAATATCTGAAGAAGCTAAAACACAACTATGGAAGAAAGGGAGTATATTTTTCAAACATGCTTATTGGGAGTTTAATTTGATACGTCATAATCTTGATGTAATGCATATTGAGAAGAACGTCCTTGACAATATAATTTTTTCAGTTTTTAATGAGAAGGGTAAATCGAAGGATCACCTTAATGCTCATAAGGATTTGGATTCAATGTATATAAATAATGGTTTGTGGGAAATGTGAATGTAATGTATCCTTCAGATATTTTTACAATGAAAAATTAGTAGAAAAATGTATTCCTTCATACTTTAAAGAATGGAAACCAGCCAGATGGATATTCAAGAAACATATCAAGGTGTGTTGACTTAAAACATTGAAAGTTATATGGATTGAAAATTCATGACTCACATATTTTTATGGAGTATTTTTTGTCATTGGATTCACGTAATACATTAAATGAAAAAGTAATTGTGTTTCTATTTGAGTTTTATACCTTTTTCAGAGTGCATTGTGGAAAAACTCTAAATCCTACCAAGCTTGATAAACTTCAAGAAAGAATTGTTTTAACACTATGTCATTTGGAGATGTCATTTCCCTCTTCATTCTTCACAATCATGATTCAATTTATAGTTCATTTTGTGAAGTAGGCTAAACATGGTGGACCAGTACACTATCGATGGATGTATCCAATTGAGAGTTATGTTGATATTTTTTTTATTTTGATCGGTGCATTCAATTTTATCAAATCACTGCATAAATTTTTTTTGTAACATCCCGGGTAAATAAAAATATGACATTTCCATATTTATTAATATTTGTGAATAAAATATTAATATTACTTTAAATGGAATGCTATGTTCGATGACATACTCAATACGCAACAACGAGTTTCTTTGAAATCTTACATTGCACACTAATAATATAATAATATTATTTCAAATGGTAGTTAACGTCAAGTCGTTGTAATGGAGGGAATGAATAGAACTAACTACAAAATGATTATATATGTTTGTTAAATATTTTTACATTTTTTCAATAAAATTTATAGACTTAAAATAAGAAAAGAATTCGATTTTAAGCATAAATATTCTAATATTCTATAAAAGGTTGATTAAATGCCTTTTGATGGAGAACCCTTTTTAAATATACTTTTTGAAAATTTTATATGTAATATTTGACAAAATAAAATCCTTCTTTATAATCGGGACATCAAAATTTACTTTGTGTAAATTTTTTGGTATTTTTCCGATAAAGTTCATTTTTTATGAATAGTGAAAAATGATGTATTTTAATTAAAAACCTCCTTTTAATATAATTTATTTATATGATTAGATTATCTTTTTAATTAGGTTTAAAGTTTAGTTGAAATATATTTTTACTATTTAATCCAATGGTGGTCATTGGAATTAATTTCACTTTGAAATTGGACATAAACAAGTGTCAATCTTTTGATAGATATTGTTTCATAAAAACACGCTATTTGTTTTTACAGCGGGAATTAATTATAAAATTAATTAATACAACTTATATGTATTGAATTTAGTAAAATGGACATCATTTTTTAATTTAGAATATCAAATTTACTTTGGATAAATTTTTGGTATTTTTATGACAAATGTTCATTTTTAATGAATAGTGAAAAATACTGCATTTTACTTCAAAACTGCTTTTTCATCTAATTTAATTATATAGTTAGATTGTACTTTTAATTGGTTTTAAAGTGTAATTGAATTATTTCTTTATAACTTAATTCAATTTTTTTCATTTTATGTAATTTCTCTTTTCAATTGGATGTAAAAACAAGTCAATCTTTTGATAAATTTTACTTGATAAAAAAAACCAGTCTTTGGTTTTGACAACATGAATTATTTTTAAATTAATTACTGTAATTTATGTGTTTGGAATTTGGTAAAATGGATTACATATTTGGAATCAGAAGGTCCAAATTATTTAATTAATACTCTTTTGTTTTTTGGATATTATGAATAGCAACGACGACAATTATCTTTAATTATCGTGATTAATTAGTAATCGGGTAGTTAAGGGTAATAAAATAATATCGTAAAAATACAAAATGACCCCAACATGGGTACTAATTATATTGTTGTTATCATGGCCAACCATGGGATTCCTTGTGCCAACTTAGAGACCCCATGGAATCACTTTAGTGTGATAGTGACCTTTTATCATATTATTTTTAAGGAAAGGAAAATATAACCAAAGTATGTATCACCTAAGTAAAAAAATTTAATTTTGTCCAAATAAATGATCTCTTAGACTATAAATAGTAATTGGAAAGCTAAAAATATTTCCTACATCATGTTATTTCTTTTATAATTTTTAGACATTAAATAAAAAATTTATTTATGACACCATGATGATGCAGTGATTATCTCATTAATGAACGATTTAAATAAAATGAAAAGATAAGGTAAAATATAAGAATTACACTTGTCTAAAACCTATTTTATGGGTGGATTTTTAACCCTTATCACCTTATCCTAGAAATATATCTTTTTGGGACCTTTAAAATTGGAAAATCATTTCATAATAAACTAACATTTCATTACCTTCAAAGAGTGCCCCTCCTCCCTCTTATAAAAGGCCCCCACCTCTACCCCCTTACCCACACCTCTCAAGCCCTTGGCTCGTCCAAACACTGCTCATATTATCTCTCCACATCCCTCTCTTACTCCTAGAAGCCTCACTTTGGGCATAAGTCTTCCCAAGGAATCCTTTGGCTCAAATCAAAAAGAGTTACCCGATTTAGAGGTAATGTCTTCTCTCGAGTTTCTTTCTTTTATTTTCCTTCTTAACTCACCAATATCTTCTTATTATTTGATTCCATAACATCACCAGTGTCCTCAATATACTATGAGGTTGTTATGAGATGTATTTTATTTACACTTACACACACCTCCTTTTAATGGTTAAAAAACATATTGTTTCTGTGGGTGGCAAATTACTGCGTCACGAAATGATGATTGTTCAGTCTTCTTTTAAAACCTTTCATGGTGGACATTAAGATGTCACTGTATTTATATATGATATATATTATGTTTATGATTTCCTTATGCTTATGTATTTTTCATTTATTTTATACCTTTATGGTTTCCATAATAGGTAAACGCGATAATTTCATTTTAGGAAGTGCGGACTACCGCCCCCTCAAAGTGATATGACTCATTCATGCCATACGTGGAAAGTATAAATGATAGAATTTATGAAATTATATAAAATATATAAAATATATATTATATTTTAATTATAATATACCTATGTATAATTATGTTTTCATTCCATTAAATTATGAAATAAAAATGAAAGTAGCGTTCATGTGTACGTATGTCTTACCGGTTCCATGAACGGTGCATTTCATTTATTATCTCCAAATGTTATGTACTATTATAAGTACATATATATAATGGAAATATATTATATATATTACATCGAAGTGATGAATATCATTCTGGAGATAATGGAATCTTGACCACATGGACAATTTATAATTATAACAAGTTTATTTTTGACTCAAGTTCCGAACATCGATAAAATGTCCATTATGAACTCAAATAATTAAATAATGGTGATAGAAAAGTAATAAGTGATATAAAGGAATAATAAACTTGAAAAATATTATTAATCAAGAAGAAATCAATTTAATTTTATCATTCAGGAAGAACAAGAAACATACGAGCGAGTCAAGTCAGACACGTGGTAAGGGGATTTCTTATCTCACTTTTAATTCCTTGATATTTCCATTGTTCGCCAATTATTTATTGCATGTGGTGTATTGTGTACTTACATTTGATATATATTATCATGATTCTATTTATATTCATGGTATTATGTGATTCATTTGGTTCTTTTTATCTTTTGGTCATACGACTCAATTTATTACAATGAGGTAAGGGTTTTTATCTCACTATTTATTCCCGTGAGATTCATGCTATATTTGTCACTATATACTTTGAGTGGTGTATGTACTACCCATTATTCTAATCTTTGTGTAATATACATTCATTTATGGTTATTTACATCAATGTTGTATAGTCCTTTCATGGGATGTAAGTTTCAAAATTTACCCAAGTCAGTAAGGGAACCTTTCACCCTACTCTTTTTAAAAGGCTTCTCTTTGTTAGGTCTTTTAATGAAAATCTTCTTATGTTGGGATATGTTCTTATATATCCTTATTGATGTAAATTTTATGTCCAAGTGATGAGATACTCTTTTTATCTCTCATAAACTCATTTTCTGAATTTTAAAGTGATGTCGTTAGGCTGTCAAATTTCTATAAGGGGACTTCTTAACCCAATTTCAATTCTTTGGGTTAAACCGCTACTCGTTGATTATGTCGTGCTATGAATATGTGTGGATGACCTCTGATTGTTTTACACTTAATATCCACTTATATTGGGTGTATTTATGTTTGTTGCACATAATTATGTAATTGATTTATCCTTAATATAAGAATACCGTCTTTGTACGAGACTTCATCTCAATCTCCTTTCATTGAGACATATTTTGATTTCTAAACGACGTTATTTTATACGGTGCATAAAACCCTTTTGAATTTTCATTACATTCAATGGGAATATTTTTCTATGAAGCATTTTAATAAACTACAAAAAGGAATGTTTCTTTTAACATATGCAGTGACAAAGACCATTCTGACGCCGCGAGTATTATTTGATCTTTGGATTCCTCAACAAGCCGTAATGTTTTAAAAAAATAAATACCATATACTCTATTATTTATTTTGGTGTTGAAAATGGTTTTGATAATGGATTTTTTTGTCAATATAATTAAGTGATATATTGTGATTGAAATGTGGAAATGTTTTCTTTCCTTTATATTTGTTTTATGTCTTATGATTTTATAGTGGTACTTGGACATTTGATAGGTGGTTACGTGATAAACCAAATGACGGGCGGTTCCGTGAATACCAGGATGGGTGGTTACGTTATAACCTCCAATGCATTGGGTATGGAAGTCGGTCGTATGGCTATTCCATTTAGTGACATGTGTAGAAGTCAACCGTATGGTTATTCCATTTAAGTATGTTTATGTTCCAAGTTACCTTTATATGTTATGTGTTCTTTATATGGGTAATCTTTTGGTTACAAAAGGTTAACCCGTGATATTTTATTCAGTGAAGAGTATTTACTACTTCATAAAGGTGAAAAGTATTACTTATGTTAAAGTATTCATGGTTTACTTGTTGTTTTGAAAAACAAATAGTTTCCTTCTTTGTGTATTACTTACTGAGATTTTTATGCTCATCCCAAGTTTTTGAAATGTTTTTCACAGGACATAATGTGGAATAGGGTCAAGGATGTGATCAAGGAAAGTCATACTGTCTAAAACATGGAACTGTACATGAATTTTTTATCAAGAGTTTTTCTGAGTAGAAGTGTCTACTTTTTAACATTTGTGATGTAATAGTTATGGTCTAATTCTCTAAAACTCTAAACCTTAAAATATCCTCATTGTAAATTATTCATTTAATTCAAGATTAAGTAATGTTTTAAGGTCGAGTATTTATATTTTTAATATGTTTCTTTTTTTCATTAGGTACTTAGGTCATTTGAAATTGTATGTGACAAATAAAGATCAATGAGAACGCTCTATTGCAGAAAGTTACATAGCAGAAGAGTGCTTCAACTTCTGTTCTAGGTATTTGGATAGGATTTAGACTAGAGTCAATCGTACTGAACATGATGATGACATATCTTATAATTCTATTTCTAAAAATCAGTCATCCATATTTCCAACTATTGGATGACCAGTTGGAAAGGGGCCAAATTTTAAACTTACTGAATTAGAGTTGCTATAAACACATAGATATGTGATACTCAATAGTGTTATTATAGATCCATTTATTTAAGAAGTGTGACTAAAAAAAAAAGATGTGACTAAGGGGTCAAGCTCAAAATTAGCCAGAGTTAACAAATGTTGTTAATAAGGTGAATGTGGAATGGTTTTCTCATCATATAAGTGTGTACTCATATTCATATTATTGACACATGGTTATTTTTCCTATGTTAAAATTAATAGCTTATATATTTTTTTAATATAACGAATGTTGACAATCATATTGAAATATTGAATGATTTGATGTTTTTGGATCGAGGTCCTCTAAGGCAGGCTAAGTGATTCGATTCCTACAATATTCATGGCTTCAGGTTTCATACAATTTATCGTGAAGACGACTTGAAAAATAAAAATAGTGTTGTATTTATATTTGCAGAGATGGGATACTATGGAAAACTGATTGATATAATTCAATTAAACTATCAGGGCTAGTTTTCAGTTGTCTTATTCAAATAAAAGTGGGTCAACATTGATAGGGGTATAATGAAATATTTCTCACATTATACTTCGGTCAACTTCTCTCACTTGATGGATAATAGTGAGCATGATGAGAATTATCTATTTATCTTGGCGTTACAGGTGAAGATGGGTTATTATGTGTATGATGAAATACATGAATGTTAGAGTGTTATTGTACACTTAAAGGAGAGTGACATATATGATATGGTCGATGAAGATCAATTGGTGCTTTATGATAGTAAACCTCATCAACCACAAAATATTGAACGATATTTTCCTAAAAATATCGAAACAGTAGAACTTGCGAGAGAGGTTGAAAACAAAGGACTCATCAGTATGGAGTTTGATAATAATGAAGATAATGAAGAAGAAGATAATTGAATGTATAAATTGGTAATGGGATTATATTACAATTTCTCTTTGATAAGTGTTTCGTACATATATACATTGTTTTAGTTTTTCTTTTTCTTTTTTTATGAAATGATTTTAGTTTTGAACTTTTTTATATATTTAATATACCTTAACCATTTGAAAAGAAGGAATGTCGGGAAGAAAAAAATTCCGGATTCTAGCCAATCAACATCTCAAAGCACGCCACTATTACCGTCATCTTCTGTGGATCCTAGTGATTCTATTGCACCTAAGTTTGTTAGTGAGCCATCCATTTCCCCAGATGTCGTTGGTAGCCCACCGCCTAATTCACCTCTGGCGATGGAGTAGTTAGTCACCCCTCTATCTAGGGGATATTGGCTAGTTACCATTACGGATATGTATATCATTTTTCAAAAAAAAAACATTATATTTTATTAAGTTTTTAATTCATTTTTCAAATAGATAAAGAACCCCATATAAGGGATACAAATATGAACATAGGAGATGTATTGGGCTTGAAGGAATTCAAGATTATCATTCCATTTAATGAGTTCGGGGTGCCTACCGGTGACGCTACCGGAATATATGGGTATATTCTTGGGTAGCATGCTTGTGATACAGAAAGTTTTCCTGCTAATTATAAAGATTAGAGGCACATCCTTATAGCTTGGGAAAATGAGGTCTTTGATAATCAAGTAAAGGTAATATTAATTTAATATTCCTTGATAACTAATTTAAAAGACATGTGTAAAATTTTGTAATATATTTATAAAGTGTTTTGTTTTTTATATCAAGGTGTTTTTTCATTTTGAGGTCTCCGACTCCGTTTCACATCCATGGACTTTCTAAAGAACACATACAACATCCATAAAAAAACTAAATTGGCACTTTTATATAGAAAATGCGCATTTCGAGTTATACCAACCACATTTGTTCCGGATTGACATGTGGTTGATCCCTACAGGCAAAAAATAAATTATAGATCATTATCCATATGTTTGAAAAAAAAATCTGAACTCGTTTGATTGGTTTCGACTTGGCAAACACTTATGAAAGGCACAAAAGTCTTTAAAAAAAGTGTCAGGGGGGACCAAACTAGAAAAGAAACATCAGATTATCCTGAAATAAGGGACAACAACCATAGATTTAATTTTGAAATGCAGGAACCAATGACATGTCATTCTGAATGACGGTTTGCCTATTATGGCTATAAATGCATTTTTAGTGTTTTAAAATATTAAAACGTGTGTGGAACGGTCAAAACCAAGTAAATGATGTCAGATTCTCATAAAATCTAGGGATAACAACCATAGTTTTAATTGTGAAATTGAGGAATCGATAACACGTCATTCAGAATGATGGTTTGATGTCATTGTCGTAAACGCGTTTTTAGTGTTTTAAATTTAAAAAATGTGCGTAGAATGGTCAAAACTAGGAAAACAACATCAGATTGTCCTGAAATTAGGGGATAATGACTGTAGATTTAATTTTGAAATGTAGGAACTAACGACACATTATTCCGAATGTCGGTTTGCCTGTTATGGTCGTAAACATGTTTTTAGTGTTTTAAAAGACTAAAACATTCATGGAATGGTCAAAATTAGACAAACGATATCAGATTGTCCTGAAATCAGGGTAAAATCACCATAGATGTAATTGTGAAATGTAGGAACCAACGACACGTCATTCTGAATGATGGTTTGCCCGTTATGACCATAAACCTGTTTTTAGTGTTTTAAAACAGTAAAACAGGCATGAAAATGTCTAAACTAAGAAAAGAACGTTGGGTTGTCCTTAAATCAGGCAGAAAATGACTGTATATTTAATTTTGAAATGTAGGAACTGATGACGCATTATTTCGAATGATTGTTTGCCTGTTACGACCGTAAACGTGTTTTTAGTGTTTTAAATCTCTAAAACGTCTGTGAAACGGTTTCCCCGTTACAATCGTAAAATATATGTTTTCATGCATATGATAATAGTGAACTTCCTTTAGTTAGATGTCACCTATCATTCAAGTCTAAACCTTAATGCATTCACACGTAATTAAATTATTAATGTATTGAATTGATTCAAATAAAATTAAATCATATCTCATTAATTGATTAATGCATATCCAAAAAAACTTAAAAAATAGAACACCTGTAAAACCGGTTTAAAATGGATCTAAATCGGCCAAAACAGGTTTTAATATTTGATTTTATAATTCAAAATACATTTTTTATAACAGAAATTGATAGAATACCAAGGTTTCGCGTGAAAACGTTTGGTTTTCCCAGAAAAAAAAAAGAAACAAACAAACATGAAAGCCACGCCTCCCACGCTGTCCACGCCCACCAACGTGCGGTAGACGGCTAAATTCATAACTATATATCTATGGGCGCTGTATATTCCACTGACCTCGCTTTCATTTCTTTGCTTGCTTCTTCAATCTCTTCGGTAAGACTGATTTTTTTACATGTGCCGACCATTCTTATATGTTCTGTGGAAGTTAACAGGGTAATCTGTACATCCATCTCTGGGGATCTGATGTATTGTTTCCGTGATGTAGCAGATGCAGCTCTCTCTCAAAACATTTCCCGGCGGCAATGCCGTAACCGTGGAAGTCAAATGCTCCGATGCCATTCACATGGATGAGAACAAAATCCTGGCCAAGACGGGCGCCGACGGATCCGCCTCAGCAGAGAAGTCCGCCTTCCACCGGAATGGGGAAATGCAGATATTCGTGAACACACCTGCTGGGAAGATGATTCCGCTCCAGGTGGAGACTTCCGACACCATCCACAGTGTGAAGTCCAAGATCCAGTACTGTGAGGGTATTCCTTCAGAAGACCAGAAGCTGGTTTTTTGCTTCGACCAGCTTGAGGATGGGCATACCTTGGCAGATTACAACATACAAAAGGACTCCATCCTCCACTTGCTTCGTCCACAGTTGGACGATGGAATGCTGATTTTTGTGAAAACCGCTACCGGGACAACTATCCCGTTCCAGGTTGAGGATTACGACACCATCAAGATCCTCATGTTCCAGATCCAGATGAAGGAAGGCATTCCCTTTGATGAGCAAAAACTTGTTTTTGATGGCAATGTTCTCCCTTACAGGGAAACTGTTGACGATTGCCGCATACTTGAAGAATCTACTCTCTATTTGGTTCGTCCTCTGATGGGTGGAATGCTGATTTTTGTGAAAGACATTAAAGGGAAGATGTTGCCCTCTGAGGTGAAGTGTTCGGACACAGTGGTCAGCCTAAGGGTCAAGATTCGTGACATGGAAGGCATTCCTCTACATCACCGGAGGCTGGTTTTCAACAGGAAGGTGCTCAAGGATGGCCATCCTTTGGAAGAGTACAACATACAAAATGAATCTACACTCTATTTGGTTCGTGTGGGGATGGGTGGAAGGCTGATTTTTGTGAGAACTACAGAGAAGATTTTCCCAATAGAGGTTGAGTTTTGGGACGACGTCGACAGCCTCATGATATCGAGGACATGGAAGGCAGTCACCTACGTCACCGGAGGCTCCTTTTCAATAGCAAGGAGCTTGTTGATTCCCGTTGTTTGTTTGAGTACGACGAAATTAAAGAGAAATCTACTCTCGATTTGGTTTGCCCCAGCAGGGTTTGAATGCAGATTTTTTTGAAACCCCAAATCAGGCAGACCATGTTCGATTTCAAATGCTTTTAAAAATATTCAATTCTTTTATAATCGTTATGCTGTTAATTAATGCCGTATCTCACACTAAATCATCATTTATCGAAAAATGCCTAATAAGGTCCCAAACACACCATTCAACAATGGCTTTCCATGAATCAAAGAATCTGAATACTTTTTCTTAGTAATTCTATACTTCATTTCTCAACTCTTTAAACTTAAAAGATTATATTTTAATACTTACCAACCCAAAATCATTACTTGAAGTCATTGTTAGGGTGTAAGTACCTATACTACTCATTGGTGTTGTAAAAGAGAGAGTGCCCAAACCCAACTTCAACCATATATTTCAATTACCATATCATATATACAATGAATAATGCATGAACATTAATTCCAGCTTGGACTATTTCACATGATGTCAAAGTTATTTGTCGTACGAACAAGTTATAGTTGTTCTAAAGACCATTAAAATGAAGTGCCCATACATGTACCTGAACTAAGTCTTTAGAATATCACATCTTTCACATTCATTTGTTGATATCCATATCGTGGGTTTGATCTTTGAAAACCAACATGATCCCTTCAATTGGTCAAAGAGATTGTTCATCCTTAGGAGGGGTAACAGTTCTTGCGACTTTCATCTGGTTCTACATCCAATAGTTTACACACAACATTAGACTGTCCTCCCCCTTCTTGGCGAATAACATTGGATCAACCTAGAGAGACCCCCCTTGTCGTATGAAACCTCTCTGCATCAAATTATCAACTTGCACCCTCAACTCATATAGCTCCACAAGTATCATTCAATAAGGAGTCATCGATATCGGAGATGCTCGTCAAACTCGACATCATGTTGATGGGGGTAATGTCATAACCTTGTTAGCAAAAACACCAAGGGACTCCTCCACAACCCTGGAATCACCCTTATCATGAGCTTCCACTCACAACTCTACCAATTGGGATAAAAGTGCCCCCACCTTCTCGCCACCCATCCAATAGCTCCGCTTAACGAATGCCACACGATAGCCCTCCACATTAAAAAAATGAAACCCTCCTCTGAAAGCAATCAATGACTGCACCACAAAATACAACCAATTAATGACAAGGATAACATCATATGACTGTATCTGTAACAATAGGAAATCCCCCACCAACCGACACTACCACAAAAACAAATTTACATAGCACCAGCATTTAACAACGTTAAAAAAATGCACTGATAAAGGAGGTACATTTAACAATGCTAAAAAAAGCTATCACTACCACAAAACAAGGTAAGAGAAGTGCCACTTTTTATCAGCATTAAGCAGAAAGCGTCGATGAAGGGGTGACCTTGATCAACGCTAGCTAAAAACGCTCATAAATGTACCCTTTATCAACGCTGATAAAAGGGTCATTTATTGGTGTTATTTTTAGCCTTGGTAAATTTTTTTAATAAATAATATTATTAGGTAATATAAAATTTTTATATTTATATTAAAAAATAATGTTTATTTGTAAACATTAAATAAAAAATAAATGTTTATAATTAATATTTTTTTAATAATTCAAAAAATATATATAATGTTTAAAAAAATTTATTTCTAAGATTATAGTTATATATATATATATATATTTAAATAATTATAATATTATAATAAATTTCATTAAATAATAAATATATTTATTAGATTTATAAGATTTATAAGATTTATTATAGATTTATTATATTTATATTTATTAGATTTATATTTTTTAGATTTATATTTTTTAGATTACTTATATTTTTTTAGATTTATTAGAATTATTGGATTTATTAGATTTATTAGATTTATTAGATCCATTATATTTTTTATATTTTTTATATTTAATATATTTAATATATATAAATATTTTTTAAATATATATATATATATATATATATATATATATTTATAATTATAATTATTAAATATATATGTGTTTCCAATGAATTTGACCAATAAATATATTGATCATGCATGCATATATGTTATGTGTCATCATGAATGTTCATTTATACATTACACCCTTCTTATTATTCATGTTTCCATATATATGATGGCTCATTTTTTTATTATGTATATATATGAGTAATTCATGTTACCCATTTGAATATTATATTCTAAAAAATACAAATAAAATTACATTAAATATATTTAAATAATAAATAGATTCAATCTATTTATAATTATTAAATGTTAATTATGTGTATATAAATACATTTTAAATATATGTATTTGTAATTATAATTATAACTATATATATATAATTATAAAATTACAATAAATACATATATTATAAATTTATTAATAAATATATATAAATATATTTATAATTATATACAAATATTCATAAATATTTTATTTATAGTTAATTATAAGTATAAATAAATATATATTATAAAATTATAATAATTATATTTATTATACTACTTATAAAGTTAAAAATATATAATTAAATAAATATATTTATAAATATATACAAATATTTACAAATAAATACAAATAGTTATAACTATAATTCTTAAATAAATATATAGATATATTTAAATAATTAAATAATCAAAATAATTAGATTAATTATATATATATTTATATACAAATATTTATAAATAAATACAATTAGTTATAATTATAATCTAAATAAATGTATATATATTTAAATAACTAAAAATTATAATAAATATATCAATTATATATATTTATAAAATTATAAATATATTTTCTATAATTTTATATATATATATATATATATATATTTACAACAGTAAATAAATATTTGTCTATTATGATTTTTAATTACAAATAAATAAATATTTATTTATTAGTTATAAATATAAATAAATATTTATTTATTTAAATAATTATTAATTTATAAAAAATATATTTATTATTTTCATATATAATATTACATATAATTAAATAAATATATTTATAAATATATACAAATATTGATAAATAAATACAAATATTTCTATTTATAGTTATAAATAAATACAGTTATATATTTATAACAAATATTAAAAATATATGTAATTACAAGTATAATAAATAAATTTATAATAAATTTATAGTTATAAATAACTAAATATATATATATATGTATATATATATATATTTATTATACATGTAATTTTATAAATATATAAAAAAATATAAATAATTTATTATCGTAATAGTTTTATCAGAAATTTTTTAGCACTCATAAATATAGACCTTTATCAGTGCTCAAAACACACAGATAAAAGATGTCTTTATAAGCGCTAAGATTTTAGCATTGATAAAGACAGCTTTTATCAGCACTTTTTTAGCGCTGATAAAGACCTATCTTTATCAGCGCTAAAAAATGCTGAAAAAAAAGTATGTTTTTTCTGCGCTTTCTAATTTAGCACTAATAAAACATACGTTTATCAGCGCTTTTTAGCTAGCGCAAATAAATGCTTCTGCCAGTTTTATAAATGAACCCTAACAGTCACCTCATTCCTTCGCACCACTCAAGCTCTCGCGAAAGCCCTACCCTGCCGCCGCCGCCACCGCTTCCTCCTCCTCCTCGACCGCCTCCTCCTCCTCCTCTGTTGCTTCTGCGAAGTCCTCCTCGACCGCCGCGAAGCTCTCCTCTGTCGCCTCCACCGCTCCTCATCCTCCTCAGTTTCTAACTCCCCCTCCTCCTCTGTCACTTCTGCGAAGCCCTCCTCCATCGCCGCAGACCCTCCTCTTCCTCTTCCATTGAATCCTGCTATCGCGAAGCCCATCACAGGTGTGCATTGTAACTCAATTATTCATTCGCACAAAAATAAATATATTACATGGATTATTTGGGTTTTGTTTTAGTTTTGATCCTTCATGTATGATGGGATCATTTGAGATATTTCAATCCTAGAGTTTTGGAACATTAGGGATTGTAATAGAGGTCTTCTATCTTATTTAGTTGGTCACCATTGATGGCGACATGTTTCAATTTGGTTTATTCTTCTTCTAAGTAGATTTTTTAGTGAAATTGTTTCATTTTGTATTTAAAAGTGTTATTGTTCTTTCTAAATTCATTTTTTCTGAAATTAGGAATATATTTGATATCCATGTGATGATTTAAACTATTTTATTGTGTTTTGATCTTGGAATAAATGGGTTCTCTTTTAAATTAAATTTTTTGTTGGGCAAAAATCCCTCAAGGTAACATTGAAGTATTTTTGGGTTGATTGTGTTTGTTGACAAAGCAGGTTTCCATGGAGAATTGTCGAGTTCCTGGGAATTTGTTGACAATCCTTGTTGACAAAGAACGATGACAAAGGAAAGGACGATCTGGAGGCAGTACAAAAGAGCAGTACAAGGTGGCGCCATTTCCCAGTGTTTACTAATTTTTTGGGGTCCAAAATTTGGAGTTTGGTGAGCATCGCAAAAATAGGATTTCCATGAAAATCATAATTTAAATATGGCAAAGGCATGAATTTCGTGAAGATAGGATGCATGGTTTGGAAATCGCGAAGACCAAAAAAATGGAGGCGGTGAGTCTTTGCGATTACGACAAGCTTCGCGAACGGTAGAGGCTAAAGCACATCGCGGTGGTGACGGGCTTTGCGAGGGAGCTTCGTGGCGATGAAGGGCTTTGCGAGGGAGCTTCACGGTGAAGGCGCGAAGGAATTGACGGAATGCTTCGCGATTACGATGAGCTCTGCGATCGGAAAATTGCCGTGGTGCTTCGCGATTTGGACAGAATCCCGACGGAAACTTCGGAGCTTCACGATTTGAGATGACATGGCGTTGAATTCGCACGGAAAGTTCGAGGGTCGGTGGAATCGCCTATAAATATAGGCTGACCCCCTCGAGAGAAGCAGAGAGAATTTTCAGAGAAAATATTTTGCTCTTGTATTGTGAAGGAGGTTCGCGGAGCCAGTGTGCTTCGCGAAAGAGGAGCTTCGCGGCGGCTATTGTAGCTCCGCGAAACCTGTGAGCTCTGCGTTGGCTCAGTGAGCTTCATGAGGGACGTCGCTCTGTGACAGATTGAGCATCACGAGAGTGCTTCGCGAAAGTGCTTCGTGAGAGTGCTTCGCGAAAAGACAGGAGCTTCGCGAAGGCTTGTTTGAGCTTCGCGAAATTGAGAGCCTCGCGAAGTAGGGTGCTTTGCGAAGGTACTTTCCAAAGGTAGTTGCCCAGTGGTTAGAGGCAAAGAGGTATTCATCAGTGGATGAAAGTTGGACTTCAATAGAGCATCTATCAACAGTTGAAGATGCATTATTTCATGCAAATGAAGAGACATATAGGTCTATAAACTGTGAGTGAATCCCTTCACAGAGCAGTGAGCTTAGGAAGTGGAAGAAGGTGATCCTCTCCACCGGCAGTGAGTCAGAGAGAGAGAAACATGGAGTGACCCTTGGGAAAGCAGTGAGCTGACCCTAAACCTTGTAAAGGCAGTGAGCCTGGGCATAGAAGTGATCTAGCCCGAACCTTGTGAACATTATTGGCAGTGAGCTTTAGTGGATTTGGTTCAACGGTACATCGTTGCTGTATGCTCCTTGGACGTAGCCCAGTGCGGGTGAACCAAGTAAAAATCTATGTGTCTGCCTAGTTGCTTCCCTGTATTGAATTCAAAGAATCATCATCAGACAAACCAGAAAATAACTGATCATAATAATCGCACAAGAGCAAACAAAGTGACCATTGTAATAAATTGGTCAAGATCCAGTGGGGCAGGAAGAACTTTCAGTTTAAGAATATCAATACCCTGATTCACCCCCGCCCCCCTCTCAGGGTATATAGGCCCCTATTGGTCCTAACAATTGGTATCAGAGGGAAGGTTGCTTTTATCAGATTTGTTTGCTCCGACTTGGTGTAGTCGATCTGTGTGGTTAAAGAATCAGTCTGCTCTTATCTCGTGAGCCATGGCAAAGGAAAAAACATCAAAGAAGAATCATAAGTAATGTGGTATCCCTCAGTGTGGAAGTGTTTATGGAAAATGTGTGATTCAACTAAAGGAATCAAACATCTTGCTGATGGAAGGATTGGATGAATCTGATAGGGAAAAGATAGATTCTCTCAATAATGATGCAGGAACGAGTGAAGTACATGAACTTCAAAGTTATATAGAAACAACTGATGATGGTGATGTTTCAAGAAGGTCACCAGTAGATGTTGTCAATATGACAAAGAAATTGGATGAAGAAGTTAAATCTAAAGATATCCGGGTCAAAGTATTGGACATTGAGGTCAACAAGCTAAGAGGCTTAAACCAAAGGCTTATTGATGTGGTTACTGACCTAACAGAGAAGAATGATTATCAAGATGAAGAAATGCGAAAGAGATCCGCAAAGGTTGAAAAATCAAAAGCTGATGTCAAGGGAAAGAATATGAACACAGATGAAATTCAGAATCTCAATGCCAAAAATGATGATCTAGCTACACAGTTGTCTGAACAAGTTCAAAAGAATCAACGGCTTCAACAAGAGAATGAATCTATCTCTGAATCTGTTTCTCAAGAAAAATTGAAAGTAAAGGAGCAAAGTGGTATGGTAGAAAAGATAACACAAGAATTGACAGATGAGATGAGTCGTGGAAAGAATCTAAGAAGGGAATTCAATGCCCAACTTAAATCAAGTGATATGACGATTCAGAAGATGGAAGAAGAGCTAGAATCAGTAAAGAAGGAAGTGGAGAAATCCAATGCTAAAGGAATTCCAAAAATGAAGGATTCCTTACACTTGCTATTTGATCATCCTTCAACAAGTGATGATAAAACGAAGATCAGATATGATATTTCTGAAGAGAAACAACCGAATATTTTCTCAGCTCAAAGACCAGCAAGTTTCGGAAATGCTGGTATTGGATTTGACGAATCACCTCCCATGAATGATAAGAAGAGAGCCGTGAAAGTTCCAGGAGTGGAAAAAACATATAGGTGCTGAAGATAGGTCTAAGAGGACAGTTACAAAAAGAAGTGATGACATGTGCTTTTTCTGTGGGATTCATGGCCACACGTCAAGCTTCTGTTCAGAGGCTCTGGAATACATCTCATGCTGTGAAAACAGAAACATTACTAAATCTGAGAATAAGAAGAAGCATCATGAGAAATCAGAGAGAAGAGTCTCTCAGAGGAAAGCATCCATTAGATGCTATTACTATGGAAGAATGGGAAACACCATGAGTATGTGTCAGGAAGCTCAGGAGCCCTGTGTCAGAAGAATAACTCAAGGTGTATCGGCATCTCGACATAGATGTGACAAAATGAGGTATGCCGTTGATGGAAAATGTTTTATATGTTCAGATTATTGGAATTTGGCAAGAAATTGCAGCAAGAAGAACACAAGAAGGGAAAGGGAACTCTAAAGGAGATTCTCGACTCTAATGATGCATAATGAGAAATTCTACACTGAGAGACAAAGTGGAAAGAAGAAGAATAGGCTTAAAGCCTCAGGGGAATCACATGGAGCTGAACGAAAGGTGTATCAGTCACCTCATCTGTTATACTCAAAACAGCTCTCAAGGAGAGAATGTGAACAAACCTGGAAGATTAAGGGGATATCTACTCCAGCTATGATAAAGAAAAATGAATGTTTAATGGAGGACTAACCACCAGTGAAAAAGAGTGTGGTGACTCAGAAATCTGATAAAAGAAAGATGAACGAAGAATGCATTGAAAAATTCACAGGTCGTGTTCCACAGTGAAAACTGGAAGAAGATGCAAGATCCTTGCAATGGTGGAAGAAGCAAGGGAAGATGGAAAGAAAATATATTCCTGCTCAGAGTAGGAATTAAGGGAAATGGAATTTTAGTGGAACATAAAAGATGGAAATATGTACTAGTGGGTTTAATCCCCAAATGGTGAGAAAGGCAAGGCCTACAGAACCATCATATTAGAAAAAGACTCAGCATGCAGGTAATGAATGCTTAGTCATATGGCCAGAGCAGTTGAAGTTGGCCAGACAGCTGGAGGAAGCAAGAAAGAAATGTGATGCGCTCCAAGAAAGAATCAAAGGGTTGACTCATCAGGATCAACCACTATCCTCATCTTGAGGATTCAAGAAACATTCCCCTATCCCTATGAATATAAATGCAATTAACTGATGATTCAAGCATTTCAGACTTTAGGGAGATACAATCCAAGGGGAAGTGGCATCTAAAGATGCAAAGTGGAGAAGTGATGTGCTCCAGATTTTTTAATTGTCTCAAATCAGGTACAAACGTTGAAGAATAAAGGGAGAAAAAGATCACAATAGGAAGTGATTGTGTTATTAACTCTATCTCTTGTTTCCTACAATGAGTCTCAACTCAGTAGGCTTAGAGATTTGGTTAATAGCTCGATACTGAGTGCCAGACTATAATAAATGATGCATGAGTAAAAGAAGAGTGTTTATGGGTCTAAACAGGGGGCATAACCCTAGTAAGTGTTGAATAACATAGGGGGAGCATTCAATAACAAAATCAGAAGAAAGATCCATCAAAGAAATAATTGGATGACTCAGCTCAGGTGTTTCCTATCGAGGGAAGAAAGAATGATGGGTAGAAGCAGCAATAACAATGCATTTCATTCTTATCCATTTTTCTCTAACAATATGGTATCAGTTGACTATTTTCAGGATATCAAGAAGCTGTGAGAGAAAATCAAAGGTGTCTCAACAAAAATCTTAGAGAAGATGTTCTATGAAATGGCATCATTGAACAATGAAACAGTGAAAAGTTTTCTATTAAAAGTAAGGAAGTGGAAAGAAACACAGGGGGAGAAAAAGTGGTTGATGATGATTCAGAAGAAGACACTGATGATGAACAAGAAAGTGTTGTGTCTACAAGGAATCCAAAGAACTGAGATGAAATTGACAGACATAATATCATTGGTGATCAGTCGGCTTCAGTTCAGACAAGGAAAATGAAATCACTATAGCAGGCATCTTTTCTATCTCAGGTTGATCTAAAATGCCTTTCTGATGTAGCTGAATATGAAAACTACGTTCAGGTCATGAATGAAGAGCTAGATCAGAATTAAGAAGAATCAGACATGGGATATTGTTTCGAGGCCAGAATATAAAAACGTCATCAGGACTAAATGGGTCTATTAAGATAGGATGAATGAATATGGCATAGTGATTCGTAATAAAGCACCACTGAAGTGCAAATAAGACTCCCAGATAGAGGGAATAGATGGTGATAAGACATTTGCACCGATTGTAAGGCAGGAGACAATCAGATTATTCCTAGCCATTGCAGTGCAAAGAAAGATCAAAGCATTCCAGATGGATGTCAAGACTTCATTTATAACTGGGTTTCTGGAAGAAGAGTTGTACATTGTGCAGCCAAATGGTTTTCTCATTCATGAGGATGAGAACAAAGTTTTCAGGATGAAGAAGGCGTTATATGGGATGAAACAAGCACCAAGAGCATGGTACTGAAGGCTATATCAGTATTTGAAGAAGCTTGGTTTTTAGCGTATGGGATTTGATTACAATCTTTATTTCAACAAAAACAGTAATCAAAGGATGATGAGGCTGGTCTAGGAAGAATACATAATATTTGGAAGATCAGATGAATCATAGTGGAGACAATCTTCTGAATTCAAGAAACATGAGTTCTAAATGTCTATGATTAGTGAGCTGATGGTTTTCCTTGGTTTACAGGTTACACAAGGTAGGAATGACACATTCATTTCTCAATCCAAATATGCCAAGGAGGTTTTGAAATTATTTGGAATGGAAAATTCCAAGGATATGAAGACTCCGTTTTCTACCCGGATGAAATCATCAAAAGATGACAGTGGCCGGGCAGTTAATTTCACTGAAAACAGGTAGATTATCAGCAGTTTGTTGTACTTGACCACAACAAGGCCTGATATTGTTTTTGCCACATGCCAAGCAGCGAGATATCAGAGTAATCCCAAGAAAAGTCACATGATCGCAGTGAAAATAATACTTTGGTATATCAAGGGCACAGTGGACTTCGGCTTGACATATAACGACAAATCTCAGACAGAGTTATTGGGATATACTGATGCAGACTGGGCCGGTTCAGCGGATGACATGAAATCAACATCTGGAGGTTCATTCTATCTTGGCAGAATATGTACTGCTTGGTTAAGCAAGAAGAAGGATTGCATTTCATTAAGCACCACAGAAGCTGAGTATATTGCATCCACTCAAGCTTTCACATAGTTATTATGGATGAAGCACCAGCTTGACGATATGGGAGTTGAAGTGAAGTCTCCGATTAGAATCCAGTGCGATAACTCAAGTGCTATGAATCTCAGCAAAAATCCCATACATCACTCAAGGACAAAGAACATTAAGATAAAGTATCATTTCATCAAGGAGAAGGTGGAGCAAGGCATTGTGAAGTTGGAGTATGTGCCTACAGAGCTACAAGTTGCAGACATTCTGACAATGGCCTTACCCAAGGAAGCATTTGAAAGGCATCGACTGGATCTAGGATTTCATTCGATTCCCCACACTTGAAATAGTGTGGATGTGGGACCCCCCTCTCCCTGAGGTATGATGTGTTTTTCCCTGTTGTGCTGATATGTGTGCTCTACTCTGTTACAGACTACAAAGGAGTGACCTTTGGGTTCATTGACAAAGGGGAAGAAAATAGTGATTGTTCAAGGGGGAGACAGTGTGGAGATTTTACAAATCATGAATGATATGGGGATAAGCTGATAGGTGGAGCAGCCAGATAGGGGGAGTGCAAGCAGAAAGGGGGAGATTATTAAATCTGATGATGCTAGAAGTGATCGATCAAAGCATAGATATCACGACAGCTGAGGATCATGATAAAAGCAGAATAGTGGTGTTGGAATGGTGTGAGAAGGTTTCCAGCTATCACCAATTGGGATCAGTGTGGTTCAACAATTGGTATCAATTTATGAATTGGTATCAAGTTGGAATCGACAATTGGTATTTTACATGAAGTGATTCATTGATGAACTTTTCATACTACTCTTGTTTCTCACACCGAGCATTGCTCATGTGGGCTTAGAGTACGTGTTAAGTGATTCCTTGAACACTATCATAATCGCAAGAGGCGAATGGTGGTAGCGGCTGGAAGAAGACTCAGTGAGGTATCAAAGTGCAGGAAATCATTCTGAGCAGAGTTGTGAAGAGTTGTCAACAATCCCAAAGGGGGAGATTGTTGGGCAAAAATCCCTCAAGGTAACATTGAAGTATTTTTGGGTTGATTGTGTTTGTTGACAAAGCAGGTTTCCATGGAGAATTGTCGAGTTCCTGGAAATTTGTTGACAATCCTTGTTGACAAATAATGATGACAAAGGAAAGGACGATCTGGAGGCAGTACAAAAGAGTAGTACAAGGAGGCACCATTTCCCAGTGTTTGCCAAATTTTTGGGGTCCAAAATTTGGAGTTTGGTGAGCATCGCAAAAATAGGATTTCCATGAAGATCATAATTTAAATATGGAAAAGGCATGAATTTCGCGAAGATAGGATGCATGGTTTGGAAATCGCAAAGACCAAAAAAATGGAGGTGTTGAGTCTTCGCGATTACGACAAGCTTCCCGAATGGCAGAGGCTGAAGCGCATCGCGGTGGTGAAGGGATTTGCGAGGGAGATTCGCGGTGATGAAGGGTTTTGCGAGGGAGCTTCGCAACAAAGGCATGAAGGAATTGATGGAATGCTTCGCGATTACGACGGGCTCTGTGATCGGAAAATTGTCGTGGTGCTTCGCGATTTGGACAGAATTCTGACGGAAACTTCGGAGCTTTGCGATTTGAGATGACGTGGCGTTGACTTCATGCGGAAAGTTCGAGGGTCGGTGGAATCGCCTATAAATAGAGGCTGACCCCCTCGAGAGAAGTAGAGAGAATTTTAAGAGAAAATATTTTGCTCTCGTATTGCGAAGGAGGTTCGCGGATCCAGTGTGCTTTGCGAAAGAGGAGCTTCGCGGCGGCTATTGTAGCTCTGCGAAACCTGCGAGCTCCGCGTTGGCTCAGTGAGCTTTGCGAGGGACGTCGCTCTGCGACGGCTTGAGCATCGCGAGAGTGCTTCGTGAAAGTGCTTCGTGAGAGTGCTTCGCGAAAAGACATGAGCTTCATGAAGGCTTGTTTGAGCTTCGCGAAATTGGGAGCCTCACGAAGTAGGGTGCTTTGCGAAGGTACTTTTCAAAGGTAGTTGCCCAGTGGTCAGAGAAAAAGAGGTATTCATCAGTGGATGAAAGTTGGACTTCAACAGAGCATCTATCAACAGTTGAAGATGCATTATTTCATGAAAATGAAGAGACTTACAGGTCTATAAACTGTGAGTGAATCCCTTCACAGAGCAGTGAGCTTAGGAAGAGGAAGAAGGTGATCCTCTCCACTGGCAGTGAGCCAGAGAGAGAGAAACAGGGAGTGACCCTTGGGAAAGCATTGAGCTGACCCTAAACCTTGTAAAGGCAGTGAGCCTGGGCATAGAAGTGATCTAGCCTGAAACTTGTAAACATTATTGGCAGTGAGCCTTAGTGGATTTGGTACAACGGCACATCGCCGTTGTATGCTCCTTGGACGTAGCCCAGTGCGGGTGAACCAAGTAAAAATCTTTGTGTCTTCCTAGTCGCTTCCTTGCATTGCATTCAAAGAATCATCATCAGACAAACCAGAAAAGAACTGATCATAATAATCGCACAAGAGCAAACAAAGTGACCATTGTAATAAATTGGTCAAGATCTAGTGGGGTAGGAAGAACTTTCAATTTAAGAATATCCATACCCTGATTCACCCCCCCCCCCTCTCAGGGTATATAGGCCCCTATTGGTCTTAATTTTTTTTTATGTTTGAAATGGAATGTTTTATTATATTATGATTTTGTGAAATAACCATGAGGATTTTTGAAATCATTCCAATGGCATGTGTTGTATTATAATCTAGTTTTGTTTTTCAATGAAATAAAACAATGTTTTCATGTAGAAATTATTTTAGATTGAGGTTTAAAATGATTTTAAAAGGGTTTTGTTTTATAAATTTAAAATGTTTATTTTAAATGGGAATTTGGTATACCCCTTGTGATAAATTCATTAATGGATTATTTAAAAAAATTGATGGAAAGGGTTTGATTTTGTCTTTTTTTATGATTTCAATGCCTGAGACCCATGTCTTTCTGGGTTGCTTCAAAATATTTTTTATAATATACGAGATTCTCATACAACAGGTCCACATATTTCATGTTGGAATACACCACTTCACATCCCGTAGAGCCCATCACATAGAGGCCTAGACATATTTTTCATCACATACTCCCATATCTCATATTGTATTTTATTTTGAAATGTAATAACATAGAAAATTTCATAATCTGGTAATGAAAAGAGTATTTCATGATCACACTTTAGATATTTACATAGCATAAACCTTTCTTTGGCCTAAGAGTTTTCCATAGGATCAAGACATTGACTTAAATAATTTTTCTATTACACAAACATATGATATTGAACTATTAGTGGTACCATACGATTATTTTCATTTCCATCCACTTTCTAGACATGATTGAATATAACTCTTCTTCCCTCTATATCTTTTATCACCAGAACATTTATGAAATTCAATTTTTTCTTATTTTGTGTACATTGAAATTCCTCAGGGATTGTATTTTTAATCATAATTTTAGATTTATAATTAGAAATAATCATAAGGTTTCATATTCCCACTCCCACTTCATTTATTTTCTCATGTGGGATATCATAGTATTGGTCATCACAATCATTGTTCACATGATTCCTCCTTGTCCAACATATTTTCTAAAACTGAAAATAGAGTGTGAGGACTAAACATCAATAATAACTATGGGCACCAATATTTAGAATAAGTATCCCTTATTCTAGGTTAATAAGGTCGTAATTGAGGATATGACAATCTATATAGTTTTGTGTTTCATCACCACTCCCATTAAATACGTTTTGGTCTTTTTCTGAATCTCCATATCAAACTTCTTCCATGGGGTGGGTGATTGAGGTTTTATATCAAGAAACAATGATTTTTGTTCTTGAACAAGCTTCTTAATTTTCTTGCCTTTATCTGTGAACTTCCACACTTGTGGAAAATAATCCACCTTCTCTATTGACTCCCTATGTACTTAATTAACTTATTTAGCATCTTTTCTGTTCCAACGTCCCTATGTCATTCCAGGTATTAGAAGTATTTTATGTTCATCTCTCTTTCATCACATATTTGTGGATATGGCCACATCACATAGAGGCTAGGGAAAATTTCAATTGCTATGCCTAAATGTAGTTATCCATGGCTTGTTGGAGCAGAACACTCATGGAGGCTCAGTATACAGGAGTTATCATTTTTAAAGTACAAGTGACCAATCCATGATGATGAATCCCATTCCATTGTGTTTTAGTCATAGAAGAATCATTATGTTTTCTCCATGATGTGATTTTTGGGTGAAATCTATGACAACTGGGACATACAAGTTACACGTCATGATGGTTATTTTTATACCACAAATGTGTTAATTTAGTAGACCAATATATTTATATTTCCTATATTTCATAAGGGAAATATAAAAATTATGGAGGTCATCTTGACTTTGAAAATATTAGGTATTTAGAAAAAAATTCCAATCATAGTGAAGGTAGATTAATGATCTATATGGATGGAAGCATAGTTATTTTGTAAAGATATGGGATATATCTTCCTCTTTCAAAAGTGGGATGATAGATCATGGAAGATGAGAGCATTAGATAAAGTATAGAAATTCTATAATTGTGATGTAATGTCATATGAATCATATCCAGGAGGTATTATTATTGGAGTATCATGAAGTTCATAAATGGATAAAATTTGAGTAGAATTAATACACCCCTATTGGTGTAAAGTAACACTTTATTCTTAATGATTAGGAAAAAAACACTTATAGAGGCATTTATATCTTCCATTTTTAATAGTAATGAGTTAATTATTTCTATAAAGGTGTGTAAATATTGAGGTTCCATGCAGTCAATATATTTTTTTTGAAAAAGTGTCCATATTAGTGTTTTATGTAACACCCCAAGCTTCCACGGTACGTTTCACTTCGAATAATGCAATAGCGTGTGTTGTACGCAACCTCGAGCTCTAACACACACCACAACGAATTAAACTAGCCGTTGTGAATAGTAATACCTAATTTTTGAAATTTTATAAATTTTATTTATCAAAATGGACTTCATTTTTGGATTCGGAATATTGAAATTAGCCTATGTTGAATTTTTGGTATTTTTCTGAGAACTTCTATTTTTTATGAATAGTAAAAAAAACTTAAAAACAACTTTTTTAATCAAAATAATTTATAGTGATAAATTATACTATTTAGTGGTTTTAAAGTATAATTAGAATATATTTTTACCATTTTATCCAATGGTGTTCATTATAATTAATTTAACATTGAAATTGGACATAAACAATTGACAATCTTTTGATATAAATTGTTTCTTAAAACACGCTATTTGTTGTGATAGCGGGAATTAATTATAAAATTAATTAATGCAACTTATATGTTTGTAATTTTGTAAAATAGAAATCATTTTTTAATTCAGAATATCAATTATAGCTTAGGGTGAAATTTTGGCATTGTTCTGAAAAACTTCAATTTTTGATGAATAGTGAAACCACTAAGTGGTAGTTAAATAACTGATTTTTCGTTTAAATGAAACATTACCACTTCTGTGATTTGATTTTCAAAAATCCGACATACATGGTTGTCATTAAGAAGTAAAATGTGGTTCAATGCGATCAAAATAATTTTTTTGGTGAATAGTAACTTTTAAGTTCTTAATCGCGATTAGAGGTAATTAGTGTAGTTTAAGGTAAAAATAATGTTTTAATAATATGAGATGAGCTTGACACTTGTCCTACTCCTATTGGATGAGTCATGTCCGACCAAGACAACCCATGGGTCAACTTGGGGACCCCATGGAGCCACTTTGGTTGGAAAATGACATTAATATATATATATTTAAGGTTAAAATTAAATTGACACAAACATGTGTTGTTTTACTAAAACAGTTTTTAAGTGGGGTTACACAAGTCCAAATTTTGATTATAAATATTCATTAGAAAGATAAAAAGATTTCCTACATCATATTATTTTTTTATAATTTTTAGACATTAAATAAATTAAATTAATTATGACATCATGATGATGCAGCGATGACCTCATTATTTAACGATTTAAATAAAATGGAAAGATAATGTAAAATCCAAAGCGTAAACTTGTCAAAAACCTATTGGATGAGTAGATTTAGAACTCTTATCATATTATCCTTGAATTATATAAGTGTGGGACCTCTAAAATCCGATACTCATTTTATAATAAAGTGACTTTTCTTTACTTTCCAAGAGTGCCCCTCCTCTCCACTTATAAAAGGCCCCCACCTCTCCCACCTCATTTACACTTTCAAGCCATTTGCCTCGGCCAAACTCTGCCCAAATACTCTCCCAACTTCCCCATCTTACTCCTAGAAGCCTCACTTTGGGCAGAACTCTTCCCAAGGAATCCTTTGGCTCAAATCAAAAAGAGTTACCCAATTTTGAGGAGGTTAAAGAACGGTTGAGTCAAGTCAGACACGAGGTAAGGGAACTTCTTAACCCAACTTCCATTCTTTGGGTTAATCTCCTACTTTCAAATTATGTCATGATATTATTATGTCTTATTTTGTATTTTTACTTTCTTTATGTGTACCTATAGTGAGTACACATAATATGTCTATTTTATTTTAAAAATGATCTTTGTAAGGACTTCGTCTCAATCTCCTTTCATTGAGGCATATTTGGTTTTATACAGAAATTTCTTTTATACGGTGTATAAACCACTTTGACTTTTACATTTATTCAAAAGGAATATTTTTTATATGAAGCATTTACTAAACGACAAAAGGGAATGTTTTTGTCGTACGTATGCGGCGACAACGACTTCTCCGCCGCCGTGACCACTATTTGAGTTTCGGCTTCCTCTACAAGCCATACCCTTTTTTTAATGAAAAATAAATACCATGTTATACTTTTCTTTTATTTTGGTATTGAAAATGGTTTTGAAAGTGTTTTTATTATATCAATGTGTTGTATTGATATCTTGTGATTGAAATGTGGAAATGTTATGTTTCCTTTATGCATGTTTTATGTGATACGATTATGTTATGGTTTATGATATGTTTAACCCTATTCATATGAGGAATGTATTGGACTTAATAAGTGACGAGTGGAGCCCGCTATAGCTCCTCGATGCATCGGTAGGTCTCATGAGACAACTAGACGTGGAATTGGCCGAGGCCCTTTCCCAATTTGATTTATGGTTTTGGCCGAGGCCTTAATCATTTTAGACGTCTTGGCCGAGGCCTTGACAAAATGTTTCAGAATATCCGACATTATACATTCCCTCATTATGAAAGTGGTTATTGATATTTCATGTGATTATTCGTCTAGTAGAATATCCATGTGAGTAAGTAATGGCATTATTTCATTTTACTTTTGCCATATTATGTTGAAGTTCATGTTTAAAAGGCTTTTGTTTTAGTTATACATTGCCTTAAATGTTGATGTTTATTTATGAAATCTTCCACTATATTGTTATCCTTACTGAGCATCTGAGCTCACCCCTTTCAATGTTTTAATATTTTCCAGGATGTGAAGAGGTATTTTATGAATGACCTGCAGGGATTGTTAGAAGAGGATATGAGTGTGGTCTATGGAGACTTTGTTATTGTAGTTTTTCACTTTATGATGTAATGTAACGTTTACGAATGTATCTAGTGTTTCCAAGGCTACTAAACTAATTGGTCTTTCGAGACTTGATCTTTTGTGATCATGCCAATGTTACGAAGTAACGCACCGGCTCTGGGTAGCTGGGGTCGGGGCGTTACAGTTGGTATCAGAGGCAGTTTAGTACTAACCTTGGAAGCTAGATGTAGATAAACTCTGATTAGAGCACATAGCCCAAAGATAGACTTTGAGGATTAGTATAGAAGAACTTCCTAGAATTTTGGTATTATAGAGATGTTATGAGTTTTCCGAGCAATACATCCCTGTCTGGATACGAGCAGGTAGAGGCGGCTCTGGCACAGATGTACCTAGGGGTAAAACACGAAAACACCGCTTTGAGCTAGACTCGAACGAGAACTGGTGCACGACAATGGGCCTTGCTGCACTCTTGGTTACGACACTCCCGGGGGATATGCTTAGGATAATTCTCATTTTATTTACAAACCACTATGAATGGTTATGAGTATATACTTCCTCAAAGAAAACATTTCTTTTTATGATTATGGATTATATCCATAAATAGTTCAATTTATGTAAAGTGTTTTACAAGTATGGAATTATGTATTTTGATTCATAAACTAATATAGTTTATTCCATTGTTTAGAAATGGCACCTAGTGGAAGGAATGGAAACCGTATCAATGCACGAACTCCGTGTAGGGATTGCCCTCCTGCTCAAGATAATTATTGTGGATCTGGAGATACAACTGGTGCTGATCAACTTATTACCATACTGGGACAACTCACTCAGGTTATGAATAATAACCTTACTCGTATGGAGCACCCTGATCTGCAATGTGGAGGATCAATGCTAGACCGTTTCATGAGGCAACAACCACCAACCTTCAATGGGAGTACAAATCCTATAGTAGCTGAGCAATGGATAAATTCCTTAGAGAAAATATTCCATGCCTTGGGGAGTAGTGAAAGGGAGAAGGTTGTCATGGCAGTTTACCGCCTCACTGGAGATGCCGATCAGTGGTGGTCGCTGATTCAAAACACAAAGGAAGATGATGACGTATCGAATATGGAATGGAGGGAGTTCAAAGAGCTTTTCTTAGAAAAATACTTTCCTCGTGACCATCGAGCAGATATGGAAAGGCAATTTCTGAGTCTGAGGCAGAAGGAGGATGAGAATGTCGCAAAGTATGAGGCTAACTTTACAAGGTTAGCGAGGCATGCTGCCGATTATATACGTAACCCAAGGAGTAAGATTGATCATTTCTTTGATGGGTTAAAACCATTTCTCCGTCGATCTTTAGTATCACAATCCTTCTCATCATACGAAGATATTGTCTCGTGTGCTATCAAGACAGAAAAGGAATTCTCTAAGTCATATGAAAACAAAGTAAAGCAAGAGGAGAAGAGAACGGTGGAACAAGAGACAGATAAAGGGAAAAAGGGAAAGAAGGATTTTCCATTATGTGATAATTGTGGGAAGAATCACCCTGGTACTTGCCTAAAAGGAATGGGAGTTTGTTATAAATGTGGAGAAAAGGGTCACTAGGCTCGTGATTGCAAGGGAAAGAAAGAGGCTATCAATGTTGAATGCTACAATTGTAGGGAAATGGGGCATTATGCAAATGAATTTCCTAAGCGTCAAGGAAACTTACCTCAGAAAAGGCCAAGGGATCAAGGACAATCTTATGCTGTTACTATAGTTGAAGCAGAATAACTAATGTATTGGTGCTTTTGGACTCATGGATTATATTCTGGTTATAAGAATAATGTGATATATATAAAGATTGTACTACAGTACTTTTTGATTTCAGTAAGGTTTTAATATGATAAAGGTAATCATATTTTTAGTATGTGACAATAAGATAAACTTTTCTTTGTTTGGGGAATCTGATGTTACAATTGATTTTGGAATTTAGAGACCTTTTAGAGAAAGTCTGGACGGAGGTATTTTGGATAACTATTAAGGTTGGAATGGATTAAGTTGAACCATGGATAGTATTGTTTAAGGTTAAAGCATTTCTGAAGATTATTTTTGGAATATTATAATACTATAGTTTTAGGAAAAGGACAACATGCAGGGTGGGGAATAACCCGTCGCGTCGGACAAAGCTGCAGGAATCGAACCCACAATCATAGTGCGACAGACCTTTATTTCCTACCACTAGCCTACAGGAAGTCCCTGGTTATTACAAAATAATTTTACTAATCTAAATGGTATGTGTTAACATTTGGAACCTTATACAATTAGGATAAATCGAATATTTTTGAGTTCCGTTACCATTTGGAGTAAAAGTTGGGTTTGTGGTAAAAATTTATTAACGAATGAAAGTATACATAACAAGTATGTATATTCCCTTACGTTCTCAGAAAATCTCCTAAATAAATTCCTCAACATTATAAAAGGTAACTTAAAACAAAAATGTTGTCGGTTAACTTTTCCAACTGGGGATTCAATGACCGTTTAACCAATCACAAGTTTGTGATTTTCTTGTGGTTAAACTTTCTCCTAATCCTGTTTTCTATAACTCTCCATCAGACCTTGATGGTTTGTTTCTCCTCCATATCCATATTTTCATAGAATCCTAGAATGGGCTATATCGGGTGACCTTTGTACTTATCTTGCTTTCTTTTAATGTTATATATTTATTAACCTTATTTCCGATGTGGGTTTTCCTCAAAGGTATTTTCTCTTTTAAACCTTTTATTTTCAAAGAAAAATTTCAAATTGCGAGGACGCAATTTATTAAAGGAGGGGAGAATGTAACACCCCAAGCTTCCACGGTACGTTTCACTTCGAATAATGCAATAGCGTGTGTTGTACGCAACCTCGAGCTCTAGCACACACCACAACGAATTAAACCAGCCGCTGTGAATAGTAATACCTACTTTTTGAAATTTTATAAATTTTATTTATCAAAATGGACTTCATTTTTGGATTCGGAATATCGAAATTAGCCTATGTTGATTTTTTGGTATTTTTCTGAGAACTTCTATTTTTTATGAATAGTGAAAAATACTTAAAAACAACTTTTTTAATAAAAATAATTTATAGTGATAAATTATACTATTTATTGGTTTTAAAGTATAATTAGAATATATTTTTACCATTTTATCCAATGGTGGTCATTAGAATTAATTTAACATTGAAATTGGACATAAACAATTGCCAATCTTTTGATATAAATTGTTTCTTAAAACACGCTATTTGTTGTGACAGCGGGAATTAATTATAAAATTAATTAATGCAACTTATATGTTTGGAATTTTGTAAAATAGACATCATTTTTGAATTCGGAATATCAATTATAGCTTAAGGTGAAATTTTGGCATTGTTCTGAAAAACTTCAATTTTTGATGAATAGTGAAACCACTAAGTGGTAGTTAAATAACTGAGTTTTTGTTTAAATGAAATATTACCACTTCTGTGATTTGATTTTCAAAAATCCGACATACATGGTTGTCATTAAGAAGTAAAATATGGTTCAATGAGATCAAAATAATTTTTTGGTGAATAGTAACTTTTAAGTTCTTAATCGCGATTAGAGGTAATTAGTGTAGTTTAAGGTAAAAATAATGTTTTAATAATATGAGATGAGCTTGACACTTGTCCTACTCCTATTGGATGAGTCATGGCCGACCAATACAACCCATGGGTCAACTTGGGGACCCCATGGAGCCACTTTGGTTGGAAAATGACATTAATATATATATATTTAATGTTAAAATTAAATTGACACAAACATGAGTTGTTTTACTAAAACAGTTTTTAAGTGGGGTTACACAAGTCCAAATTTTGATTATAAATATTCATTAGAAAGCTAAAAAGATTTCATAAATCATAGTATTTTTTTTATAATTTTTAGACATTAAATAAATTAAATTAATTATGACATCATGATGATGCAGCGATGACCTCATTATTTAACGATTTAAATAAAATGGAAAGATAATGTAAAATCCAAAGCGTACACTTGTCAAAAACCTATTGGATGAGTAGATTTCGAACTCTTATCATCTTATCCTAGAATTATATAAGTTTGGGACCTCTAAAATCCGAAACTCATTCTATAATAAAGTGACTTTTCTTTACTTTCCAAGAGTGCCCCTCCTCTCCACTTATAAAAGGCCCCCACCTCTCCCACCTCATTTACACTTTCAATCCATTTGGCTCGGCCAACCTCTGCCCAAATACTCTCCCAACTTCCCCCTCTTACTCCTAGAAGCCTCACTTTGGGCAGAACTCTTCCCAAGGAAGCCTTTGGCTCAAATCAAAAAGAGTTACCCGATTTTGAGGAGGTTAAAGAACGGTTGAGTCAAGTCAGACACAAGGTAAGGGAACTTCTTAACCCAACTTCCATTCTTTGGGTTAATCTCCTACTTTCAAATTATGTCATGATATTATTATGTATTATTTTGTATTTTTACTTTCTTTATGTGTACCTATAGTGAGTACACATAATATGTCTATTTTATTTTAAAAATGATCTTTGTAAGGACTTCGTCTCAATCTCCTTTCATTGAGGCATATTTGGTTTTATACAGAAATTTCTTTTATACGGTGTATAAACCACTTTGAATTTTACATTTATTCAAAAGGAATATTTTTTATACGAAGCATTTACTAAACGACAAAAGGGAATGTTTTTGTCGTACGTATGCGGCGACAACGACTTCTCCGCCGTCGTGACCACTATTTGAGTTTCGGCTTCCTCTACAAGCCATACCCTTTTTTTTAATGAAAAATAAATACCATGTTATACTTTTCTTTTATTTTGGTATTGAAAATGGTTTTGAAAGCGTTTTTGTTATATCAATGTCTTGTATTGATATCTTGTGATTGAAATGTGGAAATGTTATGTTTTCTTTATGCATGTTTTATGTGATACGATTATGTTATGGTTTATGATATGTTTAAACCTATTCATATGAGGAATGTATTGGACTTAATAAGTGACGGGTGGAGCCCGCTATAGCTCCTCGATGCATCGGTAGGTCTCATGAGACAACTAGACGTGGAATTGGCCGAGGCCCTTTCCCAATTTGATTTATGGTTTTGGCCGAGGCCTTAATCATTTTAGACGTCTTGGCCGAGGCCTTGACAAAATGTTTCAGAATGTCCGGCATTATACATTCCCTCATTATGAAAGTGGTTATTGATATTTCATGTGATTATTCGTCTAGTAGAATATCCATGTGAGTAAGTAATGACATTATTTCATTTTACTTTTGCCATATTATGTTGAAGTTCATGTTTAAAAGGCTTTTGTTTTAGTTATACATTGCCTTAAATGTAGATGTTTATTTATGAAAGCTTCCACTATATTGTTATCCTTACTGAGCATCTGAGCTCACCCCTTTCAATGTTTTAATATTTTCCAGGATGTGAAGAAGTATTTTATGAATGACCTGCAGGGATTGTCAGAAGAGGATATGAGTGTGGTCTATGGAGACTTTGTTATTGTAGTTTTTCACTTTATGATGTAATGTAACGTTTACGAATGTATCTAGTGTTTCCAAGGCTACTAAACTAATCGGTATTTCGAGACTTGGTCTTTTGTGATCATGCCAATGTTACGAAGTAACGCACCGGCTCTGGGTAGCTGGGGTCGGGGCGTTACATTTTAGGTGTACAATGCATTCTTCTTTCATGATCCTTGAATTATCCCAGTTTGGATGAACCAAGTAAAATTGAATGTTTCCCTTATTATTTTATTTATCACTTTGTATAAATAATGACGGGTAAGATTCTTTCTCATAATGATGGAACTATATCATGGGAACAAGTTCATTTTTTATGGATCAACATACCTCGATCCAGCCTTCTTTGGGTATTTACCTTTCATGGGTATAACAATTTGTATTATAGATAAATGTTCTTATTGTAGTATTATTTATAATAAGCGATCCTAGTGTTCATAAACTATAATAGAATTTCAATTGTCGATGAAAATAATTTAAAACTATAGAAGAAATAAATCAACACTTTTTCAGATTTTTGGGAAATGGATGTCTAATGGTTTTCATACATGGGATATCAGTTATCATGGATAGTGGAGTATTATCGAAGAAATACTGAATGGATCCTGATGTCAACACTAATGGTTATATGTTAATTTCTTCTCATCATTGTATTGAGAAAAAGTTTTTGGAATTTAAGATTCATTAATTGAAAAGTAAGAGTGACATTAACTATTCATCCAAATTGAAAGGTTTTCTCTAGACATGATAGAAGTGTTAGAAATTACACATGTTCAATGGGGAGGCTTCCATAAAATATTGGAAGTCGGTGAAAATGGATGAATAATTGATACTTACTACAAGAAAGTGGGACAAAATGCACAAGAAACATGTGATAGAGGAGTTTTTGGAATACTCATTGGGAAGAAAAAGCATTCCACAAGATTATTTGGAACATGAAATGAGAATTTTATTATAGTGATTTTGTTATGGGTTCACTTTTATTACCAGAGGGTCAACTGGGATTCTTCCTGATTCTATGTGCTAAGAAGTCCTTAATCAAGAATGTGGTATGGTTCTTTTTCTTATATGTTTAGGAGAGATCCTTCTATGATCTTAATCAGAGATTGATGAAAAGAACAATCTCAATCATACATGAGCTAGGTAATGAGTATGGATTATATTTTGATGTATCAAGATTCTGGATTTGAATAGTTCTAGTCCATGATGGTCATGTGGTTGCTTATGGGTTTAGAAAGATAATAACACATAAGAGAAACTTCCCTAATCCTTTCCTAGATTTTTAAATAATGGTTTTTTCCATGATGTTTTTTTGGAATACATTAAAAAAACTGTTTGAAATATATTTAATCACAAAGAGAAATGAACCATTGATAGTGGAGAAGGTATGAGTACCTATAGTCCTTTAACTTTGACCTAATGTATACCCTCAAGATGGGGATCATTTTTTCCTAATGTACAATA
Source organism: Viscum album (assembly GCA_963277665.1). NCBI lineage: Eukaryota > Viridiplantae > Streptophyta > Magnoliopsida > Santalales > Viscaceae > Viscum > Viscum album. The sequence continues at coordinate 730,031,495 of OY728159.1, forward strand.
TTGGAAGGATCATGCTTAGGTATTAAAATATTCATGCTTCAAGTGGAAGATGGTTTCCCACTTTGAAGAGATATGACTTTATGTTCAAAAGTATAATTAACAAGTGACACTTATGTTTTTATCTACCACTCATTCACTCATTAGTTGTATTACGGTAGTAAACTATAGGATTCATACTATTTATTCATGGAAGATATGGTAAAACTTTTATAGCTTTCTGTTTTATAAAAATCTGGTTATTTTTTATTCATGTATCATTTGTAAAGTGCCTCTCTTGGGATTTATGTCTTTGTAAAAATTCCTAAGTGGCTCTTTTAAAATGATTCAAGTGTTTTGAAATATTTCTTAAAAAATTATTTGTGTTCAACATACCTTTTTTTTGTTTTAAATACCTTTAAAATGATTTAAAAACATGAAATAGACTTAGGTTTCTTGCCAAGTGTTTTTCAACTCATCTGATTGGCTTTCAGCAAAGAATGTGAATGTTTTTAAAGTGTATGTAATGTTGATTTCATTTTAACAATGGGTGTGTGAAGTTTTGAAAGAAAAATTTTAAAATATAGAGGGTTTTCATTAATTATAAATGATTAATATTTTTGGATCATGAAATGTTTCTTGACTAATTTTAAAAAAGGTATTGGAGTTTTGAAAAACACTATTTGAAACTGATTGATTTATTTTAAAAAGGGCATGTTTTTTAAAAGAGGAATTTGTGTAAATGGTTGGTTTTTTTAATGGGATTTAAATTGTGAATTGATAAATAGAAATTTACACTTAATATATGAAATATTTAGTGAAAAATGGATATAAAATCATTAAATAAATTAAATTAATTAATAATTTTCTAATTGTTATTGAGAAATAGTCATTTGATAAAAATTTGAAGACCGAAAAAAAAATCAAAAAATTAATAAAAGATCTAAAATAAGCTAAAAACGTAACTTAAACATCAAATGACCATAAATTTTGATCTGGATATCAGTTCAGGGTATACCACACAAAAAATCAAATCCTACAATGAGCTCAATACACTAGTGACCTTAGGGAACCCTAATTAAATTTTCCGATGCCAAAATGGCCTAGAAGTCCTCCAAAACTATGTTTTTTTGGGGTGTCCCAATGTTTTTACATTCAATAGAACTTTAGCACCATTTAAGTGGATATTTTTTATCATTTTCAATGGGCATGGAATTTATTCTTAGAGCTTATATTCATATTGATATTATGGTTTTAAAATTATATTATTTTTCATAATGTAGTTTCATTTATAATTAAATATGTACACATGTATGCATATTTGTATATATTCACACATAAAATTGTAATTTTATAAATAAATATGTAACCATATTTAAATATAATTTTTTTTATATATATATATCATATCTAAATAATAACAATATCCATTTTATTTAAAATAAAAATTTAGGAATATTTATATACCTATACAATTAATGTATATATAATGTTTGTATATATATATATAAATATATTTGTGTATGTGTATTGACAAACAAATATATATTTTTCTATATATTCTAATACATATAAATATATACTACACATATTCCCTTTAACAACGTGCAAATTGACTTTTAATAGTGCTAAAAAAGAACTGTTAATCGTAGCAATGATAGTGAGGGGGATCCCCTTAATCAGTGCTAAAAGCACTAATAAATGGGTCCCTTTATACACAATGAAAATAGCGGTGATAAAGGACTAACATCATACAATCTACTTTTAATATAATAGCACATCTAGAAGAAAAAACCTATAATTTAAAATGATATATACAGCTTTTAATTTCAAACAATGCTATAATTTCAAACAAAGGAATATACATTTAATTGACATCATGAATAAAAAAATTTCCACCCATGGTATATATAAAAAAACACTACTATTTACATTTCAAACAGAATTATTCTCATAATTACATGTACAATTATCCAAAAAACATTCTAAAACTTTAATATTTCATCTTTTAACGCCAGTAGTCCCCTCTCAAAAATGTCTTCCCATGGTATCAGTTGCTGAAAAAATCATCTCAACTTGAAAAAATATTCCCCTTATATAAGAAAACAAATATTAAAATAGTAATACTATAGAGAAATAAATTCAACATTAATATGAAAGAATTAATTAATAAAATGTCAATATTTAATAAAAATGACACATTTAGAATTATACTGGTCACACTATGCATCCTATTGAGGTGGGGTTGATTCCTAGATGTCAAAAATGAGTTATGAATTGTTGTCCTAAAATATCAAAACAATCTGAATGCCTCTTCTCAGCTTGGAGTATGCCACTTGTTCTTTTACTAAAATTATTATCAATTTTAAATAATGACACATTTAGAGTTATACCGACCACATTGTGTGTCATATTGAGGTTAAAATAATTCCTACCTATCAAAAATTATTTATAGATCATTGTACTCAAGTATCAAAACAATCTGAATGCCTTTTTTCAGTTTTGAGTATATCAGTTGTGTTTTTTTTACAAAAATGAAATTTCAAACTCGAAACATGCATTATGAGTCATACCAGTCGCATCGTGCATAATTTTGATGTGATACTAATTCAAAAACATCAAAAATGACTTATGAATTCTTATGCTAAATTATCAAGACAATTGGAGTGTGTTTTCTTGGTTTCTGGTGAGTGACATGTTTTGAACTAAAATGTCAATTTTAAACTGATAACGGAAACTTTTAGTCATACCGGTCACACCATGCATCATATTGAGGTGTGGTTGACTCCAAAATGTCAAAAATGAATCATGGATCATTTTACTAAAGTATCAAAACAATCTGAATGTCTTCTAATAGTTTTCAATACGTCGCATGTTGTTTTTTATTTAAATTAAGGTCAATTTTAAATAAAAAGAGACACTTTGAGTTTTAACAGTCACACCATGCATCTTATTGAGGCTATTTTGATTCCTACACATCAATAATTACTAATAGATCATTTTCCAAAAGTATAAAAACAATCCAAATTCATTTTCTTGATATTCAGTATGTCACTTGTCATTTTTACTTAAATGAATGTCAATTTTAAATAAAAAGAGACATGTTGAGTTATACCAAACACATCATGCATCGTATTTAGGTGAATTTGATACCTAAAAATAAAAAATTACTAGTAGATTGTTTTCCTAAAATATCAAAATAATCTGAATGTGTTTGTTCCATTTTCAATATGTCACTTGTTGTTTTTACTTAAATTAATGTAAATTTTAAATAAAAAGAGACACATTGAGCTATACCAGTCACACCATGAATCATATTGAGGTGAATTTGACTTCTAAAAATCTAAAAGGACTCATGCATCATTTTCCTAAAGTATCAAAACAATCAAAATACATTTTCTTGATTTTCAGTATGTCACTTGTTGTTTTTACTTAAATTAATGTCAATTTTAAATAAAAAGAGACACATTGAGTTATACCGATCACAACGTGCATTTTATTGGGGCGAATATAATTCCTACACATCAAAAATTACTAATAGATCATTTTCCTAAAGTATCAAAACAATCTGAATGTGTTTTATCGGTTGTTAGTATATCACTTGTTGTTTTTACTTAAATTAATATCAATTTTAAATTAAAGTGGAACTATGAGTTATACCGACCAAACCATTAATATTATTAAGGTTTGGATGATTACTACTTGTCACAAATGACTAATAGATCATTTTTCCTAAAATATAAAAAAAATATGTATGCGTTTGTCTGGTTTTCAGTATGTCACTTATTGTTTTTACTTAAATTAATGTCAATTTTAAATAAAAAGAGACACTTTGAGTTATACCCATCACAACGTGCATCATATTGATGTGTGGATGATTCCTATATATAAAAAATTACCGATGGATCTTTTCCCTCAAGTTTAAAAACAATACAAATGTGTTTTCTTGGTTTTCAGTATGACAGTTGTGTTTTTTTACTAAAATGTCATTTCAAACAGAAAACAAAAATTATGAGTCATATCGATAGCATTGTGCATCATTTTGATGTGAAACTGCTTCACACACATGAAAAATGACTTATGAATCTCTGTCCTAAATTATTAATATAACCAGATCACATTTTTTTTGTAGTGAGTGACACATTTTGAAATAAAATGTCAATTTTAAACTGATAACGAACGCTTTTAGTCATGTCGGTCAGACCGTGTGTTATATTGAGGTGCGGTTGGCTTCAATACATCCTGAATGACTCATGGATCATTTTCCAAATGTATAAAAATAATCTGAATTCATTTGATCAATTTTCATTATGTCACTTGTTGTTTTTACTTAAATTAATGTCAATTTTAAATAAAAAGAGACACTTTGTGTTATACCGGCCACACTGTGGGTCGTATTAAGGTATGATTGGTTCCAACGCATCAAAAATGACTAATACACCATTTTACTAAAGTATCAGAACAATATGAATATATTTTCCTGGTTTTTAGTAGGTTAATTATTGTTTTTACTTAAATTAATTTCAATATTAAATAAAAAGAGACACTTTGAGTTATACCAGCCACACCATGTATTGTATTGAGGTGAGGATGATTCCTTAAAGTATCAAATGACTAATAGATATTTTTATTGAAATATCAAAAAAATATGAATGTGTTTTTTTAGTTTTCAGTAAGTCACATTTTGTTTTTACTTAAATTAATGTCAATTTAAAATAAAAATAGACACTTTGAGTTATACCGGCCACACCATGCATCGCATTGAGGTGAGGTTGATTCCTACACATAAAAAATGACTAATATATCATCATCATAAAATATAAAAAACAATTCGAATGCATTTTTTTGGGTTTCAGTATGTCACTTTTTGTTTTTACTTAAATTAATGCCAAGTTTAAATTAAAACAGACACTTTGAGTCATACCAACCACATCGTGCTTCGTATTGAGGTGCAGCTAATTACTAATCATAAAAAATGAATCATAGATCATTTTCTTAAAATATGAAAACAATATGGATGTTTTTGATCTATTTTATTTATATCAGTTCTGTTTTTTTAGTAAAAAGTCATTTCAAACAGGAAACACACATTTTGAGTCATACCGGTTGAATTGTGCATCAGTTTGATTTGAGACTGCTTCGTACACATTAGAAATTACTTATGAATAATTTTATTAAATTATCAAGAAAATATGAGTGTGTTTTATTGGTTTTCAATGAGTGAAACATTATGAACTAAAATGTCAATTTTAAACTAATAACAGACACTTTTAGTCATACCGGTCACACCATGCATCAGATTGAGATGTAGTTGACTCATACATGTCTAAAATGACTCATATATCATTGTATAAATTATAAAAACAATCCAAATTCATTTTATCAGTTTTCATTATGTCACTTTTCATTTTTACAAAAATTAATGTCAATTTTAAATAAAAAGACAAACTTCGAGTCATATCATCCACATCATGAAGTACCATGCTTTCCATTTGCTTTATTTTTCAAAATGGAAACACTACATTATCGAAATTTATCACATTTATTCATGTTCCCTCCAATTACATTGAAGGAAAGTGATAAATATCGACAATGCAGGGGTGAAAAGGTTTTGAGGGAAAATAATTATGTGAAAGACATTGTCTCCATGAGTAGTCAATCATTTAATTTAGATTATGTTAATGTAATAGAGAACAGATAATATTATGACAAAAAACATAGTTTTTAAAAAAAACATTACCTTATCACTAAATTTTGAGTTCCAGCCTTGAAGACCTATCTCTCACGAGAAAGATCATCTTCGAATGAACCACCTCGACACAATCAAAAGAATCCACCTATATAAAAAAAATTATTAGCTGAGTAATAATAAAAGTGAGTAAATTAAAAATAAATATGAAATAATCCACTACTTCTATAGAAGTCACATCTTCATGCTATTTGTGTACATTCTTCCATTAGGTGTGGAAATATATATATATATATATATATATAAAGGATTGATAAATATTTTAAATGAAATAGTAATTATCTTCTAAAATACCTATTCAAGGATGCTAGTGTGTTCATGGAATATGATATATCTCATAAATTTACAAACATAATAACCACAATCTTTTCCAATGGTTTGTTTCAAACACTATAGAAAGATAGAGTAGAATAATTATTTTTTATATGTGTTTGGATAGTGAAATCTTATTATATAAACCCTAATACTTATCCAGTCTTAGAACTTGTCTTCACCCTTATCCTTAGACCCTAGCCACATTCCTTGTTTTTCACGATAGTGATGAACCACACTATCATAATATGATCCTCATTAAAAGATAATATAAATTATATAACTTGATGTTTAGTTATAAAATGTTTGATGTAGTACATTAAAAATTGAAAAATTCCATCATGTGTGGATGGTTTGTTGGATATTCATGCCTTGAATCCAAGAAATAAATCTTTTGAGTATCCAAATTTACCGCAATGAGCATCCACTTATACCTAAAAATCCAAAAAGGAATAAGTAATGAAAGAAATGAAAATATATTTTATATGATTAAATTGTAGATATTTACCCCAACATCATTTATATTCAATATAGTCTATCATCTGAAAGTTTTATTTGAAATTATTTGATCAGACCTACCACTGTTTCCATTTTTTGTTATCTATTTCTTTTTGTTATGTAGAGGAGATGTGAGAAATAACAAGTCCGAATTTTTTTCATGGGAAAATCCCTTTAGTTGTTTTACATATATATGTCTTCCAAAAATATTAAATGTATTTAGTCATAATTAACAAAATATATCATCTTTTGTAAAATAAAATCATGAAAACATACCTCATGTATACATTTACAACTGAGCTGCCTAGCCAATCATAGTCGAATATTTCACTTACACTCTCAACACTAAGGAAGTCTTGATCTTTCTCTTTGTACATATTTTCATCAAAATCTACTATGTGATTATGACTATATTTTAACTTTTCATCCACATGAGACTTCAATGATATTAAATGCGGATATAGAACGAGCAGTGTAATGGTGCTTTCATTAGATCTTTTTAATAAATTGGTCGATCCTTTAGATGATTTTGAGAAGGTATTTCATTTCAACCCCTTCTATTTATCTGTCTATAATAACATTCATCGATTCCTAACTTATTTAATTAATTATTAAATTTTCCCTTAAAAAGTAAATTGGAAATGAAAACCTTCTTGCTGATATTCTTTTTATAAGATGTGACATCCATGCGATGAATGTTATAAGAACTTTTTTGAATGTATGAACATATTCCTTAGTAATTGGAATAGGTAGATCTGTGATCAACTCAGGGGCTATGCTAATCAACACTCACACATAACCTATTGGAAGTGGTCTACTGTGTAGCATGTCTTTTTGAATATTGAACATCGTGGACCTCAATACAAGGAGATGGGTGGGTGTTTCTAGATATAAATCAAAGTCACTATCACCCTGTAGAATATCAATATAGGAAAGGTATCAATATCTGCTTGATTGACATTTCAAAGCAACATTTATTAGAATATTTATTAACTCTTCTAATACATCTCTTTTAGGGGAATGGATAACCCCATACCTAGTGGGGGTGGGGCGGGATCTCCATGCAGTGGCTATTCATGAGTTGCTTCTTCTATTTGCCTCCCTCATTAAAGTTTCCATCACCTCTCTCTACCATTGGAATTTTTCATCAACGTTAGATATCATTTATCTCAATTGTATTATTAATTCACTTTGATTATCCTATTGTTTTTTTTCTTGAAATACATTCAGGGTGTCACTCCAAAACCTAAACCTCTGATGTGACCATATTATTCTGGCCACTTCAAGGTTACCAACAGTTTGTGTTTATCCAAAATAGGTGTTTCTGATTCCTATGACTATTTCATATATAAAATGTAGGAAAATAACTGATCAATGTTATATAATAGATATTTAAATCAAAACAATTTTTTATTTTGTAATACTTACATATGTTTCCCACACTTTTTGTGTGTTTTCATTTATTAGTATCCTATCATTTATTACACATGACTCCTTCCATAGAACATGGTGTGGGATGGTGGTGGATTTGGATTTCAAGTCATCAATATGGATATAATTATAGGAACATAATTATGGTGTTGTTTCATGTCACATAAAATTATTACGATCGATTTAAAATTTATTTCAATTTTTTTTCAAGTGAAGCGTACCCCATCCTTAATTTGTAGTAGGGGTAAACTAGTTTTGTGGCTCGCTCCTTATTTCTAGCACTCAGGTTCTATCTCATAAATAAAAAAATTTCAATAGAAGAGATGAATAAATGTATCGTAAAATGATTTTTTACTAGATAAAATTTACCTGAAAAGAAACATCCACAAGAAGACCAGTAAACACATCCCACACTTCTTGGGTTATCAGGTCTGCATAGATAACTGGTGGGTGAAGGTTTATTTTCCCTTCAGCATCTTTAAGATGATTTTTTGTTTGAATTATGAGAAATCCTCTATGAATACTTCCAGAAAGAAATAATACACACTTCTTGTGGGAGACATATACTATAAATGAACTCTACAATGGATAATAAAGAGTAAGTCAATGTTTCATTATTTTATTTTTTAGTAAAATAAATAAATGAAATCATAAGGATACTATAATATCTTCCCACATTAGTGTATTCAACCTGGGAACAACATGATGCCACAAATCTACATTAATCTACACACGTTGCCCAGTGATGATTCTAATATAACTGCTGAACATGACCTTTTTGGGGTTAACATGATGACCCTGCACATTCCAACCAACCTCGAATTTGATGCCTTTGACTTTTTACTTAATTATTTTTTCTAACACTGTCAAACTAAAACGCTTCTATTTTTTCAGCATCTCTGGTCCTTTATCACTTAAAATTTCCCTGAAATAAACATTGTCAATATGTTCCTCTAAAGTGGTAGCATCAGCATGTGTAGATGGTCGTCGTACCACTGCACTAGTAGCAACAGTAGGTTGAGGAAACTTTTTTTTCTAAGGAATGGGAGCACTAGCATGTGTATAAGGTTGTTCCTCTGCACTGTGAGTAGCAATGGGCTGAGAGACCCACTGTTCCTCAGGATTGGGATCACCTGCACGTTCAGAAGTAGTTATCTATAGAAGTGGTTTAACATTTAATTTATAGTACATAAATGCAGCAGAAAATGGATAATAACATGAGGTAATATGATGTATATTGAAAAAAATGTAACATGGTTATTGAACTCTCTTTTTCTTTCTTAAAGGATGAAGGGATTTGAACAGTCTATATTGATCCAAATCACTTCATTTTGGTATCATCTGACATACATAACACTATCTATATTGGAAACACTTCAAAATGATTTCTACGCCCTAATGAAAGGTTCATCCTCGGTTGAATTTTCATCTGACCCTTCAGTGGTTTCGGTCTATAACAGAACAATTGATCACTTTCAGTTTATACGATTTAGAACATAAAATACTTGTACTACTTGTGATGCCATTATAAAGGGTTCTTCATAGTACCATTCCTTATTAAAATCAACATTCATGAATCCCAATTCATATATTTTAACAACACTCCTATTATCAACCCACCTTCATTGAAAAATTGGCACTTTCAATGTTGTATAGTCTAACTCCCACATTTTTTTGATGATGCCAAAGTATGACATATTCACGTAAATTGAATTTTTGTCCTTAGTACCATAAACATTCATCATTTCAGCCACGAGTGTAACTCCACTAATTTTCAGGGTACTATCTTCATCATCATCATTTTTATAGAACTAATGATCATTAATTACATAACTATTATAAGATAATACATACACACTTTTTCCTCCGGATATCCATCAAAGACATTCTGAAATTGAATCCAGATCTTCATCTAACTCCTTAAAAATATGGTCCCAAAACCATTCTATTAACTATTGATTATGTGAATTTTCTATGCATATTTAATCCCTCGATGGATTCAAATTCCTAAAAATTTCATTATTGGTTTCAACATCTGGGGAAACCTCCAAAATGTTATGAAAAACATAATGGTGGGCTTACTCCCGATCTATTATATGGATTGTGAAAACATCTCTTCTAGAAATTCTTTCACTAAGAAGATATCCAGTGTGACGAGATTTTGGTAGAACAATTTTTTCCACACCAAACAGTTATTCGGTACAGAATTCAATGACAAACTCAATAATATATCTCTCTTCAATACAACCCTCTATATAACTTTGATTTTTGACATACCCTTTAAAAATATTCATATATTGTTCAATGAGGTACATCCATCTATAGTTTACAGGACCAAAAAGTCAAATATCTTAGGTCCACTAGGTAGAATACCCTGAGAGGGGGATGAATCAGGGTATGGCCGATTAAAGTTTCTTCTCCTTCAAATCTTGTTTCTTCATTAAACACAACTCTATTCTATCTCATTCATGTTGAAAAGTATGAAAATAATTTAAATCATGCACAAGACACAACAATTTTTACTTGGTTACCCCTCATTGGACTATGTCCAATGAGGATACAATGACGATGTGACAATGTACCAAATTCAATAAGGCTCACTGCCAACAATGAGTACAATGTTTGGGTTAGATCTTCTATTCCCAGGATCCCTGCCTTTAAAATGTTTAGACTCTTCACACTATATTCACAAGGGTCACTACCTTTGCCTCTTTCTCTAGCTCACTACTAGTGGAAAGGGTCAGTGTCTTCCGCTTCCTTCACTCACTGCTCTTGGAAGGGATCCACTGATAGTTTATAGACTTATAGGTTGAACATAGTTTATGTACATGTAGGTCCCTTCATTTGCATGAATTCTTACATCCTCAACTATAGGTGGATTCTCTATTGAAGATCCTTTTTCACCCAATGATAAAGTCTACATTCCTGGGTACTATTAGATACTGGAAAATACATTCACAAACTGACCTAGTTCTTTTGGAAGCTCCCTTGAGCAAACCACGGTCCACCTTGATCCTCTACGTACTGTGTATCGGGTATGGTACGCAGAACGCCTCCTCCATGTACCGATGCCGCTTTGGTGAACCAACTTCTATCTTTGGACTGTCTCTGCCTTCGTTTTCATTCACCGTCTCCACATATCAGCTCTGTAAACCTCCTCTACCCACTACCCTCAGTCTATGAACTATTCTCTATTTGCAGACTACCATCACGTCTACGTACCGAAGCTCCCCCTCCATGTACCATGTTCTTCTTCCACAACCATTATTATTTTTCGGACTTTAACACCCTAAAAAAACCTTTGGTAGAATTTATTATATGCGAACTATTTCTTCTCCATGTAATCATCCTCTGCGAACCACTTATTCCTTTTTAGGCTTCAGTGCCTCATGAGAACCTTCACCAGAATTTCTTCTGCACAAACAACTTTCAGAATTTGTCAAATTCCCAGAGAAAAGAGATGTTATCTAATGATATTTTATCTTCCTAATAATTAGTGGGATTATAAATCCTTATATAGAAAAATATATCTGAAAAATCCTCTAATCTTATATTTAACAAATCATTGACTCACCACCACCTTCACCGTATACTGATCCTCCTACCACGAACCCCAAGCCTCCCATGAACCATTTTTCTTCTGTAGTCCGCGTACTGCTTTGCTCCTCCATGACTGATCTCCTCCAACAATGATAAGCCATACTATGTATCATAATTACTTCCACTACAAACAATTTTTGGTTCCATTAACAGCTTCTGTGTATCGTTCTCGCAACTCGGTATGCAGCTGCAAACCATTCCTAGACAATGTACGTGGTCCATATCCTGGGGTATGCGGTTCAATTATTTTGATCATTTTCTTCAAAATTCTTCATAATGTTCACTCCTATGTGAAGAAACATCATTTTAAAATATCAAACTCCCAATTTTGATGGAATTTGTTTTGGCAAACCCTGGGAAACAACACCACTTTAAAAACATGTATTCAGCAAACACCAACCATGATTATTCGCAGTCATTTGGCTTTTTTCAACAAACACAATCACAACCAAAGCATACCGAGAGGACACATTGAGGAATTTGTTACCAAAACAATCTATTTCACTAAGTGATCCATCATATCAAAGAATATTGGTGGGAAAAAAATTTCCAATTCACATAACATGATGAAAATTTCTCTTTCTAGAGCTAGTAATTTCATCAGGTCTATAACTTTGCAGCATATATCTTTGAATAAGAAACATATCTTGGTTAATGTATGATGGAAATTATTGGAATAAATGAAATTTAAAGCTTTAGGCATTATATCTTTCATCAGAACACGACATTCATGTGATTTTAGACCACTTACCTTTAAATCAGTCATTGACATGATGTTCTTGAAATTTGATGAATACCCTCTAGAACCTTTACGTCATTCAAGAAGTTGAAAGACTGATATCTCTTCTACCTAGAAATAGTGTATGAAGCTGGAGGAAGAAATATTTTTTCACCCTTCACTGGCACCAACTCTTCTCATATTCCCATGTCAACCATGTCTAACCTTTCCTTAATTCCATTGTTTTTTCAAGTGCATTTATAAATGTTCCAACCAAACACTCTGATATATTTTTTTCAACATGTATAACATTAAGAAAATGTATAACATATAGAAAAATCCTGTATGGTAATTTAAAACAAACTGATCTCTTTTTTTCCAATAGGTTTTTAAATGTTTTTTTGAAAACAGTTTACCAAAAATAGTGTCCACATCTTTTAATTTATCAAACAATTGATTATATGTTAGTGGATATGATGTATTACATTCTTCTTAACTTATATCGAATGATTTCATCCAAGATCGGTACTTATTTCATCTGGGTAGAAATCTATGATATCCTAGAAACACGATTTTCGATGAATGTTTCAACCTAATTGATTGTGTACCTTGTTCGTAGATGAGACACCCTCGAGTTCCATTAATGCTATATCCTGAAAAAATTATATAAGAAGGAAATTCATTTATCATCCCATACTACATGGATCTCAATTTGAAATATTCATTTATGTAAGCATCATAAAATGTAACACCAGAATCCCACAACAATTTCAAATTCTTCATTAATGGAGCCAAATAAACATCAATATCATTACTCGGTTGTTTTGGTCCTGATACAAGCACAATTAACATGATGTATTTTTGTTTCATGCATAACCACGGTGGAAAGTTATAATTTACCAACATAATCATCCATGTACTGTGAGTGCTTCTTTGAAAATAAGAAGGGTTCACTCCATCTGTAGATAATGAAAGATGAAGGTTTATCAGCTCATTTCCAAATTTAGGATACTCATGATCAATTCTATTCCACTAAGGAGATTCTACCAGGTGATATTGTTTCCCATCATTATTTCTAGTATTTGTGTCACATATCAATTTCCCTACTATCTCATCACTTCCATATAGGAACCTAAAACTTGGAATGATTTGAAAGTACCATACAACTTTCAAAAGACCAAATTCAACTTTCTTGTATCAAGAAATACCACACTTTGGGCATTCCCTAAGTGATTTGTTGTCCTTGTGAAGCATTATACATTCATTCGGGAATGCATGTATTCTTTCAGAGATCATATCCATCGAGCGTAGCATTATTTTATCATCGTATGTTCAGCTCACTAGCTCAGTATATTCTAGGAGCATGTCATTAAAGAGAGAAAATAATTCTATAAAACTAGCATCACTACATCCAATGCCTGCTTTCAGATTATACTAAATTATTATGTATAACAATGATATATATTTAGTGCAACCACCATACAATGAAATTATTTCATAACTCATTAACATCTCAATCACTTTTGTGAAATCATGAAGATCATCTCCAACTATCCTTATAATTTCATCAATACAATCTTCATCATAATTCCCATATGTAATGACATCTTTGATATAGTATTCTTTATTTTCCACACTTGTAATCATATCAGATGATCTATAAAACATAGTGTTATCCCATACAATAGACTCATTATATTTTCCCCTTGTTTATTCCCACATTTATAACATCAGTTTATTCCACGAAAGATCAAGTGTTCTTCCAACTCCTCTGGACTAATTTGTCTTGAATTACAATAGCATAAACACAAAAAATGGATTTGAGAAGGTTCATATGCATGATCTTTTTCAAACTTAATAAAATATTTCACTCTATATTCATACTCTTTTATTAGATGATTGAAATCCATCCATTATTTATTCATATCCATCCTATTTTATTTGGTAATATAAATATTTAATAAAATAAATACAAAAAACATTTATATAAAAATTAACCATGTCTAAAAAAAGTTGTAGACATTAAGTCTCCTTCAATATTTATCCCAAATGTCCACTTTTCGCAACCATTGTCCTTAATTTGGGATCATCTAGATAAATAAATATTCGACTCTTTCAGTCATTCCACCATTGGTCCAACTAAGAAGAATTCATCATCATAAAGAAGTAAAATGACAAAATCCCACCATAATACACCTTCATATAATAGAAATTATTTACATTAAACTTCATGAACATTAATTCTACCATGAAAGCATTGAAATTCTAGTTACACTATCTTGGTGCCTACTTAATCCCAAAAAAACTCCATTTGAGACTGGAACTAAACCTTCTATTCTATTTTTCCTGAAACCTTCCAGTTGATCTATGTAGATATCTTCCTCTAAATATCTATGAAGGAATATAATTAGGACATCCATTTGTTCTGGAAATAAACCTTCAATGGAAACTAAGTTGAGAACCATCTGAATTATTATATTCTTTACAACATTAGAGAAAATCTAACTAAAATCTTATACTTATAATTATTGAAATAAAATTACCCTTTCCATGGTGTTATTATCGATCTACTTTTATTCCCTATATAATGTAATGGTTTTCCTAATTCTATAAAAATCTAAACTTAAAAGGTTATGGAAAAATTAAATTTCATATGTCCTTTGAAAACTATTTATAAAATCACAGTTTAAATCCCATTAAAAAAACCAACCATTTACACAAATAACTCTTTAAAATAACACACCCTTTTTAAAATAAACCAATCCATCCCAAACACTCTTTCAAAAACCCCAATTCATTTTTAAATCATTCACGGAATATACATGACCCAACAATATTAATAATTTAAAATAAATGACAACCCTCTATATTTTATAAATTTTTATTTGAAACTTCACACACCCCTTGTTAAAATGAAACCAGCATTACACACACTTTCAGAACATTCACATCCCTTTATGAAATCCAATCATGTGAGTTGACAAACACATGGCATAAAACCTAAGTCCATGCCAAGTGTTCAAATCATTTCAAAGCTCTTTAAAACCAGAAAAGGGTATGTTGAACACATATAATTTTTTAAAAAACATTTCAAAACACTTTAATCTTTTTAAAAGAGCCACTTAGGAATTTTCAAAAAGGCATAAATCCCAAGAGAATCACTTTATAAAGGATACATGAATAAAAAATAACCAAAATTTTATAAAATATAAATCTATAAATGATTAATCTTGTATCTCATGAATAAATAGTATGAATCCTATATTTTACTCATGTAATACTATTGAGGTGTGAATAAGTGATAGATAAATACATAAGTGTCACTTGGACATGATAATTTTGAATATAATGCCACATCTCTTCAAAGTGGGAAACCATATTCCACTTGATGCTTGAATCATGTACTACTTAATATTGGTCCTTCCAATATGGTACATTAGAAAAAATGTTCCCCTTTATGAGGGTATACATTAGGTCAATGTTAAAGGACTAAAGGTAATCAAACCTTCTCCACTGTCAATGGATCATTTCATTTTTTGATTAAATATATTTCAACACTTTTTTAGTGTATTCCAAAAATATATAACCCTAAAGGTAATACCAATAACACCTCATGGAAATCACCACTATTTCCAAATCTAGAAAAGGATTTGGGAAGTTTATCTTATGTGTCCTTAATTGTATGTACCCACAAGAAACCACATTACCATCATAGTCTGGAAATATTCAAATCATGACTCCTGATACATCACAATATAAGCCATACTCATTATACATCTCATTTATGGTGAAGATTGGGGTTTCCATCAATATCCCATTAAGAACATAGAAATATATATCATTAACATATAGGAAAAATAACTATACCAAATTCTTGGTTAAGTTCTTCTTAGCACTTCTAATCAGGAAGAATCTCAGTTAAACCTCCCGTAATAACTGGAAATTCCCAAAAAGATTTGAATCTCAAAAAAATTCTTGGTCTCTCTAAATAAAATATAACATCGAACTTCTCATGTTCTAAAAATACACTATCCACTAATATCATTTTCCCTATGATGTGTACATTATCAATCCAAAATATACACTTTGAGATCATGGCATATAGTTTCTGCTCCCTAGTTAATTATATATAGTCATAAATAAAATAAAATAAATATTTATTTATTTATAATTATAATAATAAATATAATAAATATATTTATTACAAATATATTTATTATAATTTTATAAATATTTAAATATAAATTTATATTTATTTAAATAGTCATGAAATTATAAAACAATATACAATTAATATATTTATTTTAATTTTGTAACGTCCTGGTTCTGGAAGCCGCCCATAGGCGCCCCATACCCGGTTGGTCACATGGCCTCAAGCGCATTTCCCCGAATGCCAGAGGCTTCCAACTAATAGTGAGGGCCTTGGGTGTGATAGTGGGGAAACTATGCCCTCATTGATAGAGTAACATAGCTGAAGTAAAAAAAATAGCAATAGCAGAAGCAGTGATAATGTCATATAACAATAACAACTAAGAACTGAAGGAAATAAACAGTTGGAGCACATATATAATGTTTCATGATACATACATCTAGGAATGCAGCCTAACACATCACAATACTGAAATAAAGTACAAAACCAAAGTACAAGGAAACAGTAAACAACTCCTCAGCATCGCAAGCCTCAGCTTGGTCCCATTCTCTCCTACTCTAAAGTAGTCGAACACCTGAAGTAGAATGACGCTTGCCCTTATCTATACCTACAATTAATATAATCTATTTGGGCACAAAATAATGGCCCAAAAAGGGTGTGAGACTGATTCTAGTAGGCAATCACCAAGAGATCTGTGCCTAATAGTCAATGAATATATATGACAGACAATAAGCAAGTAAAACCAGTAAACAAGGAAGTACTCAATAGTAACCATTCCTACAGTTTCAAAGCTTCCAAATACCACATATCAAGTAAGAATATAATCACAAACAGGTAACCCTATGGGATGTACTCGCAACCTAATACCCTATTGTCCTACCTAGAAAACACAAGCAACCCTCTAGACAGTACTCACCATCTAACCCCTATGGTTCAGCTTTAGTATAGACTCTTTGAGGAAGCACTCACCGTCAATTCCGCCTATAGTATCGTATTGGTAACTAAAAGGTGCTCAGGGGAAGAACTTACATCTCATTCCCCCTGTGGCCCACATCGAGGAACTACAGGCACTTTAAGGAAGCACTTACGTCAATTCCCCATGTGGTCTTGCATCGTAGAAACAAAAACAGACACTCTGGAGAAGTCCTTATGTCCATTCTCCCTATGGTCCACTACACTAGGTTCTCACGCCCTGTGTAAGTCAAATGAGCATAGTAATGCAAAGATGCCAAATTAAACCTCAAGAACTACTTGGATAATAAGTCTACAACATAACAATAATACATATAATAATCACTCCATCCTAACAGTACTAGGCATGGGAAACAAACAGTAGCCTAACAAGAAAACTAGACCAAACGGCCAAAACAACCAAACATGGGAAAAACCTCCATAGCATCGCAAAGTAAACCCTATTCTCAAAAAATAACCTATATCCAATCAAACTAGGGAAAAGTAGGAAAACAAAATGGATAACACCATAAACGTGCAATACCCTGTTCATGGGTATTAGGCACTTTTGCACATAAAACTCAAAGACTATCTATAGAAAGGCACAAACCACCTACCTTGGTGTTGTAGGATCGTTATACGTGAACCTCAAGACTTGAATCACCCAAAAACACCATAGATCAACAAAAACACTAAAAATGCTCAACTGAGGATAACTTGACAAAGAGGAAGAATTAGGAAATGAAGCTCTAGAAGAAGGAAGAGATTACTATGGCAATCCCAAAGCAATCGAAGACGGTCGATTCGGAGAACGGGTGCTCGATCGGGGGCTTAGAGAAGAATCGCGGCCATATAGTCTCTCTTGGAAGAAACAAACCTAGAAGGAGATGGTTCTATCTATCAGACATTACCCCAATATGTTTAATGAAATAAAATAAAGTACAAGGTGCGTACTTTAGATGCACACTACATGTATTTTCCTTTACCGGCCCCTGCATTAGGTTGTCTCCAGGTCACCACACACGCCCGTCTGTAGGGCCGTGACACAACCAGCACCTGGCTACCTGCAGTAACCGAGTACATGACATGTACTTAAGAAATTTCCAGAAAAATCCTCTTTTTCCTCAAAAATAGAAGAAAAAGGAAAACATACCTAAAAAGAAGATCCGGGTTCTTAAAAACTTCCCCCCTTAAAGAAATTCATCCCCGAATTTCCCAAGCAAGGAGGCGTATAAGAAGAATCCTCGAACAACTCCAGCCACTACGATCATACATTGGTCTCCCTCTCCCAAGTATCATCCTGTACTCACCCATGCTACTATAGAATCTTACCAGAGGAAAAGAACATCCACGAAGAACCTTCGTACTGTGATCAACAATCTGGATAGATTGCTACTCAAACGAGGTGTCCACCTCCAACTCAACCTCTTCGGGTTGAAGAACATGAGATGGGTCTGAGAAGTAATGTTGAAGCTGAGAAATGTGAAAGACGTCATGCATAGCCTAGTACCTCTGAGGTAACTGCAGCCAATAGGCAACCGATCTGACTCTCTCCAAAACCTCAAATGGCCTGACGTACCTCCGTGAAAGCTTACCCTAGCTCCTAATCCTATTGTGGCCCAACCTCAATGTGACACGCATGAAAACCTGATCCCCAACCTCGATCTCTGGAGGTCATCTCCACTGATCATCTTAAGACTTCTTTCGATATTGTGTAGTAGGAATCCTCTTCCGAATAAATTCTATCTACTATGTGGTCTCCTAGACAAGATGAGGCCCCAGCATAGCTACCTCTCCTACCTCCATCCAACATAAGGGTGATCGGTATGACCTATCGTACAAAGCCTCCTAAGGTTCCATATGAATAGTTTCTTGAAAACTATTGTTGTAGGAAAACTGCACAAGAGGTATCTGCTTCTACCAAGAACAACTAAAATCAAGGATGTATGCATGCATCATGTCCTTAATCACCTAAATCGTATGCTCGGATTGGTCATCTGTCTGATGGTGGTAAGATATACTCAAAAGTACCGGTGTACCCAAAGCCTTATGTATCCCCTGCCAGACCTGAGAAGTAAAACGGGTGTCCCTGTCTGAAACAATGGAATGTGGAACTCCATGTAAACGTACAATCTCACAGACGTACAACTGTCCCATTTCATCAACACTGAAGGTCTCCATGATTGGCAAGAAGTGAGCAACATTCATGAGTATTTCAACGAAATCCCATAAAACATAATTCCCTTGAGGCAACCTCGATAAATCTATCACGAAATCCATTGCGACATCATTCCACTTCCACTCGGGAATGGGTAACTGCTGCAAAATCCCTGCTAGTCGCTGATACTCTGCCTTCACCTACTGACAGGTGGAACACCTCATGAAAAACCCAACAACATATTTCTTCATACCTGGCCACCAATAATGACAGTGTAGATTACGATACATCTTGGTGACACCTGGATGAGCTGCCCAATCAGAGGAATGAAAGTACCACATCAACTCCTCATGTATGTCTGCTGACACCCATATGCACCCCCAGAAACACAAGATATCATCCTCGCCTATGGTCTATATAGTAATAGAGTCCTATCCAGAAACATCTTCCCATAGGAATATGCCATCAGAATTTGATAGCTGCCTCATTATCACTCGACCAAGAAGAGTAGAGGTAATAGGTACATAAGAAAGAAATGTGTTCCCATGTCTGTCGTGCACCTCCAAATATATCTTAGAGAAAAGAGAAAAAAGCTACCACTCACTACTGGCCTCCTAAACTACCTATTTTTGATTCCTCCTACTCTATGCATCATCCACTGCATTCCCTTACCCCAGCGTATAAGCAAGCTCAAAGTCAAAGGACTGAAGGTACTCAACCCACCTTCACTATCTCAAATTAAGGTCACGCTGGGTGAAGATATACATGAGACTTTTGTGGTTGGTGAAAACCACAAAATTCTCTCTTAGAAGATAATGTCACCAACAATGTAAGGCATGAACAAATGTAGCCAACTCAAGATCGTGCATTGGGCAGTTCCTGTCATGTGGCCTCAACAGTCCAGATCCATATGCAACGACTCATTCTCCCTACATAAGCACTACTCTCAGCCCAGTACTTCAAGCATTACAATACACTGAATAGCTCTTTCCTGGCCTTGGAAAAACTAGTATAGGTGATGAAGTCAGTCTCCCTTTGAACTCCTGAAAGGCTGACTCACAAAAATCTGTCCAGAAGTACTTTGTACCCTTCCTAGTCAGGGCCGTTAGTGGTGTTTCTAAGAGTGAAACGTATTGTATGAAATGTCTGTAGTATCCAGCCGAACCTAGAAAACTTTGTACCTCAAAAACATTATTTGGCTGCACCCATTACACTACAACTCTCACTTTATCTTGGTCTACTGATATTCCTGTCTCTAAGTTACCATGACGCAAGAAGTGAATCTGGTCCATCAAAAAGTGGCATTTTGAGATCTTAGCATATCATCATTGATCTCTCAGTGTACTGAAAACAATCTCAAGATGGGTGGCATGTTCGTGTCGTGTGTGAGAGTACACCAAGATATCGTCCATGAAAACCATCACAAAATAATACAAGAATGGATAAAACACTCGGTTCATCAGTTCCATGAAAACAGCAGGTGCTTTCGTGAGACCGAACAACATAACCACATACTCATATAGACCATACCTACTCTAAAAGGCTGTAAGAGGCATATTAGATGGTATCACATGCAACTGATGATAACAGGATCTCAAGTCAATCTTAGAGAAAACCCGGGCTCCTCGAAGCCGATCAAAGAGATCATCAATCGTTAGCAGAGGATACCAGTTCTTGACTGTCAACTAGTTCAACTTCCAATAATCCACACAAAGTCGGAGAGTATCATCTTCCTTCTTCTCAAATAGGATAGGCGAACCCCAAGGAGAAGTACTGGGTCAGATGAAACCCTTATCTTGTAACTCCTATAACTACTTCTTGAGCTCCTGTAGTTCAAGTGTAGCTATCCTGTAAGGAGGAATGGACACCAGTGCCCCTCCATGCATGATTTCAATAGAAAAGTCTACCTCTCACTCTGGAGGAAAATCTAAAAATTCCACTGGAAAGACATCCCTAAAACGATCCACCACTAGATGAAAGTACAACTGTAAAGTCCCTTGGTCCTCCCGATATAGACTAGAAATTTGGGCTGTAATTTCTCCCAAACCATGATATTTGGGTCCCACTCTGCTCGCATAGACATCCCATTCGCCCTTATGAAGAAACGATCCACCCTTTGGTGATGTAAAACTCACCCTAAGACGATAGAAATCGACAACAGTCTAGAAGGGAACTAACCAGTCCATTCTGAGAATAACATCATAGTATGTCATCTCTAGGACATAGAGATCCCATAAGAAGTGACACCCACCAACCTCAAGAGGGAACTTCTTACACTGATGTACACTAGTTGTTCTGGTCCCCAACGGAGTGTTCAACGTCAAGATATCATCATAAGAAAAGATACAGAGCATAAGGCTCTCCACAACAACAATAGATATAAAGCTATGGGAATCCCCTGTATCAGAAAGAGAAGAAGCTAAAACTGAGGCAACTAGGATCATACCTCGAATAGTAGAGGGGCTAGGATCCTGGTCTTGTTGGGTCTGCTCCACTGCAAAAGTCTGACCTGCACCACAACCTTGTGACCCTGTCTGATCACACTGAGTGGATTTAACCTGTTGTCGCTAAAAGGCCAGTGACTGACAACCATGGCCGCGACCTCCACCTCGGCCTGAACAACCAGAAGAACTCTAGTTCTCATACCGATGAAAAACTAGTGGAGTTGCTCCTAAATGAGGAGTTATAGAAGAACCCCTATCAATAGCTGCTGGTGAGAAGATCTGACAAAAGCGTTGAAGCTAGCCCATCTCGCTGCAAGATCAGCACTCCACTAGGTCTCTCAAGAAATGTGGCCTCATATGACCATTCTTCCCGCACCGGTAGAACACCACCTAGCTACCAGAAGAAGTGTCTCGCCTCCTTGGATATCCACGTGAAGGATCTTGACGGCGTTTCCTACTGTCAATAGGAGGTACACTAACTCCAGATGTCGAGCCACCCTGGCTCACAACTCCAGAATCCCTTAGATTACACTCTATGATCAATTTCTGGTTGACGATAGAAGTGATAGATGTCAAAATGGAGATATTCACCTGAGATAAGATGTTGTTCATAAGACCATCCTCAAAATTCCTTGTTTGGAATAACTCATCACCTCCTAAAATGGGCGTGAAGCACTGAAGCTTAGTGAAGCAAGAAGAATACTCCATAACTGAAGGAGTACCCTTCTCCAAACTCATAAACTCTTGGGCTCGATTGGCCCTCAAAGTCTCTGGATAGAAGTAGTCATTGAAGGCACGCTGGAACTCATCCTAGGCCATGACCTACTGGTGTCTCGCCTGTGAGATCACATCCCACCATCTATTGGCAGAATCTTGAAGCATGTAGGTAGCGAGCTTCACCAACATCTCTGGAGGCATCTCTAGATGCTCAAAGATCAAAAGCATGGATTCTAAACATGAATCTATAGCTTGAGGTCCTCCTTCCACTGTGAAGGTGGGAGGATGCTGCTACCGAAAAACCCACGTCAGCTCTACCATTTACAAGGAAGGATGCGGTACTCCGAGGATGTAACACCCCAAGATTTCATAGTGTATTATTTCTTCAAAATAATTCAATAACTTGCACTACACGCAAAACCGAGTTCAAGCGCACCACAACCAATCAAATAAGCCGTTATGAATAGTAATACCTACTTTTTGAAATTTTATAAATTTTATCTTTCGAAATGGACTTCATTTTTGGATTCGTAATATCGAAATTAGCTTAGGGTGAAATTTTGGTACTTTCCAGATAACTTTCATATTTTGATGAATAGTGAAAATTACTAAATTTTAATTAAAAACAACTTTTTTTAATTGAAATAATTAATAGTGATAAGTTATTAATTTTAGTGGTTTTAAAATATATTTAGAATGTATTTTTACCATTTAATACAATTTTGGTCATTGAATGTAATTTCACATTTAAACATGACATAAACAAGTGTCAATCTTTTGATAGTTATTATCTCTTAAAAACACGCTATTTGTTTTGATGACGGAAATTAATTTTTAAATTAATTAATGAAACTGATATGTTTTGAATTTGGTAAAATAAACATCATTTTTTAATTCATAATATCAAATATAGATTATGCCTAATTTTTGGTATTTTTCTGGAAACATTTATTTTTTTGATGAATAGTGAAACCACTAAGTGGTAGTTTAAAAAACTGATTTTTTCATAAAACTTAATTTTACCACTTCTGTGAGTGGAATTTCTAAAATCCGAGAGATACGGTTAATATCAAGGAGTAAAATGTGGTTCAATGAGATGAAAATAATTTTTGGTGAATAGTAACTTTTTACTTTTATTTACCACGATTAAAAGTAAGTAGGGTAACTAAGGATACAAATGATATTAATATTACCCTATCACATGTACTAATTCGATTGGACAAGTTTATGTTGACCAAAAACAACATTAGAGGTAAAATATTATCATTTAGGTCCACTTGGATCAGATTAGGAAATTTATTATTATTTAATTCAAAGAAGAGTTAAAAGAGTTAAAATCAAAGTTTATTTACTAATTTTTTTTTAAAAAAGGGTAATAAATAAGATAAATTAGATTTTAAATATTCATTATAAAGATAAAAATATTTCCTACATAATGATATTTTATTTATAATTTTTAGACAGTAAATAACTTAATTTATTTATGACACAAAGATAATGCAGTAATTACCATAATAGTGAAACATTAAAATAATTGATATTATAAATACCAAAATAAATATAGTTTGAGACTTTTTAGGAATTACACTAATTTTCTAGGATAATATGACATGTTAGGATTGATGTAATTAACTTTTTTAGAAGTAATCATTCTGGTATTATTTTTACAAAAATCAATTATTGAATAGTGTCAAAATTGACATAAAATAGTTTTTAAAACAAATATAATATTATTAATTGATATTAAATTCTAAAAAATATAAGGTTCGTCCAAGAGACTTATATCATGATATGTGTAACATTAATGGACCACTTGGGGGTCTCTTGAAAGTATATAGTAAGTTTATTAACCATATAATATAAAAATACAAAGAGACATTGTAAAAGTGAAACTAATTAACTAAGAGTTAATACTTAAAGATAAGGTTAATATAGTAACCCAAACCTGTCTAAATCATATTGGTTGAGTGATTTTAGACCTATCCCCATATCAAACTTTAAATAATCCACTTTGGAGCCATTAGAAACCGAATATGAATTTATTATAAAATAATATTTCTATCTTTTCCAAAGGTGCCCCTCACCCCTCTTATAAAAGGGCACTCCTCCTTCTCATTAATTCACACCTTCAAAGCCTTTTGGTTCGGCCAACCTCTACCCAAGTACTCTCTAAACTTCCCTAAATTCATCCTAGAGGCCTTCCTTTATTCATAAAGCCAACCTAAGGAGCCCTTTTGATCAAATCAAAGGGAAGAACCCGAAGAAGAGGTAATGATTTCACCACCCCTTTTCAAGTTCCTTCTTCCACTTCATCTATCTTTGTTATTACCATTCTAAAATAATAACTATAGTATATTATATATACTTTTATGTTATTATAAACATGGTACAACCATATTCAGTATTCTATCCATCCTTTGAATGACATGTCACCATACGTGCGTACGTACGGCTTACCGTCTCCACGTCGTGGTGTAATTGTTATTCAATAAATTATTATTTTGATGGGTATAATAATGATGTGTGATTCATTTAAATAATAAATATAACATGATAATTATTCTTTATATATGATATACCATCCAATTAAATATTATTTTAATATCAAAAGAATGATATTGTCGCTCGTGCGTACGTATGGACTACCGTCTCCACGAACGCGATGAGATTCATTCTCCATCGTATCCATTCAAGTATAATTCTCATTTGATTATTAATAATAGTATCCAAGGACTTGATATCATTCTGGATATTAATAAGATACAACCTATCCATGACAAACACGACTTACGTAACAAAACATATTAAAGAAAACGAGTAAGTTAACAACCAAAACGAAGATAATTCTAAAATATTATTAACAAAGAAATGTTAAAAGATAATATATGATATCATATTAATATATATGACTCTTGTATAATTTAATAACAGTTATTTCACCATTATACAAGAGGTTAACCTACCCCAACCAAGGAAAATTGCAGGGTAAGGGGTTTTCATCTCACTCCTTATTCTCGTGAGATTCATGTCATATTGTCACTATTACCTTTTGTGTGGTGTATGTACTTCCCATAATTATATTTTTTATGTAATACACTTTAATTTATGTGTATTTACATATTCATTGTATGATACCTCTTTCATGGGGTGTATGTTTCGTAAGTTACCAAATTGGTAAGGGTTAATTTCACAATCTCTTTATTATCCGAGGTTGTTTTTACGTAAGTATCTACTGGGAAATATTTATTATCCATGTCCATGTTTTATGAAAGAGTTTTCAAAAGTATTATTTTAAAGTACTTTTTACTAAAACATCATTTCAAATGTTTTAAATATTTATTCTTCTAAATCATTCTCATTAATGTCAATGTCTTCAAAATGGTTTTTAAGGATTTATTTATATGGACATGAATGTTTTTAAAATGTTAATTCCTTTAAAAAGTTTCAAAGTGGTATGGGACACTTTGATTCAAAAATGTCTTTAAATGAATTATTTTCTAAATTGTGTGACTTTTAAATGTTTTCATGAAAAATGGGTATTTCTCTCAAAGAGTTTTACAAATCAGTCTCATCTATGTCAAAATTCTATAATGGATTTTAAACTTGTTTTGAAGTTGATTTATCATGATACAAATCTTCCATATTGTGTTGAAGGTTTTGTGATATATTTGGATGTGGATGTGTTATTTTTATACCATTCATGGTTTATGGGTGAAGTATTGAAATTTCTCATGCTAGTTTTAATACAAATTTTTATGTTATATTTCATCCTCTTCTTAAGATGAATGTGTTGGACTAGTATGTTCCAGGTTGGGGACCAGTAAAAGTAAGCCCTCCGGGTTGGTGTCCGATTATTAGAGGAACTCCGGGTTGGTGTACGGTTATTAGAGGCAATCCGGGTTGGGTTCCGGTTATAGTTAGCCCCTAGGCCTTGGCACGAGGCCTTGATAAAGAAATTAAAGTTCAGAATTATGCATTCCATCATTATGAAAGTTGTTAGTGATATTGAATGTGATTATTCTACTAGTAGAATATCCATGTGAATAAGTAAATGGAATTATTACACTTTATTTTTTCCATATTATGCTAAATTTCAAGTTTAAAAGACTTTTGTTTTAGTTATACAATGACTTAAAAATGTTTATGCTTATTTATGAAAGTTTCTGCTGTATTGCTTACCCTTACTGAGCGTTTGAGCTAACCCCTTTCTATGTTTTATTTTTTCCAGGATTCCAAGAAGTTTATTGTGATTGATATTCTGGGTTAATCCAAGAGAATAATGGCGTTCATAAAGATTATTTTTGTTGGTTTGTATGTCTTAATGTGAAATGTAATATTCATGTATGTAATATATTTTCCAAGACTACTAAACTGATCGGTCCTTTGGGACTTGATTCCTTGTAATCATGCCAATGTATTAAAATAATGCACCGACTCTGGGTAACTGGGGTCAGGGCGTTACAGTTGGTATCAGAGGAAGTTTAGAAATAACCTTGGAAACTAGATTTAGATAAACTTTGATTAGAGAACATAGCCCTAAGATAGACTTTGAGGATTAGTATATAAGAACTTTCAAGAATTTTGGTATTGTAGAGATTGTGTGAGTTTTCCGAGAAATACATCCCTGTCTAGATACGAGCAGGTAGAGGTGGCTCTGGCACAGATGTACCTAGGGGTAAAACCCGAAAACACCACTTTGAGCTAGACTCGAACGGGAACTGGTGCACGAAAACGGGCCTTGCTCCACTTTTGGTTACGACACTCCCGGGGGATATTCTTAGGATAATTATCATTTTCTTTACAAACCATTATGAAGGGCTCATGAGTATATACTTACTCAAAGAAAACATTTTTATGATTATGGATTATATCCATAAACAGTTCAATTTGTGTCAGGTATTTTACAAGTTTGGAATTATTCATTGCAATTCATAAACTGACCTAGTTTATGCTATTGTATAGAAATAGCGCCCAGTAGAAGGAATGTGAACTCCCATAATACGTATGATCCAAAGAGTAAGAAGGATCATATCTTTCGTGGTCCTAAGCCAGAATTTAGAAGGGAAATTGTCTCCCATGTATTATAATCATATGAAGAAATAGTATCACATGTTGATAAGATAAGTAAATAATTCTTGTAGTCCTATGGATTTGAAGAGAATCCAGAGAAGAAAAGGATGGTAGAGAGAAGGACAGATAAAGGGAAGAAGGTAAAGAAGGGGTTTTCCCATATGTGATAACTGTGGAAAGAATCACCTTGGAAAATTCTTGAAGGGAATGAGAGTATGTTATAAGTGTGGAGAAAAAGGAGACCAAGTACGTGACTGTAAGTGTAAGAAAAAGGTTTCAAATGTACAATGCTTCATCTGCAAGGAGTTTGGACACTACACGAACCAATGTCCCAGTCAACAGACTATGCCACACATGATGATATTGGATAATAATCAAGTTAGGGTACTACCACAGATGAAGAGGAATGACTAGTGTTCTTATGTTGTTGTTTTAGAATTATTTCATTTAAGTGTTGTATCAATGATGTTCTGGAAATAAATAAGGATTGTACTGCAGTACTATTTCATTAAGGATTTGAGATTTAACGGTACTAAGAAAAGTGACTCTACAGCAAGTTAAAATTTTTGGAAATTACATGGTTGAAGGAAAGATAAACCTTAATATGGTCCTAAAATTGAGGTAGTGATTTTTGAATAAGAGATGGTTGATTTTGGTAATTCAGGATGTTGCGGTGTTGTAAAAGAATATATGAGGAAGGAATTCACATGTTATTACCTGGCAAAAAGGATCCTCATTATGTTTAACTTCCTTGTAAATTTTGGACTGTGAGTTTGTATAATAGTATTTTGGATAAGTCTAAAGGTTGGAATGGATTAATTTTGAAAGGTTATTTTTGGATTTTTATAAAAGGACAACATGTTGACCGTGTGATGACCCGTCGTGTCGGACAAAGCTGTGGGAATCGAACCCAAAACCATAGTGCTATTGGGATTTATCACCTACCATTGTGCTACATGAAGTTCCTGGATAGTATAATGTAGTTTCTTTTCATAAAGGGTCTGATATGTGAATTGTAAATTCATTATATTTGGAACCCTATATGATTAGGATAAATAGAGTATTTTTGAGTTGTATTATGTTTTGGGGTGAAAGATGAGTTTTTGGTAGAAATTTATTAATGGATAAAACTCTAATTATAAAGCAAGTATATCTCCTTATGATCTTAGCCAATCTCAAAAATAAATTCCTCAACATTAAGAAAAGGAACTTAGAACAAAAATGTTGTCCTAGATGGTACCTTAGATCATCACTAATTTATGGCTTTGGGATTGTTGGCCTTTTCATATCCATGTTCTCTACCACTCTCTATTAGATAATTGATGGTTATATTTCTCGTCCATATCCATATTTTCCTACATGGAACCCTAGTATGTGTTATTTTCAGTAATCTTCATACTTACCACTCTTTATTTTAAATAGATGCCTCATTAATTCATTTTTCAATGTGAGATTTCAACTAAGATATTTTGAAACATCAAAAATGTGTTATCCTAATACCTTATGTTTTGTTGAATCGATGGTATTTTAAATCATCATAGATTTATTAATTTAAGGACCTCAATTTTACACTTGTTTGTGATTGATGACCTCAATCACTACCTATAAATATTTACATTTTACCACTAATTATATGTCTCTAATTTCCACCAATGTTCTCCTAATCGAGATCATAATTTGGTGGTGACCCTTTCATTTCCCTTTTCCTCATATTAAGACTAAATTTTAGTAACCCAATTTCTGATGTGGGTTTTCCCACAAAGATATTTTCTATTTTCAACCTTTTATTTTCGAAGAACAATTTCAAATTGCGAGGACGCAATTTATTGAAGGAGGGGAGAATGTGACACCCCAAGATTTCACAGTGTGTTATTTCTTCAAAATAATTCAATAACTTGCACTACACGCAACACCGAGTTCAAGCGCACCACAACCAATGAAACTAGCTATTATGAATAGTAATACCTAATTTTTGAAATTTTATAAATTTTTTCTTTTGAAATGGAATTCATTTTTGGATTCGTAATATCGAAATTAGCTTAGGGTGAAATTTTTGTACTTTTCGGATAACTTTCATATTTTGATGAATAGTGAAAATTACTAAATTTTAATTAAAAACATATTTTTAATAAAAATAATTAATAGTGATAAGTTATTAATTTTAGTGGTTTTAAATTATATTTAGAATATATTTTTACCATTTAATACAATTTTGGTCATTCAATGTCATTTCACATTTAAACCAGACATAAACAAGTGTCAATCTTTTGATAGTTATTATCTCTTAAAAACACGCTATTTGTTTTGATGACGAGAATTAATTTTTAAATTAATTAATGCAACTGATATGTTTTTAATTTGGAAAAATAAAAATCATTTTTGAATTCATAATATCAAATATATCTTAGGCCTTATTTTTGGTATTTTTCTGGAAACTTTCATTTTTTTGATGAATACTGAAACCACTAAGTGGTAGTTTAAAAAAACTGAATTTTTCATAAAACATAATTTTACCACTTTTATGAGTGGATTTTCAAAAATCTGAGAGATAAGGTTAATATCAAGGAGTAAAATGTGGTTCAATGAGATGAAAATAATTTTTGGTGAATAGTAACTTTGTACTTTTATTTACTACGGTTAAAAGTAAATAGGGTAATTGAGGGTAAAAATGATTTTAATATTACCCCAACACATGTACTAATTCTATTGTAAAAGTGTATCTCGACCAAAAACAACCTTAGGAGTAAAATATTATCATTTAGGTCCACTTAGATTAGATTAGGACATTTATTATTATTTAATTCAAAGAAGAGTTAAAAGAGTTAAAATCAAAGTTTATTTACTAAAACATTTTTAATATAGGGTTATACATAAGATAAATTAGATTGTAAATATTAATTAGAAAGATAAAAATATTTCCTACATAATGATATTTTATTTATAATTTTTATACAATAAATAATTTAATTTATTTATGACACAGTGATGATGCAGTAATTACCATAATAGTGAAAAACTAAACTAATTGATATTATAAATACCAAAATAAATATAATTTGAGACTTTTTATTAATTAAAATAATTTTATAGGATAATATGACATGTTATTATTGATTTAATTAACTTTTTTCTAAGTAATCATTCTGTTATGATTTTTACAAAAATCAATTATTGAATATTGTCAAAATTGACATAAAATAGTTTTTAAAACAAATATTATATTATTAATTGATATTAAATTGTTAAAAATATAAGGTTCGGCCAAGAGACTTATATCATAATAGGTGTATCATTAATGGACCACTTGGGGGACTCTTGGATTTATATAGTAAGTTGATTAACCATATAATATAAAAATACAAAGAGACATTGTAAAAGTGAAACTAATTAACTAAGAGTTAACACTTAAAGATAAGGTTAATATGGTAACCCAAACCTATCTAAATCCTATTGGTTGAGTGAATTTATACCTATACCCAACTTAAACTTTAAATAATCCACTTTTGATCCATTATAAACCGAATATGAATTTATTATAAAATAATATTTCTATCTTTTCCAAAGGTGCCCCTCACCCCTCTTATAAAAGGGCAATCCTCCTTCTCATTAATTCACACCTTCAAAGCCTTTTGGTTCGGCCAAACTCTGCCCAAATACTATCTCAACTTCCCTCAATTTATCCTAGAGGCATTACTTTAGTCAGAAAGCCAACCTAAGGATCCATTTTGATCAAATCAACGGGAAGAACCCGAAGAAGAGGTAATGATTTCACCACCCCTTTTCAAGTTCCTTTCTTCTTCCACTTCTTCTATCTATGTTATTACCATTCTAGAATAATAACTCCAGTATATTATATATACTTTGATGTTATTATAAACATGGTACAACCATATTCAGTATTCTATCCATCCTTTGAATGACATGTCACCATACGTGCGTACGTACGGATTACCGTCTCCACGTCGTGGTGTAATTGTTATTCAATAAATTATTATTTGGATGGGTATAACAATGATGTGTGATTCATTTAAATAATAAATATAACAGGATAATGATTCTGTATATATGATATACCATCCAATTAAATATTATTTTAATATCAAAAAATGATATTGTCGCTCGTGTGTACGTACGGACTCCCGTCTCCACGAACGCGATGAGATTCATTCTCCATCGTATCCATTCAAGTCTAATTCTCATTTGATGGTTAATAATAGTATCTAAGGACTTGATATCATTCTGGATATGAATAATATACAACCTATTCATGACAAACATGGCTTACGTAACAAAACATATAAAAGAAAACGAGTAAGTTAATAACCGAAACGACGATAATTCTAAAATATCATTAACAAAGAAATGTTAAAAGGTCATATATGATATCATATTAATATATATGATTCTTGTATAATTTAATAATAGTTATTTCACCATTATACAGGTGGTTAACCTACCCCAACCAAGGAAAAGTACAAGGTAAGGGGTTTTCATGTCACTCCTTATTCCCCTGAGATTCATGCCATATTGCCACTATTAAGTTTTGTGTGGTGTATGTACTGCCTATAATTGTATTCTTTATATAATAAACTTTAATTTGTGTGTATTTACATATTCATTGTATGATACCTCTTTCATGGGGTGTATATTTCATAAGTTACCAAATTGGTAAGGGTTAATTTCACAATCTCTTTATTATCCGAGGTTGTTTTTACGTAAGTATCTACTGGGACATATTTATTATCCATGTCCATGTTTTATGAAAGAGTTTTCAAAATGATTTTTTTAAATGACTTTTTACTAAAACATCATTTCAAATGTTTTAAATAGTTATTCTTATAAATCATTCTCATTAATATCCATGTCTTCAAAATGGTTTTTAAGGATTTATTTATATGGAAATGAATGTTTTTAAAATGTTAATTCCTTTAAAAAGTTTCAAAGTGTTATGGGACACTTTGATTCAAAAATGTTTTTAAATGACTTATTTTCTAAATTCTGTGAATTTTAAATGTTTTCATGAAAAGGGGTATTTCTCTCAAAGAGTTTTACAAATCAGTCTCATCTATGTCAAAATTCTTTAATGGATTTTAAAAATTTTTTGAAGTTGATTTATCATGATACAAATCTTCCATATTGTGTTGAAGGTTTTGTGATATATTTGACTATGGATGTGTTATTTTTATGCCATTAATGGTTTATGGGTAAAGTATTGACATTTCGCATGCTAGTTTTAATACAAATTTTTATGTTATATTTCATCCTCTTCTTAAGATGAATGTGTTGGACTAGTATGTTCCAGGTTGGGGACCGGTAAATGTAAGCCCTTCGAGTTGGTGTCCGGTTATTATAGTTACTCCGGGTTGGTGTCCGGTTATTATAGGCACTCCGGGTTGGTGTCTGGTTATTAAAGGCACTCCGGGTTGGTGTCCGGTTATTAGAGGCACTCTAGGTTGGGTTCCGGTTATATTTAGCCCCTAGGACTTGGCACGAGGCCTTGATAAAGAAATTAAAGTTCAGAATTATGCATTCCATCATTATGAAAGTTGTTAGTGATATTGCATGTGATTATTCGACTAGTATAATATCCATGTGAATAAGTAAATGGAATTATTTCATTTTATTTTTGCCATATTATATTAAAGTTCAAGTTTAAAATACTTTTGTTTTAGTTATACAATGACTTAAAAATGTTTATGCTTATTTATTAAAGTTTCCGCTGTATTGCTTACCCTTACTGAGCGTTTGAGCTCACCCCTTTCTATGTTTTATTTTTTCTAGGATTCCAAGAAGTTTATTGTGATTGATATGCAGGGTTACTCCAAGGGAATAATGGCGTTCATAAAGATTATTTATGTTGTTTTGTATGTCTTAATGTGAAATGTAACATTCATGTATGTAATATATTTTCCAAGACTGCTAAACTGATCGGTCCTTCGGGACTTGATTCCTTGTACTCATGCCAATGTATTAAAATAATGCACTGACTCTGGGTAACTGGGGTCAGTACGTTACAGAGGAAGGTCTACATAAACTTGATAAAGCCATCTCAGAACTGTGCACCGGCACCTGTGCCTAGAGTAATGGCTGGTTCCAAGACTGGAACAACTAGAGGATCTACTGGAAGTCCCTGATTACCCATGAACGGTGTCTGATCACTTCCTTGCCACTGGTGTACAACTAGAGGACGTCTCGGTGGCATGACACTGCAACGTCAAATGCACACCTTTGATCAAGATTATCTAGGACTAGAGACTAGAAGGGTAAGAAGGGAATAGGAGAAATAAATCGTTCATGTTTTACAAAACATGGATACACGACATGTATACTTAACTACATCGAGTGTTCCCTTAAGCTTTTCACATGGGCGTGTAATTTGGCCAAAACTAGTCATGTAACACCCCAAACACATGGTGTGTTGTCCTAACACAAGATGTGTTCTTGAATCATCTTACCCTACCCGAGTCCTTCTAAAAAACTAAGCTACATGGTTCTCCTAGAACAATACTACATGACATGTTTGTGCCAGACACAACATGTACTATATGAGCTTCACTGACACATGTTGTTAGTGACACAGCCGGATACACGGCTCACACTACACAACGTGTTCCAGACGGACACAGCGTGTACTAAAGGATTTCACCAACCTGTGTTGTTAGTTACAAGGCCGAATTCCAGGGATTACACTACAAAGCGTGTTCAATACTGATACAGCGTGTATTCTGGAGTTATTATCCATCAGTGTCATTAGTCACATCGGATGGCACATGGTCTAAACACATGGAGTGTACGTCCGGTACACGACATGTCCCACCAAAATTCTCCCAACCCATGTCTATTACCACACATCCAGTGACACGGTTAGAGACTACATGGCATGTACTTCAGAAAAATAGTTTCTTCCCGAATAGAAGAAAATAAGGCATGTATTCAAAACTACACGGCGTGTATTCTGGGTTTTTCTAGGCAGTAAGCCTAAGAAACTACTCTGGAAGCCTAGAAAACACTGAATCAAACATGAAAGTTCCAAATTCCAATATGCGAGGGCCCATATTTCCCACAAATCAAAGATTGGCATCTATTACATTTTATAGACAAGGGAACCAAGGTAATGATCCACCAAATTCTTCTCCATGAGGTCCCATAACACCTCAAGAACCCAAGTTTGGCGTTAATCAAAACAAAACCTTACATAATAAATACCCTATCAAACAACATGTATTATATCAAGGCATCTATCACAACAGTATTCATATCTAGCACAACATCTGTCATGACCCGTCCTAGTGGGGCCCACACCGTGACTCCCCAAGCCCGCCTCCAATAGGCCAGGGGCTGGTGACTAGTGCCGAGTAGGCATATTACTAACATGGGAGGCATTGCCTATGTACCTGTACACACGCACACATCTCTAATCCCACAAAAGCTGAAATGTAAAAACCACTAAGGAAAAAGAATACATGAATACAACTAAACCCAACCAACAGAGTCCGACGAAAGGTAGAGTACTCTAAAAGTAAACTGGGCCAAAAATACAAGTCCACCAAAAAGAAAACAATCAAGATTTTAAAAACTACAAAGTCCAACCTATAAACAAAAGGTACTGGGACTACTGCTCGTAGCCGTAGGAACGTATCTTCCTGTAGGGAACTCAGAAAGCTCGGTCCTTCCCTGTTCTGCCCTGGACTCTGTCAAAAGTCTGCTCGTCTGCACAAGACACCAGACATGCGGGAAAAGCCCGTGCAGGGGTGAGTATAACAATACTCAGTAAAGGACCCCAAAAAACACAAATGAGTCAACAAAGAAAAGGTACAGTCAGCTATGCACAGTATATGTCTACATAACATATAGAACAAACCAGATATACTAAAAAACTAGACTCATAGTCAAGGGACAAGTCACACAACCACATACCCCCGCTAGGGATTCTGTTCGAAGATTTTGTAATGCACTCATTCCGGTAGAACACACTCCACGAGTCTTATAGCTCTGATGACGTCCGTCCAAGAAGTGCTGTTCGTCAGGAACCATCACGAGAGGTATCTTCACTCATTACAGGAGACACAATTCTTAGTGGGAAGGTTATGACAGATATAAAACACTCATTATGGGAGACACACTCCTGAGTGGGAAAGATCACGATACACAGATGAGTATCACTCCCAGGGCCATGGCGGATACCGCGACTCATCCGGATTCAACAGTTAGGTGATACATCAGCTAGGTAGAGGATCAATGCCTGGTACAGTTGGTCACGTCGATATCTAACTCTACCTAGGGTTAGGAATGGATAGAGGATCTCGCTCCGGGCCTCTCGGAGGGATGCCGACTCTATCACAAAAAGTCTGGCTGAATGGATCATACTCCTGTAGAAGGAAACGATTCCTGACCTTCAGGGGAATGAGAAGAAGGTGCACTAACCCAAACGAATGATGTCCAGGATACGGTGAACAAGAGGACCATGCTGATTTCCAAAAAGTACACGGCGTGTAGAAAATATACACGTCATGTTGTTTGACCCCAGGTACTGCCCGTGTACAATGGCCTATGTCTTAGGCTGGTCATGTAGGAAAAAATAAGTACACGGTGTGTAGTACGATGTACACGCCGTGTCCGAGTGACTGGGGTTGGCCCCGTGTAAGTTGGCCATGTGCTCGTACATGGTCATCAACCCATGTACTCCAACCTGTGTAATTGGCACACGGGTGACCCGCGCTACTGGCCTTGCCAGGCTGTGTGATGGAGTACAGAGTCATGTACTCCATCCTGTTTCTGTGTACCCCCTGGGTACAGGCCAAGTTCCGTGTAGCCGCCTCTGTCGTGCCGTACACACCGTGCCGCCTGAAGCCGTGTAGATCATCCTGTGTCCGTGTACTACAAAAATTACACGCCGAGCTTCGAGGAATGTCCAACACACCGTGTGACCAAGGTCACACGTCTTGTTCTTCCTCAATGACCCTGAAACCCTAGCCGCCACTGACCGCACTACACGTCGTGTTCTTCAGAAGTAAACGCCGTGTGTTCTGGAAAAATTTCCAGAAACGGTGCTCCTCGCTGGCGCGCCTCCTGTGCTACCCGATCGTCGATCCAACCATCCGATCGCCACGAAACCTTTTGGGTTTGGTCGCCCCGATTCCACGAATCTACTTCCGGTGTTTTCGGACCTCCCACCGGCTCTGAAAACGTGTTCTGATCTTCTCGCATGAAGAACACTCGAAGAACGCTCTTTCTGATCCAGCCCGATTCATCGTCTTCCATCGTTGCCGCACCTCCACAAGGTCTTTGTGATGTCGAACCTTCGATTCGGGATCATTGCATCGCAGAACGGATGCGAAATCATCCGTTGCTCATCGCTCCGTGAAAAACGCAAAGAATGTGTGAGAAAAGAATGGGGGGAAGAAAATCCAATAACAAAAATTGAGGAATGAACCACTGCCGTCGTTCGTCACAACGTTGATCCGCTCCCGTTAATAGGTTTAAATGGAGCAAGAATCAACAACAACATAAAACTTGGATCAATTCCCCAAAATCGTCCCAAAGAAAACCCTCCTGCAAGAACGTACGAATCCGCGAATCAACTTGTTCGTGTTTGATCCGCGTTCGTCGTTTAAACTCAAAACGGGGAAAAGAAATTGAAATAACAACCCCTACCTTTCGAAAGGATCGATCATTGACGAAGATTTCACGCTGCCGTTGTCGTCGACATCCTTCAACATCATCGGCGTAGCGATTCGCAGCCTCGATCCGTCGTCGTTCGTCGCCGAGGGTTCGTCCCAATGCCACGCGGATTCTGCAGAGGTTCCTCTCACATCGCCAACAATCAACAATTACTTAACCCATTAAAAATGGAAACAAGGTTTGGCACTTAATTTCGCGGTAGTATTAATGACGTTGACTAGCCATTAATTTAGGAAATAGTTGCACCATTGTCATGCTGCAGCGGATGTTTCCTTAAATGAAATAAAATAAACATGTTAATTTATTTTATTTTATTTTACTTAAAACGTCCAAAAATTAACTTTTTCCCTCGAACCGCACTGGTTGAGGTTAGCCTCATTATTAGGTAAAGTCGTTGTCCCAGACGCAATGATGTACTCAGATTTTTAATCCAGGAATCCATTTGGAAATTGCCACAACCGTGCACAAGTGCCGACTTACTTAACTAAAAAAAAGTTCAAACCACCATTCTGGGATCACTGGACTTCGGAATGATGTACTGTCTTCGCGCTCGGTCTCGAAATAATTCTATATAATATAAAAAAATGGAAAAAATCTGAGACGTTACATTCTCCCCACCTTGGGTCTTTAGGTCCCTGAAAATCAAAAACAAAGGCTACTAAAAAAGATGAGGGTACTGGGCATGGATCTAGCCCTCCTGCTCCCAAGTGCTCTCCTGAACATTCTTGTGCTGCCACTGGATGAGCACCAAGGGAATCGATCTCCCCCGAAGGATCCTCTCCTACCAATCTTCGATCTCCACCAGGTACTAGCAAAGGTCACTCCATCCTCGAAGTCCAGCTCACCCAAGTCGATGACGTGCGATGGGTCCTGCATGTACCTCCTTAGCTGCGACACGTGGAAGAAATCATGTACCCGATGCAACTGCTGTGGTAGATCTAGGAAGTATGCCACCTCACCAACTCTGCACTGAATCCTGAAATGTCCGATGAACCTTGGAGATAGCTTGCCACCTCGGATAAATCTCCGCAAACCTCATCGAGGTGAGACTCGAAGAAAGACGTGGTCTCCCTCTTCGAACTCCAGAGGTCTTCGACGTCTATCAACATAAGACGTCTATCAGCTCTGGGTAGTCTTCATCCCCTCCTAGATGATCTGTACCTTCTCTGTGGTAGCTCTCACTAACTCTGGTCCCATGAGTGCTGAATCTCCTGGGTCGGTCCATCAAAGCGGTGACCGGAAGGGTCTCTCGTACAAAGCCTCGAACAGTTCCATACCAGTGGTGGAGTGGTAGCTGTTGTTGTACGCAAACTCCACCAGTGGTAGGTGGTCCTCCCAACTATGACCAAAGTCCAAGATACAGGCTCGCAACATATTCGCCAGAACATGAATGGTCCTCTCCGTCTGGGGATGAAACACTGTACTCAAGCATAGGTGAGTCCCAAAAGTCCCCTGCAATCCCTTCCACAACCGGGATATAAAGTGGGTGTCTCGGTCTGAGACTATAGTCGAGGGAATGCAATGAAGCCGAAGTATCTCCTACACGTAGAGGCGTCCCAAACTCTCTACATAACTCTTCTCCATGATAGTTAGGAAGTGGGCAGACTTGGTGAGTTGGTCAACGATCACCCAGATAGAATCATGCCCCTTGGACGTCTGTGGTAAGTTGGTCACGAAGTCCATTGATATTCCATCACACTTCCACTCTGGGACTTCCAGGGGTGAGCTAACCCTGCTGGAACCTGGTGCTCAGCCTTCACCTGCTGGCATGTGAGGCATCGAGAAACGAACTATGCTATTTCCTTCTTCATGCCGGACCACTAGAACTGTCATCGAATATCCTTGTACATCTTTGCCACTCGAGGATGTACTTCCAAAGGGGTTGTATGAAACTCCATCAGGGCCTCCTCCT
Source organism: Viscum album (assembly GCA_963277665.1). NCBI lineage: Eukaryota > Viridiplantae > Streptophyta > Magnoliopsida > Santalales > Viscaceae > Viscum > Viscum album. The sequence goes on from OY728159.1 coordinate 730,070,862, forward strand.
GGAATGCCACTGGTACAACAATGCGTCCTCTGAAAAGAAGTACATGCTCCCCACCTTGAGAATACCCATCAGGAGCATGTCCTGTGGATAATTGAGCACGTAAAGCCACACATTCGACATCCCCAAGCTGTGACTCCCTAACTCACTGTAAGAGTGGAGGGGTGACAAAAATAGACTGTAGATAAGCTGTATCCTCTCCATCCATGAAGGATAACTGTAACGTGGATAACTGCTGTGTTGCCTCACTCAACAGCTGTGAGCTTGACTTTCTGCTAAGGGAATCTGCCACCTTGTTCCCCTTTCCAGGAGAATAGATGATCTCGAAATCATAGTCCTAGAGGAACTCTATCTATCGCCTCTGACTCAGATTTAGATCCTTCTGTGGGAAGATGTACTTGAGGATCTTGTGGTCAGAGTAGACAATGAACCGCTCGCCCATGAGGTAGTGTTGCCACATCTTCAATGTGAATACTACCGCTTCCAACTCGAGATCATGGGTCGCATAGTTCTGCTCATGTGGCCTAAGATGACACGAACCATAAGCAATCAATACGTGTCGCTGCATCAGGACACAACCGAGCCCGTTCCCTGATGCATCGCAGAAAACAACGTACTCGACACCCTCCTCCGGCAATCTCAAGACTGGGGCGCTCGTCAAACTCTGCCTCAACTGCTCAAAAGCCTGGTGGCACTTCTCCATCCACATGAAGGGTTACCCCTTCCTAGTCAAATCTGTCATCGATGCTGATATCCGGGAGAAATCAGGAATGAATCTTTGGTAATATCCTGCCAACCCAAGAAAGCTCCGCACCTTCGTCACGCTTCTAGGTGGATCCCATGCTAACACAGCCTCCACCTTAGCTGGATCTATAGCTACTCCATCTGCTGAGATGACATGTCCCAGAAAGTGGACCTCCTGAATCCATAAATGGCACTTCGAGAGCTTCCTATAAAGCTGGTGCTCCCGGAGTATGTCCAGAACCATCCGCAGGTGTCTCACATGCTCCTCCTCTGACGCTGAGTACGCGAGGATGCCGTCGATGAAGACCACCATGAACCGGTCCAAGTATGGATAGAAGATCCAGTTCATCATCCCCATGAACACCACAGGGGAGTTCGTCACGCCAAAAGGCATCACCAAGTACTCATAGTGACCGTAACGGCATCTGAAAGTCGTCTTCGGTATATCATCATCCCGCACTCGTAGCTGGTGATAGCCTGATCGAAGTTCAACCTTCGATAACCACTATGCCCCTCTTAGATGATCGAAGAGGTAATCGATTCTCGGCAGTGGATACTTGTTCTTCAGAGTCACCTGATTCAGGCGCTGGTAATCCACGCACAGTCTCAAACTCCCGTCGGCCTTCTTGGAAAACAATACCAGGGCCGCCCAGGGTGAAACGCTGGGTCTCACGAAACCCTTTCTCTGCAAATCCTCCAACTGCACCCTCAGCTCGCGAAGCTCTGTGAGGGACATCCGATATGACGACGAGGAAATTGGTGTTGTCCCGGAGTGTAAGTCAATGCAGAAGTCAATTTCCCAGCGTGGAGGTAATCCTGGAACATTTGCAGGAAAGACGTCCTCATACTCCGCCACCACTGCTGGGAACTGAGGGATCACAACATCTACTGCTCTGAGGGTAAGGCTAGCCAACTCATGAGTGATTGGTTTCACCCTCCTATGCATGAGCCCATTTTGTGCTGCCTGGGTTTCCTTTTCTCTGACAATGGAAAACCTCGTTCTATCATGGTGGACACACCGCACTCTTTGCCTAAAACAGTCAATCTGGGCATGGACCGAAGATAACCAATCCATACCAAGAATGACGTCGTAAGTCCTCGACGCTACCACCAAGAGGTTCCAACCGAAACTCTCGCCTCCAAGAGTAAGATCACACTGTCTTCAAAGGTGCGTGATCATCGAGTCTCCTTCCGTAGGTGTCTCCAAGCGTAAGGATCAAGTCAACGGTTCTACCGGAATCTCGAGGTTTTGTACAAGACATGTGGCTATAAGGGAATGACGGTTACCTGTGTCTATGAGTACGACAACTAAGGTATAAAAGACACAGATCGTACCTCGAATCATCCCTGGAGCCCCTGGGTCGTATGCCCCGACCGCATGCATTTTCCCTCACCCTTGTCCTCCAGCTCCCTGAGCCTGGTGCGGACCTCCTAGGGGTGGTGGTGGAAGTAAGTCGAAGCGTCTGCCACCACCTACAGCTATCCCTGCTCCTCTGCCACGTCTGCTTCCTGGCGGGTCTGTCTGCTCTGTTCTCTGTCTCTGCCTTGGTGGTCCATCCACCGCTTCCCTATCTGCAGCTCGACGGGTCGGGAAATCTCTAGAGAGATGTCCCCTACAGTCTCATGTGTAACATCGCTTCTCCCTAGTATGACTGGATCCATCCTGAGAGCCCTGGACTATTGAGCCCCTATCCTGGGTCCTCCTCCTATGTCTCTGAAATCCTGATCCCTGCGTCTGACACCGGCCCCCTGCCGCTGAGGTCTCCACAACTGTCTGCCTGCTGCTAACTGCCGGCGGCTGTCTCTGCTCTTCCAAGAAGCTCTTGACCACCAAAGTTTTCTCGAGCACACCAGCATAAGTCGATATGCATAGAGGCACGACACTATCTCGGATGTCTCATCGCAAAACCTGATTGACGGTCTGAGCTCTGAATTACTGATCCCGGACCATATCCATCGAGTACCTAGAGAGGTTGGTGAACCTCGAGGAATAGTCAGCCACTATAATACTACCCTGCTGGAGCTGAAGAAGCTCCTGGATGCATACATCTCTTAGCGTAACCGGAGAGAACTCCTCCCTGAAGAGTCGCTCAAACTCCATCCACGAAAGAGTCTCCTTGTCGTGAGTCTGTGTGGTCAGACTCCACCATCGTCTCGCCGAACCCTGAAGAAGGCTCGCTCCTAGGATCACCATCTGGTCTACTAGTGTCCTCACTAGACGGAAAACTTGTGTCACCGCCTCAAGCCAGTCCTCAGCCACCTGAGGGTCGGGCTCGCCTTGGAACCTGAGGGGTCTCTATCTCTGGAACTCATGGAGCGCGCTAAGCCTACACTCCTCGTCGGTCGGTACTGTAGGTACCACTGGCTGCTTCACTGGTGGTGGCATAGCAAGTGCACCACCTGGTGGCAATGCCTGGGGAGATGGCCCCTGTATTGAAGCCTCGTCATTGAGGGGGTCATCCTCGTGATCGTGCTGCTGAACCCTAGCAGGTATGCATCGCAGAGGCATCCTGTAAGGAAACAAGATGTACCATGGTCAAAGAGTATATCTGGATAGCTGACACAAAGGACATGGAAACCACAAACCATTCCTATATGATGCATGTACCTTTTTATTTCCCCGCAACCAGTGTTTTCGTGTACCGAGTCGAAAAGTAGGTTATCAGAGTCCTAGTGTCTGGATACGTTGGCCACCGCAGCAACAATGGGGTCTCTGGCCTGAAATCCGAACCCGAAACACTTAACACTGTTTCCCCAAACCAAACTCACAAACTCTTGGTCTTAAGGTAGAACCGAACACCTTTGATACCACTCTGTCATGACCCGTCCCAGGGGGGCCTGTGCCTGGACTCCCCAATCCCGCCTCCAATAAGCCAGGGGCTGGTGACTAGCACCGAGTAGTCATATTACTAACATGGGAGGCAATGCCTATGTAACTGTACACACGCACACATCTCTGATCCCACAAAATATAAAATGTAAAAACCAATAAGGAAAAAAGAATGCATGCATACAAATAAACCCAACAAACAGAGTACGACGAAAGGTAGAGTACTGTAAAAGTAAACTGGGCCAAAAATACAAGCCCAATAAAAAGAAAACAAACAAGAGTCTGAAAACTGCAAAGTCCAACCTGTAAAAAAAGGTAATGGGACTACTGCTCATAGCCGTAGGAACGCCTCGGCCTGTAGGGAACTCAGAAATCTCAGTTCTACCCTGGTCCGCCCTGGACTCTGTCAAAAGGCTGCTCATTTGCACAAGACACCAGACGTGTGGGTAAAGCCTGTACAAGGGTGAGTATAACAATACTCAGTAAAGGACCCTGAAAACCACAAAGCAGTAAACAAATCAAAGGTACAGTCTTCCATGCACAGTATATGTCTACAAAACATATAGAAAAAACCAGATATACTCAAAACCCAGACTCGTAGTCAAAGGAAAAGTCACCCAAACGCATACCCCCACTAGGGATTCTGTTCAAAGATTCTGTATTGCACTCGTTCCGGGAGAACACACTCCACGAATCTTATAGCTCTGATGACGTCCGTCAGAGAAGTGATGTTCGTCGGGAACCGTCACGAGAGGTAGCTGCAATCATTGCGGGAGACACACTCCTGAGTGGGAAGGTTACGACAGATAGAAAGCACTAATTACAGGAGACACACTCCTGAGTGGGAAAGATCACGATACACAGATGAGGATCACTGCCAGGGCCATGGCGGATACTGCGACTCATCCGGATTCACCAGTTAGGTGATACACCAGCTAGGTAGAGGATCAACACCTAGTAGAGTTGGTCACATCGATACCTGACTCTAGCTAGGGTCAGGAATGGATAGGGGATCTCACTCCGGGCCTCTCAGAGGGATGCCGAATCTATCACAGATTGTCCGGCTGAAGGGATCATACTCCTGTAGAAAGAAATGATGCCTGAACTTAAGGGGAACGAGATGAAGGGGCACTAACCCAAACGAAAGATGTCCAGGATACGGTGAACAATAGGACCATGCTGATATCCAAAAAGTACACAACGTGTAGAAAATATACACGCTGTGTTGTCTGACCCCGGGTACTGCCCGTGTACAACGGCTCGTGTCTTAGGCTGGTCATGTAGGAAAAACTAAGTACACAACGTGTGGTACGATGCACACACCGTCTCCGAGTGACTGGGGTTGGCCCCGTGTACATTGGCCATGCACCCATACACGGTCATCAACCCGTGTACTCCAACCCGTGTAATCGGCACACGGGTGACCCGCGCTGCTGGCCTCGCCTGGCCATGTGATGGAGTACACAGTCATGTACTCCATCCCGTTTCCATGTACCGCTTGGGTACTCGCCGAGTTCTTTGTAGCCGCCTCTACCGTTCCATACACGCCGTGCCGCCTGAAGCCGTGTAGATCATCCAGTGTCTGTGTACTACAAAAAGTACAAACTGAGCTTCAGGGAAAGTCCAACACACCGTGTGACCGGGGTCACATGCCGTGTTCTTCCTCTCTAACCCCGAAACCCTATTCGCCGCCGCCAGCACTACACGGCGTGTTATTCGGAAGTACACGCCGTGTGTTCTAGAAAAATTTTCAGAAATGGCACTCCTCGCCAGCGCGCCTCCCCTGCTGCCCGACCTTCGATCCAACCATCCGATTGCCATGAAACCTTTTGGGTTTGGTTTCCCTGACGCCACGAAGCCGCTTCCGGTGTTTTCGGACCTCCAATCGGCTCCAAAAACATGTTCCAATCTTCCTGCATAAAGAACGCTCGAAGAATGCTCTTTCCGATCCGGTCCGATTCGTCGTCTGCCATCATTGCCGCACCTCCACAAGGTCATTGTGATGTCGAACCTTCGATTCGGGATCGTTTCGTTGCAGAACGGATGTGAAATGATCTGTTTCTTGTCACTCCACGAAGAATGCGAAGAACGTGTGAGAAAATAATGGGGGAAAGAAAATCCAATAACAAAAATTGAGGAACGAACCTCCACCTTCATTCGTCACGGTGTTGATCCGCTCCTGTTAATTGGTTTAAATGGAGCAAGAATAAACAACAACATAAAACATGGATCAATTCCCCAAAATTTTCCCAAAGAAAACCCTCCCCCAAGAATGTATGAATCCGCGGATCAACTTGTTCGTGGTTGATCCGCGTTCGTCGTTTAAATTCAAAACGGGGAACAAAATTGAAATAACAACCCTACCTTTTGAAAGGATCAATCATTGACGAAGGTGCCGCACTGTCGTTGTCGTCGAGTTCCTTCAACGTCGTCGGCGCAACGATTCGCAGCCTTGATCCGTCGTTGTTCGTCGCCGATGGTTCGTCCCAATGCCGCGCGGATTCTGCAGAGGTTCCTCTCACGTCGCCAACGATCAACAATTCCTTAACCCATTAAAAAGGAAAACAAGGATTGGCACTTAATTTCGTGGCATTATTAATGACGTTGACTCACCATTAATTTAGGAAATAGTTGCGCCATTTCCACGCTGCAGCATATGTTTCCTTAAATGAAATAAAATAAACTTGTTAATTTATTTTATTTTATTTTACTTAAAACGTATAAAAATTAACTTTTTTCCTCGACCCGCGCCGGTCGAGGTTAGACTCATTCTTAGGTAAAGCCATTGTCCCGAACGCAACGGTGTGCTCAGATTTTTAATCCGGGCATCTGTTTGGAAACTTCCACAACCGAGCACAAGTGCCGACTTACTTAACTAAAAAAAAATTCAAACCACCATTTCGGGATCACTGGACTTCAGAATGATGTGCCGTCTTCACGCCCGGTCTCGAAAAATTTTTATATAATATAAAAAAACATAAAAAATATGAGACATTACAATATCTATCACAACAACATGAGATCGCTAATGCATCCTAAATAGCACGGCAAGAATGCATGAAATGTGATTTCTAGTAATTGCCTATATGATGCATGAGAAGACATACCCTCATCTCATCATGTTGAAATCGAAATAGAACCTCAATAACATCAATAATAATAGTACAAAACATGTAAATCACTCATGGTAAAATCAAATCAACTGTAATAATTTTCAAAACCAGAAAAATTACAATAACGAGGTGGATTGGATTTTCCCCTATACACGGGTTAGCTACTCCCGGGCACAACTTTTCACCAAGTACCTATCCATACTATCCCTTGCTTTAGGATCCAAATAGTAATTCAAGAAGAAAAGAATTCCTCTGATACCACTTTGTAACGCCCCGGTTCTGGAAGCCGCCGAGAGGCGCCCCGTACCCGGTTGGTCACATGGCCTCAAGCGCATTTCCACAAATTCTAGAGGCTGCTGACTAGCAGCGAGGGCCTTGGGTGTGATAGTGGGGAAACTATGCCCTCATTGGAAGAGTAACACAATAGAAGTAAAAACAAATAGCAATAGAAGAAGCAGTGATAATGTCATACAACAGTAACAATGGAAGACTGAAGGAAATAAATAGCTGGATAACATATATAATGATGCATGATACATATGTCTTGGAAAGAAGCCAAACATATCACAATGCTGGAATAATGTACTAAACCAAAGTACAAGGAAATAGTAAACAACTCATCAACATCACAAGCCTCAGCTTAGTCCCATGCTCTCCAGCTCTAAAGCAGTCAAGCACCTGATGTATAAGAGATCTTGCCCTTATCTATACCTCCAAAAATATTATCTATTAGGGACCAAAATCATGGCTCAAATTGGGTGCGAGAATAATCCTAGTTGGAAACCACCAAGAGATCTATGCCTAATAGTTAGTGAATATATATGGAAGGAAATAAGCATGTAAAAGAAGTAAATAAGGAATTACTCAATAGTAATCATTCTTAAAGTTTTAAAGCATTCAAATACCACATACCAAGTAAGTAGATAATCACAAACAGGTAACCCTCTGGGATGTACTCATAGCCTAATCCCCTCTGGTCCTACCTAGAAAACACAAGAAACCCTCTGGGCAGTACTCACCGTCTAACCCCTCTGGTTCAGATTTACTATAGACTCTCTGAGGAAGCACTCACCGTCAATTCCCCCTATAGTCTTGTATTGGTAACTACAAGGCACTCTGGGGAAGCACTTACATCTCATTCCCCCGGTGGCCTGCGTCAACGAAATAACAGACACTCTGAGGAAGCACTTACGTCAATTCCCCATGTGGTCTCGCATCATAACAATAAAAACAGGTACTCTGGAGAAGCCCTTACAACCTTTATCCCTATGGTTCACTACACCAGTTTCTCACGACCCTGTGTAAGTCAAACGAGCATAGCAATGCAAAGTGGCCAAAGTAAACATCAAGAACTACTTGGTTAACCAGTCTATAACATAACAACAAGACATATAATAATCACTCCATCCTAACAATACTAGGGATGGGAAACAAATAGAAACCTAAAAAGAAAACTAGACCAAATGGTTAAAATAAGAAAACATGGGGAAAAACACTATAGCATGGCGTAGTAAAACCTATTCTCAACAAATAACCTCTATCCTATCAATATAAGGCATAACAGGAAAACAAAAGGGCTAAAACCCTAAACACGCAATACCCTGTTCATGTGTATTGGGAACTTTTTCACATAAAAATCAATGACTATCTAAGGAAAGGCACAAACCACCTACTCCAGTGTTGTAGGATCGTTATACGTGAACCTCAATCTTTGAATTTCCCAAGAACTTTGCAGATCTGCAAAAATGATCAAAATGGTCAACTGAGGATAACTTGAGAAAGAGAAAGAATCATGAAATAAAACTCTAGTAGAAGGAAGAGCATACCGTGACAATCCCAACGCAATTGACGACGGTCGATTCAGAGAACTAGTGCTCGATCGAGGGCTCTAAGAAGAATCGTGGTTGTACGGTCTCTCTTGGATGAAACAGACCTTGAAGGAGATGGTTTTGTCCATCATATGCGACCCCGATACGTTTAATAAAATAAAATAAAGTACATGACATGTACTTTAGAAGTACATGGTGTGTACTTTCCTTTACCGGCCCCCACATTAGGCAGTGTCCAGGTCACCACACACAGTTGTGTGTATGGTTGTGACACATACAACACCCGGATACCTGCAGTAACCGAGTACATGGCGTGTACTTATAAAGTACATGGTGTGTACTTCAGAAATTTCTAGAAAACTCATCTTTTCCCTAAAAAGCACCAGAAAAAGGAAAACATACCTGAAAAGAAGATTCGAGTTCTTACAAATTTCATAAGTATTTAAATAAATAAATATATTTATTTATATTTACGACTATATATAATTAATATATTTATATTAATTTCATAAGTATTTTAATATATATATATATATATATTTATGAATATAAATAAATAATTATTTATTTAGAATTATAATTATAAATATAATAAATATATTTATTATAATTTTACAATTATTTACATATATATTATTTATAATTATAAATATAAATATTTGTATATATGTATAAATATTTTTATATATTTATAATTATATTTTTATAATTCTATATATTTAAAAAATTATAATTATTATATATATATTTAAAATAATTTTAAGTATTTATGAGAATATAATAACTTCATGGGAACATGAATGAATCATATACACTAAGTAAATTATACATCATAAAAACGAGTCATCATATATACAGACAACATGAATAGTAATGAGGGTGTGATGTATAAATGAACATTCATGATGAATACATAACATATGAAGACCAGTTATATTCACGCATCAATTGACCATATTCATTGGAAACATATATTTATTTAAATATATATATATATACATATATATATATTTATAATATAATTATAAATATATATATTTAAAAAGTATTTATATATAATTATAATTATATAATTATAAATATATAATTATAAACATATAAATATATAAATATATAAATATATAAATATATAAATATATAAATATATAAATATATAAATATATAAATATATGTATATATAAATACATAAATACATAAATATATACATATATACATATATAAATATAAATATATATATAATAAATATAATAAATGTGTTTATTATTTAATGAAATTTATTTTATATATTTGAATTATTAAAAATATATATTAATTATAAATATGTGTTTTTTATTTAATGCTTACAAATAAACATTATTTTGAATATTAATATAATAATTTTATATAAATTAATAATATTTTTTATTATAAACTTTTATCACTACTAAAAAAAGCTCTGATAAAGGGTACACCTCTATCAATGCTTTTTTTAGCACTGACAAGAGGTAGATTTATCAGTGCTTTTCGCTAGCCCTGATAACAACCCCCTTTTTATCTACTCTTTCTGCTTAGCATTGATAAAACCCGACTTATTCCTTGCCCGAATATGTGGAAGTGAATGAGTATTAATATATAATATATGTAAATAAATATAAATATTTGTAATTATATTTACAGATGCACAAATATATAAATATATATATGTGTGTTTATGTATTTATAAACACACACAAAAAAATATTATATATATACATTTAAAAATTATTATATATTTATATTTATAAAAAAATGTAGTGAAATATATACAAATAATTAGATATATCATCGAATAAAGAACAAAACAATATTGAGGAGTGGTAATGGTGCAGATCCATTAATGGAAGGTCTTAGGTTCGAAACTTGGTTGTGGTGCGCGTGCGAGTGAGTGATGCATGAGGGGCTACTGTTGTTACGGGGGGGGGGGGGGGTCTAAGAAGAAAAAAATTATTTTTAAAAAATTATTTTTTTGAATTTTATTAGGGATTTTTTAGAGCTTATAAAAGGTGCCTTTTTCAATGCTTTTTTATCACTAATAAAGGGGACCCCTTAAAATGTGATGATGAAAAAAACACTTTTTTTATCACTATTAAAGCCCTTTTCATGCTGTTAAAGGTCCAATATGTAGTTATGTAAATACCTTAACCTCAGTAGCCCAAATACGGTGCCTTACTTTATTACTTTGGCCAAGTTACAAGACTCGAATCCCATAGGAATGATTAGTTTAACAGTATTGGAAACTATATTACCTACACGATCTTTACATTACAATTTAAAACCTAAAATACAATATATAAACTTCTTTGGAAACTCCCATAATCACCTAAATTATCCCTTCAAGTCATTTATAATATACATCTTTATATCCTAGGAAAAAATAAAATATAAGGAAGAGGTGAGATCAGATGCTTAATAAGGGTAAGAAATATAGTGGAAGCTATAAAAAATAAACATAAACTATATGGAATGATGAATAACTAAAAACACATGCCATTAACACATAAAGTTGAGCATAAAATTGTAGGAATAAAGTCTGATTAAATAATAAAATAAATAATATCATGAGAATGAAACATAACCATGGATATTCTAATCATTGAATAATCACATGGAATATCAATTACTAATATCATAATGATGGAATTAATAACATCAGACATCATAAAAATACCATCAAGTACATGACCAAGAAGTCTATATAAATGGGTAAGGCCTTGGCCAAACCGTGGTCTAGTTTGTCTCATGAGACCAACTAATGCATTGAGGGGCTATATTGGGCCCAACCCATTACTTACTAAGTCCAATACACTCCTCATATGTCAAATAAAAAGATATATTTAGATCAAAGTGTCCCATAATACTTTGAAATATTATAATCATAATAATATATGAAATTACTATAATAAAAGCATTAAGAAATTATTGAGAGAAATACCATTTCATTGAAAGGAAGAGTTCTTTGGGAAAATAATTTGTATTTCTCATAAAAATAATATTTTAAACATGTATATCCAAAAATGAAAATATAAGGATAAAGGAATTAGGTTTTAGGAATAAATTATGTTCAACCAAAGTGAAAGCATATAAAAAATAGTTTTTAATAAGCTTTAGAAATGGACCACTTCAGTGCGATTTTAGAGAAAATATGAGAGTCTTTATAACAAAAAAAGTAATAATTTTTTGTATTAAACCAGAAATAAAAATTGATAGTATTACAAGATAAAAATATAAATTTTAGAAAAAATATTGGTTTCTTATAGAAGATTATGGATCGTACTTGAAAATTGATAAGAAATTTGGAAGTTCCCTTTAACCGGCTTGCTTATCGGGAGGAATTGAGAAGGGAAACTTTTAAAATCACAAATTTACCATAAAAGAATGATGAAATGATCTGGATACATGATTTTAAATAGATAAACCGGAATTTATAAGAAGTATATAAAAATAAATAAGAATTACATTGCGGTAAAGAGAGAGATAGCGTAACCTGAATGAAAAATGGAATTTTAGGGAGAATCCCTTAACACTTTGCAAACAATAGAACCATATGCCGAATAAAATTAATTAACATAAAAAATAAAAATTTAATACCAATAAAATAAATAGATTCATGATAGGATACATCAAAGGGGATTATACATACACCACACACAATAAATAGTATTGAATAGGGAAAATATCACATAAATGAAAGTGAGATAAGAAAACCTTTACCTTATGTCTCAAAGTGTTTGAAACTTGCAATTAATGCCATGGATAATGAAATTAGAATAATTTATAATTTAATCCATAACCTATTAAACATGTTAAAATAAATTTATTAAGTTCATTTATGGTCTTTTTGGTGAGTTATAAGATTCAATTTTGACGTTCAGGGGTGTTTGTTTCCTTGATTTTCATGATTGATTAACCTGTATACATGTATGAACGATCATGAAAAATGGGAATTTTTATATAGAATTGAAATTATATGTTATGAATGAACTCAAAAAATATTAAATGGTATTATATATCATATTTTTTTAGATACGAGGACAATTCATTAAATAAAATGATAATGATAATCGTTTAGATTATTTTTCCATTTTTCAATCACCACGAAATAGTTTTGTATTACAAATTAACATTATTCATATATAATATTTATAGAAAATTAAATAACTTATAATATGTATAATAAAATATGGTTTAACCATAATAATAGTTTTACAACCATCCTTGAATGTAGTAATGGAAAATAAAGTCACATCATCCATGATGTCGGTAAATCGACATATCACGGACAATGTTTTATTTTTTTGAATAAAAGGGGGAGGAGAAGGTGTTGATGATGTATATCCATTAACATAATAGCATTAAAATATATATAATATAATTGAGTTATCATGCATGTTTGAAAAAAAGAGTTATGTATAGAATAGAAAAGAAAAGAAATTAATAAAAATTGAAAGTGAATGAAAACAGATTTACCTCTTGAGTTCTTCTAATTAAGAACCTCCTTAAGGTACAATAAAATGGAATTTTGGGTGAGAATAAAAATAAAAAAAACATGGTTAAGATGTTTGTGAGAGTTATTTAGCAGAAATATGACATGATTCAAGGCTTTGGAGGTGTGAGGAGAAGGTGTGCTGAGGGGTGGTATTTATAGTGGGGGAGAGGGGTGTTTTTTGATTATTTTAATCTTTAGTTTATTATTTTGGAATAAGAAAATAAATAATGATGATTATTGGGACTAAAAATGTAACGATTTCATGTTATTTTGAATCAATGGGTACTTACCTCATCCATATATCTTCCATGAATCAATAATCATTTATTTACTTGTATTGTAAATTACCATATTTCGCTATACATAAAAAATTAAAATATTTTAAAAAAATAAAAAAAATTATTCCTAACAATTTTCAATGTTTATAATTTAAAAACAAAATCCATTTTTGTAAAATAACTTTCTATATATGAGTAATTTAACTTTTAAATAAAATCATTATTTACTCGAAAAATACAGATTTTAATATTATAGCTAATTTTATGACACTTGGAAAAATTAATTAAGGTCTCATAAAATTATCTTATAATAATAATAAAACAGAATATTTATTTATGAATATATTTTATGAAAATAAATATCTTTTAAATTGTTATTTTTATTATGAAATTTTAAATAAACATTTATGTTTCATAAAAATACCAACAATGAATTTATAGTTATTAAAAACATTATTTACTTATTCCATGATATAAATATACTATATTTTAATTTATGATATGCTTAAATTTTATTTATACTTGAATGGGTCAGTTTATTATTCAAATTTCCACATTACTGTCCATGGTCAAATTATTATTCCAAGAGTCACATTACTATTCATCAAAAATGAAACTTAATAGAAAAATAAAAAAACTCAACAAAGTAAATTTTGATATTGTAATTTCAAAAATAATGTGTATTTTGTCTAATATAATTTATAAAAGTGTCAAAATTTATATTTAAAAAAATTCTCCATTAAAAGGTGGTAAAATCACGTGTAGAAAAATATAACCTTATTATGTATAAAATTGGATTTATTCTTATCTTATGTCTATGAAAATATTTTGGATGAATGTAAAAATATTTGATTGAATATATAATATATAAATTTAATTAACATATTTCCCTAATATTGATAAAGTTAATTTATTAATATAAAATTTCATTCTGGGTATAGAAATTATTTTTATAAAAATACATCCTTTATATTCAATTGGTTTTCAATTATAATTAATTGGTAACCAATGAATGAATTTTATAAACATGTTCAATCTATATTTTAATAATTTACTTAATATCATTAATTACTGCCATTCCCAATATCTATGAGATAACTATAACAATTAAATAATAATATTTAATCATTTCTTAAGCTCATAAGCTATTGAAGAAGTTAAATTTAAAAAGAGGCATGCCACAAAATCTTGGGTGTTAGATTCTACCCACCTTCGATAAATTCTATCCTCGCAATTTGAAATTGTACTTAAAAAAATCTGAGGTTGATACTTGAAGATATCTTTTTGGGAAACCCACATCGTAAATTGGGTTAATAATATGTCATCTTAATAAGAGGTATAGGGAAATGTGAAGGTCACCAGAAAATTTGGTATCTGAATAAGATAACATTAGTAAAAACTATAAATATGGACATGAAATACAATATAACTATAAAGTTTGGATAGAGAGTGATAGATAACATGGCAATTATAAAGTTAAACAACACAGATCCACAAATTCATGATTTGTTAAAAGACCATTGATTTCCGAAAAAGTAATGTAAACAGATGATTTTTTCGTTCCAAAATTATTTTAATGGAGTTGAGGGATTCTTTAACAATCTAGAGAAGCACTTTAGAAAATAAACTTACTTGATTCTTTTCCATGTCATAATATCATTCCTTTTTTGTGCTTCAATATATCTCCACTTCATTTATTAAACCAACAGATGGATATTCAAGATGAATTTTTATGCTTGAAGAATTATTATCAAATGATCCATAAGTCATTTCTTTATCCTTTAAATGAAACCAAAACGGTTATAATATGTTATACAATATGATAATTCATACTTTAATCTTAACAAATAATATCCTTAATCCATTCCATAAGAAGTTAACCTTAATAACCATTCAAAAAATTTGTCTATCCAAATAAAAAGACCAAATATTAAAAATAATGGTTACTTAACATCATATTTGACCAAAAACATAATTTATCTCTTATTTTAACATACCAAATATATGAATACTTATATCACCTTTAAACATTTATAAAAAATGCACTCTTCCAAGAGTAAAATCTTCGGTTGTCCTTAAATCCATTCATCTTGTAATTCTAGCATAACATACACCATCAAGTCACTAGCCTCACTCATGGTAACCAATACTATGCTATAAAAATCTATTTATTATTATCTCAATCATCAAGAACATATTTATTTTTATCTCTCCCAAGTCATGTGTTATCAAAATACCAACCTACAACAGAATCAATTCTCTTGATTACTAGTGTAATTCATCTCATGCTCCCCATTCCTTAAATAAGAAGTATTACAATATAATCCTTATATTTCTTATGAATATTATAAACAGATAATTACTGATAAAATTTTAAAATAAAATAATTCATGAATCCGTACACTAGTATATTGATCATTCTTCGTCATATATTGTAGTATCATAAGCTTGACCATGATCCATTATCCTCTTTTGGGGTATATTCCTTTGAATCTAGAGACATTGATTTGTGTAGTGTTTAATCTCCTTGTAGTTAAATAATTGTACATTGGAAATATTTTTCTTACACATTCAATAAAAACTATGGTGTATTTTCTCTCCACACTTTTAGAAAACCCCCATTCCTTTTAAGCAAGTACCAAGGTGTTTCTTTCCACAATTATTGTATGTGGGAAAATACTTATTTATCTTCATTATTTTATAAATCTTTTTCCTATTGTACTATTTTTCTCGTGCTTCTCTCTGAATCCATAATACTTAGAGAATTCATTATTTGTCTCATTATCACATGATATTATTTCCTCATATGATGAGAATGTTTGGGAGAGTTTTCCCTTAAAAATATTGGCATAAGTCTATAAAACATTCAATCCTACTTACTCTTTGGATCATAGTCATTAATGAGGTCCCCATTCCTTCTGCGAGGTGTCATTTCTAAATGATGATATACACTAGATTAGATCATATCATTATGAAACGTAATATATAATCTCAAAACTAGTGAAATTCATAACATAAGTTGAGAAAAATGTTTATATAATCTCATAATAATAAACATGGGTTCTTTGGGAGAATATATACTTTTAAATCCTTCATAATGGTTTCTAATGAAAATATGAATTATCCTAAGAATATCCCCTTGGGAGTGTTAAACCAGGTGCACAGTAAGACTCATTATTATGAATCAGGTTATGCCGAGTCAGACCCGACACACCTTGTTAGAGTTGTTACCCCTAGGTACATATGTTCCAGAACTACATCCACTTGTAGTATCTAGATAAGGTTTTATTTCTAGGAAGACCCACATAATATCTACTTTACCAAAATTATAGGATTTTATTCTATTCCTATCCTAAAATTATATCTTAGTGTTATGATCCCTAATCTATGTTTTCTAAATCTTGTTTCCATTTTACTGCTAAACTTACTCTAATACCAACTATAAAGACCATGACCCCAATATCCCAGAGATGGTGCCTTACTTTATTACTTTGGCATAGATACAAGACTTAAATCCCAAAGGAACAACCCATTTAGCAGTTTTGGAAACCATATTACATACATGAACTTTACATTACAATTTAAAACATAAAATACAATATAGAAACTCCATTAGAAACACCCATAAACTCCAAGATTATCCCTTCAAGTCATTTATAATATATATCTTTGTATCCTGGGGAAAAATAAAACATAAGAAATGGGTGAAATCAGATGCTTAATAAGGGTATGAAATACAATTAAATCTATAATAAATAAACATAAACTATATGGAATAGTGAATAACTTGAAACACCTGCCATTAAAACATAAAATTTAGCACAATATGGAAGTAATAAAATTTGATTAAATAATTCCATAAATAATCTCATGAGAATGAAACATAACCATGTATATTCTACCAGTTGAATAATCACATGGAATATCAATTACTTGTATAATAATGAGATAATGGATAATTCCAGACATCATAAAAATACAATCAATGTATCAGCCAAGAATTACTCATAAATGGGTAAGGCCTCAGACAAAACCTAGTCTATTTTGTCTCATGAGACCTACCGATGCATCAAGGGGCTATAGCGGGACGTGACCTTCACTTACTAAGTGTAATTAAATCATCTTATGTCAAATAAAAATATAAATTTATATAAAAGTGTTCCAAAACACTTTGAAATGTTTGAATCATAATCATAAATTAATGTACTCTAAAAAAATAATTGAGAAATTATTGAGAGAAATGCCCTTTTCTCTGAAAAGAAGAGTTCTTTTAAAAAATCATTTTTATTTTTCATAAAAATTAGATTGTAAACTTGTATATACATAAAAGAAATAGAAAGGAATATTAAATTATGTTTGAGAAATAAATTATTTCCAACTGAAGTGAAAACATATAAAAAAATAGTTTTTTAAGAAGCTTTAGAAATGGACCTCTTCTATGCGGTTTAAGAGAAAATATAAAAGAGTATTTATATCTAAAAAAGAAATAATTGTTTATATAAAACCAGAAATTCACAAAAATAGTATTCCATGGTTAAAATATTTATTTTAAAAAAATAATGGTGTCTTATATAAAATTATGCATGGTACTTGACAATAGATAAGAAATTTGGAAGTTCCCTTTAATCGGGCTTGCTTATCGGGAGGAATTTAGAAAGGAACCTTTTAAAATCATGAATTTTTTATCAAACAAGGATGAAATGATCTGGGTACATGATTTGGAACATATAAATATAATTTATAATAATTATATAAAAATAAATAAGAATTAAATTGGGGTAAAGAGAGAGATAGCGTAACCCGGATGAAAAATGGATGTTTGGGGAGAATCCTTTACCACTTTGCAAACAATCGAACCGTATGCCACATAAAATCAATGAACATAAAAAGAAACATTTAATACCATGAATATAAATAGATTAATGATATTATAAATTAATTTTCAGTATACATACACTATACACATTAAATAGAGGTGAATAGGTCATATATCACATAAATGAAAGTGGGATGAGAAAACCCTTACAATATTTCTGAAAGTGTTCTACACTTGCACTTAATGTCATATATAATGAAATTGGATTGATTAATAATTTAATTAAGATCATATTAAACGTGTATTTTGTTTATTATAATTTTATTAAGTTCATTTACAGTATTTTTGGTGAGTTATAAGATTCTATTTTGACGTCCAGGAGTGTCCATTTCCTTGATTTTCATGACTGATTAACTTGTATACATGTATGGAAGATGATGTAAAATGAGAATAGTTATAGATAAGTGAAATTATATGTTATTATTTAAATTATAGAAGACTAAATGTTATTATATATAAATTTTCTAGATATGATGATGATTCATTATATAAAATGTTAATGATAATCATTTAGATTATTTTGGTGTTTTTCAATTATCACGAACTAGTTTTCTATTATGAAATAACATTATATATATATATTGGTTCCAGAACATTAAATGACTTATAATATGTATAATAAAATATTTTTTAACCATAATATTGTATTTATAATCATCCTTGAAGGTGGTAATGGAAAATTAAGTTGCATTTTCCTTGATGGCGGTAAATTGGTACATCATGGACAATGTTTTCATTTTTAGAATAAAAGGGGGAGGAGATGGGGTTTGATGATAGATATTCCATTAACAAAATAAAATTATAGTATATATAATATAATGGAGTTATCATGCATGTTTTTATAGAAGAGTTAAGGATATAATATAAAAGAAAAGAAATTAAAAGAAACTGAAAGTGAATGAAAAATGATTTACCTCTTGAAATATTATCCTTGAGAACCTACTTAAGGAACATTGAAATGGTATTTTTGCTGATACCGGTAATAAAAAAATGTATGAGATAGGTTTGGTAGAGGTATTGGGCAGAAATTGGACAATATTCAAGGCTTTGGTGGTGTGAGGATAAGGGGTTGTGAGAGGTGGTATTTATAGTGGGGGAGAGGTGTATTTTTTATTATTTTAATCATTAGTTTATTATTTTGGCTCAAGACAATAAATAGTGATGTTTATTATGACTAAATATAGTAACTAGTACATGTTAGTTCGAACCAATAGGTTTTTACCTCATCCATACACCATCCATGACTCAATAATTTATTTATTTACTTATATCGTGAATTACCATATATCACTAATCACAAAAAATTAAACTATTTTAGGAAAATACCAAAAATTAACCCTAAACATTTTTCAATGTTTATAATTAATAAATTAATTTATTTTTTTTGGAAAATATTTTTCTAAATATGATAAATTTAATTTTTAAATAAAATCATTATTTACTAGAAAAATATCGATTTTAATATTATAATCGATTTTATGGCACTTTGAAAAATTAATTAAGGTCTCTTAAAATTAAATTATAATTATAAGACAAAAAATATTAATTTATATATCTATTTTTTGAAAATAATTATTTTCTTAAATAAATATTTTTATAATAAAATTGTAAATAAACATTTATGTTTTACAAAAATACCAACATTTAATTTATCATTTTCCAAACATTAATTTACTTATTCTATGATATAAAAAACTATATTTTAATTTATGATATGGCTAAATTTTTTTATACTTGAATAGGTGAGTTTATTATTCAAATTTCCACATTACTATTCCAAACAGTCACATTATTTTTCCAATGGTTGCATTACTATTCATAAAAAAAGAAACTTATTAGAAAAATACCAAAAATTTAACCAAAGTAAATTTTGATATTTAAATTTCAAAAATAATTTTTATTTTATCAAATATTATTTATAAGTGCCCAAATGTTTTTTATAAACCATGTTTTCCATTAAAATTCGGTAAAAATGTTAGAAAAATATAGCCTTTTATGTGTAAAATTGGATTTATTCTTATCTTATGCCTCTAAAAATATTTTGGATGAATGTAAAAATATTTTATTGAATATATAATATATAAATTTCATTAATATAATTCACTAAGAGTGATTAATTTAATTTATTAATATAAAATGTTATTTTGGGCATAAAAATAGTTTTTATAAAAATTCATCCTTTATATTCAATTGGTTTTCATTACTAATTAATTGGCAACCAATGAATTATTTTTATAAAGATGTGTAATATATATTTTCTTAATTTACTTAATCTCATTCAATCCCTCCATTCCCAACATCTAAGAGACAACTATAATAATTAAATAATAATATTTAATCACTCATTAAGCTCGTAAGCTATTGAAGTAGTTAAATTTAAAAAGAGGCATACCGTAAAATCTTGGGGTGTTATAAGTAGTGTGGTGTTGTCCCATCACCGGTATACAACCCTTCCACACATTAAACAAAGTATTCTGACCTCTAACCAATGTGGATAATACTAGGGGTATGAGAAGTCTCTCCACATCCCGTCCCAATGCTTGGACAAGTAAGAGAAAGAAAGGAGTTGGAGGCTCTTGAATCAAACAAGGAACAAATAAGGGTATATGATAAGCAAATTTTACATTAGACAACCTTTGTCCCTACTAGAATTTCTACCTCCATTACATATTCCAACACCCATATCTTCTATTAGTGGCCTCCATAACCGCGCTATGGACTGGATCCCTGAGGATAGGGAACATCACATGGTTTCCTTCTGCCACTCTACCTTCCCTCGTGTAAATACCTAAAATTATTAGTCATTAATGAATGTTTTTTATATCATTTTTTATGTTTGGGTTAATTTTTGGGAATGGATTGAGGACTTGGAAAAGTATATGGAAGACTTGTGTGTGTTTTTGGAAAGTTTACTTCCAAAAATTGGGTTGTTGTGATGCAACATAGAGGACCACGCCACATGGATGGGAGCTACGTTGTAAGGTAAATGGTTATGTCGTAGCCTAGATTTTTAGGGAGGTTGTTCCGTGACCTTGTTCATGGAGGTTTATATTGGGGAGGATGCATTATAGTGCCTCATAACACACCGTAGAAGACTCCATATCAGTTACAACTAGATGGCCTTTGGTCTTCAGTGTTTGGGTTTAATGGGGAGTCAAAACCATAATAAGGGGATACGTTTTCAGATATTTAAGAGGGAATTTTATGATGGGTTTTCAAATAAATGGAACCCCCAATCATATCCTATAAATACTCGGGTCCTCCTTATATTTTTTTATCAAACCTAGAGCATGAGTTCACTACAGATGAGCTCCATGTCATAGACCAATCCTTTGCACCATATCCAAAACCCATAATGACTACAACCCTTCTATATATCATGGGGTTGACCCCTATTCCATAGTCATATCCCTTAAAAAATGGTGAAATTTTTTGTATAAAAATATGTCATAGTACCTATACTTGTTCTATGAAGTTCCTTCCAGATAACCACTAAAGAGTAGTGGGTTTCATGCACCGTGGTTGTGATTCAGTGCACCACTGCACCACAACCTTCATCCTTGGGCCATGAAGAAATCTTGATAGCCTACCCAAAGAGCCACTGTAATATGATCATATTCTGATTGGTGTAAATATGTGGGTTGGGTGATGAAAAACTTGACAACCTAAACATTAAACATTGTACAACCATGAGGTAGGAGGTTCCTTACTACTTGGGAAATGTTTACATATGTTTCTAGGATGAGTTTATGCATTGGTTATCATGATACTATGCTTGATTTTTATCGCATGTGGGTGTGTGTGTAGCCTATGAGACATTTTTTATATTGATTCCTTGAGTAATATTTGTATTCATGTTTCTTTGTTTGAAACGATCACATGCTATTATGTTGCTGCTATATACTAATGATGATGTGATTCACCTACCTTGTATGTTTACTCTTTTATTTTTCTTATCATTTCCTTAGAGGTTATGTTAGTACTTGAGACCCGTAGACCATCATGTAGTTTACATCCCTTGGTGAGGGAGTGTCTATGTGGCTTGTGATGATGAAAATGATAGACCTGAGAACATTGTACATTACATGACGACCTAGAGGCCTAAATCAAGGGAGTGCATTAGGGGCATGATGGTCTGGGATTCTGACATGAGGGACATGATGTTCTAGAATATTAACCCATGAAATAATATACATGATAGCTTTTAAGACTAATCTATGATATGATTCCAGATTTGGAGCATAACGATGGTTCTTGAATTTATGACTTTCCATTTTCTAGAGATGAATTCTGATTGTATTACTGGTCTATGCTCTTACTAAAATTTAGAGGTAGATTCCTTGAACCATGCTCTTGTCTACTCAGAGATGGATTTCAAGTGCCACATGCTGGTCCATGCTCGTTGAGATATACCATTGTTATCTTTCTGGTATGGATCTGTAGCAGGTACGACCGAGGGTTTGGTGGTGGCTTGGTTAGCACAATACTGCTCGATTTTGTATTATGAGTTTATGAATTTTCACATTTATTAGTACCATGGAATACAGTTTTTATACTTGAGCACACCAGGTAAGGATTAATTGGTAGTGTTCTTCTATGTCTTGTACTCACACCATACTTGGACATTTCAGTGTGCTTGTAGATTTCATGAGAGACCCAGTGAAGGGAAAGGGCCCTGTGGTGGATGGATGAGCAGTAGAGCATAGATCTAGAGGGATGATGTTGATGGAGTCAAGTGGACCCAAAATTATTATATTTTTTTCTTCATTTACATTGGACATGATTTCCACATTGAGATCTATTTTTTATAATATATGACTTGTATTCCATTGTTTATTTTTATTTACGATTACTCTTATTATTTTTATATTGATTATTATTTATTAATCCAATGAAATGGTTTTGGGGGTATAGTCTCCCAATGGTTCCACTCGATACCCTCTTTTCTAGTCAATAACCTTTTATGTACAGGGACATGCACATGAGTTCATGCAAAATTATGACTCTGACATAATGGTTAGGTTAGGATGTTATACAAGTGGTATTAGAGCATCATGATTTTACTAACATTTACTTTCTATTTACTTGATTTGGGTACAAGATATACAAGAGTTGGGATGTTTAGAACATGGGTAGGGTAAATATGTTAGTGTCTGGTGAGCACTATATAGTGGACCTCCATGTTTCCATAAACTAGGGAATTTATGTTTTTCTATTACCATTGAAAAATTCACCTTAGGTTATACACATGATGTTGATATGTGATTTATGATATTTCACATAGGCTTATACATCATGACTAGTTATATTTGCACACATGTTGTTGTGTTGTGACATGTGCCTATCATGGGGTGTGATAAAAAAATATTCCCTAGGTTAAAATGTAGTATAGAGGTCAACCTAGGTTGTCCCCATAGAGGAGTGAACAATAATCACATTTGTCACTTGAAATTAGATAAATAAGTGGTGGTTCTTTTTGAAATTTATTGATTTTAAAAGGAAAACAAGAAATTAAAAATAATGTTTAAAAACAAATGGATGAAGAGAGTGATGGGGATAGGGTAGGGTCACCATTTTCAATGTCATCATAGTCTTAAATAACATTCCCCCGCTCTTCCTATTTAATGACAAACGAAAGAATCCTCGATTGAGTTTTCAATCACATTTAGTTGAAGGAATCATTGAAAAGGACTTCTATGTTCAATAAAGTTCATAAAATATTCCCAAAAAAACTAAGCAAAGTACTGATCAAGAATTGTTTATCCTTATAAATCTTGAAAATTTTCACTTATTCCATATATGTTCCAACAATCACTAGACACTCACCACCTAACACAATCTTCTTGATCGAGACAAACCGCACTAGGCAGACAGAGTTTAAATAACTTCAACCAAATCTATAACAATAAATGAAACCAGAACCCAAAATACAATCACATTAAGGGAATTGGGAACTAATGGAAATATAAATCATTCAACATAAAAATACAATGTTTTAAATTAAATCACAAGACTCTGACATTGCAAAAGAAAAACTCCCACTTCCTTGATCACTCAAAAGCTTTACCCCTCTATGTGAAGGGTAATAGAGTTTAATAGGGAATAAGAGAGCATTATAAAACCAATAAAAGAGAAATAATAAAATAAACAGATCAAGGATCCAATCCTCCAACACATCCCATCTTTTATCTTATCCAACACCCTTTAATGGAAGTGTACACTCATATATATAGGGTTGAGATGTAGAAAAATTACCCTCTAGATTTATTTCACAAAATTTTTGAGTTTAATTAGCATGGTCAATGGAATAATCTAGGATAGTTCTATTCATAAAAGTTGTTTACATCTCTCTTATTTATTCTTCCACAAAATCTCATCTTATTTGGACATGTTTCAAAAAAATCATTCATTAATTACTGAAGAATTATTTTTTTGTTGGAGAATACTCCTCAAATCCCTCTACTTTGGCACATAAAATAGACACCTTAATGACTTAATTTCTTCATGAAATTTAATTTTGAAATTAGGATCAGATTTATCTTTCTATTCCAGATTGAATAACTTATGTTTTATGTCTATTAACCATGATATTCCTCAATTAGTGATGTGGGGTCCATTTTTTCATCCAAAAAAATATATCCTCTTGATTGTTTTTTTGGGCTAGTGTGTTTTGAATTGGATCTATGTCTAGAATAAAAATTCTAATACCATGAAGAAAGGAATCCTAAAAAACAATCAATTAAATTGGATCAAAATGAATAAGTTATTCTTGAAATTCACAGGTGACTTAAGATTGTTTATTTTCCAAAAAATAAGCAATTTTAGTAATTAAGCTCAAAATTCACTACTAAAATGATTAAAATCACCTGAAATTGTCTAATTGGAAGAGACTAAATAATTGAAAAACATATGAAGTATTATGAAAATATTAGCTCTATCAATTCCCCCACACATAGCACTTGGACACTTTGACAAGTCATCATCAAAATCAAATCAAAAAAAATTCAAAATACATACCCATGAGATCCACCAATTCCACACCAAGAAAAAACATATCATGCCTCATCAAAAACCATTATTTCATGTCCTCCATTCAGGAAATTCAATATATTTACTCTTCATTTCCCCTCCCATACACATAAGACACTTACCTCACATGGATTTTCTCTCATCTCACAAATGTTAATTTTCAACAAGGATTTTCTCATCCAAACCCACTAAAGGGTAACCATAGACTTGATAAATCCCTAATTATCCACCCAATGCGAGTCAAGGACATGTGTTTATCATGATGAATTTTCTAGATTGTTTTGTGGATTATGGTTAATAGGATTTAGATTTTAAAAATTATGAGGCCAAATGATGAGGGCTTTGTTGGGGAGGAGAGTGATGGCAAGAGGGGGGGTGAATTGCCTTTTAAAAAATAATTAACAATTTAAAATCAAAGTAAAAGGTGCAGCGGAAATAAAAGAGGCAAGACACAAAACTTGATAACGGAGTTCGGCTTAAACCAAAGCCTACGTCTCCGCTCCCAACTCAACCGTTGAGAGATTTACTACCGCTTGCTTTTTAATGGTTTTAGCAAGAAACCCACTAGACTTTACGGTAGTCTAGAACCTATTACAGCTTGCTTTTAATGGTTGAGCAAGAACCCACTTGCTTTTAATGGTTGAGAAAGAACCCACTAGCCTTCTTACAGGTGAAGGCTAGCTCACCTATGACTCAAGCCTTTTAAAGGGAAGGCTTGACTAACCTCTTCACACCTTGAAGGTGGTGTGAAAACCCAAAAAAAGAGAGGATAAAAGAAATGGGGGTTTGTAGGCACAAACCCAAATTGATGCTCAAAATGATGAGATAATAAAAACCGTAATGTGGAGAAGACTTGGGCGCCAATGGATTGATTGGAGTTGATGAAGAGCGCTCCCAAGCTTCTATGGTGATGCTCCTTGGATGTGGAAATGGGTTGGAGCAATTGAGGTTCCTTGAAAGAATCCGCCGGAGGTTTACCAAATGATGTAAAATGATTCCGTTGGCTTCCGTTGGCTTGGTTATGGTTCCACACTTGTTCTGGGGCTTCCTAGTCCTTTATTTATAGAGGGGTAACCCTCATATGGCCATTCGGGGTCTTTGGAGCCGTTGGAAAAGTCTTCGGAGCCGTTGGGAGCAGGCTGGTCAAAGCCCAACGGCTAGTTTGACTGGCTCCACCGGCTGACCGGTGCTCTTCCACCGGTTGGCCGGGGCTTTGGAAAAGGGAGGGGCCTTCTGTCCAGGCACCACCGGCTGGCCGGTGAGGAGGCCACCGGTTGGCCGGTGAGGAGGCAGTAGCTATCTCTTCTGGCTGGGTTCCACCGGCTGGCCGGTGGTGGGACACCGGTTGGCCGGTGGTCTTGACAGAGGGGATGCCTTCTGTCAAGGCACCACCGGCTGGCCGGTGGTCATCCACCGGTTGGCCGGTGGACTGAAATCAGTCCACTTTCAGTCCTTGGTCCAATTCCTTGGCAACCTTTTGCCTATCAACAAAAACACTTAAAACAAGATTAGATAAATAAGAGAGTGATTGTGATAATGAAAATTAAACCACGAGGGGTACGAGAGGTACAACAATCTCCCCCTATTTTGATGATCACAATCACTAAAAACAGGCAATGTAAAAGATTGAAATGATAGGCATGCTTTAAAGGATAAATCGAAAAGTAAAGCAAAGCATGAGAGAAATATTTCTCCCCCAATCAACCAAGAATTTCTCCCCCTTTGTGATTATCAAAATAGCACGGGGCATAAAACTTGATTGAGGGAAAGAATTGAAAAACAAGATAGAGATTTTAAAACAATTGAAATTTTTGAAATTTGAATTGAAAAGTTTTGAATTGAAAGTTTTGAAAATAAAAGTTTTGAAATTGAAAGTTGAAAATTTTGAATATAAAGCAAAAAGGATTAAATGAACCTAACTCCCCTAAATAAAAACAACAAATCACCGGGGAGAGGATTTTAGAACCGAGACAAATTTTGGTCCGGAGAGACTCGCTAAAAGGGATTTTTCAATCCAAACTTGTCTAGTGGCGGGTCTTCTCCTATGAAATTCATCATTAAAGGAAATAGTTTTGGGCCTTCCATACCGGGCATTTTTGCAATCGCACTCATAAATTAAGTGCCCGAGTTTTTTACAATAGTTGCAAAATTTATATTGGGAGCTCCCCCTTAAAAAAATAGTAAGAGCATGGGAAGAGGAAGCTTGCTTGGAATAGCCAATCCCTTGGGTGGTTCTAGATATGCATTGGGAACCAAGGAGCTTTGAAAGGTTATGTTCACCTTCGGTGAACTTAGCTAGGGATTCCCTTAAATCCTTGATTGTTGATTCCATAGAATCAACATCGGGAAGGTTTTGGATCTTGAGGGACAAGTCTTCCTTCTCTTTGAGAAGTTGTTCTTTTTCGGAAGAAAGTTTTTTGAAATTCTTTTTTAAAGCAATAAATTTGGAAGAAAGTTCGTGAAAACCTTCCTCCAATTGATCTCTTGCATGTTGGAGATCCTCATAATATAAATGATTGAAAGAATTGGAAGAACAAGAGGAAGAGGAGTCGGAAGAGGTTACCTCATGAAATGCCATTAGGCATTTTTTACCGTTGTCACTTGAGGAGGAGGAGGAGGAGGATGTGGAGCTATCACTCCATGTGGCCTTGAATGCCTTCTTCTTTTCCTTTTTCTTGGCCTTTTTCTTGTTGCGTGGGCAATCGGGCTTGTAATGGCCTTTCTTGCCACACCCGTAACATGTTACCTTGGGCTCGGATTTTTCGTTGGTTTGAGCCTTGCGGGATTTCTTATTCTTGTGCTTCTTCATGAATTTGTGCATTTTGCGGGCAAGATTCTCCATTTCTGAATCGCCGCTTGAAGAGGAAGAAGATGAGGAGGAGGAGCTTTCTTCTTTTTGAGCTTTGAAGGCGATGTTCTTTGGAGTTTTGATGAGATTGCCTTCCTTTTCAGCTTGCCTCCTCATGGTGATCTCCTAGGTCATGAGGGATCCGATGAGCTCTTCGACCGGCATGTTCTTGATGTCTTTTGCTTCTTGAATTGCCGTGACTTTCGGTGCCCATGAGCTTGGTAGGATCCATAGGATCTTCTTGACCATCGTTTCTGCAGACACATCATCACCAATGGACTTTCTCCCATTGCAAACGTCAGTAAAGCGAGTAAACATTTCAGTAATTGATTCAGATGGATGCATGGTGAAAGACTCGAAATCTTGACGGTACATATCCAATTGAGTATCCTTGACTTTGTTGGTCCCCTAATGGGTAACCTCCAATAGTTTCCAGATTTCATGAGATGAAGTGCATGTGGAAACTCGATTGAATTCATTACGATCAAGGCCGCAATGAAGAGCGTTCATGGCTTTGCCATCAAGCTCGAAATTTTTAATATCGGCTTGGGTCCATTTGGATTCATCGGGAGAAGAAAGAGAATAACCATGCATGACAATTTTATAAATAGGATAACCAATACTTCTAAGAAAAGTAATCATGCGGGTTTTCCAATAGGTATAGTCGGTTCCATCAAAGAATGGAGCACGACTTAAAGAATAGCCTTCGGGGGCAAAAGAAGTTGAAGCCATCACAAAGGATCTTGAATTTGAAACCGGTGAAGGTTTTACTCAAATTTTGCCTCTGATACCAATTGTTGGGGAGGAGAGTGATGTAAAGAGGGGGGTGAATTTCCTTTTAAAAAATAATTAATAATTTAAAATCAAAGTAAAAGGTGCAGCGGAAATAAAAGATGCAAGACACAAAACTTGATAACGGAGTTCGGCTTAAACCAAAGCCTACGTCTCCGCTCCCAACTCAACCGTTGAGAGATTTACTACCGCTTGATTTTTAATGGTTTTAGCAAGAAACCCACTAGACTTTAAGGTAGTCTAGAACCTATTACAACTTGCTTTTAATGGTTGAGCAAGAACCCACTTGCTTTTAATGGTTGAGGAAGAACCCACTAGCCTTCTTACAGGTGAAGGCTATCTCACCTATGACTCAAGCCTTTTAAAGGGAAGGCTTGACTAACCTCTTCACACCTTGAAGGTGGTGTGAAAACCCAAACAAAGAGAGGATAAAAGAAATGGGGGTTTGTAGGCACAAACCCAAATTGATTCTCAAAATGATGAGATAATAAAAACCGTAATGTGGAGAAGACTTGGGCGCCGATGGATTGATTGGAGTTGATGAAGAGCGCTCCCAAGCTTCTATGGTGATGCTCCTTGGATGTGGAAATGGGTTGGAGCAATTGAGGTTCCTTGAGGGAATCCGCCGGAGGTTTGCCAAATGATGTAAAATGAGTTCGTTGGCTTCCGTTGGCTTGGTTATGGTTCCACACTTGTTCCGGGGCTTCCTAGTCCTTTATTTATAGAGGGGGAACCCTCATATGGCCGTTCGGGGTCTTCGGAGCCGTTGGAAAAGTCTTCGGAGCCGTTGGGAGCAGGCTGGTCAAAGCCCAACGGCTAGTTTGACTAGCTCCACCGGCTGACCGGTGCTTTGCCACCGGTTGGACGGTGTTTTGGAAAAGGGAGGGGCCTTCTGCCCAGGCACCACCGGCTGGCCGGTGAGGAGGCCACCGGTTGGCCGGTGAGGAGGCAGTAGCTGTCTCTTCTGTCTGGGTTCCACCGGCTGGCCGGTGGTGGGACACCGGTTGGCCGGTGGTCTTGACAGAGGGGATGCCTTCTATCAAGGCACCACCGGCTGGCCGGTGGTCATCCACCGGTTGGCCGGTGGACTGAAATCAGTCCACTTTCAGTCCTTCTTGGTCCAATTCCTTGGAAACCTTTTGCCTATCAACAAAAACACTTAAAACAAGATTAGATAAATAAGAGAGTGATTGTGATCATGAAAATTAAACCACGAGGGGTACGAGAGGTACAACAGGCTTGTCTCTTTTTGAAGCAAAATTACAAGATTATAATTTTCACTCAAGTATGGTGTCCTCCCTACTCCCATTAGTAGAACATCCACTCCATCATCCTGAAAAATCAAGGAAATTTCACATCATTCATATTTTTTGTAGTAAAAATTTCAATCTTCTCAAACATAATTTTTCATGAATGCCCCAGTTAGGCATAACTTTCTTTCTCCATGGATGATCTATAAAGGAACAACTTATTTTGTCATGAAATCTCTAAAAAAAGAACACATTTCATCATAATGAATTATTCGTTTGAAAAATTAACTCTCCAATATTTTATTTTCCACCCAAAGTATCAAAAAATGAGGTAGCACAATACATGACAAATCCCCCCACTCACTTAAGTTCAAGTAGATCATGCAATTTCACTTCAAGAGTAGGTTGGATAGGGAAAATTACCTTATAATGTGGCTAGCCTAAACGGTTGTTCGTGTATTCTAAGGGATACAAGGATTAAATGTACAAGTTAGGACAAAACAAAGATGATTCTCTTGAAAATGGGGATTAAAATCTAAAGAAAAGCCTTAATTAATTAAAACACAAGTACCACAAACCCTCATGTTTTGACAAGAATAAATAAAATTATAGTTAAAGAAATCATGGTATGGTTCCCTCATGTAGTGTGGTGAATGAAAATAATATGACAAAAATGGTTTAGAATCCTCATAGGAAATTGATTTCAAAGATAAAGACAATAAGATGTGGTATGGAATTCCAAAATCAAAGTACGTTTCATGAAATTTCCAAAAAATTTAACATGAAACAAATTCATTTTTAGAATTTATTTAAACTCAATTTCAGGGAATAAATTTTTTTCACTCATGGTAATGGGTTTAAAAAATGAAAAAGATAATAATTTAATCTTAACAGTTTCAAAAACACATTATAATTGAAAAAAACACAAACAATAATTGGAAAATGCCCAATTTTTTTTGGAAAATATATTTTTTAAAAAATCATAAAATACAATGGTTCCCTTACCCACACTTTAATGATGTAGTTTCATCAATATATTAATGTGGATTTAACATGTAATCATATTTGAAATTGAATCATAGTGATCAAGAAAGTGTAAAAGAGAGGTAGGACCTAATGGATTTTATTGATAAATAGGTTGGCGGAGTGAGATCTCCTCCACTAGCTCTAATGGAATCCTCCCAAGAAATTTATTCACCTGTGTCCATTAATAGTGAATGGCTCATGATATCTATTATTCACAATCTGTATAGCACTAAAAGGATATGCGTAAGTAACTACAAATAGACCTTCCCATCTAGAACGAAGTTTACCTAGAATCATCTTGAGTCTTGAGTTGAATAAAATCACTTTTTTCCATAGGATAGAATTATTTTGGTTGGATTAGATTGTCAGGATCCACTCTTATTCTCTCTTTGAAAATCCAGGAATTTTCAAATTCCTCCCTTCTAATTTTCTCCATCTCCCACAACTACAATCTTCTCTCTATCCCATTACTTTCAAAATCCAAATTCATCTCCCTCTCAACCAAATACACCTTATGATCCAATTCCACTGGTATGTGAAAATTTTCCCACAAATAAAGCTATATGGAATCATTAAAATTAGGGTATTATAGGTAGTCTTATTTACCCATAACGTGTTTTCCATCCTTTGGATCCAATCCTTCCTATTTGTTTTAACAGTCTTCTCTAATATTCCTTTTATTTTCCTATTGGACACTTCATCTTGACCATTAGTTTATGGATGATAGAGAGTTTATGTTTTATGATTTACCCCATAATTATTCAAAAAATCCTACATTATCTTACTGCAAATTTTAGTCCCCTGGGCACTGATGATCGCTCTGGGAGCTCCAAACCTACAAAAGATGTCAGCCTTGAAAAAATTACAAACAACTTTAGCATCATCAATCATAGTGTATTTTTCTTCCACCCATTTGAAAACATAATTAACTCTAAGAAATATATAATAATTTTAAAATTATATTGGGAAAGGTACCATAAAATAGATCCCCAAGACTTAAAAAATCTCAAAAACATTAAGTAGTTGTTGGGGAATTTCTTATCTCATTGAAATGTTTCTAGAAAAGTGACATTTTTTAATCCTTTTTCAAAATTAATAAGCATATTTAAAAGGGGTGGGCCAATAATGTATAGATTCTAAAACCTTCCTTACTATCCTTTGAGGTCCAAAGTGACCTCTATAAGCTAAAGTGTGACAAAACTCAAAAACAAAACCAATTTCACTCTTAGGAAAACATCTTCTTATCACATGGTCATTGAAAATCTTTCAAAGAAATGGATCATCCTAAATTTAATATCAAGATTAAGATTTTAGCTTTTGAATTTGATGGTAATTGAAATGGGATGGTACCTGAGATGTTTCCAAATAATTGACCATATCATCATACCAAGGCTCTTCTCCTTCAATCAAGTACAAATTCTCTCCTAGAATGTGATAATTCAATGGTTCTTTTCCTGGAATTTCAGCTTCAGCAGTGTTGGATAGTCTGATTAAATGATCGGCCACTTAGTTCTCAACCAAATTCTTATCCTTTATTTCTATGTTGAACTCCTATTGTAATAATATAAATCTAATTTGTCTCATTTTAGCTTCTTCCTTATTCATCAAGTATCTAAGAGCTGCATAATTAGAAAACATAGTGGCTTTAGTTCTATGAAAATATGATCTAAATATTTCTAAAGAAAAGAAAATTGCCAAAAAATATTTTTATATGGTTTTGTAATTGAATTGAGTTGAATATGAGTTTCTTGAGGCATATTCAATGAATTATGGCCAGGCCTTAATTTTCTAAGAAAGGATTACACCAATTGTATGTCTTGAAGCATTATAAATTAGCTCAAATGGTTCTTCCCAATTTTGTGGCTGCATCACTGGTGGTGTAATAAAAATCCTCTTTAACTAATCAAAGGATTCCCTATATGCACCATTGAAATAAAAATCATCATATTTCATCATAAATCTATAGAGATGGAGATAAATATTTTTGAAATCATTGATAAACATCATGTAGAATCTTACATGTCACAAACATGATCTAACATGCTTCAAAGAAGTTGGGTAAGGAAATGAATTTATCAATTCAATTTTTGATCTTTCCACTTCAATGTCCTTTTTTAAAATGATATGACTAATGAAAATACCTCTCTCAACCATGAAATTAAACTTTTCAAAATTTAAATCAATATTCTTTTCAATACAAGTTTTTAAAACTTTTACAATATTTTGCAAACAATAGTCAAACGAATTAAAAAAACTATGAAGTCATCCATGAAAACCTCAAATAAATCTTTAATTCAATCATAAAAAATATTTACCATGAAACTCAGAAATGTAAATTATGTATTACAAAATCCAAATGGCATCCTTTTACAGTAAAGAGTGATCAAGGGATAAGTAAAGGTTATTTTCTCTTCATCCTTTGGAAAAATAGGTACCAGAAAATAACCTAAAAATCTATCCAAAAAAGAAATAATGAGTTCTTCCTACCAATATTTCTAACATCTGATCAATGAAGGGGATGGGGAAATGATATTTTTGAGTGACCTGATTCAAATTCCTAAAATCAATTCACACTCTCTAGCCATTATGAATTCTCATAAGGATTAATTCATTCTTTTTATTCCTCATAGTGGTTAGTCCAGTTTTTTAGGAAATAAATGAATGGGGATAACCCATTGTGAATCTGAGATGGGATAGGTGATCCCATATTCCAAGATATTCTCAATATTCTTCTTCACAACCTCCATCAATGTGGGATTCAACCTCCTTTGGGGATATCTAGCATGTTTGGAATCTCCCTCAAGAAGAATTATATGTGAGCATATTTTTGGGTTAATTCTCGGGGTAGCACCAAGGATCAACCATATTTCTTGGAAATTATCTCTCAAAATATTAATCAAATATTTTTCATGGGTTTAAGATAGATTATTATCAAATATCATTGGTAAATTCTCTCTCTCCCTATGGTACACATATTTCAAATCAATGGGGAGCCATTTTAATTCTAGATCATGGGGTTGCTCAATGGATGAAATTAAACTGAGGTTCCAGACATCCAATGTTTTGACCTTATACACACAATATATCATATAGTTTTATTCATATTTAAACAAATCATCAAACAAATCATATTTTAACTCTTCTTCCCACATGAAATCAGAATCTATTCTGTTTTGTGCATCCAAATTATCAATGATATTTTTAGTGGAAAATTATCTCCTAAGGATAATAATTAATAAAACATACCTGATTATTCAATTGGTCCAGTACCAACTTTATGGGATAGTGAAAATAGTGAACGATCATCTGATGGGTACCTCATGGATTAAAAATTATTGAAGCGGATAGTGATGTATCAAAACTCAATAGTGAGTGTCATTTTATGGATATTGAGGATGGTTTTGGATGTGTTTAATAAAGGACCCCCCAAAATGATGGTTTAATGTGATGGTTTACTATCTTCTTCCATATTCATCACATAGAAGTCAGCTGGGAATAAGATATCTTTGAATTTCACTAAGACATCCTTATGAACTCTTACTGGGAAAACTATGGATCTGTTTACAAGCTGGACCAAAAATATTGTGGGATTAAAGTATCCCATCTTTCAAGGAGTGTATACTAATTGAGACAATAAATTAATTCAACCACCTAGATCACACAAGTTATTAGATAAATTTAAACAACCAATGGTGCAGGAAATGGAAAATTTCCATATATCCTGACATCTGGATGGAAATTGTGATTTGATAAGGGATGAGACACTCTTTACCAAGTTGAGCCTATAATTACCTTGAATTATCCTATTATTTGTGAAAATATCCATAAAAATCCACATACTTTGGAATTTTTTTGGGTTCTTCAAGAAGAGGAATATTAATTTCTACTGTCTGGAAGGTGTCCAAAATTTCTTTTTAAGGAGCTTCTTCCTACAATCTCTTTTATTAAATAATCCTTGATGGAAAATGGTGGGGATAATTCTTTATTATACCTTTGTTTATTTTTCAATGGTGTTTATTGTCTCTTATTCCTCGACCTATCCTTCTCCTCCTCCTCTTTATTCTCTTCAACATGGTGCATTTTCACAAAATTTTCAGAATTTACAACTTCATTTTCCCTCAACTCTGGTGGTCTTATTTCAGATTAATGGGCTTATGGTGGTGATATATATTTTCAAATTCTAGTTATTATATTGTTGGAATTATCTTTTGGGTTTTGAATTGTAAGGTAAGGAAGTTTGTCTAGGTTTTTGGACATGATTTCTACAAAACTTCCCAAAGTATTTTCACATATATAAAACATATACTCTATGACCTTGAACATGGATTCTAGCTATTACATAGAAGGTTGTGTTCTTGTTAATGGTTTCTCATAGGTTTTTTGGAAAGTGGTTGGTTGGTGGTATGAATGCTGGTAATAATATCTCTTTTTTTGAAATGGTGGTGGGTTTTGGAACTAGTTTTTGTATGGGGGTCTAGCTTGATTCTACTACTTTATGAATCAATATTGGACTTAGTTAGGCTCCCTAAATCTTTGATTCTATTGGAACTTCTTTGGTTGAAATGTTTCCACACAATTTTCCATTCCCTGTATTTCAACACATTGGTCAATGAAATGATCAGGTGATGAGCATAAAACACACACCTTAGCTAGTGCTTTTTGGTCACCCACCTGTTTCAAGGCCATCTATCTCACCAAAATGGATAGATCTTCAATCCTAGTTTCTAGTAAAGGTGATGGATGAGAAGTTTGTACCTCATAAATACAGCATGTTTCGGTACCTCGTGTACCAAACTGTCATGAGTTCTAGGAAATCTTCTCAATCAGGACCTTGGATTCTTCTAGAGAAATTTTAATTAAGGTTCCTCTAGATGATACATTAATAAGGTTTCTATCATTTCTCAATAAAACTTTGTGAAATGAGACAAGAAAGTGATTTTCCTCAATTTATTGATGTGGGAAGTTGGCACATATCTTTTTAAATCTTTTCTTATACTCATAAAGGGTTTCTCTAGATGGATATTTGATGGAATATATTTCCTTTCTGATGGCTATGATTTTGGAGGTGGGGAAGAATATTTGCATGAATCATCTCACTAATTCATTCCAATCATGAACATATCTATGTTTTAGGCCATAAAACCATTTTTTGGAAGCTCCTTCCAATAAAATTGTGAATTCATTCAACTTTACCTACTCTTCAGCTACTCCATGGGGTCTGAAAGTAGTTCAGACATGTGTGAAATATTTAATATGTTTATTTTGTTCTTCACCTTCCAAGCCAGGAATTTTTTAAAGAAAATAGATCATGTCAAGTTTCATATATAAATCATTTTTTATCTCTACCATGGAAAGTTTATTGTTCGTATTAAAATTTTTTTGTGCACATAGGTCTCTAAGGGTTTGGATCTGGGTTCCAATCATGATGAAATGCTTCGAGTGAACACTTGAAGCTTAACTTGAGTGTAGAAGATAAATTTATTCAAATAAAGATTGAAAAATAAGGTTTTAAAGTATATTCAACAAGGTTCTTTCAATTTCCGTATCTAGGGTGAAAGGGTCAGTGTTTTTTGTTCTATTGAAGTAATTTTAAAGAGAAAATAAGATAAGAAGAAGAAAGAAGAAAAAATATTGTCGGCACCACCTCCCTAGAAATGACTCCAATTTTTGACACATGCCTATCATGGGGAGTGATAAAAAAATTATTTCTTAGGTTAAAATTCACTAAAGTTGCCAACCTTAGTTTTCTCTAGAGAGGAGTGCAGAACAACCACATTTGTCACTTGAAATTAGAGAAGGAAGTAGAGGTTGTTCTGGAAATTGATTGATTTTAAAACGAAAATAAGAAATTAAAAATAACGTTTGAACACAAATGGATGAAGAGAGTGATGGGGTCAGGGTAGGATCATCTTTTTTAATTTTATCATAGTTATAAAGAACATTCCCCCCTCTTCTTCTGGATTAAAAAATGAAAGACTCCTTTATCTATTTTTTAATCACCCTTGGTTGAAGGAATCAATGAAAACCACTCCTATGTGCATGAAAATTCCTAAACTATTCATAAAAAAAACTTATTCAAGTACCAATCAGGAATTAATGGTCATTATAAATCTTCAAATAATTAACTCATTCCAAAAACTTTCCAACGGTCACTAGAAACTCACAACCTAACACAATATGCTTGATCGAGACAAACTGTACTGGGTGGAGGGAGTTTAAATAACATTAACCAAATCTATAACAATGAATGACACGAAAAAAATAAGATCACATTAATATAATTGGGAACTAATAAAAATATAAATAATTCAATATAAAAATATATAGTTTCACATCAAAGTACAAGACTCTAACATTAAAAAAAGGAAAACTCCTCCTCCCTCGATCACTCAAAATCTTTACCCCTCCATGTGAAGGGAAATAGAGTTGAATGGGAAAAAGGGAGAATTATGAAACTAAGAAAAGAGAGAAGATAAAATAAATTCTCATTAGGTATGCAATCCTCTAGAACAACACCTCTTTCACCTTCTTCAACAACCTTTAATGGAAGTAGAAACTCATATATATAGGGTTGAGAGGTGAAAATATTTCCCTCCAAATTCATTCCACATAAATTTTGAGTTCAATTAGAATATTAAATGGATGAATCTCAAGAATTTGTCTTCATAAATGTTGTTCCCCTAACTTTTATACATGTTTCCACAAAATAAAATATTATTTAGACAAGTTTTTAAAAAGTATGTTCTAATTAATGAAGCATACTTTTTCTTCCTGAGGAGAATCCTTAAATCAATCCACTTTGGCCCATTAAATGGTTTCCTCAATGAAATAATTTATTCATTAAATTTAATGGGTAAATGAGTCTCGGATAAACCTTTCTAATAAATCTATAATACATTCATTTGGATGTATCTATACCAATATATGGATCAATTTATGATATAAGGTCCATTTTATCATACAGAAAAATTTCTCCACTTGATTGATTTTTCAAGGCTAGTGTGTTTGAAATTGGATCTGGGTCTAGCAGATAAATTTGAAGATCACAAATAAAGGAATTATAAAAAAATTAATCACTTAAATTGGATCAAAATTGTAAATGTTATGCTTGAAATACCTAAGTTATACAAAACTGTTAAATTTCCAGAAATAAGCACTTTTCACAATTAAGCCCAAAATTTACCAAAAATACAAAAATGATGAAAATCACCTCAAATTAACTAATTGGAAGGGATTAAATAATTTTAATACATATAAATAATTAATAAAATGTTGTCCCTATCATGTTTCATAGTAGTGCTCTAATAAAATGCCTTGTTTCATGCTATCTGTTTGGGATAGTTTCTTGATTATGTGATATATCCGTGAACTACCATGTTGTGTGATATATATTTATTTTATATTTATTATTTGTATTGAACATTCAATTATATATATATATGTGATTACTATTAATAAAATTAAATGATAAAGTCTTGGTTTTCACTAGGAGGGATAAACCTTGGGATGAGGGTATATTCCTAGGAAAACCTTGTGTGTTCCCATAGATAGGTTAAGAAATTATATGTTCCTAATGTTCCTTTTTTTATAGAAGATATCACATCATAGATGTTTACTAGGACTGACAACTAAGCTAGTTGTGACAGAAGATGTACCCTCATCTACTCTAGTAGTACATGAAGTAGTTCCATTCGAACCACCGCCAAAATCAATGGTGGATTATGTTAAAGATTTCTAGCTCTATCACCACCCAAACTTTCAGGGCACCAATATACTTCAAGATTATAATGATTGGATGGAAATAATAGATATAATATTATAACTTGTTGATACACTAGTAGATAAGAAAGAGAAGTTTATTGTGTTCATACTGTAGAAACTCATTAAGCATCGACAGGGGGTGATGGGTCAGGCTGGACACCATGAGGGTATCTCCTCGGAGGCCTTCAAGGACTTGTTTTCTTGGATATTTATTACCTTACATTTCAAAGATAAATCAAGAAATTAAATTCATGGATCTGTGGCTGATATCCCTGATTGTTTTAGTATTCTATACTCCCTTTACTGATATTCTCTGTTTTACAATGCTTTTTTCCAGAAATGAGTCCCATAAGGCAAGGAAGATTGAGATCAGACTCCAAACCAACCTCAAGAACTAGGTATAGATCTTTGTTCTAGCTACATACCCATTGGTTCTAGGGAATACCCAGACCATTGAGAGGTTTCAAGATGAAAAATGAGTGATTGGTAGTTTTTTACTTTTCACTACTCAAACAAGTATAGTTATGACCATTACTATGAGGGCCTCTTCTGATGGTAGGAAGAGGAATGTAAGGGACATAAAATAGAGTAGTGGAATTAATTTTTAGTAGAGTTTTGTCTCTTCAGTTCCTTAATTATGAGACCCACAATGAATCAATTGTTGGACATTTGGGAATTACAGTTGGGTTTTCCCAAAACCACATATCATGTGTTTTTAGTGTGGTAAAGAGGTATATATTTTATAGTTTTTCCACAGATCCAAGAGGGAAGATTTCTGCAGAGGAGTAAATACATGATCTTTGACCCAAATATATGACTAAGGATCTCATAAGGGGATGCAGACTTCTCAATTTATAATGAATTAGGTACAAAGTCCCATTACAGACACTGGATGTGTCAATGCGATATATTAGACTCCAACAGATGGTGGAGAGGGTTTCTATATAGTTCTAGGTATATTCTTGATTACATCCACTCTTCCTACTATTTTATTTTATACTAATGCATCCCAATCCATCATAGTTTCACAAGTAGTTTCTGTACATGAGTTACCGATTAGGTTATCTTCTAAGTTGGTCTCTGGTGACACACATTTATGAATGAAAGTGGACCATATCCAGTGATTATTATATTTTATCATCATTTTTACTGAATATAAACATTTTTGGAAGTTCATGATACTAGGGATGAAAACCTTAGATGTGATTCTTATCATGGACCGGATGACTAACTTCTGATCTCACATTAACAGTTATAAGAGGGGTGTTTTGTTCACATTGCAAAAGGGGGAGAGGTTTGTGATTACTGTAGAATGGGAAATAAGATAAGTTAGAGTTGGATCAAACATGATTCCTCTTAGGTACATTACAACATAAATGAAGGTAAGGTATCCATATAGAAGATCTGTGATAGACCCCACATCATTTTCTCTAATCACATATATTTATTGGGATGTCTTTATAGGTGACTTTCTAGGACTCCCTCCTGATAGTGGATTCAACCTTGAGTTAGAGCTTGTAATGAGTGCACATCCCATTTTGATACCCCTATATCATATAAAACCGATCAAGCTAAGGGAACTTAATATTCAATTGGATGAATTGGAGAGGAAGGGATTTATCATGATGAGTAATTCACCATGGGGTGCACCTATGTTATTCTCCAATAAGTTGGATAGTAGTATTCGACTATGTTTTTATTTCTGAAAGCTAATCCAGGAGACAATGAATAACTTATGTAATTTTCAAAGGATTGATGATATTTTTTTATCAGATTTAGGGATCCTGATGATTCTCCAAGATAGATCTTTGATAAGGATATCACCAGTTGCGAGTTAGAGAGGAGGAAATTACAAATACAAAATTTCAAAGAAGGTATCGACGATATGAGTACTTAGTGATGTCTTTTCGGTCGATGAACGTGCCAAAAAATGTTAATGGAACTCATTAACATGATCTTCCATCCATACATGGACTCATTCATCATACTATTCATCAATGAAATCTTTATATACTCGTTGACACCAAAGATTCTTGCTAGGCACTTGGAGATAATCCTGAGTATGCTTCGAGCACACAAGATTTATTCCAAGTTGTCATAGTGTGACTTTTGGATTAGAGAGGTGAAGTTACTAGGACCTGTGGTGTCTGAGACTTATATATCCATGGACCTAGAGAAATTTGAGGCAGTGATGTGCTGGAAACGACCCTAGAACATTTTTGAAATCATGATATTTATGGGATTAGCTTGATATTACCTATGATTTATCTAGGACTTATCCCAACTATCAACACCCATGAAAACACAAATGAAGAAGGGAGTGGAGTTACAATGGTTAGATTAGTGTTAAGAGGTTTTTAATGAGTTGAATATAAGGTTTATGATATCTCTAGTACTAGAACTCCCTAATATTTGGATTGGTTATGCAGTGTATTGTGATGCATCAGGTATTGGACTAATAGAAGAGATGATTTAGAGAGAGAAGGTAGTGTATTATGAGTCTCTCTAGTTGTGAAATCATGAGCAGAATACCATACACATTATTTATATCTACATGTTTTGGTCCACACTCTGAAGCTTTGGAGACACTATCTCTTCAGTGAGATATTCGTTTTGTATACAGATCAAAAGATACATCACTAAAACTTCATAAAGAGGGACTTGAACCTGAGGTAGAGGCTATGGGTTGAGAATCTGAACACATTTGATTTTGATATAGTGTATATACCTGAGAAAGGTAACATCATTGAAGATTATCTTATCCACAATAAGCAATAGGAATAAAAGGTTGGTGAGGGTCCTTAAAATCAGTAGTGGAACTTGATGAACCCATTGACTAAGTGGAGAATGGATGATTCTGGGGAATATGTATCAAGGAATTTTGAACCTTTGGTGATCACATCCTCACTTTTGGATG
The DNA here is from genome assembly GCA_963277665.1 of Viscum album. Classification (NCBI taxonomy): domain Eukaryota; kingdom Viridiplantae; phylum Streptophyta; class Magnoliopsida; order Santalales; family Viscaceae; genus Viscum; species Viscum album. The sequence goes on from OY728159.1 coordinate 730,112,656, forward strand.
GGTGATTATTAGAAAGGAGTCATACCTAGATTGTGTTGTGATGAGGGAACAACTGACTGGTGGGGACCAGATACCAAGATGGTAGATAGATGATGATAATATGATCCCAATACATGGGAGAGTAGCAATACCTACTTCCATCATATGGGAAATGTAGATAGTATACCATACCTCTAGGCGGATAGTACATCCTGCATTGACAAAGATGTATCATGACCCCATATGAAATTTCTGGTGGTTGGATATAAAGAGTGATATTAATAGCTTTGTCTCCCAATTCCTTACCTATCAGTAGGTAACAGTTGACATCGGTAGCCTAGTGGTTTTCTTTAACCACTTTATGTACCTATGTGGAAGTGAGAATATGTCACGATGGATTTTATGAGGGGGTTACCTAATACATGAAGGAGTCATAATGTAGTATGGGTGATTTTTTATTGGCTAACAAAGTCTTTCCACTTCTTATGGATCATAGAGACTCACTTAGTGGAGGAGCCACTAAAGTTCTATATTCATGAGATCATATACCTACATAGAGTTCCATTGATAATTGTATCAGATAGATATACTCTTTTCACAGTGTAGTTTTAGTAGGGATTAAGAAAATCATTAGGGACACAACTGAGATTGATCATAGTGCACTATCCACAAACAGGAAGCCCATTCGAGTAGCCTATATTCATATTGGCGGATATTCATTGATCTTGTGTCCTAGAATTTAGTGGAGTGTGGGATGATCACCTTTACTTGGCTGAGTTTTCTCATAACAATAGTTACAAGGGTTTCATTTAGATGGAACCTTACAAGGAACTTTATGGGAGGTCATGATGATCACCACTCTGTTGGCATGAGGAGGGTGAGGTATTGATTTTTTTCCCCAAAATAGTCTAGGAGACCTCCAATAGAATGTAGTTGATACAGTGAAGGTTTATCCCCACTCAGAGAAGACAATGATCTTATACCAACCACAAGAGGAGACTATTGAATTTCTCTATGAGTGATCATATTTTCTTGAAAGTTACTCCACAGTTAGGGAATCGTTGTATGAGGGTGTAGGGAATGATAGATCCACCTTTTTTGGGGCCATATGGGATCACTAAGTGGATAAGGGCAGTGTCATATTAGTTGGATCTTTCTTCTCACTACCGAGGAATGCACATCATGTTTCATGTGTTTCATCTCTATAGATACATAGCCTATCCTATGAATGAAATTAATGGGGAGAATGTGGATTTAGATTCTAATGCATCTTATAAGGAGTGACCAATGCAGAATATAGATTGGAGCGAGAAAGTCCTTTGGGGGAAGGCAATACCAATTTTTTTGGATTCAATGGCAGTATGAGTAGATCCAGGAGGAGACTTGGGAGTGGGAGGCTGATGTTTGAGCATAGTGTCCAGACTTGTTTGATTAATATACCTAGATACGCTTATCAAGGATAGTAATTCTTTTAGGGGGTAGAATTGTAAATTCCAGGAATTATTGATCATTAATGAAACTCTTTTTGTCTCATTTTTTATCTTTCGGTTAATGTTTGGGAATGAATTTTTGACTTGGAAAAGGCTTGGGATGACCTAGGTGTGTTTTTGGAAAGTTTTTTTTATTAAAAAAAGGGTTTGTGCACGGAAAAATAGAGGACCATGAGGCATGAATGGGAGCTGATATGTAAGGTAAATGGATACATTGTAACCTAACATTTGTAGGAGGCCGTCTTATTGCCTTGGCCATGGAGGCATGGATAGTCGAGGATATAACTTTTAGATTCGATGTCCTTTGACTAACTAATTTCACTTTGAATACATGTATATTTGATGCATTCAATATTAATTTAACATCTTATTACATATTTTTTACTATTTCTTTATTGGTTTAATATAATAATGTCCAAGAGTATTTTTTGCATTGATAAGGTCATAGAAGTTCACCACTATGATGAGAACCTTGAAGTTCTATGAAAATATTCTTAATATAGTTTTATGGTTGGATAACATACTATGATGGGACTCACAATATTTAGACCATCAGGTGATATTTCACATAAGCATATGAGGCTTCTTCTCATGATGTTTGTACTTGGTAATTCCAAGATGGGAGATTATGTGAATAGACATGCCAGTAAAAATTATGCATGTTTTGGTTTTATCATATATTCCTATCAGCGAGCATGTATAATGGTCCTTAAACATTAATATTATCATTAATGTATGTCATGACTCACACACTTAGATTTACTAACCAAAACCGTCACTCCATATGTTGATAGGAAGTATGGTACATTGTGTGAATCATGATTGACATGTCATTAATAGACAAGACAAATAAGGATTGGTCCCTTCTATCTTTATGGAAGTTGATATGTTATCCCTTTGATTGAAATATAACTGTCACCCTAAATTCCATGGCCATGGTGTAACGATGTGTTTATTTCAAATAGTCAAAGAAAGACATATCAAATATTTTAGGTTGGTGACACGGATGTAAAACATGCTTGATGAGATATTGGAATAAATGGATTATATTACTTAGTGATCATTCACATGTGGTTTTCATCATTTCAACATTAAATTCTTTCTCTTGGGTGCCTTGACCTATTGCGAGACAATAATATTGGACTTTTGGCATGATTTCCAAATACCAACATGAATGAATCCTAGAGGGCCACACAATAAGTGTTTCCATTGATCTTAATTAAATTATATTTTAATTTAATTAATGGAATAAATATTATTCTCAATATTGAGGAATAATTTTATTCAAGTTTTATTGATTTCATGAATTAAATAAATATTTATTCATAGGCATGTGAATGAAAAATTTATTAATTTATTTTATTGAATTTTTAATAAATATTTTTTTTGTTGTTATGTGAATGAAATATTTATTTATAAATAAAATATTTATTTTAGGGTTTAATAAATACAGAGGAGTTAGAATAGACCAATATCAAGACTGATGATAAAATAATTATTCCCAATCTGGTAAATATTATTTATCAATTTGAACAAGTTAGAACACCACAAAATAATAATAATATGGCATGAGGTTTATTAAAGGTTTTAATTGATACTTAATAGATAAAATGTAATTAAATAATATTTTAATCTATACCATTACTCTCTAAATAGAAGGTTATGACTATTTTTCATTGCATCAGAGAATGAGAATAGAGAATTGTTGAGCACAATGAATTCCATCTCAACTGTTATTTCTCTCTCTCCCTCTCAATAATAAGAACCACAAAAGACATTTCTTCAAGACTGAAGAACATGTGATCCATAATGAACAGTGAAATACATTTGATTCTCTACACTAGCACCTGTAGATCGAGTGGTGTTGGTCAAAGATCATAGTAGAATGTGTGGATCACCACTAGAGGGATTCTATCCTTCGATCCTCATAGCACAATAGAGGCAATTTGAAAGGTTCTTTATAGATGATCAATATTCACTAATAAACAAAGTTCCTAAGATCTGGTATTAATTTATTTAGATATTAAATAAATTAATTATAAATTTGATGTGAAACATCTTCGCTCATGGGTTTAAAAAATGATAGTTAAAAGAAATTTTAATATATCTACCATCATAGCACACTTCCACTATGCTTGAAACCAACTATTGGTATTAGATCAATCATAGTTAAATTTATAATTATTTATTTTATTGTTGATATATGCACAATTGTGTTTAGATTTTCATTTCATCTTATTTATTGTTTAACTTGATTTGAATTAACATGTTATTAGTATATTAATCATGTTCATTCAGGGTTTCATTTTCATAAAGTTTTAAGAACAAATGAATATTGACTAGATATTCCATTAAAAAGTGCCAAATATTTGGTTGATAAAACTGGGTTACATGGCATGTAAATGGAGCACACATCACGTACCCATAAACATAGTTAATGGATACAGTGAGAGGTTAATTACACATGATGAATTTATTGCACACCACGTGTTGAATGTAAAAATATGGAATATGGAAATTAGATACATGGATTTTAGCTATCATGTACATGCCATGTAATTCATCCGAGTTAACACGTTGAAGCACAAAGTGTGTGACTTAAATAACGTCAACTAAGGTACATGGTGTGTTACTGGATTGTACACACTGTGTAGTTTCCCAATTAATTATAGAAATAAATTAGATTAAAATTAAATATTACAGCATTAAAACCTTATTTTATTAATTGGCACCAATTCTGTCTGACAATTTAATAGTGGTTTTAATGAACTTTAATTTCTCAATCAATTTATTATAATAAATATATATTAATGGGTTCTTTAGTTTATTTTCTATGAATACCACAAATTATGGATATCTACAATTATGTTCGAATAATCATTATTATGAAAGGGAATTAATTAATTAATTTATTAATGAAAGTGCTCTCAACTTAATAATATAGAGTGAGTAAGGAAATAAATGAAAGCTAGTTAATTTAGCATATTCCTTGAATGTATGATTAACCATGAGCTTGAAAAATACCTATGTATGCATTTATATTTATTTAATTTCATTTATTTCATGGGTTTCCAATTATTTAATATTAAATTAAATGATGGCTTGCGTGTCATCCATTCCTCCACTATAATGTAGGACCAGTGTGTCAAAGGATATATATGTAATCCCCCTTAACCAGACCTTAGGTTCCCCTCACCTACATGTGAGTAATAAATACTTGTAATTAATGTAGCATCCCAAAGAATGTAGAGGCGGTTCCAGAAGGAACCATTATGATTCCAACTTAGCTAATACACAATTGGACAAGGAGAATGATATAAATAATGCCATGATTGAAAAATAGATTCATTACCCTAGGTCATAGATTGATTTAAGGTTCACTCATTAAATAAACTATTATATAAACTCATGGTCAGTTCATTTACATTATCTATTTATTTATATCTATGCAATTATTTATTTTATGGATTCATGGTTGCAATCACATAAATAAATGAATTATTGTGTAAATATACATATCAAATAAATTAATTATGTGTAAATGTTTTATCCAACATGGTTAATTAATTAAGTAACATCCAATTAATATTAAAAATACATGTAAAAGATAAAACAAGATAAAATTTATGCATAATTAATTAAAATCCCACAACCAATATTAAGTCAAACTTAGCCTTCCAATACTTTATTATGAAAAAACTCAATAAAACTAAGTGTTGGACCAACCCCCTTTTGGGACATTTACTTTTATAAGGGGGTTCTTATAAAGGTTTTGGGTAAATTAACAATTTTACAGCAATAGAATTATCCCTTTCTAGACTGGGTGTAATTTGGAGGAAAGTGTTGAGAAAATCCAAGTCAGGATTTCAAGATTGGGGATTCCACTCAATGGATCAAAGATCTACAAACCCATAGTTTTCAAAGACCCACCTACCTAAATACCATTAATTAGCTTGACCAACCCTTTTGGTTTATTCAAAGGGGAATATGGATCATTTCAAATATGATGTTAAAGAAACTAGACATTCCACATTTAATAGTGAGGGCTATTGAGACATGACAAAATAGTGAGAGATTTAATAAAATAAATTAATTTATTATTTGTCAAATAATTTGTAATTAAGAAAATTTTCTAATAGTATTATATTTTAATTGTAGAATAAAATTACAAACTCGTTATCCACATAATCCCTATGATCAATATTTGAGAAAGAAAACCACTTAAATAGTAGTAACTTCAAGGAGTGGTTTATATGCTTTTGGGTTGTTCTAATCCATGAAGAGAAGTCTTATGTGCTATAATCATCAATGATTGATCCTCCTGATAAGGAGGCGAGTGATGAAGCTTTCCTTATCTATGAAAAACATTTGAGTGATGTGGTCAATATTAAATGGTTGATTCTTTCATAAACATTTAGTGAACTCATGAAGTCTCATGAAAATATGGATACAAATAGAATACTTGAGCACCTCTATGGTATTTACTTGGAGAGAGCTATATAAGAATGTTTTAAAATTTTCAAGTTGATATTTCAGAGTAATATTTGAGAGGTTTCCCTAGTTTACCTCATGTAGTCAATCTCGTTGTTTACATTGAGCACCAAAAGGTTTCGGGGTTTAATCACCCTAATGAACTGGTCACTGATCTCATTCAGGCATTACTATCTTGGAGATTCTCTAGCTTTGTTGTGAATTTTAATATGAACACAATTTAGAAGTCTATGCTAGATATTCTCACTCTTATTCATCAAGTAGATAATGATACGAATAGTGAAAAGCCTCCAGTCCTTATGGTGAAAAACAAAAATTGAAGGAAAATATATTTAATACCAAATATTATTCATGCCCTTATAAGAAGAGGAATATAAAGGGGATGTAATAGAGCAAGCTGTTGTCTGTTTCACATGTGGTAAGAAGGTCCACTGGGAGAAAAAATACACCCAGCCAAAGAATTAAGGGGAAGATTTAGGTGCATTGTTATCGAGGTCAATTTATCTATTTCAAAAAATTAGGTATCATATACAACTTCTAGTAATCACATATTTATTAAAATATTGGAACAATGTATATTAAAAAAGATTGACCGAGGGGAGGTAGACCTACAAGTAGACAACAGAGCTAATCTTGCTGTAGTAGCTATAGGGGACTACCACCCCATGTTGCTAACTAGATTTATCTTGGGTTTGAAAGTTTACTATTACGTGTCATCTATTTTATTAACAAAAACCTTATTTCTATATCCATACATGATATGGATAGATTTATTTTAAAATTTAGGAATAAATGATTCTTTTTTTATAAAGATAGCATTTTGTAGTGTAATTTATATTTAAACAAAGGTCTTATTATGTTGGATTACATGAACCAAGTAATGGAAATCTATAATAAAGTTTCTTCGGATGACTCATACCACACCTAAATTTTGAATCACTGACTAGGTCTTGTAAATGAAAATCACTTGATTGAATTACATCAAGATAGATATTTATATTATTTTAAACTAAAACCACTTGGTCTATGTCAGAAATATTTACAAGGAAAATTAACAAGTTCCCATTTAGTGGGAATATTGAAATTGATACATAGATTCTTGAACTAGTTCACATCGATATGTGTAGACTATTTCCTGTTGAAGCAATGGGTGGGTACTCATACTTTATAAATTTTAATGATGATTTCAGTAGATATAAATATACCTATCAAAAAATACAAAAGCACACGGGCTGATCTGTTAGCCCAGGAATTTATGTAGGTAAAATATTTGAATATTTAGGTCCACAAAAATTCATACCGCATTTGATCAAACCTGAAAAAACCCACAGCCCGTACGAACTATCCCGTCTGGTGTCTATGGGTCTCATTTGACCCATAATTATAAGTAGTATTTAAAAAGGTTTTGTTTGAAAAATAAAATAAAATAATGTAACATAATAAATTAATATGAGTGTGAGAAAAAATAGTTCAATTGTAATAAAACCATACATAAATCTAGGAAAATATCATCTCATGCTGGGTTTTGAACCTGATGATCAAATGAACCACATGATGAATGATGCGTGTATTTATTTGGATTGTGGCACTTGATTAATAAATAGGGTTTATGTATTAAAACATTGATGTAATAATTCAAAAATGGATGTACAAGACTACCCTTTTGTGTCAAATACAACATCTTACTGATATTTTGATTTATTTATTTTAATTTTTTTATTATTATATATATATATATATATAAATATTTATGAATATTTATAGAATTTCGAAATATAAAAAATATCTAGATTTTATTTTAAAATAGAATATATATTAACATAGGTTTTTTATTTTTATAATTTTGGAAAACATCATACAATTAAATAAATATAACGTCCATTCATTCATTTTAACAAAAAAATATATATATTACTATGATTTTTTAAAAGTAACTTAGAAAAAATTGATAAATAGGATAAATAAAAATAAAATGAAATAATGAAAAATATATAATAAATTCACGTATTAATATATTTTCATTGAAAATATAAAATTTTATTTATTATAGAATTTTTTATAATCAAATACCTAATACAAAATTTCAATGTAAAATTTCGTTTAAAATTTTGAGTATAGATTTAGGCTTATAATAGTAAAATTTTAGAGCATAGAAAGTATAATTTGGCGATTTACTCAAGAAATTTAATTGGAAATTTTAATTACAATTTTCCAATGGAAATTTCAACTAAAAGTTTCTAGTGTAAAATTACACTATAAATTTCTGATAAAATTTTATATTTTTTATTTATGCATAAATATATTTTTATTATAGTTTTAAGTGGTTTTTTCTAGTGGATGTTTACAGTAAAACTTTTTAATATAAAATTTAAATATAATTTTCCAGTGAGAATTTAAATTTTTATTGTTATTTTAATGTAACTAAATTGTAATTTTAATTGAAAAATAAAACTATATATTTTTGATAGAAATTTGTACTTATAATTTCCAGTGGCATTTTTTCATTGTAAAATTCTATTGGAAATTTACAGTTCAAATTTTTAGGGTAAAAATAAATTATTTATGTGTTGGACTAAAAATTTTAGCATGATAATATTTTAAACATTTTTTAATCAAATTTTATTATAATTATAAGAAAAATCAAATAAAAAATTTCTCTAGAAACTTAAGTGGAAATTTGAACTAAAATGTTCTAGTGAAAATCTGTACTAAATGTTTTTATGTAAATTTTAAATGAAAATTTCCAAATAAAATTTAAATTTTCTATAAATGTATTAATATATTTTTCTTTTTTGTTTTAATTGTTAAAAATTTTAAATTTTTATTGATTTTTAACTATATCTACAATTTAATTTTATGTGGAAAACTGAACTACAAATTTCCAGTGAAAATTTGCAATGCAAATTTCTTGTGAAATTTTGCACCCAAAATTTCCCTAGAAAGTTTTCAGTTCAAAATTTCTATGAAAAATTAAATTATTTATTTGTTTGTTAACATATTTAAACTTAAAATTTAATAATTCATTTATTTTAGAGTTTTCTTAATCCAATTTTTAGAATAATTACAATAAAAATAAAGTGAAATTTTACATTGAAAATTTAAGTGGGGATTCAAATTAATATTTCAGTTAAATCTTGCATTAAATGTTTTTCTATGAAAATTTGTATTTATTATTTATGTATTATTATATTTTAATTGTAATATTAAGTGAAAATTTTACGTTTAAAATTTTATTGGTAATTTACACATGAAATTTCTAGTATAAATTTTTGCACAAAATTTTCTGTGTAAAATTTCATTTGAAATTTTCTTATGTACATATTAATAACAATATATTATATATATATATGAAATACATATATTATATCTATTATATAAATTTATATAATAAATAATTTATATTATCATATGTACATGTAATTAATATTATATATATTATTTGCATCGTTAACGAGAGGCACATGGATATTGTTGTCCATAAACTAGTTTGGACAGTTAGGTAAAATGGCCCACATAAGATGATATTAATCCTATAAATCATAAAAGAAGTAAATTTATAATGGTTATTTTTGTTTTAGGGTTATTATTAATTTAAAACTAAATACTTTCATCCAATCTCAAACATTTTTATTTTACTGCTCCACGTTATCATGGTTCACCAAACAAAAAAATATTTTTATATATTATTTTCATTAAGCCCATGGTTCAACCCATTAGTCCATGGGTCCCACATGGATAGGGTCAAACTTTTATTTTATAATACCACATTCTTTATGGACTAGGACAGACCCATCAATAAAATCCTTAGACCACATGATTCGCCCTGTTGGCCGCCCTGCCCCACCCTGTTAACACCTCAAGATATGTACATGTCTACTTAATGAGGTGTGAGTTAGATTCTTTATTAAAATTCAAGTAATGCAAGAATGAATTTGAGAACCATCTAGGCTGTAATAATAAGAAAATTCTCTCAAACCATGATGGAGAATATCTTAATCAAGGCTTCATTGATTACTTATAGTTGTTTGGGATCCTATCCCAACTCCCTCCTCCTTACTCACCTTAGTTGAATGGTGTAAGTGAAATGAGGAACCACACCTTGTAGGACATGGTGAGATCAATGATGAATCATGAGAGTCTTACAATATCATTTTTGGGATATAAGTTATAAATAGAATTACATATACTAAACCAGGTACCAATTAAATCTATAAATAGATTTCCATATGAATTTTTGAGTGAAATAAAAACCTTGTTAACAAATTTACATGTGTGGGGAAGTTAAGCCTTTGTTAATGCCTCTTCAGGTAACAAAATTTCACCCTAAGGAACAAAGTTAAATTTTATAGGATACCCTAAGTAAATAAGGTGATATTACCTATATTAACCCTCATAAAAAAGGACAAAGTGGAAATACATTCCATATTCCTTAAGAGGGAGAACTTATTTGGAATACATAGTGGGAGAGATATAGACTTGAATGAATTCAAGGATCAAGGAACCCAACATTTGGTATGAGAAATAATTCCACAAATCTCCATGGAAGAAGAAACTATTCCAAAGGCAGAAGCACTACATATGAGTACAATAGAGGTTAGAGAACCAAAATGTTATGGTTTTCTAGTCATCGAGAATGGTGACTCAGTATTATTTGATAATAATGATCCTCTAACCTAAAAGGAAGTAGTAAGTGGAAAAGTTGTTTCAAAGTGGAAAGAATACATGAATAATGAAATTGATTCCATATACCAAAACCAATTTTTGATTTTAGTAGACCCTCCAGTAGATGTATAAACCTTTGGTTGTAAATGGTTATTCGAGAAAATATTGGACATAGAGGGAAAAGTTAGTACCTATAAGGCGAGAATATTTTCAAAAGGGTTTAAACAATGTCATGGCATTGACTACGAAGGAACGTTTTCACCAGTTTCAATGCTAAAATCCATCAGAATTACACTTTCTAATTCGGATTACCATGACTATGAGATTTGGAAAATGGATTTCAAAACATCATTCCTTAATGGGAAACTTCATGAAGATATCTATATGACACAACCTGGAGGGTTTGTGACTCTAAAGGATTCCAATAAGATATGAAAATTTTAAAAATTCATTTATGGATTAAAAAAATCATCTAGGTCATGGAACATTTATTTTTATGAATCCAAAATGGAATTTAGTTTCATAAATATGAATGAAATCCTTGATTCTATAAATGGTTTAGTGGGAGTGAATTCATTTTCATAATAGTATATATTGATGACATATTACTCTTAGGAAATTAAATTCTAGTCTTAGAGTATATTAATGAATGGTTGAATAAATGATTCTCTATGAAGGACTTGGTTGAGGAGGCAAATATTCTTTGGATCAAGATTCATCCCGATAGATCCAAGAGGTTTCCTAGCCTAAGTAAAAGAACATACATTGACATGATACTAAGGAGATTCAGTATGGAACAATCTTAGAGGGGATTTTTTCCATCATAACATGATATTAATATTTCCAGGAAAATGTGTCCTTAGACACATGAGGAAATAAATATAATGGAAAGGATACCATACATGTTAATAATTAGGTCAGTCATGTAGGATATTCTATGTACTAGGATAGATGTCAACTACACATTAATTGTGGTAAGAAGATATCATCCTAACCTAGGATACCTCTATTAGATGGAATTTAATATTATCCTTATGTATTTGAGGTATATTAAGGATATGTTCATGGTTTATGGAGGATATTAGAAACTATTTATCAGAGGATATGTAGATGCTAGTTTCCAAACTAATCAAGATGACATGAAGTTACAAATGGGATATATCATCAATTTGAATTCAAGTATTGTAAGCTGGAAGAGCTCAAAGGAGGATATAGTCACAGATTCTACAATAGAGTTTGAGTGTATTGCGGCTTCTGAGGTAGCTAAGAAAGTATTATGGAAGAAAAACTTCTTCTAAGAACTTGACATGGTACCTAGAAGTAAATATATTATAACACTTTATTATGATAATACTACAGTGGTGCCTATCACAAAAGAGACAAGGTCACATCAACGGATGAATCACATACTTTAGAAGTATCATATCTTTAGGGATTTTTCAAAGAGAGTTGAGGCTGTAGTGAAATTATTCTCACTAGGTGGTAGTTTTTTAGAGTTGGTGTCCTAAGACCAAACTATTGTACTTTGATTGCATGTATATTCAATGTATTGAATATTATTTTAACATCTTATTATATATTGTTCATTGTTTCTATATAGATTTAATGTAATAATGTCCTATAGTATTTTTCATATTGATAAGGTCCTAAAAGTTCATCATGATGATGGGAACCTTGATGTTTATTAAAAATATTCTTAATACAGTTCTTTGGTTGGATAACATACTATGATGGAACACATAGTATTTATAACACCAGGTGAAAGTTCTCATAAGTGTATGAGGCTTATTCTCATGAAGTTTTCACTTGGTAATATCCAGGATGGGAGATTATAACAATAGAAACACTAGAATGAATTATTCATGTTTTGGTGTCATTATATATTCATATTTGTTAGCATGTATAATGGCCCTTAGACATTAATATTATCATTAATTTATTTCATGACTTGATCACTTAGATTTACTAACCAAAACCATCACACCATATGTTGGAGGAAGGTAGGGTACGTTGGGTGCATCACGATTCAAATGTCGTTAATGGAAATATTGAGGAATTATTTTTCCCTTCTATCTTTATGGAATCTAATATCTCGAACTTTTGATTAGAATATAACTGTCACCCTAAATTCTATGTCCATGGTGTAATTATGTATTTATTTTATATAGTCAAAGAAAAAAAATATCAATCATATAGGATGGTGACATAGATGGTCAACCTACTTTATGATATATTGTGATAAATGGATTATATTACATCGTGATCATTTGCATGTGGTTGGAATCAGTGTAACATTATGTTCTCTCTCTTGGGTTACATGGCCTGTTACAAGAAAGTAATCTTGGACTTTAGGAAAGCTCTTCTAATTCCAACTATAAAAAATCCAAGAGTATAACATAATAAGTGTTTTCATTGATCTTGATTAAATTGTATTTTAATCTAATTAATGGAATAAATATTATTCTTAAGACCAAGGAATAATTTTATTCAAGTTTTATTGATCACATGAATTAAATAAATATTTATTCACTGGAAATTGAATAAAAAATATATTAATTTACTTTATTGAATATTTAATAAAAAATTATTCAACTTCATGTTAATGAAATATTTTTTTATGAAAAGAATATTTATTCAGGTGTTCAATAAATACGGAGGAGTTTGAACAAACCAAGACTGTGTCTAGTGACAAAATAATTATTTGTAGCCCGATAAATATTATTTATCAATTTGGACAAGTTGGTAGACCAAAAAATAATAATAATATTATTATAATGTGGCATGGTTTTTTTAATATTTTTTTAATATTTTTTAATATCCTATATGTAATTAAATATTATTTTAACCTAAATCATTGCTTTATAAATAGACGGTTATGTCTATTGTGTATTGCATCAAAGAATGAGAATAGATAATTGTTACACACAAAAAATTCTATCTTGAATCCTTCTCTCCATACCTATCAAGAAAGGAAAATGTAAGAGATCTTTCTTCAATACTGAAGAACGAGTGGTCAATAACCAACATTTTAAGAAATTTGATTCGCTATGCTAGAACTCTGAGATCAATTGGAGTTTCTCAAAGATCATAGGATCACATGTGGACCACCGCTAGAGGGATTCAATCCTTTGATCCTCATAGTAAAATGTAGAAAATCTTAAAGGGTCTTTTTAGATGATCAACATTCATCAATCAATAAATTTTCTAATCCCATGTATTAATTTCTATAGATATTTTGTAAGTTAATTACAAATTTGATGTGCAATATTCTTGCTCTTGGTTTCCTACAACAATAGTTAAAAGAAATTTCAATATATCTCCCACCACCACATGCTTCCACTCTGCCCAGAACCAACAATGCTATGGTCCCTTAGAACACACTATATAAGCCTCCATATTAGTTACAACTTGATTTTCTTCAGTCTATATTCTTCAGTTTTAATGGGGCGTTATGAACATAATGTGTGGATACATTTTCCGATTCTTAAGAGGGGATTTTATGATGGGTTTTCACATGGATGTAACCCTCCATAATTCCATATAAATTCATGGACACTCCTTATATTTCATCATCAATCCTAGATCTTGAGATCACTATAGACGAGTTCCATGTCATAGTCCAGTCCTCTACGCTATAACCAACACCCTCCATGATCACAACCCTTCTTTTTTCCATATATTCCAATGACTTCCCTTTCATTTCTTCTATTTATTCTTCAATATATTTGGTAAGTCTATTTTTTTATTTATGTCAACTATTATTATGTTGAGTGGAACATTCCCATACCCATAGAGTTATGGATATTTTAAATTAAAGGATTTTAGTAAACCATGTTTTTAGTTTTTATTTTTTCCCTAATTTAATTGGAATAAAGTTATTAAAAGAAAGGAATATTAATTTTTTAATCTTTAAATCCATCATTGGAGATTATATGTATTGTTTTTGTGATGTAGCAGATGTAGTTCCCTCTAAAAAAATTTCTAAAAGAATGACCATAACTAAAGAAGTCAAAAGCCCTAACACCATTGATAAGGATAAAGTCAAAATCCTATAAAAGGTGGGATGTCATGGAATTATCTTTGTAGATAGTGACATAAAAAAGAACTCTTCCTTCCACTAGAATAGAGAGATGTAGATATTCATGAACACACCTGCTAAGAAGATCATTCCACTCGATGTGGATATTTAACACATTTTTCATAGTGAAGTCCAAGATATAGTATTGTAAGGGAATTCATTCATATAATCAAAATATGGTTTTTTGGATTAGACCATCTTGAGGATTGGTATACCTTATCGGATTTTAATATATTAAAGGACTCTATATTTTACTTTCTTCATCCACTGTTTGATGATGGAATGATGATTTTTGTGAAAACAACTACAAAGACAACTATCCCATTCCATGTTGAGTGTTTTGATACGATCAAGACCCTCATTTTTGAGATTCAGATCATGGAAGGAATTCCATTTGATGAATATAAATTGGTTTTTATGTCAATGTGCATTATTACTAGTGTATTGTTGAATATTCGTACATACAATAGGAATATTTACTCTATTTGGTTCATCGACTGAGGGGTGGAATGATGATTTTTGTGAAAGAAATTAAAGGTAAGGTTTTCCCATATGAGGTGATGTTTTCAGACACTATGGTTTTCCTCAAGTCCATTATTCATGATATAAATATCTGGATTGTGCTCTATGATATTTTTCATTATGGACTAAGACTGGACCTGGGAATTTGGGAGTAGCGACTGAGCATATACTCACGATTCCTTCTAGAGTTAGATTATTTTATTTAGTTTTTATTTTCATTCTAGTCATGTTTATTGTTTAACCTTTAGTATGTCTATATATTATGAATAATAGCATGTTCATTCATGGTTATTCATTCATTCATTCGGTTATCAGTTATTACCATTATGATGCTTCTCCTTGTTTTTATTTTATTTTTATATTGATTATCTTTTATACCATTGTGTTACTCTGGTCATGAGGGTATAATCTCCCCAACATACCACCTTTTAACCCTCCCTATTAGTTGGAAGCCTCTTGTGTACGAGGTGGAATTCTTGAGGTGATATGGTGAACCTACTTGAGGAATCATTTTTTGTGGATCCTAGGTCAGGATGTTATAAAGTGGTGTCAGAGCATTCTTTTATATTGTATCTCTATTTTTGGATGTAGAAATGAGACTAAAAATGTCTCAGTACTTGGTAATTACCTTTTTTCTAGATATGTCTAACCCACGTATGAGGGAAAGATCATGTTTCCAGGGATGGTATTATTCATTCTATTTTTATTATAATTGATTAATATTTCACCACAATTGATTGAAGTACTTTTCCACTTCATACTAATTTATGGGATTTATAATATTTTTCCCTTGTCTTGGCATGGTAAGGATGTATTTTTTCATGCATCATTATAGGAACTTGAGTATTTAAATGTTATTGATATTACATGTTATTTTTATTTTAGTACCTAAATTTTTTATTGCATGTCATACATTCCTAATAGCATTTCATACATTCCTGTAATTCTATATTTTTTATTTTAATAACATTTCATACTGGGGAAATGATTAAAAAAATTGTTATTAACGTGTCTAAACTAACCAATTTTTCACCATATAGCTTGATGGTGGAAATTTAACTAACCAATTATGAAATGTTTGAGTCATAAACCGTTGGTTTCATGGGATGAAACATTTACAGTTGTGATTAAATGGGTGAAAATTACCATTTTTAAGGTGTATGGGCCTTTATAAATTAGTAAGGGTAACCCATAGAATCAAACCATAATATATGTACTTTTAATATTCTAAGACTGAAGGTTGAAAATTGGTCACAATTACATGAATTGTAACATATCGTTACCATTTTAAGATTTTACTTGATGCTTGTTTTGATCTACTTTATTTAGGGACTTTTTTAAGGGTTGTTTGGAAATATTTTGGAAAATTTAGGAAGCCCAAGGGGTTGTGCATGGTTGACACATAGTAAGGGAAAACTGTGTAGTTTATCCCAGAAAACTGTGCACCCTTTTACGCGCCACTAGAAGGGGAACATGGTCTATATAAACTGTGTGGCCAGCCCCTCCAAACCGTTAAACCTTAGATAGTGAGAGTTTTTTCAGTTAGAGCATGGTTTGAAAAACTATATGCCATCCTAGGAGAAACTGTGCACCCTAGTAGTTGGGAAACACTGTTAGTGTGCATTATTTGTCTAATCGTGCAGACCTACCCAGAAAACCATGCACACGGGTTTTAATTCCCATTAATTTTTTTAAATCCCAAAACCCTCTAGTTTAACCCCTAATCACTCTATTTTATCCCTACCATGAATTCTTAGTCTTAGAAGGCTCCTAATAAATAATTTTTCCTCCTCAACCCCTTTTTCATGGTGGATCAAAGCGTCATTGATCTCATTCAATTTCATAGGGGTATGTGGATCTCCCTTCATGTGGTTTCTTCTAATATCTCTTTCCCTCTATATTAGATTTTAATAGATCATCATGCTATTGATAGAGCTATACTCTATTTTATTTAATCTTGGTTATATTTTGTGTTTCTTGATCTTCTTCTCTTCGTTATTCATTAGTGTTCCCATTGTGGTTGTTGTCTTTAACCACGCGTTTAAAGGTAGTTGGTTTCATATTACTTTCCTTATAATTAAAACATAAATTTTCTAGATTGAATTTAACTAAGTTTTTAATTTATTTGAAAACCTTGATATGAAATTATTTGATGTGTGATTTGAAATGGCATGGAAATTGTGGAATGAAACACCAGTTTTTAATGAAATTAAAATGTGTGGTGGATTTTGAAAAAAAGATGTATTGATTTTGAAATTGATTTGATATATTGATTTAATTTTTAATTTTTGATAAAAATGGATTAATGTGAAGGATTATTTGAAATGGTGTGAATTGATGACAATATAGGTTTTGGTTTTGAAATGAGAATGGAATATTGAAAAAAGAAAACTGGGAACTGGTAATTTTAATTTATTTGATATGTTTGATTTTTCCATGTTTGAATTATTAATTATTTGAAGAACATGTTTGCCTAGGTATTTATTGGTAAATGGTACATGTACTCTAGGACCTTGACTTACTAGCAATAGATTGACGATGACAACTATTTGCAAACAATTGCAGCATAAACTCATGATAAGTTTCCCCATTGGGGTATGGATGGATCATGAGGGTTCCAAGATTGGGTTATAGATTGATTTGTGTGTTCATTGCTATATTGAGTAGATATCACTATTGATATGTATGAGGATTCTATTACCTAAACAAACATACCACATGGATTTTGTATATGGTTCTCCATTTTTTTGACTTTATTATACATGCCAATGGTTATTGAACTATTTATTTCATGCCAACTATTTTATATAACTATTTTATATAAAACTTATATTTAAGCTAGTTTTTGATATATCATCTATATATTTTATTAGGAATTTTTTTGGTAAAACATATGTGAATAATATTCCATGCCTAGTTTAATTGAAATGGAGAAAAATTGGATTATTATTTTGAAATTGATTATGGAAAACTTGATGAGACCCTACTAGGATTTATAGCCCACAACCTAATTTTTTCCTTTAGTAATTTATAGATTTTCTTATGCCAGGTCCAATGAATGGAAAATCACCACTTAGAGGTGGTAGATGTTCTTGATACTTGGGACCATGGAGTGTTGATGGTGACCAGTGGATTGGCTATCCACTTGTTACACAAGATATTTTGTGACTATTATCTAGTTGAATTTTTTGTTTCTTTTTGTCTGTTTATCTTTATTTCATGGTTCTATTTTACCTATTTTCTTTTGTTACATTTCTCCCATGGATTGTTGTACATTCTAACTTTTATTTTTATCTTCCATGGTTTTATGGAAAAATAATCCCCCCTTTGATCTTGTATCATGTTAGGTACTTTTTCGTCAACCTGTGGCAATCAGGAATGCCCTTTAAGCTATGTCAAAGCCATCTTTGGTATCATAGTAACATGGTATATTTACTGGTTTGTGAAAAAGTGTCATCATATGTCTATGTTAAGCATCTTTCCATGATATTAGTATTCAGTTTGGGATATCTAGATGGGACTTAGAAGGTAGTTACGGGCGAGTTCCTGGCCAACTCTCATTGTAGAGAGCCTTAAGTCACCATGGTTGTTTGGGAAATGTATATTTGACTAATGTTTTGATCTAATTCTAATATTTTACCTTCGTTTGAGGTCAGTTTATTGAAATCACAATATTAAATTTTGGCTAAATGGAATTGATACCCCTGTATATCTTATCTGAGTTGCTGATATGTGTATCCTTTCTAATGTATTCAGTGTTGTCTGTTGATGTTGTGTAGCATTATTCCTCCGATAAGTTGTTTGAATAGTCCCCATAGGGAGTATTTTGATGAACCATAGTGACAAAATCCTCCATTGGGCCAGAATCCTATCGAGATGGTCATGAATGTTGTCTAAGATCTATGAAAAGTACATGCCCTCATTCCCATTCAGGCTCTAGTAGTGGAACCTATAAGGGATGAATCTCATGACCATGATCAAGATTTTATTCACCATAATCAACTTTCTTTCCAAGGATTTAATGATCCTCAAGAGGCATAGAACTAGTTGAGAAAGATAAATATTCTATTTGAGTTCATAGAAACTCCTAAAGCTATTAAATTAAAATGTGCTACCTTTATGGTAAAAGGGCCTAGAAAGAGATAGTGGGATTCAATGGTGACGAAGAAAAATATTTAGGTACTGGAATAGAATGAAATTTTAGTTCTTTACCCCGATTTGTTCTATCAAGAATTTATGGTCTTTGTGAAATCCATGGAGTTTCTTAAACTCTAGTAGGGTGAAATGACCACGACTCAGTAAAAAAACCACTATATTTATCTTGTTCAATTTTCTCCTAATGTGGTGAATAATGATAATCTAAAGGAATGAATAGTTGATATGGGAATTCAATCTTACATCTGATCTCATGTTTTACTATTGAAGCTGGCTTTGTATGCTAATGTGCTGGTTAGGGCATTGATGGTTGAGCTTGACCTAGCTGGAAATTTAGGGTTGAGAATAGTTATTTTTTTCTCCCAATGGTAGTTTTATTAGTTCCTTTAAATAAAATAGGATGTGTGATGAATCTTGTGGTGGTTCTAGATTGCAGGAATCATTCAAACATCTTACAGTGCCTGATAGAGACTAATTGACTTGATTTTAGTGCTATAAGGTTGGGAATTCGATATGTGTATGTATTGAGGCATCAAAGATATACAGTTCCTATGGTCTCTCAATACATCTACAAAAGTTCTTCCATTTATTTTCTACTCCACGTAGTGGTATGGAATCATCATCTCCAAAAATTAATATGGTATAATGAGATACTTCATGTTATAATGGGTTCCTACCACATGCATCTGGAATAAATCTTCTTCACATAGTGGAAGAGTCTCTAGAAGAAACTGATACAGGTCCAATGACTATGATATGTACTATGATTATTGCTTCATTCTTAGTGGATAACTTATTTAAAATATGTGGATCTCACTCATTTATATCGAATAATATTTTAAACCTTCTAAATCTTTATATGGAGTTTTTTTCTTATGTAATGGGTATTAACACGCCCCTCAGGATGAAGAGAGGGAAGGGCGCCCATTTTTCTTCTTGTGTTTTCTCATTGTTAGAGATTGAGATTACATGGAATTTTTTTGTTCTCGATATGAAACCTCTTGACGTCATCCTCAGGATGGATTAGATAATATATAATAAGGCCCAAATTAACTATGATCTTTGATGATTCTCCTTTACTACAACTGATGGGGTGTGTCACGTCTTTCAAGGAGAATGGGACCTAAGCTTGTTTAGATCTGGACCATATTTTACATATTTGGATAGGGTAATATCAATTTTTTCTTTTGACTTGGATCAATAATATTTGATTTATGACATCCCTCTAGTTTTCTTCGAGTTTCCTAATGTTTTTACATCTAATTTCTCTAGTATTATACCAGTTTGATAGGTAGAGTTATCTATTGATTTATTACATGGTACTCAGTTTGTATCCATTCATTCTTACTTTATGGAACCAATAAAATTGAAATATTTAAAGACTCATTTGGATGATCTATTAGAGAAAGGATTCATACACCCGACTCTGTCACCTTTGGAGGTACCTATTATCTTTGTAAATAAGATGATAGAACACTTGGACATTGTGTTGACTACCAAAAACTCAATCAAGTTACAATAAAGAACAAGTATCTGTTACTATATATTGATGATTTGTTTGATCAGTTGAAATGGGAATGGTAGTTATCAAAGATTTATCTTTGATCTAGTAATCACAATATGATAATAAAATAATCGGATATTCATAAGACCTACTTTTGGAGTGGGTATGACCATTATGAGTCTCTTTTCATGTCATTTGGTCTAACCAATGATGATAATATTTTTTTGTATTTATTGAACAAGATTTTCAATGATTAACTCATCTCATCTGTATTATTCTTTGTGTATGAAATCTTAGTTTAATCAAGAATGAGGAGGAACATGTGCATCACTTGAGAGAAGTCTTAGAAATATTGAGAGATCATAGACTCTACACGAAGCTATCAAAGTGTAATTTCTAGATACTGGAAGTGAAGTTATTGGGAAATGTAATCTCAGAACATGGAATCTTAGTTTATCTTGATAAGGTGAAGGCTTTTATGAAGATTGATTTTTGAGATACATGGATTCTTGATTCTGGAGGGGTATTACCATAGGTTAGTCAAATATTTATCAAATTTGGATTTTACATGGACCATGTACACTCATAAGGAAGTGTAGTTTTTGTGGAATAAAAACTTTTAGAGTTCTTTCATTGATTTGAAACTTCACTTGTCTTTTCCATCAGTGTTGACTCTTCTAGAAGACGTTCATTGCTATATGGTCTTTTATGATGCATCAGGTTTGGGTTTGGGATGTGTTCTTTTATAGGGTGATCATGTGGTAGCCTATGTCTCTAGAAAGATGGGGTCACATGATAATAATTATCCAACCCATGATATTGAAATCATATTTTTGATTCAATCATTAAAAATTTGGTGTCATTACCTTTTTATATAAAGGTTTAACATTTATTATAACCACAAAATCTTGAGTTATATCTTCTCTTAAAAATATTTATAACTCTATCAAAGGCATCGGGTATAGTTCCTACAACATTTTTACTTTGAATTTTCTTACAACTTGGTGTATGGAAATGTCATTTATAATTCTTGGATCAGCAAACTTCTAACTCAGGCCATGAAGGAATCATCAAAAGAGTCCAACATGATGGAAATTTTTTCACAATTGCATTTGGGAGTCCAGGAGGAAGAGAATAAAGTTGTCTTGAAAAGTGTTTAGTTAACCTCCACTCTTATAGAGATTATTCTTCAAGAAAATAATTTTTTTGATTAATTCCATAGAATTAGGGACGCTCTTTATAGTGGGGAGACCATCAAAGAATGTACATTCCCTTCTGAGGACATCCTGTATTTTTAGAACTGGTTTTTTGTAACTTTGACCATAAGAAAGTCTGTAATGGGGGATTTTCATAATTCCTAGTGGGTGGTGAACCCTGGAACCATGAATATGTTTTATGATATGTGGCTATGATTTTGGTAGCCAGGTATTAGATGATACATTACTAAATTTCTTTCTCGTTGTTATACCTATCATAAGGTCATAACCGAGCACCATAGACCTTTAGGATTGCTTCAGCCACTTTTAGTGCCACCTTGGAAGTGGAATGAGATGTCTATGGACTTCATGGTTGTGTTTCCACATACCCCTCATAAGAATAATGTGATATCATTTTTGATCAATTGGAAGACCAAACCAATACACTTAAAACCCATTCATGATGTAACCAAATTTGAGGACTTGGGATGTCTCTATGTAAATGATATTGTCAGATAACATGGGGTTCCATCTATTATAGTTTCTAATGTATATCATCAGCTAACTTATTTATTTTAGAGAGGCCTATAGAAAGAACTGGGATGTCAAGTACTTTTTAGCATGGAATATAATCCGCTAATGGATGGTCAAAAATAACAATCTATACATATTATTGAGTACATGTTACATGCTTGTGTAATTGATTTTGGTGGATCTTGGGTTTCCCATTTAGGGATGGTTGAGTTTTTATTAAACAAAAGCTACAAGTCTACAATCAGAATGGATCCTTTTGAGGTTGCGGATGGTCATCTTTGTAAATATCCCTTTAGTTGGTCAAATATTGGTGAAATTTCTTTGGTTGGACTGAGTTTGGTCCAATAAAAGATGATGGAAATTTAGTTGATTCATCAGAGAATTTTGACAGTACAAAGCCTATACAATCTTATACTAACCATTGTAGATGATATTTGGAGTTTTCAGTTGGTGACCTAGTGTTTTTTAGATTTTCACCTCGTTTAATTCATCGATGAATTTTGAAATAGGAAAAGATTGAACCATACTATGTGGTGCATTTTGAGGTTCTTGATCATGTGGGGTAAGTGCCTTATCATTTAAAAATTTCTCTATGATTGACATTGATTCATAGTTTTTTCCATGTATCTCAACTTTGGTAGTATCCTTTTGACCCTTATCTTGTCTTGAGGATGGAGGATATTGATGTTGAGCATGATTTATCAATGATTGAGAATCTAGTTAGGATTGTTAACTCTCAGATAATGGTACTTCATTGGAGGATGACACCTTTGGTTCATGTGTTATGGAAATAGGGTTCTAATTTTCATGAGATGTGGGAACATGAAACATTTATGAAAGAGAAGTGGCCTCATCTATTTGACATGGAATATTCTTGACATGATTTTTATGACAAAATGTGTTTATGGTGGGAAGGCTGTAATATCCCATTACAGTATTTCAAGTTTTCCATGACCCTTGATCTGATATCCTTTAATTTGTGTCTTATTTTGGAGATTTTATAGGACATTTTGGGAGATTTTGGATTCCCATGGGGATATTATTGTTGGCACATGGTTAGGTAAAACAATGTGGTTTGGCCCAGCTAACCTTGCGCCCTATTGTGAGACACTAGAAGGCGGCACATAGTTTGTATAAATTGTGTGTCCAACCCCTCCAAATCATAAAAACTCATACAGTTAGGGATTTGATGGTTGGGGAATGGTTTAAAAAATTGTTCACCCTCCCAGGAGAAATCATGTACCCTACCAGCAGGGGAACACGATTAGGGCTCACAGTTTGTCTAACCGTGAAGCCCTATATAGAAAACCATGCATTTGGGTTTTAAATCCAATGAAATTTTTATTCTAATCTATAAACCCTCTAATTTATCCCTTTATTTCCCTATTTTTTACCCTAACAAAAATCATTGGTCTTAGAAGGCTCCTAAGATGTGATTTTGGATCCTCAAACCCCTTTTCTTGGAGGAATAAAGTGCCATTGATCTCATTCGACCCCCAATGGATAAGTGGATATTCTCTCATGTGGTCAATTATAATATCTCTTTCTCTTAACCTTATAGTTTAATGTATCATCATGTTATTGAGGTATCTAGACCTTTTTGGTTGGATCTTTATTTTAGGTTGTATTTAATGATCTTTTTCACCTCATTCTTCATTAGTGATCCCGTTGTGGGTGTTGTCTTTGATTATGTGTTTAAAGGTAGGTGGTTCTGAATTTCATTTCCCTGCAATTGAAAACTAAATTTTCTCTATTTAATTGAAACAAGTTTTAAATTGATTTAAAATGCATAATTTTAAAGGATTTGATTTGTGATTTTAAATGGAATGGAAATTGTTGAAATAAACCCCAAATTTTAATGGAATTGAAATGTATAGAGAATTTTGAGAAAAAATGGCTTGTTTTTTAAATTGATTTGATAAATTGATTTGATGTAGAATTTTATGTAAAATGGATTAAAGTAAATAATGATTTAAAAGTTCATGAATTGATTAAAACCAATGTTTTGGTTTTTAAAAGATAAAGGCATGTTGAAAATAGAAAATTGGGCAACAGTAATTGGAATTAATTTGAAATATTTGATTTTCCCATGTTTGATTGATTGATTGATTAAAGCACATGTTAAAGGGGGGTTAGTGGTAACTAGGACATGAATTCTTGGACCTTGAATCCCTTGAAATGGATTGATGATGGTAACTATTGTTAAACAATTTTGGAATGAACTCCTGGAAGGGTTCCCCTTTGGGGGTGTAGATGGAACATGAGGGATCCCCAGTTGGGGTGTAGATTGATTTGTGTGTGTTCAGTTATCTTGAGTTTATATCACTATTGATATGTTTGAGGATCTTATTACATAAACCAACACACCACATGGGTATTGTACATGGTTATTTGATTTGTTGAATTGATTACACATGATAATTATTATTGAAATGTTTATTTCATGCCAAATAATTTATATAAAAGTTTTTTATAAAATGTTTATTTATGCTAGTTTTTGATATATCCACAATCTCTTTTCTTATAAAGTCATGTTTTGGTTTAAAATATGTGAATGATATACCATTAATTGTTTAATTAAAATGAATTATAATTGGTTAAATTATTATTGAATTGATTATGGGACAGTTTGTGAGACCCTATTGGGCTTTTTAGAACACTCCCTACCTTTAACTTCGGGCCATTGTTGATTTTCTTATGCTAGTTACATGAAAAGGGAAAGATCCACTTGGAGGTGGTCTATTTTCTTGATCTTGGGGACCATGTAGTGTTAGTGGTGACTGGTGGAGTAGTTTTCCACTTGTTATACAGGTGATTTTGATAATTTTTTCTAGTTGTCATTGTTATTTGCTTTGGGATGTTTATCTTTATGTTCAGGCACCGTTTACCTATTTCTTCCTGGTAACTTTCTCTATTGGACTATTGAGAATACTAACTTGTATCTTTTATCTTCCACTATTTTGTGGAAAAATCATTCTCTCTATGATCTTGTATGATTCCATATACTAGTCGCCAACCCATGGGGATTTGGAATGCCCATCATGCTATCTTAGAGCCGTCTTGGGTATCGATATACCAGGGTATCTAGAATGGTTCATCACATGAATTATAACTATAACTTATAAAGGAAAGTACCTTTATAAATTGGGAAAATTAATTCATCTAATAAGACCTTGTATCAGTATAAAATTTGTTAAATCTCAAGTCATGGAGGATAACATTAAATTATAAGAATTTTGTTTTATTTAATAAACTTATTTTTTTTCTTATGGATATTAGACTTGATTCGACCTAAGTAGGTTGGTCATGATGTTTTATGATTATGAGAAAAACTAGTATCATCCATAGTAGGTCGGTCTTGACATGATATTATTATGTGATTAACCCACTAAGTGTGTAATTAATCTTTAATAAAAAAACTATTATTGTGTTTCATTTAGATAAACTGAGTATAGTTTGACAGGACCCTCATTGGTCACCTTTATCTTTTTATTCCATGTTACATAACCTCATGGGGGTGGACTTGTGATAAATATGGGATGATTATTTAAAGATTCAACAACCACTTATATGATATTGCGTATAAATTTATGGTGAAACCTTACAGGATTGATCCCCTTAAATGAGTAAATTCCTTGTATTATGTTTCTTTTTTATATTATGATTATGCAGCATTAGTTAATTAAATTTCCAGTTACAAACTAAATGGTGTTTTCTTCAATAGCATGGAATTGACATTTTATTTAACTAATCCTCAGTATGAGAACATATGGATAAATAAAGTGGGTAAATAATTATTCCAAGGACGTTTGATATAACTTTTATGCATACCTTATGGAACTGGATAAATAAAGTACTAAGAAATTTAACCAATATGACTGTTGCTTGACATTATTCAAACTAAGCCTTTCGAATGTTTAAAAATAAAATGTGAGTTTATGCAATGGATATAATGAAACCTTTTATTTGTGTTCATATCTTGACCATCATATAAGGTTAGTTTAAAATATTCCCTGAGTTTTGACTTAGACGAGAGTAGGTACATTGCCCATAGGTATTTTTAGAACTTTTCTTTTATTGTGAAATTAGAGGTTGAGCTGGTAAGTCGAGTGAACCTTTCTGGAATGACCTATTTTTAGGATCGATACTTTATATTTTAGTAAGGTTATTTCCCAATGTAGGTATCATCTTCAAAAATAAAATCATTGCTTAATGTTTATGAGAAGTTTCAGATGTGAGGTGTCATTCAGGCATCATTTTTCCCAAGTAGGACTCCTATTTATGAAAAAAACCTCATGTAGATGGGTGGTAATTCGGTAAGTGGAGACTTATGAAGGATGTGAGAATCATGTAATTCTCCAGTTCAGCAGGTTAGACATGTCTTGAACATGGTCAACCATTTTTATGGTCATGTGACCTTTCTAGTTTTCTAATGGAGTATGTCTCGAGAGTCATCATCCAGTTAATAGTATTATGCATAACATGAATCTGAGTTGATCCATGTGTATGCTATCATAAGAAAGGAATTTGCAGTTCCAATTTCTCTATATCTATATCACTGTAGAACACATAGTTACACACAGTGCTCATAAAATTAAGTGGTGATGCACTAAACTACATGTTGTTTGAAAGACAAAGTCACATAATGCCTTAACTATTTTATTTGATGACCACTTAGAAAAAGTGTCATGAATTCAATAAGGCTATGTTATGGGTCATCCATAGAGTAGAGTGACCTATATATGAAACCTTTTTGAGAGTTACCTAGCCTCGAGCTGTCATAATAAGGATGAGTTATTCCAGTGTTTGGGATAACATTGTAAAAAGGATCGGGTGTGATAAAACTATTAATTCAGGTTACTTTTTTATTTTATTACTGATAATGATAGCATGCATGAATGTGAATCAAGATGATCATCCCACATGTGTCTAAGAGAGAACCAATTCAAGCATGATGATAAGTGTTTGGTTCCTCTATACTTGTGATAGCACTTAGCTTGTGTTCATTGGCCATATCCAGGAATCGTGTTTGGTGGTTATGGAGTGTGTGAGGTGGGATGAGTTTCTTTTATTAGTAAAATAACTCCTAGGACACTCCTAAGGTTGGGAGAATCATTATGGCCATGAGGAAATATTCCTTCCATGTAGAGTGAACATGACCATAAAAGGACCAATTTGAAAAGGTTAGAATGGATTCTAGAAGACAATGAATTTTTAAATTCTGGGTTTCAAGTCTCAATTATGAAGACATGTTTTAAAGCTCAGGTGTGAGTATAAATCGAGTCTTGATACTAGATTAAATCTCAGGAGGAATAAGTGATCTTGTAGTTTGATGGTTCAGCAATGCATCTATGCTTACAAGGTATCACGATGGTAAGGTAGTTGGTTGTGTACCTAAACATTGAAAAATTCAGATTCAAGATGATACTTTAGTGGTTGTTCAAAGCAATCAAAAGTACCCTTATTTTTAAGGTGATGTGATTTATCTTCCAAATACTACATCAACTATTAAGTTTGATGTTTCACAATAGGTCAGTCTAGAGTGGATCAACTAATGCCTTGAAAATTTAATCTCGATGGAGGGATGATGTCATTAAATGTGTGTTGTGTTATGTATGCCACACACATTAGGGGTGTTACCCTTACAAATTTACTGTAAGAGGTATGATCATAGTTTTATGGTGTCATGATACAGTTGAACTATAGGAACCCAAACTTTTTAAACACATTATTACAAGATTTCAAGCATATTTATCTATTAAATACAAACCAATGAACAAAAAGTCTAGTTTATTTGGAAGACTATGTATATAATTAGAAAACATGAAACTAGAATAAAACATATTTTTATTAAAATTAATAATGAGATCCTAACTCCCTTTTATCTCTTATTACTACATATGATAACCTAGGAAATTCATAGAAAAATGGGTGAGCTAAGTATCCTAGTAAGGTAAAAATCATGGAAATGAATCATAACACATGAGTCAGAAGGCATAACATGATAACATAAAAAGAATGGATCCTGAATAAACATATAGAGGCCTAAAATAAATAACACAAAATCATGTTACCATGGAAATAATGGAATGTCGTAGAAACACAACATGAAATAAACAAGAGTCAGGGTTAACAACAAAATGATATCACATGGTTGACAAAGTCCTGTAATAGATTAGGTTTACTCCATAATCCCATAAATAATGGCTTATGAAACAAAAAATTACCCAATTCATTAGAGCACTATCTTGGTGCACCTATAATAAGGTAAAAAAGAATAATATATCATTATAAATTATTTCCAACTAAAGTAAAAACAACAAAATTTTTTTTGATATCTTTAGAAATGTACAACTTTAGTGTGGTTTAGGTAAAATAATAGTCTTTAAAGAGAATAAAGGAATAATTATTTCCATAAAACCAGAAATGAACTTTTCTTTTCAGGATAAAATGAGTGATTTTTGAAAAATATAAGTGTATTAAGATA
The DNA here is from genome assembly GCA_963277665.1 of Viscum album. Classification (NCBI taxonomy): domain Eukaryota; kingdom Viridiplantae; phylum Streptophyta; class Magnoliopsida; order Santalales; family Viscaceae; genus Viscum; species Viscum album. The sequence continues at coordinate 730,141,754 of OY728159.1, forward strand.
GTTTATGGATTTTACTTGAAAATGGGTAGAAAACAAATTATTTCCCTCTAATCATGTTTTCTTGCCGAGGGGAATTGTGAAGGGAAACTTCTTGAAACAAGTATTCACCATAAAATAAATATGAATAAATTTGGGTATATATTTATGTGACCTATATACATAATATGAGATAATTATATAAGAACAATTAAGAGATAAATTTTGGAAAAGGTTCATAAATCGTTACCCAAAGAAAATATGCAGGTTTTGAGAGATCCCTAACCGTATGTCTGAAGGTGTTTTGGAATTTCACTTAATATCAAAGATAATCAAATTAGATTCATTAATTAATTAATTTTTAACCTCTTAATAATTTATTTTACTTATTATAATTTAATTATGTTCATTTATTGATACTTTGATGAGTTACAAAGTTTGATTTCGTTGTTTTGGGAGTCTTTGTTTCATTGTTTCATGGTCCATTCACTTGTATATAATTATGGAAGTTCTTACCAAAGTGAAATTAAAATTAAAAAGTGATATAAAACGGTATTAATGAACTTAAATACATTTTAATGGTGTCATATATCATTTTTTTACATGAGGGTGATTCATTCTATAAAACGCTAATTATAATTGTTTAGTTTATTTTGGTGTTTTTTCAGACCATTACGAATTAGTTTTATTTTATTTATTATTATGTCTATATATTAGTTCTAGAACAAAAACTATGTTATAATATAATTATTAAAGTATTATTTAACCATAATAATTGTTTTATGACATGCAATGAAGGCAGTAATGGAAAATGAAAACTCATTATCCATAGAGATGGTTAACCGCTATAATTTGTACAATGGTTTCATTTATTTGAATAAAACGATATGAGAAAATGGATTTATAGAAGATATTACATTATAAATATAACATTAAATTATATACATGACACTATAATTATTATTATTTTATGGATTAAAGAGGTGAGGAGATAGTAGAAGAGGAAAATAAATTAAAAGAGGTAGTTTTAGATTGTTACCTCTTTAATATCACCTCCTTGAAGGAGGTAACATAGAATTGGTCTTTGGGTGAGACCAGAAGCTCATGGAAATGGAGACAATGGGGATTATTTGGTTTTTCATATATTTTACTAGATTCAATTCTTAAAATGTGTGAGAATAAGGGGTTGTGAGGGGTGTTATTTATAAGGGGAGGAGAGGGGTGTTTTTTGTTATTATATTCATGTGTCTATTATTTTGGATAAATACTATAAATAGTATTGATTATTGTGAATATATATAGTAAATGGTGCATTTTATTTTGAGATAATGTGTTCTTATATCAGTAATTAATCAAAAATTCATGTATTTGGCCTAAAATTTTAAATACCATAAATTACCGTATTTCAAAATTCACAAAAAAATCAACTATTTTAGAAATATCCCAAAAATTAACCCTCACCATTTTTTACATGTATATTTGAAAAATGGAATCCATTTTTTTAATATAAGTTTCTAAATATGAGAAATTTTAATTTTAAATAAAATCATAATTTACTAGAAAAATACCAATTTTTAATATTATAATTGATTTTACAACCCTTTCAAAACTTATTTATGGTCTCCTAAAATTATCTTATCATTATAAAAAACGTAATATTAATTTATAAATCCCTTTTATGTAAATAAAATTTATTTTAAATCATTATATTTATTATAAAAGTGTGATTAAAACATTTATGTTTTATAAAAATACATACACTTAATTTAACATTTTTAAAATATTAATTTTCTTGTACCATGGTTTAAATATATTAAATTTTCATTTTTTATGATACCTATATAGTATTTTACATTTCTATATGTGAGGTTACTATTCTAACATTTATATTACTATTCCTAATAGTTCGACTACTTTTTCAACAGCAAAATTACTATTCCAAAAGTTAGATTACTATTCGAATAGCCAGATTTATAATGGTCATATGGGTTTCCTACTTCCTATAAATACCTATTATTCAGTTAATTATTTATTCACTTATACATTATCTAAATCTTATATATATATATATACTTTTTTATTTATAATTAATATTGTATTATTAACATTATGTTTTATTTCTACAGCTTTGTTCATGAGTGTGGTCATTCTGGTGGATCGTGCAGGTCCAAATTATCTTATTCTTATTATCTTTTTTTCAATTTATTGTCTCAGTCTAATGTTTTTAATTATAAAATGTTTATTTTTTTACTAATTTATCATTCTTTATTTATGTGAGTAATGTTTTTTTGGTTTCTCTGTGTGATGTTTTTGGTTTATACTACATGACAAATTTATAAGAAGAGAAATTCCATTGATAAAATTTTGGGTTATTACATTCTCTCCCTTATAAATTTTTTCCCTCAATATTTTATTTTATATAATAAGTTGAAAACAAGTGAGATTAATTCTCCTTTATCATTTCCTTTGGTTCTCATGTCGGCTCTTCGTATTAATAGTTCTTCCATAATACGTTGGCTATATGAGTAGTCTTGTTGCGTACAAATTTATCTCTATGGTCCAAGATCTTCACCAGTTTCTCCTCATATGAGAGATCATTTTCTAGTTGTACAACCTCTTAATTTAGTACATGTGATGGATCTGGTATATAATTCCTCAAAGGAGATACATGGAATACATCATATATTGAAGATATTGTTGGTGGAAGTTCTAGTCGATTGGCCACTACTCTGGCACAATCAAGAATCTCAAAGGGGACAATAAACCTAGGACTTATATTTCCCTTATTCCCAAATATCATAATTCTCTTCCATAGAGATATGTAGAGGAATACACTGTCTCCAACCTAAACACTAGGTCCCATCAACGATTGTCTGCATATATCTTTTATTGACTTTAGGCTGCCCTGAGGTCTGGTTGAATGGTACTCACCTTTTCTACCTTTTCATAGACCAATTATAGTCCCAACATCTTATATTCAATGAATTAATCCTATCATACAAGTGTTTGAATTCCAATAAAGGCTTCATATGGATCCATTTGGATTCTTGAGTGGAAACTATTATTGTAAGAGAATTTGAACAGGGGAAGATGTAGGACCAATCCTCCATTGAAGTCCATTGACCATGCTCTCATCACATATTAAAATGTATAAATATTCCTCTCAGACTGAACATCTATATAGGGGTGATAAGCTATACTGAAGTATAGATCAGTGTTTATGGAATGTTGGATTCTTTTCCAGAACGTTGAGGTAAATCTTAGATCTTGATCAGATACAATCAATAAGGTTAGTCTATAAAACCTCACCATTTCTCTTATATATATCCATGAAATTTGATTGAGTGAGAAGTCCTCTATAATTAATATAAAGTGAGTCGTCTTTGTAAAACAATCCACACCAACCCATATTTCATTACTCCCTCAAGATGTCTTCGGAAGTCCAGTGGAAAAGTACTTGGTGATTTTTCCCATTTCTCTGCAGGTATGGGTAATGGTTGCATCATACCCTTAAACCTTTTACTTTTATCCTTCAATTGTTGACATACTAGGAATGTTGATATAAATGTAGTGATCTCCTTCTTTATATTTTCCCACCAATAGTTCTCTCTTATATCTCAATAGACATTTGTGATCCTTGGGTTCATGATGAAGTTTGAGATATGAAAATCATTCAAAAGATCTTTCTTTATTTATAACTTTTATGGTACACATAGTTGTGACCCAAATCTTACGAATCCTTCCTCATAAATTTTGAACTATGAGGATTTCCTATTTCTGATAACTTCTACCTACTTCTGAATTTCTACATTATCTATTTGATCATCATTTATCTTCTCTAAAAGGGATGTATGAGAATCCATTTGAGAAAGGAATGATTATTTTCCTTCCATTACGATTCCCATGTCCATCCTTTGAAAGTATGTGAAGATTCGATCCTTCTCAATTCTCATCATTGATAAGGCTGTAGGTTACTTTCTGCATAGATTATCTACCAATTTATTTTCTTTACCAGGTTGGTAGTGGGTTGAGTAATCCAAATCGTTGATGAGATCTAACCATATTCTCTAGTGCATATAAATCTCCTTGTATGTGAATATATATTTGAGGCTCCAATAATTAGTATATATCACATACTTATCCCTATAGAAATAATTCCTCCATATTTTCAACATGAATATCATAGTCACCCACTCCAGAACATGCATTGGATAGTTTTTCTCATAAAATTTCAACTTCCTTGAGTCATAGGATTTCAATTTATCATTTTAAATCAATAAACAGACTAATCCATTCTTTGATACATCACCATACACCACAAATAATTACCCACTTGTGGGTAGTGTAAGTATTGGGGTAGTGATAAGCCTCTTTTTCAACTCTTTGAAGCAGTCTTCACATTCACTAGTCCAGAAAAACATTAATATCTTATGATTCATCTTGTTTAGTGGTATTTACAATCATGATATGTTCCTCACAAATCATTGGTAATACCCAATTAGACCAGGGAAACTCTATATTTTCGTTATAGATTTTGGTCTGGACCACTCCCTAATTTCCTTTTTCTTAGAAGGACCTACATATATCCATTTATTGGTGATAACATTCTCCAAGAATGATACTTCCACCCTCCATAACTCAAATTTACTATACTTTTCATATATTTTATCTCTTTGAAAAGTCATTATCACAATATACAAGTGCTCATCATGATCCTCCTTGCTATTATTTTATATCATAATATTATCTATAAAGACTACCATAAATTTATCGAGGTAATCTCTAAAGACTCTATTCATTAAGTCCATGAATATTTATGGAGAATTAGTGACTTCAAAGGGAATAACTATGAACTCATAATGTACATACCTCATTAAAAAGGTAGTCTTGGGAATATCTTCTTTCATCACCTTTAATTGGTGATATCCTAATTTAAGGTCCACCTAAGATAAATACTTTGCCTTTAGCACCCTCAGTTTCATTTAATAACTGCTTTCTTTATTATTTTTAAGTATATAATGTTTTTGGTTGAAGTTTGGGATTTTTTTGAAGAAGTTTGAAATGTTTTTGGGGATTTTATAAGGGTTCATGGGTGGTGAATGGTTTGTGAAAAGCATGAAACAATTACAGGAAACCATGAATAATGATTCATGGGCTAAGAGGAAGGAACATGGGCTTTTGCATAGTTTTTCCAAAATATAAAAAAACCATAAGAAACTATGAAAAGTTAGACATTAGGATTTTTCATATTTGTAACATATTTTGTATAAACATGCAATCAAACCATGATAGATAGGTCCCTCTTGAGATATAATCTTGCGCATGATTAGTGTGTTATTTTTCTAATTGCGCAACTAACCATCTACAATTTAAAAAATAGATCCAAAAAAGTGGATCTTGGTCAGTTTTGTGGTTTAACCCCTGATTTTTGACACAAAACGACACTAAATCAAGATTTTATCCTCCCAAAGGTTTCAGAGGATTCACCCATTGATCTAGAGGTGATATGATGGATTATCTTGGGGTATGAAAACCATATTCATGCATTAAGTCTTCGTTTATGGTGGTTTTTATGGTTTTTCTTATATTTAATTCTCCCACTCTCTCAGTTTCATAGATCATCATCCTTTTTGGATGGATCTAAGATAATTGATTCCAACTATGATTATATTTTCCTTTTTTGATGTTAGGGGAAGATATCTAAGGTGGGTTTCTAAATATTTAATTTGGTTTCATTGGTGTTTAAGTGTCGTTCTTTGTTTTCTCCACAAAATTCATGGTTGGTGGACTCAATCTAAACTCCTCTATTTATAACTTAAAGTATTGACTTAAAATTTATTTCTTTACATGAAATTTCTTATGAAAATGGTGTACAAATACTTGTAGAAACCCTCTTTATCAATGGTTTGTGGTTTTGCAGAAATATTGGAATTATTTTCCAAGATGCTTTGTGGTTAAATTTTAAAATGATTATTTTAAAATCAATTGTTTGTTTTAGTTTATGAAAAATGTTTTAGGGAATGGTTTTCAATAAAAAAATTTATTGAGATAATATTAGAAAAATTGGTTTTGGAATGTGTTTGAATTTTTTTGGTGTGTGTTCATGAGTATTGGGATTGATAAGGGCATGAATTACACCCATAAAAATGTTGCGGAAAATATGGGTGTGAAGTACCCTAATCAAAATTTTACACTAAATGAAAATGTATTGAAAGGATGAATCACTACTCATGAGTATAAGGAGGTCCAGGTTGCATGAAAGGTTGGCTATGTGTATAAGTGGAATGGGATAGATTATGACAAAATAAACTTATGAAATGGTTTTAAAGTATTGTTTTGTTTCTTTCCTTGGAACTTGATATCGTTTTGGAGAAAACTATTTTACTATGGATCTTGTTTATATTCGGATAAAAACTATTTATTGAAATTTATTTATATAAAAAAAATTATATAAATGTGGAAACTTATTCTATCATAGTATAATGAGTAGGGAATTCATTTGGAAAAAACATAATGAGTTTCATTACCCACCCCCTGCTTGTGCACTTTGGTGTCTTTGGATATATCATATAATGGGACATAAATAAAGGTAAAGTGTCACGCTTCTTTAGTGGTTCTTTGTGACATTTTTCATGGAGTTGGAGTTGGTGTCTTGGTGTCATTGAGTTTTAGTTTTGTCTTCCGCTGTTCACTTGGATGTTTTAGTAGTCTTCCACTATGGTACTCTTATGTAGTTTGAATTTGATATAATGATATTTCTTTGAGAATTGTTTCATTGAAATCGTGAATCATTTAGTGTCTTCTTTGTTTATGGTGTGTTTGGTTTGGTTGTTTTCTTTAAAATGGAAAATCATCCCCCAAATGTTTGTGAATACCTTTGAATCTATTTCCAGCCTTTGGCATTTTGGGGACGTATCTTAAGGCCAAGTAATGTCCCTCTGTGTCTCTCAAGCCAATAAAGAGGAGTGGGATGTTATATGGCCCCACATAGATGATCAAAAAAGTCATCTATACATGTAACAGGATACTTGTTCTTTATCATGATTTTTTCAAACATGTGATAATCAATATAGAGGCACATTAATACATCCTTCTTCTTGATGAAGAGGACCGAGGAACCCCATGATGAAGCACTTGGGCATATAAAACCCTTATATTTATTCTCTTGTAAAAACGTTTTTTGTTATTCCAACTCAATGGTGACCATTATATAAGGATTATTTGATATAGGAAAAGATCTTGGTATAAGTTAATTTGATAATTCAACCTCTTGGTCATGAGGAAGGCTTGGAAATTATTCAGGGAACACATCAGTGAAGTCACTCACAATAGTCATGTATTCAAGAATTATCCTCTCCTTTGATTCAATCATTTTAGCTACATATTCTTTCTCATAAGGCAATAGTATCCATGCTTGAGAAGAAAATTCCAAATTATATTCATCCTCCTCCTTACATTTGTACAGAATCAGAGGATACCTCGGGATGTGAAGAGTGATCTACCTTTCCCGACAATTGATGTTGGCTCTATATAAATATACCCAATCCATGCCCAATATAGCCTCAAACTCCACTCAAGGAAGTAATATGATATTTTATGGGAGTTTCAATCCATAAACATTGGTCTATGAGGAGTTATGTAATTTAGATTCAATAATTTACCCATTCTTTGTTCTCATGCATAACTTAAACTCCATATCTTGAGGTGATTTTTGAATAGTTCTACTAAACATGAAATATATGAAATAATGTATAGAAATATAATAAAAAATTTCATTCGGTATTATTGAATTAATATCCAGCATAACTATCACTACATCACAATTAGGATCCACCTTAGCATTTGTGATATAATATTCTCTTCCTTGCTACCTTGAAGGTTATTATTGTTGATTTTCTCTCAAAACCCTTGGTTTAATGAATTTGGTCAAATAATTCCCATGTTCTTTATAGTTTAACATTATACTACTAGCTAAGTGTATATCTTAACCTTATTTTATTATTCTATATTTGTGGGATGCTTCATATTCCTTCGATAATTATTAGCCTAGTTCCTCTCCTTTTCACATTTAAAACATCTTTGAGTTCCCTTTATATTCCCACACTTTTGATACATGGGATGTTGGGTTTTATTGCCTCCATGGGATTTATTTATTGATCCTCCCATATTAAACTATATTTTCCTCCTTTTATCTCGAATCCCATGATACAACTGAGAGTCTCCAATCTGCATCTCAAACTTAAGGGCACAACAGACAATATCCTCATATTTATCAAAGTATTGAATCACTAACGTTATTGATATACCCAACTTTAATCCACTAAATAAGTGATCCACCTTTATTTATGTGTTCATAACAAAGAAAAAGAAATATCGTGCAAGCCTTATGAATATTTCCTCATATGCCATGAGAGACTTATATTCCCTTTTCTTTAGTCCAAGTAAATCCCTCTCCATCTTAATACAGAGAGTTTGGGGAAAATATTTATTGAAAAATATTTTCTTGAATTCTTCCCATTCCATGGAATTAATATCCTCTTTAGACTTCATATTATTTATTAGTATCCACCACTAATCAACTTCCCCATCAAAACGATAGACCACCAGCATTACTTTCTCCTCTTATGAGCATTAGAGGATAAAGAATATATTCTTAGTGGAGTTAATCCATTATTCCGCAATAAGGGATTAGAAGTTTCACTAAAGATAGGATTCCTTTATTGCATAACATATTTACTAAAACTTTCACTTTCTTACTAGAAGGAGGGTGTTCCACAAGATTCAAGTTATTATCCATAACTTCAGGTAGTCAATATAGTACTCTCAAGAAGTTCTAATCCTCTATTTCAATTAGGTTGGGAATATCATTTTGGAAATCATCACATTACCTATCTATCATGAAATATCCCAATGGGGCCCATGTCAAAACTACCCCGGTCCCACCTCTAATAATATATGGTATGACTAATAGTGTCGAGTAGACATACGACACACATGGGAGGCCATATCCTAAAGTAACTATACACATGCACACATCTTCAAGCCCAAAAAATTATGAAATATAATACAAATGATAACCATTCAAGCATAAATCTAAAATCCCACCATAAAAGTATGAAAACATGTTCTAGAAATCAAAAGTTCCAAATACATTCCACCATAAATAAACTGAGAAAGAAGTCTAACCTGTAATGTTGGTGAGGACTATTGTCACTATAACCATAGGAATATATCTCATTTTGTTCATCTCACTATGTTCCACCTGGTCCTAGTCCCTCTAGGACCCCATAAAAATTTCTATCATGTACATAAGGCATGATAAGTATAGGAAATCCCATGTTGGGGTGATTATAATAATACCCTATAAGATAACCTGAAATCACTAAACATATATCATCAATAATAATAGTCATTTCATCACAGGTATATGTTAGTAGTACATAAAGTAATAATATTTAGATATACTCAACATAGATACACAGTCTCATGATAAAATCACAATCATAATATCATCCTAGGATTCCCACTCAAATTTTTCACATAGCACTTTTCACAGAGAACTAAAACTATTGATTTACATCTGAGATATCTTTCTCATCAGGTCTTTCCAAATGAAGTGGCTTCCAAAATATTGAATAGATCAATACAAAGAAAGATGATCACTCCCATATCCATTGGGTATACCAATAAATCAATCTAGATTAACCTCCTAAGTAGGGGATCGATTCTTGCGTAGTGTTGGTCATGGAGATATTAAGAACAACATCTATGGTAATGATGATAAAGGATCACACATAAAGCCTCATGAATGGATTATAAAACTCTATCCAAGACTAAATTTCCTTAGAGGGGGTCACCATCCTATACACTAGACATGATTCCATAACCCTCTAGAAATGGATCAAGGGAACATACCCTAATGAAACTTGTTCAAGATGAAGAGGACAAGGGTTATAATCTTTATTTTAAGGAGCACATGTTGTTTATTGGTATTACATGATGTGTTCCTTTGGACACAAGTTCTACCCATGTATCACTATTTGTGCCCATGTCTATGTCTTAGTACACGACATATTGGATCATGTGTACTCCTAACCATGTACAAGTACATGGATCTGCCTATGTATTTATAGCTTGGTCATGTTCGTGTATTCCGGTCCATGTCCATGTAACCTATGAGGAACATGATGAGTCTTTGAGTAAGGGTCACATGTATTGTGACATGTATCACACACCACATGATATTTATCTTCTTTATGGAAACCCTAGCACTGCAGAGGGGGTACCACATGACATTGGATCGCAGATTACACAACGTGTAACATGGGATTTCCAAAAACCCACAAATCTTCTTCATGTTTCATCATCCTCTCATCCAACCTCTGATCCAGTCTCGAATCATTCTAGAGAGTATGGATCTATTTTTTCCAAGCCTTTCCATCACCAGTCACCAGAATCAGGGCACCAAATAACTTGGGAAATCCCTATGTTGCATCTCTTGATAGCTACACATCGAAACCCACATTAATAACTCTGATTTGGTCTAGATCTATCATTAAATATTGATCAAATCATTGATCTGAACCTGGATCTATGATAACAATCGTTTGTACTAAGAAATGGTTGTATAATGATTTTTTATCCGATATTTGTTGAGCCACCAACCAAAATGAATATTGGCGATGATCACATGAAGAAAAGTAGGAGAAAACAAAGAAGCATGAAAAAGTGGAATGTAACTCATCCATGTTCAGGTGATCCTCGATCCATTGCCGTTATAATGATGAATAGAGATCCAAATAAAATAAGAAATTCTACCAATAATTCCAGAAACATAAACCCATTCCCATAATACGACCGATATCTGGATCAATTCTTTGTTTGATTATTTAATGTTCATCATAAGATAAGAAAATGGGGATAAATCCTCATAATAAAAAAATACTACATCAAGGTGGAATGATCACTAATGATGAATGAATTTGTATTATTGTTATTGGTGACATCCTTGAGTTTTGTTGCACACTAATTGATGATCCATGATCCAATCATCGTTCTACCACATATGCTCCTCTAAAACTCTCTCCAATAGATCCAAGGTTAGGATTATAACCATAAGAGTCCATCATAACCACATACTTATAGGGAAAATCAGGTCATTGAATGTTAATCAAATAAATTAATTTATTTAAATGTTCACCCATGACTGCACACAACCTGAATGTCTGACGTGCTCCAAGGTTAGGACATTCCTAGGGTAAAACCCACACTATTAACTCAATGATAGCCTAATATTTTTTATTATATTCCCTAATTAATTGTTATTTTACTTTTTCAAGAAAACGGTACTTTCATGATATTTAATATATTTCAAAAATTAATTTCGAGCACACTGGGCCTCATAATATCACACAGTCTTAGTTCCTGGATCGAAAAATATTCCATTTTATATTCTAAAGAAATACATTGAAAAATATAATTCTTTAAATTATACCCACCTTGGGGATTTATGTCCTTGAAATCCAAAACAAAAAAGCTACACAAATAGGCGTGGGTACTAAGAACACATCTGGGTCTCCCGCTCCCAGGTTCACTCTTGAATATTCTCATGATGCCACTGAACACACACTAAGGGAATTAATAACACAAAGAGAATCATCTCCTATTGATCCTTGATATCTATCATATAATCAGAAAAGGTATCTCCATCCATAATTTATACCTCTCCCCAATCGATAACATTAGACGACTCATGCATACACTTTCTCCTTTGCGACACATGAAAGAAGTTGTGTACTCGGTACAACTATGGGGATATAACTAAGTAGTAAACCACCTCACCAAATCTACACAGAATATGGAAATGGCCAATAAATATCAAATATATCTTTTCTTCCCTCCCAAATATCCATAATCCACATTGAGGTTAGACCATCAGGAACACATGGTCTCCCACATTGAACTCCCAAAGTCTCCTTCATCAATATGTATAAGACTCATGACAACTCTATGTAGTCCTCATAAACTACTAGATGATCTATACCTTATCTTTGGTGGATCACACCAACTTCAAGACCATAAGTTCTAATTCTTTATGTTAGAACAACATAGTGATGATTTGAAGGGTCTCCCGTACAAGGCCTCGAATCGTGTCATACTGATGGTGAAATTGTATTTTTTGTTTTACACAAACTCCTAAAAAGGTAGAAGATCCTATCAACTAAGACCAAAGTATAACATGAAATCTTCCAACATGTCTTCCATGACTTGAATGGACCACTTAGTCTGACCATCACTCTGGGGGTGTAAATCCATGCAAAAACTTAACTGAATCCCAAAGTCATCCTGAAATACCTTCCATAAACAAGATCTGAATTGAGGATCATGGTTAGAAATTATCATTGAGGGAACTCCATGGAGTCTGACTATCTCCATCACATATAGGTATCCCAATCACTATACTGGACTTTTCTTTCAAATTGCTAGGAAGTGTGATGAATTTTTGAGTCATTATATGATCAACTAGATGGAATCATGTCTTCTGAATGTACATGGTAACCCCATAATGAAGTTCATATATATCCCATACAAATTCCACTGTGAATACTCAAGGGGATAAGCTAAACCCATTAGAAACTAGTGCTCATCCTTTACTTTCTGATAGGTAAGGAATCTGGAAACAAACTTTGCAACACACCTCTTTATCCCTAGCCTCCAGAACTACTATCAGAGGTCCTGGTACATCTTTCCCACAACTGGATTTACCACTAAGGTTGAAGTGTAAAACTACACCAACACCTACTCTCTTAGTGAAACTGGTACCATTATACATCCTCTAAAATTAATGACATTCTACCCACCTTTTGAAAACCCATCAAGGGCACGACCAGTGGATATCTGAGTACGTAGGGTCTCAAAGTTTGTGTCCCCAAGCTATGGCTCCTTGACTAACTAGAAAATAATTAAGGTAAAAAATGATAAGAGGAAATATTCTCAATCCCTATGCACAAATAACAACTAAATAGAGGATAACTACCCTAACTCCTCACTCAACAACTACGAAAAAGATCTCCTTTTGAGGGAATCTGCTACCACATTCCCATTCCCAGTACTATAGACAATCTCTATGTCATACTTCTGGAGGAACTCTAGCCATAACCTATATCTGATGTTAATATCCTTCATGTAGAAGATATAATTGATACTCTTATGGTTATAATAGATGATAAACTACTTTACCATCAGGTGGTGTCTCCAAATCATTAGCATGAAGACTACTAATGCAAACTCAAGATCGTGGCTCATGTTAGTATTCTCATGTGGTATCAAATGAAGTGAAACATATTTGATCACCACACATAACTTCATCAGAACACAAAGAAACTTGTTCCTTGATGCATCACAAATTACTACGTATTCGACATCCACCTCTAGTAATCTCAAGATGGGAGCACACTCCAATCTCTATCTGAACTCCTGGAAATCCTGTTGTCACATGTATTTCAATATAAAAGGCCACACCATTAAGATTAGATATTTCAAGGGGGATGATATCCTAGATAATTAATTTATGAATCTAAAATAGTATCCTACCAAACCAAGGAATCTCCTCGCATCCATTATGCTCTTTTGTGGATCCCAATCTAATACTACCTCAACCTTTGTCGGGTCCACTGCCACACCATCTTTTGAGATAACAAGTCCCACGAATTAGACCTCCTGAATCATAAACTAACAACTTAAGATCTTCCTTTAAATATGGTACTCTTATAGCTTGTCCAAAACCATCGTTAAGTGTCTCGCATGCTCCTCCTTGGATGCCAAGTACACTAGGGTATCATCGATGAAGACTACCACAAAATGATCTAAGAAAGGATGAAAGATCTCATTCATGATCCCCATGAACATTGTTGTAGTGTTTTTCATGATAAAGGAAATCATGAAGTACTCATAGTGACCATAGATACATCTTAATTCCTCCTTCTGTATGTCCTTAACCCTTAATCGCAACTGGTGATAACCTAATATAAGATTAATCTTCGAGAACCATTACGCCCCTCTCAAATAATAAAAGAAGTCATGGATCTTTGGTAGTGGATATTTATTCATTATAGTCAACTGGTTTAGGTGATTGTAATACACACATAAACTCAATATCCTATACACCTTCTTGGGGAACAAAACTGGGGCTAACCAAGGTGAAACACTAGGCCTAATAAATCCCTTCCTCTTCAAGTCCTCCAAATGTACCCTTAGCTCACGAAGATCTATAAGTGCCTTATAATATGATGGTATAGATATTGGGGTTGTATTGGGGTGTATATAAATTCAAAATTTTATCTCCTAATGGGGTGGTAATCTTGGAACATCCTTAGGAAAGACTTCCTCGTACTTCACTGCCACTATAGGAAACTAGATACTCAGAGCATCCACTACACCAAGGGTCATGACAGCTCACCAATGAGTAATCTGAACCACCCTTATATACATGAGTATATTATAATCTTCATATGTTTCCCTCTCACCCACAAAGAAAAACCAAGTCTTGTTGCTATGGACACACTGCCTCCTCCTCTTGAAAAAGTAAATCTGGGCATGAATTGTAGATAACCAGTCCATACCTAAGATAACACTGTAAGGCATCAACACTGGTACAATAAGATCTCAAAAGAAATACTCTACTCCATGGTCACATCGTCAGCTCAAGTGTGTGACCAATGAGTCACCTCCAGTAAGACTCTCCAAATTCAAGGTTCAAGCCAAAGGCTCAACCAAAATCATTATGTCTTGAACCCAATAAGTGGAAATAAAGGAATGACTCACATTTGAGTTTATTAGTTTTAAAGATAAGATATATAATACATAGATAGTACCTCGTATCATACCTATATCCTTTGGGTCATAAACCTCAACTGCCTACAACTATCCTCTCCCCTATCCCCCAGCTTCCTGATCCTTATGTGGACCACCTGGTGGTGGTGGTAGGAAATATTCATAGCATCTTCCACCTCCAATTGCTCTCCCTGCTCTTCTTCCATGCCTAATACCCTACAAAATTTTCTGATCCTTCCTCTATCTTTATCTTGGAATACTATCCACTATATCTCTATCAGCCACATGGTAGGTTGGACAATCTAATGTGATTTTTCCCCGGTCATCACAAGAGTAGCACCACCTCTCTCTAGATTGAATAGATCCATATCGTGAGACCTAAGTTGCATACCCTATATCCTGGGATCACCTCCTAAAATTTCTCACACATTAAGTTCCATGTGTCCAACGTTGACTACCACCCACTGAAGTCTCCACTCTTGTGTGGCCACTACCGACACCAACTGTCTGCGTCTGCTCAGCTGGGAAACTCTCAACCACCAAAGCATGATCTATCACCACAATATATGTATAAATTCATAGAGGAATCATTTTGTATTGTATGTCTCTATTTTTTTCACACTCGAAGATCCAAGCCTGAAATAATGGATCTCATACCATAACCATCTAGTACCAAGAGATTTCATTGGAACTCAATGAATTATCAACTGTAACACCCCAAGCTTCTACGGTACGCTTCTCATTGAATAATGTGATAGCGTGTGTTGTACGCAACACCGAGTTCTAACAACCAATCAAACTAGCCGTTATGAATAGTAATACCTACTTTTTGAAATTATATATATTTTATCTTTCAAAATGGACTTCATTTTTGGATTCGGAATATCTAATTTAGACTACGATGAAATTTTGGTACTTTTCGGATAAGTTTAATATTTTGATGAATAGTGAAAATTACTAAATTTTAATTAAAAAAACTTTTTTAATCAAAATAATTAATAGTGATAAATTATGAATTTTAGTGGTTTTAAAGTATATTTAGAATATATTTTTACCATTTAATATAATGTTGGTCATTGGACATAATTTTACAATTAAACCGAACATAAACAAGTGTCAATCTTTTGATAGTTATTATCTCTTAAAAACAAGTTTTTTGTTTTGACAGCGGGAATTAATTTTAAATTAATTTCTGCCACTTCTGTGATTTGAATTTAGAAAAATGGATTCCATATTTGGAATCAGGATTTCCAAATTGTGTAAATAGGTAACTTTTATTTTTAGACATTTTGAATAATTACTATGGTAAATATTTTATTTACCATGGTTAAGGGTAAATCTGGTAAATAAGGGTTAAAAAATAATATTATAATAATACTAAATTACCCTAAAACGTGTCCTAGACTTATTGGTTGATACATTTTCTACCATAGGCATCTTTGGGTCGATTTTGGGACCCCATGGTGCCACTTGTAGGTGATAGGGACATTTTTTTTATTAAGTTAAAATGAATACAAAAATGACACAAGCATATATCTTTTAGAAAAACAATTATTACATAGGGTTATATATGTTGGATTTTAGATTATAAATATTCATTAGAAATCTAAAAATATTTCATACATAATGCTATTTTATTTATAATTTTTAGACATTAAATGAGTTAATTTATTTATGACACAATGATGATGTAGTAATTACTATAATAGTTAAAAATTAAACTAATTGATATTAATAATATCCAAATAAATATAATATGAAACTTTTTATGAATTAAACTAATTTTCTAGGATAATATGATATATTAGGATTGATTTAATTGACTTTTTTCGAAGTAATCAATCTGTTATGAGTTTCACAAAAATCAACTATTGAATAGTGTCAAAATTGACATAAAAGAGTTCTTAAAACAAATATTATATTATTAATTGGTATTAAATTCTTAAAAATCTAAGGTTCAGCCAAGAGACTTATATCATGATAGGTTCATCATTAATGGACCACTTGGGGGTCGCTTTGATGTATATAGTATGTTTATTAACCATATTATATAAAAATACAAAGAGACATTGTAAAAGTGAAACTAATTAACTTAGAGTTTATACTTAAAGATAAGGTTAATATAAGTACCCAAACCTGTCTAAATTCTATTGGTTGAGTTTTTTTCGACCCATCCCCACATTAACATTTAAATAATCAACTTTGGAGCCGTTAGAAACCGAATATGAATTTATTATAAATTAATATTTCTAGCTTTTCCAAAGGTGCCCCTCACCCCTCTTATAAAAGGGCAATCCTCCTTCTCATTTCTTCACACCTTCAAAGCCTTTTTGGATCGGCCAAAATCTGCCCAAATACTCTCCCAACTTCCCTCACTACAACCTAGGGGCCTTAGTTTGATCAGAAAGCCAACCTAAGGAGCCCTTTTGATCAAATCAAAAGGAAGAACCCGAAGAAGAGGTAATGATTTCACCACCCTTTTCCAAGTTCCTTTCTTCTTCCACTTCTTCTTCCTTTGTTGTTACCATTATAAAATAATAACTCCAGTATCATATATATACTGTGATGTTATTATAAATATGGTACAACCATATTCAGTATTCTATCCACCCTTTGAATAACATGTCACCATACGTGCGTACGTACGGCTTACCGTCTCCACGTCGTGGTGTAATTGTTATTCAATATAATATTATTTGGATGGGTATAATAATGATGTGTAACTCATGTAAATAATAAATATAACATGTTAATGATTCTGTATATATGATATACCATCCATTTATATATTATTTTAATATCAAAAGAATGATATTGTCGCTCGTGCGTACGTATGGACTACCGTCTCCACGAACGCGATGAGATTCATTCTCCATCGTATCCATTCAAGTATAATTATCATTTTATGATTTAAAAAATGATGTTTAAGGACTTGATATAATTCTGGATATGAATAATATACAACCTATCCTTTACATACATGTCTTACGTAACAAAACATACAAAAGAAAACAAGTAAGTTAACACCCGAAATAACGATAATACTAAGATATTATTATCAAATCAATATTAAAAGATCATATATGATATCATATTAATGCATATGATTCTTAATAACAATTATTTCACCATTATACATGAGGTTAACCTACCCCAACCAAGGAAAAGTACAAGGTAAGGGGTTTTCATCTCACTCCTTATTTCTGTGATATTCATGCCATATTGCCACCATCACCTTTTGTGTGGTGTATGTACTGCCCATAATTATATTCTTTGTGTAATACACTCTAATTTATGTGTATTTACATATTCATTGTATGATACCTCTTTAATGGGTTGTATGTTTCATAAGTTACCAAATTGGTAAGGGTTATTTCACAATCTCTTCATTATCCGAGGTTGTTTATATGTAATAATCTACTGGGATCTCTTTATCATCCACATCCATGTTTTCTTAAAAATGTATTTCAAAACATTTTTATTATTTACAAGAATATGGGTTAATGTCATTTATACCCTTGTTTGACTTTTTATAAGAGGAATCTTTCCGTCGTTTTCAAAACAAGGTCCTTTTTAACCTTTTCGACATAATTAAGGTAAGAATGTTTTTTTTAACTTATACGACGGGTGCGGTTATTTTACGCCGTTATAAAATCTTCAAAGCTTTCCTTACAAGCTTATAATAATATTTTCAAGAAAATGTTTTATTTTATATATGGCTCTTAAATTATTTCAAAAATAGAAAGAAATATTTCTCTAAAAAGAGTTTTGATTTCATCTATGTCAACATCCTTTGATGGATTTTATGATTATTTGAAGTTGATTTATTATGATACAAAACTTCTATATTGTATTGAAGATTTTGTGATATGTTTGACTGTGGATGTGCTATTTTTATATCATTCATAGTTTATGGTGAAATTATTGACATTTCGTATGCTAGTTTTAATACGAATGTTTATGTTATGTTTAAACCTTTTCATATGGGAATGCATTGGACTTAATATGTGACGGGTGGAGCCCGCTATAGCTCCTCGATGCATCGGTAGGTTTCATGAGACAAACTAGTGTCTTGGCACAAGGCCTTGACAAAATCTTATTTGTAGTCTTGGCACGAGGCCTTGGCTATGTGGTTGTGATAGTCTGGCATTATGCATTCCAACATTATGAAAGTGGTTAGTGATTTTGCATGTGATTATTCGATTAGTATAATATCCATGTGAATGGTTAAATGGCATTATTTCATTTTATTTATTCCATACAATGTTGAAAGTTCAAGTTTGAAAGGCTGTTGTTTTAGTTATACATTGCCTTAAATGTTTATTCTTATTTATGAATGTTTCCGCTATATTGTTATCCTTACTGGGCATTTGAGCTCACCCCTTTTCTATGTTTTATTTTTCCCAGGAAGTGAAGAAGTAAATTATGAATGACCTTAAGGGATATTATGTGGGGATATGAGTGTGGATTATGGAGACATTATGTTGTTGTAGTAGTTTTTCATTTTATGATGTAATGTAAAACTTATGAATATATCTAGTGTTTCCAAGGCTACTAAACCAACTGGTCTTTCGAGATTTGATTTTTATTGTGATCATGCCAATGATATGTAATAATGCACCGACTCTGGGTAACTAGGGTCGGGGCGTTACAGTTCGTATCAGAGGAAGTTTAGTACAAACCTTGGAAGCTAGATTTAGATAAACTCTGATTAGAACACGTAGACCTAAGATGAACTTTGAGGATTAGTATAGAAGAACTTCCTAGAATTTTGGTATTGTAGAGATTTTGTGAGTTTTTCGAGGAATACATCCCTGTCTGGATACGAGTAGGTAGAGGCAGCTCTGGCACAGATGTACCTAGGGGTAAAACCCGAAAACACCGCTTTGAGCTAGACTCGAACGGGAACTGGTGCACGACAACGGGCATTGCTGCACTCTTGGTTACGACACTCCCGGGGGATATGCTTAGGATAACTCTCATTTTCTTTACATATCATTATGAAGGGTTTATGAGTATATACTTCCTCAAGGAAAACATTTTTATGATTATGGATTATATCCATAAATAGTTCAATTTATGTTAAGTGTTTTATAAGTATGGGATTATGTATTTTGATTCATAAACTGATCTAGTTTATGCCATTGTTTAGAAATGTAGCCTAGTGGAAGAAATGGAAACCGTATCAATGCACGCACTCCATGTAGGGATTGCCCTCCTGCTCAAGATAATTATAGTGGGGCTGGTGATGCAACTGGTGCCGATCAGCTAATCACCATACTGGGACAACTTACTCAGGTTATGAATAATAACCTTACCCGTATGGAGCACCCTGATCCACAGCGTGGAGGATCAATGTTAGATCGATTCATGAGGCAACAACCACCAACGTTCAATGGGAGTAAAAATCCCTTAGTAGCCGAGCAATGGATAAATTCCCTAGAGAAAATATTTCAGGCTTTGGGGAGCAGTGAAAGGGAAAAAGTTATCATGGCAGTTTACCGCCTCACTGGAGATGCTGATCAATGGTGGTCATTGATTCAAAACATTAAGGAAGATGATGAAGTATCAAATATGGAATGGAGGGAGTTCAAAGATCTGTTTTTAGAAAAATACTTTCCTCGCGACCATCGAGCAGATATGGAAAGGAAATTTCTGAGTCTGAGACAAAAGGAGGATGAGAATGTCACAAAGTATGAGGCTAACTTTACAAGGTTAGAAAGGTATGCTGGAGATTATATACGTAACACAAGAAGTAAGATTGATCATTTCTTTGATGGGTTAAAACCATTTCTTCATCGAGTATTAGTCTCACAATCCTTTTCGTCGTACGAAGACATTGTCTCACGTGCTATCAAGACCGAAAAGGAATTCTCTAAGTCATATGACTTTAAAGCAAAGCAAAAAAAGAACAGACCTACTGATCAATCTGGGAATGGAAATAAGGGGAAGAAGGGAAAGGTTTAATATCTATCCTGTGGTAAATGCGGGAAGAAACACCCTGGTACTTGCTTGAAGGGAATGGGAGTCTGTTACAAGTGTGGTGAAAAAGGCCACCAAGCTTGTGATTGCAAGGGGAAGAAGGAAGCTACCAACGTTCAGTGCTATAATTGCAGGGAGATGGGGCATTATGCAAATGCATGTCCTAAGCTTCAGGAGAACTTACCTTAGAAAAGGCCAAGGGATCAAGGCCAGGCTTATGCTATCACTACTGCTGAGGTAGAAGCTCCGAAAGACGTGGTGGCAGGTAATTTAATGGTTTCCTCAAGTTTAGAAAATGCATTATTTGATTCTGGATCATCGCATTGTTTCATATATTCCCAGTTTGCTAAGAATATTAGATATTTCCAATTTGATTTAACAAGGGAGTTGTCAGTTAAAACTCCTAAGGGAAGTATCATTGCAACAAAGTTTTGTGAATCAGTCCCCATTAGAGCACATAAATGTTCTTTATCTGCTGATCTCGTCTTCATACCTATGATTGAGTTTGATATAATCCTCGGTATGGATTGGCTTTCGGACTATGATGCGAAGATTTATTGTAAGAAGAAATATGTTATGATTCTTGATGATAGTGATAAGGAACACCTTATCTTTAGAGCAGAATCGTCACCACCTAATTCTTATTTAGATCCACCCCCACTAGCTCAACTAAATTCAATTATTGGAGAGGAAGAGAATGAAATAATTTTGGGTGAGGAAAGGAATGTTCTAATAGAGGATGTACCTGTTGTGAAAGAATTTGTAGATGTATTTCCAGAAGATTTACCTGGACATCCTCCAGAACGAGAAGTTGAGTTTTCCATTGATTTAATTCCTGGATGAAGGCCTATATCGAAGACCCCTTATAGAATTGCCACTGTAGAGTTAGTCTAACTAAAGAAACAACTAGAGGAATTGAGTAATAAGGGATTTATTCACCCTAGTGTTTCTCCATGGGGAGCCCCTGTTCTTTTTGTTAAAAAGAAAGATGGATCTATGAGGTTATGTATCGACTACAGGGAGATCAATGCTATAACAATAAAGAACAAGTATCCCCTACCTCGCATTGATGATTTATTTGACCAACTGCATGGAGCTCAATACTTTTCAAAGATTGACCTTCGATCTGGATACCATCAGTTGTGTGTGAAGAAGGAAGACATTCCGAAGACAGCATTTCGATCCAGGTACAGGCATTACGAGTTTACTGTAATGCCGTTTGGATTGACTAATGCACCCTCTATATTCATGGATCTGATGAATAGAGTTTTCAAGGAGTATCTCGATGAATTTGTGGTGGTATTTATTGATGATATCTTGGTATACTCCAAAACCTACGAAGATCATGAAAATCACGTGCACATTATCTTGAAGACTTTGAGGAGGCATGAATTATATGGGAAGTTTAGCAAGTGTGAATTCTGGCTTCAGGAGATTTCTTGTCTTGGCCATATTGTCTCTAAATATGTAATCTCTGTTGATCCTTCTAAGACCAAGGCAATCCAAGAATGGCCAGCACCTACGAGTATAACTGAGGTACGTAGTTTTATTGGTTGGGCAGGTTATTATCGACGTTTCGTCCAGAATTTTTCCCGATTGGCTAACCCATTAACGAAGCTCACACGTAAAGGGGTTAAATTTGTTTGGACAAAAGAGTGTGAAGAATGTTTCGAAGAACTTAAGAGAAGATTAGTCAATGCTCCTATATTGACTCTACCATAGGGGAATGATGGGTTCGTTATTTATAGTGATGCATCAAAGAAAGGACTTGGTTGTGTCCTTATGCAGAATGATAGACTTATTGCCTATGCATCACGACAGTTGAAAATTCCTGAACAAAACTATCCTACTCATGATCTCGAGTTAGCAGCTGTGATCTTTGCTTTAAAGATATGGAGGCACTACCTCTATGGTGAAAAATGTGAGATTTATACTGATCATAAGAGTTTGAAGTATATTTTCTCACAAAAAGAACTCAACATGAGGCAAAGGAGATGGCTTGAATTACTCAAGGATTATGATTGCACGATACACTACCACCCGGGGAAAGCGAACAAGGTGGCAGATGCTTTGAGTAGAAAAGACCATGGAGTTTTGAACAATATGAGAATTGAAAGGGATCCAATTTTCATGGATCTAGTGAAGATGGACATGGGAATAACCAGGGAAGGTGAAACATCAATGCTTTTTCAAATGGTTGCCAAACCATCTTTACTAGAAAGGATTAAGAGTTCTCAGACCGATGATGAAGAATTTCAAAAGAAGATTAAAGCTGTGAATGATGGGAGATTGAGAGACTTTGTGTATGAAGATGGAATTTTGAAATTCGGGAAGAGACTTTGTGTTCCCGATATACCTGATCTAAAAAGGGAATTGCTGGATGATGCTCATAGTTCCAATTTCTCTATACACCTTGGGAGCACCAAAATGTATAGATATTTGAAGGAACATTTTTGGTGGGACAACATGAATAGGGAGATTGCTGATTTTGTGTCAAGATGTATGGTTTGTCAACAAGTGAAAGCTGGAAGGAAACAGCCTGGAGGAGTCATGCAACCTCTTCCCATACCAGAGTGGAAATGGGACAATATTACGATGGACTTTGTCATGGGGCTACCAAATACTCCTAGAAGGAACGATGCAATATGGGTTATTGTTGATTGTCTTACCAAGTCAGCACATTTTCTTGCTATAAGAGAAGATCTACCCCTGGAACGTCTAGCAAGACTATATATTAATGAAGTTGTGAGACTTCATGGAGTACCCCTATCGATTGTTTCTGATCGTGATCCCCGTTTTACTTCAAGATTTTGGAAAAGTCTTCAGAAATCCCTGGATACTGAACTTCATTTGCGCACTGCTTATCACCCTCAGACAGACGGACAATCATAATGGACTATTCAGACCTTAGAAGACATGTTGAGATCTTGCTCACTTGACTTTCAGGGTATGTGGGATCAATATTTACCACTGGTAGAATTTTCCTATAACAATAGCTTCCATTCGAGTATTCAGATGGCACCATATGAAGCGTTATACGGAAAGAGATGTCGTACACCAACCTGTTGGGATGACGTTGGTGAAAGAAAACTTGTAGGCCCAGAACTGGTGGAGGAAACGGTGGAAAAGGTGAAGGTAATCCAAAATCACATCAAAGCAGCTCAAAGTAGGCAGAAGAGCTATGCCGATAATCGAAGGAAGGATTTGGAATTTCAAGTCGGTGATCATGTTTTGCTGAAGGTATCTCCATGGAAGGGAGTCATACGTTTTGGTAAGAAAGGTAAATTGAGTCCCAGGTACATCGGACCTTTCGAAATTCTAGAACGAATTGGGGCTGTAGCTTACCGATTGGCAATGCCGCCAAGTCTCTCCAAAGTTCATGATGTGTTCCACGTATCTCTGTTGAGGAAATACATTCCTGACCCAACGCATGTACTCACCTATAAAGAATTAGAACTGGAACCCGATCTTTCCTATTGTGAAGAGCCCGTCAGGATTCTTGATACGAGAGAACAAGTACTGAGAAACCAGACGACGCGTCTGGTAAAAGTTTTGTGGAGAAACCATAAGATGGAAGAGGCAACGTGGGAACCCGAGGAACTTATGATGAAGAACCACCCGAGTCTTTTCATGCAGTAGTATTCTAGAAATTTCGAGGACGAAATTATTTGAAGGAGGGTAGAATGTAACACCCCAAGCTTCTACGGTACGCTTCTCTTTGAATAATGCGATAGCGTGTGTTGTACGCAACACCGAGTTCTAACAACCAATCAAACTAGCCGTTATGAATAGTAATAACTACCTTTTGAAATTATATATATTTTACATTTCAAAATGGACTTCATTTTTGGATTCGGAATATCTAATTTAGCCTAAGATGAAATTTTGGTACTTTTCAGATAACTTTAATATTTTGATGAATAGTGAAAATTACTAAATTTTAATTAAAAACAACTTTTTTAATCAAAATAATTAATAGTGATAAATTATGAATTTTAGTGGTTTTAAAGTATATTTAGAATATATTTTTACCATTTAATATAATGTTGGTAATTGGACATAATTTTACAATTAAACCGAACATAAACAAGTGTCAATCTTTTGATAGTTATTATCTCTTAAAAACACGCTTTTTGTTTTGAGAGTGGGAATTAATTTTAAATTAATTTCTACCACTTCTGTGTTTTGAATTTAGAAAAATGGATTCCATATTTGGAATCAGGATGTCCAAATTGTGTAAATAGGTAACTTTTATTTTTAGACATTTTGAATAATTACTGTGGTAAATATTTTATTTACCATGGTTAAGGGTAAATCTGGTAAATAAGGGTTAAAATATAATATTATAATAATACTAAATTACCCTAAAACGTGTCCTAGCCTTATTGGTTGATACATGTTCGACCATAGGCATCTTTGGGTCGATTTCGGGACCCCATGGTGCCACTTGTAGGTGATAGGGACATTTTTTTATTAAGTTAAAATTAATACAAAAATGACACAAACATATATCTTTTAGAAAAACAATTATTACATAGGGTTATATATGCTGTATTTTAGATTATAAATATTCATTAGAAAGAGAAAGAGATTTCCTACATAATTATATTTTATTTATAATTTTTAGACATTAAATGAGTTAATTTATTTATGACACAATGATGATGTAGTAATTACTATAATAGTTAAAAATTAAACTAATTGATATTATAAATACCCAAATAAATATAATATGAAACTTTTAATGAATTAAACTAATTTTCTAGGATAATATGATATATTAGGATTTGTTTAATTTACTTTTTTCGAAGTAATCAATCTGTTATGAGTTTCATAAAAATAAACTATTGAATAGTGTCAAAATTGACATAAAAGAGTTCTTAAAACAAATATTATATTATTAATTGATATTAAATTCTTAAAAATCTAAGGTTCAGCCAAGAGACTTATATCATGATAGGTTCATCATTAATGGACCACTTGGGGGTCGCTTGGATGTATATAGTAAGTTTATTAACCATAATGTATAAAAATACAAAGAGACATTGTAAAAGTGAAACTAATTAACTTAGAGTTAATACTTAAAGATAAGGTTAATATAAGTACCAAAACCTGTCTAAATTCTATTGGTTGAGTTGTTTTAGACCCATCCCCACCTTAACATTTAAATAATCAACTTTGGAGCCATTAGAAACCGAATATGAATTTATTATAAATTAATATTTCTAGCTTTTCCAAAGGTGCCCCTCACCCCTCTTATAAAAGGGCAATCCTCCTTCTCGTTTCTTCACACCTTCAAAGCCTTTTGGTTCGGACAAACTCTGCCCAAATACTCTCCCAACTTCCCTCACTACAACCTAGGGGCCTTAGTTTGATCAGAAAGCCAACCTAAGGAGCCCTTTTGATCAAATCAAAAGGAAGAACCCGAAGAAGAGGTAATGATTTCACCACCCTTTCCCAAGTTCCTTTCTTCTTCCACTTCTTCTTCCTTTGTTGTCACCATTCTAAAATAATAACTCCAGTATCATATATATACTGTGATGTTATTATAAATATGGTACAACCATATTCAGTATTCTATCCACCCTTTGAATAACATGTCACCATACGTGCGTACGTACGGCTTACCGTCTCCACGTCGTGGTGTAATTGTTATTCAATATAATATTATTTGGATGGGTATAATAATGATATGTAACTCATGTAAATAATAAATATAACATGTTAATGATTCTGTATATATGATATACCATCCATTTATATATTATTTTAATATCAAAAGAATGATATTGTTGCTCGTGCGTACGTACGGACTACCGTCTCCCCGAACGCGATGAGATTCATTCTCCATCGTATCCATTCAAGTATAATTATCATTTGATGATTTAAAAAATGATGTTTAAGGACCTGATATAATTCTGGATATGAATAATATACAACCTATCCTTTACATACATGTCTTACGTAACAAAACATACAAAAGAAAACAAGTAAGCTAACACCCGAAACAACGATAATACTAAGATATTATTATCAAATCAATATTAAAAGATCATATATGATATCATATTAATGTATATGATTCTTAATAACAATTATTTCACCACTATACAGGAGGTTAACCTACCCCAACCAAGGAAAAGTACAAGGTAAGGGGTTTTCATCTTACTCCTTATTTCCGTGAGATTCATGCCATATTGCCACCATCACCTTTTGTGTGGTGTATGTACTGACCATAATTATATTATTTGTGTAATACACTCTAATTTATGTGTATTTACATATTCATTTTATGATACCTCTTTCATGGGTTGTATGTTTCATAAGTTACCAAATTGGTAAGGGTTATTTCACAATCTCTTCATTATCCGTGGTTGTTTATATGTAATAATCTACTGGGATCTCTTTATCATCCACATCCATGTTTTCTTAAAAATGTATTTCAAAAAAAATTTATTATTTAAAAGAATATGGTTTAAAGTCATTTATACCCTTGTTTGACTTTTTATAAGAGGAATCTTTCCATCGTTTTTAAAACAAGGTCCTTTTTAACCTTTTCGACAGAATTAAGGTAAGAATGTTTTTTTTAACTTATACGGCGGGTGAGGTTATTTTCCGCCGTTATAAAATCTTCAAAGCTTTCCTTACAAGCTTATAATAATATTTTCAAGAAAATGTTTTATTTTATATATGGCTCTTAAATGATTTCAAAAATAGAAAGAGATATTTCTCTAAAAAGAGTTTTGATTTCATCTATGTCAACATCCTTTGATGGATTTTACGATTATTTGAAGTTGATTTATTATGATACAAAACTTCTATATTGTATTGAAGGTTTTGTGATATGTTTGACTGTGGATGTGCTATTTTTATATCATTCATAGTTTATGGTGAAATTA
Organism: Viscum album; assembly: GCA_963277665.1. Classification (NCBI taxonomy): domain Eukaryota; kingdom Viridiplantae; phylum Streptophyta; class Magnoliopsida; order Santalales; family Viscaceae; genus Viscum; species Viscum album. The sequence continues at coordinate 730,169,443 of OY728159.1, forward strand.
TTGATATTTCGTATGCTAGTTTTAATACGAATGTTTATGTTATGTTTAAACCTTTTCATATGGGAATGCATTGGACTTAATATGTGACGGGTGGAGCCCGCTATAGCTCCTCGATGCATCGGTAGGTCTCATGAGACAAACTAGTGTCTTGGCATAAGGCCTTGACAAAATCTTATTTGTAGTCTTGGCACGAGGCCTTGGCTATGTGGTTATGATAGTCTGGCATTATGCATTCCAACATTATGAAAGTGGTTAGTGATTTTTCATGTGATTATTCGATTAGTAGAATATCCATGTGAATGATTAAATGGAATTATTTCATTTTATTTATGCCATACAATGTTGAAAGTTCAAGTTTGAAAGGCTGTTGTTTTAGTTATACATTGCCTTAAATGTTTATTCTTATTTATGAAAGTTTCCGCTATATTGTTATCCTTACTGGGCATTTGAGCTCACCCCTTTTCTATGTTTTATTTTTCCCAGGAAGTGAAGAAGTAAATTATGAATGACCTTCAGGGATATTATGTGGGGATATGAGTGTGGATTATGGAGACATTATATTGTTGTAGTAGTTTTTCATTTTATGATGTAATGTAAAAATTATGAATATATCTAGTGTTTCCAAGGCTACTAAACCAATCGGTCTTTCGAGATTTTATCTTTCTTGTGATCATGACAATGATATGTAATAATGCACCTACTCTGGGTAACTAGGGTTGGGGCGTTACATCAACCATAATCATACTATCCTACTGAAGTTGTAGAAGATCCGGTATATTAAAATCCCTCAACATAGATAGAGATAAATCCCCTACAAAAACTATCTCAAACATTGACCATGAAAGGGTTTCCTCATCATATGACTGGGTCACTAAGCCCCACCATCGTCCCACAGAGTTTTGAAGAAGGCTCACTGCTGAGACCACTATCTGGTCTGTAGGATTCCTAACAAGATAGAATAATCACATCACTACCTCAATCCAGTCCTTGACCACCTATGGGTAGGGATTTCCTTGGATCATGAGAGGTTTATATTGTTGAATCCTATGAAGCTTGATCTTCCTATAAACCTCACCCACTGGTACTATCAAAACCATATACTGCTTGATAGGTGGTTCTAAGATTGGTTTACCACCTAGAGGTAACACCTCCCGAATAGGTTCCTATATATATCAACCTTATGACTAAGGGGATCATCCTTGGGATCTTAATGTTGAATCCTAGTTGGAAAACATCATGAAGTCATCCTGAGATAGAAAATATGTACCACAATCAATGAGTATATCTAGATAGTTGACTCTATAAGGGAATGGAATACAAAAATGACTCCAATATGATGCATGTACTACTATTTTCCAAATAATAGTGTCTATATGTACCAAGTCAACAAGTAGGTTATCAGAGTCCTGATGTATGGATATGGAAGTTGTTGCACCAACACTGGAGTACTTGGACTGGGAGATGAACTCAAAAAACATAATATTATTTCCCAAAACCAATCTCACTTACTCTGGTCCTAAGGTAAAATTGAATCGACTAATAACACTCTATCATGACCTGACCCAATGGGGCCCGTGTCCTGACTACCTCAAGCTAATAACTAAGAGGACAGGGCTGGAGACCAGCGCTATGTAGGAATATCACACAAATGGAAGGCCTTATCATGATGTACCTATTTGTAAACACACATCTACAAGACCATAAAATGCTAAATTGTAAAAAAAAATTATAACCAAGAATGTATAAATCTAAAATCCCACCATCATAGTATGATAAAAAGTATTTTAAAGAAAAAGTTCCAAATATAAAACATCATAAAGAAACTAAGAAACATGTCCAACCTGTAATGGGGGTGAGGAATGCTATCAATACAATTATAGAACACACCTCAGTCTATCTAGATAACTAAGTTTTGTTTGGTCCGGGTCTATCTAGGAACCTGTTAAAAGCTTAATCATCTGCATAATACATGACATGTGTGGGAAAAGACCATGTAGGTGTGATAGTACTTGTATAGTAAAACACACTCCACAAGTCACATATCATAGATGGAATCTATCTGAGATGTCATGGTCATTGGGTATCTCCAAAATAAGTATATTATGGAAGTTTGAAGAGATCAATACACATAAAGGGGATCACTCCTAGATCCATGGGGTATACTAATAACCCAATCCTTTTTAACCTGCTATGTAGGGGATGAATGCCCACATAGTGATGGTCATGATGATACCAAGAACCCCACCTAGGGAAATGATGTTAGAAGATCTCACTTTGGGAATCACAAATGGATTCCATAACTCTATCCAAGAATTAATTTCCTCAGAGGTGGTCACCATTCTACGCACTAGATGTGATTCTATAACCCGGATGGAATGGATCAAGGGAACATATCCTAATAAGACTTGTCCAAGATAAATATGATAAGTTCTTTAATTATTATTTTAAGGATCACACGGTTTGTACTAGTAGTACATGGCACGTGCGTTTGGCACTGGGTTATACCCATGTATCAAGGAAGTTCCTGTATTCGTGTCTGATTTCATGGAATGTACAAGCCCATGTACTCTTGATTATATCCAAGTACATTGATTTTAAAATGTACACCTAGCCAATATATGTATGTTTATGGTTTTCCATGTTCGTGTAGCCTCTAAGGTACACATTGATCCTCCAAGTAAGAGTCACATGCTATGTATTAGCATTCACACATCGTGTGATATTTATCTTCTTTGGGGAAACCCTAGCATGATATGGGGGTCCCACATGGCGTGTGATCCTAGATTCCATGTATTGTAACCCAAAATTTACAAAAACTAATGGATATTTGTCACTTGACGTCGTCTAATCCTCCATTATCCGATCTAGCTGCAAATCATTCAGAATACTACGGATCTAGTCTGTCTGAGCATTTTCATTGCCATTCATTGGAATCCGGCCACCAAATCACATTGGAAATCCCTCCATAACATCTCCCAATGGTTGCGCATTGAGACCCACATGAATAACTCTGATCCAGTCCTAATATTTCATCATAGATTGATCTCGTCGTCTTTCCAAACTAGGATCTATGATAACAATCTATTTTACCAATAAATGAGTGTGTAATAATTCTTTATAATGTATTTTTCAAATCACCAAACACAAAAAATGTCAGTGAGGATCACATGAAGAATGGTGGGAGAAAACCAAGAAATACACAATGGATAATTAAACCTCAGCTTTGTTTGTGTTGACCTTGATCATTTTTCGTTAGAACGATGAATGGTGATCCAAATAAAATAACCAATTCTCCCACTAATTCCCATAAAAAAACTCGTACCTTCAATATAAATGATTAATTAGATTCTAAAATAGACTAATATTAATTGTTAATATTTCAATATTAATGTGTCTCATAGTCCATAAACATCATTTTTAGTGCATTTTTTAATTTGAATATCATTTCTTATTATTTGTTCAATTCAAGATTAAAGTGAAAATTTGGTCCCAATAAATCATATGCATTTAGAATTAATTATATTCATTATTTGAATTTTATATTTTTGAGATATGATTCATAATTTTTTTTGGAATATTTTATCTTTTAGGATTAATGGATGAATCTTAAGGAATATGGATATTTTTGGGCTTGAATGTAGAGATTTTATGGACAAAGCATAATAGGCCTAAGCCCATCAAACAAAAGTGGGGACCGCAATATAGGCCCAATGAAGCTCAAATTTTATCTTTAGAAATATAAAATTATGGGGATAATTTCATTCAACTATGTTCAGAGTAAATTCTGAGGTTTTTAAGAAGATAACGGGATCCCAATTTGACATTTAAAGGGTGGGAAAGAATTGAATGCCTATAAAGTCAGACAACTATTTTGATGATAATATCCAAAAGTCTAATACAATTGGTATGAAATTTTAAAAACTATTAGATGAAACATGGAAAAATATATTTCCCTACCATTACCCCTTATGATTCGGCCATCATCAATGTCAAATTTGAACATCATTTAGGGGGATGAATCTAGTCCTATTTTTGTGGTCAACATTGTAACATCCAATTCCCTTGATTTTATCCCCATAATTTTGTCTCTATAAATTAATGGGGAGGGAATTAATTGTTTGGGGGTTGACCTAAGGTTCTTAATATGACTATATAATAATCATGTGGTGAAGTTATTTGGGAATCAAATGTTTTCTTTCAATTGTAATTTACCGCTTTCATTTTGTAATCGCTTATTTAATTTCTCTAATGTAAGTTTTTCATATCACATTATTTTCTTAATAAAATTTATTATTATTATTATTCTTAATTTACCATTTTTACTTTCCATTACCACGTTGATACTAATAAATCAAGGTGTGAATTTATTCACACCATCACTTGTGAATTCCTTATAGAATGGTGGAGTGTTCATTTTTCATAATGTTTTTCTTCTTTAGTTACACCCTCATAAGTATACTTCATGACTCCATTAATAAAATAGCATCAATGGATGGATAACCCTATAATTGGTTAATCTAAGTGAGTATAATGGTATTGGATTGGTTGTTATTTTATTTTCCCAAACTCTTAAAACAAATCATCATTTTAAGACTTCCATTCCATGAGTTACTTTCTTCTTCATCTTCACCATGTTTAATGATGACACATTCTAAGTGCTAACATGATCCAATTACTTGGAGTGGTTATCAAATTTATCCTCTAAGTGCATTGGTTATTAGCCTTGGAATTATGTAAGAACTAAATTAGTAAATGAGGTTGTGGAATTATCTCATTTTCTGGATTCTTCTTGAATTAGTTATCTTAAACATTCTAAGAAACAAATGCCTCGAATCCACCCCAAGATACAACATAGGATCAAATCATATTAATTAGTTGTTTTAGATAAATTGAATTTGTGATTGTTATTGTTTTTTTAAATTAACTCATTATTTCATAAAATAAAATCAATCTAAATATTTTTCCACTCCATATCCAATCCTCCATAAAATTCGAGTGTCTCAAGGATACTTCTTTGATCCATGTGGATTATACACCTACATATAATACAATGACCGCCTATAACTTTAGGTTAAATTTGGGCACAACCAAATTTTGGCACTATCTATGGGAACCGAAGTAAGTACCTTATACACTCATCTTCTTTTCTCATTCCAAATTATTTATTTCACCCCAATTTCTCTACTCTCTTCCCCTTTGTGTTTGTGTGCATTCTAAAAAATTCAAATCCTCATTTTCGCCTAAAATAATGGATTATATTCAAAATAAAACCTTCATAAACTCAGACTAGAATCAAATGATAACTCAAAATCGTCAAGCCACTAACCTAGGGAATTTCTCTGAACAGACCTTCTAGATCACTGCACACATGATGAGATGTACAGTCAATGGGATAATGAATGCTTAAAAGATGAATTTCCAGCCCTCTCAAGGATCATTAAAGGGATAAATCTTGGTAAATTTCATGATATTCAACATCCTACCCATTATATTCCTCAAACATTGAATAAAAAATTGACTAATCAAATGGAGATAATGAAATATGAGGTTTCATCAATGAGGTTAGAAATACAAAACATTAAAACTTGTGTGGACCCCATTACCTCTAAAACAATCCCTTTGTAAACATTGATAGAAGAATATAGTTACTTAAAAACCACTATTTAATTTATAGAAGAATAAACCTTTATATCTTGGGGACTTTAAGTATAAGATTTAATTGTTGATAGTTTTTTAAATCAAGATGAAATTTATTTTTTGTACTCACAAGTTGGAAATTTTACATTATGGATTGAGTGTTCTGAATATGGAACCAAGGATGATTTAATTAGGACCATCGATCACTGAACTATTAGAAAGATCAAAAAAATAGAGTCTATACCCATTATTTACATTCAACTATATATTTTTTTGGAGGAATCATATTTTAAAAATGAACCACTTATTTCTACTTTTTTTGGAGAAGAAATTGATTTTGATTCAATTTTTCAATATTATTTTGGAAATTTCAATAGACCCAAGATCAAAATTATTTTTACTTCCTTCCCAACTCAAGAATCTCATAATAGGGGATAAGAAAGACCTTTAGTCTGTAGCTCATTATTTTTATGAAACCAATAATGTTGGAATGGTAAATGATGTCTTAGTCAATATATAAAATTCCACTGAATCAACCATTTCAAATATTATATGGATTTTCCCGCTCATTGTAGAAAAAGTATTTCACATGACACTAAAGATAAAAAAAATCGATCTCAATATTGTGGAAGTGGAGAAATATGGGGTCATTAAAATTTTGAAATTTGGAATTGGATAAGTTGGGGGTCCAAGTCAAGCGAATGACATTAAAATAAGTGCTTTCAGGGAGGCAACTCAACTTTTGATTTTTTTTTGTGTTTTTGTTTGTTAATTTTATAGGGAACCCCTTGGGGGTTTCAATATGATCTAATGTATCTTGTGTGTGAGATTTAGGTGTTGAATCATTTTATAATTTCCAAATAAAACCCTTACATTCTAAAGTTCAAACCCTGCCATCAATCATCCCTAAGGAGTTTACACGTGACATGAATCCAAATTGATCAATTTCTTATTAAAGGGTCATTAATATCAAACCAGGGGATTTTTTTTCCATATTTCGTTTCAATTCACCTTCCCCACTCTTTCTTCCGAGTTATAATATCCCTATTTTATTCTCTTTCAAAATTGAGGGCAGTTTCATGCTATGTTGGGGGGAGGGAAAAGCTGGGATTTTGAAAAACAATATTGGGCTTTTATGATGAAAAAAAATTAATTATACTTGAAAGTATTAATGTACATTTTGAAACACAAAACCTGAATTTCAAATGATTCTGAATGCATTGATTGTGATTTTAAGGAATGTTTAAGTTCATGAGCATTGTTTTTTGGAAATTGCATTTTTTCAATGTGATTTTTTAGCATCAACATTTTCATCCTCTAAATAAAAATTTATAAATGCAAATAAATTGGATTTTGGGATTATTTTTGAGATCATGGGTCCCTTATCATTTTATAGGGTTTGGGTTCACTTTTATTTTAATTTTAGTGTCCAAAATAAAGAAAATTTAAGAAAATACAATATAGAGAAATGTTTTGTCCAAATGTGCAGCGTCTGGCACTTGGGGATCAAAACACTGTAGTTTTTTTACCCATAGAGAGTATTTAAATATATATTTTAGTTCATAGAAATTAAAAAATGTGTGGCGTTTGGTGCTTGGGGATAATGTCTCCATATTTTTCTTTACTAGAGTTAGTCTTTTCATATATGTTGTTGTTTTAAAAAAATATATAAATAAATAAATAAATAAACATAATTGGATACGATTATTAAGTTTTAATGTGATTCTGACCTAGAAATTTCATTTGTTTTCCCTTTAATATGAAAATGGGCCCTAGGTATTTTGATATACAAAACACAACATCATGCTTAATTGGAATTGGATGAAATGTGATGATGAATTTTAACAAAGGAGTATTCTTGTGCTTGAAACATTATTCTAAACATAACTTGTGTTAAATGATTTTTGATAGGTTCCAATATTTTTTGGAATGATGTATTTTTTTTATCATTGTACGTTAAAATTTTGTTGAAAAAAGAATTCAATTTCTTATTTTTGAATTTTTTTTCTTAGGACTAGTAAAACTCAAGTTGGGGGGTGTGATTAGCCACTGAAAGAGGATAATATTCACTGTTAATATTTTAATATTATAGTGTCTCAAAGTCCATAAACATCATTTTTAGTGCATTTTTTAATTTGAACTTCATTTCTCGTCATTTGTGAAATTCATGTTTAAAGTGAAAATTTGGGGCCAATTAATCATCTGCTTGTAGAATTAATTATATTCATTATTTGTATTTGATATTTTTAGATATTATTTATCTATTTGTTTATAATATTTAATATTTAGGATTAAAGGATGAATACCAAGGGAAGATGGATATTTTTGGGCATGAATGCAGAAATTTTATAGACAAAGCATAATGGGCCTATGGCCCATCAAACAAAAGTGGGGGAAAAATATAAGTGCATTGAAGCTCAAATTTTAACTGTAGAAAGATAAAATTATTGGGATAATTTAATTATGATATATAAAGAGATAATTATGAGTTTTTGATGGAGATAATGGGATCCCAAGTTGACATTTAAATGGTGGGCCAGATTTGAACCCCCATAAAGTCAACCAACCATTTTGAGCATAACCTACAAACAACTGATCCAATAGGTTTGAAATTTTTTACAGATGTTAGAGGAAACATGGAAAATGATATTTCCTTTATATGATCCCTTTTTATTCTTCCATAATCATTGTAAAATTTTAACGTCCTTTATGGATAAAGATGGTCCTATTTTTGGGGTCAATATTGTGACGCCGAATTAAATTAATTTTCACAACCTCCTTTTGAATATATAAATTAATGGGGAGGGAATTTCTTATTGGGGGGTTAACCTAATACTTATAATATGCCTATATAAGGAGCATCTGGTGAAGTTATTTTGGCATCAAAAGTTTTTTCTTTTAATTGTAATTTACTGCTTTAATTTTTTAATTGATTCTTCAATTTCTCTAATGAAAGTTTTTCATATCACATTAGTTTCTTAATAAAATTTCTTCTTCTTATTATAAATTTCCTTTTTTTTTATTTTCTATTAACATGTTTATACCATTTAATCAAGTTTTGAGTTTATTAAAACCATTGCTTGTGAATTCCTCACACAAATGTGGAGAATTTGTTTTTCTTAATGTTTTCCTTCTTCAATTCCACCCCCATAAGTCTTCTTCTTACTTAAATCAATAAAATAGCCTCAATAGAGGGATAACCCTAAAATGGGTGGATACAAGGGGTAGAATGGTATTGGATTGGAAGTTATTTTATGTTCCAAATTTCATCAATTAGGTCATAATTTAAAGAGTTCCAATCAATTATTTAATTTCTTCTTCATCTTCACCAAGTTTAACGATGACACATTCTGAGTGCTAGCACAATCCAATTCCTTGGAGTTATTGTGAAATTTATCCTCTAAGTGCACTGGTGATTAGACTTGGAATTTTGTAAGAACTAAATTGGTGAATGAGTTTGTGGAATTATATATTTTTGTGGATTCATCTTGAATTAATGATCACATACATTCTATGAAACAAATGCATTCAATCAACCCCAAGAGACAACCTAGTATCAAATCTTCTTAATTAATTGTTTAAATAAAGTAAATTGGTGTTTCTATATTGTTTTTTAAATTAACTCATTAGTTCTTAAAAAAATTAATTCAAACAGAGGGGCACTCCATAGAAAATCATCCATCAAATTCAAGTGTCTAAAGGTTACTTCTCCAGTCCCTGTGGATTCGACCCCTACATGTACTACGACGACTGCTTATACCTGTAGTGTAAATATGGGTGTAACCACTAATCCAAAAATAAATAAATTGGTAAATTAATTCACATTCATCATATGATCAGAAAATAGGGATGAATACACATCATAAAAATTTCCTACCTCAAGGTGTATCAATCACTGATGATGAATGAATATGTGATGTTGTCGTTAATGATTTCTTGAGTTCTGTCACACACAAATCAATGATCCATGATCTGATCATCATTCTCCCTTAGAATCTCTTCCAATTCTATCTATAGAAACTCCAGTGTTATGAAACTAACCCTAAGATTCCATTATAACCATATACTTATAGGAAAAATAAGATCATGGAATGTTAATTAAATAAATAAATTTAATTTATTTATTTATTTAAATGTTCACCCATGGTTGTACCCAACCTGAACCTCTGACATGCTCCAAGGTTAGGTCATGCCTAGGGTAAAACCCATACTCTAAACTCAATGAAGGTTTTCTATTTCGGATCCAATTTTCCATTTAAGAGTTATTTCACATTTCTAGGAAAATGGCACACATGTGATATTTAATATATTTATTATATATCAAAAATTAATTTCTGGTGCACCAGGCCTTGTAATATCATGCCGTCTTAGAACTTATATTTGAAAATAATTGATTTAATATTGTAAATAAATATATGAAAAAATCAGAGTCATTACACTATCACATTGGGTGTTATAATGGGTTATCCAATTTATATTCGTTAACTAAAAAAGAAAAAGAAAATCAGGGGGCTTGAATACTTAGCTAATGAGAATATAAAAAGAAACTATGAACATAGAAGGATAAACATATAAATGAAAATTATATCATAACTTATAATTCACTAAGATTCAATCTAGGTTATCGATTGTGGTAGAATTATCCCTAGGGTACTTAATAAAGTTTTCTAGTCCTAATCCGCAAAAATAACTAAACTATTCTATAATACTGACTATAGAAACTCATTCTTTTTAAACACATTATTACACAATTTTAAGCATATTTATCCATTAAATAAAAACCAAGTATTTAAAATTATAGTGCATTTAGAAGACTATGTATATAATTAGAAAACAAGAAACTAGAATTAAATTTTTTTTCTTATTAATATTCATAGTGAGCTCTTAAATCTATTTTAGAACCTATAACTATATACAATAACTTGGGAAATACATAAACAAACTGGGTGAGCTAAAAACTCCAGTAAAATAATATATATGGAAAAGAAGCATAACACATGAGTCAAAACGAATAATATGATAACAAAAATGCATGGATTGTGAATAAAGATATAGAGGAATAACATAAAAAACATGTAGTCATATTATCAGGTAAAAAATTGAATGGCACAGAAACCTATAACATGATATAAACATAAGTTTGGGATAACTACCAAGATGATATCACAAGGTGGACAAAGTCAAATAATGGATTAGGCTTACTCCCTAATCCCATACATAACATCTCATGAGACAAAACATTACCCAGTTCATTGGAGTGCTATCTGGGAACACCCATCATAACATGTACAGACATATATAGGCCACATAAACAAATCAAACATAAAAAATAATCATAAGGTTACCCATGGAAAGATATGGGCTTCATAATCATTTCATTTGGAAAAACCAAAGGGTGTATCAGAATGGTATCCATCAAAGAAGGGATTAAATCATTATTCGAACATAATAAGGTAAAAATAATAATTTATCATGATTAATTATGTCCAAATGAAGGTGAAAACATGGAACAAAGTGTTTTGGTAACTTTAGAAATGTGCCACTTTATTGCGGTTTTATGAAAATAATAAAGAGTATTCTAAGAGGATAAAAGTATAATTATTTCTCAAAAACCAAAAAATGAACTAAAATTATTTTCAGGATAGAATGAGTGATTTTATAAAAATGTTGGTGACTTAAAAAATTTTATGGGGTGTACATTAAAATGGGTAAGAAATAGAGTAGTTCCCTTTAATTGGGTTTGCTTGTCGAGAGGAATTGATAAGGGAACAATTTTAAAATATGTATTTACCATAAAATAAATTTGAATTGATATGCTTATATATGTGCGAGAAATATATATAGAATATGGTAGAATTATATAAGAATAATGAATATATAAATTAAGGAAAATGGAGATAAAACATTATGCAAAGAAAATATGGAGGTTCAAAGAGATCCCTTATCTTAAGTCTGAATGCATTCTCAACTTTCACTTAATTTCCTGTATAATCATATTAGATTAATAAATTAATATATAAAATATTCATAATATATTTTATTTATTATAATTTAATTAAGTTCATTTATATCCAATTTGATGAGTTATAAAGATTTATTTTGTTGTTCTAGGAGTGTTCGTTTCATGGTTTCATAGTCCATTAACTTGTATATAATTATGGAAGTTCTTTCCAAATGGAAATAAAAATTCAAAAAGTGAAATGAAATGGTATTAATTAACTTACAGAAGTTTATATGGTCCTGTATATATATATATATATATTTTACATGAGGATTATTCATTTGATAAAACATTTATTGATAACTGTTTAGTTTATTTTGGCGGTTTTTTTGACCATCATGAATTAGTATCATTTTATTTAATATTATGTGTATATATTAGTTTCAGAAAATTAAATAAATTATAATATAATTATTTTAATCTAATTTAACCATAATTATAGTTTTTTGTCCATCCTTGAAGGTGGTAATGGAAAATGAAAACTCAGCATCCACAAAGACGGTTAACTGCAATAATTTGGAAAATGATTTCGTTTCTTTGAATACGAGGATACGAGAAAATGGATAGATAAAAGATATTAAATAATAAATATAACATTAAAATATATATATGATACTAGTGATATTATTATTTTATGGATGAATTTTGTGGGAAGAAGGTAGGAGAAGAAAATAAATTAAAAGAGGTAGTTTTAGATTGGTACCTCATAAAAATCACCTCCTTCAAGGACCCATTAAGGAAATGAAAATAAATATTTGGGTGGGAAAATATGAAATTGAACATGGGGAGAGTAGTAAGGATAGGTTTTGGAAGATATTTTGTAGGATTCAATGATTAGAATGTGTGGGGAGAAGTTTTTGCGAGGGTGGTATTTATAAGGGGACAAGTGTTTTTTATTATTATATTAATTTTTTTATTATTATAGATCAAGACTAATAATATTATTGATTATTGTGACTATATATAGTAAATATTTTATGTTATTTTTATATAATGTGTTCTTATATCATTAACGACTAAAAAATTTATGTATTTGGCTTAAAATGTTAAATACCATAAATTACCGTATTTCACTATTCGCCAAAAATTAAACTATTTAAAAAAAATTAACCCATAACATTTTTCAATGTGTAGATTTAAAAAATTGAATCCATTAAATATTTTTTTTTCTAAATATGATAAATTTAATTTTTAAAAAAAATCATCATTTTTTTGAAAAATACTGATTTTTATATTTTAATCGATTTTATAACCCTTTGAAAAATTATGTGTGGCATTATAAAATTATCTTACCATTTTAATAAAAATTAATATTAATTTTTGAATCAATTTTATGTAAATAAAATTTATTTTAAATCAATATATTTATTATAAAAGTGTGATTAAAACATTTATGTTTTATAAAAATACAACCACTTAATTTATCATTTTTAAAATATTTATTTTATTGTAACACAGTTTAAATATATTAAATTTTAATTTTATATAATACCTAATTATTATTTTACATTTCCATAGGTGATTTTACTATTCTAATGATAAGATTTCTATTGCTAACGGTCTGATTACTATTCCAATAGTGGGATAACTATTCCAATGATTTAATTTGTAACAGTCATATGGGTTTCCTACTTCCTATAAATACCTATTATTATATTAATTTTTCATTAACGAATACTTTATATAATTTATATATATATATATACACATTTAGGTTCAAAATGAATATTAAATTATTAACATTATGTTTTAGTTCTAAAACTTTGTTTGTGAGTGCAGTCATTCTGGTGGATTGAAAATATCCAAATTATCCTATTATTTTTCTCTTGTATTCTATTTATTGTCCCAATATAATATTTGGAATTATTATAGCTTTATTTTATGAATAATTTTTCATTATTCATTTATGAGAATAATGTTTTTTAGGTTTCTCTATGTGATGTTTGTGCTTCATACTACATGACATAATTATATGAAGAGAAATTTCATTGATAAATTTCTAGGTCGTTACATGACTCGTAGTTGGATATGGTCACACATCATTGAGAGTCATGGTTCCACGGGTTATTTCATACCAATTAAAACATGTTCTGATGGATCATGGATCAAGAGAGTTATACATGATTATCGATGGAATTCCTTGATAACATCTTAGTGTACTCTTGATTAAATGACAAGTATGTTCCCTATCTTGAAATCATCTTGAGTACGCTGGGGGATTGTCAGCCTTATTTTGAGATAATAAAGTGAATTTTTGGGTTTACTGGAATGAAATTCTTGTGAGTTTCACTCGATGATCATTATGAGAGTATCCATATGTTAGAAGAGATCACTATAGGTTGTGGGAGGATGACCCTTGTGTTAGAAGGGTTATGGGATCTTAAGGCTAGTCATTGGAAGGAATTTTTTGGCACTTTAATGCTATTGTAGAGTAGAACCAAGGATGGTTCATCTAGGAGATGTCAATAGAAGCCTATTATAGACTTTGGTGAGCATGCTTGAAATAACCTAGATGGACCTTGGAATAAAGGTGTTAGAATTGGGTTTTTAAAACGCGTTGGTTTTTAAAGTCAACCATTTTAAATAATAGTTGATCAGAGGTGGTTTGACATGAATTTTCATGGTTAGTTGAATAACTACTACATATTTGGATTCATCTAGTTCTAGTTTTTATCAGTGAGAGGAAAGAGTGCTAAAAAGTTATCCTTTATCAGTGATAAAAAGGCACCCAAAAATATCACCTGTATCAGTGTTTTTTATAACATTGATAAAGGGACCATTTATGAGTGCTTTTTCTAGTGCCGATAAAGGTAGTCTTTATTATCACTAATTAAAGAGCCGATAAAACTAAAGTAATCTGCACCTTTGAGTCCCACATAAAACTTATGGAAGTTCAAACGCTTCTTTATATATCATCATGTGGCTTGATCATAGCAGAAGCCTACTCTGGGGATGGGCTACTGCATACACTCTATACACACCTAAATGAGACTGTTCCAACATTCATGGGCACTTAAAGGCCTTGGACCACCCTATTCTCATTGTGTAGTGCATGACCCACTCTTCTAATGCCTCTTATTAAGCCTTCTCGGCTGACCTTCCCTTTCAGGTTGGGGGCTTGCTGAGATGGTCATATTTTTTTCCTAAAAAGTGTAAAGAAATTTCGGTACAATTCTAATGGAATTTCATAATTAAATTCTTATTTAATATATAAAAATATATATTGATATAAATACACAAACACACAAACTATTTATTTATTATTAATTGATATATCTATATATATATTAAATTTATTAATTTTTAATTTTTATTTGTTTGGTATTTTTTAAATTTTACCCTATTTAATATTTATTCCTAACTAAATTCTTATTCTATATGTAGAAATACACACACTCACACACACACACAAAATTAGGGAAGTGGAACTATAAAGTTACAAATAAACATGCAAACACACACATGTAGGAAGCCGAGGAGACTCGAACCCGAGACCTCCCCGACACCCTACAAAGCCCTTTACCACAAATATATATATATATATATATATATTGATATATATACACACACACACATAATTTATTTCTTTTTTTGATATATATATATGTACTATTTTGTTTATTTTTTATTGTTTAATTTTTTTTTGAATTTTATTTATTTTTAATATTTATTTATATTTATTTATTAACATTTAATATATTTATAATCATTAAATTTTATTCATTTTTTAAAAATTTATTCAATATATAGTATTTATTATTTTTTTAAAAAAATTATTCATTTTTAGTAAGATTTATTCATTAATAATATTGATTTTTTAATATCTTTGTAACTTATTCATTTTTAATTTTCCATTGTTGAATATTCTTTGTAATTTTATCCTTTTTTAATATTTATTTATAGATATTTATTAATTAAAATTTAATTTTTTTAATATGGTTTTAATATATATATATATATATGTATGTATGTATTCATTTCATTTTAACACATATTCATTTATACTTGTTTTAATAATCTATATAATTGATAACAATTGTTCATTTTTTGTAATATTTTTCAATATAATAATTTTTTTATTATTAAATGTCATAATTTTTTAACATTATTTCATTTATTCACTAATAATGTTACTTATTTTTTTTACTTTTCTATTAAATTTAATCAATTCTAATATTTAATCTTTAATTATTTTCATAATTTATCCATTTTTAATATTTATTTATACATATTTATTCATTAACATTTATGTTTTTTTAATATGATTATAATGTACATATTTAATATGTATTCATTTATTTTTATAATATATATTCATTTTTATTATTTTTTTAATAATTTATATAATTAAAAAATTCATTCATTTTTTGAACATTTTTGAAGACTATTCATTTTTTATTCTAAAATTTCACTCCTTTATAACATTCATGCATTTAAGATTATCTATTCATTAATAATGTTAATTAATTTTTACCCTTTTAAATATATATTCATTTTTAATATATATTCATTTAATTATTTAATTTATTTATTTTATATATTTTTCATCAATGCTTTCCCAAGAGAGTTGATAAATATAGATTTTGTTAGTGCTAATATATTTCCGTATTTATTTTTTTAATAATTTATATAATTAATAAAACTTATGCATTTGAAAATATTTTGAATGTTGATTCAATTTTAATTATTCAATTTCACCAATTTTTTAGAAATGTATTTATATAATTATATATAAATAATTATATATTTAGATACTAATAAAATTATAATATATTTAAATAATAAATATAATTATTATATGTATATATTAATAAATATACCTTTATAATTATATAAATATATAAATATATTTTTATTTATATAAAAAATATTAATAAATATATATAATTATAATTATAATTATAATTATATATTTATAATTATATTTATAAATACATATTTTCAAATCTTTTAATATATTTAGAATAATATAAATAATTATTTATTTATAATTATATATTTTATATTTATTTATAAATGCATATTTACAATTCTTTAAATATTTTTAAAATTATTCCAATATTTACTTATAATTCTCTATATATATATATGAATGTATAATTATATAAATTTATATTTTTAAAATTATATTAGTTGTATTATTTAAAATTAATAATATAGTTCCATATCAGCATTATAAATTTAGCATAGATAAAGATATGTTTTCTTAGTGTTAAAATATTCCTTATAAAAATAGGTTTGTCATTGTTTTTTATTTTAGCACTGAAAAAAACTCTATTTATCGGTGTTTTTTAGAAATCATTTTTAAAGTAATTATGATCTTTTAAATATAACCCTAACAGAGTTTCCCATCTCCCGCGTTGTTCAAGATCTTAGTGTACTAATGGTTTTCTATTACTTCCCATCAAACATCTCAGACAGATCATCACTTTCAAAACCCATGATTTATGACTTGTTAAAATCCATTCAATCTATTTCGTTATTTTAGCATTTTTTGTTATTTTTTTCCTTTTGTTAATTTTTACAAAGGGTTTGAAAGGCACATGTAAATGATCTTATTTTTCCTTGATCTACCTCTGTGAATCTCCACCCAATATCCCGTACCTCGTGCCATTACTTCTTCACCCTCTCCCTCACCCTCATGTTAATTTTTCCTCAATCTACCTTACAATTTTGTGATCTTACATCAAATTTGTTCCATGTATGGTTGTCAATTTATAATCCATCACACACCATCCCACTATTGTGGTTTTTACTGGACTAACCATACACCTGATCATCTTCTTATTTTCTAGTGTTGATCCATGCTTAGGCTTTGATCCTTTATTGACTCCTCCTAAACTGGCCTCTCTTGTATGCTTGCCTTATCGAGATTTAAGACACTTCTTACTCCCACTTAAAATATATTTTCTCATTTTATACTTTTTACTTTTTTATACAAAATTAATCAAATTTGAATGTATGTATTTCCTTCTATTTAAACATCAAAACACTCCCATTATCTTAGGTTTGTATATGCTTCCTCCTTGCTCTACAATCACCCAAACCCTCCATCTATGATCCATAGCTCTTTAAAACTCCAATTGACCCTTAAAACAGGGATGCTACTTCTAAATCTAAGAAATATTGATCAGGGAGAGATTAAGACAAATAGTTCATTCATTTTAGTTTCGTTAATATTTTACTATGCACTTTAACTATTGATATATTTAGCAAAAAATTTACAAAATCCTATAAGAACATATATAATATTAATTATGTTTGTAAATATTTCCAACTATTAAATTTATCATATTAAGTTAATTTATACTATTCAAAATACTTTCTAATTACCCCTTCAAACATTATAAAAAAATTGTTTAAAATTTTTATTTTTCCAATTTATATAAAATACATCTTTAAAGTGAATGAAAAATATTTTTTAAAATCGTATGGATTAATTTCATAAAAAAGTTCTAGATCATTATTAAGTAGGTTAATTCACTTTCGTTTTCATTCTTAGTTACCCAGTTATGTAAATTTTCATTGGTAGAAGTTTATTCCCCCACTAACCCCATTGAGGATTCCATCCACTTTCACTTAAACATTGGTTCCAATTAATAAGTGGGTATTTCTTTTCAATGCATTTGTTATTGTTTCTTCACTTGTATTCATTCTGACCCCCATTGTAAATTTGTCCCTCCCATTGCATGGAGATCCTGGACAAATGAGGTGGTGTATGGGATATAAAACCCTTCATCGATGAAAGGAACATATGTTCATAGAAAAATATCTTCCCAATTATCATGTGTAAAGTGGTGATTTCGAATGATAAGTAAGAAGAGTTTTTTTAGTGCACAAATAGTTATGTTTTATGTATTCTTCCTGCTGCCATGGATTAAAATCAAAAAATTATACCCATTTGTTTACATTATTTGGAAAAATATCCCCAATAATTTTAATATTTTCATTATCATGACATATATTATAGGAATTATGCAACACAAATCCTTAACCTCGTGTTTAGTTAAAAATTCCTTCTTGTAATAATGATACAAAAAGTAAGCGTACACAATATAAAGTTTCAAAAAATTATTAAGTAGTCATTAGGATTATATTGGAAGTATCCATGGAAGATATTTATAGACAAATAATTCATGGGAATAATTTAAATTATGATGTTAAATATTGTAAGGAATAAATGAAATAAAAAAGGAGGAGATTGATGGATTAAAATAAGAGGTTGAAATATTGAAAACTTTAAAATCTAAAAAACTGAAGACATTTATTGAATTAATACTAAAAATATTAGAGTATGATAGAATCACTGATGTATTGAAATTAGTAGTGAAAAAATGAGTAAGTGGAAATATATTATTGGGTATAAAGTGACAATGAAAATATGAGAATTTGATTATCAAATAAGACTCTCCACTCCACTTATGACATAAATAAAATTTATAAAATTTATAATGTTATCTAATGAAAAGATGACAGTTAAAAAATTAAAGTATCCCCATGGATACATTATAATCAACTCCCCCCTATTATTATAATATCACTTTGAAAAGTTATAGAAACCATTTGACAGTTATTGAATCAGTAATGGTAAGATTATTGATATTGTATTGACATGATTGAGGTGCAGGAATACTTACACCTAAAGAAAAAAATTGGTATTGTGACAAGTATTAATTTGAGTTAAAGACTACGAGAAATCTATTTAAAGCTCCACACATATTGTCCTTCTCTCTTTAAATTGGTTTAATGGAAAATATTCAAACCATACATATCTACCTCTATCATGTTTAAACCTCTCTCCCAGTTTCCAGTCTAACTTTTTTGCTATGTTTATTCTCTATGTTGGTTCTACTGAGGTTGAGTTTTGTTTTCAAGTGATACTCTGTAGTTGGGCTTATAATATAATCATTTGTTTAAGATGAGGATTTTTTATGATCCCACTAGGACACTTATTCTACATGTGGTGAAGTTTATTGTTTCATGATTGGATAAAATATCATCAACTTCGGTTCCTTAGAACCCTATTAATGAAACACCACCAGACCCACCGCATACCATGTGAAGAACTGAATGCACATAAACTCATCCCTCTTTTTGGACTCCCACAATGAAAGGTTAAAAAACCATTATAGAATTTATGCCTTATTGTTCCACATAACATCAAATCAAGAACATGGACTAACTATCACATATTTACCCCATG
This sequence comes from Viscum album, assembly GCA_963277665.1. Taxonomy (NCBI): domain Eukaryota; kingdom Viridiplantae; phylum Streptophyta; class Magnoliopsida; order Santalales; family Viscaceae; genus Viscum; species Viscum album. The sequence goes on from OY728159.1 coordinate 730,189,284, forward strand.
TTTTTTTTTCTTTTCATGTCACCCATGTAAAAAATGATAACTTGTCAAGAATCATCAATAAAAACATTCAAATTTCATTTCCCCCTTATTATAATTATATATAACTTTCTCCTTTGATTATGAATACCTTATGTGTATTTATTTATTTTGTATAAAAAATGAACATTTTATAAGCCTAATTAGATGAATATAAATAAAAAATGGATGCAGTATAATCATATGACAAAAGGGTACGAAGAGGGAGTAAAATTATTCATTATGTTTGCAATAGATTATTAATATGAACCTTCTCAAATACTTTTTCTCTCTTTACATTGTTTTTATTTAATAAAAATTCTTCTAGGAGAGTTAGGAGAAAAATTTATTTGTCATGGAATAGATCAGAGCTATAAATATTGGACTAAACATGGGAAAAACTAAATTTACATAGAAATTGGGATGATACAATGGTTTATGAATCATTTGATATGAATAATATTGTAAATTATGGTGGAGAAAAAATAGAAGAAATGGAAATGGAAATTTAATATGACCTTCATGATTTTCCAAAGTTTTTTGAGAAGCAAGATATTTTTACTAAGAGACCATTATATACATGTTGTATTAAATATAAAACATTTTCAGCTATATTGAAGTTATATAATTTGAAATATGGAAGAAGATGGAGCAATACAAGCTTTACAGAAGTACTTGGTCTCCTAAATGATATGATACCAGAAGAAAATGAGATTCCTTTTCGATCATATGATGCTAAACTATTTCTAAGCTCAATGGGAATGATCTCAAAAAAATACATGCATGTTAAAATGATTTCATATTGTTTTTAAAGGACAATTAATCACTCAAAAAATTCCCTATGTGCGGCATGAATTTATATAATAAATATGAATCATGTCCTTTAAAATTTTTATGGCACATTTCTATAATTCAAAGGTTTAGATGAATCTATGGATACTAGGAAACCACTAGGAAATTTATATGGCATGTAGATTCAAGAATTTAATAGAGGAAACTATTTCACCCAATAGACTCTCATCAAAAGAAGAATATTGATTATAAGTATCCTAAATTTGGAAATGATTTGAGAGAAATCCATCACGAGTTATCTAAAAATGGAATAAATAATTTTGGTTCATGTATTAGTTTTAACAGTACATGGTCAATTATGTTGGTAAATTATAAATTTCACCATGGTTATGCATGAAGTGAAAATACATTATGTTTTGTTTTCTTATCTATGGACCAAAACAACTCAATAATGATATTGATGTCTATATGGATCCATTGTGTGAAGATTTGAAATTGATGTTGGATGTAGGTGTTACATGGTATGATTCTCATTGAAGTGAAGAATTCATATTGAGATCCATGTTGTATAAGATGATAAATGACTATATAGATTATGAAAATTTGTCAAGATATAACATTAAATGAATTTTACTGTGTCCCATTTGTGAAGAATGCACTCACTCAGTTGGATTGAAACATTCCTCAAAGGATTTTTTTTAATACATCATAGATTTTTACAAAAACAACATAAATACCGATCCTGAATGAAATTATTCAATGGGAATAAAAAACATAGTAAAATTTCATCTCCACTAATGGGTGATCAACTGTTTGAGAAATTAAAATACATTAAAAGTGTTTTGTAATCCTTTCTTGAAAATCCTTGCGAAATCAAGTTAAAAAAAGATATCAATTTTATTTGAATTTCCATAATGGATTTTTCACACGTTAAACATTTTATTAATATCATGAATATAGAAAAAATGTTTTTGATAGAGTTATTGGAACATTATTAAATGATCTTGGAAAAAAGATGGCATTAAGGCTTGGGTTTACATGATTTTCCGGGGGATAAGGGAAGAGTTGGCACTGATTAAGGGTAAAAGACAAAATTTTCTTTCTCCAACAGCTTACACTCTATCCAAAAAAGAAAATATTAAATTTTTCATTTTCCTTAAAAGTGTAATGGTTCCATAGGGGTATTAATCAAATATCAAGAATGTCATGTGAAGGACTAATTTGAAGTTATAGGGTCTAAAATCACATGATTTTCATGTTTTGATGCAAGATTTGATACCCATAACTTTATGTTTCATTATTTCTAAATAAATCTGGCTTAAATTAACCAAACACTAATTTTTATATATAGTAAATTTATATACCCAAAAAAGGTTCCAATCGGGAACAAGGATATTATAGTTATATTATGTGAATTATAGATGTTCTTCCCACCATCATTATTTGATATAATGGTCCACTTGATGATTCACTTAGTTAGATAGGTTCGACAATGTAATCTTGTCCATTATAGATAGATGTTACCCATTGAAAGGTATATGAATATTTTTTTAAGGGTACTTAAATAATTGAATCCATCAAGAAGGTTTTATTTCAGAATGTAGTTTTTAAGAAGTTCTTGAATTCTATACCGATTACCTATTATATTCTAATAGAATAAGCCTCCCAAATTATTAAAACTACATATACCTTATGGGTGAAGGGATTTTAAAATATATATTGTTATAATTACCATCACAGAGTGGTAGAAATCACACCTATACATTTTATATAAGAGTAAATATTTGTATCCATACATTGAAGCCAAAAAATAAATTCTTATTAATTTGAATCTATCAAGGCTGAAGGATGGATATTAAATGAACATAATCAAAATATTATAGGATGGTTTGAAGATCATATTTATAAAAATTTATCTAAAAATTAAAATTTAGTTGTCTAACGACTTTGAGGGATAACCAGAGGAACAAATTCAAATGTTATATCTTACACTAGTTTTATAATTAATGTTTATACATTCTATACAAAGGAACAAGATTAACATATTATGATAAAAAATAGTGAAGTTACACTTAGGGTGGAATCAATGAAAATATCTATTTTTAAGGATATAAATACTATTTATGAAAAAATGTTGTGTTTCAGTATCATCAAAAAGATATACAATTTGGATTATACAACATTTCGAGTGTCGGTTTTGCATTGCAAATGGGTTGACAATAGGAGTGTAGTGAAAGTTGATGAAATATTTTTTGCGAGGGTGGATTTTAGCATGGATGGGTATAATGAGGATTCATTCATAATGGAATCATAAGCATTTTTTGTATTTTATTTCTTAGATCCAATAAACAAGAATTGGTCAATTATCCCACTAGAGTCTAAAACAACTCTAGGGTCATATGAAAATTCAATTGAGGATGAACCTTTCATTTGGAAACCATAATCATTTAACGGTGGTCCTAATGTAGACAACATATTATATATTAGAGGGGAAAAAAATATGGGATTTGGATAATTGATAGGTGATCTAAATCCCTTCCACCTTTAAAGAAAATAAAGAGAGTTCAATGATCAGGTTAAATTTATTTTAATACACTATGATTTTATTTACAATATTATGCATTCTCTACTATATTTACTTAATCTAAATTAAATGATTAACTACTCATGAAGATAATAAATTCAACCAATTACGATGTTACTAGTTGTGGGGAAGAATAAATAGTTGATGCTGAAACTGTAGAATTTTTAGGGGATCAAAAACATGTTGATGGAAAAAACAGGAACGATGTAGCATAACTAGTTTAACTAAAATTAACAACTCAAGTCACATGAGTATAAAATTTGAGCCTGGCATAAATTAACGTGACTATCTTGTTGACCGCAAAAAGTCAACGTTCATTAGTTATGATAGGATCATAATGTGAATGAATGTTCCAATTTAAATAGATATGTGTTTTCATGTCAAGCCTGTAATGAAGGAAACCCATTGAGAATATATTAAGTTAATGTTATGATATACTTTATCTATTTTAACAAAAAATTATATAATTAAATGTTTATTTACTTTTCATTATCCTTTTTAGAGTTAATTTATTTTATAAAATTTCCATAAGAAATATGTCTTAATGGCCACTAGAAAATCCTATAGAGGATTCCTGACACTTCTGACTAAGATTCATCTTAGGGATACTAAGGAGAAAGTAAATCCACACTCACTAGTTATGTATTGACACATTATAAAGCTATAAACATGGAATTACTTCATCAATAATCATGATGAGAAATCATTTCAGGTGAGTTATCATTGATAATATATTTTTTGACACAAATTATTTTATCCAATTTGATTGAAAATTGTGAATTAATGAAATAGAAAAGGAGTGGTGAAAATAAAACATGTTCACCAAAATCATTGTAACCCTATCACAAAGAAAGGATGGGATACACATCAATATAGAAGAAAATGGTATGTATTTTAAATATAAAATAAAATTTTTATATGATAAGAAACAACATATATTACTTTATTTATATATATATTGATGAATCAAAATATAAATCCACTTCCATCCCACTTCATGTGCTATGAAATGAGGGGTACATAAATAAATAGGGTAAACTTGTTGATGAAAACAGACGAGCATTATGGGAATCATGTGTAAGTATGGTATAGTAGTAATTAATTACGGTTTATAAAAATATTATATAAAAACGTATATTTATGTTGGTATGTTTTTTATATGGTTTAGACACAAGAATCAACATCAAACATACTAGAAAAAAATTAGTAGATTTGAAATGGCCCGAAGAATATGTCCATGTTAGAGGTGAAGGTTTTGGAGTCTCACCTCAAATATATTTTGAGGAGGCAAAGATTTAAGGATATAAATATGAGATGATGAATAGATTTCATGCATAAATAGATTCTTTGAATGATATTTTTTTTCCAATTGGGTTTTCCAGACCAATGTATGTGAAAGGATCAAAGAGAATTGGTAGTGTAATAAATATCAACACATTAAGACCCAAATAATCCCACAATCTGTTAGGCTAGTCATTCCCCTCAAACACATACCTTACCTAAGGTAATCAATTTTTTCATCACTAATTCTTCTAAATGTGAATCAAATAACTTTCAGTAACTTTATATTACTAACATTGTGTAGGATGAAGTTGTATGTGATTTGTATCTATCAACACCCACACACTCCCTTTTTGTGAGGGTTGTTTTGTTTACTATCCCAAGAGACATGCTACACAACAAATAACTCCAAAAAATGTAACAAGATAGTGAGTATTGACATAGCTCATGAACCAACAATTGAGATTCTCGTTATGCTTGATGACCAAGATATTTCAACAACGAATGATGTTATTGGAACTTTTATAGCATGGTCATCTAATAATATAAAGATGCATGAGGTATGTACTCAATAATTTTTTTCAAATGAAAAACTATTAACATTTGATGAAAAAATGTCTAAAATGAGGTATGGTGTTACAAACAGATAAAACGAAGGGGGAAATGAAAAGCCGGATTAAGGAAATCCATTGAATTGACCAAGACTGAACACAATCCTATGGAAGGTCCCTATGATTTTGGGTAGACCATACCTCCATCTTGGAATTTAGATCATGGGGTAGATAACTCCGAGGTTCTTTCATCTGATGACTCTACTGAAGTTGGTGTGGATATGATTATCCCCCAGGATAAAGGTCTACCTGCAAGTGTCTCAATCAATTTTCAAGAAAAATATATGAGGGTGGAAACTGTATACCAATTTGATAGGAAGATAAGAACTTTAATAAATGTAAAGGTCTCCCAAGAGAAGGATATGGGGGATGCCACTACAAAACTTACTTCATATGACCTCTCTTTAAGAGTCCATCTTTAGTCTCATTCGAGTGGATCCATGACAACAGACTGCCCCCAAAATCTTTGCATAGAGGCAGTTGCAATTGGGATGTCACACACTCCATAGAAGAACTATCATAATGAAGCACTCATGTCCTAAGAAACGGTGGTGGGAGATGTTACTCCATAGGTGTCTTCATAGTACCTCACTTCAAGTGGCTATCCTGGGCTTCATTCTAGTGGGGCCATGAAAGCAACTTGCCCCCAAAATCATTGTATAGATGTCGCAGTAGCAAAGATATCAGATGAAACTATAAAAGACTACTCACTACAGACTGTTACATATATTTTAGGGACTATCCACGGTCTTAATAAGTATATGGGTGATAAGAAGGGGAATCCACAAATGACCAATTCATATGAGTTGATTTTGGGGATTTCAACTAAAGTACACATACTTATGCCAGCAAGTGCACAAGGTTGCGACTTGGAAGAAGGTGTTCTTGTGACCCCAACTCATGCAAGGAATGTATGCAAATGGAAAATATTAGGAAGGATTGAAATAATCTCAACATAATGGAAATAGTGACTTTGAGGGGGAATTTTCACAGGTTCCTACCTCTAAGGATGCTAAGTGGAAGTTATCTATGGAAAAATATATTGAATATGGAATGTTAACGAATAAGTTCACCCCTTTGAGTGGTGTCTTTTGGTTTAATGAGGCTAAAAATACCCAAATTCTTGAATAGACTAGGAATGATGCAATAAAAGAAAATGATTAAAAATTACTATCATCTTATATATGATGGGCTCAGGAGTGAACAATGAAAAAAAATAAAAAATTAAAAAAATAAAAGGGAAAAAGGAAAAGTCCTGGTGAATGTGGCAAAACAAGGAGGGTCTCAAATAGGGGGGAAAGCACTCAAGCAATAAAGCTTCATTATTGGAACTACTAAGCACTAGTGAAATATTTAATGGACAAATCCCTTAGGCACATTATCATAGCCCACAAACCCATGATTGTTTGTATTGTTGAACGAAAATTACTATACGATAACTTTAAAGCCATCAAATGGGAATCTATTAGATATAAGTTTGTCTCACAAAACATTCATGACTCCATAATAGATTACCTTTGGGTTATAAAGAATGAAATAATTCACATTATCACATTCATAAAGATACCTTAGAGTATCTCAGTCTCTTCCATCGTATCATGTTGTGGCATATCAATTTGTTTTGTGTATGATTTTGAATCCTATATGAGGAGAAGATAAATATGGAATGAAATTTAGGAAAATTTTGAAAACATAAATCACAAATGGGTGATACTTGGGGAATTGAACAATATTTTGAATATTGATGAAAAAATTGGATGCAACGTCACCCAAATTGCCTCATTGGAGTTTTCTTCCTACATTGACTAGTGAAATCTTGTTAAGTTCCATATTTCAAGAGTGTATTTTACAAGGAGTAGATACAACGTGAATGGAAGATAGGAAAGTAAACTTGATAGATGTTTTGTTGAAATGGATGATAGGAGTGATACCAATGGGTTTTTGAGATGAAACCTCCCCAAAAATCACTCAAATCACAATCCTATCTAGGTGGAAGTCTCCACACATATGTAAAGGTCAACTATTATTCCATTTCAATTCAATAATGGAAGGTTGATCCCATTTTCAGTCCATTTCAAAGGTTGGCTATGAAATTAAAATATACTAAGGAGTTACTTAGATATTGGAGTAAAAAATATTTTTCCAAGTAGGATTTTGAAATTATGGCTCTTGAAGAATTTATTTCTTCTAGCTAAATTAGGAATCAACATAAAAAAACTCCATATAGAGAAGAAATACAAGCCCATAAAATATTGGATGATCTTTTAATGACCAAGAAAAGGTTTGAAAAAAAATTATTTAGATTTTATATGGTTAAAGTATGGAGATAGGTATTCAAATTTATTTCATAGATTACTGAAAGATAAGAGATAAAAATCAGTGAACAAGTTCATCAACATAAATAGATTCATACACACTTCTAAAAATGAGATCACTCATGTATTGATGGATCATTTATAGGGACTCTATTATGATAATGGACTAGTCCACTCACAAAAATGGTTAATAACACAAATCCTTTCATTGAGGAGAAACAAAATAGAAATCTTATTATTACTCCACCCAAAGAAGAAATTAAATCATCTCTCTTTACTCTCAATATGAAGAATGCTCCATGCCTAGATTGACTTACTAACAAATTATTTATGCTTTATTGGGATATTTTGATGGATTATATATCATATACAATAAGGGAATTGTTCAACCATTACTAAATTCCTTATAGGATAAATTCAAGCTTCATTGCCTTAATACCCAAGAAGAATAATTCACTTGATATCAAAGACATATGACAAGTTTCCCATGGGAAAACGTTTCAAAAACTCATTAGAAATATCATCATGAATAGGATGGGGGGAACTATTAAACATAATATCACTCCAAAACAATTTGGATTTTTCCTAGGGAGGAACATTCAGAATTCTCTTTTTGTTTCCATAGGAAGTTTTAATCTAATGAATAGGAAAATTAAAGAAGGAAACTTTTCTCTCAAGATTGACATCTCCAAGGCCTTTGATACACTGAAATGGAGACTTATTTTTGGTTTCAAAAGAATATATGGTTTCTAAAATGAGTTTATCAAGATTATTAACATTAAAACCGACTCTGAAAGGTTGTACATTCTTATTAAGGGATCCCATAGAGGTTTATTTCAATGCAATAGGGGTTTCAGAGAAGGTGATCCTCTTTCAGGAATTCTATCTTCCATTTCTAATAACAATTTGATCATATGTATCAATGAACTCACTCAAATTGGATTTTATTAAAAAATAAAATCTAGAAAGAATTATTATTCCCAATCACATATTTTATACACTAATTACATTCTTCTTTTTGGGAAATCTTTGATAAAGACTATATCCTCCATTAAAGCTATCATTTCACATTATGAATAGGTGGATAGAAAAGACACAAGTTGGTAAAAATAATCTGTTGTTTTTTGTGATGTAATACTTGTGGGGAAAAAAATGATAACTAAAAGTCTTGGAGTTAAGAGAAAATCCCTTCCTTTCCACTGCATTGGTGTACCCCTATTTTGGGTCAAGGTGAAGAGATATTATCTGAAGGGAATATTCTTTGGAATTGTAAATAAAATTTCTAGGTGGAAAGGAAATTCTATGTATTATTCTAGAAGGGAGTGACTTGTAAACTATAAGATCCCATATATGTTTTTCTATTCATTATCTCTTTATAGGTGGCCTAGAGGTCTAATTAAAAGACATCAAGGCACGATCCAAAACAACATATGGATTGGGTCAGTCAATGAAAATAAGTGGATCACTATATCCTGGAAGGAGTACATTAAACCTATTAAAATGGGAGGCCTTGGAATTAATGACCTCAGGATTTTTAATGATGGAATTATTGGAAAATTCACATGGGATTTGATTTCTAATGATACTTACTATGAATTATTATCTAAAATATTAAAAGGGATATTGTTGAATGGGTAGAAATACTATATTTATAATATTTTTGGTAATCTCTCAAGAACTCCTAAATGGAATCATCCTTAATTCTATGTGGAATGTAAGTAGGAGTTCTCCCCTCAATTATTATACCACTATTTGGCTGGAAATACCAATACAGAATATAGTGGGTGTATCCTCTAAACTTTAAAACATTTCCTTTAATGATTTTTATCAAAAAATCACCTCTATGATTATCTAGTTCCTACTCAAGTTGGTATGTATATTTAAAATTACACTTTTATTTACAATGACACTATAATATGGAAACCCAATAGTAATGGGAAATTTAATACATAGGATTATTAAAAACTGGAATGTAGAGGATCCAATAGGCCACCATCATGGCTGATGAAATTCAAGGCACCATTCATTAAACCTTACATATTTTTTCTTTGGTGGATATGGGAAAATATGATTCCCACATATAATAAAATTAAAAGAGTTGGATGACATCTGGTGTCATCTTTTCAACTATGTTCAAGGGCAGAGGAGGATGTACAACACCTCTTCTTTGCATGGGGTTTTTCCTAGAATCTATGGGATTATACTGTATATTTGTTTGGGATGGAAATTTAAACTCATATGTAGATGATTGATCACATGGAGTGGATTATAAATTCTAAATATTTAGAATAGGGGAAAAATCTCCCATTGGTAGTAGTGGAATCTATTTTCTCACTGGTTTGAACTGTACAAAATTCCTTCATGTTTGATGAGTAGTAGACTTCCAATCATATCGGACCGCTTATACTACATAATGAACTTTACACTACATCAAAGTTGTAAGAAATAAGTATTTTCAATAACTAAATTTATCCCTCATAATTTTTTGACTGACAGGAAGGACGAGGAGACCCAGGGTGTGCAAATATATATGATGTATTCCCCCAATCAATTCATGGATCAAGGTCAATATTGATGGTGCAACCTCAAGTATTCCAGGACACTCGGGTTGTGGAGGTGTCTTTTGAACACACCATTATTTTTTCAAAGGGTTATTTTATCACTACACTAGGCTTAGAGTGGACAATAAAGAAGAATTATGGGTTATGGTGTATTGAATTTACTATGTTTTCCAATATGAGTGGAACTCCTTATGGATTAAATAAGACACTAAAATTTTTGTTAAATATTTGAAAAAAATATTAAAGAATTTTCCATGGAAAATAATACCTCATTGGATTGGTTTTCTTAGCAATTTCACTCAACTAAATTTTCTTATCTCACATTCATATAGAGAGGAAAATCGAGTGGAAGACACTTTATTAAATAAGGCAGTCTTGGAGATGAATATGATGTGGTTATTTAGGACTCCATATTATTTTGAATCAATGGTAGATGATGATATGCATGGTATTATACATTACTGTCTTTATAATAACCCTTTTTAATTCCTGACTCTGCTTCTTAATTTTTTTAATATTTTCTTAGGACCAGCTTTGATAAAATCCAAGACTTTTGGGGTAAGAAATATTTGGAAATTTCAGTACAAACTTGGTTGGTTAAGAAAGTTTTAATGTTATTATAATGTTTGAATGGATGGTAGTATTAGTTGTGAATACAAACCCAAGGTACACTTTCATAATCCATATATCTAAAAAATAATCAACTGTGTTCATTAAATCTAATAACTATTCATATTTTCTACATAATTTTATACTAGTACTATAGAAATAGAAAACCTTGTGCGGTATTATTTGGATTCCTTAATCCTTGTATCATTTATATGAATTAAATTTCATTGGAATTGAAATAGATTTACAATAAAAAAGATGAAAAAGTGAGGAATTTGAGAAGAAAATAACAGATGATAGACTCTTCTTGATGCCTACAATGCTGGAAAAAAACTCCACAATCAAATCATATAAAATATATTTTTATTTTTTTCATTACTTATTTTTATTTTTATTTTTTTAGGATGCACTTAATGTTGATCACAATAAATTTAGATACCCTAAATGTTTATTTTCCTAATCCAATGAATTTATTTCCATCAAACCAACCACACGTGATTTGTATTTTGAATTTCTAATTCACTACAATAAATATTATATAGATAAACTTCAAAATTATATGTTTCAATTTGGGTTTTAAAGATATTTTTCTTAAGATAGGGTGATCTATTAATATAGACTAAATCATGGTTTGAGGATGGTGACTGAACATACGAATCTTGTGGATTTATTATAATGGAAACATATTAAGGTATATATAGAAAGATTTAACTATCAAAACATATTTCAAAACAATTTTCTTATTGTGGTCAATGTTTCTTCTATGTTTGAAGAAAAATAAACACAACTATTGTAGATATTGATTTTTCAAATTTATGAAAGATATCATATACCATAGAAATTAATAGCATTCCCATATAGGTAATTTCCAAAGGTAATTACAATTTCAATGAAAATATTTCGTAATAATTTTTTTTCTATATTTTCTTTGTACTATAAATATTTTAAATAATTTATATACTCAAAAAAAAAGAATTAATTTTTTTAGAGATGAGTAGGTAGAGTACATGTTGTAAGAATATTTTCTTGTATCAAATTTTCATTATTTCCTTTTTATGTTTTTGAGATAGTATGGGCTATGAGCTTAGAGATACATTTGGGATGTAAAGTATCAGTATCACAATGATTATATATTATTTTTGATATTTTTCTAAAGGAGAAGTTTAATAGAGGAAATTGATTTTTTTATAAATGAATGGGAAAAATACGTGGGATAAGAATGTATATAGAAGCCATGAAGAGGTGACTTCCTACTATTTATTTAGTTAATTTTAACATCATTTTATCCATTTTAGGGAATTTCCAAATTAATTTTATCTAATACATAAATTTTTAATATACATAGTGATAATAATGAAATGAATTCATCTATAATTTTTTTCCTTAACAAGGATGACGCACTCATGTATTATGATCATGCACTCAACAAGGATGATTCACTCATGATGCTGAAATTTTCTTTTTATTCTACAATTAATTCATCATTCTGAGTCATCAAACAACAACATTGATATATAACATCGAATATTGAATGAAATATAGAATGAAAAGACATGGTGTGATGTATATAAATCAACTTCACCTCAATCTGTTACATAGTATTCCCAGTGTGACCCAAAGTTTATTTTTTCATTTAAAATTAACATTTTAGTTTAAAAGACATGTTACATACTCAAAAATGATAAAACACATTCATATTATTTTGATAATTTTGTAAAATGATTTATAAGTCCTTTTTTACATGTTGGAATCAGTCACACCTCAATCTAATACATGATGTTTCTAGTATGAGTCAAAGTGTATGTTTTTAGTTTAAATTTACACATTAGTTAAAAACACACACCACATGATCCAAACCAAGAAAAAATTCATATTATTTTTATACATTATAAAATGGTCCATAAGTCATTTTTGATGTGTAGGAATCAATAGAGGATCAATATGATAAATAGTGTTATTGGTGTGACTCAAAGTGTGGGTTTTGAGTTAAAAATTTACATTTTAGTTAAAAATGTACATCACTCACTTAAAACCTAATAAACATTAATTTATTGGATTATTACTTTAAAATATTGATCCTTAAGTCATTTTTGAAATGTAGTTATCAACCTCATGTCAATCCAACACACGGTGTTACTGGTATAACTCAAAGTGCATGCTTTTAATATAAAAGTGTTATTTTAGTTTAAAAAACGCATCAAATTTCCAAAATAAAAAAATATCATATTGTTTTAAAATATTCATAAAGTGATCCATAATTCATTTTTGATATGTGGGAATTGTGCTCACATCAATTCAACTTTCAATGTGGTCATTATGAAAATAATTATGTGTTTTCAATATAAAAGTTTCATTTTAGTTTAAAATACATATCAAAAAGAAAAATACAAGAAAACAAGTTCATATTGTTTCAAATATTTATAAAATGATCCATAATTCAGTTTTTACTTGAAAGAATCAATTGTACAAAAATCTGACACACAATGTGGTTAGTTTGACATGAAGTACATGTTTTCAATATGAAAGTATCATTTTAGTTTAAATCACATCACATAACCAAAACCAATAAAATAATCTTGGATTGTTTTATAAGTTTATAAAAATTATCCATAATTTAATTTTGTTGTATAGGAATTGACCACACATCAATTTGACACCTGATGTGGTTGGTATGGATTTAATAGAATGTATTCAATATAAACATGCCATTTTAGTTTAAAACATGTTTCACATAACCAAAACTATGAAAAAATATAGAATTATTTTAAAACATTAGGAAAAACATAAATAATTAATTTTTGATGTGTACTAATTAATTGTGAAACAATCTCAAACACGAGGTGGTCAGTATGACTCAAAGTATATGATTTCAATACAAACATGTCATTTCAGTTTAAAACATGCATAAAATATCCAAAACTGAGAAAAAGAGCTCAAATTATTTTTATTTTTTTAAATGACCCATAATGAATTTTTAACATTTAATAATCAATCACACATTAATCTAATACACATTATGACTGATATGACATAAAGTTCATATTTTCAATATAATGGTTAAATTTTAGTTTAAAATGTGTGTCACTAACCAAAAAAAGAAAACAAGCTTAGATAGTTTTCAATATTTAGGAAAAAAAATCATAATTCCTTGGTGACATGTTTGAATTTAATACATGTTAATACGACACACGATGAAGTAGGTATGATTCGAAGTGCATTTTTTTAATATAAAAGTGTCATTTTAGTTTGAAGCATGTGACACATCACCAAAATCAATAAAACATTCTTGGATTATTTTCAAGCTTTATTAAAATGATATATAATTAATTTTTGATGTGTAATAATTGATATCATGTAAATATGACACAAAATGTGGTTGGTTTGACTCAAATTGAGTGTTTTCAATAAAAAAGTGCTATTTTAGTTTAAAACACAAATCAAATAGACAAAACTATGCAAACAATGTTGGGTTGTTTTCAAACATTAGGAAAATATTCCATAATTGATATTTGATGTGTAATAATCAGTATCACGTCAATCTAACACATGATGTAGCTAATATGACTCAAGGTTTCATTTTAGTTTATAACATCTTTCCCTATCCAAAACCTAGAAAATGATCATAGATTGTTTTCGAACATTATAAAAATGATACATAATTCATTTTTGACATGATGGGACTGACCGCACATCAATCCAACACCCTATGTGGTTTGTGTGACTTGAAGTCAATGTTTTCAATATATAAGTGCCATTTTACTTTAAAACACACACCACAAAGAAAAAACTGAGCAAACAAGCTTGGATTGTTTTATCATTATTTTATTAGCTATTTATTAATTATTTTACTCGTCATTTTTATCTGATACTTTTTTAGTTAATTTTTATAGGGATAATTATTGAAGAAGAATAAGAAATGGCATGACAGTTGAAGGCTTGTTCTCACAAGAAAGATCTCTTGAATTAGATCACATCCATAGTGAGTTATCACTATATATTTGAGACAATTCAAGAGCAATTTATTTTGATCATAACAAGAAATGTATTGATATGTACGAATCAACCGCAACTCAATTCGATAAATGGTGTACCTAGTATGACTCAAAGTATATGTTTTTAGTTTAAAAATGAAAATTTGTGTTTAATTTATTTCATTATCGTATTACAAAAATAATAATTTTTTTCTTATATAGGTGCATTTTTTTTCTCGATCAGGGGTGGTTTGTTTGGAAACTAATAGCATGACTAGGTTTTGAGGCCAAATAAAAGGAACATTGAGGGTTTTGAATGTTTATGATAAAATTTACTTACTAATATAATCGTACAAACCAATGTTTGAAATGTAAATAACATTGTGTTTTTCTTATATTTTTGTAGTAAATTTTATTTCAATTAAATATTGTATTTTCTCCCTACGTTTTATCCATGTACTTTATGCTATAGCGTACTATACTTTTAACAACACACTGTAACTTTATGGAACCTTATCAGTGCTAGTAATAGTGCTAATAAAATAACTATTTATGAATGTTAAAAAAGAGATGATAAAGGGACCCTTTATCAATTCTACACTAGTGTCGTAAAAGTATCCCCCTCTATCGGTTATATTTTTATCATCGATAAAGGAAATATTTATCAGTTCTAAACAAAAGTGTTGATAAAGTGGGGACCTTATCACCACTAAAAGAATCACTAATAAAGGCCAATGGATTTTAATGGGTCCCTAATTGTTACTGTTTTTTTTATATTGACAAAGCCATATTATAGCGTTGTTAAAGGGCTTGTGTATAGCTATGAATGAAACTGGTGAGAAACCACATTACATATATCATAGGAGGAGATGATGTAGAGTATGATAAAACTGAGAATTTTCAAGGAAAATAAATTACAGACATTTAATGCTGGTTTGATTGAATTTTTACCATTCAATTGAATTTTGAATTGTTCTGGAAACATATATAGAATATAGAGGGCTTTTTTAATCAGTCTATTCTAATAGTGGGAGTACTGTGACTTAGAAGTGGTCATTAAAATCTAGAACCTATGGCATAACATAGAATAGGTTTCTTTATGAATGAGACAATGAATTGACCATGTATCATGTAAGAAAAGATCAATTAAGTGTTGTAGTAGTGTTTCATTGATTGATACAAATGACCTCTCTAGTCTTTAACTGCTTAAGTGTCAAATGTGTAACGTATCACTTGGTGGCACATTGGGAGTTTAGAAATTTAACGTGTACATTTCAATGAAGATTCAGGACCCGATTAGGTCAGATGATGTTTATTTTTTCCCAATTCTTCTTGAGTATGGTAAGTTATAATGTGGGAAGGTTGTAATATCCCATGTTTTGGATCTTATTGAGAATTATAAAGGAATTTGAATTTTCATTGGGTTGATGGGATGGATTTTTAACTTAGATTTAGAATGTAAATCTATGTTTTGGAACATTTAAAAGTGTTGTTTTTTGGAATTTTTTAAGTCTTGGGTGGTGTCTTGGGAGTTTGGATGAGTTTTAAAAGCATCGAACATCAAGAACTTGGTTTGGGGAGAGGCATCCAAGGGCACATCATTGTCACATGATTAGTGATAATCATGCGGCCCGAACCATGTGGTCTAATTATATATATCCATGGTTTTTTCAAATTGTGTGAGTAATCCAACTAACTATGTGAGGTGGAGTAGAGGTAAAGGGTATGTCTCGTATTTGTTACATGGTTTTTCAAACCATGCACTGAAACCGTGAAAGTTATGAGTGTTTTTGGGTAGCATCACTGCATAGTCAGTTCTTGGTTGGTAAACCATATGTGGTAACCATGTGGTATAAGGGTACCTTGGATAGTAGAATCACATGGATGGTGAATAGTTTTGCAAACCATCTAGACAAATCATGCAGGTCAATAAAATATTATAAATTACTCTTTTTCCACTCCAGACATTATCTATTCTCCCCCTTTATTTTCCCGCTTCTCCCATACACCACATGATGCTCAATCTCCCCTCACCTACTTCCACAGGTTTCAATGGTTCTCCTCCATCTAAACTCAAAATAAACTTTCGATCATCACATTGGTTATCCCATGGTATGTATACAAGTACTCTTGATTCTTTTCTTTGGTTATTTTTCTGTATCAAATGTTATTTCCATGCAAGCTCATGTTACTTATTTTTAGGTAATTTTTCTAATATTCCAATTTCTATCATTTTGTTCTGAATAAAATCCCAATAATGGATTATTGAAGCATCCTCGGTTTGTGTTAGGTTGACTTTATGCCTTTACCTTAAGGTTTTTTATTTCAGAACATGCTTTTTTGTGCCACGCATGGGGATTTCTGTGCGACACTACTCATTACAACAACATTTTTGACACCTATAGTTAAAAAAAAGTATTATATTATTATACGAAGAGGCACAAACAAAACACTACTTTTTTACACCTGGAGGCGCAAACTAGATGAACCTTTTAGAGGGGTAGTATAACCCACTCAAGATCCTACTTTTCAATGAAAAAAATATAACCAAAAAATAATGCACCCAAAAAAGGATGAGAAGAATAAACCACAACAACAAAACACATAAAATGATGAAGGATATAAATGTTGGGGAATATTTGATATCATTAGGATCTGTATATTATAGTATGTTTGAGTCCAATAAAAATGATCACTAGATAAATTATCACTAAAGGTGTATAATAATTCTATACACGTTGTGTGGCCCATTTTATTTTTTTAAAGTATTTTAACTCATGTATATTTTTTGGCACATTTAATGGTTCTACAAAACTCAATTTATAAATTTTTTTCACACTCAATAACTTCAAAAAGTATAGCTTCAGGAACAACATATTTCAAAAATTTAGTCATTACAGTTCTTCTTTCCTAAAGAAAAATCAATAAATGTGAAAACAACAAACTACTTTAAATATGTTCAATGATTTCCCAGATGATTATTGACATGTTCTTAAATATTAAATTCACATGTATACCTCATTTAATCATCTCAAATCTCATACCCACTTTTCTATAAACACAACTCTAAATTCACAAACATAAAACATAAAATAAATTAATAAATTTAAATAAATAAAAAGTGATAAATAATTTACTAATAAACCTTTAATTATGAAAATATTTCTCATAATCCATGTGAAATTAATTTCCTCAAAATATCCAAAAAACTAATTCAATAATATAAAAAATAAATAGTCATAAATAGAAAAAATAAAAAATAATAATTTATTGATGGGAGAACAATTTATTTGAGTGGGTAGAATGTAACACCCAAATATTTTAGAATATATTTATATTTAAATAAATTCCAAGTGTTTTATCACTTTTTTTACATGCATCAATAAGCTTAAATAAATCACGATATACTATAGAAATATTATTATATAAATATTTCTATTATAACCATGCTTTTGGTTTAACAGGTATGAATATTAGTAACCACATTATAAAATATATGTTGAAATTTTTTACATTTTGAAATTTATTAATGAGTTCATTGGAAATAAGTACTCAATTTTGAATGATAATAATAAAGAATAGTTATGGTTTTAAAGGATAACTTTTCTATAAAAGTGATTTTTTTTATATTTGGAATTTTCATTTAAAACATACATCTATGAATTTTATAATTTTAATTTTTTGAATGAAGATAATATTTAAATTCGTCATTTTTAATTTTTCTTGGGGTGAATTTTGGATATTTTCTGAAAATATTGATTTTTATGGAACAATGAAAAATACCATTTTTTGAAAAATTTTAATTTATTTTTGTTAAATTAATTAATTAAAAGGTCTAATTATATATTTAATTTTGTTTTAAATTTATATAAGATCCATTTTATTATACATAATACAATTAATTTCATAAGAATCGATATTATATTTGATTTTGGTATAAGTTTATTTTTATAGTTAAAAAATCATTTTTCTAAAAATAAAATTTCATTTTGTTTTGAGAACTTATGTAAGAAGTAAAATTTACTGCTTATAGAAATTAAATATTAGAAAATAGATTCTATTTTTTAAATCATAATATTCAAATTATATAATAACTTTCACCTCATTTTTAGTAATAATTAATAGTAACCATGATAAAAGTTTATCATCATGGTAATAGGTAAAACATGTTAATTAAGGTTGAAATTGTAGTATAAGGCCTCAAAATCAATGAAAAATAGGAATTTATTTTATTTTATCAGTGTAATTCAACAATAACCATCCTATATTTGAAAATGTGTCATTTTTCCACTTCACTTTGATTACAACCTTTATATTATTTTTAATTAAAAATAATTACAAAATGTTTGTCTCTCTCACTTATTATGTTGTCATGATATCGATATTGATAAAAATAAAATTTGAATAATTATATAAGGAAAATTTGGGGAATGATAAACTCTATTTATGATATTAATTTATATTTAATTTTTAGAGATGATATAATTGTCTTGAATTCTTACGCAACACTGGCACGACACTTTTGAAAGCAGTAGAAAAATAAAATAAATGCTTTCAATAAAATTTAAAGTAATATTTTTTGGATTTATTATGGTGTTACAAGAATTTAATTGATATTTCTAAGGAATTAGTTATTGTGAGAGTATTTATAATCTAATTCCATTGTTATCTTGATGCCTTTAAAGTCAAGATATGTGAATAGTCCTAAAAATGACTTTAAATGTTATTTACTGTTTAAAAATTATTTTTAAATCATTATAAAATCATAAAAAATAAATCTAGACTCAATTGAGTGGGAAATTATTAATACTATCATACATGGTTCATATATGTACCCCTTGGAATTTTGAAAATCACATTCCCGAACCTTAAAGATTGAAAAAATTGTTATAATGGTTAAGGTTAACCATTGTTAACTAGGGGTTAAACCAAATGAAATGGTTTAAAATAAATCATAAAACTATCTAAAATTTATTGTTTAATTATATTTCAGACTTATATTCCTTATCATCAAATATAAGGATTTTGGATTCCTTTTACATGACTATGACATATACTATATATTAATATTTCAAGTATTTACAAGTTTTCTGCCAGCCTCACTTATAAAAGGGAACCTCCTCTCCTCTATTCATCTGAAAATTTGAGCCACTTAGTGTAATGTCTCAACTCAGGATCCAAAAATTGAGATTTATCACCATATATTAGAGCCAACTCAAGAGTGCTTTCTTTTGAGAACAACCATAAATAGAGTGATGCTTGAGAATCAAATGCAACACAATTTTATACACAGTGTTCCAAATATGAATCAAAGTATATGTTTTTACTTTAAATTTTACACTTTTTTTAATTTATATCTTTATAGTGTTGCTAACATAATAATTTTTTTCTCATATGTGAATTCTTTTTCTCAAGCTGGGGTGGTTTTTCAGAAACTAATAGCATGACTGGGGGATGGGGCCAAAGATAAAGGAACATTGATGCTTTTTAATGTTTGTGATAAATTTTACTTAATAATATAATTGTAAAAAATAATGTTTAAAATATTAATTATATAGGTTTTTCTTATTATATTTGTGTTGTACATTTTATTTAAATTCAATTATTTATTTTCTCTCTGTATTTTCACCCTGTATTTTTTACTACAATGTGTTGTAATTTTAACATCACACTACAATAGTATGACCCATTATCAACACTAAAATAGTGCTGATAAAGGACTCCCTCTCTCAGTTCTATTTTTAGAATTTATGAAGGAACCCTTTATCAATGCTAAACAAAAGTGATAATAAATATGACCTTTTATCACCACTAAAAGAATCACTAATAAAGTCCTCGGGATTTTAATGGTGCTTTGATTGTTAGAAATTTTTTATGTTGACAAGGTCATATTATAGCACTATTAAATTCCTTATGTATAGTAGTGAATTAAGTTGGTGGGAAACCACATTGAATGCATCAGAGGAGGAGACGAGTGCAGTGTAAGATTTGGCTAAGGATTTTCTAGTAAAATCCAACAAAACTAGTTAATGATGGGTATATTGGAGTTCAACTATTTAATTGAATTATGAATCATGTTGGGATAATTTATAGAACTTTTAGGGCTTATTTAATCAGGAGATTTTGATAGTGGGACTATCGTGTCTTAGAAGTGGTCGTTAAAGGCTGGAATCTATGGCAGAGCATACAATAGGCCACATGATGAAAGAGACAATGACATGACCCTGTCCCAGGTAAGAAAATATCACATAAGTGTCCTCTTATTGTTCTTTTTATTGATATGAGTGATGACTTGTTTCCTTAATGTCTTCAGTTTCATATTTTTAAAGTAGTTCTTGGAGGCATGTTGGGAGTTTAGAAACATAATATAGACATTTAAATGAAGATTCACTACCCGAGTAGGTCGTATGATGTTTCATTATTCCCAAAGGCTTCTCAAGGGTGATAACTTCTAAGGTCATAAGGTTATAATGTCTCATGTTTTGGATCATGTTAAAAATTCTATAAGAACCCTTTATCAGTGCTAAACAAAAGTGAAAATAAAGAGGGCCTTTTATCACCACTAAAAGAAGAATTAATAAAGTCCTGGGGATTTTAATGGTGCTCCGATTTTTAGCACTTTTTTATGTTGAAAAAGACTTATTATAGCACTATTAAAGACCTTATGTGTATTAGTGAATGATACTAGTGAGAAACCACATTGAATTCATCATAGGAGGAGACAAGTGCAGTGTAAGTGTCGGCCTAGGATTTTCTCAAAATATCAAGAACAATTAGTTTACGTAGAGTCTATTATAGTTAGATTGTTAGATTGAATATGAATCATGTTTGGTGCATTTCTAGAACTTTTTGTGTTTTTTTAATCAGGAAATTATGATAGTGGGAGTAATGTGACTCGAAAGTGGTCTTTAAAGTCTATAATCCATGACAGAGCATACAATAGGTCACTTGATGAATGATACAACAACATAACCATGTATCAGGTAAGAAAAGATCAATTAAGTGTCATCTTATTGTTCCATTGATTGATACGAGTGGTGTCTCGAGTACTTAATCTCTTAATTTTCATATTTGTAAATTAGTGCTTGGAGTAATGTTGGGAGTTTAGAAACACAACGTAGAAATTTCAATGAAAATTCACTACCCGAGTAGGTAATATATTGTTTCATTATTCCCCAAGTCTTATCAAGGATGATAAGTTCTAAGATGGGAAGGTTGTAATGTCCCATGTTTTGGATCAGGTTGACATTATAAAGGAATTTAAATTTTCATTTGGAAAATGATATGAACTTTGAACTGATATTTAGAATGTAAATTTGAGTTTGGGAACTTTTAAAAGTGTTGTATTTTTTATAGGGTTTAATACCTGAGTGGTGTCTCGGGAGTTTAGATGAGTTTTAGAAGCATCGAGATTCTAGAAATTGGTTTTTGGAGAGGTATCCAAGGGTGCACGATTAGTACACGGTTAGTGCTTACCATGAATCCCAAACCTTGTGGACCAATTTTATAGATTCATGGTTTGATCAAACAATTCTAGGACTCTAGCGAACTGAGTGAGGTGTTTCATAGGATAAGGGTAAGTCTCACTGTTGGTTCATGGTTTGTATAACCATATCCTGCAATCGTGCGAGGTATGAGTGTTTTGTGGCAGTAGCTCTACATGGTTGGGGCATGGTTGGTAAACCATACAAGGTAACCATGTGGTATGAGGATTTCTTGGATAGTGGAATCTCATGGATGGCATTCAGTTTTCCAAACCGTCTAGCCAAATCAAGCATCTCATTAAAATATTAGAAATTACTCTTTCCCACCTCCAGCCTTTAACCTTTCTCCCTCTTTATTTTCCTTCTTCCCCCACGAGCCACATGATTCTTGATCTCCCCTCACCAACTCCTCTAGGTTTCCATGGATCTCCTATATATGGAATCAAAATCAACCTTCATTCATCACATTGTTTATCACTTGATAAGTCTATGAGTCCTCTTTATTATTTTCTTTGGTTATCTTTCCATATCAAATGTTATTTCTATGTGAGCTCATATGACCAATTTTGTATTTGGTGTCCTATAACCAACTTCTCTATACTTTATGGTAACTCTTATTCAGTTTTTAAAATTAATAAACTTATTATCACATAATGATTATTTATATGTGTAAAATTGTATATAATAATTTCCTAAGAGTAGTTGTCACAGTAAAAGGTCATAGTAGTTCCCCTCTATGATGAGAACCCGACAGTGCTATGGCACAATTCTTGAATAAATGTTCTATATCTGGATGATATCATTTGAGGGACAAAATGATATAGGATATTTGGTGTGGATACTCATAAGACTTGGATAAACATTCTCATGGTGTACACCCTTGGTAATATATAGTAGGATATTATGATAACGAAACCCTCCGGTAGGAAATCCACATTTATTTGTGTCATTGGATATTCCTATCTACGGACGTGTGTATTTCCCCTTAGACATTAAAATTATTATTAATGAGTATTATTATTTGTGTATTTAAATTAATTGATGAAAACCATGATGATAGATGTTCATGGTGAGGTAGTATACGTTGCGTATGTCACTAGTAAAATTGCCTTAATGAATAATGCGAAAAATGATTTGTCCCTTATTTTCTTTAACAAAAGTTGATATCTGAGGCCCTTTTAAAAAAACAATATAGTCTAAATAAATTCATCTACATGGTGTTATATAGGCATGTTCTATTTCTGTGAAGTCCTAGAATGATACATTGAGCACATAGGTTGATGGAACCAGCATTCAACCTACTTGATTTGAGATATCATTATAAAGGGATTATATTACACAGTAAGCTTCTATATGAGGTGACATGTCATTGTGGAGTTAACTTATTTCTTTACGAGTTCCTTAGAATGTTTCTAGATGTTAACCTTGGACTTTAGGCTACTTCACCTAATTCCACTAAGAAAGAGGCATAGAGGGTCACACACTAAGTGTATCTTGAGTCTTAATTAAAAAATATATTATTATTTATTATTTAACAGGTTGAATAAATATTATTCCCATATGTGGTTTAATAGTTATTCATGTATTCTTAATCTCATATAAATATTTATATTTTATTTAGTTAATATAATATTTATTTGTTTATTGGAAAATAATGCAGTGATATTTATTTAATAAATATATAGATATTATTCAAGGTATGATAAATATTATGAAGGAATGGTGGGATGAGATTTTAGGACTAGTGAGAAATAATAAATAATGAATATTATTTGATTAAAAACTATTTAAGTTTAATTCACAAGTTAAGATCAGGTTGATAAATAATAATATTATTATTTTTTTGACAAGAGGTTTTTTCTAGGATTAAATAAATAATTAAGGGAACATGTACAATTATTCTATTTTAACCCTAGTGATATATAAACCCAATTGTGTTATTTTCTCATTAGATTCAATTCATTTTTTTGGTTGGGAACAATGGAATTGGAGAATCCTCTCAAGATATAGAGAGCTCCCATATCCAAGAATACTACCAAGAATGGAGAACAATATTCCTCCAACAGATCAAGGATAATTCTTTGAAGCAGTTCTCGAAGAGATCAAAGGAAGATGATGCAAGCACAAGGATATTCCATGATAATACCCATAGATTCTATCAAAGACATTTGGATATTCATGGAACACATGTGGATCATTGCTACAGATAATATGCACTTGATTCCTAAAACACAGTGATGGTGCATCACCGATCTGCTACCACATCCATCAATGAAGAAAGAATTACGACATAGTAATTATTAATTAATTAAATTTACTATAAATAATATGTGATGATCCTACCTTCAATTTCTGTGTGATTACCTTTTTTTCTTTCTTATTTGATTCAATTTTTTTCATATATTTCATTGTCGTGTAGATATCATATTAATCATCATTCATGACGAAAAGCAAAGTTGGGTAGTTCCCATCTCATGCTTCTGCTATACCCATAACCTAGGAGTGGTATCAAAGGGGTAACATAATTATTTATAACTATTTATAATTATTTAAAGATCATTGGTGATTTATTCATTTGTAATTTACTTTTTCAATTCATATTTAATAGTTCTTTTAATCTGAATTGTGAGATTTTCTTCTTCCTCCTTCGTTTCTCATAGATCAAATCGAGGTGATTAATTTTAGGAATATAATAAAATCAAGGAACTCATCCATAGTTTCCAAGTATTTAGACTAGATAATATGAGAGCACACACAAGTTAACTGAAGTTACATGCCATGTACTTGTGTTCAATGAACCAGGAGTTAATTTGGTGATTACTCAAACTGTGTGCATTGATGACACACAGTGTCATTAATTCTTACACTGTGTATTGATCATACCATATTGGTGCATGGTAAACTATAGTACAAAATTTTTATACAATGTACACAACATGTAGTCCCTTTTATTCAAATATGGACCATGTATTTCTAAGATAACCTTCCTCTTATCTTTATTTCCATGCTTTTTTTGTTTACTTTTTCATTCTTCTTCGTTTGTAGTCTCATTAGTGTTTGTGTATGTAATTTTTTTAATGCATTTTTCATTCTAAATATCTCTTATTATCATATGCCCTCTATTTTTTTAATATTAATGTTCTTAATTTTTTTTAAATCATGTTTAAAACCACTCCCTTCTTTTCATTATCATTCAATCAAAAGTCCATTTTTAACTCTCTTTACCATTCCTATGTGTGTTCAGCACACTACTCCATTCTTATCCCATTATTTTCATTTTATTTTAACTCTTCACCATAAAAATATTAAAAAAAATTAATAACCATATCAATGGATGTGTAAATATACCATTGGATGAGTCATAATTTGGGGATGTTAAGTAATTGGGAGCTTTTGTTCGATAAATATTCTTTAGGTTAACATTGGTGTATGTTGAAATCAAAATGTCATGGGTTAATGAAATGTTTTGTTAAATGAGTGGTTTCAATGAATTATTGTAACCATAAATAAACAACCAAAAATAATTTTTTTTAACATTAGAACCCTAAGTTAAGTTAATGATTGGATTAAAGCCTCAACACTTGGTAATTCTAATCAAAATAATCTTGTGAAGTGGGTGTTAATTTAATGAAATATAAAGCAAAGCTCAAGGATATCATAAGCTTTAATATCCAATAATGAACTCACAAATATTTATAAAATTTATTAAATCAAAAACCATACATCATTAAATTTAATTAATCTCTACAAAAAACCCCCTCACTAAAAATACAGATTAATAAAACGAAATCGACTATAAAAAATATCATCATCGAGGATTCGACCTGAGTACTGCTCTACACATTAGCAGAGAACTAGAAATTTGAATGTTTGATAGGTTAAAATTTTACATTCTTCAAATGGAATTTTTTCTGGGGATGGTGGAACAAGTATTAGGTAGTTTTTTATTTTTTTTAAACAAAAAAAATAAAAAACTATCGATTACTTGTTGCACCATCCCCGAAAACAGTTCCATTCGAAGCATGATCAATTTTCACCTATCGAATAATAAAATGTAAATTTATTTTATTATTTTTATATCGGAACTCATACACCTATGTCTTTACTTTCACACCTCAAAATCTGAACTCCATTTGTTGTGTATATCAGGATAAAAGTCATGCATTTTGGGCGGATTTAAATTCCCAAACAGAATGGTGGGTTGGACTTCAAATAATAATTTGGCTCACTTTTTGAGGATTTGGGACAACAAATTTTTATACATTATTATTTTGGATATTAAATAATTTATTTAAAATATTCATCAAATTTGGGATTCTGGATTGAGCCTAGAAATTATATCATCATGGTTGGTACAGTTTCTTCACAGATTCATTGGCCATTCTTGTGTGGACCATATGACCATTTAAATATCATAATTGTACCATACTCTACTTTAATTATTTATAGGAAATTGAATAAGTAATCCTATAAAATAAGAATCATATAATTTGGATATGTAGGTTGATTGTTATAATTAAAATAGTAAACTGACTCGATATGATTATTTAAAATAATGCTAAAAAATTATATTTAGTATTAAAAAATTGGTATTTCACACCAATTATGCACTTTTACATGAAAATTACAAAATGTAGTACAAAAAAGTTATGAATAAATGAATAACATAAAATCCCCCAAACTTAGTCTTGTGCATGTCCTCATGTTTAAAAAACATAAAAACATAACAACATTATTTTCACTCACCAAAAAATATTAAACTTTTGTTTTATCAAGTCAGGGGAGGTTTACACCATTTCACTCATACATAATGAACTCCAACAAAAAAAATTACAGAAAAATTGTTCTAAAAACAATTCATTTCTTTCATTCTCAAAATTAGAAATGGAAAATTTAGGCACTCAAAACTTACTCCTCTCATGATGATAAAAATTCATTTCTAGAGGTTAAATCATTCACCAACCAAAGGTGAAAATCTTAAAGCTTGAAAGATATGTCCACATCCATTCCCTTTAATAAAGTTCACAAAAATATAGAGTTTTTTAGGGTGTTTTTTATGGCTATGGGATCATAGGAATATAATGTCCAAGAGAGAGTAAAAGAGGGGTAAAACACTAACATGGAAAAAGTAATGCCCAAATTGAAATAAGACATGGAAGGATATGGAAACACATATTTACAAGGGAATGATTGTGTAAAGAATGACACAAAAATATGGATAAAATTTGAAGGGAATGAAAAGGTGAAAAATATACAATACACAAAACTTCTACCAATGAAACAAAAAATATATAATGCAAGTGTTCCTTTTTATTTTATTTTATTTTATTGATTTTTTCTGAAGTTGAAATAGAAAAAAATCCCACCCTCATCTCCCAATCCATGTTTTACCTCCACACAACACTAATTTTAATAGTTATAACAAGATGAAAGGTTGAGGAAGAGTGATTTTTTACCTTCCCAAGACACAACCCATTCTTTTTTCATTTTGTTTATGTTTTCATAATTTTTTTTGAACACTATAATATCATTTGTACAATATATCATAAACATATATACATTTCCAAAACTCACCAAATGAAAACCTCTACCCAACACTAAAATTGATGTTTTCCCCCAAGGATATAATGACACATTGATAACAAAAAATGGTACCCAAAATGAAATCCTTTCCCCCCACACTTAAATTTCAATAAATTATGAAATGAAAATACATGTAGATGTTGGGTGGGATGAGATATTGGGATTGTAATCTGGCTATAAAAAATGGGTTTCAATGGCTCAAAGGGGCTTTGAAAATAATTATTAATGGAAGGGTAATGGGAGGCTATTTGGTTATTGTGATTCTCATGTGGTTCAAAAAATTCCTCTATTATATTAATGTACACTAAATTAGGAAATTCATCTTGAAGGTCCACAAATTCATGACAGACAAATAGAGGTGAAAACACACATTTTGTAAAGATGGATATAGGTGTCCATGGTGTGAATGATATTGTTATTACTCATAATTATGGAAGAATCAATTTCTAAATAAAAAAATTGAGCATTCAAAATTTATTATTATTAAACCTAAATTATTTATCCAAATTAATGATGAAAAAAATATTAAAAAAAAGTTATTTGACTCCCTAAAAAGGTTGAAAAAGAATTTCAAATTTTAAGGGTAAGTAATTATGATTGTTTTTTTTTGTATTTTGTATTTTTAGTTTTATTTTTCAAAAATACAAACTCACAAAAAAGAGAAATAAAATAAAGTGTTCGATGAAGAAAGTGTTAAAAATGGAAGAGAGGGTAAGAAGAATAAAAACGGAGATAGAGAAGGTGGAAGAAGAGAGAAAGAGGGAGTTAAAGGGAAAGAGGTTCCTTGTGGTTTTGATTTAGTGGGTCACCATCTCCATATAGTGGCGGGTCGATGGAAGTTGATGTAGTTCATGGGGCATGTGTACTATTAGGTGAAGCCATGGAAACTTTAGATTACATATAAAATAAAAATAATTAATTTTTTAAATAAAAACTAGAAATAAATTAAAATTTCATAAAATTAAAAAAAAATGGGTTGCCTCCAAAGAATCACTACATTTATTCTCTCTATAGCTAGACATTTGTAGTGGACTACCCATAGACTAATGGTGACCACCATATTTTCTCAAATAGTGTGCTTCCATAAAAACTACTTCTTTAGGATGACCTATTGTTCATTGAATAATTTCTTCCATTTCTTATTGTTGGGATTGAAATTCAATGTCGGTTGAAAGAGAATGCGGGTATCCTATATTTGGTCTTCAACTTGAGGAATTAATTTATCCATAATGTTATGGTTTTCTATGATTGGAAGTTTATGAATATTTTTCAATTTTTATGGGGAATTTATATAAGGTTCAGATAATATGAAATCGGAGTATGAGGCCACTATTGTTTTTGACTCATGTTTTTCATCACTTCCCAATGTGGATTAATGATGATCAAAGGTCACATTAGATTGAATAGATTATTCTAGATCATTAATATCAATGTTTTTTCCAATGAATGGTAATTGAAACCTTTCCAATGATCATTGTATTAATTATGGAATAACTCTTACTCACTTTACTACCACTGGGACAAGATAAACACATTGGTTCCGGGTTCACCTCACATATAACAAAATTTTCAGAATTAGGGATCAGAAATGATAAATGTTGGATAATATGATTTGATTCAACAAATGAGCATGCTAGTTCATTTTATTCATTATCAACTAAGTTGAAGTAGTGGATATTAGAGGTGAGAATGGATTCTAAAGTGTCTTGAAGATCCATTAGATTGATGGAGATTACATGTGAAATGTAAACACCAACATCACCATTTATGACTTGGTTAATGATGATGTAGAATTAAAAAAATCCTTTATCATTAGAACCTGAAGAACATGATGGATCGGGATTCAACACACTCTCTGATATAATTTCAGAAGAATTGATGGAGAACACAGAGTGATTCTATGATGGGTATCTCATGGATTGAAAAATATTTAACTTGACCAGTTGGTCACCAAATTCCATGGATAAGATGTCTGCATGGAAATCAATTATTGTTCTAGATGTCTTGAGGAAATTTATTCCTAGAATTAGAGGATATTGGCATGAATTTTTATCACCTTTCATGTCAAGGAAATAAAAATCAGCTGGGAAGATAATATCATTAACTCAGACAAGGACATCCTCAATTATTCCCTCTGAACTGATGGTGCGTTGATTGGATAAATGGATGACAATACTCCTTGGGTGAAAGGGACGTAGACCAAGGTTGGAGAAGATAGATTTTGGAAAGGAATTTATTGTGGCTCTTAAGTCTATGAGTGCATCATCGAAGTTTGAACTTACAATTTGGCATAGAACTGTAATGGTCCTAGGATCCTTTCACTTCATCGGTATGGAATCTTGGGTCAAAACCTTTTCAAAGGTACTCTATTTCCTCTTATGGGTTCATAACTCCTTAAGAAATCTGGTAAGCTTAGGAATTTTTTGATGGTATCTAAGAGGGTAATGTTCACTTCAACATGTCTAAAAAAATCAAAAATTTCAGGATCGGGTTCAAAGGATTTATTTTGTTTAAAAACATCTTGAGGAAAATTAATTGGGTTTATTAGAGGAATGGAATGAGGTGAGGGAGTGGCCTTAGGTTATTTTTTTGGTTTTTTGGTCTTTTCTTTTTCTAGATTTAGATTTAAATGGGATTTAGAGGATTATTTGAGAGGAAAAGTATTTTATGTTCAATATTGAAGTGAAATTGAACATACATTACCCTTGGGGTTAGGAAATGGTTGATCTTGGAGTTTGGAAGAATTGGATTATTTATTCTGGCTGAAGTGGGATGCGCATTGGCCAATTTGGGTTTCATTATTTTTATTCAAGAATAGGTGAAGGGCCCATATCATATATGAAACACTCCCATGGTTTCTTGGAAGAAGAGTCTGGTCTCGGATTGGGATTTCCTTGATTTTAGTTTTTGGAAAAGTGATTATAATGGGTTGGGAATTAGTAAGGATCATTAGGATCGTGAAATCTAGGAGGAGCAAGAGGACGATTGATCCTTTGAGGTTGATTAACAAAAGGATAAGTTTGTTCAAAGTTACCACCACCTTTACCATATTGGTATTGGTTTGTGTTTTGATAAGGGAATTGTGAAGAATGAGATATGGGATTACCATACCTCAAGCCTGAGTTAAAGGTAGAAGGGAAGGGCTCATATAGGGTTGGTATTCCTACGAGAATATGTTGCATTAAGCTCCATTGGTCCATATGAATTAGATGGATCCTCTTGAATTTGTGGACATGTGTCTATTGGATGATCCAGTGAGTAATAAATTCCACAATTCTTGATAGGTCTAGGGAATAGAGATTGGGGAGAAGATGAGCTTTTGGATTTATCAGTAACAACTAGTAGTCTCAAAAAAAATTTAACTTCACTCATCCACTTGGTCATCTATATGTCCTGTATAGATTGATTATCTTGGAATTATATTACTTGAACATGTTCTCAAGTATTAATTTTTTGTGTGTTTTCATCCATGTGGCTTATGATATCTCTTACAGCTATAAGAGTTTTTTTAACAAGAGCACCACCACAGGAGGAATCAATGAGTGTTATCTCCATAGCCAATAACCCATAATAGAATTATTTAATCAAGAGTTATTCAGGGTTTTTTTGATGTGGGAATATTGAAAAAAGATTTTTGAACCTCTCCAAGTACTCATGGAGTGATTCATTAAATAATTTATGGATACCACTAATTTTCTTTCAGATAGAAGAAATATGAGAACAATGAAATAATATTCTAAAAATATTCTCTTCATATCATTCCATGTGGTTATGGAACTAGGAGGGAGGTAGTAGAGCCATTACTTGGCAGAGTTAGCTAGGGAGAAATGGAATGCTCAAAGTTTTATTTGTTCTTCAGAAACCCCATTAGGCTTCATGATAGAGCACACCACTTGAAACTCTTTGAGGTGAGTATGGGGATCCTCACTGGATATCCTGTGGAAGTGAGGTAGAAGATGAATCAAACCCAATTTAAGTTATAAGTCAGCATCAATGTTTGGATATTGAATATCAAGGGGTTGGTAATTCATATCAGGATCAGTGAGTTATTTATGGTTTTTCCCCTAGGATTAGCCATATCTAGAATGAAAAAATGGCCAATTAATGGGTCTAGAGTGATTTTATTATCTCAAATGTTCCTTCTCTCTTAGCAAAGAGTTCACTCGATGATCGAGTCCAAAAAATATGACGGATTTTTTGGGAGGCTATGAGGAATTCATAGAATTTTGTAAAGGATAAAGAAGGTTGGGTTTTTTGTAACATCCCAGATAAATAAGGAATAAGACACTTTTCATAATTATTAATATTTGTTAATTAAATATTAATTTTACTTTAAGGGGATTCTATGTTCGATAGTGTACCCAATACGCAACAACAGGTTTCATTGAAATCTTAAGTTGCACACTAATAATATAATATTATTATTTTTAATGGTAGTTAACTCCAAGCCATTTGTATTAGAGGGAATGAATTAAACTAACTACAATATGATTATACGTGTTTGTTAAATGTATTTACATTTATCCAATAAAATTTAGAGGCTTAAAATATGAATGAATGTAATTTTAAGCATAATTTACATTAAAAGGTCAATTTAACACCTTTTAATGGAGAACCCACATTAAATCTAGTTTTGGTCACTTTAATACATTATTTTTGACCAAATAAAATCCTTCTTTAGAATTGGGACATCAATATTTACTTTGTGTAAATTTTTTGAATTTTTCCGATAAAGTTCAATTTTTGACGAATAGTGAAAAATATTTTATTTTAATTCAAAACTGTGCTTTAATATAATTTATTTATATTGTTATATTATCTTTTTAATTGATTTTAAAGTGTAATTAGAATATATTTTTACAATTTAGTCCAATTTTGTTTATTAGAATTAATTTCACATTAAAATTGGACATAAACAAGTGTCAATATTTTGATAGTTATTGTTTCTTAAAAACACGTTATTTGTTTTGATAACGGGAATTAATTTTAAATTAATTAAAGCTATTTTATGTTTTTAATTTATAAAAATAGACATCATTTTTGGATTCAGAATATCAAATATATATTAGGCTGAATTTTTGGTATTTTCCTGAAAAACTTCAATTTTTAATGAATAGTAAAACCACTTAGTAGTAGTTAAAAAACAGACTTTTTCATTTAAATAAAATTTTACCACTTCTGTGAATTGAATTTCGAAAATCCAACATGAATGGCTATTATTAGTAAGTAAAATGTGTTTCAGTAAGATGAAAATAATTTTTGATGAATAGTAACTTTTGATTTTATTTACCACGGTTAAAGGTAAATAGGGTAATTCATGGTAAAAATAATATTATAATAATTAAAAATTACCTTAACACTTGACCTAACCTTATTGTATGATTAATGTACGACCATGGACATCCTTGGGTCTATTTTGGGACCCCATGGATCCACTTATGAAAGATAATGACACTTTAGATTAATTAATTTAATTTAAAGTCAAAAATGACATAAAGAAAAATCTTTTAATAAATTAATTTTTATATGGTGTTATATAAGTTATCATTTTTACAATAAATATTAATTGGAAAGTTAAAAATATTTCCTAAATTGTGGTATTTTTTTATAGTTTTTAGACATCAAATAAATTAAATTATTTATGACACAATAATGATGCAGTGTTTACCTCATTAATAAATGATTTAAATAAATAAGACTATAATGATTAAAATCTTATCCAAAACATGTCCAATTCTGATTTGATGATTTTATTTCTAATATGAGTCATCTTATATTAGACCTTAATAATTTTTGGACCTTTATAAACAAAATATCATTATATAATATAATAATATGTTCACACTTTCCTAAAGAGCCCCTCCTCTCCCTTATAAAAGGAGACCACTTCTAACCAATTCCAAACACCTCTTAATCCTTTTGGCTCATCCAAGCTCTACCCAATTAATATCCCTACATACCCATCCTCCTCCTAGAATCCTTACTTTAGGTAGAAGGAACTTCAAAAACTTCTGAATACTAGTTACACCTCCCCTATAAATGGAACCATTTTAAGCATGACCAATTTTCACCAATCAACCATTCAAATGTTCAGTGCTCTACTAATGTGTATAGCGGTACTCTGGTCGAATCCTTAGTGATGGTACTTTTTTATAGTCAGTTTCTTTTGATTAATTTGTATTTTGAGTGGAGGGGTTTGTTTGTAGAGCTAAATTAAATTGATTTATGCATGATTTTTTACGTAATAAATTTGATAAAGATTGGGGAATTTTCAATATTATGGATTTAAGCTTATGATATCCTTGATCTTTGCTTTATATTGCATTAAATTAACACCCACTTCAAAAAATGATTTTCATTGGAATTACCAAGTGTTGAGGTTTTTAATCCAAGACTTAACAAAAATTAGGGTTATATCCTTAATACAAACTTGTTTATGGTAGTTTTTTATGGTTCCAATAATCCATAGAAACCAGTCATTATATAAAACATGTTATTAACCCATGAAATTTTAAGTTCAACATAAACAACGATAACCTAAAAAATATTCATTGAGTAAAATCTCTCAATCACTTAACACCTCCAAATTATGACTCACTAAAATGGTATATTTACTCAAATTTTGGGATGTTTGTTAATCTGGTTTAATATTTTTATGGTGATGAGTAATAATAAAATAAAAATAAAGGGATAAGTAAAGAGTAGTGCACTAAACACACACACAAAGGGTGAAGAGAGTTAAAAATAAACTTTCGATTGAATGAGAAAGAAAAAAGAAGGGAGTGATTTTCATATTGATTTTAAAAAAAATTAAGAATATTAATATTAAAAAAGATAGGGTGTATGATAATAAGAGATAATGAGAAATAAACATGCTTTCAAATATAATTACAAATGAAAATTCTTATGAGATTACAAACAAAGAAGAATGAAAAAGTAAATCAAAAGAAACATGGAAACAAAGAGAGGAGGAAGGGTCTATCAAGTGAAAACATGAGTTTATCCAGTACTCCCAGTACTATTTCATGGATTTGGTCATGCCAATATATCCTACACTATTATAAAATGTCATCCCCTTGTAAGGAGATGAGGGTAATCTATTTATAGCCCATGGTTCTGGACTGTGTGCTTTCCAAATATACCCCTATACTTGGATCGACAATTTGATAATTCATAAATTAAAATCTGGAGAAATATTATCTTTCAAGGTTTTAGATATCAATGTTTAAATTATACCTTCAAAATTTGGTGGCCATTCAACTTAAGTAGAAAGAGTTATGGTGTGTTGAATAGACAATTGTATTTTGTCCATTTCTATCCAGGAGTTTTTGAAGGCCGAAATGTGAGTGGGTTTTTGAATAGGATGATTCCCCCAAATCAGAACCATTTATTATAAAAAGTAGGCCACTTGTATATTGGCTTTCAGAATGAAAAATCCCAACTCCGTTTGATGTCTATATTTTGAGAAAATTCAAGGATTATGTGCTAATTTTAATTCTCAGAGAGAATAATGGGATGCACTTCAAAGCATCATTTGGGCCCCTTTTTGGTAGTGTTGAGCCTTAAAAATTTTATCCATGATTATTTGGGATATTCAATAATATATTAGGTAATTTAATAAAATATATGATCCCAGAAATTGTATCATCATGGCCAGTCCAGTTTATTCATAGATTCTTTAGGCCTTATTGTGTGGACCATATGACCCTATAAATGGAAGAATTAGCCCAAAATCCAGTTAAAGGACTTGTAGGAAATTGAATAAAGAACCATAAAAAACAAGAATCATACAATTTTAATATGTAGGGTGGGAGTTAATATTAAAATATTAAAATTTCTTGACTGAATTAATTCAAATAATTCTCAAAAACTATATTTAGTAATAAAACATGGGTATTTTCACACCAATTATGAGCTTTTACATGAAAATTAATAAATGTATTAGAAAAAAAGTTATGAAAAAATGAATAACATAAATTTAAAACATGGACTATCAGACTAGTGAATGTGTAACTCAGAGACCACACAACATGTATCCCATTATACACATCATGTACTCCATTTTCTAAGGCACAATTTACATGATGAGTCCCTAGGTGTGTGTCTCAGATAGATGTTAAGAGACGTACATTCCATGTATCTCGGATTCACATTCCATGTAGCTCTAATGAACATGTCAAGTACTTATACCAAATTACAAACATTTAAAATTTATTTATTATACTATGTAAACCATGAGACATATGCTTGCGTGTGGTCATTAAGTTGACATGACACACCTTGTGATAGGTTTATATGTGTGTGTGTGTGTGTCTATGTTTAATTAATATCTATTTAATTTCCAAATCTGTATTTCATGTATGAGTCATATTAAAAGTTGTTATTCTACATGATTTGGATCACAAAACATAGCTGAAAAATCATGTAATTCATGTAATCATCCATGAAGTATATGTTGTGAAAGTACATGATAATACATGTATGCCATATGTCACAAGAGTAAAACCGTTTATGAGAATAATACATGTTGGATAGATTCGGATGGGAATTCAAAGTAATGACTCCATGGTACAACTTATGTACACAGTTCATTTTAAATGAATTTATTTAATTTATTTAAAATTATAGTGGATTATAATCTCAAGGAGATATAGATGAGAATTAAGATAAGAGAATTTATTAATTAAAGATAATAATTAATTTATTCAAGAGCGATTTACTTAAATAAGAACAATTAAGAATTGAATGCTAGTTTTTTCTAATGCATAATTTGTTGCATGCATGTGGATGATCATGATCATAGACGAGGCCTTTTATGTGATTTGTTTCATTTAGTTCATTATTAAATTAAATTGTTAGTATGTGATCCTTGTCTCCTCTTATTAAGTAGGGCATGCATGGCAGTGGTATCTTTTTTTGTAAACCCCTTGTTTCCCTCATCTATATGGGAGTAAAATCATATATAAAGGATACAACTCCTATGAAAGTGGAGGCAGTTAATGTTCAAAGATAAGGCGAAACCAATCCAAGGAGATACATAGGTGGATAAGTGCAAAGCTATAACACAAAACTTAATCAGTTAAAGGTATTTTCCCCTAGGTTAATGATTATTTTATCAACCACTAGATAAACTAACCATTAGTAATGATCATGATCATCCCACTTTATTATTTTATTTTTATCAAGTTTCATGTTTATTTCATTATAGTTGTTTTTTCATGATCACATAACTAATGAATTAACAAGCATGAAAGATAAAACTAATATAAAATAGCTTATGCATAAATATTATCAAGACCTAGTTAATCGCTTAAGTAAATGCACTTAATATTAACAAGCATGTGATAAATATAATAATTGGAAATTTATGCATAAAAGGATAAAATCTCTCAATAAAATATTAAGTTGGTATAGCCTTCCATTACATAGGTTAAAATCAAACCATAGTTCAAAGTGCTTGACCAGCCAAAGTTGGGTTCTTTTAATTATCAGGGAATTCTAACTTAAAGTTTTGGGTTGAATTATCTTAGTTCACATCAAGGGTTGACTAACAAAGTAGTACTTTGTGTAACTGCTAGGAAAAGTTTGAGGAAATCTAATTAAGAATTTCAGGATTAGGGAGTCCTCTCGGTAGATCAAGGAATTGTGAGTTAATACGGTTGACAGTTGGCATGCCTACCTAAAACCATTCAAGTTACTTGACCAACCCAAGTTGGGGTCATGAGAAGGTCAATATGTATCATTTACAGTTGAATGTCTAAGAAATAAGATATTTTGAATCCAATGTTAAGGGATATTGGGTTTTGGTAAAATAGTCAGAGACTAATAAACATAATATTTATTTATTTTTCTAAATTTTATCATATAATGTATTGAAATTCTGCTTATCTTATTTTTTAGAAACAATAATAAAATTACACCAAACATATCATTGTGATCCATAATTGATAAGAAAAAAATTCTCCTCAACACAAATTTCCAAGAATGGAAAAAGGTGCCTAGGTTTCATACTTTGCCATGAAAGTAAATTATATGTCCTGGAAGAACTATTCCCTAAAGTGCTTAGAAATGAAGCAAGTGATGAAGAGTTAAAACATTATGAAAATAATTTGAACAATTCCATATATTTTTAATGTTTAATTTTTCATCCATGTGAAATGATATTTTGAAGTAGCATTAAGAAATAGATGCATATAGCCTGATGTCTCACCTTTGAGATCTCTCTCAAGAGAAGGCAATACAAGAGAGGTATGAGATCTCCAATTATATTTTCACTACTATGCTTGGAGTGTCTATACCATTTGGGCCCCATTTATTCAAGATTATTGGCTACATTGAATTCGTATACATATTAGGGATTAAATTACATGATGAGTTGCATATATATCTCATACTTTCATCACTTCACAAGATCTTCTCCAGTTTTATTACTAATTAAAACATTAGCAATAATGATAAGTGTATTTTGGAAATTCTTTCTTTGATTCTCCAAGTAGATAAGGATATGGGGCGTGATAAACCCATGGTCCTTATTTTGAATAGTAAAAGGAAGAATAAGGAAAAGGGGAACAAGACATAAAAATAGTCTAAAGCTCCAGAGAACCACCCTTCCATGTATAGTAAGATCTATGGGAAATGAAAGGAAAAATTGGTAGTGTGTTTTTCGTGTTTTAATCCAGGCCACTAGAAGAGGAATTGCAGCCATAATCAAGGAGAAGATAAAGGTTCACTCATTATCAAGTGTAATCTTTCAATATCTATACATTGGGTATTCGATACAGCTTGTGGGTCTCACATATGTACTCAAATGAAAGAACCAAGTAGATTATGAAATATTACTAGAGGAGAGGTGGATCTGAGAGTTTTTAATGGTGCAAGGTTGGTTGCTCTGGCTGCTGGTGACTTCCCCCTTTCATTGCCAACAAGAATGTTTTTGGTTTTGAAAGATTTTTATTATGTACCTACAGTTACCAAGAACATAATTTCTATATAATTTCTAGATATATATGTGTTTATTTTTTATTTTAGAAATAAAAGTTGTTTCTTTTAAAAATAAAACATATGTTATGGTTTGGAACATTTAAATAAAAATCTTTATGTATTAAAAATGAAAACCAAGTGTTGTCAATTGATAAAGAATCATGTTCACATGACTCATATAACACCCAATTTTGGAATCACCATCTTGGTCATGTAAACAAGATTTTTTGACAATGATTTGTCAAGATGGTTATTTAGACTCTTCTAAGCTAAAACCACTTAAAAGATGTCATGATTTTTACTAGGGAAAATGACCAAATGACCGTTTAGTGTATAGGGTGAAAGGGCCACATGGAGTGTAGTCCATTTCTAGCAGAATTTGGAGGTGTATACTCATACTTCATAACATTAACTGATGACTTGAGTAGATATAGATATGTCTACTTGATGAGTTATAAGTCTGAGTCCTTTGATAAATTCTAGAAAGTTAAGAATAAAGTAGAGAATCAACTTCATAAGAAGATAAAGAAGCTTCAATCAGATTGAGGTGGTGAATATCTTAACCAAGAGTTTACCAAATTTCTACGGGTGTTTGGTATTCTATCACAACTCACTACAACATATACACCATAGTGGAATGATGTCAGTGATAGGAGGAATTGTACCTTGTTAGACATGGTAAGGTTGAAATGAGTCATGAAGATCTTCCATTATACTTTTGGGGATATATATTACAAACTGCAACATACACATTATACTGAGTACCAACTAAAGAAGAAAATGGAACTCCCTTCGAGTTATGGAGTGGAAAGAAACTTGTTTTATCCCATACACATGTTTGGGGATGCAAGGCATTTGTTATGGCCTTCTCAAGAAACAAATTAGAAACCCATGGCACAAGTTGTATCTTTATAGGGTATCCCAAGGAAATAAAGGGATACTACCTATACAACCCCATAGACATGAAAGTGAATATCTCCATAAAAGACATCTTCCTTGAGAGGGAGAACATCCTCAAAAATTATAGTGGTGGGAAAATTGAAATGGATGAAGTTTATGCTCAATATGCATAAAATTTGGTATAGGAATAGATTCCACAGGTACATGGGGAAGAAGTATTTCATGAAACACAAGTACTATATAGGAGTGTAAGATAGGTAATAAAAATAGAGAGATATGGTTTTCTTTTCACTGAAGACGGTGACTCAATGTTTGTAGAAAATTATAAACCTATCTCATACAAAGATTTAGTAGAGATCTCATAAGCTACAAGATGGAAATAATCCATGAATTATGAAATGGATTCCATGTATCATCACTAATTTTGGGGTCTGGTCGATTCTCTTTTTGATGTAAATCTCATTCGATGTAAATGGGTGTTCAAGAGAAAACTAGACATGGAAGGTAAATTAAATACCTATTAATCTTGTTTAGTAGCTAAAGGTTTAAAATAATGTCAATTAATTGACTATGATGAAACATTTTCACTTGTTTCCAAGCTTAAATTCATCAGAATTATACTTACTATAGTAGATTACCAATACTATGAGATTTGGCATATTGATGTTAAAACAACTTTCCTAAATGGTAAACTTTAGGAAAGTGTATATATGACACAAATAGAAGTATGTGTGACTCTATATGATTCCATAAGGATTTTAAACTTTCAAAGATCCATTTATAAATTCATGAAAGCATCCAGGACATAGAACATTTGATTTGAGGAATCCATAAAATAATTTTCTTTCATTAAGAATGAATTTGAGCCAAGTGTTTATTATAAGTTTAGTGGAAATACGGTCATTATAATAATATTATATGTTAGTGAAATATTACTTATTGTAAATGACATACAAGTATTATAGTCATTCAAATATTGGTCAAAAAAGTGTTTCTCCATGAGGGACATAGATGAAGAAACCTATATACTAGGGATCAAGATCATTCTTGATAGATAAAATAGGATGCTTTTACTAAGTCAATGTATATATTTTGACCAGATACTAAATAGATTTAGTATGGAACAATACAAGTGGGGATTGGTTCTAGTGTCACATGATTTACATATTTATAAGAAAATGTGTCCTCAGACACAAAAGAAGAAAGAGAGAATGGGTAAGATCTCATACGCTTTAGTGATAGGATCAATAATGTATGTCTTGTTATGCCTAAATGTCTTGAAGGACTTAATTTTTATTGATTTTTGATAACCCCTTTCAAGGGATGAGGGGGAACCCTTACAAGGCCTGTAGGCTTATAGATTATATGGCCCATAGGCTTAGGAGATTACATGACCTGAAGGTCTTAAGTAATTCAACCAGACTATCTACAAGGAACTTCCCCTCCCCAGCATCTGCATCGTGATAGTAGCATCTCCACCTTCGCATGGCCATCTAGCTAGGATTCTTGTGAAAGAACAATCTGGTCCCGATGGCATATCCATACCCTATCATTTGGACAAATCCATTTGGTTCTACTCTGGTGATTGTACTTTCTCTGAATCCTCCTCTAGGACTAATCCTTTTTCTATAGAGTCTATCTGGGGAAACTACACTAATCATGTGGCCCAAAGGCCTCAGGGTGGCCCAAAGGACTTAATGGTGGCCCAAAATCCTTACAAACTCGAAGGAATGGGTGGCCCGAAGGACTTAAGGACTCCAATCCAAAACCGGTGGCCCAAGGTGAATAGTTTTAGTTTCTACAGTACTGAACATGACCTACTCAAGTACTTCTACAGTACTACTACAGTTCCCCCATAATTATTCCTCCACCTAGTTTCAAACCCGGGTCTCATGGATGCACTTAAGGAGTCCTCACCAACTAGGATAAGGCTCATGTGCATGTGTGCCTTGTTATGTACTAGACATGATGTTGTCTATGAATTGATAAGGGTAGGTAGATATGAAGAAGATCTAAGAGTACATAATTGGACTATTTTCAAGGCTATCCTTATGTTTCTCAGAAGAACTAAGGGTATGTTTCTGGTGTATGGAGGAGATGGGGAGTTGGTCATCAGGGGTTATACTGATGTTGGTTTTCAGAAAGATCAAAATGATCTGAAGTTGTAATCAGAATATGTTTTCTATCTCAATTGAGGAGTTGGGAGCTTGAATATTTCAAATAAACCAGTTGTAATTGATTCTACAGTTGATTTCGATCATATAGAGTCTTTTGATGTAGCCAAGGAAGCTATTTGGATACAGAAATTTTTCCAGGATCTTGATGTGTTACCTAGAAGTAAAGACCCTATAACATTGTATTGTGATAATACTGTAGTGGTGGCTCTTAAAAAAGAGCCAAGATCACACCATCAAACAAATAATATACTCTGGAAGTATCAACTCTTGAGGTATTTTCACACAAAAAATTATTTTTTTCATGATCATTGGTAACATTTAATTTTTCATACCAATATTACTTTTTATCATGATCGATGATCAACCCGTGATCTATATGATGATGATCATCATGATCATTGGAATTGAACCAAGGAAGATAGACAACGTGAATAATGATGGAACCAGAGAGAGTATCATAAAATATTATTTATAATTAATTTA
Source organism: Viscum album (assembly GCA_963277665.1). Classification (NCBI taxonomy): domain Eukaryota; kingdom Viridiplantae; phylum Streptophyta; class Magnoliopsida; order Santalales; family Viscaceae; genus Viscum; species Viscum album. The sequence goes on from OY728159.1 coordinate 730,231,630, forward strand.
ATTAAATACAAATTACCTTGATGGAATTCATTCTTCATTGATTGATCAGGCTGCAGATCCACGATGCACCATCATTGTGTTATAGGAAACAAGTGTATATTACCACTAGCAGTTCTCTACACATGTTCCACAAATCCAAAGATGTGCCCAATGGAATGTAAAATTGATATCATGGAAGATCCATGCACTTTTATTGTCCTCCTTTTATCGCTGTGAGAAATGTTTCCAAATTGTTCTCCTTTATCTGGTGTAGGAATATTGCTCTCTGTTCTTAGGAGCATTCTTGGTGAAGGGAGCCCTCTAAGGCTTGAGGGGATTCTCTAAATCCATTGTGCACAACCAAACAAACGAATTACATCTAATAATAAAATAACTTAACTAGGTTTATTTACTGCTACGGTTAAAATAAAATAATTTCACAAGTTCCCTTAGTTATTTATTTAATCCTAGTGAAATCCCCATGTCAAATAATACTAATATTATTATTATTTCTCAACGTGCACTTAACTAGAAAATTAAAATTAAATATTATTTAATAAATTAATATTCAATATTTATTCTTTCTCACCGGACAATAAATATGATCACTTCATTCCCCCATAATATTCATCGGAATGTGAATAATGTCTCTTTATTTATTAAATAAATACCACTTCATTATTCGAGAATAAATAAATAAGTATTATATTTACTAAATATAAAATGAAATTTATATATAATCAAACATACATTAATCATTATTATACCATGTGTGTTAATAATATTTATTCAACCTATTAAATTACAAATAATAATATATATTTTAACTGAGATTCTGGATACACTTAGTGTGTGACCCTCTTGGCCTCTTTCTTAGTGGCATGAGGAAAAGTAGCCTAAATTCTAAGTTTATTATCTTGTAATATACCAAGTCACCCATAAAGAAATAATTTAATGCTACAATGACATGATACCTCATACAGACACTTACTGTGTAATATAATCCCTTTATCACGATGTCTAAATAGAGCATGTCGCATGTCGGTGCCATCAACCTATGTGCTCGATGTCTCTTTATTTGACATCCTAAAAATGAAATTTCCTATAGAATGCCAAGGAAATGGATTTATTTAGGCTATATAATTTCCATCAAATTTCTTGGGATATCAACTTCCATTAAAACATAAGATAAAATCCTTTCTCTTGATATTCATTAATGAAATATTACTCGTGACACACAAAACATATCCTACTTCACCAAAAATATATGTCATCACACTTTTTATCAATAAATAAAAGTACAAGACTCATAATACTTAGTAAAAATAATCACAAAGTCTAAGGATCAATACACATGTCTGTATATAGGATCATTCAATGAGACATGGTAATATGGATTTCCCACTGGCAGATATTGTTCTCATTATATCCTACAGGATATTACCAAGGGCGTACACCAAGATAAGGTTCTTCAAATTCATATAAGTCTCCACCCTAATACCCATTATCACTTGTGTCCATAAAATTATATCATCCATCTATAGAACATTTATTCAAGAATAGTGTCATTGCACTTTCGGGTTTTCCTCGTAGCGGAGTACTGTTATGAACTTTTATCATGAAAACTACTCCTTGAACATTATTACACACTATGTCATATAGAAGAACAATAATTATGTGATAAGGAGTTTATTAATATTTATAACCCATTAATAAATGTTATCATCAAGTATATAGAATTTGGTTCTAGGGAACCAACTCCAACAATCTCCCACTTTCACTAGAGTCAACTACTAACAACCTTCAGTTCGCTAACTCTCACATGATGCTAACGCTTCTGCTAATATAGGCCTTCACTCAAGGGTTCTTGCAATTTCTCTTACTTAGGTACTCTTCTTAATATAACATCAATTCTTGTACATAACACAACATACATGATTGATCCTATTATTGAGAGTGTGGGATCTTACTCATTCTCTCTTTCTCCTATAGTGTTTGAGGACATATTTTCTTACAAAGATGTAAACCTTATAACACTAAAACCAATACCATATTAGATTTTTATATGCAAAATCTCTTTATTATGTGGTCAACATATGTACTTTGACTTATTCCAAGTATCCTCTTAGATATATTATAAATGATATTGATCCCTATCATATAGGTTGTTTCACTTAATTCCTTTATGGAGAAATACTTATTCAACCAATCTTTAATACACTATAATACCAGTATTTTATTTCTAATAAGTAATATTTCATCAACATATACTGCTTGGATAACGTATGAATTTCCGATAAACCTCTTGTAAACACACGACCCACATTCATTCTTAATAAAACCAAATTATTTTATAGCCTCATCAAATCGAATGATCCTAGACTTGGATTCTTGATTCAATCCATAAAAGGATCTTTGCAAGTTTAAAATAATTTTGGAATCACCTAGAGTCACAAACTCTTCTGGTTGTGTCATATAAACATCTTTTGGAAGTTTCCCATTAAGGAATTCAATTTTGAAATCCATCTTCCAAATATCATAGTCACGGTAATCTGATATAGCAGGTATAATTATGATGTATTTAAATATGTAAAATGGTGAAAAGGGATCATCATAGTTGATTCCTTTATGTTGTTTAAACCCTTTATCCATTAGGAATTTTTTATAGGTATTTATCTTACATTCCATGTCTAGTTTCTTCTTGAACACCCATTTTCCTCCAATGGGATTTACATCAATTGGTGCATATACCAGAACCCAAACATGGTTATGATACATGGAATCCATTTTAAAAATCATGGATTCTTTCTATCTTATAGCTTCTGATCTCTCTATTACCTCCTTGTAGGAGAGAGGTTCATCATTTCCAACCAATAATGATTCACCATCTTTGGTGACAATAAAATAATATCTCTTTGGTTTTCTTACCTCTCTTGCGCTCCGGTACAGTACTCGTGCTTCAGGAACTAATTCTTCCAAGGCGAATGTGGAACTCTTTCTTATACCAAATCATGTGTATCTTGAGCATCAAATTCATCAAATTCAATATTTCTCCCACTATCCTTTTTAGGATTTACTTCCCCTGAAGAAATATGGCTTGTCTGTCAACAATAACTTTCTTGTCTGTGGGATTGTACAGGTAGTATCTCTTTGTTTCTATGGGATACCCTATAAAGATACCCCTTATTCCCCATGGTACTAATTTGTTACCAGACTTGGCCTTAACAAATTCCCCACAACCCCATAAATGTGTATCTGATAAAATGGGGTTCATTCCACTCCATAACTCAAAGGGAATTCTACTTTCCACTTCAGTGAGTACTTGGTTTAATTTGTATGTCACATTTTGTAATGCATATCTCTAAAATGAAAATGGAAGATATACATGACTCATCATCGACCATACCATGTCGAAAAAGGTATGGTTCCTCCTTTAACTAACACCACTCCACTATGATGTATAAGGTGGAGTGAGTGGAGATAGAATCCCAAACTCTTATAAAAATTCGATGAACTCTTGGTTAAGATATTCACCACCTCAATCTGATCAAAGATTCTTTATCTTCTTACCAAGTTTGTTCTTTAATTAATTCTTGGATTCCTTAAATTTATTAATGTACTCATACTTATGCCTCATTGAGTAGACGTATCCATATCTAATCATGTAATCAATATAAGTTATGAAGTAAGAGTATCAACCAATATCTTCTACTAGAAATGGTCCACACACATAAGTGTTTACTTATCCAAAAAGCTCTGTGGCTCTTTCACCCTGTCCACCAAATGGTGGTTTGGTTATTTTTCCTTACAAACAAGCATAATACCTTTAATGTGGTGTTAGATCAAAAGATTATAAATTATCATCTTGATAGATATTTGTCAAATGCTTCTCATTTATATGACCAATATGGTGATCCCAAAGTTAAATGTTATGTGAGTCATGTGAACATGATTCATTGTCTATTTCCAATACATTGTTTTCATAATTTAATACATAAAGACCAATATTTAAATGTTCTATACCATAAAATAAGTTGTCCTTATAAAAGAAACAACTTTTATTTCCATAATTAAAAATAAACCCATATGAATCTAGGAATGATACATAAATTATGTTCTTGGTAATTGTATTTATATAATAAAAATCATTCAAAAACAAAATAAAAATCATTAGAAATAAAAGTTGGTAGTCACCAATGGCCAGATCACCCATCCATGCAACATTAGTATCTTTTAGATCCACCTCTCTTCTCGAAATCTTTCAAAATATACTATGATCCTGAAATTGAATATAAATGCCATCCCCACAAGTAGTATCTAATACCCAATGTGTATATATTGAAATATTACACTCAATAATGAATTCACCTTTATCTTCCCATTCTTTGTGGATGTATTTCCTCTTATAGTGTTCTGGCATGCCATATGAAAAACATACTGACTCCTTTTCCTTTCCTTTCCTTTGGATCTTCCTCTTATTGGAAGGATGGTGCTCATCAGATTTAAACTATTTATAGGTCTTGTGACCCTTTTCCTTGTAATTCATTTTCTGGTTCACCGTATAGAATATGGGATTATCACACCCCGTGTCCTTATACAGTTGGAAAATCAATGTATTTTTTTGAAATACTCTTCCCATTATTACTCATATTGTAATTAATAATAAAACTAGAAAAGGTATTGGGAAGTGATGAATGTATGATATTTTAGGAAACTTGTCTTATAATTTAATACCTAATATTTCCAAGCATTCAATGTTTCCAATAATCTTGAATAAATGAGGCTCAGCTGGTGCAGACTCTCTAATCTTAGTAGTGAACAATGCATTGGAGATCTTGTACCTCTTTTGTCTCACCTTCTCTTGATAGAGATCCTGAAGGTGAGAGATCATGATATATGCATCCATGTCCTCATGTTGCTAAAAAACCTCATTAGACATGGATTATAGCATGAAACATTGAGAACCTGTGGAATTTTTCAAATTCTTCTCATATATTTTTACTTGTTCATCACTTTCCTCATTACGAGGAACTTTAGGAAAATGTTCATCCAACACATATAATTTTCTTTCATGGATAAGTATAACACATAGGCACCGTTTCCACCCTAGAAAGTTTGTTCCAATGAGAATTTTATCATTATCAAGTATGGATCCAAATGATATGTTTGATTTCATCTTAATGATGTTTCCAAAAAATAAAATAAGCAAAATTTTAGTACTTTATCTTGTAAATTTAGAAAAATAAATAAATATTTTATGTATTGGTCTCCCACTATTTTATAGAAACCCAATAGCCCCCCCCCCCCATTGGCTTCATAATATCCTGTTACTTGGACATTCAAGTGCAATGGATCCATATTCACCTTCTCAGTACCGAAAAATTTGTTTGTAAAGGAACTTGAATGGTTTTAGGTAGGAATTCCAAATGCCAATGGAATTAACTCATAGTTCCATGATCAGCTGAGTGAACTCCCCATTTCTGAAATCTGTAATTGGATTTCCTCAACCTTGGCCTCTCAATTACACTAAGTCCTACTTTAGCAGTCAAAACTTGATATAAACTATGTAATGTCAACTGAAAACATCAATTTAGAATGCCCCGATAATTTAAATCACTCCAACATTGGTTGGTCAAGCACTTTGAACTATGGTTCTATTTTAACCGAAGTAACGAAAGGATATAACAACTTAATATTTTATTGAGTGATTTTATCCTTTTATGTGTAAATTTCCAATTATTATCTTTATCACATTCTTGTTGATATTAAGTAGGTTTACATAAGTGATTAACCATGTCTTGATAATATTTAGACATAAGCCACTTTTTTTAATTATTTCTTTCATGATCATTAATTAAATAATTATGTGATAAAAAACATCCATAATAAAATAATTATGAAACTTGAAAGAAATAAAATAATAAAGTTGTACGGTCATGATCTGTACTAATGGTTAGTTTATCTAACATTTGATAAACTAACTGTTGACCTACGGGGGAACACCGTGAACCGATTTAGGTTCATGTTGTAGCTTTCCACCTATCCACCTATGTATATCCTTGGATTGGTTTCGGCTTAGATCCAAACATAAACCACCTACACTATCTGGGGAGATCTATCCTTTATATATTATTTTACTCACATATAGATGGGGGAAACAATGATTTTATATAAAAGAAACTATGGGCACACATGACCTATATAATAAGAGTAGAGAAGGTACACAGACCAACAATTTAATTTAAAATAAATTAAATGATACCAATCATATACAAATGTCTAGTCTATTATCATGATCATCCACATGCATCCAACGAATTAGGAATTTAATAAAATAAGAATTCAATTATTAGTCATTATTATTTAAGACAAATTATGCTCGAATAAATTAATTATTATATTTAATTCATAAATTATTTTATCTTAATTATCATCCAAATTTCCTTGATATTCTCATCCATCATAATTTTATAAAAATTAAATAAATTTATATGAAATTAACTATTTAGATAAATGTAACTTGGAGGCAACAATGTGAATACCCATCTGATTTTACCCAACATGTATTATTTGTGTATACTGTTATACTCTAGTGACATATGTAATACATGACTTATCACATACTTTCACAGTGTGTACTTCATGGATGATTACACTAATTAGATGAATTTTCAATCAGGTGTTATGCTTCAATACATGTAGAGTGATATTTTGTAATACAAATAATTAATAATATAAAGATAGGAATTTTACAAAGATATTAAATTAAACATTTATATATAAATTAAAATCTATCACATGGAATGTACTATCTCTATGACCACACACAAGTACATGTCTCAAGGTTTACACAATATAGTAAAATTTAAATCTGAATAATTTGGTATAAGTACAAGATGTGTGAATCCAAGAAACAAGGTTTGTATGTCTCTCACCTTCTATCAGACACATTCTTAGGGACTTGTTCTATATCTTGTGCCTTAAAAAGGATTACACGACGTGTATAGTGGAATATATGTTGTGTGTTCTTCAAGTTACACAGTCACTAGTCAGGTGGGTCATGTATGGAATACACGGCCCATCTATGACTCAAAGGGACTAAATGCTATGTACATGGGCTACACAGCATGTACTCTGTTCGACCTCATGTCAGGTTATCCCAATCAACAGACGGTGTAAGAATTAACTGCACTGCATGTCATTAATGCTCACTGTTTGAGTAATTTCCATATTAACTTAGGGTTCATTGAACACAATTACACTGAATGTAAATCAAGTTACATTATGTGTGATAATGTTTTATCCAACTAGAATCCTTTGCACCTCTGGATGATTTCATCAATTTTTCTTAATCATAAAATTAATTGTTTTTATTAGATCTATGAGAAACGGAGGATGAAGAATAATAGATCTCAATTAGGATTAAAATAATGATTAAACATGAATTGAAAAACTAAATGTAAAATTCAAAAATCAACAATGACCTTTAAATAATTATAAATAATTATGTGACCTCTCTGATACAGCTTTTAGGAATCGAGCACAATGAAAACATGCATTGGTCAGTGCCCAAAATGTTTTTTCGTCACGATTAATGATAAATCCAAGATCTATACGATGATGAGCATTGTGTTCGTTAGAATTGAATCAAAGAAGACAGACATCATGAATCACACCAGAACTAGAGAGAGGATCATCAAATATTATTTATAATTTATTTAATTAAATAATAATTTCCTTGATGAAATTTTTTCTTCATTCATGGATCAAGTAGTAGATCTATGAAGCATCGTATTAGTGTTATAGGAATCAAGTGAAGATTCCCTCTAGAGGTAATCCACATGTGTTACACGAATCCCCAGACATCGCTGATGGAATCTTCAGGTGATATCACAGCAGATCCTTGTGCTTGCATTGTTTTCCCTTGATCATTGGTAGAACAGCTTCCAAAGCGTTTTCCTTGATCTAATGGAGGAGGATTTCTCTACATTATTTGGAGTGTTCATGGCGAAGGGATATATCTAGGTCTTGAGAGGATTCTCCAAATCCATTGTACACAACCAGATAAATGAATTCTATCTAATGAGAAAATAACATAAATGGGTTAATATATCTCTAAGGTTAAAATAAAATAATTTCACAAGTGAACTTAATTATTTATTTAATCATAGAGAAGCTCCATGCCAAATGATAATATTATTACTATTATTTCTCGACATGCACATATCTTGAAAATTAAAATTATGTATTATTTAATCAAATAATATTCAATATTTATTATTTATCACTAGACCTTAAATCTCAGCTGATCATTCCTTAATAATATTTATAAGACCTTGAATAATGAATATATGTTTATTAAATAAATATCACTACATTATTCAATAATAAATAAATAAATAATATATTTACTAAATAGAAAATAAATATTCATATGTGATCTAGAATTCATGAATAATTATTAAATTACGTGTGGGAATAATATTTATTCAACCTGTTAAATAATAAATAATATATCATTATTTAATTGAGAATCAAGATACACATAGTGTGTGACCCTCTAGGCCTATTTCTCAATGGAATTATTCAAAAGAGTCTAAAGTCTAAGGTTAAAATCTAGCAACATGCCAAGTAACCCATAGAGAAAGAATTTAATGTTTTAATGTCATGATACCTCATATGGAATCTTATTGTGTAATAAAATCCCTTTATCGTGATATCACAATAGAGGAGGGTGGATGTCGGTGCCATCAACTTATTTTCTCAATGTCTCATTCTTTGAATTCCCAAAAATGAACATTCCTATAGAAAACCATGGACATATATTTATTTAGGCTATATCATTTCCATCAAAGAGCCTAAGATATTAAATTTTGTTAAAATAGAAGTAAAAAATTCATTCTTTCATTATTAATTAATGCAATATTAATCGTGACGCACCCAACGTATCCTACTTCGCTGAGAATATATGTCTTCACAGTTTATATCAATACATCTATGTACATGACTCATAATAATCATTAATAGTAATCTTAAAGTATAAGGATCAATACACACATACGTAGATAGGAACATCCAATGACACATAGTAATGTGGATTTTCTACTATCGGGTCTCATTTTCATAATATCTTACAAAAATTTACCAAGGGTTTACACTATTAGAAGGTACCGCAAAGTCCTATAAGTCTCCAGCCCAGATATCATGTATCATTTATGTCCCTAAAATGATATCATCCAGCTATAAAACATTTATTCATGAATATTTTCATAGCACTTTTGGGTTCTCATCATAGCGGGAAAGTACTATGACCTTTTAGAGAAATGACTACTCTTAGGACATTATCACATACTATGCCACCTAGAAGAACAATCATAATGTGATTTAGAGTTTATTAATATAAAAAACCATTTATAAAAGTTATCATAAGGTTCAAAAATTTTGGTTATATGGAACGAAATAAAACACATCACATTGGTTAGCCTTTGGTATGTACATGAGTCCTCTTTATTCTTTTCTTTGGTTATCTTTTTGTATCATATTCTATTTCCATATGAGATCAAATGCCCTATTTTAGGGCATTTGTCTAATCTTTCAATTTCTCTCATTTCAGCTTGAATCAAATCCCAATAATGGATGAGTGAGTTTCCTTTGTATGTGGTATGTGGTCTTTATTCCTTTCCCTTAAATATGTGTCACTTATAACATTTGTTTTTGTGACACACGCCATACATTCTTTGTGTCACTTTTTAAATTTGAAATTAATTAAATTGAATACTTTGACGATGACCTATATCACTCTTATAAGATTTGATGTCGACAACCTCAACCTGAACCACCTCTTAAGGTGAGTTTTAATAAATTCTCTTAATGTATTTTGTTATATTTTCAACGAAATCACCCCTTTGGGTGATTCATGCTTTCAAATTTATAGTGAAATAAATTAAAATAATTAAATTTAAGGTTGGAATTACATTTTTACACTTCCTCAAATTTTTTTTATTGAACATGTTTCTTGAATCGTTTAAATTGAATGCAAAAATTTATAAGTTAAATGTAATTAATTGGGAGGAGGGTACTATAAAATACCTTGTTCATTAATCCTTTTACATTAATCTTGATGATTGTTATAGACCATCCTAAATGGGGAGTTAGAATGTAGTGTCATGGATACTTCACAAGACCTTCTTACTTGTTATAAATGAAATGGACCAATTATATTGATTGAATTGATAAATGGAATTTTCATTATGAATCATATCTTTCTCAACATAGATAATTCTCAAGGCCTATGATATACATTTTAGTGTGTATGGTGCCAACTATTATGGAAAGTTCACCTAGCCCCTTATCATTCCTTACTTTATGAATTGTTTATCCTTTACTGATTTTGTGACAAACAAAGGTAAAATGAATTATTATGCCTTGATCAAACCATGGATTCCCAAGTAGGAATACCTTGGACGGGATCATAACATCATGTAATTACTCTATACCATGAGCAATATTGGGTTCCTATTTGTGGAAAACCTTGGTTAAGTGCTCATAGAGAAAGTGGGATTAATTTATACTTGATTATTATTGAGAGGCCTCAGTTAGGGTTGGTGGACATGAAGTTTAACACCCCCTTGGTATGGGATGTTTGAAATGGAATTTCACATCTATTTTGGTGGTAAAACCTGACATTTCATTCCCTGTTATGAGGATGTTATACATGAAATTTATCATCTGTTTTCAGGATGCTTGGGCTTGGTGCTTTGTATCCCATGTTCAGATGCTTGGTCTTGTACCCATAATTAAATAAGTTGGATTGTATTATGATTACTACTATTTTAGGTGGATGCCTTGGTCTTATTCCATGGGTCCTCACCTATGCATGTATATATGTGTGTGTGTGTGTGTGTGTGTGTTTTCATATATTCATATTTATACTTCATGGCATGTTTAGAGACATTCTGGATTAGGCCAAAGAAGGTATGGTCAGCCAGGTGTCCTTGAGGAACCTAATCCCAACTTGATTACTTTTCCTCATACACTACATAATTATTATACCTTCACATGACTTTATTTTATATTAATTGACTGTATTAAATTAGAAACCATTGGTGGTGGCCTGTTGAGATTATCTCACACCCTATTTGGGTCACCATTTAGTACCAAGATAAATCTCTTGATTTAAGGTTAGGATCTAGACTATGCTATGTGTTGTTTTACATTATGGACTGGGAATGGACATGGGATCTTGGGAGTAGTGGTTGGGCATGTACTCGGGATACCTTCCAAATTTTGATTCTTTTATTTATTTTTTCTTTTCAGTATAGACATGTTTAATGTTTTAATTATTTTATTTCTATTTCTTGTACATTATATCATGTTCATACATGGTTATTCATTCATTTATTTTGGTTTTTAGTTTTTACCATTATATTTATTCTCCTTTTAATTCTTTTCTTACTCTATTAATTATCTTTTATAATATTTTCCTACTTTGATCATGAGGGTATAGTATCCCACCATACTATCTTTATACCATCACTACTAGTTGTAACCTCTAGCTTATGAGGAGGTTTCATAGAGGCCATAGGGAAAACCAGCTCGGGGAACCATTTTAGTGGCTCCAAGGTTGATACATTACCCTAAGTGGCTACAATGGTGTGAGTAATAAAGGATAGGAGGTTCCCTTTTGTAATTGAGGAGCGTAGGATACTTTTAAATACTTGAAACATTGATATATAATGTAACATCCCCAAATGATAAAGGGTTAAATGACTAAATGATATGACTCATGTCAACAAGGTGCACCTTCCTTTTCGGGAGTCTATCTGATTAGAACTCCACAGTTAAGCGTGCTTGGCATGGAGTAGTGATCAGGATGGGTGACCTCCTGGGATGTTTCTCAGGGTGTGTGTGAGTGAGGATAAAGCACACTGGAAAGGACATGTGTTGGCCTGTGGGGAATGTCATAAGTCATATGACCTGTTCGGGCATGTGGGTGGACCCTGGGGTGGGCCCCATGTGTCTATGGGGCAACTGGTGGTACCTGGTAGGCCAGGACCTGACGGCCATGTTAAGGCGGGGTGTCTGTGCTGTCACCAGGGCCCGGTTGTTACATTTGGTATCAGAGGTGGTACCCAGCCTTAAGTGCAGTGCACTGCCTGAGTTGAGATGTAGGGCCCACAACGAGAACGTTGTGCTCTAAAGAGGGGGTGATTGTAACATCCCCATGTGTTGGACTGTGGAGACTATCATTAGTCAGATGACCCGTTCGGGCACGTGGGTGGGACCTTAGGGTGGGCCCCACGTGTCTGCGGGGGCAACTGGTGGAACCTGGTAGGCCAGGACCCGACGACCTTGTTAAGGTGCGGTGTATGTGCTATCATGGGGACCCAGTTGTCACATTTGGTATCAGAGCTGGTACCTAGCCTTAAGTGTGGTGCACTGCCTGGGTTGAGATGTAGGGCCCACAACAAGGACGTTGTGCTCTAGGGGGGGGGGGGTGATTGTAACATCCCCAAATGATAAAGGGTTAAATGACTAAATGATATGACTCATGTCAATAAGGTGCACCTTCCTTTTCGGGAGCCTGTCTGATTAGAACTCCACAGTTAAGCGTGCTTGAACTGGGGTAGTGATCAGGATGAGTGACCTTCTGGGAAGTTTCACAGAGTGTGTGTGAGTGAGGATAAAGCACATTGGAAAGGACATGTGTTGGACTGTGGGGACTATCATTAGTCAGATGACCCGTTCGGGCACGTGGGTGAGACCTTAGGGTGGGCCCCACGTGTCTGCGGGGGCAACTGGTGGAACCTGGTAGGCCAGGACCCGACAACCTTGTTAAGGTGGGGTGTCTGTACTATCACGGGGACCCTGTTGTCACATATAATATATGTCTTACTCATGTAAAATGGATCCAAGATTCCCTATATTTTAAGATAAGGAATATAAGGATGAAATATAATCAACCAATCAATTTTAGATGGGTTTAGGTGTCATTTTAAACCTTTTATTTTGGTTTAACCCCTAGTTAACCATGCTTAACCTTAACCATTATAAAAAAATCAATATTTATGGTTATAGAAAGTAATTCTAAAAATTCCAAGTGGCACATATATAAACGATGTATGATATGCTTGATAATTTCTCACTTAGTTAAGTCTACATAGATTTTTAGTATTTTATTATGATTTAAAAATAATTTTTAAAAATTAAATATCATTTAAAGTCAATTTTAAGACTATTCACATATCTTGACTTTAAAGGCATCAAGATGACAATGGAATTCAGATATAAATACTCTCATCATCACTCGTACCTTATAATTATCCATGAAATTCGTGTAACACCATAATCCAAACAAAACATGTTACTTTTAAAGTTAGTGAAATCATTTGATTTCATTATTTAATACTTTCAAAATCATCATGTTAGCATTGCATAAGTAATCAAGGCCATTATACCATCTCTGAAAATTAAATATAAATTAATATCATAATTGTTTTTGTTATTAACTACTTTTTTCTTATATGTTTATTCATATATTATTTTTATCTATATCCATATCATAAAAACATAATAAGTGAGAGAGACTGGCATTTTGTAATTATTTTTAACATAAAATAATATAAATGTTTTAATCAAAGTGAAGTGGAAAAAAATACATATTTTCAAAGATAGAATGGTTATGGTTGAATTACACTCATCCAATAGAATAAATTCATGTTTTTGGTTGATTTTGAGTCCTTATATCATAGTTTAACATTAACTAACCAATTTTACCGGGTTTTTTTAATGCACTTATTGAAAAAAATATGACCATGTTTTTATTAAGTGTGAATCAGAAAGGAGACAGGGGTCCTACCACCTTCCCTCTTTATTGAAAGCTGGTAGGGGGTGCCACCTTCTCCCATCATCATTGTGGATCGATGACATGGAAAAGGCCATAGAGGTGCAACCTCCTTTCGCCAAATGTAAAAGGAAAGGTGGCCCATGCACAGCCATGTTTAACATAATGTAATGGAAAAAGGTGGTAGGGGGTTCCACCTTTCCCTAATTTGCCAATAAAAGGGCACCCCCACCATCCTCACTTAAAAATCCCTCCATCTCTATAAATTCCATTCTCTCTCACTCTAAAATATGCTTCCTTTGGGGATTCTTATCATTAGAAGGATAAAATCATTTGAATATGCAAAAGTTAAGTAAATCCATTTAGAATATGTTATTAAGATACCACTTCAAAATAAGTTGGATTTTACTTAACTTATAAAGGCAAACTCATCTCATCCAGACTCTGTTCTATTGAAAAATTTCAAGGTATTTCTTTTCTGTTATAGAGGATTTATGTGTTATTTAATGGGTTTTTTCTTGTCTATTTCACTTTATATGATCATAATTATCATTTTACCATGGATAAATAAATTGATTTAATGTTTTATCTTCTTTTTACCTAAATTTCTAAAACATTATGTCTCTTATTTTCAAATATACTTATAGATAATGAGGACAAAATGTTTATATATATATATAACCATATCTTACAAAGCACCCTTTCCTAGGTAAAAACATGTCTAAAAACATTCTTCTGACCATAATGTTATATTTATATTTTACACATAAGACTTATTTCATTTTTTTACATATATATGGAGGATACTACGCTACTCAAGGAACAGTATAGTCATGTTTCACATGACGTGATAGTGGGTCGTGAGGTTTGACGGAACAAAGTGTGTCAAACACACCATTATCATCACCTTCCACCTCTATTTATCATTATACCATACCTAAAATATGTTGGATTCTATGGCATTGTTGTATCAAATTTTATATTCATTGATCATCACCTAATTTCTACCTTCACTGAGAGATAAATACCAGAGACGCACACATTCCACTTGCCAGAGGGAGAGACGACCATCACCCTTGAGGATGTGGTGGTCATGATCAATCTTCCTATCTAGGGGAATGTAGTTATAGTACCCACCAGTGGAGACTAGTTTGAGCTTATACAGTGATTTCAAGGCATAAAAATTTTGGGAGATGATGTGGATACAGTTGGAGGGTTGATATCTGTGAGGTGGATGGATATGAACTTTGCATAGATACCCACTGACGATGATGACAAGACTATCATGTTTCAAGATCATGCATATATCTTATGGATCATTGGAAGAACATTGTGCATGTATCACTCAAGTATTCATGTGAACATGATGTATTTGGGGCCTATTGGAATATTTTAATTAGGATGGGAGATGCAGATGATGATCTACATGCGTGTCTTACACTTATAGAGCCCTGTGTCTGGCATGCCGCTAAGATCACCTTGATATTAAGGGATGCATAATCCTTCTTCAGATGTGGGAATGAGAGAACATACCTCCCCCATTCCTTATTTTTTCTGGTCTGGATCTGTATATGGATATGTTACATGATGCTCTATGTGGGCAATGGTATGATCACTCATTTCTATTGGTTTCTGATGCTGGAAGGAGTTTTTTAATTTAATTTTTTTATTATTTATCACTTTCAATGATGTATTTTATAGGTGGAATCAGGAACTATAATTTATAAGCACTCTAAGAAACAATTAGGATGTGTAATACCCACCGATGTAATTATATACAATCTTTTAGGGACTAAATGTTTCATAATATCATCATTTTTCCTTTTTAGTAACAAACTTTTTTGAAAAATCAGACATTCCATTTCAAATTACATCGATGACATACATGGCTTTATTAGACAAGTTTCTCATATATTACATAGTTTGAATTCATGACGTGATGGTTGTACTGCCTCTCATTCACTTTCATATTGTTTAGTGGAACCAGTTTGATAGAGTTATGCACCAATTTGGATGTGTTCAACACATTCTGTTTCCATTGAGATAGTCACCAGCACTTCATGTCATAAAGCTGACAGAAAATCATGATAATGTTTTTAATAAAAATATATTATTAATTTATATAAAATTATTATATTTATATTCAAAAATAATTTTTATTTGAAGGAAATTACCTCATGCATCAGTGTGCCCCTTAAGATTGATGATAACATGATTGAAGGAAAATTTTGTTTTTATTCTAGGGTTTTGATTTACATTGATTTCTTGAGTCCAAGATTGGATTTTGTGTATCTCATTGAGAATGGTGAAAAAATTGAGATGGATACTGAATATGAATTCTTGTTATACTTTTGCAAACTTTTTATTTTTGTTGGGAATGATATTTCTCAATGAATAAAAGTTCAAAAGATCTAGTCTTTCCCAACCAAAGGTGGAGTGCAATGTGGCGATGCCTCATCCAAAGTTGTTTAGGATGATAAAGCGGGATCCTCCAATGTCCCTCACCCAATGAGCATGGAAAAGGTAATGACTGAGGCTTCTTGTGTTTTGAGAGGTAATGATTTACATCCTGCAACAACTCGTCAAGGGATCCTTCCCAGTGACTCAGCTATAGGGCCTAGTAGAAAATCTTTTTCAAAGTTTTCCCATGAAGAACATATGCAAGGGCATGCTACTTCTATGAAACATGAGCATGATGATGAACATGTGGTCTCTGATAAGTAATGTGATGCTCAGGTTGCAGCCAATTTGAAATTGGATGAGGAGGAATTAATCTCCTCTTTTGATCACAAATGGTAGAAAAAAAGTGTTGCTAAATTCTATGTGCAATTCAAACCATCTAAAACAACTGAGGAAAATAGGTGGGACATTCTTGTTTCTGATGTCATGGATGGTTAGGGGAGGTGTGACACTTATTTAACTGATGTAGTGCAAGAAGATATGAATTCTGGTAAAAACACTATTAGTCTATATGATATTTTAAATAGGTCTAAAATTAAAGAATTATTCAGTGTGGATTTTGGAAATGTTCATGGTGCTCTCCTAATTGATGGAAGCTTTAGGACAGTTAAATCGGTCTTGGAGGACACAGGTCTGGCTAAAGGGAAAATCCCAACAGCTGGCAATGATGTTGAATGGTTGCAGACCAAAACGTGGAGAAGGGGTTGTCATCCAAGGGGGAGGGGTGGTGGTCGATCCTAGAGATGACGTTCTTTGAAGTGTTTTTTTTCACATGTTCCTAATCCCCATTGCTCTTGTTCCTTGTATTTTCAGACTTTTTTTCAATAAATTTTCAAATCATGGGGTCAATCCCATGGTTCTCACCATCGTGGTATAATTCTAAATATATTTATTTATTTATTTATTTATTTAAATATTTATAAAATTATAATAAATGTATTATATATATATATATATTTATAAATTTATAAATTTATTTTTTTAATTTTATAATTAGTTCAATAAATATATATATAATTATAATTATAATTATAATTATATATATTTATATTTATTCTTATAATATTATAAATATATATAATTAAATAAATAAATTTATAAATATATACAAATATTTATAAATAAATACAAATATTTTTAATTATAATTAGAAATAAATATAGATATATTAAAATAATTTTAAAATTATAATAAATATATTAATTTTATATATTAATAAAATTATAAATATAATAAATATATTTTCTATAATTTAATAAATATATATATATATATATTGTTCTAATTATAAATAAATATATTTAATTATTCAAATATTTATAAAAATATAAGAAATATATTTATAGTATTTATAATCTTATAAATATATATATAATTAATATATTAATTATAGGTATTTATAATATTATATATAAAATAAATACAATTATTTTAAGTAAGAGGGGCTCAATGGGTGGGTTATCCATTGGAGGTCTATGAACTACCTGTTTGGCCTCACGGTTTTGTGGTGTGCATGTGTTTTGTTGTAATTGAAACCAAAATCACCTAATATATATATATATATATATATCTATAGTTATAAATATAAATAAATATATATTTATAATTATTTATAGTAAATATATTTATTATATATATTTATTATATATAATTGTAAATATAATAAATTTATTTATTATAAATTTATAATTATAAATAATTATTTATTTATTTATAATATTTATAAATATATATAATTAGATAAATATGTTTATTTTTTATATAAATATAAATATATATATATATAGTTATCATTATAAATAAATATAATAATATATATAATAATATAAATAAATTAACAAAATTATATCTTTATCACCACTTTTTTAGCACTGATAAATATAGGCCTTTATCAGCGCTAAAAAAACGCTGATAAACTGTGTCTTTATCCGATGGCCCAAAGGCCTTCATTTCTTATTGATTTTTGATAATCCACCTTTCCAAGGGTGAGGTGGAACCCTTACAAGGCCTGCAGGCGTAAGTATTACATAGCCCATAGGCCTTAGAGGAATTCATTGCTCGTAGGATTCAAACATTACATACAACCCAGACTAACTACTTGGAACTGCTCCTCCCCAGCATCTTCATCGTGAAATCAGCTCTCCACCTTCGCATGATTGTTCGACTAGGCTTTCCCGTGCATGCATAGGCTTGTCACGATGGAAGGGGTCATACCCTCTCATTCTTGCAATCCATTTAGCTTCTGCTATGGAGAAAGCTCCTTGCTCATCCTTCTTCTAAAGCTTGTTCCTTATAGGTTGTCTGGTTTGCATCTGCACTTAAGGTGGCCTGAAGGCCTTGAGGTGGCCTGATGGCCTTATTGACCAGAAGGCCTGAGTGGCCTGAAGGCCTTAAAGGACTCAGGGACCAAATCGGTGGCCTAAAGGCCCAAATGGGGGAGTATTCCCGGCTGCAATAGTGCTAAACAGTGCCTTCTACAATTCTCGCTACGGTACCTGCTACAGTACCGCACAGTTCCTACTGTAGTGTCTGCTACAGAACTGCTACAATACCCCCCCAGAAATTAGCCTCCACCTGGATTTTATCCCAGCTCTCATAGATGCACTTAAGGAGTCCTCGCCAACTGGGCTGATGCTCACATGTTGTTTCTTTATTGATGTTATAACTTTAGCATAGATAAAGACACGTTTTATCAATGTTTTTTTGTGCTGATAAAGACCTATCTTTATCAAGGCTAAAAAAGAACTAATAAAGGTATGTTTTATCAGCGTTTTCTATTTTAGTGCAAATAAAACATTCATTTATCAGTGATTTTTTAGTAGAGATAATAAAATCTTTAACCAGTTTTATAAATGAACCCTAATAGTTGGCTTCTTTTCTTGCACACCTCAAGATCTCACAGAAGACAACCTCTACCGCAGCCAACCCCCTCCTCTGCCACCACTGAGAACCTCTTTTCTGTCCTAAACCCCACCTCCGCAATGAACCCCACATCCTTCATTGAACCCCTCCTTCATCATGAACCCCATCTCTGCCACGAACCCCACCTCCGCCACCAAACCCCACCTCTATTTCCAAACCCCACCTCTGCCACCACTAACCCCTCCTATACCGTCAAACCCTTTCTCTATCTCTATCACCACCACCGCTGTAGTTTCCAACTGATCCATACCATTGAACCCTAGTTCTATTATTGAACCCCCTCCAAGTTAAGGTATCCTTCCCCTTCCCTTTCTTTAGTATTTTGATCTCTAGGGATTGTAAACATCATCCTTACCATTGTTTGAGCTCCTCATGTTATAGGAGAATAGTTCCTCTTTATTATATGTTATTTTTTTCTATGTAATCCATTTTCATGACGTTTCTTGGATGTTTTACTTTCTTTAAAACCATTTCTTATCAAATTATAACTATATATTGTTCCCTTGATTAGTTTCAAATTTTTTTCACTGAATTTATGACTTGGAACATATGGTTCTCTATGGTTTTATGTTTTAAATCTTAAAATTGTTTATTTTTGAATGTCGGGTATATATGTAAATTCCCTAGGGGAAATTTTAAAATGAATATAAAATTTCAAAGGTTTGTTTGAAACTAGTTTGAGTTTCTTAAGAAGTTTTTAAAAAAATTAAAGAGTGGCTTGGTTTTTGAATGACCCTTCAATGGGGAATATTCTTGATTTCAAAATGGTTTTTGTGTTTGAAATGGTTTCCATGTGAGGTTTTCATTTCTAATTTTTTTTAAAGTGTGTTTTAAAGAAATTTATATTTAAATACTAGTTTTATAAATTTTTATCCCAAGCTATATTTCTAAGGATCGTTTTTCACTTCCAAACAGAAATTTAAATTTATGTTTGTCAAATTCTCAGAATTAGACCCCTTGTTTGATATGTCTATTTAGGCTATTTCCATCATAGGTGTGTGATTGATTATTAATATGAAATTCTTGATGAATATTCAAGGATGTGAAAATGGTCTCTTTCTTGTGAGGGTGTTAGAGTTGGCATGTGAATTATAACTTATATTATATTTATTCGTGTAATGATCATTAGATTTTTGTTTCTCACTTACACTTGTTTGGATGCATGGGAATGCTATGAATTAAGAAATAGGTCAAGATGTATACTTCACCAGTTAGCTCACAGACTTGGTAGTTTCCCCTAGTTGTATGGTTTTCTTAGTCTATAAGAGTGTCCTTATTGTGGAATGTGTGTGTATGTCAGGTGGATATTCTATTTTTGTAAGATTCAACATAAGCTAACTATTGGCCTCATTGTAGTGTGAGTACAAAATGAAGGAATAATTGAATTCCTTTTTTGAAGTTAACAGATTGTAGATAATAGAATTGAAACCCTGAAGGGGGGTCTATAGAACAATTAGATTTATCAAATAAAGGAGAAATTGGATGACAGGAAATAGTGAAAGGTGTCTCTAGTTATAATGTATATCAATAATTAGAAGGATTACTTTTCAGTTAGATTTTATCTCCTATTGAAAAGCATATAATACTTCAGATGGTTATCATCTTGGTTTCCATTGATGTTTTATTTCTACAACCAATGGATGCCATGATTATATTCCTTCATGGAGATTCGGAGGAACATATCTACATAGATCAATTCGAAGGCTTTATGATAAATGGACTATAATGTTTGGTTCCAGTATCTAATGGATTTTTTTGGGCTTATGTAGGCACCAAGTGAGTATAACTAAAATTTCAATGCTTTCATGGTAGAATTAACATTGAGGTAGTGTAATGAATATAATTTCTATTATATGAAGGTGTATTGTGATTGGAGTTTTTTTACTTATTTATGTGGATGAATTTATCTTAGATAGAGGAAATTCTAGAAGAACATAAGATTGATTTATCTAGAAGATCCCAAATGAAGGACCTTAGTTCTGGAAATTGGATATTGGTAATAAATATTGAAAGAAACTTAATGCCTCTGACTTTTTCCTGGCTTTGTTGGAGTATATCGAGAAGGTGTTGGAAATATTCCTAATGAATGAGTTAAAACATGTGAGAACTCCCTTATATGTACATTTAAAACATTCAAAGGAAAAGTCACATGAAATATATGAGGAGTTCAAGTTAATAAAAAGGTTTTATATGCATTAGTTATAGCATATATGATGTACATCATGGTGTGTATGAGACCTGATATCATTTATGATGTTTTTTTAGTTAAAATATTAATGGTGAATCTAGGGAAGGATCACTAGAAGGGTTTTAATTAGTTTTTATTCTATCTCAATGGTTTATTAAAAATAGACCTTTTTTTAAAATGGATGATCCATTAAAGGGGATTTTGGATTTGGACTTTGGATGATATAAAGACTCTTTGTATATCACTAATGACCAATAGGAATCAATATTACTCACTAACATGATGTTTTAAAAATAATTCTTATGTTAATTGGATTTCAAACCAAGAGTTTGGGTTATTTTAAAGTGTTAAAAATGGTGGAAAATGTTGTTTAATATTTAAAGTGGTGAGTTAACCCTTGTAATTTATATTTAAAACCACTTTTTTTCCTTGGTTAATTTTTATATCTACATTTTGTGTATTTATTTTGTTAAATATTAATATTACCAACTAAAATAGGATCGATATGAATAAATAATGGATAGATGTCAATCATTTGATAAAAGAGTATGAATATGGAGTGAAGGAGTTCATAAAGTTTGCAAAAGATCATGCATATGACCCTTCTCAAATCCTATGTACATATTTAGGATGTTGCTATTAAATAAAAATTAGTCCAGAGGTGTTTTACGAACACTTGATCTGTTAGGGAATATATCAAAGTTATAATTTTTGGAATTAACCTGAGGAAAAGTTGAATGTAACTAGTGGCTAGGATAGCACTGAATTTTATGGATAATATGATATGATTAAAAGTGTGGAAAATGAAGAAGAATATATCAAGGATGTGATTACATTTGTGAATGATTATTAAGATCATATCGTAGGAATGGAAAGGATAATTGAAGATGATCTTTGTGATTTCCTAAAAAAATATATGCCAAAGAGTTGTGCAAAGACTTCATTGTATGTTGGTTTCACTAAATATAAAACATTGTTAGCCATACTAAAGTTGTATAATTTGAAATCATTCAATGGATGGAGTGATTCCAAATTTATGGAACTAATTGATCTCTTGAATGACATGATCTATAATATAATGAGCTCCCAAGCCAAAAATATGATGCCAAATGAATTCAATTCTCTATGGTTATGATCAATGAAAGAATACAAGCCTTCCAAAATTATTGTATACTGTTTTACAAGGACTAAAAATCACATAAATAATTCCAAAGTGTGGTTCTTCTCGATACAAGAAAGGTGGATATGATCCTATGAAAGTTGTATGGTACATTCCAGTCATTCCAATGTTTAGGTGACTATATGTAAGTGAGCAGACGGCATGACAATTAACATGGAATGAAGATACATGAAATAAATATGGAAAACTAAGTCACTTGATATACTTTACTTAATAGAAGATAATTGATCATGACTGTCTTGAACTTGGAAATGATCCAAGAAACCTTCATGTTCAATTATCTACAGATAGAGTGAATCTTTTTGGTTTTAAAAATAGCACTCACAGTACATGGCTGGTTATTTTGATAAATTATAAATTTCCACCATGTTATGGTATATCATTTAATCTATTATTATAATAGGATAAAAACAACCATTTAATGATATTGATTTTTATTTTCCACCCAATCCTGAGGCACAACAGGTCTCTCAACCTTCTTCTTCTCATAGTGAATAGTAACAACAAACTTCTACACATACTAGTGCTCCCAATACTGAGGCACAATAGATTCCTCAACTTTTTTCTACTCCCAGTGTAGAGGTACAATAACCATTTTCACTTGTTGATGATACTACTCCAGAGGAACATATTGAAGATGTGGAATCTATGGAAATGGTAGGCGATACAGAAAAAATAGGAGTGTCATAGTTTGACTGTGTTAAAAAATCATTAAGGAGAAAATAAAAGGCATCAAATACGAGGTCGTATAGAATGTTCATGGCCAGTATATTAACCCCAATAAGTCCTTGTTCAGTAGTTACATTGGAATCATCACTCAGAAACATGTTTTGATTGATATAGATTTGTGACACCATGTTGTTCCCGAGCTTAAGACACTAATGTGAGAAGAGATTATTATAAAATTAGGATATCTTTTTTTGACTTACTAAAAAATAAAATAATGAAACATTGACTTACTCTTCATCATCCCTTGAAGAGTGAATTTATAGTAGATGACTCCTACAAGAAATATATGTTCAGTCTTTTTTGAAGGATTCATAGGGGCTTTCACAAAATTCAAATGAGACATCATCTTAAAGATACTTAAGGGAAAATAAACCCACCCCAACTATTATCTATGAACACCTGATAAACCAAGAATTGTGTGATGCATTTTCTAGCCTTCGTGAAGATCTTTCTTTCCAGGTACATTTTTGCAAGTAATACATTATTTGAAGATACATTTATTCATCAATTTTATTTACAATTTTTTATTTATGAAATAGAAACTGAGTGATAAAAATAAGGAACGGGAAGCAAAAATAGCATACCCCTACCATAAAGCAAGGATGGGGTATGTTTCACTTGAAAAAAACCAGTACATATTTTAAATCAACCATAATACTTTTATGTGACATGAAACAATGCCATAATTATGTTCCTCTATTTATATGTAGACTGATGACTCAAAATCCATAGTGACTACCATCCCACACCATATTCTATAGAATGAGGGTTGTGTAAATAAATATGGGATACTAATAGATGAAAACACACAAAAAGTGTGGGAAACATTTGTAAGTATGACATAATAAAAAAATCCTTAAATATCTATTACATAATAATGATTGCTTATTTTCCTATATTTTCTATCTGACATAGTCATAGGAATCAACAACACTAGTATTGGATGAATACGTACTATCGGTGTCCATCAAGAATCCATAACAACATGTCCATGTTAGAGGTGTGGGTTTTGGGGTAACCCCCGAACATATTTTGAGAAAAAAACAAAAGGAGGATCCAAGTGAACTAATAAAATGGATGATAGGGAAAATGTATACCCTTGAAGAAGAATTAAAATGGTATAGAGAGATGATGGAAACATTTAAGGGGGAAGTAAAATAGAATAATCAACTCAAGAACATACCCCGTGTGGAGATCCAGCCCTACCACCCACCAACTATGATGCAACCCATTCCCGTAAAAGAGCTATCTTATAAGAGGTAATCAATGTTCTAATAACTGTTTCTATGAAATTTGAATCAGACATACAAATATACCTTTCCTATACTGATATTTTATAGGGTGATAATCACTATGATTTATATCTATCAACACTCACCCATCGCCCTATAGTCAGGGCTATGGTGTTCAATATCCAAAATGAAATGATACACAACATACCACTTCCAACAGGTCATGTGATAGTTTCGGTCAGTGTAACATATGAGCCGATCACTGAGATACTTGTTCCAATTAATTAGGAATTTATTCATAAGGTTGAACAAGCTATTGGAATATTCATCACATGCCCATAACATATTGTTAGAAATCATGTTTACATAGAGGTATTCATTTCCAATTTATTTTTCATGCTAAACCTTTAATAATTACTGAATAAAGGTTTGAACCAATTAATTTTATTACATAGGGATGAAGGGAAGGGGTGAAATGAAAGGTAGATTCAAATCCATCTAAAGGATCGACCAGTCGATCGAAAATATCTACCAATAGAACCATTACCAAGGCCGTTCCATACCAGAATTTTCTAGCATTGAAGGTTCATGTGGATACGAAGTTAAAAAATGGTAGTAGTCACATTGTTGATTTGGAAAAAAATATGTATGGAGATGAAGTTTGATATTTAATTGGTGTGGAGAATGTAAATTAAATCCTTGACTATGAATGGCTATGAGCCTTAGTCATAAATGTATACATGTGGCATGTTTTCATGATTTTGATTTCCAAAAGTTGATATATTGTGTTAATTATTACTGAATACGTTTCATATTTTTGTCACACATATATATAAAAATCAATTGAATGGATTCCCCCATGAAACAAATTTGGACTGATTAGTCCTCACACAACCTCTATTGAAGAACAAAAAATAGATTCCAAAAAAAGGATGAAATTGTGGCAGGCTAAGTAAAATTGTTTGAAAGAAAACATACGGATGATAGACTCTTCTTAATACTGACAATGCCAGGGTAAAACTATATAATTTAATCATATCAAATATATTTTAATTTCTTTAATTAATTATTACTTTTTGTGTTTTTAGGCAACATTGGATGCTCAGTACGGTCAATTTGGATACTCGAAAGATTTATTTCGTGGATTAAATGTAGGGATACCTAACAAACAAACCACACATGATGGAATTTTTCAATTTTTAATACACTAAATCCAAAAATTTTAAACTAAACATCAATCTATATAATTTATATTATCTTTTAAGGAGGATTCTATTATGATAGTTTGGTGCATAAATATCATGAAAAACAATTAATGGGTCCAGGAGTTAAGCATAAAGACCCTGAAAAGTTCTACAATTGCACAAGTATGAGGGTATATATAATAGGATATCACTATCCAAACACATATCAAAACAAATTAATTATTTTTCTCAATTTTTCTGTAGTGTCCAAAACAGACAAATGAAAAAGATTGTGGTTATTATGTTTATAAATTTATGAGATAGATCATATTACATTAACCAACTAGAATTCCTGAAGTGGTATTTTTGAAGATAATTATAGTTTCATTTATAATATGTATTAATCCTTTGTGTATTTATATTTTTCCAGTACAACCATGACTGTCAAAAAGAATCATATTCATAAGACAATATAGATTTTCTTATAATCGAATGGGTGGAATAACTGATAGAATAATGTAAAAAATTATAATTAAGATGTGACTTATATAGGTGGATTTATTTTTTTCGAGTTGGGGTGGATTGTTTTAAGATTTTCATACTTGTGAGTGATAGGGCTTCGAGGAAACAACTGATATAATAACAAAAAATAAATTGGTCAAGAATGTATACAAACATCATGAAATTGTGAGTTCCTACTAATTATTTTGATAATTTAGGACAATGATCTATAAGTAAACTATGACGTGTAGGAATAAATTTCACCTCAATATGATGCATGATGTGATCGGTATGGATCAAACTGTCTCTTATTATTTAAAATTGACATTAATTTTAGTAAAAAGAAAAAATTACATACTGAAAACAGAGAAAATTCATTTGTATTGATTTGATAATTTAGTAAAACAACCCATGAGTCATTTGTGACATGTAGGGGTCAATTACACCTCAATACGATAAAAAGAGTGACTAGTATGACTCTAAGTGTGCCTATTTATTTAAAACTGACAATAATTTTAGAAAACATTACAAGTGGCATACTGAAAAATCATTCTAATTCATTTATATTTTTTTTGTTACTTTAGTAAAATGATCCATGATTCATTTTTGATATGTAGGAATAAACAAAACCTCAATTTGATGCTCTGTGTGACTGGTATGACTAAAAGTGTCCCTTTTTATTTAAAATTGACATTAAATTTAGTAAAAATAACAAGTAAAATACTAAAAACCATTAAAACACATTCATATTATTTTTGATAATTCTGGAAAATGATCCATGAGTTATTTTTGATGTATAGATATCAACCTCACCTCAATATGATACATGATATGAACGGTATGGCTCCAAGTGTGTCTTTTTATTTAAAATGGATATTAATTTAAGTAAAAAAGAATAAGTGACAAACTAAAAACTGGGAAAATGAATTCATATTATTTTGAAACTTTAGTAAAATTATCCATGAGTCATTTGTGATGTCTAGGAATCAACCCTATATCAATCTGATCCACTGTGTGACCGATATGACTAAAAGTGTTTGTTACTAGTTTAAAAGTTCCATTTTAATTCAAAACATGTCACTCACTGAAAACCAAGAAAACACACTCTGATTGTCTTAAAAATTTATGAAATCATTTAATAATTAATTTTTGATGTGTCTGATGTGTTCTCATGTCAAACCAATGCACAACGCAACATATTTGACTCAAAATGAGTGTTTCCAATTTGAAATGACATTTTAGTAAACAAACACAACTAACATATTTAAAACTAATAAAATGCTTTAATATTACCTTTATACTTTTGTAAAATGGTATATAAGTTATTTTTTATTTTTTTTTACTTGACTTTACCTCAATATGATTCACAGTGTGGCCGGTATAAATCAAACTGTCTGTTTTTTATTTAAATTTGACATTAATTTTAGTAAAAAGAAAAAGTGACATATTGAAAAATGAGAAAATCCATTTTTATTTGTTTGATACTTTAGAAAAATTATTAATGTGTCATTTTTGACATGTATGTGTCAACCTCACCTCAGTCAGATGCATGGGGTGACCACTATGACTCTAAGTGTGTCTTTTTGTTTAAAATTGACATTAATTTTAGTAAAAAGAACAAGTGATATTTTGAGAATCGAGCAAACAGATTCTATTTTTTTTATAATGTAGTAAAATGATCCATGATTAGTTTTTGATGTGTAGGAATAAAAAACACCTCAATATAATGTACATTGTGACTGGTATGACTAAACGTGTCTCTTTTTTATTTAAAATTAACAATAATTTTAGTAGAAATAAAAAGTGACACACTAAAAACTGGGAAAATTAATTAAAATTGTTTCAATAATATATTACCACTATCCATGAGTCATTTGTGACATGTAAGAGTTAACCAAACCTCAATAAGATGCATGTTGTGACCAGTATGACTCCAATTGTGTCTTTTTATTTAAAATTGACATTAATTTAAGTAAAAAAGAACAAGTGACATACTAAAACCCAAAAAAATGCATTTGGATCCATGAGTCATTTTTGATGTGTAGGAATCAAACCCACCTCAACCCAATGTATAGTTTTACAAGTATGACTAAAATTGTCTATTATCAGTTTAAATTTTTTATTTTAGTTCAAAACAAGTCACTCATTGAAAACCAAGAAAACATACTCCGATTGTCTTGATAATTTAGGGAAAAAATTCATAATCCATTTGTGACCTGTATGAAGTAGTTTTACATAAAACCGATGTACGATGCAACTAGAATGACTCAAAATGCATGTTTCAAGTTTGAAATGACATTTTAGTAAAAAATACAACTTCCATACTAACAATCGAGCAAACACATTCATATTGTTGTGAAACTTTAAGACAATGATCCATCAATAATTTGAGACAGGAAGGAATTAGCCACACCTTAATCTGATGCACAGTGTCACCGGTATGACTCCAAATGTGTCATTATTTAAAACCAAAATTAATTTTAGTAAAATAAAAAGTGACATACTAAAAAATGAGCAAACCCTTTCATATTGTTTTGATATTTTAGGAAAAGAACCCATAACTCATTTTTGATGTATAGGAATCAACCCCACCTCAATACAATGAATGGTGTAACTAATATAACTCCAAATATGTATTTTTTATAAAAATTGACATTTTATTAATTTATTCTTTCATGTTAATGTTTAATTTATTTCTTTATAGTATTACTAATATAATATTTGTTTTCTTATATAGGATGAATCTTTTTCTCATGTTGAGATGATTTGTCTGGAAACTGATACCATGGGCGGACATTTTTTAGAGGGGATCACATGAATCAAAATATGAAGCATTAACGTTTTTCAATGTTTGTTTGATAATTAACATTATAATTATATAAAACATTGTTTGATATGTATATAGTAGTGTTATTTTTTCATATACCATGGGAGGAAATTTTTGTATTCATGATGTCAATTAAATGTATATAGAATTGCTTGAAATTATAGGTTTTTGTTAGATGTGATGTTATATTAACAGCACACTGGAACAAACTAGGCCTTTACTAGTGCTATTTATAGTTATCATAAAGGCCCCCCATTTATAAGCAATTTTGAAAGAACTGATAAAGGGGGGCCTTTATCAGTGTTTTCTTATCCTAGATAAAAGACTCCCTTTATCAGTGTTGTGATTAACAGTTCTTTTTTAGAACTATTAAAAGCCTTTTTGCATGTTGTTAAAGGTAATATGTGTATTAGTGTCTCACTAATGACATGCTGAGTATCTTGACCTCTGGGGTAGACGAGTGCTGTTTCCTATTGAGGGTATGAGTATGATGTGATTTCATTTATCAAAGTAGCTCGAGTATGAGCCATGGTATAGACTAAAGTCTGTAATGTATCTTAATCAACAAAGAAGATGGATTTATGATCTATTAAGTCAATAAATTTCCATTAGTTTTTTTATTTTACTATTTTCTAATTCATTTTAAATCTATTCCCAACATAATCAACTACAAAGAATTATTTACATGTCTGGTCTATAGGAGGAGGAGGTTTCTAGCCTTGTAGTGACCTATGTTGCAGCACTGGGGATGATGAAATCTTATCATACAGTTCATGATACTATCTTCAATCATCCACACTAGAGAGATGATGTTATCTCCTGGGGAGTAGAGGTTCCTACTCAGGAACCACCTCCAGCAGCTTCTGATTTTGAGGAGTGACGACGATGACAACTTAGACCATATCATGTTTCCTGTGAGGCCTTAACTATTCCACAAGTAGAGGTCGTCCCTATAACATTCCAACCTCATCCAATTGGGGATCTGCATCATGAGGAATGTGATTTATGTTTTTTGTAAAGATATCCATAGTTTTCACTAGGTACAAATTATATGAGCTTCTATCAGGGTTCATTTCCCATGCCTCCAGCTTTTGTGCTAGAGACATCACAGGCTCTGTTGTTTCCCCAAGAGATGATGGTATGTCCTTCTACTCACATAGTGGGAAAATGATTTAGTGTGAAGGATGATATCTAGTTGACACCTCCTATCATTGAGATATAGGCAGAGCATCCAATATTTTATGTTCCATCACCCAAGGATCATCTGTCTCTAGGTCATCATACTCCACCCTAATACAAAGGATGGATATCTCAATATGGTCGTCCCACTGTCACACCAGAATATGGGATGGGACCTCACCATAGAGAGTGACTGTACTCATTCATGTATATTTTTTTATCTATTAAAATGATGAAATTATTTTTACTAACAACCATTTTTACATATTTATCCATTATTTCAATTTTCATTTATATTTTAGTTACAGTTTATATTTTATAAGCATTCAAAGTGGACTACTTATAACATAGGAAAACTTAGTTAACTTTAAAGGATATAAAATATAAACTATAAAAACAATATTAAAAAAACATAAAATATATACTAAGAATCTAAAAATTTGTTGAAAATAAAAATAATTTCATAAATATAATAAATAATTGAAAATTAACAGAATGTAAAAAAATATTATAAATACAATTGTAACGGTTTAAAATAATAATTTATTTTCCCCCAAAAATTACTTTTCATTAATTATTTTTAAGAAATTCTTGTTATTTTGAATTATATTTTATATATTCAACAAGTTTATCAAATATCATTTAGATTGTAATTATATTTTATAAGTAATATAATTTCAAAACCACCAACATTAAACATTATTTTTTTTCATGTAGGTGACTTTGAAATCATATAACTTAAAAAATATAAATAAAATATAAGGGATGTTTGACAAATAGACTCAACATATAAAACATAATTGAAAATAAAAAAACATAAATATAATAAGTAAAAGTTGATTTACCTGTCATAAAATTTATTTCTTAAAAACAAAATATTTTTACTTTCAAATATTAATGGCATAGTTCTAAACAAAATTAAATAAACACAATATATATATATCATAATATACATACATATATATTTTTAAATATTCAAACATGTATATTTAAAATAATTTTTTTCCAAAGATAACAGAGGTCGTACCTCCTTTCCACTTAATCAAAATGTAGTAGGGCCTCTTCTACCTTTCTACAATAAATCTATTAGAAAAATTAACCAATACTTGTTTAAATTTTTCTTTTCCAAAAAATTTATAAAAAAATTTGTTTTCACTGTTACAGTGATGATAAAATTTTACCATAGTTACTATTAATAATGACTAAATTTATTATAAAATTTGAATATTGTGATTTCAAATAGGGAATCGATTTTATAATATTTAATTTCTAGAATTGTGGAATTTTACTTCTAATGTAAGTTCAAAAAATATAATGAAAATTTGTTTTTAGAAAAAAAAAATATTAACTATAAAAATTAACTTATACCAAAATCAAATATAATGTTGATTTCTATGTAATTAATTGTATTATATTTACTAATAGGTATATTATGTAAATTAAAAACAAAATTCAATATATAATTATAATTTTAAATTAATTAATTAATTTAATATAAATTACAACTTCTAAAAAACCATGATTTTTCACTATTCCATCAAAAATAAATATTTTCAGAAAAATCCCAAAATTTAAGCCTAATCGAAATTCAATATTATAAAATAAAAATTAATTTCATTTATCCAAATAAAAATTCTAAAATTCAGATATTTATTTTTTAAATGAAAATACCGAATATACTGAAAAACATATTTTATAGAAAAATGATCCTTTAAAAGATTAACTATTCTTTATTCTTATCATTAAAAAGTGAGTACTTATTTTAAATTATGAAAAAGGAAATATATTCAACATATATTTCATAATGTGGTTACTACTACTCATACTTGTTAAACCAACGATTAGGATATAATAGTCATATTTCAATAATAATATTTCTATAGTAAATCTCATTTCATTTAAGCTCAATGTTTCATGTTAAACAAGTTATCAAATTCTTATAATTTTTTTAAATATTAATATATTCTAAGATATATGGGTGTAACGTTCTACCCCCTCAAATAAATTGTGATCACATAAATAAATTTTTATTTTTTATTTGTTTTATTTATAATTTTTTATTTGTCTATATGCTTGAATTTAAATATTTTTGGATATTTTGAGGAAATTAATTTGACATTAATTATGATAAATATTTACATAACTAA
Source organism: Viscum album (assembly GCA_963277665.1). NCBI lineage: Eukaryota > Viridiplantae > Streptophyta > Magnoliopsida > Santalales > Viscaceae > Viscum > Viscum album. The sequence continues at coordinate 730,264,001 of OY728159.1, forward strand.
AGAATGAATAGTAAATTGTTTATCACTATTGATTTATTTAAATTTATTTATTTATTTTATTTTACATGTTTGTGCATTTAGTGTTGTGTTTATAGTAAAGTGGGTATGAGATTTGAGAGGATTAAATGAGGACTACATGTGCATTTAATGTCGAATAACATGCATAGTGTCATTTGGGAAATCATTGAAAAAATCTAAAGTAGTTCGTTATTTTCACATTCAAGACTGCTGATTTAAGAAAGAGGAACTATAATGACTAAATTTTGGAAAGATGTTGTTCATGAATTTACCATTTTTGAAGCTATTGAGTATGAAAAAAATTTATAAATAGAGTTTAATAGAACCAGTATAAGTGAGGAAAAATATACACAAATTAAAATACTTGAAAAAAATGTGTCCCACACAAGGTGTACGGAATTCATGTACACCTTGAGCGATCAAAACTGCTATAATTATTCTTTTTAGACTCAAACATACCACACTCTACTAATCCTAATTAGATCCAATCTTCCCTGACATTCCGATCCTCCATCGTTTTATGTGTTTTTTGTGTATTCTTATCATCCTTTTAGGGGGCATTATTTTTGGTTTATGTTTTTGCATTCAAAATCATGATCGTGAGTGGGTTATACTACTCCTATAGAGGGTATGTCTAGTTTGTGCCTCTATGTTTAAAAAATCATTGTTTTGGTTATTCTTCAAGGTAGAAAAAGATTGTTCTTGGGTTGTGACTCCAGGTTTGAAAAAGATAGTTGTAACTAGTTGTGACTGCACATTTAAAGTTAGGTTATAGTGGTTGTGTACCCATAAGAAAATGAAGTTGTAATCTGTTTGTGACTCTCATTAAAGTCATTATTTACTGGGAATATTTATCTCAGGGATAGTGAGAAATGATGAAAAGAAAAAAGATCAATTTGATTTGAACTACTATAAAAATTCTTGTGTTCATTTAATTTTTAATTTCATTGCTAAAATAATTTTAACTTTGATACAATATTTAAGTATTTTTTTTATACTGGTTCAATTCACCCCTCTTAAGCATTCAACCATATTCATATATTGGACAAAAAATAACTACAATAACAACAATATAGGTGGCTTACATACTCATGCATGTATAGAAAAGGAAATTGCATACTCGACCTTACGATGTAGCCAACCCCCCCCCCCCCCCAAACCTAATCCTGCACTAATGTGGGGATAATGATGATTGTAATTTCTAGGATTTTCCATGTATTATTTTTAAATATTATATGGAATTAATTTGAGACCAGAAAGTTAGATGGCTTGTGATTCTATGGCCTAGGGTGTCTGGAATAAATGTTAGAAATAAATTAAATATATTACATATCACATGTGAATAGTTTGGATAAAAAAGTGTAATAAATTATAAATGGATTCCTGGATTAGAAATATAAGGGAAACGTTGCATTCAAAACATCAACTTTACCCTAGTATTGTCCTAACATTAGCAGACATGGGTCGGTTGTGAAAAGTAGTTAGGGGAATTTTTAATGAATAAAATAAATTGAAATTTTATTTTATTTTAACATTTCATTGACATAGAGACATAGTGATGTTTATTTTTAAATAATCCATTAATAAGGGATCTAGGATTAGGCTCATAACCACGGAAACTCCCTGGAGGCTCTGGAGAGAAACCTAGATAATTCTATCGATGACGAACGATGACAGGATGTTGGATCAAAGATCTATGAGAACCATTATATGGAAATACCACCAATAGTGGAGACACGAAAATTGATCTTCAATAATAAATTATCCTTTTCCCAGGTTGGTTGTGTTATTTATTTTTTATTACCCTATTTTTGGATTTAATGATGAATGTGGACTAACCAATGAATAGGTTGATCCATGGTTCAATCATAATAGCAGGATGGGCTTTAATTGCGGGGTTTTATCAGGGTTTGTTTATTCAGAATTGATTTTAATTTATTGGTCATTCATATGGGACTAGATCAAGGAAAAAAAACATGGTCGAGGTTTGTTCCTTTGGTTTTTTCTTTGTTCTTTTTCTCCCTCGATATTCTACGAATTATTTGTTTTTCATGGGTTGTAAATAATTGACCATTTTGCATTAGTTTCTTAGTGAAATAATCTAAAATTGAAGATCCAATATTGAGATAACCTCACAGAGGTGTGATAGAGATGATAATGGACGGATCAAAGCAACTCAAGAGAAATAGTTCTTTGAGCGGTTTGCACCGGGATGGATTTAAATAGATTTCAGAGCCAATTGAAGGCCTGAAACTCACAGATTAATTTTTGTGATGGAAATATGACAATAGATCTACAGTTTTGAGGTGAATGGAAAATTATATCGAGCTCGATAGGATCATCCGAGGTGTGTGGAGGAAGGAGATTGTTTCTGAGAAGATGTGAAGAACACAGACTGTAGTCCAGGCTACACGATATGTGGTCCCCGTGTAGAGGTGGCTTGGGTATCAGGAGGTATTTCGGTGTCACATTACATTTGACCCCTATCACATGGAATGTGTGCCCTTCTTCTGGACTTTACATGTATCTTGGGAGATACACAAACCCAAGGAGTAGATGGGTTACCAACATGACGTGTACTCCCCCACATGGATTGGTTGAACCGGTTCCAATGAATACCTCTTGTACCGGTACATGGGCATAGACATAGGGGATGAAGCCTTGTACTAGAACATGGTCAGTGTATACGAACAGACCCATGATATAAGTATATGGTGTGTGACCCTTTCTACACGTCATGTACTCCTTTTCTACATGACATGTTCTAATGACATGAGAAGTTGTACATGCGAAGTACCTTAGGTCAAGGGACATGGAGTGTGACCCTACTACATGTTGTGTACCCCTTTAAAAATGGATTGATTCTTTTTTCAACCATATCTTGGAAAAGTTTCATTAGTTTTTCTTCCCTCGATCATTTCCCTAAAGTTTGGTGTGAATCATTTCTTACTCATAGGAGTATGATCCCTTTAGCCGGATTTCTTGGATAGAGTTCTTGGAATCCCCCAAGAGGTTGGAAGAATATCCTCTATTCATTCTTTATGCCCTGGGTATATTCTTTAGTATTGATGTGACCAACTCCACCGATCATCGATCCTCTACTTAGTGGGTCAATCTAGATGGAGTTATTAGTATCACCCCATAGCCCTGGCTATGATCCTCATCTGATGTATCATATCTCCCATCAGATCTATCATAGTATCTCTCTCATGATGGTTCCTGGTGAATAGTACTTATCATATGGCTTTCATTAGGGCTATCAGACTCAGGAGTGTGTTCTACTAGATGAGTGCTTATTTGAATCATTGAGTTGAATCCCTAGTGATGGTATGCGATAGTTGTGAGAGACCTCTAGACTGCGTGTCTTGGTTTGAGTATATCTGGATATTCTTGTTATATATGTTGTATACATATACTATGCAGAGATGACTTCATCTTTCCTTTGTGTATTTCTTTGTAGTTTCGGGTTGTCCTACTGAGTATTTTTATACTCACCCCTATACAGACTTTACCCACACGTGTCATGTCTTTTACAGACAAGAGACCTTTTGGAAGATTCCTAGGCAGACTAGGACCGAACAAAGATTTGTGATATCGGGCACATAGAGGTGTTCCTATGGCTACAAACAGTAGTCATAGTACCTTTTTTTATAGGATGGAATTTTTGTTTTATATACACTTTTGGTGGGATTTTATTATGTACCCATTAAATTTACTTGTTTTACTTCTATCGTACTCTGCTTTTTGGGATAGTGGTATCCATGCATATGATTCTTAGTGGTTTTTACATTTCAGAATTTGTGGGCTTGGAGATGTGTGTTCACGTACATATACATAGGCAATGCCTCCCATGTTAGTGACTTTCCTACTCAATTATAGTCACCATCCCCTCACCTATTAGAGGTGGTCTTGGGGAGTTGCGGCATGGGTCCCACTGGGACAGGTCATGAAAAGTGGTATCAGAGTGGATGTTCTACTTTAGGACTAGGAGTCTATGAGATTGGTTTGGGGAAATAGTGTTAAGTGTTTCAAGTTTGGATTTTAGGCCAGAGACCCTAGTATTGGTGTGGGCGGTTTAAGTATTCATACATCAAGACTCTAATAACCTACTTTTTCAACTCGGTACATGATAACATTGGTTGGAGGGAAATCAATTTTACATGAATCATATAGGAATGGGTTGTGGTTTCCATGTCCTTCTTGAGTTATCTATCTAGATATACTCATTGACCATGGTATGTCTTGTTTTCTTAGATGATTCCTCCATAATGCATACCAGATAGAATTTAGTATCTCGATCCTAAGGTTGACCCCCTCAATGAGGAGGCTTTGATACAGGGACCAGTTCCCCATATGTTACCACTAGGTAGTTCACCATTTATAGCACCACCTATGGAGCAGCATGTGGTACCCACAGTACTAGCTGATGAGGAGCACAGACTAAGATTTCTCTATGAGTTTTACAGACATAGACCCCTTAGGTTCTGAGGCAAGCCAAACTCTCAAGTAGATGAGGACTGTCTTGAGGTGGTGACCTGAGTATTCCATCTAGTCAGGACACTAGTGGATGAGATGGTGGTCCTGGTAACAAGACTTCTATAAGGATCAATAGGGAGATGGTGGAGTTTTCCCACCCAGACACATGACGAGGTCACTCTGTCATGAACAGAGTTAGAGTTCCTATTAAAATATAAGTTCTCACATATTATGCAGAGAGTTATTCATATACAGGAGCTTGTTCAACTCCAACAAGGAAGCATGATAGTAGCCAATTATTCATCAAGGTTCACCAACCTTTATAAGTTCTTGATTGATATGGTTAGGGATCAGTACTTCAGGGTTTGGACCTTTGAGCGAGGTTTGCATAGAGAAATCTGAGCTAGTATTATCCCTCTGATCATTACTACTTATATTGGGGGTGCTTGAGTGAGGTTTGGTGGTTGAAAGATTATTGAATAAGCAGAGATAGCCAGTGACAATCAGCAGTGGATAGGAAGGTGTAGATACCTCTGTAGTAGAGAGACGACATCAATCTCAGGGACCTGGATGTGGGAGATGTTTCATTATGAGGTCCCAGGACAGGGAATCTATAGTTCAAGGTTCATAGGTTGGATCCAATCATCCTAGGGATAGGTTGTTCTACTCATGTGATGGTGGGGGGCATCTTGCTCGAGATTTTATAACCTGTTGTGTTGTTGATTAGGAGATAGTGGATGGACCACTGAGTTAGAGTCAATGGAAGGAGAGGGTAGATCTACAGGGTAGCTGATGTGGTAGAGGATCTGGGAGAGCAGCTAAAGGTGGTCGACGTTTTAAATTATTACCACCACCACCCCCAGGTGGTTCACACCAGGCTCAGGGAGCGGGATGATAGTTTTGGGGACAACTACGTGCAGTTAAGGCATATGACCTAGGGGCTCCAGGGATGATTCAAGGTATGATCTATGTCTTTTCTACTCTAGTTTCCATACTATTAGACATAGGTTCTAGTCATTATTTTCTCACCACATATCTTGTATGATACCTTGACATTCTGGTTAAAATTTTGACTCGACCCTTACACTTAGATACACCTACTGGAGGAGACTCAATGATCACACATCAATTCTGATAGTGTGACCTGAAACTTAGATATGAGAGTTTCTATTGGAACCACTTGGTGGTAGTGTCGAGGCCTTATGACGTCATTAGTTGGTATGGATTGTTTATCTTCAGTCCATGACCAAATTGACTATTTTAGGTGAAGGGTGTGGTGCATAAATAGTGATAAAATGAGGTTCTCCTTTATCAGTAAAAAGGAAACACAAGATGTATAGGATGGACTCATTCATAGGAGAGTACATCCAATTACCCATCAGTTGGCTTGCCCGAACCTCAGTGCAACAGATGTTATGAGTTTCCAGTTCCCAGTAGTAGTTGCAGAGTACGAGGATGTCTTTCTAGAATATGTTCTAGGACTACATCCTCATATAGATATGGAATTCTATATTGAATTACACCCTAATATGACAATGATATCTACACAATCATATTATATGGCTCTCATCGAGCTTTGTGATGTGAGGGGGAATTTGGAGGACTTGTAGAGGAAGGGATTTGTGAGACCCATTGTTTCACCTTGGGAAGCCCCATTTTTGTTTTATAAAAAGGGAGATGGGATCTTGAGGTTGTGTGTGGACTATTGGTGCTTAAACCAGCTAACCATGAGAAACAAGTATCCACTACCGAGGATTGATTCCCTCTTTAATTAGTTGGTAGGGGCACGATGGTCCTCAAAGGTTAACCTCAGATCAATCTATTACCAGCTGCGAGTATGGGATGAGGATATAACAAAGGTGTATTTTAGGTGTCATTGCGGTCATTAGGTACATGGTGATTCCCATTGGAATGATGAACACCCTAGTAGTGTTCATGGGACTCATGAATTGGATATTCCAGTTTTACTTAAATGGGTTTATGGTAGTCTTCATCCATGATATCATTTTGTACTCGGTGTCTGAGGAGGAGCACGTGAGACACTTAAGGATTGTTTTAGAAGTAATCTGAGATCACCAGCTTTATGGGGCACTCTCGAAGTGCTAGTTCTAGATTCGGGCATTCTGATTTTTGGGACACATTATCTTAGCAGATGGAGTGGCAGTGGACTCATCCGTGGTTGAGGCAGTGTTAGATTAGGATCCACCAGGGAATGTGATGGAGGTTCAACACTTCCTTGGGATGGCAGAATATTAATTGAGATTTATACCTGATTTCTCCAGGATATCAACACCAATGATAGCTTTAACTCAAAAAGGGATTCCTTTCATGTGGATAGATAAGTGCGAGCCATATTTTTAGAGGTGGATGTAGAGTTTGATGAGATCACCAATCGTGAGATTTTCAGGGGATGGTGTTGAGTATGTAGTGTTCTGTGATGCACCAGGAACTGGGCTTGGTTTCTTTTTGAATCATAAGAAATCATTGATTGCCTATGGTCTACTCCAGTTGAGACCCCATGAGAAAAACTACCCAACCCATGATCTTGAGTTAGTAGCGGTGGTCATTACATTAAAGATGTTGCGACACTACTTGATGTGTGAGAGGTTTATCATCCACTCCAATCACAAGAGTCACAAGTATATCTTCTTTCAGAAGGATCTCAACTTGAGATAGAGGTGATGGGTAGATTTCCTCTAGGATTATGAATTTCATATCATCGGTACTCTTGGGAAGGGAATTGTGGTGGCAGTTCTCAAGAAGAGATCGAGTTCACAGTTTCTACATGAGGCATCGGAGTAGTTGGTCACATTGAAATTATCCTTTATGGGTGAATATAGGGGAGCCTTCCTTCTATCGATGGTTGTTACCACTCCACTCTTACAACGAGTTAGGGATGCACAACTTGAGGATAACGACATCGAGACTCTCCAAGCTCAGATATCCACAGAACTTGCTTCTAATGACCATTGTGACATGTTCTCTAGGATATAAGTATTTATTGGGGTATATTTATAAGGTTTAAATTATTAATGGCTTAAAGTAAAAATAATTAATAATTTTAACCAAACAATATAACCCCAAAAATTCCCAAATTAATGAGTATTATTGCTCCCATTAATTTTAGATCATATCTATTCTCTCCCTCAAGTTATAGAGAGATAAATGAGAGTTTAGGGAACCTCTATCCATGTTCTCCCACTTAGATCAAAGAATTAATTTAAGATCCAAACTCTTTGATGGTCAAATTTTCTAATTAAATTTTGGTTTAATCCCCTTGAAAATGGTTAATTAAATGATTATAGGGTGTTGGGAAGGCCGTAGGAGTGCCACAGGGGTTTGAGACATGAAAAATGGGAAACTTTTGACCTTATAATTCATGGTGCATGGTTAGAAAATGAATAGTCATAACCATGCACAATGACTGTGCATCCTAAAGGAAAAGAGGGCATGGTTTGCAGAACTATGCAAGGTGGCCCAGGAGACCATGTGATTGGATGTCCCTTTGGAGAGAGGGGACTGCATGGTTTTCCAAACTATGTGAAATTATAAGGAATCTTTGCTGCTCAGTTTTCTATTGGACAGAGGGAACCACATGGTTTGCAAAAAGTTTGAAAAATTGTGCAGCCAAATTGTGTGCCTCATTAAAAGTGAAAAAACATCATTATTCCCTTCAAATATTTATATTATTTCCTCCTAAATTCCAATACACTTTCTTTCCCAAAAGCCTTTAGGAGGAGGTATCAGTACATTTAGAAACATTCAAGGTGTCCTAAGAGAATGTGTGGTTGGAGGTCCCTTTAGACATAGGGGACTTCATGAAGTCTGCACAGTTTTCCAAACCATGTGGCTGTCCAATGAACCTTTGAGAAATGATTTTATCTTGGTCAGAGGGAACTACACGATTAGCACAAGATTTGAAAAACTATGCGTCAAAACTGTTTGCCTAATTGCAATTGTGAAAATGATCATTCTTCCCTCCCATTCATTATACAATTTTCACCCTAATTCCACCATATTTTCTTCCCTAGAAGCCTAGGGTGAAAACTAAGAGACCTTACCTTCTCCATGGATTGTTCTTCTTCAATTATTGGGAATTTGAGGTGATGTTTAGTGTGAATCAAAGCTCCGAGTAAGTCTCTGACTCTTTTTTATTCTATTTTATAGAATAATCCTTGGTTCGTTGTTTCTCTTCTTCTGAATCTCATGATCCCTTTTTCTAGGTAGTTTTATATATTTGTGATTTATGTAATTTTATATTGAATCTAGGGTCATCGTTGGATAAGTGGTTGTCTACGAGCATTAGTTAAGTTACTTTAAAGATTTATCCGATGGTCATAATGTTTTTCAGGTGTATTTAGTGTTCCAATATGCTTCCTTACTATGTATTTATGTATTTTTATAAGGAATATAATTTGAACCTTAAATTGATTTGTGAGACCCTCCATAGACCCATATGGGTTTATAATGTGAGATAGGGTCGAGGGCTACCCATGGGGTATGCCAATCCCTTGAAAGTGGTGTAACAAGATAAGAAATTATGAGTGTGATAATTTATGAGATAAAATTAGTTGTAATTGTATATTGGTATGTTATAATGTCTATGTCTTACTTGGTGTGATTTTGGGACAAGTTCCATGAATTATTAAGAGGATTATTGAAATATTTTATATGATAAGTTTTTTGTGAAATATCGAAGAGGCATTTTGAAATTGTTTAAATGGTGTGGTTTATATTTTTATTTGGTTCTTCTTTTAAATTAAGGAAAACTGTTTTTTAAAATGTAGGATGTTATGAAATTATGTGTTGTCCACATGGTGATTTAAAAGTGGTTTTAAATGGATTTCAATTGTTGATTTGAAACGAGGATGTGTTTCTCTCTTTAGTGAAAATGCCTTAATTTCTCTTTTTAGTGGTCTTGTTAGAAATGATGGTATTGGGCCTTGTTTAGTTCTCAAAGTAAGACTCATGTTTGAAAGCGTTTCTTTAAAATGATTTAAAAGAGTATTGGTATAAGTGTTTCTTGAAATGATAAATTAAAGGGGAATGGTAAATTGTTAAAGGGGTATGTTAATGTTATCAAATTTTTTAAAGACCATTATATGTGGTATTATGTGAGTAAATAGAAAAATGATTTAATTGTGTAATATAGGGTTATGTTTTTTTATTATGATAGACCATGTGAAAGTTAATAATTGAATTTTTTTACACATTTAATGTTAATATGTTAAAAAAAATAAGTACTTTAATCCTTTAATAGTGAATGTTGTGGTTTTTTTGGATGATTGATTGATGCTCCTCACCCTTGGGAGATCCAGAATGATTCTCTTATCACCACTGATGTTATGGTTGGTTGGGATGTTGGAATGATGCTACTCACCCTTGGGTGGGCCATAATGATGCTCTAGGTTCCCCAATGCATGCATGGTTTTTATGCTGGATTAATGCTCCTAACTCCATATATATGGACATGGCATTTCATACTATGGTTTGGGATGATGGACATGACGTTCCATGTCATTGGATGGGATGTTAAGACATGGAATGCTGAAACCAAATTTCTAAAACCTAGATCGATGCACCTTATAAAAAATACAGGTTACCCCTATGGTTTATTATTTAGACTCCTGGAATATCTGTGGCAAGTTTGGATTGTTGGGTAACAGTGAGGAACCCAAGAGTTTAAATATTTTATAATAAATTATTAATTTTGAAACATACTTCTTTTATCTTCCCATTTATTTTCTTCTTTAGTCACCAGCATACACTATTATTTAGACTAATTATTACTTTAGACACCATTGGTGGTGGCCTACTGAGTTGTACTCACACCCTACTTGGGCCTCCATGGTAATTGGGTACCCGAGTATATGATACTTATTTTAAAGTATAGCTTCAAGATAGGGACCTCACGCTTGGTTTATGCATGAGCTATTTGGTTAAAGAAAGGGGTGTCAGGATCGGGTTTAGACTAGGGACTCTCTTTGGGGTTATTTATGGTTTCAGTATTTGGATTTTTATTGCATGACTTCGTAAAATGTAGGGTATACATATCAATGTTATATCATGTTTCATTTGTATTGTTGTTGGAACTTGTTTTATATTGTTTCATTTGATACTTTTATTGTTTTCGGTATCTATTAGTATTATTTCTATTATGGTTATACTATAATAAATAGGGTATAGTCTCCCCACTTTCCTCATTAAACCATTTTTGGTAGTCAACAACCTCTACTGTATGGGGGGCGGCTGAGGTCATGTGTCACATCGGCTTAGGGTACTGGTTTTAGTAGATATGGAGTTTGGATTTTTCAAAATGTTATGAGAGGAGTTGTATTTTTTCTTACTATTTTATAATTTTGTAATGGCCTAGTCCATCCCACGATCATGATATTGTCAGATTTGGTCATAGCCCACCCGATTTTTCATTTCCCTAGGCTCTGTCCCTTTCATCATCCCCTAAGAAAATTACTCATGATGGGAGAGGTTTCCACATAACCTTATAAATGATTACTTAATTCCCATCCTCCTTAGATGAGAGATTTTCATAATCCTCCCCTAGAAGGGCCTAACGTCCTCACTGACACATCAAATGGACACTATCTTTGATACCACTTTGTAAAATTCTGGACTGGGTGCCACACACTAGTGCCCGGATCCGGTTAGTCACATGACCTCAAGCATGCCTCCCTGTATGCAATAGGATTCCAACTAGTAGCAAGTGTATTATAATCCAATCATGTAGAGACTATACCATATTTTATCAAAGTAATACACCAAAAGAAATAAAAAAGACCATTTTATAAGCATATATATCCATAAACAATACCAATATCTCAAGATAAATAATGCAGGAAATACAATATCCAGCTAAAGAAAAAAAATCATTCTAAAGTATGAGTCAAGTGTCTGAAATGAAACTGAAAATAAAGACATTGATGACTCGCAAGAATGTCTCGAACCAAATTCAATTCCCTCATCCAAGCACCATTCCAAAATCAGGAATATAACCCACAACATTTTCTATTAACCTATCCTTCAATAATAAAGTCTATTTAGGTACTAATAAGGAGTCCTTAGTAGAGTGTGAGTACAACTTAGTAGTCCACCACCAATGATGTCTAAAACAAATCCAGTCAATAAATAGTTTATGTAGTTGTAAAAAAATACTTAAAATGAATAAATAAAATGTTCATCTCATTATAAAATTAATCCTTACTTAACTACATAAACCCCAGGTTCCTTTGGACGCCCAAACCTCAATACATTCTTTGGCCCATGCAGAATTCTGGACCATTTCACATTATCAACTCACAATTCATTTAATAAATGGGATTTCATTATCTGTTTCATTTAAAATCACTAACAAAAATAAGTGGATCCATAATCCAATTCCAAATTCATGAGAATAGATCATCATGTCTAACACCCCATCCTGTGAATATTTGGAGCATTAGTCCTTATCTCACACATTATGGGTATTTGGATCTTATGTCTCTATCCCATACAAGTAGTCGCATGCATTCACTTTCTCACACTATGGGTATTTAGAGCATTAGTCTTTGTCACACACTCATTCATTGGTCAATTGCAAATGATTATTTGGAGAGTCAGTCCATGTCCTAAACTCATATATCATTCATTCACAAGCATCACAATATCACTTGCTTTACTATATCATTCATTCAAGATTAATCAATATTAATCTTCTTATCAATTTAACTCTCATTAATTAATTCAACATTTAAGTAATCATAGTCATCACAATAATTAAATCTAAAATTAATTAATCATATCTACTACATTATTTAATTCAACAATTAATTAATTACTTTTTCTCGTTAATTAATTCTATAATTAATTAATCATATTATACATAAAATTTCAATATTAAAAATAATTAATTCAACCATTAATTATTATAATTATCTTTTCAATATCCCAATACAAAATTCATCAATTAATCACTTTAATATCCTAATCCCCTTATTCCATCAAAACCACAATTTCCCCAATTAATTAATTAGCCACATTAATTAATTCAATAATGGAATTTAAATTTCTAAACTAACCCTAAAAATTCAAAAATCACATATACATAAACAATATTAAGACTATGGGATTTGAAAATAGACCTCCTACCTCAATTCATTGATGAATGTTCACCCAGTGGAATTCCCCAAAATTGAGCAGCACAACGATGTAGATCAGAGCCCAGATCTAAAACCTTAAATAAGTTTAAAAAAACAATATCTATTTATCCTAGATCAATATCTACAAGAATATATCTAGATTCATCATTTATAGATCTAGATTAAGAAAAATTATAGATAACTTCCAACCAAAATAATGAGAGGTTGACGGGAGATGAATGAGAAAGAAACGGGATAGAATCCACATACCATAGGAGGATAAGATCTTCAATATAATATTCAATTCGCAATGAACGGAGGTTGTATAGCCTTGTAATCCCTCTGGATTGCCCTAGAATCATCCAAAATCATGTTGGTCCAAGTTTTAGTTGAATGGGTGAATTTTTAGGGGTTCAGGTTGATTTAAAACTAATTTTTATGCCACTAAAAATGTCGTGCATGGTTTTCTGGGCCGGGTGCATAATTTTCCCTAATTGGGTGACAGACGTCTACCTGTTATTGTAGGAGTGTATGGTTTCCCTTTTTAGGGAGCATGGTTAGAAAATCAGTCACCAGCAATGTGAACCCCCCACTAACCAGGGTTTCATGGTTTCTTGGGTTGGGGCACACTGTTTTCTATAATCATGTGCCAACCATACACAAACCCTTTTTCTCCCATTTTTTCTCAAAATTCATGCAAACACACCCCTTGTTATAAACCAAATAAAAATTACTCAAATTAAGGAAAAATATTAACTTAAATCAATCCCTATATAACTCCAAAAAAGTTCGGTATCATATAATTGATTATGGAAATCCCGCATCAATGGAGGAGGAGAATGAAGAACCGCTTTATAAGGGGGTATGAATACCTCTCCCATCATGAGGCCTTTTCTTAGGGGATTACTAAGGGATAGAGCCTAGGGAAAATAAAAACCATCAAGGCTAGGCCCAAAACAGACAATATCATGATTGTGGGATGGATTGTGCCATTACAAAGTGGTATGAGAGCCAAGTTTTATTTCTTATTATTTTGTCATATTATTTTTGAATGGTTGGTAGGAGGGTAGGAAGAATCTAGGATTAGTTTTGAGCTCATGTATAGGAGTTTCAAACCCTTGTAAGGGGGGAAAACTGAGTACTCATGGTGGTATTCTTGTTATTCTTGGTTTTTGTTATAGTGGAATATTATTTCAACTTGGGTGACACGCTTGATGCGTGATGTGATTCTTGTTTCTGAGTTTTATTGAAAATTGAATCGTGGCTAAGAAAGGAAAAATATTTGAGTTTTCATGCATCATTCTAGGCACTCAGGATTTTTGTGAGATGAATCATTTTATGCATGCATAAGATAATGGGTTTTGGGTAAGTTGTTGAACATGACTGTTTTTCCTTTGTTATGAGAATTGGAATGATAATTGGTGCCTAACATGAAATTGAAAAGGTTTTAAAATAATGAAAAATGTAAATAAATGTGTTTCTAATAGAATGTGAGTAATGAGAATGTGTATACACTTGTTAACTAGGACCAATGTGTAATGTATCATATTTTCTGTGTATAATTTTTTAAATATTATATGGAATTATTTAGAGACTGGGCGGGAAGACGACACATCATTTCGAGGACCAGTCAGCCCGGAATGGTGGTTTGAACTTGGTTTTAAGTTAAGTGAGTCGGCACTTGTGCGCAGTTGTGGCAGTTTCCAAACGGAAGCCCGGATTAAAAATATGAGGGTACCGTTGCATCCAGGGCGAAGCCTTTACCTAACCTCGACAGGCGCGGGTTGAGGGAAAAAGTTAATTTTTGGACGTTTTAAGTAAAATAAAATAAAATAAATTCGCAAGTTTATTTTATGGAAACATTCGCTGCAGCACAGCAATGGGGAAGTTGTTTCCTTAGTTAAATGGCACGTCATAATGACTCAAGAATGGAAAGTTGGACTCATTAATATCATAGCATATTTTTGAATGTCAAATATGTTACCCTTTTTCTTGGGATAAGCTAACATCGATCGTTGGTGAAAGATTGATAGAAACACTGGAGAAAACTCTCGGTGACGAACGATGACCGATAGAAGCTGCGAATCACTGCGCCAAAAAGGTTTGAGGATCTTGACGACAATGGTAGCATGGCCTCTTCATCAGCAATCGATCACTTCTTGAAGTAGGGGTTTGTTATTTAATTTTATTTTCTCCATTTTTGATTTAAAACGATGAACGCGGATCAACCACGAACAAGTTGATCCGCAGATTCGTACGTTCCTGTAGGAGGGTTTTATTTCAGATGATTTGGGGAATTGATCCATGTTGATTTGTTGTTATTTGATTCTGCTCTATTTAATCTTACTAAAGGGAGAAGATCAACGTCATGACAAATGATAGTGGAGGTTCGTTCCTCAATTTTCTTTAGATTTATTTTCCCCCTTTTTGTCTCGTGCGTTCTTCGCGTTCTTCATGGGGTGACGAACAACGGATCATTGCGCATCCGTTCTAAGATGAAATGATCCCAAATTAAAGAATCGACACCACAATAACCTTGCAGAGGTGTGAAGACGATGGCAGATGATAAATCGGACCGGATCGGGAAGGGCCGTTCTTCAAGCATTCTTCATGTGGGAAGATCAAAGCATGTTTTCGGGGCTGATCGAAGGTCCGGAAACACTGGAAGAAGCTTCATGGTGGCGGGGCGACCAAAACTTGGATGTTTCATGGTGATCGGACGGTCGAATCGATGAACAGAGCATCACTAGAGGCGCAAAGGTGGAGGTCCGCCTTTCTGGAAATTTCCAGAATACACGGCGTGTAATTCCGAAGAACACGTCGTGTAGTACTGGTGGCAATAGCTAGGGGTTCAGGGGCTACATAAGAATCACACAACATGTGGCCCTGGTCACATGGCGTGTTAGACATTCCCTGAAGCTCGGTGTGTACTTTGGGAAGTACATGGACACAGGTTGGACTTTGTAGTTTTTAGACTCTTGTTTTGGTGGGCTTGTATTCTTGCCCAGTTTACTTTCAGTACTTTGCCTTCCTTCATACTCTGTTGGTTGGGTTTAGTTGTATGCATGTATTTGTTCCTTACTGTATTTTTTTACATTTCAGCATTCTTGGGCTTGGAGATGTGTGTGTGTGTACATGTACTTCGGCAATGCCTCCCATGATTAGTAATATGCCTTCTCGGTGCTAGTCACCAGCCCCTGGCCTATTAAAGGCGGGCTTGGGGAGTCACGGTGCGGGCCCCACTAGGACAGGTCATGACACAATGGGTATGATGGTTCAGGGTAGTGATAGTGCATCATTTTTTACAATGTGGTAGGGTTTAGGTAATTGGCCGGTTGTGCCTTGTTGTGTTTCCTTATTACGTAGAAAGTGTTAACTTTGTGAACTATGTCCTAAGGTGCATGTTTGTACTTGTAGAGATATGCCTCCATGATGATGCTTGATAAGAGAATGACCAGAAGACATGGTGGTGGATGATCCTACATTGGTGGAACTTGAGGCACCAATAGTGTCGAGTGAAGAAGTAGGAGAGCAGTTTTGAGAGAACTTTGATCACTTCATACAATTCATGGGAAGATACCTAGGGTCGGTTAAGAATTGCATGTCTGATCTGATGAGGGATTTTCAGTTTCATCACCCTCCGAATTATACAGGAGAGGGTGGACCTGAGGGAGATAAGTTCTTCATCGAGTCCATCTAGACTATACTTGATCATTTAGAGACTCCTACTGAAAAGAGGGTCAAATTATTTGCTTATATGTTTTGTGGACAAGTAAAGCATTGGTTGGATATATAGACTCAGGATGGATAGCTGTAAGCTATGGGATGGAAGGAATTATAAGAGAATTTTCTGGAGCACATTTATCCAGACACGCTGAGATTGGAAAGAGCTGTTGAGTTTAGTAGATTGACTTAGGGGAATATGTCTATGATGGGCTATACTAGACACTTCCTAGATTTGCAGTGCTTTACTCCAATGTTGGTAGGATATGAGGCTACTATGGAAAAGAGGCTTCAAGATGGGATTAAATGTGAGTTTAGGTCCCTGGTTAATATATTCAGGCTGAAGAAGTTAACAGAAGTGGTAAATAAGGCTATAATATCTAAGGGGAACCTAAAGGAGACTTTTAGTGGTGGAAAGGTGGTTTCTGCTAGACGATCATAAGGTGTGGAATCCGAGAGTATGAAGCTCCCGTATGATAACTTTATCTAGAGAAGTGAAAAAAAATGGCCAGTCAAAGGAATCAATTACTCATGATCTTACTTGAGTATTATTTCACCAGTACGGTAGGCTAGAACACTTTCGTAAACATTTTCCTCAACCATAGGTAGAGTTTCAAGCCTACAGTAAGATGGTTCATCTGTAGAGGTTCTATAGAAACCCCTAACAGACATGTAGTGATGGAATATCTAGACTGAACCAGGGTATACTAAGGTTTTATTCTTCACCATATTAGTCTGGAAGCTGGAGTTCTACTAACCAATGTGGTATAGGCAATAGATGTGGTGCTTCTGGGAAAGAGCACCTATATCAACTGAGTGGTGTGGATTAGGGGAGTCAGATTTCATCACAGGGAAGAGGGGAAAGATAGTCACATTCCATTTAGCCTACACTTATTAATAGCGAGGTTGGATCGTCGACTATGAGAGGTATTATTCTCACAGCTTCTATATTAGCTAGTTCCTTATTTGATATGAGTACATCTCATTCCATTATATCTACAAAACATGTTAATCGTTTAAGCCTGGCGGTGGAGTCTATGAGCGGGGTTATGATGAAATATACACCATTGGGAGTAAGGAATAGATAAATCTTCTTATGTAGAGGATATTCTCTTGAGATCAGTTAGTATATCTTTCTATGGGATATCTATATCCTTAACAAGTTAGGCTTCAACCTAATAGTGGGTATGGACTATCTAGTCATATATCAAGCCCACATTAATTGTTACTGCTAGATAGTGACGTTTAAGTATCCTAAGGATGACTGGTACATTCACCATGGAGAGTGGGATATCGAGGCAGTCCAAATAGGGCCACATACCCAGTAACTAATAGAGCTCACAACCTAGGTTTCTAGTCAATTACTGGATGATGGGGGTGTAGAACCTAATGCTTTTTCACCTATGGTAAAACTATTTCAGGATGTATTTCTTGAATAATTCTTGGGGCTTCCTCCTAAGAGAAAAATTAAATTCACTATTAAACTCATACCAAGGGCTGATCCAGTATATATTCCACCATACATAATGGTACCGATAGAGCTTCAATAGCTCAAGACTCAACCAGATGATTTTGAGGGTAAAGGGTAAATTTTTCTGAGTATGTCACCTTTGGGATCACCTGTGTTGTTTTCAATGAATTTGGATGAGAGCTTGCACTTGTGTATCGATTATTGGAAGTTGAACAAAATTATTTTAAAGAACGGGTATCCTCTTCCATGTATCAATGACATGTTTGACTAGTTGAAGTGAGCTTGTGTGTTCTTGACGATCGACTTGATATAAGGGTATCATCAGTAGAGAGTTCAGACTTCTGATATATTGAGGATCTCTTTCAAAATTAGGTATGTCCTATATGAGTTTGATGTATTGTTGTATAGGTATACGAACACACCAGTAGTGTTTATGGCCTTGATGAACATGATCTTCGATCCGCACCTGGATCAATTTGTGGTAGTGTTTGTGTAAGACATCTTGCTGTACTCCAAGACTCATGACTATCATGACCAACATATTGACATCATCATGAGAACAATAAGAGAGAATCGTTAATATGCCAATATATCTAAGTTTCTATTTTGGATCAATCGGGTACTCTTCTTAGGTCACATCATCTCAGAGGAAGGTTTTTTTGTGGACATAGAGAAGGTATAGGCTATGGTGTCTTGGGAGCATCCCATGAATGTTTTTTATATCCAAACCTTTCTAGGATTAGTAGGATATTATCATATATTCATCCATGACCGTTCATTTTTGTAAGAACCTCTTTCAGGCTTGACCAAAAAGGGGCTAAATTTTTGAATGGTTAAAATATTGTGAGTGGGCCTTCCGGGAGTCGAAAAAGTGCTTGACATTAGCACCGACCATGATCCTACCTGAGTCAGGACAGTAGTATTTAGTGTATTGTGACACTTCTAGGATTGGACATAGAGATGTCTTGATGAAGAGTTATTGAGTTGTAGTGTATGGGTCTTGATAGTTGAGGCCACATGAACAGAACTACCCTATACATAACCTTGAGTTATAAACAATGGTTTATGCCCTGAAGTGATTCTGACATTGCCTGTTGGGTGAGAAGTTTACAATGTCTACTAATCACAAGAGATTAATGTATATATTCTTGAAATGAGATTAAAATTTTTGATAGTGGAGATGGGTTGAGTATATGTAGTTGTTTGACTTTGATCTGGCATATATTCCTGGGAAAGGAAATAGTGTGGTTGATGGTTTGAGAAAGAAAACTTATACACAGGCAGTTTAGGAGTCTAGTGCTGAGTGGAAAATGATGAACATGCTGGATGAGATGCACTTTGTGGTTCAGGAGAGTCTGGACTAGATGACTTTAGTATCAGTTTCAGTGCAGTCGACAATTTTTAGATGGATCAGGGATAGGCAGTATGAGGATATAGAGTGTTTGACCTTTGGGGAAATCCTTGAAGGTGGTGAGACACATTCATACTAGATTATAGATGATGATGAGATCATCTACATCAAGAATCAGGTTGTTATTCCTATGAGCATGTGAGAGGATCTCATGAGAAAATTTCATGCCCCGAAGTGGGAAGTACATCCAAGTTTGACTAAAATATATCATTACCTACAACAATAGTTTTGGTGTCCAAGCCTAAAAAAGGAGATAATAGGGTTTGTGAAATGATGATACACCTCTTAGCAGGTGAAGGCAGAGCATCAATGACATAGAGGTTTTCTATAGTTTATGCCCATTCCAGAATGGAAGTGGGATGACGTGACCATGTATTTTGTGATATTTATTTCAAAGACACCTAGGAAGAATGATGTTATTTGGGTTGTTGTGGATCAACTGATGAAGGTAGATCATTTTTTACCTATATGGGAAACATTCTGAATGGAACGGATGGAAGTTTTGTATGTTCAGAGGATAGTCTGTCTATATGGAGTTCGACAAACTATTATTTTAGACCATGACTCACATTATACTTCGCTCTTATGGTAGGGTTTACATAAGTAACTTGGTACACAGGTATTTTTTAATACGTCTTTCCACCCATAGATATATGGGCAGTTGGATTATACGATATAGGTGCTTAAGGACATGCTAAGAGCATGTGTTCTTGACTCCAGTGCGATGTGGGAGAAACACTTGGATTTAGTGTAGTTTTCCTATAATAACAGTTATCAGGGAACTATGAAGATGGAACTATATGAGGCTCTTTATGGTAGACCAAGCAGATCCCCACTATGATGGATGGAGGCAGGTGAGTCAGAATTGTTGGGATAAAGTCTCATGCAGAAGACATAGAAGAAGGTACATCTGATTTAGAAACATATAAAAATGTATCAAGGTAGATAGAATCTATATACTGATAGGTGAATATTACCCTTAGAGTTTAAAGAGTTTGATCATGTATTCCTTCGATTATCGCCTAGGTTGGGTCTTCACAGGATATGAAAAAAGGGAAAGTTAGCTCCCAGATTTGTTGGACCTTTTGAGGTAGTGGTGGTAATCGGGATGGTGCTATACCGATTAACTCTTCCATAGAAATTAAATTTTAGGCATGAAATTTTCCATGTTTCATAACTATGGAGGTATCACCCCAACCCTTCTCATGTGATCAATGTGGATGAGGTTAATCTTGAGATAGATGCATCTTTTTAGGAGCATCTAATATGTGTGATGGATTATAGTGAGAAAGTGTTGAAGGGAAAGATTGTTATGATAGTTTGTGTGTTATGAAAACATGGGTGTGTATGGGAGGAAACATTGTAAAGGGAATCCATAATGTAGGCTCAGTAGACCAATATTTTTGGCTCAGAATCTTAGAGAATCTTGGGATTATAGCTCGAAGTTAAGATGTTATAAGGTAGGTAGATTATAAGATCCAAACTTTTCTGAATTTAACTCAGTCTTGATTTACCGATCTATTTTTCCTTGATATGTGTACTTTTTATTTGGGTTCTAACAAGGGGTGTGTTCGGGTAAATTTTGAGAAAAATTGGAGGAAAAGGGGGTTGTGCATGGTAGGCATACAGTTAGAGAAAACTGTTTGCCTCAGCCCAAT
The DNA here is from genome assembly GCA_963277665.1 of Viscum album. Lineage (NCBI taxonomy): Eukaryota > Viridiplantae > Streptophyta > Magnoliopsida > Santalales > Viscaceae > Viscum > Viscum album. Next base: position 730,284,890 of record OY728159.1, read on the forward strand.
GAACCATGAAATCCGGGACAGTGGGGGTTCATACGGCTAGCGTATAGTTTCCCAAACCGCGTACCCCTAAAATTACAGGCACATGGGTGGTGCATGGTTAGGAAAATCCATTCTCCCATACCCAGGAAACCATGCACGACTTTTTCAATCGCCCTAAAATTAGTGTTAAATCAACCAGAACCCCCAAAACATCCCCCATTTGACCAAAACTCAGGCCAACATGATTTTTTGATGATTTTAGAGATTTCTAGATGGATTCCACGTTCTCATGACCTCCATTCAGCAATAATAGAAGCCCATATCAAATATCTTCTTCTCCTTTGGTATGTCGATTCTATCATGTTTCTTTCCCATTCATCTCTCATCCTCATCTCATTCTTTTGGTGGGAAGTTATCTCCCTTTTTCTAGATCTAGATATGGATATGATGAATCTAGATCTAAGATAAATAAATGTTGATTTTTTTAGTCTTGATTTATTTTTTTAGATCCAAACTTCGATATGTGTCGTTGTGCTGGTCAATTTTGAAGAATTTCATTGCATGAACATTCTTCAATGAATAAATGTAGGTGGTCTATTTTCAAATCCCATAGTCCTAATGTCATTTACATGTATGTGATTTTTGAATTTATAGGGTTATTTGAGCAATTTAAATTTAATTTTTTAATTAATTAATGTGGTCAATTAATTAGTTGAGAAAATTGGGGGTTTTGATGGAACTAGGGAATTAGGAAATTGAAGTGAATAATTGATTAATTAAATATTAGGATATTTAATAGAGAATTATAATAATTAATGGTTGAATTAATTATTTAACATATTTATATTTTGTGAATAATATGATTAATTAATCATAGAATTAATTAATGAAATGAACGTAATTAATTAATTTTTGAATTAATTAATGTGGTAGATACGACTAATTAATTATTGAATTAATTAATGTGATGAAATTGATTAATTAATTGTTGAATTAATCAATGATATTTAAAGTGATAAGAATATTAATGTTGATTAATCTTTAATGAATGATATAGTAAAGTATGTAATATTTTGATGCTTTTGAATAAATGATATATGAGTATGGGACACTGAATAGTTCTCCAAATACCCATGATCAATTGATTGATGAACAAGTTTGGGACATAGATAGATTCTCTAAATACACATAGTTTGATAAATTTCATGTATGTGACTACATGTATAAGATAGGGACTAAGGCTCCAAATACCCATGATGTGTGAGATAAGGACTAATGCTCCAAATACTCATAGGATGTGGTCGTTAGACACGACAATCTACACTCATGAATTTTACATTGGATTGTGGATCCAATTAGTTGTGTTACTGAATTGAAATGAAATGGATAGTGAAATACCATTTCTTAATTGAATTGTGAGTTGATAATGTGAAATGGTCCAGACTCCGGCATGGGCCGAAGTAGGTATTGAGGTTCGAGTGTCCATGGGAACCTAAGGTTTATGTAGTTAAGTAAGGATTAATTTTTTTATGATATAACTATTTAATTTATGTATTGTGGGTATAAAATTATACAACTTCATACATTTTTTATTTACCAGATTTGTTTTAGACACCATTGGTGGTGGCCTACTAAGTTATACTCACACCCTACTCAGGATGCTTGATCAATACTCGAATAGACATTATTGTTTCATGATAGGTTAAGGGAAAAGACCTTGGGTTAGACTAATAATTTGGGAATGGATCTTGGATGAGGGAACCAGATGTGGTTTGAGGCCCACATGGGAGTTTTTGGTGTCTTTATTTTTAGTTTCATTTTAGACACATGACACGTACTTTATCATGGAATGTTTTCTGCTTTAGTTGGATATAATATTTCCTACATAGTTTATATTGAGATATTGGTAATTTTTATGGATATATATGCTTCTTTTATTGTCTTTTTTATTTATTTTTATTTATTACTTTGATAAAAGAGGATATAACCTCCACATGATTGGTCTATCAGACCCTCGCTACTAGTCAGTAGCCTCTGGTGTGTGAGGAGGTTTTATTGAGGCCATGGGGATGACCGGCTTGGGGCTCTAGTGTGTGTCACCTGGGTTTAGATGTTACAATGGTGGGAAGGAGAGTAGGATCTTGTCATATCATGGTAATGATTTCATATCTTTTTTCCTACATCCCCACTTACTTAGGGGAACTATGTTTCCAAGGGTGGGAAGAAGTTGTTTTTTCTTAAATATATTAATGTTGATTGATTTTCCACTGTGAGTAGTACACATGGGTGTGATGTTATAGATTTATAAGTTTTTTATCTCTTGGGCCGGTATGAAAATAGAGGGAGTGTTCATGCATCATGTTGGGCACATAGTATTGGTGTGACATTTGTATGTTACCTATGATTGATAGTTGTTAGGGATTCACTTATGGTGGTATTGTTTCTTATATATGTGGTTTATGTATGTTTGTCTTTCATATTTACCTATGGTTTTGAAATATTTTGAGGGGTTAGTATTTAATGTTTCTGAAACCATTTATATGGTTATATATAAGTGTATGGTGGCAATCTACTAGACCAATTCCTTAAGATACTTCTAGGTAATGTATATGTATAAATGACATATAAGTTAATAGTTATGGTTAAATAATGTTTCAGTAAGAAACATATAAAGTTTTTTCCATTATAACTTGTGAGTGACATTATATTATCCAAAACCATGAATTTTTAAATTGGATAAAGTAGATAATTTAGAAATGTGGGGTAAATGGAAAGTTTTGAAATGAGAATCCTTAGGTTTTAAATGATAATTTTTATTAAAGAAAAATGTTTTATGGTTGAACCTTTAGGGATACAGGCAATAAGTATCTTTTTAGTTTTGTTGGACCCTATGTATGGGTGATTTAGGCTCTGAGAGTGCCCTGGTTTTGAGACACTTGGTCATGGGTTGTGATGACATGAATGATTTTGGTGTTTTGGATAGAGGGGTGATACATATTGTGACTTTGGTTAGGTTTTTACATTGAGGTTTTGAGGTTTCATCTGATAAAATGGATGTGGTAACCCTCTTCTTTGTGATCATGTGGGATGTATGTTAGACCTTTCAATGGGTGACTTGGATTTTAGTGTCCTTTATAGTGGTTGTGCTTATATGGGTGTGTAAATGAGATTAATTTTTTGGTTTGGGTGTGCTAGGAGCCATGTATTTTGGAATAGTGGTAGGAGTGATACCACTGAGAAATAACTTGTGTGAGTTTTGATGTGTATGGATCAGTGGGAGAGCCAGTTGTTATGGTAAATAACTCGGGTGGTGCCCACAAGTCGATGGATTGGGGTAAACGAGGGTAACCATGAGTGAGGTTAGACCAGTGTTGTAGGATCCTTAGAGTTTGAATCATGGGGGAATACATTGGAGGTGGAATCAATGTATGGTAGGTTCCATTGAGTTTAGATGAAAGGAATGGTAATGTATTGGTTTCTTTATAAGGGAAGCACCTTGAGTGATTGTGGTTAGATTTAAGGCTGGTTTTTAGGGGATGGATTATTTAGATGTATGACCCTACTATTCTGAATTTGTTCAATGTGATGATCAGTGTTGACCTTGGATGGATGAGACAAGGGTGGATAGTGCATGTATAAGCATTTATGATCTGTGAATGACTCTAGAGATGATGGGTGATCATGTGGTTTGAGCTTATTTGTGTGAAAAATCATGTTGTTGGATTGAAATTTAGAGGATACCATGAACCTGATGAGGCTGGGAAGCCAAGAGGTAGGGTTAGTTTCTTGAGCGGGTGTTTGGGCCTAGTTCTGGTGATGTACAACTCATAGGATTTTGAGTCTGGCTCCGTGAGTGGTTGTAAGAAAGCCTGTGACCTGGGGGTTTTGGTGAGGTCAAGATTATAGGAACGTACTAGAGGTGTGTGATTCTATTTGGGATATATGTTTATGTGTATTGGGAGAAATATCTTTTCATTTTGAGTGAATTCAAGGTGATGTGAACTGGCTATGTGTAGGACCATTTGGTTTTGGATCAGTGTGGTGGACCATTTTTATTTTCATTGTGAATCATTCAATTCATGGTGAAATAAATCGAGCAGTGTGGTGGAGGTAGTTCTATAGAGAACATTAGTGAACTACTACTTATAATAGATCTGTGAGGTGGTAGTTAGTTTTGGTTAGCGTCTTACTCTTGAATCTTGGTGACCAGGAGTTGATGAGACACTTGGAGATAGGGAGACCTAGAGCAGTTGTTGGGGATTGACATGTCCCTACTGACGGGTTTTGTATCATCATCATATGATCATATGCAGTAGAAAATAAACCAAACACAGGTATATCTATCTTTAAGATTCAATTCATAAATAAATCTGTAAAAATAGAGTACCTGGAAAACACCAACAACAACAATCTTCTTCCTCCTCAATAAAGGATAATGCTTGATGAATATCACGAAGTTGTAAATAAAAGCAATCTACCTCTGGGGGGAACACTCTCCAATAAATATGTGATCTTATAATGAGTATACCCAAATTATTAATGGGTTTTATTACCATCATCTCAGAATATGAATTACATTGTTGGAGGAAGAGAGGATTGATTGGCTTTCTCACAATAGGATCATCTTAATAGAAGGTCTCACATCCTTTTATATAGTCATCCATGAAATGTTTCATTAAATGAATCACTTAATCCAAATTTATGTATCTATATAAATCTATTCCTATTGATATTAATTAATTTATTCATATTCAATGAATATTCTATCCATTTAATCCATTCATAATGGATTGTAATTGATACTAAAACTGTTTGGGAGATATAAAAATAAATAAAAATATATATCATATAAATATATTTACTATAAAATAAAAATATTTTATTATTAAATATACACTCATATATAATATCATATTATACATATTGTACATTTTCAAAAATCCCCCACTTTCCCTAAAATCCCCTAAGGACTTTATGCATAACTTTTCAATTCTTTGAGAATTCATCCAAACTCTTTTGGATGTGGTTTTTCATCAAACTCTATTCATTTTGAGTAAAACATTTGTCTAAAATTTTAACCTTATCCAAGGTCCTGACTATATGACCATGTGGGCCTTAGTAGCCTTGAAAATAACTATTAAAACTCTATTTCATAGATGTAATCACAGTGTGGCCACTAGAAAAACATCATTTCTACTCAAGCTATTAAGGGGTCTGGTGTGATCTCCATCGAACATAATCAAATCTCTATCAGAACATTTCCACCACAAGATATATCATATATTTCATATGTATCTTTTATAATCCCTATGTCTATTACATCGAGTGACCACTAGACATAGAACATGTCAATCTAGTATAAGCCTCTTGTCGTTTGCTTGATTTTTTTAAAAAGACATGACCATGTGGATGAATACATCACATGCCATTCATATATATAATAAGAAAATCCCACATCACATATCCTAGTATTTGAAGACATTATATGTGAAACAACTAACTGTGGACAAGATTTTCCTTAGTTTAATTCAATCCAGGTCCAGATATCTTTTCTTGTCATACAAATGGAAAATCTCATCTTGGTTTCACTCTAACCGGTGACATGATAAGAAACATACCCAACCACCCCTATATTAGCTAATTTCATATATTGAATTGTTTAAGGAGGGTATCAAAGTATGAATATTATCATTCTAGGTATCTCTCCAACATTATGTAGGAATGATTGATTATAAGCACACAACCCTAAGTATATCTATAACCCTATGAAATTTCATAAGATATACTTTAGAGGATCAGTCCATGTAATAAGTATGTACTTATTACATCAATAATATATTCTTAAATATCTCATATATAACCCTTTACAATATATATAAGAATCTATTCAAGATAATATTTAAATATCATAACAACTCATTATACTCCCGGATGATCATCGGTTATGGAAAAATCAATTTTTGTATTTTGAGGGGATATATATCATTTTTTCATTCATGTAAAGTAAATTTGTTGCACATGTGAATGAATGAAAAATAGATATTTTCTTTATTATAAATACATGATATTTCTACAACCATTATAACTAATCTATTATAGATATATAACATAACCCTCATATGGTTGTTGTAGTAATGGATTATTTTTCTAAACATAAATATATATGTAATTTCCATTACATCCCTATGTGACCATCTGAAAAAATAATACCACTAACCACTTAGTGAGTGAAATTTACAAAGGAAACTGGTTTAGATAATGATGAGACTTAGGAATCATATTCCTCAATTTCAAATCTATGAACATATATTCAAAATCCATAACTTAATAACATCAAATGTAATAATATTTTACTATTATCCACTAAAAATATTTTTAAGTACATCATCATCATCCTTGTAACCCTTTACATCAAACATTTTTCCTTGAAATATTTTGTAAATAATATAAATTTTCTACTTTAACACTTTACCATCACATCTGAAGTTTTTTTAGGATAAAGAGATGTCAACTTTGTTACAATAACTAATGTAACTATTTAAATTTTTCTATACCTTCATTCTATAAAATCTTTTTGAATATATTGATAACACATTTTTATGGTAACCAATGTATCTATTTTCATTTTCATTTATAGTTATACCCTAAACTCTTTTAGGATTTAAAGTGTAACAATTTTTCATATTGATTGGTATAACACTTTAGGAAATAGTATCTTTCATTTTTCATGGAAACTAAATGTAACTCTTTAAGTTTTTCTTTACCATTATATCCTAAACTTTTTTATGATATCGAGTAAATTTCAATTTCTCATGGTAACTAATGTAACTATTTACATTTTCATTATTTTCATATCATAAAACTTCTTTTAGGATGTCGAGTGTAATTAAATTTATTACGATGACTAAATATAAATCTTTATATTTATTTATGGTCATATATCCTAAAAATTTTATGACATTCATTAAAGAATCACTATAATCATAGACTGGTACAATCCCTTAGTTAATAGTAATATTCACTCTCACTCATTAACTAAATTTAACTATTAATAATTTTCTTTACTTTAACACTCTAACTATTTATGATTTTAAGAGAAAAATCATTCATACTTAGATTAGCACAATATTTTATTTTCTAACTTTGAACTTACCTAAGTCAAAACATACTCCCACAAATCTATTAGACATTATATTCAAATCGTAATATCATTCTAAGACTCAAGGAAAAATATTTTTTGTTTTAGTAAATAATATTCATTTCTTATTATTAGAAATATCTGATAAATAAACTATTATTTCCATATCATATATATTATTCTATGTTTTTATATCATTTACCTTTTAAAAATAATATTTTATTAAAATATCTCACCGATGGATGGCCTTAACACATTCCCTCATATTTTAGAAAATATCTAGATAAACCCTTTTTCTTGGATAAACACTTTTAACGAAATCTTCTTATCAAAACATGTTATAGATTTCCAATTAATCATAAACCATGTGTATATATTTAATCATCTCATAATAACTCTTTGTTATAAGGAATCCTCTCTTTTCATATAGGATATTTGATATGAAGATACACATCTTTTACTTAGATTGATCCAAGATTGACACATTCCTTTATATTCAAATTCCCAATGTAGTGTCTATTTACTTCATATCATGAATATAAACTACAATCTTGATCAATTAGTCCTTTGATTTTAAACTCATGTATATTTAAAACACTTTTTAAAATGTGAATTCAATATCACAAGCCCTTAAAAAATAGAAGAATTAATTTCTATAACATCCTTACCTGATGTCAACATTCCATGAAGTTTCACTAACTTCATAAGGTATATCTTCAATAATCAAATAATATTAAATTATTACTATTAATTTTTATCATCCCAAGGTTTCAAAGACCTTTATCTAATTATGGAAGATACATTATTAAACTTTTCAACTACCTTTTATTCTTCTGGTTGTAACTTTTACCCACTTATATTATATGTACAGTACCAAAACCTAGACAACTTATTCCTAGTTCATCCTTTCTCAACACTTTGAGAATATCAAGTAAGCTTTTTCATTGAATTAAATCATATTTTTAGAACATTTCCCTAAATAAAAATAAGATAAATTCCCTAACCATAATAATCCATTTTAGTCATCCCTTTAAAGAATGTTATAGAATTAAACTAATCATATACCATGTGTAAAAACAACCATGTCATTTCATTTAAACAACCATTATTTACATGAAATTCCTAAGAGATAAATGGGATATTGTACACATATTATGTTGAGTTCATCCAATCTTGAAGCATCCAAGTTATTATTTTAAAAACTCCTTTTATCCATTACATGAAAAAAATATTCTAGCTTCAATTATTTTCATCTTTTTTACCTTCAATATATTTTCAACACTTTGTAAAACATGCAGTTGATATCATATATCTATCAGAACAATAGAATTGATTTCTATAGAATATAATTCTTTAATGAAACCTTTTTTCTAACCATGTCATTAATATATTCAATCACATTGAATATCATTTGATATACCCAATCATATTGAGTATATGAAATTAATATTCCTTTGGTTATTTAGTATCTAATGCCTTTTAAACCAAAATAAATCATTTCATGCATCTATAACCATATTTATTTTCTTATTTAACAACTTCAACACTTGGTTACTTAGGATGGGACTATCTTAACACATAGAATATTTAACTTTCCCATGAACTTTTCTTAAGATACTAGTCTTAGTAGTTTCTTACTTGAAGCTCCTCATTTCAAGGATAAATATAAAGTTATTCTTGACGATTATGGTGTATTTATCTATTGAAGAACTTTTTATCAGATCAATATCATGTATTATATATTTTAATTAAGGTGTTTTAATGAAATTGTTCCCACTAAAAATGTTGACCCCCACACCATATCCATTTAGTGATCCAAGATCTATATTTTTATAACCAATGAGTCTTCCTGAGCATTCCTCTCACCTCTTAGTAATTTTTGTATGGAATCAAACCAGTAACAATATCTGTGAATCTTCTATAGTTGAGTTGATAACTCTTTATCCAAATACTTCATATGGATTCACTAAAATTTATTCCTTTTTTATCCTTCACAAGGTTTTCCTAGCTAAGTGTATCCCAAAGAAAATGTCAAAAATAGATTAACAATGTAAAATAAAAGGGAACCCTATAAAGTCAGAACCAACCCATGTTTGATCCATTGTCACTAATTACTTCATTTCCTTTCACAAGATAATTCAGGGGACCTTATAAAGGCGTAACCTACCTGGTTTAATGATCAAGTTCTTTAAAAAAAACTTTTAAATGAATCTCACGTGGAGTATTCGGGGGGGTCTTCAAAAGTCTCACCAGTTTAATATAAATTCTATTAATATTAAATTAATAACTTTTACATCATATGTAATTATTATCATATATGTTTTTGTTATCTTTATATGTATGCATGCTTCTGATAATTTATTTTTGGAATCCCTATTCCGACCACCAAATTAATATGTTCAAACCACATTAATGTGCAATTATTTACACAACCAACAAGTCTGTGTTAATCACCAAAAAATAGATGTAATGTATACTCATACAAATCCAAATTCATCATATTCATATCTTATATAGATGCTTCATGTAATTTCATAGAGTTAAATAAAATTTAAAAATTCAACATGAGTAAGCCCGGAGTGACATATAGCCAACCCCATTCCCTATCCTGTCCAAGGAAAGCCTCCAAAAAATAAGTTGATCCAACCCTAAGTCCCTCAACCTAGGGAGACTTTATTCAAGATAGAATTCAATTAATAAAAAACATGAACACCTAATATACACAAACTATGACCAACAACCATTCTCAAGATTATAACTCTAATTAAAAAACAAGGTCAAGGTAGATGAAAACAAAATTTTATGATATCAAACATAGAATGATATGGAATAATCTATCCCATAATCAATTTATCATATAAAAATTGTTATAAAATCATTAATGATATAAGAAATTTATTACTATGTACAAAATAGGGGATAACCCTAAAATAAATGAACAATTCATATATCTAAACATGGGGTAAAAATTTATGAACAATTTCACAAATAAAAACTAATTATAAACCCTTTTATAATTTCAAGTTTAACATTATTGACATTCTATAATTTTGAATATAAACTATTTATACTATTTACAATATGAACTCTTTCATATTTATTATAATATGGAATTTCCTTTTTAGATATATGATATTATATGAATTATAAACTATTTATAATTCAATTTCTACTATGAAAACGTTTTACATAATATAAATATCATAATCTTAATAATTATTTCAAATCCTGATCGTATCAATTATCAAAACACTTTTTTATGTGACTTAAATAATATCCAAAATAAGTCCCCTTTAATTTGAATAATTTCAAATTAATTAATTATGAACAAAACATGTATATTAAGAAAATATAATAAAAATTATTTATTTTCCAAAACATGAAAATTTTATGAATTATTCATGAATTAATTCTAATTTTAAAAATTTTATAAATTAGAAAGAATATAAACCTTTTATATTTATTTTTATATGATCCCCTTAATATTTTACATTAAATGGAATTTATATAATATTTCATAAATTAAAAACATTTTATAATTCAATATATATTATATATATTTTATATATAATATAAATGTTATCTATGTTTTAATTTATAAACACTTTATAAATCACCCTTTATGATTTATAGATAAACCAATTATTGCTATATCATAAAGCATGCAATTTAATCTATCAAAATGTATTAAAAAAAATTTATCAATTAACTATAAACATTTTATAGTTAATTAATTTATAAAAAACTTTAATAAATTTATATAAATATTTCAAAGTGCATTTTTATTATTTATAGTCTGCTTTTAAATAATATAATTCAATTCAAAATTTAATTCCCTTGATTAAAAAAATCATTATTTATTTCCATAAACAATATTAACTAATATGAACTTTTCATATTAATTTTTAGGCATTAAAAATCACGTTTTACTATTAAAATTTATTTTTCATAAATTAATAAACGTGTTGATTCATCAATGTAGCATCCCTTTGATACCACTAATGGATTTTGTATGATATTCATATGATCATATGTAGTATAAAACAACCCAAACACATGTATATCTATCTTTAAGAATCCACACATAAATAAATCTATAAAATAGAGTACCAGGAAAATACCAATAATGGTAATCTTCTTCATCCTCAGAAAAGAAGATTTCTTGATGAAGATCACAAAACAATGAACAAAAGTACTCTACCTCTGAGGGGGGCGGCACTGACTGATGGATCTATGCTCATATCATGAGGATACCCAAATAATGAAGGGGTGTTGTAACCATTATCTTAGATGTTGAGAAACATTATTAGAAGAAGAGAGAATTGATTGGCTTTCTCACAATCAAATCATCTTAAAAAGATTGATTGCAACCCTATATATAACTATCCATTACATGTTTCATTAAATGAAATGCTTCAACCATATTTATGTATCCATGTACATTTATTCTAATTGATATTAATTTATTGAATCATATTCAATGAATATTCAATCCATTAAATCCATTCATAATGTATTGTAATTGATAATAAAACCATTTGAGAGAAATAAATATAGACACACACCCACAGACACACACATATATGTCATATGTGTATATTTATTATCACATCAAATTCATGTATTATTAAATATAAAATCATATATTATATCATATTATATTTATATAGTTTATATTCAACACCTACTTCTTGAGGTGATATCGTAAATGGATAAGGTTATGGTGGTATTCATTGACAACATCTTAGTGTGCTCCCAGTTTAAAGACAATATTTCCCAACATCTTGACATAATCCTGAGTATGATGAGAGAATCATCTATATACCAAGCTATCTAAATATTAAATTCTAGTTTGGTGAAGGGCCTCTTGGATTTTTCACTCATGAAGCAGTGTAAGTGAGATTGTGTGGTGTGAAGTTCACCATTGGTATTCTGTGGGTAAGGTCCTTCAAATGGACTAGATGCCTAAAAATACAGTGGATTTGATTCTCCAAAGTTAGTAACAGCTGATAATTGACTTTCCTTATGATGCTCTGGTGAGTTAGAGATGAAAACTTCCACTTCGGGGGTTCTTCTATGACTAGAGTGTGGTTCGTATTGGTTGGAATTTCTTAATTTTAGGCGGTGGAAACAATTATCCTATGGAGAGGAGTGACATTTCAGTCACACAGGTACACCCCTCATGTTGGAGAGGTCGTAGAAATGTGGATTTAGTTGTGGATTATTCAAGGTGACCCTGGGGTTCTAGTGAGGAACCGATGAGGTGCATACTTAACTTCCATAAGGGGTGCTGGTAGGAATTAGATGAGGTGGATGATTGAACCAAGAATTGGCTTAGGGAATGAAGTGGCTCCTAAAGTAATTTTGAGGTGCTTATGTCATAGGTTCTTCAATTTTGTGGTAGGGTACAATGACTATTTTGGAACACCAGGGGTTTTGACTAAATAATCTCACTGGGAGTTTGGTATGGACTCATGTGGGTGTGTGATTGGTTGTGGAATGCCTCAGAGCATAGAGGTGTCATGACTTGGTAAGATAGTAATGCACTAGTAATGGGAGTTGAGCATTTTTATATAAGCTGGAAGGGGATAGTCTGTCTTGGTATAATATGAGTAATGTATGCAGTGAGTTGAAAACCACATCCAGTGTGTCATCTTGGAGAAGACCAATGTGATTTGGAAGATAAAATTTGGGCTTCTCTGGAACAAAAACCCAAATGGTTCTCATATAATGTACATATGATGGGTATGGATCCTTTTTAGTTGGTTTTTCAAGGACAAGCATGGGTGAAAATATTGATTTGAATCCTCATGGATGTTTGGGCACAATAGAATGGGAACTACATCGAATTCATTGTGGGAACATGAGTTTGAGGTTCCATTGGGTTTTTCTAATAGTGAAGGTGCTAAGAATTGAAAATTGATGGTGGTAAGCTAGAGATTTTGGTTGGTAGAACCATATATCAAACTAATTTTTTGACGATTTTTTTATCATTATTTTGGATGGATGGGCTTGGGAAAGATCTATCTTCATGTTTAGTTTGGATTACATGTGTTTATTTGGGTTTTGGAGGGTTGAGTGCTTTGAGTTGGAGGTTGTACTTTTGTTGAGTTTTAGGCTTTCATTAGATTAATGAGTTCATTGGTTTTAATTTGTGACTAACATATATCAGGTGATATAGATGGATGACTACTAAGGATCCTAAAGGATGAAAAGTATTATGGTAGGGAGGTTGTAAGATCCCAATTCATAAATAAGGTATATATTTTTAAAAAAAATTAATCCCCTTTGAAAATGATAAATTAAATTCTTTTCTGGAGTCAATAAGGCCATGAGTGTGTATTTATGGTTTGGTTCATGAAGAAGAGGAAAAAATAGTCCTTACAGTGCATGGAAAACCATTATTTCAAGATTAGTTATAACTATGTACTGTGACCATGTAGCCAGTATGAGGATGGAGCACGATTTTTAGAACCATGTGAGGTGGCCCAAGGGACTGTGTAGTTTGTAGAACCATTGAATAGATGGGACCACACGATGTCTATACAATTTTCCAAACCATTTATATGGCCAAATAAAACATGAGGATCAGTTTACTCTTAGACAGAGGGTACCACACGGTTGGTGCATGACTTAAAAAATTATGCTCCTTGTTAAAATTGAGGAAATGAATATTCTTCCATCCCAATGTTTATACGATTTTAACATGATTTTATTCCCCAACAGTCTAGGGTGAGAACTAAGATCCCTTCCCTTCTCCATGAATGGTTCTCCTATGATTCATGGGAATTTTAGGTTCCGTTTAGTACGATTTAAATCTTCAAGTAAGTCTCCCACTCCATTTCCTTCTATTTCCTAGAAGAATACATGGTTTTTTCTCTTCTTTAGATTATTAAGCACCATATTTCTTTGGAATTAATCATCTTTGTGATTGAGTCCATTTTTACTCAAATCAAGGGTATTGGTTAGATGATTGGTTTTCTATGAGAATGAGGTATGTAGTCTTCAAGATTTTCCCATAGTCTTAATGTTGTTCATGTGTATGTAATGTTCTAATATTCCGCCTTTCTATGTTTTCATTTATTTTTCTAAGCAAAGTAACTTGAGCACTAAATTAATGTGTGATACCCTTAAAAACCCCATCTATGTCCATTAATGATGTGAGATAGGGCCTAGCGCTACCCATGGGGTATTTCAATCCCTTGAAAGTGGTACAATGAGATAGAAAATGATGAGTGTGATCATTAATGAGAGAAAATGGGTTGGAATTGTCTACTGGTATGATTTGAGGATAAGTTTCATGAGCTGTTAAGAGGATGATTGAAATGTTTTATATGATAATATTTTGAGAAATTCCATAGGGGCCTTTTTTAATGGTTTTAATAATGTTATTTGGATTTTTATTGGGTCGTTCTTTTAAAAGAAGGAAAACAATGTTTTAAAATGGATGCTGTTTTAAAATGAGGTGTTTTCATCAAGGTGATTTTTATGTGGCTTTAAATGTATTTTAAATATTTATTTGAAATGTGGATGTGTTTCCCCAATTGGTGAAAATTCCTTTGTATCTCTTTTAAGTTGTCTAGTTGGAACTGAAGGTATTGGGACTTGTTCGGTTTTCCAAGGAAGACCCTTGATTTAAAGGGTGTCTTCGAGATGTTTTAAATGGGTATTGGTATAATTGTTTTTGGAAATGATAAATTAAATGGGAATAGTAAATGGTTAGAGGAGCATGTTGATGTTAACAAATGGTTTTGAAGGACCATTATAAGTGGTGTTATGATTAAATGGCCGAAGGGGTTAATTGTGGAATATGGTGTTAATTGTTTTGATTGTGATAAAACATGTCAATGTTGATAATTTAATGGTGGTTCACCTTATAAATTAATATGTTAAAAATTTTACGTATGTTGAACCTTGAATAGTGGATGTTATGGTTGGTTGGTATGATGGACTGATGCTCCTCGCCTTTGGGAAGGCTAGACTGATCCTCTAGGCACTAGTGATGTTATCGATGGTTGGAATATTGTATTGATGATCCTCAACCTTGGGTAGGCCATGCTTTAGGCACCCCGATGCATGCAAGGTTTGGATACTGGATTGATGCCCCTAGTTCCTTTGGTATGTACATTGCATTCCATATTATAGTTTGGGATGATGGAAATGACGTTCCACATCATTTGTTCGGATAGTTGGACATGGAGTTCTGAATCCCCTTTCTAAAAACCTATAATAATGTTACTTAGAAAAAATAAAAATGATCTCTATCGTATATTGTTTAGACTCTTGGTGTGGTCGATGTAGGTTTGTTTGGTAGGGTGACATGGAGGAACCCAATAGTTGAAGTAATAAATAATAAATTATTAATTTTGAAATTTTATTCTTTTATTTTCTCATTTATTTTTTCCTTTACTTATATTTACACTTTTGTTTAGATTGTTTATTTCTTTATACATTGTTAGTGGTTGCCTACTAAGTTGAACACACACTCTGCTCTGGCTTCCATGACACTAAGTTATCCAAGCAGATGCTACATGTTTTCTGGTACAGGTTCAAGATAGGAAATACTATAGAAAGTGCTTTTAAAAGTGCTTGAATTTTCTTTTATCAGTGCTAAAAAAATCAATATAAATCTAAGCACCCGAAAAATGGGAGGTCTCTTTTATCAATGCTAAAAAATCATGGATAAAAAATTAAGAAGAATTTTTTTCCCTGGTGGTCAACCCCTTTAACAATGCTCGGCCCCATTTTATCAGTGATCGAAGCCCCCCCACCCCTTTAATAGTTATCAAAGCCCACAACAACCTTTAATAGAGCTAATTATTCATGTGTTAACCACTTCCTCCAACAAGTTTCGAACCTAAGACATCCCCTCACAAATCTGCACATTTTCCACTCCCTTATATTGTTTTTTTTCTGCATTTTATGATATATCTATATATTTATACATGTTTCATTATATTTTTTATCCAAGTATTTATATATATTGTTTTTTTTCTTTTATGGGTGTGAGTTTATAAATTCATATATACATACATACATGCATATATATAGACAAACATACAAATATACCATTTTTATGAAATATATCTTTTATCAGTGCTAAAAACTGTTATTTTAGTGCTATTAAAAGGAATAATTTTATCGACACTTATGAAGGGTACCCTTTATCAGTGCTCAAAAAAGTGTTGATAAAGGGGTCACTTCATTAGCAATTGAAAAAGTGTTGTTAAAGGGTTACTTTTATCAGTGTGTTTTTTAGTGTTGATAAAAGGTTCTTTTATCAGTACTTTTTCATACTAATAAAAGTACACCCTTTATAAGAACCTTTTTAGCACTGATAAAGGGTACCACTGGCTAAAGTTGAATTTGTGTTAGTTAGGGGCCTAGCTCATCATTTATTCATGGGCTATTTTTTTAGATCATGGGATTTCAATATTGGTTTTAGGCTTGGGGAAATGTATTAGGTTATTCATGGTTTCAACATTTGTGGTTTTTATTATATTATTTCCCAACATGTAGAGTATACATATCATTGTTATATCATGTTTCACTTGGGTTTTTGTTGGAACTTTATGTCTGTTGATCCATTTTCTGTTTTAACTAGTTGTGGTATCACTTGGTATTATTTATACTCTTGTTTCACACTGATAAAAGGGTATAGTCTCCCCACATTCCTCTTTAGAACCTTGCTTCTAGTCAACACCCTCTAGCGTGTTAGGAGGAGCGCCTCAGGTCATATGGTACACCAATTCAGCGTAGCAGTTTTAGTGGATCCTGGACTGGGACATTAAATTAATTATCTCACGATCCTATCAATATCAAAAATTCCATATAATCTACAAGTTAACACTTAGTGATTTAATATTGATGACAAATAAAGTTTATGGATCATGTGTGGGTGATCTAGAGGGTTTGAAGTTTGGTTCTTTCAAATGATAATCTTCAAGGAAGGGAATAATACATTTCCAATTGAAATCGTAATAGGTACAATTTTAATTTAATTTTTTGTGTTTAAATTAAATTATGTGGGATCCTCGAGTAATAATCATACTGCGATTATGCTAGTGACGACATCACGACGTCGATCACAATGTAAAATTTTAAATTCTTAATTTTTCAGGATTTCGCTACGCACTCAGTGCCAAAAATTGTTTCCAAGTAAGAACATGATTTTTAATCGAAGAATAAATTAAATTTTTTAAGAGGACATCATAATGCTCTCATTGTAATGAATCCTACTTCAATCCAAATATAGATGATCATGTTATGTTCATCCAATGTTTTAAATTGAAAAATAGGTTTTTTCGGATAATATTTGTACGTGTTAATTTTTTCCAACACGGTAGGTGGTGATGTTTCTCGATAAACCCAAGGGATCTAGAAAATTTTTGGTAGCTGGGATTTTTGTTTTCTGGGGACCATATTAATTTCTGGTCAAGAATGATTGTTGCACCATTTTTTGAATATTTGTAAAACATATATATCAAAAACCTAAAGAGTGGACTCAAATGTACACCATTAGCAAACATTGCTAATATGATCCTTCTTGTTGGACTCAAATGTACTACACTCTATTGATCTCAATGAAATCTAAGTTTTCCTAAAATTTAGAGCCTTAAACATTTTATTTTCGGTTATATTGTAGTGTATTATTCCCACACTTTTTTGGGTGTGTGGTTAATGGTTTATCCTTTTTCATTGAAAACAATGATCGTGAGTCGGTTATAATATCCCTAAAAAAGATATATTTTTGTTGTGCCTTCTAGTGTGAAAATGAAATGTTTTTTGGTTATACCTCTGGGTATAAAAACATATTTCTTGGGTCGTGACTCTAGGTGTGTAAAAGTCTATTGTATTGAGTTTTGACTCCTCATTAAAATTCAGGTTGTACTGGTTGTGTCTCCACTAGAAAATGTAGTTGTGTTCGAGTTGTGACTCCCCTTAAAAAGTCATCACTTACCGAGTGTCTTTATCACAGGGATATAGGGAAGTAAAGAATAGATGTAATATCGCATTGTTATAAACTACTGTAAAAATTCCTGTACACCATTAGCAAACATTGCTATTATGATCCTTCTTGTTGGACTCAAATGTACTACACTCTATTGATCTCAATGAAATCTAAGTTTTCCTAAAATTTAGAGCCTTAAACATTTTATTTTCGGTTATATTGTAGTGTATTATTCCCACACTTTTTTGGGTGTGTGGTTAATGGTTTATCCTTTTTCATTGAAAACAATGATCGTGAGTCGGTTATAATATCCCTAAAAAAGATATATTTTTGTTGTGCCTTCTAGTGTGAAAATGAAATGTTTTTTGGTTATACCTCTGGGTATAAAAACATATTTCTTGGGTCGTGACTCTAGGTGTGTAAAAGTCTATTGTATTGAGTTTTGACTCCTCATTAAAATTCAGGTTGTACTGGTTGTGTCTCCACTAGAAAATGTAGTTGTGTTCGAGTTGTGACTCCCCTTAAAAAGTCATCACTTACCGAGTGTCTTTATCACAGGGATATAGGGAAGTAAAGAATAGATGTAATATCGCATTGTTATAAACTACTGTAAAAATTCAATGGTCCGTTTAATTTTTAATTTTAATGGTAAAATAATTTTAACTTTGATATAATCTATAAATATTTTTCAGATCTAGTCAACTCACCCCTCTCATGAGTATTCAAACTTCTTCATATCGGGTAAAAACTATTACCATAAAAACAATAACAACAACAACAACAATATATTTAGGTTATATACTCATACAAGTATATAGAAGGAAAACAGGGACTCAACCCCATGATGCATCCACCCCCCCCCCCCCACACACACACCACCACCACCACCACAAGCTAACCTCACACCAATGTGGAGTCGTGATGATGATGATGATAGAATCACAAAAAAATAATATATTTTCATGTGTTATGTGATTTCAATGGGAAGAGAAAACAATTATAATTTTCTATGAATTCATTGAAATAATATTTAAATATTGACATGTTTTTATGTTGCGCATTAGAATTGAAATGAACAAAAAAAAGATACATAAAACATAACCAAATAATAATAAAACTAATAAAATTACCGAAAATTAAAAATTTTCTCATGTGTTATTGAATCATATTTGATGAAAAAAACAAAAAAAAATGTTGAAAAAAATTAGAATAATCAAATAAAAATGAAAACTACTACAGATCATGCTTTTAAAAGCCCTAGAATTATTCTTTATTAGTGCTTTTTTAGCACTGATAAAAACCTTATTTATTAGTGTTCCCACTCTCCACACCCCCTTTGTTAGCTCTAGAAACCCCCTTTTGTAAGCGCTTTTCAAGTGTCCAGGTTCTTGTTCACCTGTGCATGTTCCTGAACTCGATCCTGTGTCCCCTCCCCCCTATGTAATTTGAAACCCTTTATATTTTCCCTCTGATTGATTTGATGTATATTTTACAATATTTCTATTTATTTATATATATTTACATAAATATTTTTTATACATATATTTATAATTATTTATATAATTATTTTTTAAATATATTTATTAAATATATGTTTGTGTGTATGCGTGATAAATATATACATTTATTTATTTAAATATATTATATGTTAATATTCATTTACATATATTAGAATATAAATATAAATATATATTCATTTATTAACACACACATATGCATATATAAACATTATATATACATTTGTATAACTATATATATATTCTCTTATTTTTATAATGTAAATAATTGTTAGAAATTTTTTTAAATAAAATGGATGATAATTAATTCTATATGATTTATATAATTATTTTTAAATAAATTTTTTAAAAATGTCTATATATCGTATATTTATATATAAATTTTATACATTACATATATATTTACATATCTATATATTTAAATATATATATATTTATACATATTCACATATAATTTCATATTTTGATATAAATTTTTATAATGTATTTATAGATATTTATTGTTAATATATTTATATACTATATTAAAAGATATTGATAATGATAAATTTATAAAAATACATTTATATATCACATATTTACACAATAGCGACACACACAGACACACACACACATATTTACACACACACATACACATTTATATTTTGCACATACATGCACAAAATATTTACATATATGAATTTATTTACACCTATTAGAATATACACATAAATATTTATATTTTAATGACACAAAAATATTTATATATAAACATTAACGGTATATGTATATAAATATTATTGCATTTTTATAATGAAAATAAAATGGTTAATATTTTATTTTAAATAGAACAAGTAATAAATATTAATTTCCATATGGTTTATAATTTTAAAAATACATTTTTAATGTAAATATGTTTAAATGTTTATTTTTACAATTTATTTATTATATGTAAATATAAGAAAACATGTATATATTTAATTATAAATTAAATATAAATATTAAAAATGATAAAATTTCAAAACCATAGTATCTATATAAATGTATGGAATGAGAATAAATTAAGACTCCACTGGAAAAGTATAAGAAGACACTACTACAAAACTGGGATTTATCAATGCTAAAAATCCATTATCATCGCTCAAAAAGTGTTGATAATCAAGGAACTATTAAAATGGGGTCCCTTTTATCAGTGCAAAAAAGCACTAATAAAGGCCTATTTTATCATGATTAAAAAAAGTGTTGATAAAAGGAGACTTTTATCAGTGCTAAAAAACACTGATAAAAGTCCAAAAAAATAAAATAAAAATTATATGTAAATCAGAGGGTAAGTCTTTCAACAGTGATTGACCCCCTCTTTCAACCTCTTTAGAAATCCCCACCCACACGTGTGCCCTCTACCCCTTAATGCTAGTCAGTGCTCACCCCTATCCTTTAACAGTGCTTCCCCCCCTACACATGCTCGGGAACCCCTACCTCTGCTAGGATTCGAACCTGAGACCTCTCCCTTGTACCCCTTCACCTTTACCACTCATCCATCCTATTTTTTCTCTCTTTATTGATATATCTATATATATATATAGTTATACTTATTCATATATTAATATAGACTTATATTAATTTATATATATAGTTATATATATTTATTTATTTCATATATTAATATATATATATACACATATATAGTTATATTTATATATTTATATATATATATATTCATATATTAATATATATATATAGTTAAATTTATATATTTATTTATTTATTTATATATTAATATATATTTACATCTATTTATTTATATATAGTTATATAGTTATATTTTTTATCTGTATATTTATTCGTATATTAATATATATTTATATGATTAGTTTTAAATACATTTATAAAATATATATTTTGTGTGTTTATAAATAAATAAATACATATATAAAACATACATAAACATGTATATTATATATAAGTGTACACTACCATAGAACCGGGAAAGATATGCATCATGTTTTATTAGTGGTAAGCAAAAAGCACTGATAAAAGTGGGTATTTATCAGTACTAGCCAAAATCACTGATAAATCTACCCTTTATCAGCACTAAAAAAAGTGATGATAAAGGTGTACCCTTTCTAAGGGTTTTTTTAACGCTGATAAACGGTAGATTTATCAATGCTATTATTAGCGCTAATAATAGTTTTTAACAAAAAATGTTATTAATTTATATAAAATTATTATATTTATATTACAAAATAATGTTTATTTGTATACATTAAATAAAAATGCATGTTTATAATTAATATATATTTTTTAATAATTCAAATATATTTATATATATATATAATGTTTCAAAAAATGTATTTCTAATATTATAATTAAATAAATATATATTTATATAATTATAATATTATAATAAATTTCATTAAATGATAAATATATTTATTATATTTATTAGATTTATTAGATTTATTAGATTTATTATATTTATTATATTTATTATATTTATTATATTTATTATAATTATTATATTTATTATATTTATTATATTTATTATATTTATTATATTTATTATATTTATTATATTTATAATTATATATAAATACTTTTTAAATATATATATTTATAATTACAAGTATAAATAATATATATATATATATATGTTTCTAATGAATTTGGTCATGATGTGTGAGTATAATTGACATGCATATATGTTATGTATTCGTCATGAACGTTCATTTATACATTACACCCTTCTTATTATTCATGTTATCCATATGTGATGACTCATTTTTTATTATCTATATTTTACTAGGTATATGATTCATTCATGTTATACCCATTAATCTATTATTTTCTCAAAAATACTTATAAAATTACAATAAATATAATTAAATAATAAATATATTTATTATATTTATAATCAAAATATTTTAATTATACATAAATTATTTTTAAATATATTTATTTGTAATTATACTTATAACTATATATATATATATATATATATTTAAATAATTATAAAATTACAATAAATACATATATTATAATTTTATAAATATATATATAAAAATATATTTATAATTATATACAATTTTTTATAAATATATTTATTTATAGTTATAATTATACTTATAACTATATATATATATGTAAGTAAACATAAAATTATAATAAATATATTTATTATACTTATAAAGTTATAAATATAATATAATTAAATATATATATTGATAAATATATACAAATATTTAAAAATAAATACAAATAGTTATAATTATATTCGAAAAGGTTTAGGGTCAACACCCTTATTATTAAACTGAAATAAAAATAAATAAAAACATAAAAGAAGGAATGGGGCATAAAAGGGATAGCCCACATCCTCAAGGGAAAACATAAACTCAAACATCACCATAATCATGGTCAGATTCATGATCAGAATCTTTATCATCATCCATAGACTATCATTTTGACTGTGGAATCCCCTGATTAAAGAGTGAAATGTATTGTTCTTTAATTTTCACCTACTCTGGAGTGATCTAATCTAATAAATAAGACACACTACTGGAAACTTATCCTTTACCAATGGTTTCAAACCATTGGTAAAGTCCATACAACCGTTGGTATAAACTATACCAATGGTTGTCCAAACTGTTGGTTGTGGAGTCGTGGGGATAGACATATCGCAACGGTTCTATGGGAACCGTTGGGATATGGTTTCTTGATGGATTATATACCAATTATTACAAGAAAATGTTGGTATAACTATTTACCAATGATTTAAAGCTGTTGGAAATATCAAAATCCATGTTTATACCAATGGTTTCCAAACCGTTGGCATAATCTTTTACCAACAGTTCCTCACAAACTGTTGGGAAAGTCAGGTACAGAATCTAAACCAACGGTTTCTAAACCATTGGTATATACATATACTAACGATTTCATGTAAACGGATGGTATATTTTTTCTTTTCAAACATATGCCAATAGTTGTAAACTGTTGGCATATCCTTTATACACCTGCAGTAGCAGCAGGCCTGCCTCCCCCTGTGCACCTGCAACAATGCACTTCCACCAGTTCTCAATACACACATACATACAGTTCTGTATTTAATTACTTGGTACACACATACATAATTAACACATAATTTATATGGAAATTAAAAAAATTATACACATACAACAAGTATACCCATAAAACATTAACACATAATTCATAAGTTAATTAAATACCTAAACAATTCAATTCAGAATTCAGAGCAACTACCCTATAAAATACAGAATTCTGAATTGAATACATGCAATATTTAATTATCTATAACACATATAGAATTGAATTTTGAATTCATAAGGTAATAACCCATATATAAGAAAATCACATTTCAGGTTTTGAAAATGGAATTTTCGTTCATAGGCATGAGTGAATTCAGATTAGATTTGAATTTTTGGATAATGTGGTATGTCATGTTGTAGTAAGGGGTAATGTGACATGGGTAGAGTATCTAATGGTTTATGCCTATCCAAGGGGGTAGGGGGTGTCCAGTGGGTGGGGATGTCTAGGGGGTGGGGGTGTCCAGGGGGTTGGGGGTGTCCAACGGGTGGGGGTGTCCAGGTGGTGGGGGTGTCTAGGGGTGGGGGTTGTCCAGTGGGTTGGGCGGTTCTCCAAGGGGGTAGGGGGTGTCCAGTGGGTGGTGGTACAAGGGGTTGTCCAGGGGGTGGGGATTGTACATGGAGGTGTGGGTGGCTAGGGGGTGGGGGTGTCCAGGGGGTTGGGGCTGTTCAAGGGGATGGGGGTGTTCGGGGGGTGGGGGTGTCTAGGGGGTGGGGGTTGTCTATGGGGTTGGCGGTGTCTGGGGGTGGGGGTTATCCAAGGGGGTGGAGGCTGTCCATGGGGGGTGGGGGTTTCCAGGGGTGGGGGTGTCAAGGTGGTGGGGTGGTTTCCAGGGGGTGGGGTTGTCCTGGGGGGTTGGGGGTTGTCCAAAGGGGTAGGGGTGTCCATGGGGGTGGGGGTTGTCTAGGGGTGGGGGGATATCCATGGGGGTGGGGGTGTCTAGGGGGTGGGGGTGTCTAGGGTGTGGGGTGGTGTCTAGGGGGGTGGGGGTAGTCCATGGGGGTGGGGGTGTCCAAGTGGGGTGGGGGTGTCCAGGTGGTGCGTGGTGTCCAGGGGTTGGGGGCAATCCAGGGGGTTGGTGGTGCGGTCCACGGGGGTATGGGTGTCTATGGTTGGGGTGTCCAGGGGGTGGAGCTATCCATGGGGGTGGGGGTGTCTAGGGGGTGGGTTTTCCAGGTGGTTGGGTGGTGTACATGGGGTGGGGGCTATCCATTGGGTTGGGGTGTTTTCCAAGGGGGTATGGGGTGTCCAGGGGGTTGGGGGTGTCCAAGGGGTGGGGGTGTCGAGGTGGTGGGGGTGTCCAAGTGGTGGGGGTGTCCAGGTGGTGGGGGTGTCCAGGTGGTGGGGGTGTCTAGGGGTGGGGGTTGTCCAGTGGGTTGGGCGGTTCTCCAAGGGGGTAGGGGGTGTCCAGTGGGTGGTGGTACAAGGGGTTGTCCAGGGGGTGGGGATTGTACATGGAGGTGGGGGTGGCTAGGGGGTGGGGGTGTCCAGGGGGTTGGGGCTGTTCAGGGGGATGGGGGTGTTCGGGGGGTGGGGGTGTCTAGGGGGTGGGGGCTGTCTATGGGGTTGGCGGTGTCTGAGGGTGGGGGTTATCCAAGGGGGTGGGGGCTGTCCATGGGGGGTGGGGGTTTCTAGGGGTGGGGGTGTCAAGGTGGTGGGGTGGTGTCCAGGGGGTGGGGTTGTCCTGGGGGGTTGGGGGCTGTCCAAAGGGGTAGGGGTTTCCATGGGGGTGGGGGTGTCCTTGGGGGGTGGGGGTTGTCTAGGGGTGGCGGGATATCCATGGGGGTGGGGGTGTCTAGGGGGTGGGGGTGTCTAGGGTGTGGGGTGGTGTCTAGGGGGTGGGGGTAGTCCATGGGGGTGGGGGTGTCCAAGTGGGGTGGGGGTGTCCAGGTGGTGGGTGGTGTCCAGGGGTTGGGGGCAATCCAGGGGGTTGGTGGTGCGGTCCACGGGGGTATGGGTGTCTATGGTTGGGGTGTCTAGGGGGTGGGGCTATCCCTGGGGGTGGGGGTGTCTAGGGGGTGGGTTTTCCAGGTGGTTGGGTGGTGTACATGGGGTGGGGGCTGTCCATTGGGTTGGGGTGTTGTCCAAGGGGGTAGGGGGTTTCCAGGGGTCGGGGGCTTTCCATGGGGGTGGGGGTTGTCCAAGGGTGAAGGGGTTTCCAAGGGGTTTGTCCAAGGGTGTAGGGGGTGTCCAGGGCGTGGGGGTGTCTGTGGGGTTGGAGTGTCTAGGGGTGGGGTGGTCTAGGAGGTGGGGGTTGTCCATGGGGGTGGGGGTGCCTAGAGGGGGTGGTGGTGTCCAGTGGGTTGGGGGATTTCCAAGGGGGTAGGGTTGTCCATAAGGTGGGGTGTCCAAGAGGTGGGGTGGTGCCCAGGGGTTGGGGTTTGTCTAGGGGGTTGGGGTGTTGTCGAAGGGGGTATGGGGTGTCCAGGGGTGGGGTCTATTTAGGGGGGGGTTGTCCATGGGGGTGGGGGTTTCTAGGGGTGGGGATGTCTAGGCATTGGGGTGGTGTCCAGGGGAGTGCAGTCTATCCAGGGGTAGGGGGTTTTCCAAGGTGGTAGGGGGTGTCCAGGGGTGGGGGTGTCCAGGGGTGGGGTGTCTAGGTGGTGGGGTGGTGTCAAGAGGGGTGCAGGATATCCAAGGGGTGGGGGATATCTAGGGGGTTAGGGGGATGTCTATGGGGTTGGGAGGCTGTCCAATGGGGTACGACTGTCCAGGGGGTTGTCCAAGGGGGTAGGGGTGTCTAGGGGGTGGGGGTCCAAGGAGATGGGGGTGTCCAAGGGGTGGGGGTTATCCATGGGGGTGGGTGGATGTCCATGTGGGTGGGGCTATTCAAGGGGGTTGGGTGTCCAGGTTGTGGGGTGGTGTCTGGGGGTGTCCAGGTGGTGGGGCGGTGTCCAGGGGTGGGGGTGTCCATGGGGTTGGGGTGTTTTCCAAGGGGGTAGGTTGTGTCCAGGGGGTGGGGGGTTGTCCAGGGGGTGGGGGTTGTCCATGGGGTGGGGTGTCGAGGGGGGTGGGGGACTACAGGGGGGTTAGTGGAGGTTTTCCAGGGGGTGGGGGTTTGTCCATGGGGGTGGGGTGTCCAGGGGGTGGGGGTGTCCAAGTGGTGGGGTGGGGTCCAGGGGGTGGGGGTGGGGGTTGTCCTGGGGGTTGGTGGTTGTCCACAGGGGTGGGGGTGTCCAGGTGTTGGGGTGTCCAGTGGGTGGGGGGTGTCCCAGTGGGTGGTGGCTGTCCATGGGGGTGGGGTGTCTAGAGGGGGGTGGGGGTGTCCAGGGGGGACTGTCCAGGGTGGTTGGGGCTGTTTATGAGGGTGGGGTGACCATGGGGTGGGGGTGGGGGTGTCCAGGGGGTGGGGTGTTGTCCAGGGGGTGGGGGGCTATCCAGGGGGTTTGGGGCTTTCCAAGGGGGTAGGGGGTGTCTAGGGGTGTGCGGGTGTCCATGTGGTGGGGTGGGGTGGTGTCCAGGGGGTGGGGTTTTTTAGGGGGTTAGGGGATGTCCAAGGGGGTAGGGGTGTCCAGGGGGATTGGGTGTCCAACGGGGGTGGGGGCTATCTAGGGGGTGTGAGGGATGTCCAAGGGGGTGGAGGTGTCCATGGGGCGGGGGTGTCTAGAGGGTGGGGGTGGCCTAGGGGTGGGTGAATCAGTCACTACAAGTAATAAAGTCATGTTTTATTATTTATAGACTAAGAAATAAATATAATGAGACCTTCGTAATCACACATATATTCAGGAACAATAAATCATCAAACATCAAATGTCAGTAATATCTGTAAAAAAATTAATGGATCAATCTTCCCCTCATCACCATCTCTATCATCACCATCATCATCAGCCTCACCCCCATTCTCATCTTGGTCCCCATCATTATCCCCGCACTCCTCAATTCCCTCCTCCTCGCCCTCGTACTCTGCCTCAACCTCCTCCTCTCCCTCCTCCTCGTCCGCCTCAGCCTCCTCCTCACCATTATCTTGAACGCCACTATAACTGCCACCTGGTGCACCATATATAAAATGCATCGATGACATATATTCATCATAAGCTATACTAGTATTTGGTGTAAGTGTTGGACATAAAAATTCCATCAGTTTCAAAAATGCAGTGTTTTCCCTAGCAGACTATTCTTCCATCTCTATGTCCGTTTTTTCTGCCTATTTTGCCGGTTCCATAAATTTCTAGAACTCAGTGGCACTATAACTCATACCTAAGGAGGGTCAATACCTTGTCAAGACTATACTCTTCTCAGGTCAGTAGTTTACTCTGTTTGGGTGATCATCTCCCAACACCTAATGTAAGTGATCATTTGACCCAAAATTGTCAAGTTCCAGGGAATCAAGGGCCTCTAAATCATCCTGTTACAAATACAAATAGATTATTAAATTAAAAAATTTAAATTAAAATTTAAAATCAACAAATTAAAACTTACAATATGCTGCTGATTCATTTCATTAACCTCACTTCCATCTTTCTTCCTTTGACTCGAGAAAAACAATTTTTCTCGAGGAACGAGTCCTTAAATATTAATTTTTTTTCTCTATAATGACATTGAATGTAGGAAAACATAATTAAAAATAGGTTTCCAATAATTAATTTCATAACTAAAATTATATAACAACTTTATCAATCGAATAAATTATGGAGGAAACAATAGAAATTGAAAGTCGTGAAGAAAATGTATAAACAACTGCATACCTTCTTCCTCCCATGATCTGGCATCATAGTACATCCCAATGTGTGGAGGTATTTTTTAGCATCAATGTTTTTTTATTTCTTCTGGATGATTCATAAAATAAATCAATAATATAAAAGATAGTATTAATGAAAAACATTAAATTTTTCAATTAAATATCTCAAATGTGATTAATACCTTAAACTGGTTAGTCATCCAATGAGTAATCATCTTCCAATACTGTTCTATTGGACAATATTCCAAGACAGGACCACCTCTTACTTTTTTTCCAACTCTAGCACGCCATCCAATATATAACTCGTGCATATAGGCTCTCCAAAGCTCACGTAAATTCTTTTAGACGTGTTGGTCATGCACCTTATCCATCGGAGAAATTAAACTGAAGCTGACACCAGAATATCAATTCATATAAATAAAAAAATATTTCATTAAATACAAAAAAAAATTACCCATATCTCTGCACAAGAATTATCATTGACTTCATTTAGAAACTGTCACCATGAGAGTGGTCTGACAGGAATGATGTCGGAGTATTTGGTAAGCATCACCAAAAACCTCTAAAATTTTTTCCTTGTTTTTTCAATCATCTGACTGTCTACATTGTAGTCCCCCATCAACTACTTATGGAAATTACACAATGCATGCATTCGTGTACTCCCCCACCCCCTACTCCTATCAGTAGATGCATCTATTATGAAGTAAAAACAATTATTTTATCAATACATTTTATAATAAAATATATAACAGTATAAAATTTTCTTAGGGTTATATAAATATACTTGCGGTAATCTAATCAATGGGTGCCACTGGATCCGCAGAAATTGATGGAACACCCTATGCAGGTGGAGTGGGTCCCAATGTATGTTTCGTATAGATAGACTCTGGCAGAGAAAGAGTCGAATAAGATTGAATATAGAAGCTCGATGTGAAGGAAGTATAAGTAAAAGAAGATGGCACGGATGGCTTGACGAAAGCTGGATGGGGAGTGGGAATCATCCTTAGATATGGTAAATATGGGTGAAGAGACTTGGATGTAAAGGGTGGGGAAAATATTGGAGGCCTAAATATCTCATGTGTCCCTAACAATGCACCGTGATCAGAATATGGGATAGATGGTATGTATGTGGGAGGGGCAGCGTCTAATTGAGTATGCCAACTAGATCACCTAGCTCTCATACCTCCCCCCCCCCATACGAGCACCCTATGTACTGGGACCAATACTAGGATACTCATCAAATAATTGTCACCTAAGAGGTGGATCCTACCAGAAATTTTAAAACAAAATTAATCACATGAAATTATATATAATTTAAATATATAAATTTGAAATAAAATACTCACTATATGTACTAGTGGTGGAACACCCATCTCAGCCATGCGACGATTTTCCATCATCTTTTTTCATAGCCTCTCATCAATTGGTTGCATTTCCTACATTTGAAACAAATATGGAAGTAATTAGAAAAATATAAACTAATCTGTAACCCAAAAAACAAAATATAAAAGAGGGAAAAGGGGGATTCATGGACCCCCAAATCCCGTGGACACCCCCACCCCCTTGGACACCAACCACCCCCTGGACACCCCCACCCCTTTGGATATCCCCCACACCCCCTGGACACCCCCACCCCCTTGGGACACCCCCACCCCCTGGACACCCCCACCCCCAGGACACCCACCCCACCCCCCTAGAAATCCCCACCCCCTAGACACCCTCCCCACCCCTTGGACACCCCTACCCCTTTGAACACCCTCCCCCCCCCCCCCGAACCCCCTGAACAGTCCCCCCACCCCCAGCTGGACACCACCCCACCACCTGGACACCCCCACCCCCATGGACAGACCCCCCAGACACCCCCACCCTAGACACCCCCTACCCCTTGGACATCACCCAAAACCCCCTAGAACCCCCCCCCCCCCACCACCACCACCACCACCCACCCACCCACACCCCCCCCATGGACTACACCCCACCTCCTAGATACCCCCCCCCCCCACCCCCTGGACACCACCTACCCCCTTGGATAGCCCCCCAAACCCCCTGGAACCCCCCCCCCCCAGACACCACCCCACACCCTAGACACCCCCACCCCCTAGACGCTCCCACCCCATGGACACCCCTTGGACATCCCCACCCCTGGACGTCCCCCCAGCCCCTCGAACACCCCTTGGACACCCCTGCCCCTTTGGACACCCCTCACCCCCTGGACAGCCTCCCACCACCCCGAACACCCCTACCCCCTTGGACAACAACCCCAACCCCATGGACAACCGCCACCCCCTAGACACCACCCCACCACTTGTACACCACCACCCCCTGGACACCCCTACCCACCCACCCCCACCCCATGTACACCCATACCCCCTTCGACATCACCCCCAACACCCTGGACAACCCCCACCCCCAGGACACCACCCCACCACATGGACACCCCCACCCCCCCTGGACACCTCCTCCCCCATGGATAGCCCCCCACCTCCTGGAAACCACCCCACCCCCTGGACACCCCCACCACCTCCATGGACACCCCCACCCCCTGGATACCACCCACCCCCTGAAAACCCCCATCCCCTCAGACCCCCACCCCACCCCCACCCCACATGAACACCCCCTCCCCTAATAGACACCATCCCCCTCCCCACCTAGATAGCCCACCCGCCACCCCACCTAGAGACCCCTCCCCCCACCCACCCTAAATAGACCCCACCCATCCCTGGACACCCCCCCTCCCAACTTGTACACCCCCTCCCCACCTGCACAACCCTGTGACCCCCACCCCACCTAGACAGGTCACACCCCCCTCCCAACTTACAACCTGCACACCCCCTCTCCACCTGCACACCCCCTACCCCACCTGGACAACCCACACCCCCCCCCTCAATAAAAAACAATTTACAATGAAATAACAAATATTTAATTCAAAAAGAAATAATTTCATTGAAACACACACCTTAATGAGGTGTAAATTTACTTAAAACCTTTCAAAACATTCACCTTCAAGGATGAGAACCCAAAGTAAAAAATTTTGAATTCATATTGCACAAAAATATAATGAAAAAATACAAAATAAATGGAGTAAAAAGATATAACTCATTTACCAATTACAAATTTGAAGTGGAAGTGGTCTCTTGTTTAAGAGAAATAGATCTGCTTCTGGAATAAGGAGGCTTTAGGATAGGGGAAAATGTGGACAGAGGCTACTGGCTAGGGAAAAATGTGGACAAAATGCAGATAGATATTTGGGAAGCAGGAGGCCTGGGGGTATTTGGGGGTTTTCTATCCCAATAGTTTTTAAAAACCATTGGGATACATAAGATATACCAATGGTTTTTTAAAACCATTGGTATACCCTTCATAATTCAACCCCTATACCAATTGTTGTATTGAACCGTTGGTAAAACCATCCCTATACCAATGGTTGTATTAAACTATTGGTAAAACCATCAATTAAAAGACCTATACCAATGGTTTCGGTGACCTTTTGGTATATATAACCAATCCCAATGGTTTTTTAAAACCATTTGGATATTTCTGTTGGTATATCCTTGGTTTCCAATAGAGATATACTTCACCCATGCCCTCATGGTGCATCATCTCGACCACCCCAGCCTCAGCCTTTAGGATTCCTGTCCCATCTTCAAGTTTTCTGATGTAGCATAATATCATGACCATCAAGCATGTCTCTAGAAAGAGCCTCAAAACGGTTAGCCTCTATAATATTCTTTGACTTATCATATTTTTGATCGGAAGCTTTAGGTGACATAGAAAATCCAGTTTTCCATGGAACCATTTGAAAACCTTCATTGTCAATAAGCTTCTTACTTTTACCAATTTTGGGATCATTACCTCATGAATATCATCTATGGAATGCATAGTTGATTCCTTCTCTATGAACTCTAATATTTCTAACAAATCAAAATCATCCATCATATCACTGATTTTTTGTCTACCTTTTGAGGCAACCATTCGCTCATGTGGCTGAACATCAATCTCTCTGTTTCCCTTCTCATGAGAGTCCTCAGCAATAATATCTGACCAATGTCACTACTTACCAGAGCCATGTATAGGAGTGTCAACCAACTAATGCATGCCATCTACATCCACAGTATCCAGCTATTCAGATTTTCCAGAAACATGTCATGCATCAAACACCAATTGCCCAGTCTTTTGAGTATCAAACTCTACATCCACTACACATATAGAGTTTTTAATTCCATTGACCAAGTCCTCCGCACCTAAATAAGACCCTCCCTGAGTTCCCCCAGCAAATGGTAACACCATCTTCATTCCCAACATAAGTCAGCTTTGTTCCAGCTAGAATAGCTCTAGTACTTTTATTAGGAAGCCTCGCAGATTGAGGATTTTTTCCACAGTGGACTGCATCATACCCCTAAGTCGAGCATAAAGAACAAGAAGCATTTCTAAATAAAATAGTTATATTTAAATAATTATAAAATTATAATAAATATATTAATTGTATATATTTATAAAATTAATAATATATTTGTTATAAATCTATTATTATTTAAACCTATATAAATATATATACATATTTATAATTACAACTATAAATAAATATTTATTTATTAAAAAAAATTAATTAAAAATAAAAATATATTAATTTTTAATTATAAATATAAACATATTTATTTATTTAAATAATTATAAATTTATAAAAAATATATATATTATTCTTATATAATGTTATATATAATTAAATATATATTAAATATATATATTTATATATAAATATTTATAAATAAATACAAATAGTTATAATTATAATTCTAAATAAATATAGATATATTTAAATAATTATAAAATTATAATAAATATATTAATTATATATATTTATAAAATTATAAATATGTTTGTTATAATTTAATAATTATTTAAATATGTATATCTATAATGGAAACTATAAATAAATATATATTTATTATAAAATTTAATTGGAAATAAATATATTTTTATTTATAATTATATATATATATATATATTTACATAATTATAAATTTATAAAAAATATATTTATTATTCTTATATAATGTTTTATATAATTAAATAAATATATTTATAAATATATATATAAATATATAAAAATATTTATAATTATAATTATAAATAAATACATATATATTTAAATAATTATAAAATTATAGTAAATATATTAATTATATATATTACTAAAATCATAAATATATTAAATATTTTTGTTACAATATTATAATTATTTCAATAAATAAATTTATATTTATTTATAATTATAATTATAAATATATATATATATATATTCATTTAAATAATTATAGAATTAGAAGAAATATATTTATATATATTTATAATCTTATAAATATATACAATTAACATATTTATTATATATATTTCTAAGATTATAAATATAATAATTATATTTCTAATAATTTTATAATTTTTTATTTAAATAATTATAAAATTATAAGAAATATACTTATTATATTTATAATCTTATAAATATATACAATAAGTATATTAATTATATATATTTAAAATATTATAGATATTATAACTATATTTATTTTAATTTTATAATTATTTAAATGAATATATATACTTATTTATAATTTTAACTATAAATAATTATTTATTTATTTATTTATTTAAATAATTAGGAAATTATAACAAAGATATTTAATATATTTATAATTTTATTAATATATATAATTAATATATTAATTATTATTTTATAAATATATATATATATATATTAATTTATAATTATAATTATAAATAAATAAATATTTTTATTTATCATATATGTAATTTTATAAATATATATAGTAATACAAATAAATTTTTAACATTATATCTTTATCAGTCCTTTTTTAATGCTGATAAAGGCTTGTTTTATCAGTGATTTCTATTTTAGCTCTGATAAAACATACCTTTATCTGCGATTTTTAACTAGCATTCATAAAAGCTTTGCCCGATTTTATAAATTAACCCTAACAATCCCCTCCTTCTCTTGCACACCTCAAGATGTCGCCGAATCTGACCTCTGCATCATCGACCCCTACTCTGCCCCAACCTCACCTCTGTCGTCATTGAACCCTCCTCTGCCACAAATGCCCCTCCATCGCGAACCCCCCTCTATCATGAATCCTCCTCTACTGCAATCCCACCTCTGTCACGACCCCTCTTCTATCATGAATTCTCCTCCATTGCAAACCCTACTCTACCGCAAACCACCTCTGCCACAAACCATCCTCTGTCACAAACCCACCTCCACCGTGAACCCATTTATGTCGTGAACCCACTGTCATCGTGTGCTGAACCCCACCTCTGTTATGAACCCTACTCCACCGTGAACCCACCTCTACTATGAACCCCTCTATGGCCACCTCCGCCACTGCTGTTGCCATCTACCCCAATTCTGCTGCGCCGGACCCCACTACAGCTATGGGTATGCCATTTTTTCTACATTATTATGAATTCATAATATATAGATAGATTTTGGATTTAATCAGGTTTTGGTCTGTTCATACATTACATTTAAATTTTTAGTATGTTCCTATTTGTGAAACCTAGGTTCCCCAAGCATCAGTTTCAGGCCCACCAAACCCAATGATAGTTCATATTTTGGTAACATTTGGGGAATTTCCTTTATCAATATATTGTTTCAGCTATCTCTGGTGAATCTCTAGGTGTAAAAATCAAATAACCCACCTTTTTTACCCTCTAAACCCCACCCCACCCTACTTTCTAGAATATTACTACCCCTAGAACCTCTTGATCATCCCTTCCCTAAATCTGTTGTGGTTGGTGAACATCACTTGACATCATGTTTTACTCCTACTTTGGGTCAATTCATTTCATGGAATAAATAGATTAGAATTCGATAGATGGATCCCCATCCCTATCTATTATAGAGGTTTAAAATTTATAGTCTTATCACATTCAATGTTTTCCTATGATTTTGATTTTTGGGTATGATCATAATTCATTAATGAGATTCTCTATTGTAATCAACTTATTTGATCTCTATAGTATGGATACAACTTCAATCATGAACAAGAAATTATTTTTTGAACATCTTTTCTTAGTGACAGATTTCATCTGGACCTTTCTTAGGATGTTCATAATTACACTCATTCATTTTAAATGATTAAGACTTTTAGGCCATGAAGTTTCCTAGTATGCTTTAAAAAAAGGAATTGTGGTTTTGTGAAACAGTGCTCGAAATTTATTGGTTTATTTTAAAAATTGTGTGTTAATTTAAAGATGAATTTGTGTAAATGGTTGGTTTTTTTAATAGGATTTGAAATGTGATTTTATAAATAGTTTTCAAAATTAAATATTAGGTTTAGATTTTTTTTTTGAATTAGTAAAACCTATACATTATATAGGTAAGACAAGTATATTGATAATAACACCATGGTAAGGGCATGCCACTAACTCTATCAAACCCGTGGGATATCCATCATGACTTCACTCCCACAAAAGGGGAATTAATTTTTAAGCCATTTGAAACTCCTAACCCTAATTTTCATCCAATATCACCTGTATGGTTTAAATTAGTGATCCCCTTATTTGATATGTCTTTTTAGGTCTTTTACCTTAGAGGGATGCGATTGATTGTTAATATGAAATGCTTGATGCTTATTCATGGATGTGAAAATGGTCTCTTTCTTGTGAGGGTGTTAGAGTTGACATATGATTTACTACATATATTATATTTATTCATGTGATGATCATTGTCTTTTTGTTTCTCACTTCCACTTATTATTCTACATGGGAACCCTTTTAATTAAGAAATATGTCAGGATGTGTACTAAACTAGTTAGCTCACACACTATCTAGTCTCCCCTAGTTGTATGGTTTTCTTAGTCTATAGAAGTGTCCTTAATGAGGAATGTGTGGTTAAGTCAGGTGGATTTTCTATTTTTTAGGATTCCATATAGGATGACTATTGGCCAACTGTATTGTGAGTACAAAAGGAAGGAATAATTGAATTCCCTCTATGATTTGGATATATTGCAGATAATAGAATTGGAACCGGGAAAGAGGAATCTATAGAAAAATTATATTTATCATCTAAAGGAGAAAGTGGATGATAGGAAATAGGGAAAGGTATATATAGTTGTTACATTATTCCAATAATTAGAATTATTAGTTTTTAATATGATTTTCTCTCCTCGTGTAAAGCATATAATAATTCATATGGTTCTCAGCTTGATTTCTGTTGAAGGATTATTTCAAAAAAAATGGATGTAATGATTATATTCCTTCATGGAGATTTGAAGGAATAGATCTACATAGATCAACTAGAAGGTTTCGTGCTAAATGGAATACAAGGTTCATTTCTAGTCTCAAATGGTGTTTTATGGGCTTAAGTGGGCACCATGATAGGGAAAGTATAATTTCAATTCTTTCATGGTAGAATTAATGTTCATGTCGTGTAATGTAAATAATTGCTACTATATGAAGGTGTATTATGATGGGAGTTTTGTCATTTTACTTCTTTATGTGGATGAATTTCTCTTAGTTGGACCAATAAAGAAAAGACTAGAAGAGCTGAATATTGATTTGTCTATAAGATCCCAAATGAAGGACATTGCTTCTAGAAAGTTGATATTGTGTATAAATATTGAAAGTGACTTAAAGTCCATAAATTTTTTTAGCCTTGGTTAATTTTTATATCAATTTTTTGTGTATTTATTTTTTTTAATATTAATATTACTGAATCAAATAGGATGTATATGATTAAAGAATGTATGGATGCCAATCGTTTGAGAAAAGAGTACGAATATGGAGTGAAA
Source organism: Viscum album (assembly GCA_963277665.1). Taxonomy (NCBI): domain Eukaryota; kingdom Viridiplantae; phylum Streptophyta; class Magnoliopsida; order Santalales; family Viscaceae; genus Viscum; species Viscum album. The sequence continues at coordinate 730,322,034 of OY728159.1, forward strand.
TAGTTCGTCAAGTCTGGAAAACTTCATGCATGTAATCCTTCTCAAATCATTTTTCTGTGTTTACGCTGATTTTTTTTCAAGACAAATTAGTCCAGGGGAGTTGGAAGAACACTTGATATGTCACGAAATAGATCAAAATTATAATTTTTTTAATAAACATGGGGAAAAGTTAATATAGTTATTGATAGGGATAGCACTGCATTTATAGATCATCTGATATGATTACAAGTGTGTACAATGAAGAATACCTTATCGAGGATGTGATTACATATGTGAATGATGATAATGGTCATATTAAGATAATGACAAGTAAAGTTGAACATGAACTTCTAGATTGACTAAAATTATTTGAGAAGTTAAAGAGTAGTGAAAAGACACCATTGTATGCTGCTTTCACTATACATACAACATTGTCAGCCATACTGAAGATGTATAATTTAAAATTAGGAAATGGATGGAGTGACACTTGCTTTACGAGACTACTTTCTCTCTTGAATAACATGATCCCAGAAGATAATTAGATTTTGATCTGAACATACGATGCCAAATGAATGCTACACTTGATGGGTATGATCTTTGAAAGAATACATGAATGCATGAATGATTGTATACTATTTTTCAAGGACCAAAAATCACTTATAGAATTCTAAAAGTGTGGCTCTTCTTGATACAAGAAAGATGAATCCGGTCCTATGAATGTTTTATGGTAATTTCCAATAATTCCAAGGTTGAGGTGCCTATAAGAAAGTGAGGATACTGTAGGACAATTTACATGAAACCACTACTACAAAAGTGGAATTTAACAGCACTAGAATTTGGAATCGCTAGAAAAATGCGCTGATAAATTACATCTTTATCGGTGCTAAAATAAGCACTGATAAAGGGGGACCTTTATCATCGCTAAATGGAAGTGATGATAAAGGATACCCTTTATTAGCACCTTTTTTATCACTAATAAAAGGTATCCTATATCAGAACATTATTTTAGCACTGATAAAGGTTACCCTTTATCAGCACTGATAAAGATGTTTTTTATCAATACTTTAAGACCACTGATAAATGTGGACATATATCATAACTTTTTTAGTGTTGATAAACATCACTTTTATCAGTGCTTATTTATTTAATGCTGATAAAATGGAAATTTATCACTGCTTTTCTACAAGCACTGTTAAAAGTGTTACAGATCTATTTTAAGAAACCCTAACCTGCACTCAGTCATCATGATTCTAAAGCTCTCACTAAACTCCTCTTCTTCCGACATAACTCCACTACGATTCATTAGATGAATCAAGAATAAAATCCATGTTATATTATTTTCAACTTTTCCTATATCGTTTCTTGATCTTTTGGGTTCCACTTTTTTCATTTTTACATTGTTACGAACCCTGAATCTCATCTCCTCACTACTGTCGGTGCGACTACTCTTGAGGACCAACCAAATTACTTTAATGAGATACAATCATTAAAAATAATGTATATTGAGATTAATTAACATACATAGTATTTTATACTATGTATAAAAAATATTATGGAGTCCCTTGTATGATCTCCATGGCGATGACTAACTCAAATAAGATTTTTTATTGGTTTCATAATGGCCTTGAAGAAGACCCCTTTTGTTTACCTTATGTAATTTCATTGTTGAGGGATATTTGTAAAATTTTTATTGCATTCATTTACCTTAAACTCATTTATCCTCTATATATTCCACTCATTTACATAAGTAATTAAATATTATATAGTCTATTTGATTCCTAAAGAATGTGTTTCTATATATAATATAAACCACCTCTTTTTAATATTTGATCAAGGATGACCCCTTCATAAATGATCCTTTATGTGGCCTACAAAAATATCACTCTAGTATCTTATAAATATATTTATAAAAATATTTATAAATTATAGATGAATACTTTATCTACTAGGGTCTCCCACCTTATATGATCTTAATACCTATGTGTTGATGGATTAAAAGACCTTTCAAACACTTTATTTACTTGGTTAAAACCCCCTATAAGAATATGTTATTAAGGCCTCCTCTGAAGAAACTTTACTTGGATGGGTAATACTTAGTTCCTAATAACCAACTAAAATTTTACATTTGATCACATGAATGTTAATAAATATTTTATAACATTTTGAGTTTTCTTCTTTGTAACATTAATGTTATAATGTCTTTATAATATTTGTCACATCAAAACATTATATGAGTTACCCAATATAATGTGATCCATAAAATTTAATGGAAATATTCATAAAAATATATCCAATGATCTAGATTCCATATTTTTTATTGGACAAAAAATATGTTTGACTATTAGGTGGTGGATGCTTATAGGTACAAGACAATTATTCTCATGAATTTTAAACCTTGTAATCCTCAATAAGGGGGGCTATGAGGACTGGCCCTAAAATTAGAATTCCCCTTATTATATGTGTCATTAGGTATTTCTAAATATATATTTGTGTATTTAAATATATATAGTATTTTATTAATGATGTATGTTATAATCAACATAAATTGAAATTTTCATGTAAATAGTGGAATCATATTTTCATGGCGTGTTAAGATATATTTTGTTTGTCATAAATTATACGAAATTAAGTGACTAATTTGAGAAATATTTTTTTTCATTAATGTGATGGAAGATGGTATCTCAACCCATTTTTTTTAAATTGAACTGTATAATTAAATCCATAACCCTTGTAGTTCATTGATGTGTTCATATCAGAAAGTCAAATAAAGATAAATCAATAATATAGGTTAATAAAAAAAGTATGAAACATTTATTAAAAGATATAAATATAAATGGATTTCATTGAATTTTAATCTTTCATGTGAGTTGGTTATCATTGCAACATTATCTTATTTCTCTATGGGTGTTTTAATGTATTTCTAGATTTCAATCATAGACTTTAAGAAATTTATACTAATTAAACTGAGAAATTTTCCTATAAGGTCGCACAATAACTCTATCCCCAATCTAAAAAAATTATTTTAAATTTAATATTAAGAATAAATATTATTCTATATTTTGATAAGAAACCCATAAACCAGAATTAAAAACAAAGAACGTAGATTGAATGAAATAAAACCATAAAGATAGAGTTTAAAAAATAATTCTTAAAATGTTCATTGAGCTTAATGACTGAGATAAATTTGTTTTGTGGTTCATTAGCCTCATATTCACTATTATTCCTTAATTTAATTTTTTTTGGATTGTGATCTAGTTGTTTTGTCCTAAGATGTTACTTTCGTTTGTGTTTCAGATTGATTTTAAACCTGGTTTTATGATTTTTGTGTTATTTAGTATATGCCACCCAGAAAGGTCCCAAAAGTTTCTAGTGGGTCTTGTCCTATTTTTGGTTCTCCTCGGTTGTTGCCCATCTTCCATGGAAATCAAGGTTCGTTAGAGGTAGTGAAGTGGCTTGTGGAAGTTGAGCATGCCTTTATTGTGTTTGGAACTCCCAATGTTATTAGAGTTTGTGTTGTTCTAGGTCTGCTTGGGGGTCTATATTTGAAAGAATGGAAGTTGGTTTCCCCACCAATGATGTAAGTTGGGATGAATTGGGAAGATTTTAAGTCCCTCATTTTCTGAAGGTTTATACCTAAGGAGGTTAAGACAAAGAAAAGGGAATAGCTCATGAGTGTCCAGTAAGGTCAGCTGGTGGTGAAGGATTGTGTTGAACACTTCAAAGATCTGGTTTCCTTTTTTCTAGATGTGGTGTTATAGGATCTATTAAAAGTTTCTCTTCTCAATGTGGATCTTAATCCAGATATCATGAAGTGATTCTCTTCTCCAAGGATCTTCGTTTCGAGTAGTTGGTGGAGTAAGTGTTTTTGGATGAGTTGTTGTGAAAGAAGAAAAACCACGTTGGCTCAGTTGTTGTCTCTCTTGTTGGGGTGCATGTTGGGGTGCTTTTTCCTACAATTAGGATTGTTTTTGAATGTATGTAAAAATATATTTATGTAATTGTATAAACTAGTGATTGAAATGTTTATAATATAGTGTTTTTATGGTATTTGTGTTATAAATTTCATTTCATTTAAATTTGGTATTGGGACTTGTTATTTTTTTTATATATTGTGCTTCTAGTGTGTTTTGGGTATGTTTATGGTGTTATGGTGTGATGTTACAGCACACTATAGTATCTCCCTTTATCAGTGCTTTTAAAAGTGTTGAGAAGAGAACATTTATCAGTACTTTCAAAATCGCTAATAAAAAATTACTTTATCAGTGCTTATGAAAGCGCCGATAAAGGATGCCTTTAGAGGTTCTAAACAAGGTGATGATAAATGGGACCTTTTTCATCACTTCTAAAAGTTTAGAGAAATGTCATATTTATCAGCTCTTATTTTATCATTGATAAATGTACCCTTTATCAGTGTTATTTTAGCGCTGATAAAGGTCTCGGGCTTTTAACATCACTCAAGTAGTCATTGCTTTTCTTGCACAGATAAAGGACATTTTTAGAACTATTAAAGGCAAGTTTTTTAATAGTGCACATAGATACAAAAATTAATGATGGGAAACTCTATCACCCGGCAGACACTCCTCATTAGAAAATAATTGATCATGAGTATCCTAAATTTGTAAATGAGCATAGAAACTTGTGTCTAGCATTATCTATATATGGAGTGAATCCTTCTGGTTTTTAAAGTAGTAATCACAGTACATGGCCAATTATGTTGGTAAATTATAACTTGCCCCCATGGTTATCCATGAAATGAAAATACATCGAGTTATCTATGCTTCTACCAGGAACAGAACAATAGGGTAATGATATTGATGTTTATTTGGCTCCATTAATTGGGGGTTTGAAATAATTGTGGGATTCAGGTGTTATGTTTTATGATTCTTATAGAAATTATGATTTCACATTGAGAGCCATGTTGTATGGGATGATAAATTACTTTCCTTCTTGTGTTAATTTTTAAGGATATATAATTAAAGGAACTCAAGAGTTTCCCTTTTGCGAATAAGGTACATACTCAATTAGGTTGAAGAATTCATAAAAAACCATGTTTTAGGACATAACATATTTTTACCTGATGGAATAAGTATCGATCTTGGATGACATCATTCGATGTAAGTTAATAATAACATACTACACCATCTCCACTAATAGGTGATCAACTATCTAATAAAGTAAAAGATGTGAAAACTGCTTTTGGTAAACCATTTTCAAAAAACCTTATGAAAAACTGGTTGGAAAGAGAGATCAGTTTTTTTTCTGAATTACCATACTAGAATTTTATGTATGTTATAAATTTTCTCGATGTTATTCATGTTGAAAAAAATCTATGTGACAATGTCATAAGCACGATGCTAAATGAAGCCAACAAAAAAAGTATGGAATTAATGCTATGTAGGACATGGTTGACATGGGAATAGGAGAAGAGTTGGCCTCAGTAAAGGGTGAAAAATGAAATTTTCTTCTTCTAGCTTCTTACACTCTTTCTAGGAAGGATATATATCATTTTTTCAACTTCTTTAATGATGTAAAGGTTCCATAGGGGTTTTTATTGAATATCAAGAACATCATTTCAATGACTAATTTAAAGTCAAAGGGTATGAAATCACATGACTTTCATGTTTTGATGCAAGATATAATTCCTATAGATTTACATTTCATTTTTCCCAAGAAAATCCATCATACATTAACCAAGCTCTATTTCTTCATTAAAGCTATATACAGTAAAGTTATAGACCTGATAAATTTCCAACTATGGAAAGAGAAATTGTCATCATATTATGTAAATCAGAAATGTTCTTACCTCTAAAATTCTTTGATGTGACGGTTCATTTTATGGTTCACTTGGTGAGAGATATTTGACTATATGGCCCTATACACTATAGATGGATGTACCCCATTGAATGTTATATGAATATTTTGAATGGTTGTGTCAAAAATTGAAGTCAATCATAGGGTTGTATTGTGAAGTGATATATTGTTGAGGAAGATGTTGAATTTTGAACTGAATACCTGTCTGGTGTGTACAGTATTAGTTTACTGAAATCTTTTCACATTAGGTGGCTTGAGGGTGAAGGAATTTCTAGAAGAGATGTTATCACAATCAATATTACAGATCAGGAGCAGGCCCACCATTACATTTTTCATAATAGTTTGGAGGTTTCCCCATATGTTGAAACCCAAAAATAAATTATTAGGCATTTTAATCCATCAAGGGATTAAATATGGATATTAAATACACATAATAAATAGTTTATAGTATGGTTTTGGGACCATATTTTTAAGGAGTCAAATGAAAATATAGATTCAATTTTAGAATGAATCTGATGGCTTGCCGGAGGACCAAGTGTGTATGTGTTATCTTACAATGGTTATGTAACTAATGATTATATGTTTTACATAAATGATAATGATGAAGACAGTACCATGAAAAATATTGGATTTACACTTGTGGCTAAATCAATGCTTGTTTCTGGTACTAAGGATACAATTCCAATTTAGGAAAATATGATATAATTTGGCATCATCAAAAAAATATGGGAGTTTCATTATACAACATTCCAACTTCCAATTTTTCAATTCAAGTTGGTTGATAATCAGAGTGCTATTAAAATAGATGAATTGTGATTTGTGAAAGTTTATTTCAGTATGGAAGGGTACAAAGATGAACCATTTATAATAGAATCACATGTAGTAAAAGTATTTTATGTTCCGGATCATGAAAATTGAAAGTGGTCAATTGTTTAGTTATCAACCAAAACCCCAAAAGGATCAGATTAAAATTCAATTTTGGATGACATTTTCATTGGGATAACATAATGATTTCATAGCAGTCCCAATGTAGATAGAGTTTTTATATAAGAGGATACCAAAATAAAGATATTTAGATAGTCAATAGAAGGTTCAAATCCTTTCAGCCTTTAAAAAGAGAGAGTTCAATAATATGGTAATATTTTTTCTATAATATACATTGTGTTACCTCAAGTTATTATCTATTTGATTTTAAATTTATGTACTCTAAATTAAATGTTAACCCACTTTTTAATATAAAGACTTCTTCACGTGCTAGTGCTCCCAATATGGAGAAAAAATAGGTCTCTCAACCTGATGCTACTTACAATGAAAAGGAACAATGACCTTTTACATGTGTTGGTGCTCCCAATCCCAAGGAACAATAAGTATCTCAACTTGCTGTTTCTCGTAGTGTATATGAACAATGACCTTCTGCATGTGCCAGTGCTCCTATTCCCAAGGAATAATAGGTTTCTCAACCAGTTGTTTCTCCCAGTGTAGAGGTAGAATGATCATCTGCAAAAACTGATGTTGCCACTCTAGAGGGATATATTGATGATGTTGGATCTGAGTAAATGGTAGGAGACAAAAGACTAGCAACACAGAAACAATAGGATCACCATAGATTGACGGTGTTAGTAAAAATCATTAAGGAAAAAGTTAGAGGGATCAAATATGAGGTTGGATGGAATTCACAGGGCCAACATGTTAACCCCAACAAGTCCACATTTAGTTGTTACATTGGAATCGTCACTCAGAAATGTGTACCGATTGATGTAGATTTATGGCACCATTTATGGTCAGGATTAAGACACTGATGTGGGAAGAGATTATGGTAACATTATGATATCATTTTTTAATTTTACTATAAAATAAAATAATGAAACATTGACTTACTCTTCATTATCCCTTATAGAGTGCATTTATAGTAGATTATTCCCATAAGAAATATGAATTAATGCTTAATGGAAGGATTCATAGAGGATTTCTCAAACTTCTAACAAGACGTCATCTTAAATATGTTTAAGGGAAAATAAACCCACACCCACCGCTTATCAATGCACACCTGACAACCTAATAATCATGGGATACATTTATTGGTCGTCGTTCATATGTGTCTTTTGAGGTACAGTATGGCTAGTAATACATTGTTTGATGATATGTGTATTCATCATTTTATTGATAATTTTTTATTTATCAAACAACAATTGAGTGCTAGAAATAAGGAATGAGAAACAAAACCAGTGTATCCCTATCGTAAAGCAAGGATGGAGTACACTTCACTTGAAAAAATATTTCTATGCATTTTAAATACACCATAATACTTTTATGTGACATGAAAAAACACCATAATTATGATCATCTGTTTATATGTATATTGATGGCTCCAAATACAAATCCACTTCTATCTCATGACATGTGCTATGGAAGGAGGCATGTGTAAATAAAGTTGAGATACTAACTGATAAAAACACACAAAAAGTGTGGGAAACATGAGTAGGTATTACATAATAAAAAAATTCTTTAACTCTCTATTTCATAACATTGATAACTTATTTTCCTATATTTTCTATCCGACATAGTCACAGGAATCAACAACACCTGTACGGAATGAACATATACTATCAGTGGCCTTGAAGTAGCCCGAATAGTATGGCCATGTCAGAGGTGTGGGTTTTGGGGTGACGCACCAAACATATGTTGAGAAAAAAACAAGAGGAGGATCAAACTGAAGAAATGAAATAGATGAGAGAAAGGGTATATACCCGTGAAGAAGGATTTCAATGAAAGAGAGAGATGATGGAAAAGTTTATGCAGCAAAGCAAAGAGAAGAAGCAACTCAAGAAAAAACACCATGTGAAGATCACATCCCACCCCCACTAGATATGAGGTGATCCATTACCCTCAAAGAGATGTCTTAGCCATGGTAATCCACATTCTAATAAATGTTTTTGTGAAATGTGAATCAAAAAAACACTAATAGCTTTCATGAACTGATATTCTATAGGGTGATAATGATAGTGATTTATATATATCAACATTCACCCATCACCTTGTAGCAAGGTCTATGGTGTTTAATATCTAAAAAACATACTACACAGGAGTACACTTCCAACAAGTCATGTTTCAGTGTCAATTAGTGGATCCTATGGGCTGAGCACTGAGTTAACTATTTCAATTGAGTAGAAAGATATTCATATTATCAAAAAATTTGTTTGAACATTCATTTCATGGACATCACATCATATAAAAAACATGTCGACAATGAGGTATTCATTTTCAATTTATTTTTCAAGCTAAACCTTTAACATTTAATGAAAAATTTTCTAAATCGATGAATGTTATTATAGGAGGACAAAGAGAATGGGATGAAATGAAAGACTGAATCAAAACCATCAAAAGGATTGACCAACCGATCAAAAATATCTACTGAAAGCACCATTACCCAGCCCAGTCTATATCCTTATGTACAATCATTGAAGGTTCATGTGGATACAAAGTAAAAAAATGGTCATAATTAGGTTGTTTATTTTGATGAAAATATGTATGGAGTGAAACATAAAGACTTCATTGGTGTTGAGAGTGTAAGTGAAATCCTAGTCTATTATTGGCTAGGAGGCTTAGTTGTAAATCTATACAAGAGATATGTTTTCATGATTTGATTTTCCAAAAGCTGATATACTACGTTAATTATCACTAAATACATTTCATATTTTTTTAGGAGTATATGTGAAAAACAATTGAAGGTATTTTCCCATGAAAAAAAAATTGGACTCATTAGTCCTCACATCACTTCTATAAAACAACCAAAAATGAAATTATAAAAAATATGTTGAAATAGAGGCAGTCCTGATCAAATCATTTTAAAGAAAACTTTTGGATGATAGAATATTATTAATACCAATGATTCCGGGGTAAAACTCTACAATTTAATCATATCAAATTTAATTTAATTTCTTTCATTACTTATTCTTTTTTGTGATTTTAGGCAACATTGGATGCGCATTGTGGTCAATTTGGATACTCCAAATATTTATTTTTGAGATTCAATGCATGGATACCCAAAAAACTAACCACACATGATGGGATATCTCAACAAGTAATACACTACATCCAATGTTTTAGAACTAAACATCAAGTTATATAATTTATATTATATTTTAATGAGGTTTTTTTATGATAGGGAAGTGTATAATTATCATGAAAAACAAGGAATGAGGCTAGGGACTAAGCATGAGAAAGATGAAAAATTATACAACTGGACAAGTGTTAGGGTATATATAATAAAATTTAACTATAAAAACACATATCAAAACAAAATAATTATTTTTCTTGATGTTCCTACATTGTCTAGAACAAAAAAATGGAAAAGATTGCGGTATTTATGTTTGTAAAGTCATGAGAGAGATCATATTCCAAGAACAAACTAGCATCCCTAAAAAGGCATTTTCAAAGAAAAATACTATTTAATTTAAAATATTTGTTCATAATTTTTGTATTTATATTTTCTATTACTACTACAATGAATGAAAATACTCATATTCACAACACAATATAGATGTACTCAAAAACGAATAAGCAACATGCCTGATGGAAGATTGTACACAAATGGCATGAAGATGTGACTTCCATAAAATTAGTGGATTGTTTTATATTTATTTTTAATTTACTTATTTTTTTATTAATCACATAAGAATATTTTTCTTATATAGGTGAATTCATTTATTAGAGTTAGGGTGGTTTGTCCAAAGATGCTCATGCTCGTGACAGATAGGACTTCGAGGCAGAAAATCAAAATTCAATGAGAAGGTAAAGTTTCTTTTAATATGATATGTTTTCCTTCATAATATTATCTATTATATATTGTATTAACATAATCTAAATTAAATTTTTTACTACTCATGCAAAAAATGTCTTCTACAGACTTATTCTCCCTCAAAACCGTGTTACCCCTGCATTGTTCACATTTATCACTTTCCTTCAAAGGTAGTGGAGGGAACTTGAAGGAAAGTGATAAATTTCGATAATGTAGTGATTCAATTTCAACAAATAAAGAAAATTTAAAGCATGGTAATGCATGATGTGGCTGGTATGACTCAATGTGTGTCTTTTTATTTAAAATTTCCATTAATTCATGTAAAATGAACAAGTGACATACTGAAAACTGAGAAAACACATTCAAATTGTTTTGATACTTTAGGAAAATGATCCATTAGTCATTTTTGACATTTAGGAATCAATCACACCTCAATTTGATGCACGATGTGACTGGTTTGACTAAAAATTCCGGTTATCAATTTGAAATTGACATTTTAATTCAAAAAATGTCACTCATTGAAAACCAAGTAAACATGCTATGATTGTCTTGATAATTTTGGATAGTGATTAAGAATTAATTTTTTACAAGTATAAATTAGTCTCTTGTCAAATTGATTCACAATGTGACTGGAATGACTCATAATTCATGTTTCTTGTTTGAAATGAAGTTTTAGTAAAAAAACTCAACTGACATACTGAAAACCAAGAAAATGAATTTGAATTGTTTTTATATTTTATGAAAAATATCTATATGTGATTTTTGACATTTACGAATCAGCTTCACCTTAGTAAGACATATGGTGTGACCAATATCACCCAAAAGGGGTCTTTTTTATTGAAAATTGACATCAATTTAAGTAAAAATGAACAAGTGACTACGGAAAACCAAGAAAATGCATTTGGATTGTTTTTATATTTTAGGAAAATGATTCATGATTCATTTGTGACGTATAAGAGTCAACCAAACCACAATACGATGCACGGTGTGACCTGTATGACTCCAAGTGTGTATTTTTATTTAAAATTGACATTAATTTTTGTAAAAAGAACAAGTGACCTACTGGAAACCAAGAAAACATATTCAGATTGTTTTTTATACATTAGTAAAATGATTCATGATTCATTTTAATGTGTATGAATATACCACACCTTAATCTAATGCACAATGTGACTGGTATGAATAAAAGTGTTCGTTATCAGTTTAAAATTGACATTTTAGTTCAAAATGTGTCACTCATTGAAAACCAAGAAAACACACTCTGATTTTCTTGATAATTTATAAAAATGATTCATAAGTATTTTTTGATGTTTATAAAGTATTATCACATCAAACTAATGCATTATGGGACAGATATCACTCAGAGTGTGTGTTTCCAGTTTGAAATGACATTTTAGTAAAACGACACAACTGGCATACTGAAAACTGTGAAAATGAATTCAGATTATTTTGATACTTTGGTAAAATGGTCAATAAGTCATTTGTGATGTGTAGGAATAGGTTTCACCTCAATTTGATCCATGGTGTGACCGATATAACTCCAAATGTGTCCTTATTTAAAATTGACATTAATTTTAGTAAAAGAAAAAGTGACATACTCAAAACTGAGAGAATTCATTCAGATTATTTTGATATTTTAGGAAAGCATTCCATAACTCATTTTTGACGTGTAAGAATTAACCCCACCTCAATAGGACGCACTAAGTGGCCATTATATCTCCAAATGTGTCTTCTTTATTAAATATTGACATTTTATTAATGTATTCTTTCATATTAATGTTTAATTTATTTCTATATAGTATTAGATACATAATATTTGTTTTATTATATAGGTTGAATCTTTTTCATGGGTTCAGATGATTTGTTTGGCAACTAATACCATAGGCGGATATTTTTGAATGAGGATCATGAGTGTCAATAGATGAAACATTATTTTTTTAAACATTTTTTGGATAATTTTATATGTAATTATATAAAACATTGTTTGAAATGTATATAGCAGTGTTTTTTTGTAAATACCATGGGTGGACATATTTGTATTCCTGGAGTCACATTTAATGTGTTTATAATTGTTTGAAATTATAGGTTTTTGTAGGTTATTGCTCGGGGTGCTATTATATTAACCGCACATTGGAGCCAATAAGTCCTTTATCAGTGCTATTTCTAGTGTTGATAAAGGGGGCCCCCTTATCATCACTGCGAATAAAATCACTTTTTAGCATTGTTAAAAGACATTTTTCTCGTCGTTAAATCACATATGTGTAGTAGTGGTATCTATTTGTATAATTATACATATTTATATATATATATAGATACATTATATACCGGTATGTATATACTTATGTTAGAATATACAGATGATATATATCAATTTTTTAATACAAACACACACTGATATATATATATAGGCACACACATACCCACACATTATACAGGTATATAAATATTCAAATATTTGTATTTAAAAAAAATGGATATTATTTTTTATTTAGATAACACTTATATATTTAGAAATATATTATATATATATATGTTTAATTATTTATTTATAATATTAAATTTTTATGTGTTAATATATAAAAAATATTTATATATTGTCATATATTTGATTATAAATAACATTACATTGTGAAAAATGATAAAATGAAAAATCCATAATATCAATATAAATGTAATCTATGGGAAACAATTTAGTCCTCACTAAAAAAGGGAAAAAGGACACCTTTAAATGAGGCTGAAATTCCATCAAATGTTAAAAAATTTGGGTATCCCAACTAAAAACTTGGTTTTGGAGACCTTCTAGGCCATTTTTGGCCTTAAAATTTGTCAGAGAGGGTTCCCCTCTATCATTAGTGTGTAGGGATTGTCGCAGAATTAGATTTTATATGTGGTAGAGCTCAAACAGACACCCAGATCAAAAGTTATTGTCATTTGAAGTTTGAGTTATGTTTTCAACTTATTTTAGATTTTTTATTGATTTTTTGATTTTTTGTGTCATCAAATTGTTATTAAATTATTAGTAATCAATAATTAATAGAATATTATTAATTAATAATATTTTTTAAAATAATTTATAAGTTATTTTCACCAAATATAATATATATTAAGTTTAAATGTCTATTTATATTTATCTAAAACATATTTAAAAATTATATATTATATTTATATCAAAAAAAATATTTATATATTAATGTATTATTTTTAATTATTTTTTTTGAAATATAAAAATTTTTAGTGTTTGTAAAAATGGCTGATAAAGACTCCCCTTTATCAGCACTACTAATAAAGTGTTAATAAAGGGGGTCCCTTTAACATCGCTAAAAAAAGTGCTGATAAACGGTCACTTTTAACAGCACTTTTTTAGCATTTTTATATTCACATTTTATCAGTGCTTTTTTTAGCATTGTTAAAAGGGTGATGATGCAAAAACATGTTTTTTTGGTAGAGATACCCTTTTAAAAAACATAAAATCCCCTCAAATATTAAAAAAATCAGGTATCCCAATGAAAAAGTCAGTTTTGGGAGCCTTATGGGCCATTTTTACCTCTAAAAACCGGTGGTCAAGATCCCTCTCCCCATGTCCACACGGCGTAGATCTCTTCACAGACTCTGATTTGACATGTGGTAGAGCTCAAATGGATATTAAGATCAAAATTTATGGCCGTTTTAAATTTATGTCTTTCTTTCCAACTTATCTTAATTTTTTCATCAATTTATTGATTTTTCAAGTCATCCAATCCTTATTAAATGACTATTACTCAATAATAATCCTCAAATTATAAAATAATATTATTTTTTAATTATTTTTAAGTTGTTTTCACTAAATATCATTTATATTAAGTGTAAATTCATATTTAGTCCTTTATAAATCACATTTAATAAAATATTTTATATCTATAACAATATAAATATATTTTTATATCAATATATGATTTTTGATGATATATGATTTGTTTACGAATTATATCTTTTATCAGTGCTAAAAAAACGCGCAGATAAAAATCACTTTTAGCACTGCTTTCTTTTTAGCAGTGATAAAATGTACCTTTTATCAGCATTTTTTCATAGCAGTGATAAACATAGCCTTTATCAACGTTAGTAAAAATTGCTGATAAATGAGACTTCAATCAGTTTTTTTTAGCACTGATAAAGAGAACCTTTTATCAGTGATTTTTGTTACCGATGATAAACATAACCTTTATCAACACTAGAAAAAAAAATTAATGGTACTTTAGAATAGTGATTCATAAGTTATTTGTGGCGTGTAAGAATCAGTCTCCTCTCAAACTAATGCATGATGTGGCCATTATGAATCATAATCCATGTTTTGAGTTTGAAATGAGATTTTAGTAAAAAAACAAAACTGGCATACTGAAAACCGAGAAAACGCATTTTGATTGCTTTGATATTTTATAAAAAAAATATATAAGTAATTTTTGATGTGTATGAATGAGCTTCACCTCAATATGATGCATTGTGTGACTGGTATCACTCAATGTATGTCCTTTTATTTAAAACTGACATCAATTTAAGTAAAAAAGAACAAGTGACGTACTAAAAACCAAGCAAATACATTTAGTGTCATGAACCAGGTCGGGTCGCCATCCGACCCGGCGCCCGACCCGGTCCACGACATGGTCCGAAGGGTGTTCCCGATCCCCATGGGCTGGCACAAGTGACTGGGTATCAAAATAAACTTGGGAATGACTTACCCAGATGAATAAATATAAAACAGACAACAAGATGAATAAATTGAAACTAAAAACAGACAACCAAACATGCCCTTACCAAGTTCAGAATTAAAGTTAACAACTTGAAATAAAAACCCAAAAGAAACTACATCAATAAAAAACAAAACTCTACACAGACCTCCGTGTGACACGAGGTGTCACATCCCCAAGCCGTCGCCACTAAACCAACACGAGGATGCCACTGACAACCCGAACCACCAATGCCAGGCCTGATGCCTCAACCTGGAAAGAGAAATAAATAGAATCTACATACACCCAAGGGTGTATATAGGGTGTGAGCTAAAAGACCAGTAAGATACCACCGAGAAAAGGTTCCACGCAAAATTATTAAATGACAAATATATTTTCAATTTTAATTAAAGAAAAGAACTAAAAGCTTGAACAAATTTAGAGAAAACAGGTTTAGAGAAAGCAGTTTTGAAAAGAAACATTTTTAATTAAAACACACACATAGGTGCCTGGAAAATATGCATTTTCGTGCCACTCAGGCACCCATCCACATGATTCACCAACTAACCATTAATCAAGTCTGCACGCACATGCGATCACCCATAGGAATACCACTAGAAAGAAACAAGGTTACTCCGCTTTCAAAACAAAACATTCTCAATATCCGAAAATATTTTTTTTCCAAACCATTTCAAAAATTCAAGATATATTTTAAAAATTCTTCACATTTCAAAAATAACCCACTTCAATTTCAAATAACCCAAAATTTTCTTTTAGAAAATCAACTTCGACAAATCAACGCCAAATTCCAAAAACAAGGTCCAAGAGAAAAGCACCCCAAAAATAATGTCAAATACATGCCAAAATAAAATAAGATCAGCACCAAAGTCTGCTTTCCTTTTTAAAGGAAAACAATCTCACGCCAATCCCAAAATTGTAGCAAGATATCACAAACATTAAAGAACTTGGGCGAAGGACTGGTGGTTGTGACTAACCTGGCTACATGGTTTAGCAGACCATGCCCTAGGTAAGCACCAACCACTAGGAGTGTCGAACCGTACTCTCGGGCATCACATGGGTCGC
Organism: Viscum album; assembly: GCA_963277665.1. Classification (NCBI taxonomy): domain Eukaryota; kingdom Viridiplantae; phylum Streptophyta; class Magnoliopsida; order Santalales; family Viscaceae; genus Viscum; species Viscum album. The sequence continues at coordinate 730,338,405 of OY728159.1, forward strand.
TACTCCATGTGAGGCCGCACGAAGTACCAGTTTACTCCTAATGCCATCCCCCATCCACACAGAGTAAAACCAAAAACTTAAATCCCAAACTACCCCTGGTTACTCGAGGATCAGAACGAGTAAAAGTTCGCGACGCTCTTCTCGCACCTATCCCTCGAGCACCGACAGTCCCATCTCCAATCTACATGGCATCCCAAATAACAAGAACAAAACCTGCCTCTGATATCATTTTGTCATGATCCAGGCCGGGTCGCCATCCGAACCGGTGCCTGACTCGGTCCGCAACCTGGCCCGTAGGGCGTTCCCGATCCCCATGGGCTGGCACAAGTGCCTGGGTATCAAAATGAACTTGGGAATGATTTACCCAGATGAATAAATATAAAACAGACAACAAACTGAATAAATTGAAACTAAAAACAGACAACCAAACATGCCCTTACCAAGTTCAGACTTAAAGTTAACAACTTGAAATAAAACCCCAAAAGAAAATACATCAATAAAAAAACTCCACAAAAACCTCCGTGTGCCACGAGGTGTCACATCCCCAAGTCGTCGCCACCAAACCAACAAGAGGATGCCACTGACAACCCAAACCACCAACGCCAGTCCCGATGTCGCAACCTGGAAAGAGAAATAAACAGAATCTACATACACCCAAGGGTGTATGTAGGGTGTGAGCTAAAATCCCAGTAAGATACCACCGAGAAAAGGTTCCACGCACAATTATTAAACGACAAATACATTTGCAATTTTAATTAAAGAAAAGAACTAAAAGCTTGAACAACTTTAGAGAAAACATGTTTAGAGAAAGTAGTTTTAAAAAGAAACAATTTGAATTAAAACACACACACACACTTACTTTTAAAATAACCAAAGTGTCACACTGATGAGCGTAAATTAACCAATGAGCACTAATATGGGAGAGGCCGCATGGGTGTTATCTAGCTCAGGTTTCTAGATCTTCGTGTCTCGGTGAAACGTGGCTTAGAAGGCCACGACCCTCAGAAAATGTAGCTTAGAAGGCCACGACCCTTAGAAAACGTGGCTTAGAAGACCACGACCCTCAGAAAAGTATAGTTTAGTTAGTGTTGCAATCGTCAGTCCTGCCAGTGAAACCGGGTCGAGTCACCTCCGAAATACTAGCCCACTAGTCTAGTTCACCCTCCTAGCTACCCGGGCTTCCCATTTGTGCTCAAGTAGTTCAGAGTTCACATCACATGTTATAACAATATACTCAAACCAAACAAGACCCCACACACACCAAAATCCCCATTTGCACACACAAAATCCATTTGAAATAACACACACAAAAAAAGAATATCCCAAAACCAAACCCGCATTACATACACAACCAATTAAAATGACTGCACAATCAAAGAAATCAATTTCATTATCAAACATGCCACTAACAGAATTTATTAAACAAATTTCACACACGACGCAAGACTTTATGCACCAAAAATATTCCCACGATTTAACCAAAACAATTTTCACCCTTAATAATTATTTAATAAAACAATTCAAATTTTCATAAATAAATTTTTAAGAGCAAAACACCGCTTTACACACTAAACCGACCCAAACCCCTTCACATAACTACACGCATACAACACCACCTCAGGAACCAAATCTGCATCACACGCGATTAAAGAAACCACCATGAAAACATTCCAACCCATTTCAAAATACACCGCACGACTAAAACAACAAAAATCCACTCAAATACTCATTTATGACAGAACGCATGCCGACGCTACCCCAAAACACCAATTGCACGGAATATTAAGCTAACAACACAATTTAAAATTTACTAACCACTAGATATGAGTTTTGGAAGAAAACGCACACATGATATAACCATGCTACCAAAGAATTAAAATGAAAATCAAACATCAAAGATCAACTTCGCACAACACATATTAATTAAATAACATGCTAAATTAATTAAACTTGAAAATTGATTAATCAGATAATAATTAAGAGCGGAACCACCTACCTCGGAATGTAGGAAACAAACATCGCAACTTGGTGCACAGACTCCAATCGCCCGCCAGACGCGCTGCAACAACTTAGATTAGATGCTAAAAACCAGACATCGAACCCAAATCACCACAAAAGGACCTCAAACAACATGAAGAACTAATACACAATTATACAAAGGAAAAAACAACCGTCCGAAGAAAGACGCACTTGTGGCAGGGGTTTTGAAAGATTGTTCGGAGGTTGAAGGAGGTTGTTCGAGTTTGTGAGGTGCCGGAAAATTAAAAGGAGGGCTTCTGAAAAAAAAAATTAGCAAAGGGAGTTCAGCCAAGTGGTAAGGCAGCAAGAGGGTGCAGTCACCGGCCTGCTTGGACAAGGGATGCGCGATCGGTGCGGCACAACGAGGCAGGAGGGAGGCATCAGCTCTAGGTGGTAGGGAGGAGGAGCGGCTAGGAGGAGAGGTGTGTGGCAGTTCAAGGCGGCACGACTTGGTTCGATTGGAAAGTGCCAAAAATATAGTGTTAAAGAAAAACTTATAACGTTAACTTAAAAATAATTATAACCTAATTAAAATCTTAACAAAATTAATAATAGAAATAACATTAAAACTTACATGCTTATAATTTTATGACCATTGTAATAATTTAATATTATCTAACTAATAAAAATATTAACTAAAATAATAAAATAAGGTGAATAATCCCAATATAATTATCATTATTTTTTTTAAAAAAACTTGAATTCATCATTCATTTTGCATATTTTATTTTTCGCTTAAAGTATTATTCAACTCATTAATTAATCAATTACCCGCACACCGGGTAGGTCGCACGAACATCTGACGAAGCCATGCAGCTTCGCCCATTCCTTTCCCGCGCGCTGGACACTACCAAGCCAAAACACTCGTTTACCATCAAAACGCAAAAACTCAAGTCGAGTCTAGAAAAGTGCACAGTCGTGCGCAAGGTCGCGCACCCAAATAATAACACATTTAATAATAAAACATCATCCAAATTCTATTGGGCGCTACGCACGGTCGCGCGTACGGCACACACCCATATAAGATCCCAAATCCCTTTTTAATTAGAACCGATTCAAACCGCAACTCAAAGAAAGTCCCAAAATAATTAAATTAAGATAAAGTGTCGGTCGGGGTGTGACATTTAGATTGTTTTAATATTTTATAAAAATGATCCATGAGTCATTTGTGACATGTAAGAGTCGACTTCATCTCAATATGATGCACAGTGTGACAGGTATGACTCCAAATGTGTCTTTTTATTTAAAATTGACACTAATTTAAGTAAAAAAGAACAAGTGGCATAATAAAAACCAGGTAAACGCATTCGTATTGCTTTGATACTTTTCGAAAATGATCCATGTGTAATTTATGACATATAAGAATCAACCACAACTCAATCAAACAAATAGTGTGACTGGTATGACTAAAAGTTTCTGTTATTGGTTTAAAATTGGCATTTTAGTTCAAAACACGTCCCTCACTGAAAACAAAGAAAATGTGCTCAAATTTTATTTATAATTTAGTAAAACAATTCATAAGACATTTTTGATGTGTATGAATCACTCTCATGTCAAACGGACACACAATATGACTGGTATGACTCATAATGTGTGTTTCCTGTTTGAAATGACATTTTAGTAAAAAACACAACTGATGTAACATCCCAGGTAAATAATGAATATGAAATGTTCATATATATTAATATTTGTGAATAAAATATTAATATTACTTTAAGTGGGATGCTATGTTTGATGGCGTACCCAATACGCAACAACGAGTTTCTTTGAAATCTTACGTTGCACACTAATAATATAATAATATTATTTTAAATGGTAGTTAACGCCTAGCCATTTTAATGGTGGGAATGAACAAAACTAACTACAAAATTATTATATGTGTTTATCAAATATTTTTACATTTATACAATAAATTTTATAAGCTTAAAATGCGAATGAATCCAATTTTAAGCATAAATATTCTAATATTCTTTAAAAGGACGATTAACCGCCTTTTGATGGAAACCCCTTTTTAAATATGCTTTTTGTCAATTTTATATGTTATATTTGAAAAAATAAAATCCTTCTTTAGAATCAGGACAACAATATTTACTTTGTGTAAATTTTTTTTGTTTTTCCGATAAAGTTCATTTTTTAATGAATAGTGAAAATGCTGTATTTTAATTCAAAACCTCCTTTTAATCTATTTTATTAATATGGTTATATTATCTTTTAAATTGGTTTTAAATTTTAATTAAAATATATTTTTACCATTTAATCCAATGGTGGTCATTGAAATTAATTTCACTTTGAAATTGGACATAAACAAGTGTCAATCTTTTGATAGATATTGTTTCTTAAAAACACGTTATTTGTTTTGACAGCGGGGAATTAATTATAAAATTAATTAATGCAACTTCTATGTTTTTAATTTGGTAAAATTGACATCATTTTTGAATTTGTAAAATCAAATATAGCTTAGGGTTAATTTTTTGTATTTTTCTGAAAAACAACGATTTTTTATGAATAGTGAAACCACTAAGTAATTGTTAAAAACTGAATTTTTAGTTTAAATGAAATTTTACCACTTCTGTGAATTGAATTTAAAAAAATCTGACATATATGGTTGTCATTATTATGTAAAATGTGGTTCAATGGGATGAAAATAATTTTTGGTGAATAGTAACTTTTGAGTTTTATTAATCGCGATTAAAGGTAATTAGGGTAATTTAAGGTAGAAATAATATTATAAAAATAGAAAAATACCTTGACACATGTCCTAACCTTATTGGATGAGTCATTTCCGACCAATAAAATCCATGGGTCAATTTCTGGGCCGCATGGAGCCACTTGGGTATGATAATGACATTAATAACTTTTTATTCAAAGTAAAAATAAAAATGTCACAAACATGTATTGTTTTACTAAAACAATTTTTACATGGGGTTATATATGTTATATTTTTTACTAAAAATATTTATTAGAAATATAAAGAGTTTTCCTATATCATGGTAATTTTTTTATAATTTTTAGACATGAAATAAATAAAATTATTTATGACACAATGATGATGTCGTGTTTACGTCATTAATTAATGATTTAAATAAATATGAAGATAAAGTTTAAAATAATATCCAAACCTTGTCCAATTATTATTGGATGATTTTATTTAGAACATGTGACACCTTATCTTTGACTTTATTTATTTTTGGACCTTTAGAAACCGAAAATCATTATATAATAAAATAATATTTTCAAGCATTCCAAAAGAGCCCCTCCTCTCCTTTATAAAAAGACCCCACTTCCTACCCATTTCTCACACTTCTCAAGCCCTTTGTCTCATCCAAAATATACTCAAATAAGCTCCCAATATCCCTCTATTCATCCTAGAATCATTACCGTAGGCATAAATCACTTCAAGAAACCCTTTTGTTTTAAACCAGGGGGAGTTACCCGATTTAAAGGTAATGTCTTCTCTTTTGTTCTTTTGTTTTATTTTGCGTCTCCTACCCCTTAAACTCTTTTTATTACTTTATTTTATAAAAAAAAGTATATTAAATATACTAGGATGTTTTTATGATAATTATTTGAGCTACACTTACACACACCTCCATCTAATGGGTGAAGAAAATACTGTTTCTGTGGACGACGAACTACTACCTCCTGAAACGATGATTGTTCAATTATCTCCTACCGCCTCTCATGGTGGCCATTAAGATGTCACTGTATTTATATATGATATATATTATGTCTATTTTTTCCTTATGATTCTGTATTTTTAATTTATACCATACCTTCATGGTTTCCATAATGGGTAAACGCGATAATTTCATTTTAGGAAGTGCGGACTACCGCCCCCTCAAAGTGATTTCAACTGTTAATGCCACATGTGGGATGTATAAAGGATGTAGTTAATGATATTATATATGATATTATACTGGAATTATAATATACCTTTATATCATAATGTTTTCATTCCATTAAATGTGAAATAAAATAAAAGTAGCGTTCATGCATACGTACAGTTTACCGTCTCCATGAACTGTGCATTTAATTTCTTACCTTAAAATGTTATGTACTGGTATAAATACAAATATATACTGGATATATATGATATATATGATATCTAAATCATGAATATAATTCTGGAGATAATGGATATTTTACTACATGAACAACTTGTAAATATAAGAAGTTCACTTTTGACTCAAATACCAAATATCGATAAAATGGCCGTTATTAACTTAAATGATTACATGGTAATAAGTGATATAAAATTAATAATAAACTTGAAAAATCTTCTTAAGAAAGTATAAATTAACATATTTTTATCATTTAGGAAGAACAAGAAACATACGAGCGAGTCAAGTCGGACACATGGTAAGGGGATTTCTTATCTCGCTTTTAATTCTATGAGATTTCCATTGTTCGCCACTTATTTATTGCATGTGGTGTATTGGGTATTGACATTTGATATATATTATCATGATTCTATTTATATTCATGGTATTCTATAATTCATTTGGTGTTTATTATCTTTTGGTCATACGACTCGATTGATTTCAACGAGGTAAGGGGTTTTTCATATCATGTTTATTCCCGTGAGATTCATGCCACATATGTCACTATTTCCTTTTGTGTGGTGTATGTACTAACCATGATTGTATTATTTTTGTAATATAATTTAATTTATGGGTATTTAAATTTTCATTCTATGATCCTTCTTTCATGGGGTGTACGTTTCGAAAGTTACCCAAATCTGTAAGGGAACCTTTCACCCTCCTCTTTTAAAAAGACTTATTTTTGTTATGTCTTTTAATTTACATATTCTTATGTTGGGATATGTTCTTATATATCCTTATTGATGTAAATTTTATGTCCAAGTGATGATATACCATTTTCTCTCTTATCAACTCGTTTTCTTAATTTTTAAGTGATGTAGTTACGATGTCGAATTTTTGCAAGGGAACATCTTAACTCAATTTGAATTCTTTGGGTTAATCTTGTACTTCTTGAATATGTCATCCGATGAATATGTGTGATTGACCTCTGATTGTTTTTCACTTAATATCCATTTATATTGGGTGTATTATTATTTTTCACACATAATTATGTAATTGATTGGTCCTTAATTAATGGATACCATCTTTGTAAGGGACTTCGTCTCAATCTCCTTTCATTGAGGCATATTTTGTTTTACACACAACATTATTTTATACAGTGTATAAAACCATTTGACTTTTACTTTTATTAAAAAGGAATCTTTTCTCTACGAATAGTTTTACTAAAAGTCAAAAAGTATGTTACTTTTTAACTTACGTGGTGACAACGACCTTTCCACCGCCATGAGTATTATTTGATATTTGGCTTCCTAAACAAGCCATAATGTTTTTAAAAGGAAAATAAATACCATATACTATTTTATGTATTTTTGTATTGAAAATGGTTTTTATAATGGATTTTTTATGTCAATACATTGCGATTGAAATGTGAAAATGTTTTCTTTCCTTTATATTTGTTGTATGTGTAATGAATTTATAATGGTACTTGGACATTTGACAGGTGGTTATGTGATAAACCAAATGACGGGTGGTGTAGTGATAAACTAGGATGGGTGGTTACGTTATATCCTCCAATGCATTGGGTATAGAAGTCGGCAGTATGGATATTCAATTTAGTGACATGTGTGGATGTCGATCGTGTGGTTATTCTATTTAAGTATGTTTATGTCCCAAGTTACCTTTATATGTTATGTGTTATTTATATGGGTTTTATGGTGATCTTTTGGTTACAAAAGGGTAAGAAATGATCTTTTATTCAGTGAAGAGTATTTACTACTTCATAAAGGTGAAAAGTACTACTTATGATGAAGTATTCGTGAATTACTTGTTGTTTTGAGAAACTAATAGTTTTCCTTCTTTTTGTATCCCTTACTGAGCTTTTTATGCTCATCCCAAGTTTTTGAAATGTTTTCCATAGGACTTAAAGATGAATAGGGTCAAGGATGGGATCAAGGAAAGATATGATATCTAAAACATGGAACTAGACATCATTATTTTTAAGAGTTTTTATTTTATGAAAAAAATGGAAACTGAGTAGAAGTGTCTACATTGTAATCTTTTGAGATATAATAGTTATGTCCTAATTATCTAAAAATATAAACCTGAAAAGATCCTCAATGTGAATTATTCATTTAATTCAATATTATGTAATTTTTTAAGGTTGGGTCTTTACAGTTGGTATCAAAGGTTGGTTTAGATAACTTTATAGGTTAGGGTATTCTTTTAGCATAAGTGACATTACCATAATGGTTAGGATTTCAGAAAGATTCATAGCTTTTTTAAATGAGTTTGTGATAATATGAATAGTTATATCTTAGTATTTACCCTCATCATAATATATTATATGATGATTTTACTGATATACTCACACTGACCTTTTTGATTTTAGTAAATGCTTGATCTAGCAGGCACCAAAGTAATAGTGGATGTGAAGAAAAATGTGATGATTTTATAAATGAGAAACTGAATGATATGGGAGCTGTAATGAGAACACTTGTGGTTATTCTCAACCAACTATCTGGAGTCATTATTGACCACCTGAACCTTAGTGTTTTTTATAAGGCATCATATATGCGAGAAATAAATCCCTACGGATGTTCAGGTAATAATCCTAAAGGTATGTGTGTTCAAAAACCTATGTGTCAAATATATAGAAAGAAACACCTAGGAAAATGTTTCAAAGGGACAGAAAGATGCTATAGATGTGGAAATGAAGGTCATAAAGCAAGAACCTACCATGGAAAAAGGAAGCATCTAGTTGACTCTAGGAAAGGGAATGAAGTTCTTTCGGAGGGATCAAATGAATGTTTTAAATGTGGTGTGCATGGTCATTATGAAAACACATGTCTTGCGAAGATGTTTTAGGAATGGGATCACCAGGATCATACAAATATTTGTTTACCAATACCAAATTCCATTCCGATTTAGGATGAAGAAACTGACAATGACCAATGAAAGGTGTGGATTATTTGTTAACATATGTTTTCCTATTATTGAAATCATAGGATATGATTCATGATTTTGTTTGTAGGAAATAAGTATTTTAGGATAAGTTGGAAAGTAATGGTTAATGGAACATGAAGAATGTTGAATGAGTAAGAAGTTAACATATAAGGGATTCAAGAGTTATGGTATATTTTATGATGGTTAAATTCGTAAAAGTATTAAGCCTCTTTTGATGATGGGATTACATTAGAAGACTTTTTTATAGTATGTGTAACCCTGATGTTTGATATATGAAAATATTATTCAAGTAATAATTATCTTTTCTTTTGTGGATATAGTTATAAAGAACCATTTGGGTTTATATGATCATTGAATTTGAGGCAATTACCAGTTAACACATTTTGGGATGCAAAATGAAAGTTATTAGATAACATTTGTGGTTAAAATACGTTTTGGTAATTTTTGATGAATTTATATCTTCTTGGGGAATGTTATAAAATTATATAGTTTTTTAAAAAGGGACAACACCCAGACTGTGTGACAACCCGTCACGTCGAACGAAGCTGCGGGAATCGAACCCACAACCAAAGTGTGACTGGTATTTATCGCCTACCATAGGGCTACATGAAGTCCCCGGTTAGTATGAATTATTCGTTTAAGTTAGATGATTTTATGAATCAAGAATAAGTTGATTTTGGGTTATCTGCAGAAATGATTAACCTATCATGGAGGATATGTGATTAGGTTAATTACTTTTCAATATGAGACTTTGAGAGTAACTAATGTTATTTGGAGATAAATGTTAAGATTTATCTTGGAAGACTATGTGATTAAATCCTTTGGAGATTTGGGTTTAAATCATAGATTGGATTACTTTGAAGAATTTTATGGATATCTATTAATTGAATGGTCTTTGATGAACTTTGGGTTTTTTTGGACAAATTTTGGAAATTAAGAGTAGTTTTTCTTTTTGCGAAATATTATCATTTTTGGGGATTATCTGATCTTGTACTAACCATTTTGGTTTTGGTTAAGGTCTAAAGACATGGGAAATATATTTTTTATCTTTCATAGATTATGTGATTCTCTCTAAGTTTATTTTAGCACTCTTAATGTGAACAATTAATCTTGAATAATCATCATTTGGAGAAAATATGAGTTTGTGTTAGAAATCTATTAAAAGATGAATGTCTACATGAAAAAATAGTATGTTTCCTTATATTTTATTTAAGATCATAAATAAATTCCTTAATTAAAATCAAATTAAAACAAAAATGTTGTCTGTTAACTTTTCCTATTGGGTAATCAAATACTGTTTAACCCATGATAAGTTTGTGATTTTCTGGTGGTTAACTTTATACTAAACATGTTTTCTATCACTCTTCATCAAAACTTGATGGTTTGTTTTCTCCTCCATATCCATGTTTTCATATAATCCTAGTATGGGTTATTTCAGGTGACCATGGTACTTCTTTTTCTTTCTTTTAAAGTGATAATTTTATTTACTCCTTTTCCGATGTGGGGCTTTCAATAAAGTTTTCGAGCCCAATTTTAAAAATTGTGAGGATGCAATTCCCAAAAGGGGGGAAGGATGTATTATCCCAGGTATATAATGAATATGAAATGTTCATATATATTAATATTTGTGAATAAAATATTAATATTACTTTATTGGGGATGCTATGTTTGATGAAGTACCCAATACTCAACAACGAGTTTCTTTGAAATCTTACGTTGCACACTAATAATATAATAATGTTATTTTAAATAGTAGTTAACACCAAGCCATTGTAATGGTGAGAATGAAAAGGACTAACTACAAAATTATTATAAATGTTTATAAAATATATTTACATTTATACAATAATTGTTAGAGGCTTAAAATGTGAATGAATCTAATTTTAAGCATAAATATTCTAATATTCTTCAAAAGGTAGATTAACCGCCTTTTGATGGAAAAACCTTTTTAAATATACTTTTTTTCAATTTTATATGTTATATTTGACAAAATAAAATCCTTATTTAGAATTGGGACATCATAATTTACTTTGTATACATTTTTGTTATTTTTCTGATAAAGTTCATTTTTTAATGAATGGAGAAAAATGTTGTATTTTAATTCAAAACATCCTTTTAATATAATTTATTTATATAGTTAAATTATATTTTTAATTGGGTTTAAAGTGTAATTAAAATATATTTTTACCATTTAATCCAATGGTGGTCATTGGAATTAATTTTACTTTGAAATTGGACATAAATAAGTGTCAATCTTTTGATAGATATTGTTTCTTAAAAACATGTTATTTGTTTTGAAAATGGGGATTAATTATAAAATTAATTAATGCAACTTATATGTTTTTAATTTGGTAAAATGGAAACCATTTTTGAATTTGGAATATCAAATATAGCTTAGGGTGAATTTTTGGTATTTTTTTGAAAAACATCAATTTTTATGAATAGTGAAACCACTAAGTAGTTGTTAAAAACTGAATTTTTCAGTTAAATGAAATTTTACCACTTCTGTGAATTGAATTTCAAAAAATCCTACATACAAGGTTGTCATTAGTAGGTAAAATTTTGTTCAATGGGATGAAAATAATTTTTGGTGAATAGTAACTTTTGAGTTTTATTAACCGCGATTAAAGGTGATTCGGGTAATTTAAGGTAGAAATAATATTATAAAAATATAAAAATACCTTGACACATTTCCTAACATTATTGGATGGGTCATGTACGACCATAAAAATCCATGGGTCAATTTGGGGGCCCCATGGAGCCACTTGGGTATGAGAATGACATTAATAACTTTTTATTTAAAGTAAAAATAAAAATGTCACAAACATGTATTTTTTTACTAAAACAATTTTTATATGGGGTTATATAAGTTATAATTTTGACTAAAAATATTCATTATAAAGGTAAAAATATTTCCTACATCATGGTAATTTTTTTAAAAATTTTAGACATCAAATAAATAAAATTATTTACGACACAATGATGATGTAGTGTTTACGTCATTAATGAATGATTTAAATAAATATGAAGCTAAAGTTTAAAATAATAACCAAAACTTGTCCAATTATTTTTGGATGATTTTATTTCCAACATGGGACACCTTATATTTGAATTTATTGATTTTTGTACCTTTAGAACCCAAAAAACATTATATAATAAAATAACATTTTCAAACTTTCCAAAAGAGCCCCTCTTCTCCCTTATAAAAAGACCCCACTTCCTACCCCTTTCTCACACTTATAAAGACATTTGGCTCGTCCAAACTCTATTAAAATAAGCTCCCAAGATCCCTCTCTTCATCCTAGAAGCCTTAACTTTGGCATAAAGCACTTCAAGAAACCTTTTTGGTTCAAACCAAGGGGAGTTACCCAATTTAAAGGTAATGTATTCTATTATGTTCTTTTGTTTTATTTTTCTTCTCCAACCCCTTAAACTCTTTTTATTCCTTTATTTTGTAACAACATCAGTATATTCAACATACTAGGATTTTGTTATGAGATTAATTAGAGCTACACTTACACACACATCCATCTAATGGGTGAAGAACATACTGTTTCTGTGGACGACGAACTACTGCCTCATGAAATGATGATTATTTAATTATCTCCTACCGAATCTCATGGAGGCCATTAAGATGTCACTATATTTATATATGACATATATATTTTTTATTTTTTCCTTATGATTCTTTATTTTTCATTTATTCTATACCTTTATGGTTTCCATAATAGGTAAACGTGATAATTTCATTTTAGGAAGTGCGGACTACCGCCCCCTCAAATTGATTTGAATCATTAATGCCATATGTGAGATGTATAAAGGGTGTAGTTAATTATATTATATATGATATTATAATGGAATTATAATATATCTTTATATCATAATTTTTTCATTCCATTAAATGCGAAATAGAAATAAAAGTGGCGTTCATGCGTACGTACGGCTTGTCGTCTCCATGAACGGTGCATTTCATTTCTTACATTCAAATGTTATGTACTGGTATAAATACATATATATACTCGATATATATGATATATATGATATCTACATCATGAATATAATTATGGATATAATGAATATTTTACTACATGAACAACTTGTAAATATAAGAAGTTCACTTTTGACTCAAGTACCAAATATCGACAAAACGACCATTATTAACGTAAATGATTTCATGGTAATAAGTGATATAAAAGAAATAATAAACTTTATAAATGTTCTTAATCAATTATAAATTAACTTATGTTTATAATTCAGGAATAACAAGTAACATACTAGCTAGTCAAGTCAGACACGTGGTAAGGGGATTTCTTATCTTGCTTTTAATTTTGTGAGATTTCCATTGTTCACCACTTATTTATTTCATGTGGTGTATTTTGTACTGACATTTGATATATATTATCATTATTTTATTTATATTCACGGTATCATATAATTAATTTGGTTTTTATTATCTTTTGGTCATATGACTCGATTGATTTCAACGAGGTAAGGAGTTTTTCATCTCACTTTTATTCCCGTGAGATTCAGGCCACATTTGCCACTATTTCCATTTTGTGGTGTATGTACGGCCTATGATTGTATTCTTTGTGTAATATACATTAACTTATGGGTATTTTCATCTTTATTGTATGATCCTTCTTTCATGGGGTGTACGTTTCGAAAGTTACCCAAATCTGTAAGGGAACCTTTCACCCTCCTCTTTTTTAAAAAGACTTCTTTTTGTTATGTATTTTAATTTACATCTTCTTATGTTGGGATATGTTCTTATATATCCTTATTGATGTAAATTTTATTTCCAAGTGATGATATACCATTTTCTCTCTCATCAACTCGTTTTCTGAACTTTAAAGTGACGTTGTTAGGCTGTTGAATTTTTGCAAGGGAACTTCTTAACTCAATTTGAATTCTTTGGCTTAATCTTGTAATTCTTGAATATGTCATCCTATGAATATGTGTGAATGACCTCTGATTGTTTTTCACTTAATATCCATTTATATTGGGTGTATTATTATTTTTCACACATAATTATGTAATTGATTTATCCTTAATCAAAGGATACCACCTTTGTAAGGGACTTCGTCTCAATATCCTTTCATTGAGGCGTATTTTGTTTTACACACAACTTTATTTTATATGGTGTATAAACCCATTTGACATTTACTTTTATTCAAAATGAATCTTTTCTCTATGAATAATTTTACTAAACGACAAAAAGTATGTTTCTTTTTAATGTACGCAGTGACAACGACCTTTCCACTGTCGCGAGTATTATTTGATCTTTGGCTTCCTTAACAGGCCAAAATGTTTTTAAAAGGAAAATAAATACCACATACTTTTTTATGTATTTTGGTATTGAAAATGGTTTTGATAATGGATTTTGTATGTCAATACATTGTGATTGAAATGTGGAAATGTTTTCTTTCCTTTATATTTGTTATACGTGTTATGATTTTATAATGGAACTTGGACATTTGATGGGTGGTTATTGATAAACCAAATGACAGGTGGTTCCATGATAAACTAGGATGGGTGGTTACGTTATAACCACCAATGCATTGGGTATAGAAGTTGGTCGTATGGCTATTTTATTTAGTGACATGTGTGGAAGTCGACCGTATGGTTATTACATTTAAGTATGTTTATTTCCCAAGTTACCTTTATATGTTATGTGTTCTTTATATGGGTTTTATGGTGAAATTTTGGTTACAAAAGGGTAAAAAATGATCTTTTATTCAGTGAAGAGTATTTACTACTTCATAAATGTGAAAAGTATTACTTATGATGAAGTATACATGAATTACTTTTTGTTTTGAGAAACTAACAGTTTTCCTTCTTTTTGTATCCCTTAATCATCTTTTTATGCTCATACAAAGTTTTTAAAATGTTTTCCACAGGACTTAAAGATGAATAGGTTCAAGGATGGGATCAAGGAAAGACATGTTATCTAAAACATGGAACTAGACATATTTATTTTTACTATTTTTTATTTTATGAAAAAAATTGAAACTGATTAGAAGTGTCTACTTTGTAATATTTTGAGATGTAACAGTTTTTTCCTAATTCTCTAAAACTCTATACTTGAAAATATCCTCAATTTGAATTATTCATTTAATAAAAGATTATGTAATGTTTTAAGGTCAGGTCTTTACAACTGACATACTAAAAACTGAGAAAACACATTTAGATTATTTTGGTAATTTTTAATAATGATCTATATGTCATTTTTGACATGTAGGAATCATCCACACCTCAATACGACACATGGTGTGGTCAGTATAACTCAAAGTGTCTCTTTTATTTAAAATTGACATTAATTTAAGTAAAAACAAAAACCGACATACTAAAAACCAATAAAACATATTAAATTTTTTTATATCTTAGGAAAACGATTTATAAGTCATTTTTGATTTGTAGGAATTAGTCTCACCTTAGTACGATGCATGGTGTGGCCGATATAACTCAAAGTGTCTTTTTTATTTAAAATTGACATTAATTTAAGTAAAAAAAAGTGACATACTAAAAACCAAGCAAACACATTTGAATTATTTTGATATTTTAAGACAAAGATATATAATTAATTTTTGACATGTAGGAATTAGTCGCACCTCAATACAACACACAGTGTGGACGTTATAACTCAATGTGTCTCTTTTTATTTAAAATTGATATTATTTTAAGTAAAAAGAAAAAGTAGCATACTGATAACTGAGAAAACACATTTTGGATTATTTTGATACTTTATAAAAATGATCCATAATTCATTTGTGACATGTAGTAATTATCCCCACCTCAATCTAATTCACAGTGTGACTGGTATGACTAAAAGTTTTTGTTATCAGTTTAAAATCGACATTTTACCTCAAAATGCATCACTCACTAAAAACTAAGAAAACACACTTTGATTATCTTGATAATTTAGGAAAATGATTCATAAGTAATTTTTGATGTGTATGAAGCAGTCTCATGTCAAACTGACACACAATGCGACTGGTATGACTCATAAAGCATGTTTCATGTTTGAAAAGATATTTTAGTAAAAAAACACAATTGACATACTAAAAAAATGAGAAAATGCATTCATATTGGTTTGATACTTTAGTAAAATGATTCATCAGTAATTTGGGATTGGTAGGAATTAGCCACACCCCAATCTGACGCATAGTGTGACTGGTATAACTCCAAATGTGTCCTTATTTAAAATTGACATTAATTTTAGTAAAAGAACAAGTGGCATACTAAAAACTGAGAAAATGCATTCAGATAGTTTTGATATTTTAGGACAGCAATCCATTACTCATTTTTGACATGTAAGAATCAACTCCACCACAATAGGACACATTGAGTGATCGGTATAACTCTAAATGTGTCTTCTTTATTAAATATTTCCATTTTATTAATGTATTATTTCATATTAATGTTTAATTTATTTCATAATAGTATTACATATACAATATTTGTTTTCTTATAAAGGTGGAATCTTTTTCTCGGGTTCAGATGATTTGTTCAGAAATTAATATCATGGGAGGACATTTTTAAGAGGGGATCACAAGCGTCAAAAGATGAAACATTATTGTTTCTAAATTTTTGTTAGATAATTTTATATTTAATCATATAAAACATTATTTGAAATTTATATAGTAGTGTTTTTTGTATATATCGTGGGTGGACATTTTTTTATTCCTGGTGTCGCATTAAATGTTTATAGCATTGTTTGAAATTGCTAGTTTTTGCAGGTTTTTGCTTGGCGTGCTATTATATTAACAACACATTGTAGACAACAAGGACATTATCAACACTATTTTGAGCAATGATAAAGTGTCTCCTTTATGATTTCTATTTAAAGTTCTAATAAAATGGAACCCCTTATCATTATTACGATTAACAGTGCTTTTTAGCACTTTTAAAAGCCATTTTTCATGCTGTTAAAAGGCATATGTGTAGTAGTGGTATCGATAATTATAATTATACATATTTATATATATTTACATATATTATATATTAATATTTATATATATATATTAGAATATATAGATAATATATACCAGTTTGTTAATACAAACACAAACTACTACACACGCGCGAACATTATATAGGTATATAAATATTCATAAATTTGTATTTTAAATAAAATGAAAAATAGTTTCATTTTATATAACACTTATATATTGAGAAATATATTTTATATGTAAATATTTTTAATTATTTATTTATAAAATAAATTTTTATGTGTGAATACATAAAAAATAAGAATATATTTTCATATATTAGATTATAATAATAGTACATTGTGAAAGATGATAAAATTCAAAATCCATAACATCAATATGAATGTAACCTCTTGGAATAAATTCATTTCTCACTAAAAAGGATAAAAAGACACCCTTAAATAAGGCTAAAATTCCATCGAATGTTAAAAATGGGTTTTCTGACTAAAAACTTGATTTTGGAGGCATTTTGGGACTTTTTTAGCCTTGAAAAATGCGACAAAGGGTTCTCCTATCATCACAAAAATTTGATTTGATATGTGGTATAGCTCAAACGGACACCCGAATTAAATGTTATTGTTATTTGATGTTTGAGTTATGTTTTCAACTTATTTTAGATCTTTTATTAATATTTGGATTTTTTTGTGTCTTCAAAATGTTATTAAATGATTATTACTCAATAATAATTATCAAATTATTAATTAATAATATTTTTTATAATATTTTATATTTCGTTTTCACCAAATATCTTATATATTAAGTGTAAATGGATATTTATATTTATATAAAACTTATTTAAAAATATATATATTATATTAATATCAATAAAAATATATTTATATATTAATAAATTATTTTTAATGATTTTTTGTAATATACCCTTTATCAGTGTTAGTAAAAAAATACTCATAAAGACTCTCATTTATCAGCGCTACTAAAAAACGCTAATTAAGGGGGTCAATTTAACAATGCTAAAAAGAAGCACTGATAAAGGGAAACTTTTAATAGTGTTGTTTAGAACTACTAAATGGTGGCGCTGTGAAAACCTATTTTTGTGGTAGTGAGAACCTCGTAAAATAGTTTAAATCCCATCAAATATTTTAAAAAAACACTGTGTGTCCTAACTAAAAACTCAATTTTGGAAGCATTATGGACCTTTTTACCTCTAAAAAACGGTGGCTGAGACCCCCCCACCCCAAGTCCACGTGTCATAGATCTCTTTGCAGACTCTGATTTGATATGTGGTAGAGCTATAATGGATATTCGGATCAAAAGTTATGGTCGTCTGAAATTAAAGTCATGCTTTCAACTTATCTTAAATGGTTCATTAATTTATTGATTTTTTTGTCATCCAAATCATATTAAATGACTTTTACTCAATGTAAGAACCTAGATCTTATTTTCAGGTAAGAATCCTATTTTTTGGTGTTTTTAAGGAAAACGGGATAATCTGCAAATTTAAGGAGTACATGCTGTGTACTATGGAGTACACACCATGTACCCAGTTGTTGCGGGTGACTGTGTACTGACCATGTAATGTTC
The DNA here is from genome assembly GCA_963277665.1 of Viscum album. Lineage (NCBI taxonomy): Eukaryota > Viridiplantae > Streptophyta > Magnoliopsida > Santalales > Viscaceae > Viscum > Viscum album. The sequence continues at coordinate 730,356,958 of OY728159.1, forward strand.
AAGTACATGGTTGTGTGAGGTGACATGGAGACCGCCTAAAGAGGAGGCCGATTAAAGAATGTCCACGTCATGTTCCCTTAAAGAACACACAGTGCACTTTCTTTTTATTTCATTAAATGGATCGGGGTCACGTCTAATCGACAGAACACCCTTCTTCTCCATTCATCTCATCCAAGAGCGATCATATAAAGTGATTCTTCTTTGAACCCCCAACTCGCCTTCCATTCTTTGAATCGACCACTGTCAATTGCATTGGAACTACCACGGTAAGCTCTTCCTTCTTCTAAACCTCATTTACTGATTCCTCTTCTTTCGTGAGATATCCTCGATTGAATGTTTTTGGCATTTTTATAGATCTATGGTGTTATAGGTAAATTCAAGGCTTGAGGCTCATGTATATTGATCATACAACATTGACGAAGGTGGTTTGTTCTGTTCTATAGTTATTCTTTGATTTATATGTGAAAAAGTGTCCAATACCCTTGTTCGGGGTATTGTGTGTTTATGGTTTTTAGCCCTGTTATTTCTTGTTATGCCTTGTGTGCTTGATTAGAGGATTTATGATTGTAAATTGGGTTATTTACCTTACTATGGAGGTGTTTCCCAAATTTTCTTGATATTAATCGTTTGTTCAAGATTTTCCTATTAGGATTCTTTGTTTTCCAGGCCTAGTGTTTTTAGGATGGAGTGATTTTTTATGATATATTGTGATATGATGTAGACCGTTTTTTCAAGTAGTTCTAGAGGTTTACTTTTGATGCCATATTCCATTTGTGCATAGTTTATTTACACAGGGTTGTGGGAACGTGGTGTAGTAGACCATAGGGATAATGGACACTAAGGGATTTTCTAGAGTGTTTGTTTACTTTTATGTTGCGAGACCATAGGGGGGATGGACTTTGTTCTCCCTCAGAGTGTCTGTAATTCCTCATTATGAGACTACAGGAGATATTGGACATTGAGTGCTTCCCTAAAGTTTCTATAGTTACCGATACAAGACCACAGGGGGAATTGACAGTGAGTGCTTTCTCAGAGTGTCTTTGTTAAAGCTGAACCAGAGGGGTTAGACTGTCAGTACTTCCTAGAGGGTTGCTTGTGTTTGATTGGTTGAACCATTGGGGTTAGGCTATGAGTAATTCCCAGAGGGTTACTTATGATTGTTGGTTTCATAACTAATAAATGAAAAATATGATGTAATTGAAACTGTAGGATTGTTTACTTTTTAGTACTTCCTTGTTTACTGCTTCTTTTTGATTATTGTCTACCATATATATTCACTAACTATTAGGCACAAATATTTTGGTGGTTGCCTATTGGGATTCATCTCACACCCTGTTTGGGTCATGCTTTTGGGCCCAAATATATTATATTACTGTAGGTATAGATAAGGGCAAGCCCCCTTCTACTTCAGGTATTTTATTGTTGTGGAGTTGGAGAGCATGGGACCAAGCTAAGGCTTACAATACTACTGGATTTTATTTTTTTTCTTTGTTATTTGGTTTATAACTATATTCCATAATTGTGACTGGTTTGGATTTTTTTTCCTAGACATATGTAGCATGCATCATTTATATATGTGTGCTCCAGTTGTTTATTACTTCTGTTGTTTACTTTTTTCTTGTTATTACTGCTTCCGCTATTGTTATCTATTTATTTTAAATGTTTTACTCTACCAATGAGGGTTTCGTTTCCCCACTATCACAACCAAGTACCTCACTACTAGTCAGCAGCCTCTGGCGCTTGGGGAAATGCGCTTGAGGTCATGTGACCTACCGGGTACGGGCACTTGTAGGTGTCTCCCAAAACTAGGACATTACAAAGTAGTATCATAGGTATTATTTTCTTCCTAACTTACTGTTTGGAGCATATATCTATAGATTGGAAGGAATAGGTACTTGGTAATAAGTTGTGCTTGGGAGTAGCCAACCCGTGTACATGGAAAAGACAATTTACCTCATATATTGTGATTTTTCTGGTTTTACAATTATTACAGTTGACGTGATTTCACCATTGGTTGATTAAATTATTTTATGTTGTTATTGTTGATATTATTGAGGGTTTATTTCTGTTGCAACCTGATGAGATGAGGGTATTCCATCTCATGCATCATATAGGCACTTGTTATAGATCACATGTCATGCATTCTTACCATGCCATTTAGGGTGTATTTCTGATTTCATGTTGTTGTGATAGATTTTGTGCTAGATATGAATGTTGTTGTGATAAATGCCTTGATAGAATAGCTGATATTTTATAGGGTATTGGATTATGTAAGGTTTCATTTGAATGAATTCCAAACTTTGGTTTTGGAGGTATTATGGGCCCTCATGGATCAGAATTTGGGGGATCATTGCATTGTTATGCTTGTTTATGACATGTATAAGATGCCAAACTTTGATTCGCGAGGAGTATAGGCCCCCAGATGTAGGAATTTGGCACTTTAATGTTCATTTCAGTGTTTTCTGGGTTCCGGAGTAGTTTCTAAGGCATACTATCCAGAAAAACCCAAAATAAACGGTGTGTAATGATTAATACACTCCATGTATCCTTCTGTTCGGGAAGAAATTTTTTTTCTTAAGTACTCGTCATGAACTGCATGTACACGCTATGTGGTATCTAACCATGTCACTGGTTGAGGGGGAAGAGACATAGGGTTGGGAAATCCTTGGTAGAACATGTTGTGTAGTGGATGTACACGTCGTTTATTCAAACCATGTGTCTAGCCGTGTGACTAATGACATGGGTAGATTTTGGGTAGTTTGTACACATCGTGTCTGGAACAAACACACTGTGTAGAGTCAGCCGTGTAACCGGCCGTGTGACTACCAACATGGGTCGGTGAAGTTATTTCTAGTACATGTTGTGTCTGGCCCAAACATGCCATGTAGTCTTGTTCTAGAAGAACCGTATGGGTTAGTCATGTAAAATAACTCAGTAGGGGAAAATGATTCAATTACATGCCATGTCTTGGGAGAACATGTTGTGTATATGGGGTGTTACATGACTAGTGTTGGCAGGAGAACACGCCCATGTGAAGGCTTAAAGGAACACGTCGTGTAGAGGTCATACACACCATGTATCTATGTTTTGAAAAAGTTTATGGCTTTCTTCTCCTATTATTTTCTTGAACATATAATTTTTATTCCTTGATAGTCTTGATCTAAGGTGTGTGCTTGACCTTACAGAGTCATGCAACCGCGACGTCCTCCGATTGTATGCCAGTTATAGGGTGGTGATCGGACACCAGACATGGGTGATCTGGGACGACTGAAAGATCCTCCTATAGTTCCATTCTTGGCACCAACTGTTATTACAGATACAGGTGTTGATGTAGAGTTTAGAGAGGGCTTCATGAGGTTCATGCAAAACTTCTGAGGAGTACCGCATCCTACCCCGTTTATGGTAGAGATGACGCATGTTTTTCAACATCATTATCCTCCCAACTTCACATGGGAAGGAGGACCTCAGGCTGTAGAGTCATGGTTACAATCCATGCTATCTATCTTCAAGCATCTGTAGATGCCTCCAGAGAGAAGGGTGAAGCTCACTACATATATGCTTCGGGATTCCGCCAAGAGATGGTGGGATGTGATATCACAGGAAGGACTCCAGCAGGTCTTGTCCTGGGATGTGTTCTAGAATGCTTTTTTGACTACTTTTACTCAATGACTTCGAGGTCTGATTGAGCCTAAGAGTTCATGAGTCTAGAGCAGGGTACTCTTTCAGTTATGGAGTATTCTTCTCACTTCACAGAGTTGCAGCATTTTATGCCCATTCCAGGAGGTGATGAGTTATTTTTGGTAAGGAAGTTTGAGGTTAGTCATAGGTAAGACATCCGATCTCAGGTGAACATCTTCAAGCTGACTTCCATCACTTCTATAGTCAACCAGGCGCTGATCATGGAGTGAAATATGAGGAATTTTGTAGCTGTGAGCTAGGGCGGTTTGACATTCGGAGTTGGTACCCCTAATACTAACAGCATGATGTGTTGTAGGGAGTCTTCACACAGCGATTCGAGGAGATGATATACTTCTTCTGGTAGCCAGGTGGTGTGCTACCAGTGTGGGAAGAGTGGGAATACGAGGCCACATTGCTTGAGAGACCCAGTGGAGTGCCAATCCTACAGCAAGATGGGTCATCTTCAGTGGTTCTGTCTGTTTTTCTCACCAGAAGCTGGTGATAAGAGTTCTTCTATGACTCCTCATTCAGGAGAAGCACTATTAGTTTCTCATCAGTCTAGGAACTGGAGTTCTTCTGGTAGTTCAGATCGAGGTGGTGGTTGCAGTTGTGGTATCCAGTCGGCAGGCTTTCAGCAACAACAGGGTGGATCAGCTCAGGGTGGTCGGGCAGGGTCACATGGCCGCAGTATAGGCCAGACATTTATGAGGCCCCAGCCTTAAACCTTACATAATCTTGATTTATTACAAGATTACACATTGAGGATCTTTTCAGGTTTAGATTTTTAGATAATTAGATCATAAAACATGCATTACATTCCACATTTAAACAAAGTGGTTACATAAAGATAGTATTCATTTTTCCTATCAATGGAAACATATTTAAAATAAAACATGAATTCTTTCTTGGCACTTCCTTGACACTATCATCATACCATGTACCTTTCCCTTGACCTGTGAAAAACATTTCAAAAACATGGGATGAGCATAAAAAGCTCAGTAAGGGATATAAAAATATGGAAAGGAAACATGAGTACATGTATACATAAGAATCAATGAAATCATACTCTACTCATAAAACATAAGCACTTTAACATACCTCATCAAATAATGAATAAATCATGGAAATCATAAGACATAAAGGTAACTTGAGGCATTCATAACATTCTTACGTAGGGAGTAACCCTCGTTGTTATGTTTGGAATACCCATCACAGTATATTCTTTAAATCTCTTCGGAGAAACCTTAACGTTTAACTCCTTCGCGTTACCCAATGCATTGGAGAGCTATATCAGGCTCACCCACCCTTAGTTTATCACGGAACCACCCGTCTTCATAATAATTCCCAAGAACCACAACATAATCGTATCACATAAAACATGCATAAAGGAAACATAACATTTCCACCTTTTAATCACAAGATATCAATACAACACATTGATATAAAAACATTATGAAAAACATTTTCAATACCAAAATAAAAGAAAAGTAAAACATGGTATTTAAATTTCTTTTAAAAAGAAGGTATGGCTTGTAGAGGAATCCTAAACTCAAATAATGGTCACGGCGGCGGAGAAGTCATTGTCACCGCATACGTACGACAAAAATAGTCCCTTTTGTCGTTTAGTAAACACTTCGTATAAAAAATATTCCTTTTGAATAAACTTAAAAGTCAAAGGGGTTTATACACTGTATAAAATATTGTTGTGTATAAAACAAAATATGCCTCAATGAAAGGATATTGAGACGAAGTCCCATACCTCGGGTCCGACTTGACTCGATCGTTCTTTAACCTCCTTAAAATCGGGTAACTCCCTTTGGTTTGAGCTCAAAGGCTTCCTTGGGAAGACTTATGCCCAAAGTGAGGCTTCTAAGAGTTAGAGAGGGATGTGGAGAGACAAAATGGGCAGGGTTTGGCTGTTCCAAAGGCTTTGTAAGTGTGGGTATGGAGGTAGAGGTGGGGGCCTTTTATAAGAGGAGAGGAGGGGCACTCTGGGAAAGTAAAGAAATGTTACTTTATTTTAAAATGAGTTTCTGATTTAAGAGGTCCCACATTGATATAATTCGAGGATAAGGTAATAAGGGTTCTAAATATACCCAACCAATAGGTTTTTGACAAGTGTAGGTCTTATATTTTACATTATCTTTTCATTTTATTTAAATCGTTAAATAATGAGGTAATCGATGCATCATCATGATGTCATAAATAATTTAATTTATTTAATGTCTAAAAATTATAAAAAAAATACTATGATGTAGGAAATCTTTTTATTTTTCCAATGATTATTTATAGTCAAAAATCTGACTTATATAACCCCATGTAAAAATTGTTTTAGTAAAATAACTCATGCTTGTGACATTTTTACTTTAACATTGAATTAAAAGATATTAATGTCATTTTCCTTCCAAAGTAGCTCCATGGGGTCTCCAAGTTGACCCATGGATTTTCATGGTCGGCCATGACACATACAATAAGGGTAGGACATGTTTCAAGCTCATCTCATATTAATAAAACATTATTTTTACCGTAAACTACACTAATTACATCTAATCGCGATTAAGAACTTAAAAGTTACTATTCACCAAAAAAATTATTTTGATCTCATTGAACAACATTTTAATTCTTAATGAAAACCATGTATGTCGGATTTTTGAAAATCAAATCACAAAAGTTGCAAATTTTCATTTTAACGAAAAATCAGTTTCTTTAACTACCACTTAGTGGTTTCACTATTCATCAAAAATTGAAGTTTTTCAGAAAAATACCAAAACTTCACCCTAAGATATATTTGATATTATGAATTCAAAAATGATGTATATTTTACAAAATTCAAATCATATAAGTTACATTAATTAATTTAATAATTAATTCCCGCTGTCATGACAAATAGCATGTTTTTATGAAACAATAAGTATCAAAAGATTGACACTAGTTTAAGTCCAATTTCAAAGTGAAATTGATTCCAATGACCACCATTTGATTGAATGGTAAAAATATATTCCAATTTCACTTTAAAACCAATTCAAAAGATAATCTAATCATATAAATAAATTATATTAAAAAGATGTTTTGAATTAAAATACAACATTTTTCACTATTCATAAAAAATGAACTTTATCGGAAAAATACCAAAAATTCACACAAAGTAAATTTTGATATCCCAATCATAAAGAATAAGTTTATTTTGACAAATATAGCTTATAAAATTGTCAAAATATATATTTAAAAATTGTTTTCCATTAAAAGGCAGTAAAACAATCTTTTAAAAATATTAGTGTATTCTATGCTTAAGATTGGATTTATTTTCATTTTAAGCCTCTAAAACACTATCTAATTCATTAATAGACATAGATAAAAATATATATTATTCATTACTTACTTGGGATGTTATATCCTTCCCCCCTTTAGAAAATTGCATCCCTGTAATTTATTTACTTATCGAATAAGTGGGGGTATTTATCCCTCATTGCATTTTCAGATTCCCATGTTGCCTCTTCAATCATGTGGTCTTTTCACAAAACCTTTACCTGATGAATCACCTTATTCCGTAACACTTGCTCCCTGTGGTCAAGAATTTAGACCGGTTGTTCCTCATAAGATAGGTTCTCTTCCAGCTGAACTACCTCTGGACTCAAAACATGAGATGGATCTGGAATATACTTTATCAACATCGAAACATGAAAAACATTATGTACCTGAGATAAACTCGGAGGTAAAGCCACTTGGTAAGCAACTGATCCAACTCTATCTATAATTTCATATGGTCCAATGAACCTTGGACTCAGCTTTCCTTTATTACCAAATCGCATCACACTTTTCCACGGTGAGATTTTGAGAAAAACATGATCACCTACCTCAAAAGACAAATCCTTCCTCCGGTTATCCGCATAACTCTTTTGCCTGCTTTGAGCTGTTCTCATGTGTTTCTGAATCAACTGAACTTTTTCTGCCATCTCTTCTGCCAATTCTGGTCCCATCAACTTCCTTTCACCCACTTCATCCCAGAAAGCTGTAGTTTGACACTGCTTCCCATATAATGCCTCAAATGGTGCCATTTGTATACTGGAATGAAAACTGTTATTATAAGAAAACTCAACCAAAGAAAGATGTTGGTCCCAACTTCCCTGATAATCCATCAAACAAGCACGTAGCATATCCTCCAAAGTTTGAATTGTTCATTCTGACTGCCCATCTAATTGAGGATGAAAAGTTGTACTAAATTTTAATTCAGTACCCAACGACTTCTGAAGGCCTTTCCAAAAGTTAGAAGTGAACCCGGGATCACAGTCAAATACAATGGAGAGAGGAACTCCATGTAACTGGAATATCTCTTTAATATACAAACGGGAAAGTTGATCTAGGGGAAAATTATCTCGTATATCAAGAAAATGAGCAGATTTAGTCAAGCGATCAATAATAACCCAGATTGCATTATTACCTCGAGGTGTCTTCAACAATCCCACAACGAAGTCCATGGATATATTTTCTCATTTCCATTCTGGTACTGGTAAAGTTTGAATCATCACTTTCGGTAATTGCCGCTCTGCTTTAACCTGTTGACAAGTCAAACACTTCACAGTAAAATCATCAATATCTCTTTTCATTCAATCCCACCAGTAATACTCCTGCAGATCTCTGTACATCTTAGTACTGTTAGGATGAACTGAAAACGGAGAACTATGAGTTTCACATAACAACTCTCTCTTCAACTGTGAATCACAAGGCACACACAATCTCTTCCAAAATCTCAAAACACAATCATTATCAATGATGAATTCAGGCAACTTACCCTTCTGAACCAGCTCTACCTTTTTCTGCAACTCACTGTCTTGCTTATGTGCTTGCTTGATTCTGTCTGATAGAGAAGATTTCACTGATACCTGAAACAAAATAGAAGAACATCATGCACCAACAACTTCTATGCCAAAGTTCATCAAATCCTTAACCAAAGGATCACGTTCCAAACGCAACATTATTATTGAAGCATTACTTTTTCGACTCAAAGCATCAGCCACTTTATTTGCTTTTCCTGGATGGTAATGAATTGTACAATCATAATCCTTGATTAATTCTAGCCATCTCCTCTGTCTCATGTTCAATTATTTCTGAGTGAATATATACTTTAAACTTTTGTGATCGGTATATATTTCACACTTTACTCCATACAAATGATGCCTCCAAATTTTTAAAGCGAAAACTACAGCAGCTAATTCCAAATCATGTGTAGGATAATTTAACTCATGAGTTTTCAACTGACGTGAAGCATAAGAAATTACCTGATCATTCTGCATTAGGACACAACCAAGTCCTTTAAATGAAGCATAACTATAGATAACAAACTCACCATTCCTGGAAGGTAGTGCCAAAACAGGAGCATTCACCAATCTTCTTTTCAGTTCCTGAAAACAATCATCACATACTTTTGTCCAGATAAACTTAACACCCTTCCGAGTTAGCTTAGTCATTGGAATAGATAACCATGAAAAATTTCTAACAAACCTTCGGTAATAGCCTACCAAACCAAGGAAGCTACAAATCTCAGTTACATTTGTGGGTCTTGGCCATTCTTCAACAACCTTTGTTTTTGCAGGATCAACAGTTATCTCATCTTTAGAAACAATGTGACCAAGGAAAGAAATTTGTTGCAACCAAAACTCACACTTGCTGAATTTCCCATACAATTTCATTTCTTTTAAGGTTTGCAAAATAACCCTTAAATGTCTTTCATTCTCCCCTTTATTTTTATAAAACACCAAAATATTGTCAATGAAAATCACCACAAAATTATCCAAGAACTCATGGAAAATTCTATTCATTAAGTCCATGAATACAGCAGGTGTATTGGTTAGCCCAAAAGGCATTACTACAAATTCATAATGGCCATGTCTTGTACGAAACGCGGTCTTCAGAACATCTGCTTCCTTTACCTTCAACTGATGGTACCCTGATCTCAGGTCAATCTTTGAAAAATACTGAGCTCCCTGGAGCTAATCAAACAAATCATCGATATGAGGCAAAGGATATTTGTTCTTAACAGTGATGTTATTCAAGGCTCTATAATCAATGAAAAGTCTCATTGAACCATCTTTCTTTTTAACAAATAAAACAGGAGCACCCCATGGTGATGTTCTAGGTCAAATGAAACTTTTCTCTAATAAATCTTGCAATTTCTCCTTCAAATCTAAAAGTTCAATTTGAGTCATTTGATAAGGGGGTTTTGAAATTGGCTTAGCATCAAGAACTAAGTCAACAGTAAACTAATCTTCCCGATCTGGTATTATTCCAAGAAACTCATCAGGAAAAACATCATGATACTCATTTACCACTGACACATCATTAATCTGAACAGTTCCATTGTTTTCAACGATGTGCGGAAGGTAAAATTCATTTCCATCTTTTACAAGTTTCTCGGCCTCTTGATAAGTTATCAACAGTAAGGGTTCATTCTTGTACACAAACTGAAAGTCTTTCTGAAAAGAAACTTCTTTAGCTCTACAGTCAATCTTAGCATGGTAAATAGAGAGTCAATCAATACCCAGGATAACATCAAACTCTACTAGAGGTAAAACAATAAGGTTTTCAAGTAGGTTATTTCCACAGATAAGGATAGGAAGATTCTTATAAATTCTTTTTGCCTCAACATTTCCCCCAGGTGTTTTTACCACAAGTTCAGGAGTCATTTCTTGAGATGGTATTCCCATTTTACTAGAAAAGGTTTCAGAGATGAAAGAATGTGTAGACCCCGAATCAAACAACACACTGGCATAATCTGAAAAAACAAACAAATTACCTGATACAACTTCATTTGATGGCCCGACATCTACGGAAGTAGTTACAAAGGATTTCACCAACGCTTTCTGCTTGTAGTCTAACTGATTCCCATCACTAGAGCTCTTTGTCGGACACTCATTTGCATAGTGACCCATCTCATTGCACTTAAAACATTTCACTAACTTTAAATCAAATTTGGTCTTACCTTGACCTTGATCTTTTTCAGTGCAATCACGAGCCTTATGTCCCATCTTACCACATCGGTAGCACTTTCCAGAATTCAGAAGACATTCCCCAGCATGCCTTTTACCACATTTATCACAAACTGGAAACTTAGTTTTCTTACCATCAGACTTTTTTGAAGAATTATTTCCTTTATCCTGTCACCTCGGTCTCTTCTTCTATTGGTTGTTATATAACACTTGATCATCGGTAAACTCCATTTCCACCTTCTCAGCACATCAATAAATCTTTTCATATCTTTTGAACTCACGAGAAGCTAAATCCCTTCGATATGTTGGCTTTAATTCTGAGTAAAAACGATTGATTTTACTATCAAGGTCTCGGATAAAATTTGGAGCATACCTTGCCAATCGAGTGAACCTTTCTTCATAGGTAGCCACTGAGTCTTCCTCTTGCCTCAATTCCAAGAATTGCTTTTCCATCCTAAGTCGAACAGCCTTAGGAAAATACTTCTCAAGAAACATACCTTTAAATTCATCCCAGTTGAGAGAATCAATCTCATTAGCGTCCCTGATATTTTTAACCATCGACCACCACTGATCTGCTTCACCCTCCAAACAGTAAATAGAAAGACTAACCTTTTTATTGTCTGAACACCCCATGACATCGAAAATCTTCTCCAGTGCTTTAATCCACCCTTCAGCTAGCACAGGGTCAGATGATCCTCAGAATGATGGGGGATGTTGCCTCATGAAATGTTCCACCACTGACATGTTCCTCTGTGGTTGATCTGGCTGATCTCGTGCATGGATACCACCACCATTTATCGCTTGAGTCAACTGTGTCATTACAGCAACAAACAGTTCAGTTCCAATTCCGACCATCTCAGGATGTTGATTCGGAAGGTTATTTCCTTTTGTATGCCTTCCTAGCACTGCTTCCCTGTTTCCTCTGTGGAAAACCATTCTGAACAAACATGTCTTAGATGAAGCAACATGGTAATCTTCAAATGCTATATCATTTCAATTTGACCATAAAAAATTTGGATAATCATTTAATAGAATTCTAACTCCTGAAGTTATCTAAACCGACCTTTGATACCAACTATAAGGCCCCAGCCTTAAACCTTACTTAATCTTGAGTTATTAAAAAATTACTCATTGAGGATCTTTTCAGGTTTAGAGTTTTAGAGAATTAGATTATAAAATTTGCATTACATTCCACATTTAAACAAAGTGGTTACATAAAAATAGTATTCATTTTTTCCATCAACAGAAACATATTTAAAATAAAACATGGATTCTTTCTTGACACTTCCTTGACACTATCATCATATCATGTACCTTTCCCTTCACCTGTGAAAAACATTTCAAAAACTTGGGATGAGCATAAAAAGCTCAGTAAGGGATATAAAAATATGGAAAGGAAACATGAGTACATGTATACATAAGAATCAATGAAATCATACTCTACTCATAAAACATAAGAACTTTAACATACCTCATCAAATCATGAATAAATCATAGAAATCATAAGACATAAAGGTAACTTGATGCATTCATAACATTCTTACGTAGGGAGTAACCCTCTTTGTTACGTTTGGAATACCCATCACAGTATATTCCCTAAATCTCTTCGGAGAAACTTTAACGTTTAACTCCTTCGCGTTACCCAATGCATTGGAGAGATATATCGGGCTCACCCACCCTTAGTTTATCACGAAACCACCCGTCTTCATAATAATTCCCAAGAACCACAACATAATCGTATCACATAAAACATGCATAAAGGAAACATAACATTTCCACCTTTCAATCACAAGATATCAATACAACACATTGATATAAAAACATTATGAAAACCATTTTCAATACCAAAATAAAAGAAAAGTAAAACATGGTATTTAATTTTCTTTTAAAAAGAATGTATGGTTTGTAGAGGAAGCTGAAACTCAAATAATGGTCACAGTGGCGAAGAAGTCGTTGTCACCGCATACGTATGACAAAAACATTCCCTTTTGTCGTTTAGAAAACGCTTTGTATAAAAAAGATTCCTTTTGAATAAACGTAAAATTTAAAGGGGTTTATACACCGTATAAAAGAAGGTTGTGTATAAAACAAAATATGCCTCAATGAAAGGAGATTGAGACGAAGTCTCATACCTCGGGTCCGACTTGACTAGATCGTTCTTTAACCTCCTTAAAATCGGGTAACTCCCTTTGGTTTGAGCTCAAAGGCTTCCTTGGGAAGACTTATGCCCAAAGTGAGGCATCTAAGAGTTAGAGAGGGATGTGGAGAGACAAAATGGGTAGGTGTTGGCCAAGCCAAAGGCTTTGGAAGTGTGGGTAAGGAGGTAGAGGTGGGGGTCTTTTATAAGAGGAGAGGAGGGGCACTCTTGGAAAGTAAAGAAATGTTACTTTATTTTAAAATGAGTTTCAGATTTAAAAGGTCCCAAATTGATATAATTCAAGGATAAGGAGATAAGGGTTCGAAATATACCCAACCAATAGGTTTTTGACAAGTTTAGGTCTTAGATTTTACATTATCTTTTCATTTTATTTAAATCGTTACATAATGAGGTAATCGATGCATCATCATGATGTCATAAATAATTTAATTTATTTAATGTCTAAAAATTATAAAAAAAATACTATGATGTAGGAAATATTCATATCTTTCCAATTACTATTTATAGTCAAACATCTGACTTGTATAACCCCATGTAAAAATTATTTTAGTAAAATAACTCATGCTTGTGACATTTTTACTTTATCATTGAATTAAAAGATATTAATGTCATTTTCCTTCCAAAGTGGCTCCATGGGGTCCCCAAGTTGGCCCATGGATTGTCTTGGTCAGCCACGACACATCCAATAAGGGTAGGACATGTGTCAATCTCATCTCATATTATTAAAACATTATTTTTACCTTAAACTACACTAATTACCTCTAATCACGATTAAGAACTTAAAAGTTGCTATTCACCTAAAAATTATTCTAATCTCATTGAACCACATTTTACTTCTTAATGACAACCATGTATCCCGGATTTTTGAAAATCAAATCACAGAAGTGGCAAAGTTTCATTTAAACGAAAAATCAGTTTCTTTAACTACCACTTAGTGGTTTCACTATTCATAAAAAATTGAAGTTTTTCAGAAAAATACCAAAACTTCACCCTAAGATATATTTGATATTCTGAATTCAAAAATGTTGTCTATTTTACAAAATTTAAATCATATAAGTTACATTAATTAATTTAATAATTAATTCCTGCTGTCATGACAAATAGCGTGTTTTTATGAAACAATAAGTATCAAAATATTGACACTAGTTTAAGTCCAATTTTAAAGTGAAATTGATTCCAATGACCACCATTGGATTAAATGGTAAAAATATATTATAATTTCACTTTAAAACCAATTCAAAAGATAATCTAATCATATAAATAAATTATATTAAAAAGAGGTTTTGAATTAAAATACAACATTTTTCACTATTCATTAAAAAATGAACTTTATCGGAAAAATACCAAAAATTCACAAAAAGTAAATTTTGATGTCCCAATCATAAAGAATAAGTTTATTTTGACAAACATAGCTTATAAAATTTTCAAAAGATAGATTTAAAAATGGTTTGCCATTAAAAGGCAGTAAAACAATCTTTTAAAAATATTAGTGTATTCCATGATTAAGATTGGATTTATTTTCATTTTAAGCCTCTAAAACACTATATAATTCATTAATAGACATAGATAAAAATATATAATATTCATTACTTACTTGGGATGCTACACATTCATAGTGGAGCAGACCCAACTGGAGCAGGATCCCAGACCCTCTACAGTTCGAGGTACAATCCTAGTTGCCTCACTTTTTGTTTATGTACTTTTCGATACAAGGGATTCCTATAGTTTCATATACATCACTGTTGTAGAGAGACTTAGTCTTTGTATCATTACCTCTAATGATGTCTTGATTTTGGACACTCTTTTGGGGACAATAATGGATAGTGTGCGTCAGTGCAAGTAGTTCCCTCTTGAGTTTGGGGGGTGTCACTTCTATTGGGACCTCTATGTCTTAGAGATGACATGCTATGATGGCATTTTTTGGATGGACTGGTTAGTTTCCTTTGAGGCAGTTGTTGATTGTTATCACCGTAGGGTGAGTTTTACGTCACTAGAGGCTGGATCCTTTTTTATATAAGGGTGAATGGGATGTCCATGCAAGAAGAGTAGGTTCTGAGCATCATGGGTTGGGGGGAGTTACAGCCCGGATTTATAGTCTATATCTAGAAGACCAGGGGACTTCACAGATGGACTTTCCTCCAGTGGTGGATCATTTTATAGATGTATTTCCAGAGGAATTTTCTAGTTTTCCTCTAGAGCATGAGATAGAATTTTCTATTGAGCTCATGCCAGGAGCGGCACCGGTGTCCATTCCTCCTTATAGGATGGCTACACCAGAGTTACAGGAGCTCAATAAGTAGTTGGAGGAGTTGCAGGTAAAAGGTTTCATCAAACCCAGTACTTCTCCTTGGGGTTCGCCTGTCCTGTTTGTGAAGATGGTGGATGGTACCCTCAGACTTGTGTGAATTATCAGAAGTTGAACCAATTGACGGTCAGGAACCGATATCCCTTTCTGAGGATTGATGATCTCTTTAATCAGATTCAAGGAGACCAGGTGTTCCCGAAGATTGACTTGAGATCTGGTTACCATAAGTTGCGTGTTAGGCCATCTCATATACCTCTTACAGCCTTTCAAAGAAGGTATGGTCTATACGAGTATGTGGTTATGTCATTTGGTCTCATGAATGTGCCTACTGTTTTCAAGGCACTGATGAACATAGTGTTCCATCCATACTTGAATTCTTTCTTGGTAGTCTTCGTGGATGATATCTTTGTGCACTCTCACACTCGACACGACCATTCTGCCCATCTTGAGATCATTATAAGTACACGGAGAGAGAACCAGTTATATGCTAAGCTCTTAAAATGTCACTTTTGGATGGTCCAAATTCACTTCTTGGTTCATGTTATCTTAGAGAAAATAGTATCAGTGGACCTAAAGAAAGTGAGAGTAGTAGTTTCCTGGGAGCAGTCGAAGAACGTCTTTGAGGTACAATGTTTTCTAGGGATGGCTGCATACTACATGCATTTCATACAGGACTTTTCATGCTTAGTAGTGCCACTGATGGGACTGACTAAGAAGGGTACAAAGTACTTGTGGTCAAATTCTTATGAGCCATCCTTTCAGGATATTAAAGGGAGGTTGACTTCATCATCGATACTAGTATTTATAGAGCCAGGAAAAAGTAATACAGTTTACTGTGATGCATCAGGTATCGGGATGGGAGCAGTGCTTATGTTGGGAGAAGGAGTCATTGTGTATGGGTCTCGCCAGTTGAGACCACATAAGAGGAACTACCCAACACACGATCTTGAGTTGGCTACAGTTGTTCATGATTTACGCTGTTGGAGACATTATCTTTTGGGAGAGCATTTTGTGGTTTTCACCGACCACAAAATTCTCAAGTACATCTTCACTCAGCACGATCTGAATTTGAGACATCAAATGTGGGTTGAGTACCTTCAGTCCTTTGACATTGAGCTTACCTACATGTCTTAAAAAGGAAACGTAGTGGCTGATGCGTTGAGAAGAAGAACACAGATATGGGTAGTTTAGGAGTCCAGTAGTGAGTGGAAGCTTATGGATCTGTTCTCTGAGATGCATTTGGAGGTACACAATAGATAGGGGTAGACGTTCCTTTATTTTGTGGTTGTTACCTATACTCTACTTGATCGAGTGTGAATGATGCAGCTATGAGATACTGAGGGCCTATTCCTATGGGAAAGTGTGTCAGGAGAGAACCATATTCCTGGATGGACCATAGGCGAAGATGATATCTTGTGTTTTCATGGGTGCGTATGGGTGTCAGCAGAGATATGTTAGGAGCTGATGTGAGACTTCCATTATTCAGTTTGGGCAGTTCATCCTGGTATCACCAAGATGTATCGAGATCTGCACCGTCAGTATTGGTGGCCATGTATGAAGAGAGATGTTGTTGGGTTTGTCCTGAGGTGTCCCACCTGTCAGCAGGTGAATGCGGACCATCAGTGACCAGCAAGGATTTTGCAGCAGTTACCCATTCCCGAGTGGAAGTGGAATTATATCGCGATGGACTTTGTGATAGGTTTACCGAGGTCGCCTCAAGGGAATGATGTAGTATGGGTTGTCACTGACAGACTCACGAAGGTTTCTCACTTCTTACTGATCATGGTGACCTTCAGTGTAGATGAGCTGGGAAGGTTGTACATCTGAGAGGCTGTACATCTAAATGGGGTTCCACTCTCCATTGTTTTAGATAGGGACACCCATTTTACTTCTCGGGTATGGCAGGGACTACATAAGGCTTTATGTACACAGGTACATCTGAGTACAGCTTACCATCCCCAGATAGATGGCCAATCCGAGCGTACGATTTTGGTGATGGAGGAAATGCTTCGAGCATACATCCTAGATTTTGAAGGTTCTTGGGAGAAGCATATACCTCTAGTGGAGTTTGACTACAACAATAGTTTTCAAGAAACTATTCAGATGGCACCTTTTGAGTACAACAATAGTTTTCAGGAAACTATTCAGATGGCACCTTTTGAGCCTTTGTACGGTAGGTCATGCCAATCACCCTTCTGTTGGTTGGAGGTAAGAGAGGTAGCTATACTGGGACATCGTCTTGTCCAGGAGACCACAAAGATGATAAAGTTTATTCAGAAGAGGATAGCTAATGTATAGTAATGATAAAAGTCTTATGTTGATCGATGGAGATGAAATCTGGAGTATGAGGTCGGAGATCAGGTTTTTCTGCATGTCACACCGAGGTTGGGACATAGGAGGATTAGGAGACAATGTAAGCTTTCACCAAGCTGCGTCAGACCATTTGAGATTTTGGAGAGAGTCAGGCCGGTTGCCTATTGGCTACAGTTACCTCAGAGGTATAGGTCTATGCATGAAGTCTTCCATGTTTCTCAGCTATGACGTTACTTCTCAGACTCGTCTCATGTTTTTCAACCCGAGTAGGTTGAGTTGGAAATGGACGCATCGTTCGAGGAGCATCCAATCCGGATTATTGATCGGAGTACGAAGGTTCTTCATGGCCAGTCTATTCCTCTGGTATGAGTGTTATGGCAGTACGGGTGAGTACATGATGAGACTTGGGAGAGGGAGGCTGACGTACGATCACCATGGCTGGAATTGTTTGAGGATTCTTCTTCTACATCGTCTTGTTAGGGAAATTCCGGGATGCATTTTTTTAATGGGGGAAGTTTGTAAGAACTCGAATCTTCTTTTCAAGTATGAATCTTTTTTTCTGGTGTTTTTTAGGGAAAGAGAAGAATCTGGAAATTTAAGGAGTACACGCCGTGTACCTAGTTTTCGTGGGTGACCGTGTACTGACCGTGTAACGGATGAGTGCATGGACATGTGGGGTGACCTGGAGACCGCCTAAAGTGGAGGTCGGTTAAAGAAAGTATAGGTCGTGTACCCTTGTAGAACACGTCACATACTTTCTTTTTATTTCATTAAACGGACCGGGGTCGCGTCTAATCAACAGAACACCCTTCTTCTTCATTTGTCTCGTCCAAGAGCGACCATACGGTGTGATTCTTCTTCAAACCCCCGACTTGTCATCTGTTCTCCGAATAGATCGTCGCCGATTGCGTTGGAATCGCCATGGTAAGCTCTTCCTTCTTCAAGAGCCTCCTTTCCTAATTCTTCTTCTTTCGTGAGATATCCGCTATTGAACATTTCTAAAATTTTTGTAGATCTACGACATTCTAGGGTGATTCTAGGCCTGAGGCTCACGTATATCGATCGTACAATGTTGAGGTAGGTGGTTTGTGCCTTTTCATAGTTATTTTTTGAGTTATATATGCAAAAGTGCCCAATTCCCTTATTTGGGGTATTGCGTGTTTATGGTTCTTAGCCCTGTTATCGTCTGTTATGCCTTGTGTGCTTGAGTAGAGGATTTATGATTGTAAATAGGGTTATTTACCTTGCTCTGGAGGTGTTGCCCATGTTTTCTTGATATTGATCGTTTGGTCAAGCTTTGTCGATTAGGCTGCTTTGTTTTCCATGCGTAGTGTTGTTATGATGGAGTGATTTTTTTCTGAAAAATTGTGATATGTTGTAGACTGTTTAGTCAAGTAGTTCTCGAGGTTTACTTTGGCTACCATATACCGTTTGTGCATGATTGATTTACACCGGGTTGTGGGAACCTGGTGTAGTAGACCCTAGGGAGAATGGACGCTGAGGGCTTCTCCAGAGTGTGTTTACTTTTACATTGCGAGACCATAGGGGGGATGGACTTTGTGCTTCCTCAGAGTGTCTGTAGTTCCTTGTTACGAGACCACAGGGGGAATCAGACGTTGAGTGCTTCCCAAGAGTGTCTATAGTTACCGATATGAGACCATAGGAGAAATTGATTGTGAGTGCTTTCTCAGAGTGTCTTTGCTAAAGCTGAACCATAGGGGTTAGACTGTGAGTACTTCCCAGTGGGTTGCTTGTGTTTGATTGGTTGAACCATAAGGGGTTGGACTGTGAGTACTTGCTAGAGAGTTACTTATGATTGTTGGTTGCTTAATTAATAAATGAATAATGGATGTAATTGAAATTGTCAGATTGTTAACTTTTGAGTACTTCCTTGTTTACGGCTTCATTTTGCTTATTGTTTGCCATATATATTTTATTGACTGTTAGGCACAAGTCTTTGGGTGGTTGCTTTCCGGGATTTGACTCACACCCTATTTGGGTGATGCCTTTGGGCCCAAACAAATTATATTACTGCAGGTATATATAAGAGCAAGCGTCCTTCTAATTCAAGTACTTGATTGATGTTGAGCTGGAGAGCATGGAACCAAGCCGAGACTTGTGATTATACTGGAGTTTATTGGTTTTCTTTGTACTTTGGTTTAGTACTGTATTCCAGCAATGTGACTTGTTTGGCTCTTTTCCTAGACATATGTATCATGCATAATTTATATATGTTTGTTTGAGTTTATTACATTAGTTGTTTGCTTGTGGCATGTTATTACTGCTTTTGGTATTGTTATTTGTTTATTTCCATTGCGTTACTTTGTCAATGAAGGCATAGTTTCCTCACTATCACAACTAAGACCCTCTTTGCTAGTCGGCAGTCTCTGGTGTTTGGGGAAATGCGCTTGAGGTCATGTGACCAACTGGGTACGAGGCACCTCTGGGCGGCTCTCGGAACTGGGACGTTGCACTCAATAATAATTATCCAATTATAAATTAATATTATTTTTTAATTAATTTAAAGTTGTTTTTCACTAAATATTTTTTTATATTAAGTGTAAGTGCATATTTAGTCCTATATAAATCAAATTTAATAATATATTTAATATATATAACAATATAAATATATTAATATATTTATATATTTATATATTTATATATGATTTTTGATGATATATGATTGTTTATGAATTATATTTTTTATCAGTGCTAAAAACATGCGCTGATAAAAATTACTCTTTATTAGCACTTTCATTTTAGCAATGATAAAATATACATTTTATCAGCGTTTTTCCTAGCAGTGATCAACATAGTCTTTATCAACGCTAGTAAAAAGGGATGACAAATGTGACTTTAATTGGTGTTTTTTTAGTAATGATAAAAAACACCATTTATCCGCGTTTTTTTTTGCTAGTGATGATAAACATAACCTTTGTTAGCACTAGCAAAAAATGTCAGTAAATGGTACTTTTATCAGCGCTTAGAAAAAATGATGATAAAGAGTGTCTTTTATCAATGTTTTTTTAGTGGTGATAAATAACACTCTTTATCTGTGTTTTTAGCAAGCGCTGGTAAATGTAAGCACTGGATAAACTCAAATTTGTAGTAGTGCAAGTTGTCTTTTTCCAAAAGAAAATAATAAATAGAATAAAAATACAATCGATATTGATGAAAAATGAAATTAGAACAATCTTGGAATCGCATACTTCGATACCATTTAATGTAAAAAACATTAGAAATTAAAAATATGATTGAATGTGAGATATAAGATTATGATACGTGTAAAATGATAATACAAAAACATGAAAGAGTTTTATGCGTTGTCTTGTTTCAATATATGTTTTCATATGATAATAGTAACCTTTCTTTCGTTAGATGTCACCCATCATTCAAGCCAAAACACTAATGCATTCACAAATAATCGATGTATTAATGTATTAAATTGATTCACTTAAAAAAAAATCTTATGGCATTAATTGATTAATGCAGATCCATAAAAACCTAAAAATTAAAATACCAGTAAAACCGATTTAAAGTAGATCTAAATCGGCCAAAACAGGTTTTGATATTTAATTTTATAATTTTAAATAATCTTTTTAATAAAAAAAATGATAGAATACCATGGCTGCGCGTGAAAACGTTTGGTTTTCCCAGAAAAAAAAAGAAACAAACATCCACGCTCTCCACGCTCGGTAGCCGGCTGAATCCACAACTACATATATATATATATATATATATATATATATGGGTGCTGTATATTCCACTGACCTCCGTTTATTTTCTTCCCCTGCTTCTTCAATCTCTTCGGTAAGACGTTTTTCCTTTTTCTTTTTTGGGCCAACCGTTGGTCTGTTTAGTGGAACATGCCCTTCCCCACAGTGTTATGGGGGCCTTCCGTGCAAGGATTTTAGTAAACCATGTTTTTAGTTTTCATTTTTGTGTGCAAACTTCCTTGAGAAGTCCGATTTTTAAGGGTTATGGAAGTCAACTATGTAATCTCTACATTCATCTTTGGGGATCTTATGTATTGTTTTTGTGATGCCGCAGATGCAGGTCTCTCTGAAAACTTGTGCCGACGGCAAGACGGCAACCCTGAAATTCAAAATGCCCGATGCCATTGACAGGGATGAAGTCAAAATCCTCTGCAAGGCTGTGGGTGACGGCTGCGGCTCACCATATAGTGACATACAAAAGAAGTCCGCCTTCCACCAGAAGGGTGAAATGAAGATATTCGTGAACACCCCTTCCGGGAAGATGATTCCGCTGGAGGTGGAGAGTTCCCACACCGTCCACAATGTGAAGTCCAAAATCCAGTACAGTGAGGGCATTCCCTCAAATGATCAGAAGCTGGTTTTTGGCTTCGACCGGCTTGAGGATGACGACACCTTGGCAGATTGCAACATACTAAAGGACTCCATCCTTCACTTGCTTCGTCCACAGTTGGATGATGGAATGCTGATTTTTGTGAAAACCGCTACCGGGACAACTATCCCGTTCCAGGTTGAGCCTTACGATACCATCAAGAGCCTCATGTTTGAGATCCTGATCAAGGTAGGCATTCCCTTAGATGAGCAGAAACTGGTTTTTGATGGCGAAATGCTTTGTTACGGGAGTACGTTTCAAGATTTTTTCATAGATACGGAATCTACGATCTATTTGGTTCGTCGTCTGAAGGGCGGAATGCTGATTCTTGTGAAAGACATTAATGGGAAGATGTTCCCTTATGAGGTGATGTGTTCAGACACCGTGGTCAGCCTCAGGGCCAAGATTCGTGGCATGGAAGGCATTCCCCTAAATCACCGGAGGCTGGTTTTCAACGGGGAGGAGCTTGAGGATGACCATGCCTTGGCAAATTACAACATAGTAGAGGAATCTACACTCTATTTGGTTCCTCGTCTGTGGCGTGGAATGCTGATTTTTGTGAAAACTACAGACAACATTTTCCCATTGGAGGTGGAGTCGTTGGACGACGTCCACAGCCTCAAGGCCAAGATCTGCGACATGGAAGGCATTCCCCGACATCAGCAGAAGCTGATTTTCAACACCAAGGAGCTCGAGGACGGCCATGCTTTGCAAGAGTACAAAATAAAAGAGAAATCTACTCTTCATTTGGTTTCCCCCACCACGGATTGAATGCAGATTTTTTTGAAACCCCAAATCTCTAGGGCGATTTTAGATTAATTTTAAATATTTATAAAATATTTAAAATTATTTGATTTTTTTAAATCTATATGCTTTTAATTTATTTAGCATTCTCTATATCTTGCGCTATGACAGTGGCATCATCATCAGGAGAATTCTCTCACTTCGCCAATACTTTTTATTATGCACCTTCTTCTTCACCAAAATGGAAGGAAACAATGCGGCCCATCAACTGGCGGCCTCAGACCCATTCGATGCCAACAAGCTCTGGGTGAACAGTTTTCCTTCATGACTTTGCACTTGTACGTCTGCTGACCTTCGTCATTAATGATATCTGTCTTTATTCAAAAAAAAAAAATCTATCAATGTCTAATAGTTCCAAACACACCATTCAACTGTGGTTTTCCATGAATCAAAAAACACATTGGTACTTTTTCTTAAATGATTCTTTACATCATTTCTAAAATCTTTAATTTTTTTAAAAGTTTCTAATTTTTGACTTATCAAAACCAAAAAACCATATCCACTAAAGTCATCGCTAAAATTTATGAAGTACCTATACCCACTAATTGCTTGATTGGTCCACATACATTACAATGTATTGCCACTATTATAATTATAGGCAATTACACCTATTGATAACATTACTGGCTGTATATTTCCTCCTAAAAAACCCATTTACCCCCCTCCTCTCTTCCCATCGAGCCTGGCCATAGATGCCCTATGCAACTCTTCACATCACTGATCCTCTCCACCCCATGCCCTTCATTCAAGCCCCTCAATTATGAGGCTACTCGAGCATTACATATAGGAATATTACATCATTTTATTTAAACATTCAATACATCTCAGAGTAAGAGATTCCCTAAAGTAGTAAATATTTAGTGTCTTTGGAGGCTAGATATATAATTAACTTAGGAACAATCTTCAACATCTCACATAAGAATTCTTCATATTTTGCACCCTTTTAGACACATCATACTCAAAACCTTTCTTTAGAACTTGAGAACATAAAAAACATAAGCTCAGATGCTTAGTAAAGGTAACCAAGTGAGATATCGATCATAAGTGAGCATAAGATGATCATAAGATTAACATAATCAAGTACATGTTCTCTACATAAAAGATTTACACCCAAATCATAACACCAAAATCATGGCATACCAAGAAGCACAATTAATAAGGATGTCAAAGCATAAATCAACATTCATGAGTCTTAACATTAGCATGTGGCATCATAAACGTAGGAAATCATAATCTTCTAAACACAACTACTTACAATAATGTCTACGCATAATCTTGTGAGTATAGCTAGAAGAAATAATGCTTATGCATAGTAATCCTTAAGGACTGCGACATAGATGAAAAATCTCTTTTATAAAAGCACTTAAAATACACTTTGAAAATAAAGAAAAAACATCCCTTTTTTCTTTTAGTGACTTTTAAAACAAAAAATACCAAAGAAAATGGTAATAAGATTTTCTTTGTAAAACCTTTGAAACTTGAAAAAATGTTTCAGGAAGGAGGAAAGACATGTCGGTGGGAAAATCCACTCATGTTGTATGAGTTAGAAAACATTCCTTTCACACTTTTGTAAAAAGTCAAAAGTGGGTCGTATGTGAATCCTTTGAGAAGATTCCTTTTAATAATTTGTAAAGAATGTCAAATGGAGTAAAAATAACCATTCTCAAATATTTATGTTTAGATAAAAACTTTCATAACACATTTTCAATAACATGGAAATGGAAGAAAAACATTACCCACCAAAAGAGGACAAATAAGGTCATCTTCTCTTAAAATCATTCTTTTGGTCTTGCTGAGTATCAAAGAGAGGAAAATGAAAGGAAAACAACAAAGCCCCCAAAAAAAACCAATAGTGGAAGAAATTAGATGTAGTTTAAGTGAGAAATATCATATAATTTCCTCAGTGGAAACTCCTGAATGAGCATAAGATTGTGAAATAATCTCTTACCTCAATTCACGTCTTGCTTTATACGTATTAAAACCTTATGTATAATAAATATATATTTATTATAAATATATTCTAAAACCAGATTAATTCATATATTTCTATTTATCATTTCCTTGTAATTTCTAATTACTCATTTATTAACAATTCTTCCTTAAAATGAACATTTAGGTGAAAACATGTCTTTTTCCCATTCATGTTTCGGTTAGACGATTTTGATCCTTGCACCTTGGTCATGGTTTCATTATATATAGAATCTTAATCATGTCATAATTATCATATTAATACATTATATGCACTTTTATAACCAAGGTTGCGATGAAAGATGAATTACACAACTTCATAGATATTGTAGTTAGTACACACACATGAGTGATGTTTTCACTTTTTGATGGATAGATATAAATACTATCACTATCTCTAAAACCTTATATTTATCCATGAAAATAATGTAACACTATAATCCATCCAAAAAAATATCACTTTTAATGTTTTTAAAATCATTTTTTAATTTTTATACTCCTTGCACAAGCACTGCATCGACGTTGTGTAAATGGTCAAGGAAATTATACCAACACTGAAAATAAAAAAATTTAATATAATATATATACTTTATTCTTTACCACTTTTATCATATATATTCATTAATATATTATTTTATCTATATCCTTAGCATGACAACATAATAAGTGAGTGAGACTGATATATTGTAATAATTTTTAACATAAAATAATATAATGGTTGTAATCAAAATGAAGTGGAACCAAATGAAATATTTTCAAAGATAGGATGGTTATGTTTGAATTAAACTCATCCATTGAAATATAGGGAATTTTTGAGTTTATGCTGAGACCTTATCCCATAGTTTTAACCTTAATTAACCCGTTTTACCCATTAATGTGATAATAAATATTTACTATAGATACTATTCATTATAACTAAAAATGAAATGAAATTTATTAAATAATTTTAATATAATGATATAAAATATGGAATAAATTTTATAATATTTAATTTCTAGAAGTGGTTAATTTTACATTTAATATATGTTCTCAAAATGCAATGAAAAACAGTTTTTAGAAAAATGCATTTTTTAAGCATAAAAATGAACTTATACCAAAATAAAATATAATGTTGATTCCTATATAATTAATTAGATTATGTTTAATAAAAAGAATATTATTTTACTTTATAAAAATCAATATATAAATGGGATTTTAAATTAATTAATTTAAAGAAAAAATGACAATTTTTCAACAACCGATATTTTTCACTATTCACTCAAAAATCAATTTTTTTAGAAAAAGCCCAAAAAATCACCCTAAGAAAAAATAGATGTTCTCAATAAAAAAATTAATTTCATTTTGTAAAATTAAAATTATAAAATCCAAAGGTACAACTTTTAAATGAAAATACCAAATATACTAAAAAACCACTTTTATAGAAAAATGAGCCTTTACAAACTTAACTGTTCTTAATTCTTATCATTTAAAGTTTATTACTTATTTAATTGGAACTAATTAATAAATTTTAACAAGGGAAACTTTAAACATATATTTCATAATTCGGTTGCTCCCATTCATACTTTTCAAACAAAGGACTAGGTTATAATGGTTATATTTAAATAATAATATTTCTATAGTATATCGCGGTTTGATTAAGCACGATTTGTCATGTAAAGTATGTTATAAAAAACATTAAATTTATTTAAAGATAAATATATTTTAAAATCTATGGGTGTTACATTCTGCCCCCCTTAAATAAATTTCTCCCACACAATTTTAATTATCTCTTACTAGAAATAGTGTATCACGACATAATAATAAAATATGATTTAAATTCTATCATGACAATTAGTTTCTATGTAACTACTAAGAAACTTAGTATTTACTAATTTTGTATTTCTTAAACCAATTATTCACCATTATAAGAATTAGGGATTTTCAAAAACATACCTTGATTATTGAGCGATACATTCCACATAAGACTCAATGGATTCATTTTCCACTTACTTAAGTTGAGGAATTCATTTACCATTAAGGTATAGAACATGAGAGAACATACTTAATTTCTTTTTATACCATAAGAATAATTTCATCCTTTGATTATTCTTCAAGAAGTCTTCCATCCCTACTTTATCTCATATTTCATATGATAAATAGACCTAATTAATTTATCATGCCTAAAGCACCAAAATTAAATTTTAATGGATCTTAATATCCACAAAAGAATGAAAATTCATTCATACTATCTATAAATATTTACCATAAATAAAATGGTTAATACTAGTTATCTACAATGAATAAATATTCATATGATGAAACAATACATTAATCACCCTAACCTCAATAATAATACCCAGTCATTCAATAAATAGTTATCCTTAAAACTCTCTGAAAATATGTCTGAACAAATTCAAAACCCAAAAATCAGAAAGATTTGATCACACATTTTTTCAAGATCTAATTATCATTAACCCCTAAACAAAATTAATCAATCCTAAAGTCACAACTAAAAATGTATATGTATGAATCATATATTCTCTTAAATCACCATAAAAAATCATACATGCTTCCAAAAGTTAACTAAATTTTTATAATATCAACCAATTTGAAATAAAATTACATATTTTCCATTAAAATTCCCTTAACCCTAATCTAATAATGGCCCCAAAATATGATAACCCTTTATCTCAATTAACCATAATTAACTCAATATCAAAATCATATTAACCATAATGGTTATCAATACCTTTCAACTTATAAAATTCTTCCTCAAATAGACTTTTCACTAAAACACATTATAAATTTAAGGGTTACATATACCTAAATCATCTATTAACACTCAAGAAGTGTCTCCCTAAGGATCCTTAATCATCTTAAACTCCCATCACATAATACACCAAAAGGGTATGAATGTCTTTAAACATATGATCATCCTTAAAATTTTTAACCCTTAAATAAAATACCATTATATCATAATTATAGAAACCCTATATGTAGATACCACAATCATTTATCCTCCATCATAATCATTTAAATATGTTTTGTCTTCTTATTCCTTAATACTTCCTTTTATGTGGTATTTCTAGTTTCTTCATCTTAAATATATGACCACGATAAACCTTTATTCTTATGATATTATTAATCCCATTTATGGGATTTCCTCCCAGGGAATCAATTTTCATAATGATTTTACTCTCCATATTTAAAACATTAAATTAATACCTTTGGTAGAAATTTGTTACCCTCCATATATTTAGCTAAACTCATCATTTTTCCTCTATAGTTTGTTGTTCCATCCCCTCCTTTACCACATATGAAACATCTTCCTATAACTTTGAGACATTTATCTAGGCGCTTCTTTCCAAATTTATGACATGGAGAAAATTTAGCCTTCTTTTCTCTATGGTATTCATCACTTGAGTCATGACCCCTCCCTTTAAAGGTACCCCTCCTAGTCCAACAATAAAGGAAGAAAGATAATGACCCTCGATTCCTTCCTCTAGTAGGCCCCGAGATTGTGACTAACACCAAGGGTATAAAAATCTCACATATATAATACAGTTCCCTCAAGAATAATAAGGACCATGAGATAGGACAAATCAAATTAATATCAACTCCATCATATAATATAAAAGTAAGAAAACTACCCCCAATGCATGAACTATGTCAATCAACATAGGTAAAAGTCTTCAAGTAAATAACAAAGAAAAGTCCTATGGTAGAGAATCAACAACAACTCCAAAACAAAGCTATTAATGTCAAGATCGATACCTGAAATCCTCCTGGAAAATATAAAAAATATTTTATGTCTACATAGGGTGACCATATCACATATACTAAGTAGGATCATACCCAACATCTCTCATGCACATGTGAAAAGAGTATACTAATACATTATTAAATAAATAATATAACCAACATGCACCTAAATAGGTTAAATAACCAATCTAAACCTTATATTGGCTCTCTTATCAAATAATTAATCCATTATAGTAACATAGAATCAAGGAGTATAAAATAAAGTCACCCCACAACTACTTAACCACTGATTTTCCACTTTCACACCCCAACGCCGGACGTCATTTTCTCCCATCGCATCCAAGAATATATCTTCACATACCCATCCATATCTGATGTGGTTTGGGTCACATCCCTACCTCTCCCATAACCCTGTAGGGTATACCATCTAGGGATTGAATCATTCATCATCGCATCACAACCTCATCCTCATACCCATGTCTCATCTCCAAGGTAGTAGGGTATCATGAATGTGAATGACATAAAACTCGTGCCATCCTCCTACCACGCATGAACACCACCACATATCACACACTCAACTCTAGTTGACCTCCAATACCAACCCATCATTACTAGTCAATCTCCAAAACCAACCCATCATCACTATTGTTGAAGGAAGTGTGGAGGAGAGGGGGCAATCAACCATCCGATTCACCACCATCCTAGATGTTAGGGAAAATACCCAGAACCGAAAACATTTTGGAATTAGTAAGTTTATCCAACTCAGGTGTGGTGCATAAAGAAATAACATAAAAACATGATAGAAATATAACACAAAATACCCAACATATGGATTTATATCTACCCTATAAGCGTACTCCACAACACCACCACTACAACTCACAACGTCTGTCATAATTGATGACACCACTAAATGTGTCACACCACACCACCACCACACATAGCCACATAAATTACACTTTCAACTACACATTCCACCATATCCAGAATTAATGAGTTTCTACTAAATCACATTCAATAATCTATTTATTTCATATTAACACAAAAATTCATTTAGTTTTCAAATTATTAATCCATTTATCACACATCATGTTTAGCCTATACATATATTTAATTCCAGCCCATGATTTTTTTTTACCAACCCATATCATTTTTCTTCAGCATTTCATGTTTATTTGAAAACTATCTAGGAAACTATCATAACTACACAAAAACACAATATAATCCAATCCATCACTACAACCCCACCATCTCACAACCAAAAATCACAACCACCACACTTCAATCCACATCACATCCCATGTTATCGAAACACAACTTCACAGCCCAACATATATCAAAACCCAACAGGTCACTAACATCACTGCACAACAACACACATTAGTTAAGGAAACACATCAAGCACATACACATATAACAAAACATTGTGACTTACACAATTATTACCTCATATTTAGGTTCAATGGATTTCATATCAATATCACTTCTTTTTAGCGTGGGTAACACTATAAAAATATAGTTTTCCATGGGCAACCAATTCATTTTTGATATATAAGTGATTATCCATTTTGTGCATGGTGAAATCAATTAAACAACACAACAAGGGTCTCATAATTCACAACAAATATAGTGAAAAATAGGATTTAAATAACCATGATCTTTAGTAATGGAAACAAACAAGAATAATCATATTGGTAATATCAAAAAATGGTAAAAACATGTGATTACACTATGTTCCCATCAAATTAAGATTTTTCTAATTAATTATATTCTAAATTAGTCCCTTATTATTCACCCAAAGGAATAAAAAATCATGCAATACCCACATATTCACTTAATGATGGAGAGAATAAGGATCCCCTACCTTGAAAGGAAGTTCCCAAACACAGTGCACTGAAAACAAGGGATATAGTGATGATGTTGCCACCTGGATATCCTAAAGGAAATGAAATTTTTTCTAATAAGTATGAATAAGAAGTATAAGAAAGATCTTACCTCAAATTTGACACACTACTATAGAAAACAAAGGGGAAACAAAGCTGTTAAACATGCCCAAAATCAAAAAAAGGGAGGATCTAAGTTAATTTATAAGACTATTCAAGGTTTAAGAACAATATTTCCTCTCATATGTACCAAAAGAAAACAAACAAAAACTCCAAAATAAAAGTTCTCATAATTTTATGATGTTAGATACAATTTTCCTCAATATTAACACATCAACTTCCCTATTTAATTGTAATTTAAATTTGAACTGCCATTTTTAAAAACATGAGGATAAAGAATTAAATATCTAGATTTAATCCCCACAAAATGATTTAAAAATAATTTATTTTACCATAAATTAATTATTTTTCTTTAAAGATGTTTTTAAAGACATTCCAGAAAATCTAGTCATTTGAAAAACTAGAATGTTTGGAAAACTGTTAGAGTGACTGTGAAAGGATTTGGTCTTGAGAAGGAGTCATGCGACTATAAGAAGGAGTCGTGTGATGGTGAGGAAAAAATATGACTGTGTCAACAATCTATATAACCAAGAAAAATAAAAACTATGGCCGTGAGACCAACCTAAAACCATGTAGAAAAACTATCTGATCGTGTGAAAAAACTACAATCGTGAGACTGACTTGTGACTGTGTGAATGAATTGTCTAACCATGCGAACAAACTGCGACTGTGAGACAAAACTGTGACTGTGTGAACAAAATTTTTGACTGTTTGAACAACCTATACAACCAGGTGAACAAAATATGATTGTGATACCAACCAATGACTGTGATAATAAATTTTATAGATGTGTGAACAAAATGCGATTGTGAGAAGGGATTGTGTGACCATGAGACCAAATGTGAAAATTTTTAGGGAAAAGAAGACCATAAAAACCCTCTTGAAACCTTTATCACCTGAATTCCCACAAATAGTCCATAATGTTTAGGTCAATACATTAAATACATCTCAAAAAATTCCTATCCTTGAGAATCAAACAAAAACCAAAGAAGGAAGAATAATAAGGGGTCCAAAAAACCACCCCGTGAGATACCCCTCATAGATCCCATCACATCCCAAACACTATCATTAGTTTAGTGAAAAAAAACTAGAACCTCCATAAAAAACCCCACTCAACAGCACCACCACCCCCTACCAAGAACAACACCACACCATCTCACAAGATCCACAATACACCTCCCCTCCACACAACTATCTGAACTAGGATTTCATCTTTTATATAACCTAATAAAACTACCACCACAACTACTACACAACACTTCCTCCAGAAAAAAACCAATGGATCCCACCTTCCATATCAAGATATTTTCTACTTTGGGTGGCACTGACTTTCCTTCACGGGTTTTAAAACATGTTGTAAATATAATGTGTCTTGATTGTGAATGGGATTTACCCTATTCATATATTGGAATCCATAACACACATTATCGGAAAGGGATTAAGGCACATATCATAAATAAGAAATATCAAAACATCATATCATAAAACCAAAATAGAATAAGGGAAAACTTAAAACATACTTAGGTACTGGGCATGCATTTGCGTCTCACGCTCCCATGTACTCTCCTCTAAGCCGCCATGTCTCCACAACACACAAACCAAAGGCATCCACATAATACTTTCTATTGATGATCTTGTATCTCTACTAGATTATTCATTAACATCACATCATTATTGATATCCAAATTTACCTAGTCAATGATGTGGGAGTCATTGTAAAGATATCAATGAAGATGGGACACATGGAATACATTGTGGAACCTATCCAACAATGGTGGAAGAACCAACTGATACGCCACCAGGACAACACGCCCTAACACCTCAAAAGGCCCGATGAACTAGGGAGAAATATAAACCCCTCTACCAAAACTCTACTAACCCCAAATATGGGAGAATTTCAACAACACATGGTCTCCATCCTCAAACTATAGGGGCCTCCTATGATAACCGATGTCTTTATTACACATTAATTCATGATTTATTACATAAGAGTACACTTAGTAAAACCAAGAATATTGATAAATCCGGTGTATTTGGGTAATTAGGTACATAAAACATCAACTTGATACATTGGATATAACCAAATTATTGAAAAATTTCTTAACATTATCTTAGAAATCATTATTCCTCTAAAACTGCATGGGCTAACCTAGGGATTCCCATAATAAAGGGGTGATCCATAAAGCCCAGTAAAGGAATGAATAAAGCATAACATGAAGGAAGTGTTATATGTTTGAAAACAGGAATATCAATGGGACATAAAAGGGGTGATAATCATAAAGATAAACAATGAGGAATTACATAACATGGTAACATAAAGGAAACATGGGAAATTTTGAAACAAGTTTAAACATGACATTATAAACATAGGTCAAGGTTAATCACAAAGACATCATAACATAATGTGCTTAGGGTAACCTCTCATACACTATACATGAAATCTCATGAGACTAAAACATTACCAAATGAATTGGATCAATATCTTGTTGAACCCATCTTGTAATCTACAACGGGCTTACCCGATGCTATCTGGGCTCACCCATCATAATCATATCATGTACACGAATAAGTTTGACACATATATCATATAACATAATATAACATTTCATCACATTTAATCACATGATTAAGGATTATGGGCTACATACATGGAGGTACCCAATTAAAATAAGTATAGGTATGCCTAGGTGAATACCCTTGAGTGAAAATAGTGACGGTATTCACAATAAAAAGGTTTTTCATGGAAAAATCACAATGAAATTTCAGCAGCATAACAACAGTGCATAAAGGTTCATAAAATGGTTTAATGAGAGGGAAAGGGGTATATAATCATTTGGATATCAAATGGGAATTAATATGTATGTGTATAAAAATATCCCAATAAAATCAATTTGAAATTAAAGTCATTAAATGAATAAGATTCTTGAATAAAGAGGACAAAGAGAGGATTTCAACATAGTAACGACATATGTAAACACTATAACGAGAGGGGATAAGTGACATCTCCTTAAAATAACATCAAGTGGAAAGTAGATGGATATTTATAAGGTCATGAAAAAATAACCAAATGAGATTCAAAAGTCTTAATATAATCAAGTTCCTGAATTTAATATAAGAGGGAGTGGTCCCTCACTATTGGTACATCAAATCATAGGACAATTTCGACAGCATATCAGGTGTAAATAATGGTTAATGAGAGGAATTAATGAGAGTGAAAGAGATCTATAATCATATAGAAATAAAAAGGGAACTAATATGGATGTATATAAACATACCCCAACAAGAAATAATGGAAATTAATAGGCATGACATAAAAGAGGTGCATTAATAAAAAGAAGAGAGGAAGATCCCTTCCCTTGAGAGGTTGATTGCAAAAACATAGGAATAGATTATTGAGATCTTGGGGGAACCTTGGGAGGAATATAAAGAGGGGAGAAAATATAATGGATGTTATAAATGGGTTTTTAGTAAAGAGGAATGAGATATTGGGTGGGTTTATATAGGAAAATAGAGGGGAGTTCGTTATTATTTTACAAACTTAGGTTTTGGATTCTAATAATAAAATAATAAAAAACACAAACCTTACTATAGTTTTTGCAATTGGTTTCTTCCAAAGGGGATTTTTTTTCATTATTTTATAAGGACAAGTTTCGAAATCATTAAAATATAAGCCTTGGTGATGTGGAAGTGAGTCATGTTTACAAAGAATTGATTTTAAAACATTAAAATATAATATAGGTTTTGGAGGATTCATAAAGGCTTTATAAAATTAATCAAATAACCTTGAAAATAAATTATTTTAAAGGGAAAACATAGATTTGGTCGTGGATACCTTATATGGTATATATTAAATCACTTTTGGGTCATTATGATGTCATAATACACACCGTATACTTATATCGTATTTAATTTTTACCTGAAAATTCGAATGTCTCAGCAAATTATGAAAAAATAACAATTAGATAATTTAGATATGATGATTTAAAAATTGTATTTTTTTTATTAAAATAATTATATAAATATGATAAATTAAACTTTTAAATTAAAATCCAAGTTTATTTAAAAATACTATTTTTTTTACAATAACAGTTTTCTGACCCTTATAAAAATTACATTTTCACTTCATAAAATTATATTATCATTTATATTTAATATATAATATTTAATAATATTATTTTATTAAAAATAATTTATTTCAAAAATTATGGAAGTATTCAAAAAAAATCTTCATTATAATTATATTTTCCCCCAAATACAATTTATGTTTTAACGTATTAAAAATCTAATTTTTATCAAAATAATTATTTAATCACTTATAAAGAAAGAAAAAAATGTAGTAATTATTATATTGAAATTAATATATATATATATATATATATATATTAATAATATTAGGGTTATTTTGTTTCCAGTCCTTGTTAAATTATTTTTAACCTAAATTAAACTATTTTCCTTTTACCATAGTAATAAAAATTTATTTCAGTTACTATCCTTATTGTAAAAAAATTAAGTTGGCCTTATTAATAATATTAATTATGATTATTCCAAATATAGAATCAATTTTATTAAAATAAATTCATAGAGGAGGAATAATTTAATTTAATATAAAAACATCAAGGGTGATAGAAAGCGGTTGTCTGAAAAATATTTTTTTTCTAGGAAAATATGATTTTACTTTAACTCTATAACTAGTAATATTATTTATATGAATTTAAATTATTAAAGATAGATATATAATCTAAAAATTTCAAATAAATAATTCTTAATTAGGTTTTATTTTAATTAATTATAATCTATCAACATTATGCATTTTAAAAAGTCTTAAAAAAATTATTTTAAGCCTAAAAATAAACTAATTCTAAAATTCGGTATAAGGTTTATTTAAATGTAATTATTTAGATTAAATATAACTAAATAATACATATTTTATTTTGAAATAATATTAAAATAATAATGGTTCTATTAAATTACTTAATATATCAAAAGAAATGACAATTTTACATAAAAACGACATTTTTTACTACTCACTTGAAAATCTAAATTTTCTGAAAAATCTCAAAATTTTACCCTGAGTTAATTTTTATATAGTGTTATAGAAAATGGAGTTAATTTTATCAAATAAATTTTATAAATTTTCTATAAAATAATTAAAATATTTTTTTTCACAAAAAGAAATAAAAACCATTTTTGTAGAAAATGTATTTTGAAAAACAAAAGGACATTTCCAAAAAATGGAGTGATTATTTACTAAAAATTTATAAATACATTTATTACGAGTATGATATATATATATATATATTTCCTAAATTAGTTAATCCTACTTATATACATGAATTTAATGGAAATTCTAAAATAACCATATTTAAATAATCATTGTTTGTTTATGTTCGGTGTTGCGTATCACATACGCTATCAAACATAGTTTTATCCTTTGAAAACTCAATGCAATAAATTATTCCCCTATTTAATAAATTTCATCCTCTTAATTTAAACATGAACTCAGTAAGAAATGTTTTGATACTTGAAAATATCTTTATTGAAAACTCACATCATAAAAAAGGTTAATAAAATATCCACTTGGAAATAGAGAAAGGGAAGTACGAAATTCGTCACCTAAATAGGTTTCTAAGTAGGATAACATTAGTGGGAAGTGAAAACATGGACATGGAAGATAAAAATAACACCAATGAACTAATAAAGTGTGATAGAGAACATGGTCAAGAGAAAGTCAATGAACAAAAAACCATAAATCTATGATAGGTAAAAAGACCACCAATTCATTTAAAATGATCATAATATGAAAACATTTTGGTTTAAAGATTCTTTTACAAGAGTTAAGGAATTGCTTTACCATCTGTACTAGGGACATAAATATATATACTTTCTTGATAAGTATAATTTAATCCTTTAATCAATTTTCACTATAATTTTCATCTTTTCTCCGAATGATGAGTACCCAAGATGTTTTTTATGCCTGGACCACTAGAATAAGCTTCTAACGGATCACATAACCCACTAAAGAATAACATGTTTTTCCTCATATCTTTACTAAATCCAAAATAGTTACAAAAAAGTAAGATAATATTGAAAATTAATAAACCTTAATACATTAGTCTCCAAAATTTAAAAAAATCCAAAATGTTTAATATAGATCATTAATTAAATAAATACCTATATATAACACTAATAACCTCAAAATTAAAGAATGTTTTAACCTAAATGGTCATCTCATACCCTTCATCTTACACCTACAAAAAACATAATAGAATTATTCTCAAATAATCTTTTATATTAAACCCAATGGGTATATATATACGTTAACCCTACAAAAAATCTCCCAAAATATCATTAATCACTCAAAATAAAAAGAATATTTTATCCTATAATATTTTTTCCAAAATATCCTGAATCATACTAAAAATTCATCCCATAAATCTTTAAAAGTTGTATAAATTATTTTAAACCTAATATTAACCTTATACATATCATCCCAAGTCTCTTTAGGTTTATCCCTATATCAAAAACATATTATGGGTTGTTAATAAACTTATAACTAAATAAATTTTATAGGTTATCAGTACCATTAAAAATATATTTCAAATACTTAAAAAACTACTACAAAATAATCCTTAGATGTTTCATGATTCTTATATCCAGAATGTCATTTATATACTACTTCTGTAACATAAATCTCAAATACCAACACATAAACACATTAATCCTTACCCTTTAATGATTTCCATATCATCTGTCCTTCCTCAGTCTAGGATTTAACCCTTGGATTTGGGAATTGACTCAAAGAAATCCCATATTCTCCACGCATAATACATTGAACAAAAAAGGGTTTCATCCATTGTAATCTATTCCCTTTCATAAAAACTTTAATTTTTTATGGAAACTATAAAAATTATGCCCTATTTTTTCACACTTAAAACACCTATGAGTTCCTTCATAGCATTTACCTTGGTGCCACTTTCCACATTTTTGACACAGATAAAATTGGATCTTCTTTCCTTTATATTTTTTATCAGTTGAACTTTTTTTAGACTTCCTCCTCATCATCTTTGGTATCTTTGGACATTGAACTATGTTCTAGTTGTTAATTATGATTTTTAATAGATGTTTTGTCATAATAATAATATGTATTACTTAAGATCCCTTCATGTTAGGCATCTCATCAGGGAAGTCTTCACATTTCCCATCACATTTTTTTGACTCAATTCATCCTATTTTCAACCACTGACTAGAATAAAGGGAGAATTAGGGACGAGTACTTTTAAACTATTTAACACACAAACATGAATCCAATTAACATTAAATGGCATGTATTTTATTAGCTTATGAATTTCTAGTATTTAATAAATTTTATCCATGATCTGTTTCTTAATATTGACTATTGTTGGATTTTTGTTCCCTTAATAATGGTTTGTAATGAGATTATGAATTTACCAATGCATATCCCCCAGGAGGGTCAAAATAGGTATACAGTAAGTCCCATTGTCATGCACTAGTTCCTTGTTGAGTCTAGCTCAATACAATGTTTTCAAGGTTGTTACCCATAGGTACATCTATTTAAGAACCACATAAACTTGTAGTATCCAGAAATAAATGTATTTTCTTGGAAACCAATTACTCTATACTTTACCAAAACATTGGGATGTAATCTTTTTACCCCCTTGTTTTTATGATAAAAAAATCATGATTCTAATGATATTAATGAGTTTTATGTTTTTTGTAACTATCTTATATTCTGAGATAGGTGATAAAATTTTCCATTAGTATGATTCACCATTGATGTTAAGACACCATTAAGATGACTCACTTCCATTCAAAGACATGTAACCACCAAGTCATAATTTTGAAAAAGGCTAAGACACCATCACATACGAGTCACTATTGTTCATGATTCACCGTCAGCATGGAAATCTTACTAAGTCATGAGACACCGTCAGAGTGAGACATCATCTGAGAGACACCATCAGTGCGAGACCCCGTCTGACCATTAGTCACCATTAGACCATGAGTCACCACCAGATCATGAGAGACTTTCACACTAAGACACTTCGACTATTTCAAAACTTAACTTTTCCATTTAAATAGTTCATAGAGAATATATTATTTAAATTAATTCCAAACATATTTTAATTATTGTATCTTAAATGATCGATAGAATGC
This sequence comes from Viscum album, assembly GCA_963277665.1. NCBI lineage: Eukaryota > Viridiplantae > Streptophyta > Magnoliopsida > Santalales > Viscaceae > Viscum > Viscum album. The sequence goes on from OY728159.1 coordinate 730,395,451, forward strand.
ATTGATGTAAGTGTCAAACATGCAGTACAGGGAAGTAGAGAGGATCCAAATGTTCCTACTTCTACTATGGATAAAAGAGAATCAGAGCCCCTCATGAAAAATATATAAGGAAGAAACCAATGTGTTGAATGTTTTTTACTCATACTCAACAGAGATAAACCATATTTTAATAACAAGAAGAGCTTACCTACTGCATCCTGCATACACTTGATTGAGGAAGATGAGGCATAATACACATTTATCACCTTCTCGATTTCAAGAACAAGAGTCTATGACACTCTGTTATACTAAAGTGTTAAAGAGAACCCGACTTGAGATGAATTTAAAAATACTTTCATGGTGTCATGAGCTATAATGCATACATATTGAGAACTTACATTCCTTTACAATTTTAGTTGATTTGTTTTGTTTATATTCTTTTACATTTCGAGTAGTGTGTGCACACATACTTTATTTTATTACACACACACACACACAATGTCTCCTACTTCAAATTGGAATATAATTGATATCTTCTCAAACCCGTTTTATATATTTTCCCACAAAAATTGTTGTAGTGGTCCCCATGTGACCTGTTTGTTTGTACTCTCATAGTGAGTAGTGGAAGAGGTCGTGAGTAACCTAGAAAGTTTATAAACTACAGTAAAACCCAATCCAATTTTTCGATCAACTTGTTTATTTTATATAAAGTACTTAATGGCGGGTAATCACCAAGTGGATAGGACTAAGTATCAGCTTGATACTAAACTTATTGTTTCAAATTTCAATTGTATGTTTTTTAATTTATTTCGGATTTTAAAACTGAAACTATTTTAACCAAATAAAAACAAATACTTTGATAGTTAATATTTATTAGTATTTATATGAGATTTTAATTAAGTAAATTGATTTCAAATAACTATGTAATATTTTATATTATTTACCTGAGAACTAATAAATCTTTAATAAAACTTTTGAAGTATTAGAACTTATAAAAATGGGCTATATTGATTAACTTGGATGTTTAAAAATAATTTGGGGATTTCAAATTAATCCTTTTTAATAGAATATTTTATTGGGTACTCAATTCAATACCTCTTGAGATAATCAATCTAACCAACATTTGGTATAAATGGATTTATTTCTTTGGTATTAATTTTTTAAAACTATTTTTAACTATGATTTTAGTTAAGCTTTAAATATCTTAAAATTCTATTAGTTATAAATTTTGTTCTTTAAATAGATTATAGACAATAAGGGTTTTCTACAAATAGAACTCCCTTATTTAACGGTAATAATTATATTCAATTGAAAATTATTGTGAGAATGCATATAGAAATCATGGGTTTTGATATTTGGTCTACAATTGAAGATTAATAAGTTATACCTATTAATGATAGTAAAGACTGGGATGATGAAACAAAGCTATCTAACAATAATAATTATAAATCAATGAATTCACTTTACTATTCACTAGGATATGAAGAGTTTAACAAAATTTATGCATGTAAAACCACTTATGAAATTTTGGATACTTTGTCTGTTTCCCATGAGGGAACATCTAATGTCAAGGAGATGAGGCTTAACACTTATAATATTAATCATGATAACTTTAAAATGATTCAGTATGAACCTATTTCTAAAATGTAACTCAGGTTCAATGAAATTTTCAACACAATGAGATCTCTTGAAAATATTGTATCTGATAAGGAATAGATCATGTGATTACTCAAATGTGTGCCTCAAAGATGGATAGGCACATCTGTGTCAATTAAAGAATCTCGTGTTATTGGTAAGCCGTCAGCGAAGGAGATTTTTTTCAAGCTTATGATGTATTAATAATATCTAAAGGAAACCGATAAGAATATGAAGAGACTAAAAGAAGATCAGTAGCCTTCAAGACTACTGCATCTAAATATAAGTAAGAGGAAAATGAAGAGGAAAAAGTTCAAGTTGCTAGTTCAAGTGATAGTGAATCTCCACCAGATAGTGATGAGGATATACCTAATCTATCTAGAAGGTTTCATAAATTTTATATGAATAAAAAGTTTTTTAGAAAACTAAAATATAATGGAAAATATGATCCCAAAGTAACTTGGTAGAAGGACTAGAATAAATATGAGAATGAGGTTGTCTGCTATGAGTGTAAAAGGAAAGGACATGTCAAAGTAGACTGATAAAGCGTAGATATAATATGAAATATGAGGAGAAACATAAAAGATACAAAATGGATATCAAAGCCACATGGAGTGAATCTGAGGATAGATCCAGTGATTCAGGTTCTTCACATGAAGAAAATTATGATAGAGCGAATATGTGTTTTTTGACAAACATCCCTAAGGTACCTATTTTATCTAATTTACCTGTTGAATCCATTGTTTCATATGTGCATAATTTCGATGATTCTTAAAATGAAAAAATGATGATAATATGTAAAATTAAGAATTATTTTAACATTATAACATGATAGAAGACACCTTTAATGAAATTAAGGACAAATATAATTTTCTAAAAAGACAACATGCTTTATATGAAAATATGAAATCTGAACTATCTGTTGAAAAAGAGAAAAATTATCAACTGTTAAGAGAAAAGACTAAACTTATGTTATTAAATGATAAGTTAAATACAGACCAAGAAAAATTCCCTATAAGTAGACAGAAACTCATAGAGATTTTAGGAAAGCATGTTGAACCAAAATATGTTACTGGTATTGGATATCAACATGGACCGAGGAGATTAACAAAAATTACTTTTGTTCCTATGTACAAACTAGAAAGTTCTTTTTCCAATTTTTTTTATAAAGGACCTAAGAATGTTTTTATTTAAAAAAAATTCAATCAATTTATAGTAAATCTATTGAGAAATTGTGGGTTCCCAAAGCTCTAATTACCAACATCTCTGGACCCAAACAGATATGGGTACCAAATCCATTTCTTACGTTATTTTTGTTTTGTAGGAAAACTACATGAAGACCTCCTATAGAAGTACATAGTACTTGGAAAACAATTTTTCAAGAACTATGACATGATATTATTCATGATTCAAGATTATTATTAAGGTTGGTGGTGGTCATGTCCCATTTGGTGATGATGAAAAAGGAAAAATCATCGACCTTGTCCAAATCTGTAACAAAGATTCAATTTTTATTTCTAAACTATTATTTATTGATGGTTTGAAATATAACATACTTAATATTTCATAATTATGTGATGATGTATTTTATTTCAATTTTGAAAACAATTCTATAAATGTTTATAATTCTAAAAATTATTTGGTTTTTACTACTTTAAGAAATGATAATGCTAATGTTGTTGATTTAAACTCTTTATTTTCTAAAAATGTTTCATGCTTAAGTGCCTTTCATGATTAATCATTGATTTGGAAAAGGAGACTAGGCCACTAAAAAATTCACTCACTTAGGGAGCTTACTAGGAATGGGGTAGTTAGGGATCTACCTTAACTTTATTTCCCAACTAATAAAGTCCATAACCCCTGCCAAAATGTGAAAAACCACAAAATTTCTTTTAAATTAGAGAAAGAAGTGTTAACTTATCAACCTCTAGAGTTGGTTCACATATACTTTTTTGAACCTTATAGAGTTTATAGATTAAATATAAAGCACTATGTTTATGTTCTTATAGATAATTTCTCTACGTATACTTGGGTATACTTTCTAGCTCAAAAAAGTGAATCTTTCTATAAATTTATCAAGAATGCTAAGTCTATAGAAAATATTAGTGGACTTAGAATTAAGTAATTAAAAAGTGACCATGGCCGTGAGTTTGAAAATCAAGATTTTGAATCTTTTTTCTCACATAATGACTATACTCATAACTTGTCTACTCTTATGACCCCTCAGTGGAATGGATTTGTAAAAATAAAAAATAAAACATTACAAGAGATAGTATGGATGTTGAATGGGTATAAAATACCTATTTATTTTTGGGAATAAGCTGTCAATATAGCATGCTACATCATAAATAGAGTCTTGATCATAATTATCTTTAAGAAGACCCATTATGAACTTTGGAACAATATGAAACATAAGTTTAATTACTTTAGAGTTTTTGGTTTTAACGTTTTTTTTCTTAACACTAAGGATAATTTGGATAAATTTGCCTCCAAAAGTGATGAAGAAATTTTCCTTGGTTATTCAATCTCTAGAAAATCATATAAATTTTTTAGTAAGGGAACCAAAACTATGGAAGAATTAGTTCATGTCAAATTTTATGAGACTTATCCACTTGAGCCTAAGACCTCCCTAGAAAATTGTGAGGATTATTTGTATTCTATAAATATAAATTCTGAACCTTTATAATATACTGTCCAACTGTTAGAAAAAGAATCCAATTATAAATAAATTTTAGAACTTCCTAAACCCAAACCCGTAGAACCAGAAGTAACTAGTCCATAGTTCTCTAGAGCTATTATAACTCTTAAGTACCCCCTTTAGATATTTTTTTGGGAGATCTATATAGAGTTAAACAAACTAGATCTTCTCTAAGAATTCAGATTGAATGTCAATCTTTCTTATGTCATCTTGAACCTAAGAACATCAATGAATCCATTAATGATGAATTTTGGGTAATATCCATGCAAGAAGAATTGAATTAGAATGAAAGAAACAAAGTGTGGAAACTTGTAGATATACCAAAGGATACCTTGACTGTTGTCACTAAATGGGTGTTTAGGAACAAGATTTATGAGTCAAGAACTATAGTTAGAAACAAGGATAGACTTGTTGCACAAGGTTATAGTCAATAAGAAGGGATATAATATGAGAAAACCTGTTCACCTATAACCATACTTGAGTCTATAAGAATCCCATTTTCTTATGAAACTCATCCAGATTTCAACCTTTATAAATGGATGTAAAGAGTTCATTCTTGAATGTTTTTATAGTTGAGGATGTATTTTTTGAACAACCCCCAAGTTTTCAAAATACCAAAATTTACAAATCAAGTTTTCATATTAACTAAAGTTTTTTATGGTTTAAAACAAGTTCTTAGAGATTGGTTTAATATGCTCAACAATTTTCTTATTTCAAAATGATTTTCCAAAGGTATAACCGACCCTATTATTTTCATAAAATGAATTTCAAAATATGTTTTAGTAGTAAAAATCTATGTTTATGATATTATTTTTTGGATCTTTAAGAAATTTTATTTGTAATTATTTATATAAAATGATGAAAAATGAATTTGAAATGAGTTTAATGGGTGAAATCAAATTCTATCTAGGATTTTATATTTTTCAAAATAAATAAGAAATTATGTTGAATCAAATTAAATATACAAAATATTTTTTAAAACAATTTAACAGGGATAACAATAAGAGTAGTGATACTTCTATGAGTAACACCTGTAAATTAGATCTTGATGAATTCGGGAAACGAATGGATCAAAATAGTTATAGAGTTATGATTGGAAGTCTTCTCTACTTGACCGCTACCTGACCAGATATAATGTTTAGTGTGTGTATGTGTGATCACTTTCAAGATAATAAAAAAGAGTCACTCTTAAAAAATTTTAAAATAATTTTCAAATACCTCAAGTATAAAACCAATTTAGGACTATTTTACCTTAATAGAAAATAATTTGATCTTGTGAGTTATTCTGATGCAGATTTTGGAGGATGCAAGTTAGAATAAAAGAGCCCCTCTAGAACATGTCACTTTTTGGTAATGTCTCTAGTTTCATGGTGTAGTAAGATTGTTTTTCACTTTCTACTTCTAAATCCAAATACATAGCAGCTGGTAGTTTTTGTGCAAAAATTTTTTAGATGAAACACATTTTACTAAACTATGGATATCAATTCAGAAATGTCCCCATAAATTGTGACAACACAAGATCTATAAACATTTCCAAGAATCCATTATCACATTATAGGATAAAGAAAATTGATATAAGAAATCACATTATGAGAAACCATTTTCAAAAGTTTAATATCAATCTTGAGTTTATTGGTATAGAACATAATTTAGCTGATATTTTTACAAAGCCTTTAAATTTTGAGAGAATGAACTATATCAAACATGAATTAGCAATGATTAATTTTGGTTAAGTTTAATTTTCTATGACACACCATTGGTTTGACACACTCTTAGTATGACACACCATTGGTATGACACACCGTTGTGGTTGACACACCATTGTGGTTTTCACACCGTTGTGGTTGACACATAGTCATATTTGTGTCACCGTTGGGTTGTCACACTGTTGGTTTTAATGAATTTGTAAATATTCTATGCTTTTAATATTTTAAACCTCCTAGATTATTTTCTTATGGTTTATGATTTTTTTCATGACCCGATATGTGTATTTTCATGATACTAAATTCAATTTTGATTTCAATTTTTGAATACCTAAAATCCCAAATGATAAAAATGACAATTTTTCTATTTCCAACACACCTATACTCTCTAACCTTTCTCTCTTGAGTCCAGTGAAAACCTTCATATCCCAACTTTCAAAACATCATCCTTTTATCTCAAACATCGACTGAGATTACCAGACTAATCCACATGGAAAGATTGGATTTCTCTTTTGAGTCTTCTCCATCTATGTCGTGACCTTTTAAGAAGTGAAAAGGTGAACCAAGTGTTCCTGATCTATTTTCACCAGTGCAACCAAAAATTTTAAAGATGATCATTATCCCCCAAAATGAAGTGGAGTAAAAGTGGTTGATGCCAATTAAGTCTCTTTTACTTCACATGATACAGAACCAAGGATGGTTAAATTGGTTTTAATCAAATAAGATACCTTTCTATCTGAGGTTAGTTCATCAGTTCTACCAATATGTGGAATTTTTTTTTGAGGAAAATGAGGCTTAGATATGGAAAATGATTAATTTTCATCGAGTTTTCTTCTCTTCAAGTCAGTGGGAATACTACTTAGGAGTGAGACATAAAGGAGTCTATAATCACTATCAAGGAACTATTTCAATAGATAGTGAATTTTTTATATATGAAGATGCAGTAATTGAGATGAAAAGAGATGGGATAACCAGAAGAACTATTTCTTCAGACTTGGATGGAGAGGGTAGGCTATTGTTCAAGTTTTTTCAGCACATTTTATATCTCAGAAAAGGTTACTTTTCTACCCTACATTACCAAAATGTTTAAATACTTTGTCTTATAAAATATGGAAATATAATAAATTTATATATATATCTCAGGGTTCATATGTGTGATATGATAAATCCAACCTCTATATCAAATTCATTGATCTACCCAAAATTTATTTCTATAATGTTGAAGGCTAAAAGACACATTTTTTATTATGAGGGAGCATTTCTTGATTGTAATGGTTTTATCATTTCTAAATCAATATGTTCAAGAATAAAAATTATTTGGAACCCATGGAAGAAACATTGGGGATATGATAGTGAGAATCTTTATATTGATTTCAACCCAGTGGAATATCCCACAAGACCGAAGTATGTAGTTAAACTAGCTTGGAGCCAGATGAGGTTGTTGAATACTTAGATGATGAGAAAGAAGTTGTTGTAAAAGAAGAAGTGGAAAAGGAACCGTATGTTGGTGAAGGTAGTGACCCAGATTTGTCACCTCAATCACCACCAATTAAATTTGGAGCTCCTATCCCACCTATGATAATTATCAAAAGAGAAAAGTTTGTGAAGATTGATGAATAAGAAACATTGGTTTCTGGGGATGAAAAATTTAAAAGTAGTTAAAAGTTTGATGATGAAGAGGATAATGATGTGTATGAAGAATAAGAAGATAAAAATGGAAATGGAAGTATAAATGGAAGTGATGATGATGATGATGATTATGAACTTAATGGTTTACTTAGATGGATCAAAAGTAAAGAATTGGAGATACCTACAAATCTTCTTTATTCACCTAGTGAATCTATAGAGAAACCAAATTATGCTACACAAGTAACAAATCTCGAAGAGAAAGATTCATTTGTTGAAAGGGAGAAATCCCCAAGTCATATAACTATTTATGGAACTAAAGTGAGTTTAGTTGTTGATGAAAAAGTAGTTTCTGACTCTGTTATGGTGGAATAGATGTCTGTTATTTTTGTTGTGGAACAACATGTGGCTGAGAAAAATAAGAAAGAGATTCCTTCTTCAGAGTTAGGTAGTGATGTATAGTTGGTTGATATAGTTAACGATGAGCCTCCAATTGAAATCCATGTAGCATTTACACCTAATGTTGTTGGAAAAAAGTTGATATACATAAAAATGATGAACAAAAGGAAGAATAACCTGCAAGTATTTAACAGTCTGTTGGTGAATAGAATATTGTTTCTTAGAATGTTGAAACCCTTAATGTTATCCCATATGTCATTATATTTGTAGCTATTGTACCTATTGTTTCTAATATTTCAAAAATTAGGGTTGATCCTATGAAAAATGAATGGGATAAATTAATTAGTTTTCCACTAAATGATGGTGGACCCGAGGTTCAGAATGAAGGATATCCTAAGGGATCTATGATAAATCAAGTTTATTTTGATGGGTTGTTGGAAAATTTTCCTCAGTTATACCTCATTCATCTAAACCTGGTGCTCCTGTTCCCACCATGCATGTTTATGTACTCACAAGAAGTGACTTAGATAATTTTGGTAAAAATTTATTTTCAGATTTTGAATTAGTGATTCAACACATACAACCTAAGATGATGTTTCACATCCAAGATGTTGAGATTGAAAACAAGAGGATAAGTAAAGAGGTAGAATATATTAAATATACGATGGAAGAGATGAAGTATTCCATCACTAATTATTTTTATGGAATTTAAAAAATCTTTAGAATGTTTCCTTAGACACTTATACCTCCACAACACCTCTAATAGTTGATGTTGATCAGAGATGAAATGTTGTTAGAGAAGAGGTTTCCACTGCATCAAGTTGTCCTTCTAGCAGAGAACCTATCACACCATTAGAGATTATAAGGTTATTTGAGTAGAGTAATTCTCAAGATCATATTATGATTATATTTTATGCCAAGAACATGAAATTAGATAGGGAAACCATAACCAAAGAGATAAAATACTATCTCTCCAAGATTTATACCAAGCATTCCATGGATGCTAATTTCAAATTTTTGGTTGAGAATTTGAGGATAACACCAGTTTTTCAGGTCTTTAAAGAGTAGGTTTGATAGTTTATATAGATGAAACCTATGATAAATTGGTTTATGGAAGAGAAGGGTGATTTCATCAGTGAAATAAAATGTGGTGGTCAGATTATAATGGAATCCATTAATCTGATGAATCCATTTCTTCAGGTGAACGGTGCTATATTTGTTGCTCGGGAATCTATTCCTATTAACCATAGGCCTCTCTTAGACTAGGATTTACCAAGGATCCAACTACACCTCTACCCTCCAAATTCCAACCTTTCCCTATTCATCCTTCTAAAGCTATGATACAACTCATAATAGTTATTATTATAGATAAATGACCTCCTCAAGATATAGCTGGACTTCCAACTAGTGTTCCAAGTACCTTTACCAAATATTCTTTAGACCCTATTGCATATACTTCTTTATATGAGGATAAATCCAAGGAACAAGAAAAAGAGCCAATGGACCCCTCTTCCCATCCTTAAACCTTAAGCTTGTTGGATTACATTATGTATTTGATGGGATGTTCTATAATAAATTTTTGATAAACACTTATCTGAATGACATTGATTAATCTTATTTTTATTTTCATATTTATTATTACTGTATATTATATTTTTCATTATAATTATTTTCTACCTTTCTGATAATCCCAAAAGGGGGATAAAACTATGGAATTTCCCTTTGGAGAATTCTTCTGGAGAACATACGTGTATGGAATTTATTTCTAATTTATTACAATGATGTTTCTATGTTTCCTTTGATACTTGATGTATTTATTATTATTTATCATTGATACCATCTACATATACTATGAATTATAAATCATGTTTTTTATTTTTTCTCTTTGCATTGATGTAATGTTTGATATTTGTGATACCAATAATGCCATGATTTTTGATCTTCAAAATGGGGAGATTATTGACCTCTTTATTTTAATGATAAAAAAATAATTATTCTAATGATATTAATGAGTTCTATATTTTCTATAAGTATCTCATATTTTGAGAAAAGTGATGGAATTTCCCCTAATTATGACTCACCATTGATGTTAAGAGGATGTCACGATGACTCATCTCCGGTTAGAGACATGTCACCACCAATAATTTTTTTTGACTAAATCTAATACACCATCACATATGAGTAATTATTGTCCATGAATCAACATCAGCATGAAAATATCTCTTAGTCATGAGACATCATCGGATAAATACACTGTCAGAGTGAGATACCATCATAGTGAGAAACTGTTAGACCATGAGTCATCGTCAAACCATGAGTCACCGCTAAATCATGAGACATCACCAGAATCGAACACAACCACTATTTCTAAACATAAATTTTTATTTAAATATTATATAATGGATATATTATTTAAATTAATTAATTTTTTTAATGATTGTCTCTTAAATGATTTAAAAAATGAAATGATTTAAGTGTCATACATGAAATATGAGGAAGCAAAGAGGATCCAAATATTCCTCCTACTACTGATGATAAAAGGTAAACTGACTCCCTCATGAGAAATTTAGAAGGAAGAAACCAATGAACTAAAAGTTTTTTTACCCATACTCGAAAGATCTGAATCAAATTTCAATAACAAGAAGAGGTTTCCTACTGCATCCTATATACATTTTATTGGGGAAGATAAAGAACAATACACATCTATCACATTCCTGGTGTCAAGTACAAGAGTATATGACACTCTGTTCTACAAAAGTTTTCAAGAGAACCCAACTCAAGATTCATTTAAAAATACATTCTAGGAGTCACAAGATGAATTTAATACAGAAAAAGCACTTCTATTCCCTTAAACTTTTATTTTCTCTATTCTATTTATATTCTTTTACATTTTGACCAGTGTGTGGATACTCTATTTTATCACATGCACACTATCTCCTAATTAAAATTGGAAGATACTTGATATCTTATTAAACCCCTTTTATCTATTTTCCTCACAAAATATATGGTAGAGGTCCTTGTGTGACCTATTTTTTTGTACTACCATGGATAATAGTGGAAGAGGTCATGTGTGATCTGGATAGTTTTTAAAAAATTGTAAAACTCAATCCAGGTTGGGGATGAACTTGTTTATTTTATATAATCTTCTTGGTAGTCGGTGATCAAAAAGTAGAGAGGACTAAGTCTCATCTTGAGACTGAACCTCTTGTTTCAAATATCCACTTTATATTTTTTGTTACCTTTATTTCCACTTAAAAATGAAACTATTTTAACCAAACAAAAACTAATACTTTGATAATTAATCTTTATTAGTTTTTTTATAATATTTTAATTAAGTAAGTTGATTTCAATGGACTAATTAATTTTATATATTACATACCTGAGAACTAATCAATATTTAATAAACTTTTTGAAATATTTTAACTTTTAACGATATGTTATATTGATTAAGTGGTCCATTTTAAATTAATTTGTGGATTTCAAATTAATCATTTTTAAAAGAAATTTTTATTGGGTACTCAATTCCCCCCCCTATTGAGATAATCACTCCAACCAACATTTTTTTATTCTTTATATTATCTATATTTATTTCAGTGGTGTTTTATAATCCTAATAAAAAAATAACTCGACTTTCCTTTGATACCAACTATGACAACCCATGTCTTTATTACACATTAATTCATGATTTATTACATAACATTAAACTTAGTATAACCCAAAATATAGATAAGTATAGTGTATTTGGGTAATTAGGTATATAAAACCTAAAATTGAAATATGGGATACAACCAAATTATTGAAAACATCCTTAACATGCTCATATAAATCCTCAGTCATCTAAAACTGCATGGGATAAACTGGGGATGTTCATAAGAAAGGTTTAAGCTATAAATCCCAGTAAGGGAATAAAAAAAGCACAACACAAAGGAATTATTACATGTTATACAAGAGGCAAATCAATGGGACATAAAAGGGGTGATAATAATAAACATGAATAATAAGGCATGACATAACATGGTAACTTAAAGAAAACATGGGAAATTTGGTAACAACTTTAAACATGAAATTATAAACATAGGTCAAGGTTAACCACCAAGACATCATAACATAATGTTATTAGGGTAACCTACCATACAATGTATATGACATATCATGCGACTAATATAATAGCTAGTGAACGGGAGTGCAATCAGGGTTCACCCATCATGTAAGCTATAACGGGCTTACCTAATGCTATTTGGGCACACCCATCATAATCATATCATGTAAATAAATAAGTATTCCACATGGATCATATAAAATAAAGAAAAATTTCATCACATTTAATCCCATGATTAAGGATTGTGGGTTGGATACATGGGATCCCCTAATAAAATAAGTATAGGTATGTCTAGGTGAATACCCTGCAATGTAAATAACGATAGTATTCAGAACAAAAATTTTTGGCATAAAAAAATCACATGGAAATTTCAGAAGCATAACAATAGTACATAAAGGATTATAAAATGGTTTAATGAGAGTTAAACAGATCTCTAATCATTTGTAACTCAAATGGTAAGTAATTGGGATGTGTAGAAACATATCTCAAAATTAGGAATTAGAAATAAAAGGCATAAAATGAAGAATATTCTTGAATAAAGATGAGAAAGATAAGATTTCGGCATAGTAACAGCATATGTAAATTCTATAATGAGAGGGGATAAGTGATATCTCATTAAAATAAAATAAAGTGGAAAGTAGAGGGATATTTATAAGGTCCTAAAAACATAAAATATTTGGATTAAATACTTAATTTAATGAACATACTTGAATTTAATAGAAGAGGGATAGGTCCCTCACTTTTGGTAAGAAAAATCATAAGAAAATTTTGGAAGCATAACGGGTGTATGTAAAGGTTCAAGGGAGGGATTAATGAGAGTGAAAACGGTATCTAAGAACATATAAATCAAAATGGAATTAATAGTGATGTATAAAAACACACTCAAACAAGAATATATGGATATTAATAGGCATAACATAAAACATGTTCTTGAATAAAAGGAAGAGAGGGAGATCCCTTAACTTGAGAGGGTGATTCAAAAAGAATGTATAAGGACTTGTTAAAACATTTCTTAATCTTTAATTTTAAACAAGAACATACATTATTACACATTGAAGATCTTTTCAGGTTTAGAGTTTTAAATAATTAGGATAACTTACATGCATAACATACCACATTCATACAAAGAGGACACTATTAAAAACAATTTCAATTTTTTAAAAAACATAAAACATTAAAATATAAAGCGTGATTTCTTTTAAAACACTCCATATCAAATATCACAAATCCCTTATTTCTATTACCCATCCTTATATGATGTGAAAAACATTTTAAAAACATGGGATGCGTATACAAATTTTTAAGGGATATAAAGATAGAAAGCATTAGTCAAGTGATAACATAAAAACTAATAAAAACCATATCATAAAAACTCGAATGCATCTATTACTCATGTTGTTGCTTTGGGACATGTTTACCTTGTCACTCAAACATTCACCCTTACACATAGAATAACCCTTGGTCAACTTCTATATCCAGAGTAATCAATGCATTGGAGATCTATAATGGGGATCACCTGTCATATATTGGGCTATAATGGGCTCAACCCAACATATCTTGAGCTATAATGGGCACAACCCAACATATCTTGAGCTATAATGGGCTCAACCCAACATATCATGAGCTATAATGGGATACTCCCTAATTAAATAATTTGTAATGAACATATCATGGTAATAAAGTATCTTGAAATTAGAAGAAACCACTCATTACATATACATATAAAAAACAATCCTTTTGAAATTTATTTAAAAGAGTTTTAAAAGGATTTTAAAAGGAAAGTCCAATAAAATATAATTGGAGTGAGAATTAATCGAATGGAATAGTTATATGTATACACTATAAATACACATATTGCAACATAACATATACAAAAAATCATCACAAAAATAATATTAATACCATATAATGAATAAAGAATATGGTTAACCCAAAGAATGGAAATTGGGTTAAGAATTCCCTTACCTCGGGTTTGTCTTACTTCAAACTTGTTTAAACCTCCTTGTAGAGTAACTCCCAAAAACTAAAGGTTGGGACATTGAGGGACTGAGGAAACCTTGGGAGGACTACTAGGAAGTCAAGGAGACCATATAATAGTTGAGGAAGAATTGGGAATGAATTTAATGAAGGAATGGGTTGGTATTTATAACAACAATGAGGGAATATTTTAATAATTTTCAAGGGACACCTCATTAGTGGTATTTGCGAAACCATGGGCTTTCCCATGGTATTTTTGCATGGTATTAGCCACTTGGGAAAACTCACATATTATTTTACTGTACACAAGTTAACCATATTTATTACATCATTATTACATAATTAATGATGTCAATAACACAACAAAACTAAAAATTGTATTTTTACTATTCACCGAAAAATCATATGTTTCAGAAAAATCCAAAAATTTAACCCTCACCATTTTTCGACGTGTAGAATTAAAAAATGAAATCCTTTTTTTGAAAATAATTTTATAAATATTATTAATTTAATTTTTAAATAAAATCATACTTAATTCAAAAATTAACAATTTTAAAACTATAACTGCTTTTATCTCACATTGAAAAATTAACCAAGATGTCATTATCTTAAAACCATAAGAAAATAAAATAATAATACAATTTACTATTCATTAGGGTCACATAACTATTCATATTACCATTAATAAAGGTAAGTTACTATTCACCAAAAAAACAAGTTGGTTCAATCAGACTCTAAATAACTTACTAAACACAATTGTAGATGTCTGTTTTTCGAAATTTAAAACATAGAAACTGCAAAATTATGTTTAAAGGATAGTAATAAATATCTACATAAAACAAAGTTTCATGCATTTCCTTAATTTGTTTTAAAACCTTGGGGTGTTACATTATCCCCACCTTCAACAAATTTCATCCTCACAATTGTATTTACTTATTAAACAAGTGAGGGTACCTTTCCCTCATAGATTTTTCAGACTCCCATGTTGATTATTCAACCATGTGGTTTCTCTAAAAAACCTTTTCATAGTAGATTACCTTATTCTATAATACTTGTTCCCTTTGATCAAGAATATGAACTGGTTTCTCTTCATAATAAATGTTCTTTTCCAGCTGAACTACTTCTGGGCTCAAGACATGTGATGAATCTGGAACATACTTACTCAACATCGAATCATGAAAAACATTTTTTAATTGATACAAACTCAGAGGAAAAGATACTTGGTATGGAAATGGTCCAATTTTCTAAGATTTAAAAAGGACTGATAAATCACAGACTTAGCTTTCCTTTCTTACCAAAACACATCACACTTTTCCAAGGAGATATTTTAAGGAAAACATAGTCACCTATCTTGAAAGAGAAGTCTCTCCTTCTATTATCTACATAACTTTTCGGCCTATTCTGAGTTGTACTCATGTGCTGCTCGATCATCTTCACTTTCTCAACTAGTTCCTATACTAATTCTAGCCCCATCAACTTTCATTCTCCTACTTCATCTCAAAATGCTGAACCCTGGCACCGCTTTCCATACAATGCCTCAAAAGGTTCCCTATCTAAACTAGAATGAAAACTATTATTATAAGAAAACTCAACTAAAGAAATATGCTAATCCCAAATTCCATGATATTCCATTGAACAAGCTCAAATAATATCCTCCAAAGTATGAATCATTCATTCTGACTGACCATATGATTTGTGGATGAAAAGATGTACTGAAATTTAACTCTATGCCTAATGAATTTTGAAGTCCCTTCCAAAAGTTAGAAGTAAATATGTGATCCCAGCCAGATACAATAGAAAGAGGAAATCCATGTAGCCTGAGAATATCTTTGAGGTACATTCGAGAAAGATGATCCAAATACATTGTATCTTAAATAGAAATAAAATGTTCAGATTTTGTTAGACGATCAACAATAACCCAAATCGCATTGTCACCTCAAGAAGTCTTTGGTAGTACCACCAAAAAGTCTGTGGATACATTCTCCCATTTCAACTATGGCACTGGAAAAGGTCGAAGCATCCCCTTCGGCAACTGCTACTCTACTTTAACTTGTTTACATGTCAAACATTTCATGGTAAAATCAACAATATATCTTTTCATTCCATCCCACCAATAATACTCCTGAAGGTCTTTGTACAACATAGTTCTGCCAGGATGAACTGAAAATAGAGAACTATGAGCTTCACACAAAACTTCTTTCTTCAAGTTAGAATCACAAGGCACACACAAACTTTTTCCAAATCATAAAACACAATCTTTATCATGGTTAAATTCTGTCATCTTACCCATTTTAACCAATTATACCTTTTTCTATAGATCATGGCCTTCCTTCTATGCTTGATTAATCCTATCTAATAATGATGACTATACTAAAACCTGAAAAAAAACATATGTATTCCCTGCACCAACAAATTCTAAGCCAAAATTCATCAAATCATTAATCAATGGATCATGTTCCAAACGTAACATAGTTAATGATGCATGATGTTTTCGAATCAAGGCATCTACTAGTTTATTTTCTTTTACTAGATGATAATTGATCATGAAATCATAATCATTTATCAACTAAATCCATATTCTCTTCCTCATGTTTAATTCCTTTCGAGTGAATATATACTTCTGAATTTTATGGTCAGTATATATTTGACATTTGGATCTGTAAAAATGGTGCCTCCAAATTTTCATAGCAAAAAACACAGATTCCAATTCCAAATCATGTGTGGGATAATTTAACTCATGAGGTTTTAGTTGTCATGAAGCATAAGCGATTACCTGATCATGCTTCATCATAACACAACCAATTCCCTTCAATGAACCATCATTGTTGATGACAAACTCACCATTTCGGGAATAAAAGACTAAAACTGGAGCATTCACCAATCTCTTATTTAGTTCTTGAAAACAAACATCACATTCTTCTTTCGAAAAAAATTTAACCCCTTTTCATGTTAACTTAGTTAGTGGGCTAGATAAATGTGCAAAGTTTTTAACAAAACATCGGTAATAACCTACTAATCCAAGAAAACTATGAATCTCTGTAACATTTTTAGGTCTTGTCCATTCATCAACCACTTTTGTTTTGGAAGAATCAACTGTTATTCCATCCTTATTTATAATGTGTCCAAGAAAAGAAATATGTTGCAACCAAAAATCACACTTTCTGAATTTTCCATACAATTTATTTTACATTAAGGTTTGTAAAACAACACTTAGATGTTTTTCATGATCATCTTTATTTTTAGAAAATACCAGAATGTCATCAGTAAATGAAACCACAAACTTATTCAAGAACTCATGAAATATTCTATTCATAAGATCCATGAATATAGTAGGATCACTAGTTAACCCAAAATACATAAATAAAAACTCATAATGGCCATATCTAGTATGGAAGGTAGTCTCCAGGATGTCTTCATCCATTACTCTCAACTGATGGTACCCCGACCTCAGGTCAACCTTCAAAAAATACTGTGCTTTCTGGAGATGATCAAGTAAATCATCAGTATGAGGCAATGAATACTTGTTTTTAACAATAATGTTATTCAAAGCTCTATAATCGATTCAAAGTCTCATCGAACCATATTTTTTCTCAACAAACAGGATAGAAGCGCCCCATGGTGAAGTGTAGGGTCAGATGAAGCCTTTATCTAAGAATCAGGAACTATAATCGATTCAAAGTCTCATAATGGCCAAAAGTTTCATTTGGGCCATTCGATAAGGAGGTTTAGAAATTATCTTAGAATCAGGAACTAAGTTTATAGTAAAGTCAACCTCTCGATTAGGAATAACAACATGAAAATTATCAGAAAAAACATCCATGTATTTATTTACCACTGGTAAATCATTAATCTGGATAGTTCCCTTATCTTAAAAAATATGAGCAAGATAAATTTAATTTCCAAACTTTATCAGTTTCTTAGATTCCTGATATATTATTAATTGTATGGGTTCATTCTTGTACACAAAAAAAATTCATTCTAAAAACAACTTCCTTTTCTCTGAAATCTATCTTAGCATGATAAAAAGAAAGCCAGTCTATACCTAGAATAACATGAAACTCTACTAGAGGCAAAACAAAAAGTTTTTTTAGTAAAATATTTCCACTGATAAGGATAAGAAGATTATTATAATTTATTTTTGCTACAATATTTCCTCCAGGTGTTTTTAACATGAGAACTTTTTTCATTTCATGAGGTTGAATTCCCAATTTCTCTGAAAATTTCTCAGAAATGAAGGAATGTGTAGACCCTGAATCAAACAACACATTTGAGAAATCTATTAAAACACGAAATGTACTTGATACTGCCTCATTTTTTTGGCTCAACATGTGATGAAGTGGTTGAAAATTCCTAACCCTTCTATTTTCTATCTTGGTGATTCCCTGCTTGAGTGACTAGCTTCAGACAAACATTAGCAAAATGGCCTAATTCCTTACAGTTAAAGAATCTCACCATCAACTTCTCATTAATTTTTGGATCATTTTCCTTGCACTCAAAAGGCATGAGTACAAACTTTCCACATCATTATCATTTCCTAGAATTTACAAGACATTCACCATGATGCCTTTTACCACACTTTTCACAAGAAGGGAAATACATTTTCTTACCTCTAGTCTTCTTTGACGAGCTCTTCCCCATTGCCTGCCAACCCGACTGCTTAATATTCTTGTCATGCTGAGGAACATATGTGTCAACATACTCCATAGAAACTTTTTCATCACAAAAAACAATCTTCTCATAGCTTTTAAACTCTTATGAGGCCGAATCTCTTCGCAAAAATGGTTTCAAACCAGATTAGAATCTATTAATTTTACTTTCAAAATCCTTAGTAAAATCCAATAAATACCTGTCCAGTCTTGTAAAATTGTCTTCATATGCTATCATCAAATCATAATCTTTCTGCTTTAGTTCCAAGAATTGTTTCTCCATTTAGATTCAAATAGTTTTGGGAGAATATTTTCAAGAAAAATACTCTTAAAATCACCCCATTACAAACTGTCAAGATCATCTCTTTCTCTTGTATTCTTAACCATAGACCACCATTGATCGACTTCAACTTACAAACGATAAATGTCTAGTATTACATTTTGACATTCCAAGCATCCCCTGACATCAAATATCTTTTCTAGAGCACTGATCCATCATTCAGCTATCACTAGATTTGGGGTTCCAATGAATGCTAGAGGATGTTGTCTCATAAAATGCTCCACAAAAGAAATGTTTCTTCGTGGTTGATCATGTTCATCTATAGCATAGATACCACCTGAGTTTATTTCTAGGTTTAAAAAATCCATTTCTATCACAAACTGGTCAGTTCCAATTCCCACCATTTTGGGCTGCAGATTCGGGCAGACATCAACCTCTTGGTGCCTTCCTACTTCAGCTTCATGGTTTCTTCTGTAGACAACCATTTGAGCAAACATATCTTAGATGAAGCAACATGGTAATATTTAAATTCTATAACATTTCAAATTAATCATTGTGTAAAAATTAGTTATGGTATTATTTTAATATCAGCATAACCCCTAACGTTATCTAAACCATCCTTTGATACTAACTATAAGGACCTGACATTAAAACGTTACTTAATCTTGAATTTTAAACAAGAACATACATTATTACACATTGAGGATCTTTTTGGGTTTAGAGTTTTAAAGAATTAGGATAACTTACATACATAACATACCACATTAATACAAAGAGGACTCTATTAAAAATAGTTTCCATTTTTTTCAAAATATAAAACATTAAAACATAAAGTGGTATTTCTTGGAAAACACTCCATATCAAACATCACAATTCCCATATTTCTCTTACACATCTTTATACCCTATGAAAAACATTTTAAAAACATGTGATGAGTATAAAAATAATTAAGGTATATAAAGATAGAAAGAATTTTTCAAGTGATAACATAAAAACTAGTAAAACCCATATCATAAAAACTCGAATGCATAGAATACTCATGTTGTTTCCTTAGGACATATTTACCATATCACTCTTACATTCACCCTTACACATGGAATAACCCTTTGGTCAACTTCCAACTCCGGAGTACCCAATGCATTGGAGAGATATAATGGGGCTCACCTATCATATCTTGAGCTATAATGGGCACAAACCAAAACATCTTGAGCTATAATGGGCTCAACCCAACATATCTTGAGCTATAATAGGCTCAACCCAACATATCTTGAGCCATAATGGGCTCAACACAACAAATATTGAGCTATAATGGGATTAAACGAACATAAATAATGTCCAAGGAACATATCATGGCAATAAAGTATCATGAAATCATAAGAAACCACTCATGCTATATACATATGAAAAACAATCCTTTTGAAATTTATTAAAGATATTTTTAAAGGATTTTAGAAAAAAAGTCCCTTAAAATATAATTAGAGTGACAATTAATAGAATGGAATGGTTCTGTGTATACACTGTAAATACACATAGTGCAACATAATATATACAAAAATTCATCACACCAATAATCTTAATACCATATAATGAATAAATAATATAGTTAACCTAAAGAATGGAAATTGGGTTAATAATTCCCTTACCTCAGGTTTGTCTTACTTCAAACTTGTTTAAACCTCATTGTAGAGTAACTCCAAAAACTTGAAGGTTGGGACCTTAGTGGCTTGAGAAAACCTTGGGAGGAGTACTCAGGAGGCAAGGAGGCCAGATATTTGTTGAGTAATTATTTTTAATGAATTTAATGAAGGAATGGGTTGGTATTTATAGCAAAAGTGGGGGAATATTTTAATAATTTCCAAGGGACACCTCATTAGTGGTATTTACAAAACCATGAGATTGCCCATGGTATTTTCACAATGTATTAGCCAATTGGGAAACCTCACATATTATATTAATGTACAGAAGTATACCAAATTTTTTACATCATTATCAGATCATTAATGATTCCAACAACACACAGAAACTCAAAACTTTATTTTTACTATTTACTGAAAAATCAATTATTTTAGAAAAATCCCAAAAATTTACCCTAACCATTTTTTGACATGTAGAATTAAAAAATGAACTCCATTTTTTGAAAATAATTTTCCAAATATTCTCAATTTATTTTTTAAATAAAATCATACTTAATTAAAAAATTAACAATTTTAAAACTATAACTGCTTTTATCTCACATTGAAAAATTAACCAAGATGTCATTATCTTAAAGCATTATGAAAATAAAATAATAATATAATTTACTATTCATTAGGGTCACATTACTATTCATAAAGGTGTGTTACTATTCACAAAAAAAAAAGTTGGTTCCATTAGACTCTAAATAACTTACTGATCATAATTGTAGATGACTGTTTTTCAAAATTCAAAACATAAAAGCTGCAAAATTATGTTTTAAGGCTAGTTATAAATATCTACTTAAAACAAAGTTTCATGCATTTCATTTATTTTTTTTTAAAAAACCTTAGGATGTTACAGAATGAGAAGGGATTCTTGAGAGCATGAAGCACCTTGGGAGGACTCTAGAGAGGTTAGTTCAGAGTAAGGATGTTCTCTAAGATTTTTAGTGAAGAGAAAAGGGATATGGGGTGGGTTTATATAGAAAAAGATAGGGGAGTTCTTTATTATTTTCCCAAACTTAGGTTTTGGACTCTATACAATAAAATAATCAAAACCCCAAACCTTACCATGGTTTTTGCCCACGGTTTTTTCCCATAGTTTCTTCCAAATGAGAGTTTTTTTATTTTATAATTCCAAGGGATAAACATATTGAAATCTTATCCTTGTTGATGTGGAAGTGAGCCATGTTTACAAAGAAATGATTTAAAAAAATTAAAATATAACATAGGTTTTGCAGGATTCATAAAGACTTATAAAATTAATAAAATAACCTAAATTTTTTAAATGGGAAACATATATTTGGTTTTGGATACCTTATATGGTATATATTACATGACTTTTTGGTTGTTATGATGTCATAATACACATTGTATACTTATACCATATTATTTTTTACCCAAAAATTTGAGTGTCTTAGAAAATTATGAAAAATCACCATTGGATAATTTCAAAGTTATGATCAAAAAATGATATTTATTTTATCTAAATAACTCAATAAATGGGAGAAATTAAACTTTTAGATTAAAATACCCATTTTTAAAAAATACATTTTTTTCTAATAACAATTTTATTTGCGTAATAAAAATTAAATTTACATTTCATAAAATTATATTATCATTTATATTTAATATATAATTACTACTAATAATATTTTATTAAAATATCATTTAATAAAAAAATTATCGAATTAATCAAAAACAGTTTGTCTTCATTAAAACTATATTTATCCCAAATACAATTTCGGTTTTAATGTACCAAAATCTATTTTTTATCAAACTAATTATTTAATCATTTATAAAGTGAAAAAATATTTTCATTATAATATTGAAATTAATATATATATATATATATTCAAATATAGGTTTATTTATTTCTAGTCCTTGTTAAATTATTTTTACCCCAAATTAACCTATTTCCATTCACCGTGGTAATAAATATTTACTACAGTTACTATTCATATGGTTTAAAAATTAATTTGTACTTATTACCTAATATAAATTATGATGATTATAAATATGGAATACATTTTATCAAAAATAAATTCACAGTGGTGGAATAGTTTAATTTAATATAATACCTGTAAGCGCGATGAAAGCGTTTTTCTGAAAAATGAGTTTTTCAAGTCAAAGATGATTTAACTTTAACTCTATAACTAGTAATATTCATTATATAAATTTCAGTTAATAAATATAGATATATAATGTAAAAATTTCATTTAAATAATTCCATAATATGGTTTTTTTAATTATTTATAATAGATAAAAATTATGCATTTTAAAAGGTTTTCAGAAAAATACGTTTTAAGCCTAAAAATAAACTTACTCTAAAATAAAATATAAGGATGATTTAAATGTAATTACTTCGATTTAATATAAATAAATAATAATTATTTTACTTATAAATCAAATTTATATAATATAATTACATTTAAATTATTTAATGTATCAAAATAAATGAAAATTTTATAAAAAATGGTATTTTTACTTTCACTAAAAAATCTACATTTTCTAAAAAATACCAAAAATATCACCCTAAGTTAATTTTTATATATTTATATAAAAAATTAAGTTCATTTTATCAAATCCATTTTCTAAATTTTCTAGAAAATAATTATAAATTTTTTTTTCATAAAATAAATAAAAATCATTTTGAAGAACAAAGGGACATTTCCAAAAAAAATTGAGTGATTAGTTACTAAAAATTTATCAATACATTTATGATTAGTAGGATATATATATATATATATATATCATATAGTAGTCAATCCAACTTATAACTTCAAATTTAATTGAAAGGTTAAAACAGTAATATTTAAATAATTATTATTTGTTTGGGTTTAGTGTTGTGTATCACATACACTATCAGGCATAATTTTTTATTTTAAAAAATCAAGGTTTTACACCTCCATATTTGATCATCATAGGCCTTATGACGATCTTATACTTCTATCATCCACTCTCAGACTATTTGGATCTTATCTATCATTATTTTCACTACAAAAATATTATAACGACTCAAACTTTTCATATATAGACATTATATCTTTTTACATGAAAATTCATTACATTAAAAAAAACACATAAGGAGAATAAAAGTATAGTTTCTTTGGAAACATGGACACATAAAGAGCTAGTTCATAATTGAGCTATGTCATCTTCTATTATGTTATTTATAACCAAATCCCTTCTTAAACATATCATACATAATACCTTTCATCATATCCCAGGGAAAAGAAATATAATAAAGGGTGAGCTAAAATGCTTAGTATGGGTAAAAAAGTGAGATATCAACATATCATCAGAGTAGGGGCATGAGATCATGAGGATAACATTTGGAAACCATAACCTATATATCATAGATCCTAAAATTGAGTTAGAGCATAAATCATGGTAGTTCATAAGACATGAACCATAATGGAATCAAATAACATGAACCATGATAACATAACATTATTATAATAAAAATATTTTTATCATACACATAATCATATAAAATTATTCCCTTACTAGTTCAAGGATCATTTCCATGACTATCACTGTGGATCGAGTTTACACCCCAAACCATCATAGTAGTCAAGGTTCACCACCAATACTATCATAGTGGAAAAATTCCCTTACCGAAATAGGTTCACTCCCCATTCTAGTACTATTTATCTCACGAGATATCAATATTTACCTAACTAATTTGGGGGAGATATACGTTCCACTTATCACATAATGAAAATAAAACATATATGTGCCACAAGATCATAAAACATTCATAATATCAGAACCCATAAGATGAAATGGGTTTCATAAAAATTTCATCATGACATAACCTTTGGAAAAGAAATACGTTTTATAATAATTTCATCATTTCATCAAAGAATAACCCATGGAAAAAGAAGTGGGTTTCATAATAATTTTTTCAGTGTATAACCAGTGGAAGAGAAACTTGTCTCATAAAAATATTGTCATCAAAAACATAAAATATTCAGAGAAAGAATAAGAATGGTATCCCTATATAATATCACCCGTAAATCATAAGTAACATCAAATGATTCCATTTTATATGGAAGAATATTTTTATAGATAAATCTCTTGGGACATTTCTTGAGGAAATATCCTTTCTTTGAAAACAACATTTTTTTAAATTTCAAATTCATAAAATATTTTGGAAATAATTTAATTTTAAATTAAACATGAAAAACATATAAATGAAACTTCAAAATAAATAAAACATATGACATCAGGAAATTTCTATTTTTTTGTACATGTTAAAATAAATATTCCTTTCACATTTTCAATAATGGCCAATCATGCCTTGTTTGAAAAAATATATGAAAATTCACTTCAATTTTTTTTATAAAAAATCAAACATTAGTAAAAATATCTTTAATAAATAATTTTTATAATGCTAAAAATATTTTTTTGAAAACTTTTTTTAGAAAAAATGGTTTTGGAAGAAAAAGGGTATTCGAACGAAGAGATAAATAAAGATGTTTTTTATTAAAAATTTAATTTTGAACTCTTAGGTACATAAAGAGAGGAAAGTGAAGGGAAACATGTATTATTATTAAATAACCATAATATAATAAAATACATAAGTTTATTGAGATATATATTGTAATATTTCATCATTGGAAGCATAATCATGAGAATTCCTGATAAATGATGAGATCGTAACAAAAAACCACTACCACTTCAGTAACATTCAATAATAAGCCCCATAAAAGAGTAACATTAAAAGAAATTTAAAATATAATGATAACAATATATTCATGATATTACATTTCAAATGGGATTTATATATAACTCATATAATAATATAGGTGAATAAGATAAGATATGTATCAAAGATGCCAAATTGAGTCAAAAATAGCACATGAGCCTTAGCCCGGTTGGTGAGGACTCAGTAGGTGCATCCAAGAGACCCAAGATCAAATCCGAGTGGAGGAATATTTCTAGGTTACTGTAGCAGGCAATGTAGCAGGTACTATTCGATACTGTAGTAGCCGGAACTATTCATCCATCTGGGCCTTTGGGCCACTGGTTTTGTCCTCGGGTTCTGCAAGGCTTTCGGGCTTCCCAAGGCCTTTGGGCCAGTAGATTCTCAATGCCTTCGGGCCACCTTAAGGCCTTTGGTACACCCCAAGGCCTTCAGGACACATGAAATTGAAGATGTACCATTCAGAATACAAGGAAAAAGGGTTTAGAGGAGGATTCAAGGTGAGCACATTCACTAGAGAAGAGCTAAATAGAATTGGAAGAGTGAGAAGGTATGGCTTTTCAATTGGTACCGGGTCTGTACATCTTTGAATATGATAGCTAGCCAACTAGCCCTGCAAAGGTGGAGTGCTGATATCTTGACAAATGCTAGGGAGGAGCAGTCCCAAGTTGTCTTGTCTGGTTGATTCCCTCTCTGACATACAAGTCATGTAATTGTCTCTATGACTTTGGGCCTTATAAGGGTTCCACCTCACCCCTTGAAAAGTGGATTATCAAAAAATAATAAAAAAATGAAGGCCTTCGGGCCATTCTGACCGTGTAAAAAATATCTTACCTTAAGTATAAAATTCTTTCATACATGTTCAAACATCACATATAATAAATATAAGTTTATTATAAATCTATTATATAACCATAAACATATATATCACATCATATATTATTTACTTATGACCTTTTATTATCCTTTTATTAACAATTCCATGTTAAAGTCATGTTTCGGGCAATAACTACATTGTTAGTCAAGTATATTTTAATTTATTATTACTTTGGTCCTATTCAATTGATCATGGATATATAATCTGTAGAATTTAAACCATGATATAATTATAAAATATATTCATTATATATGTAGTTAGAGTAATCTATAAAAGTTATAGATAAAAAATGAAATAAACAATTCATACAGATGGTAGGCCGTACATACGTGGGAATGTTGTTTCCATTTTCTCAATGGATTGAAAGAAAGAAAGGTAAATAACATATTAACATTATAGAATAATTTTTTAGATTATATATATCACATATTTAAATTAAATCCATCCTCATTACCTTTAATTTTAAGGGTGAATTAATCATATAGTTTCAGGAGGCGATAGTCCGCTGTACACATGACTGGCGTCATCGTATTCCCACAGAATAGAAATTAAGAAGGTTCATATGATATAATAATTCCATAAGTATAATAATGTCATAAAAATCATATATAAACATTTAATAAGCCATTATATCTTTACTTTATTGGTGGTAATGGAAAACAAATAAAATTAGTTTGTGAGGCGATAATCCGTTGTACACATGAAAGATGATTTTATATCCCATTTGATAGAAGTGGATATGGTTTTTGGTCATTACCTTAACATAAAATACATAATTATATGGAATAAAATTAGTTTATTATATCATCATGATTTAATAATAATTTAATTAGGTGTAAGAAGAAATAAAATAAAAACTCTTGTTGAAGAATGTTACATCTTCTTCGGGTAACCTCCTTAGTTTTGCCCCAAAAGCCTTCCAAGGATGGATTTATAAACAAAATAAGGATTATAGGATGATATTATAGAATTAAGTAATATATTTGGGTAGGTATTTGATTAAATAAATGATTTTGTAAGTGTTAATAGGATAGGAGAAGGGGTGGCCTTTTATAAGTGAGGTGAGTGGCACACTTGTAATTTTTGGAAATAAAAAGGTGTAACCATGTTTTTCACATTAAAAAAGGATCCCAAATTGTCCATTATAGATAATTATACATTATAAGGTACAAATATGTCCATAAAACTGTTTTTGTGATAGTTTTGGGTCATTTTAAACACATATAATTTTTGTTTAACCGTTGGTAAACCCATTTTTTACCATAACTGCTGTAAATAATTTTTACTATTTTTAAAATTAATTTTGGTAAAAAATTAAGTTAACCTTATTAGATAATATAAATTATGATGAATGAAAATATGGAATCTATTTTTCCAAATACAATCACATAATTGGAAAATTTTAATTTAAAATTAAACTCGTAGACACGATGAGAAAGCGGTTTTCCAATTAGGAAATGTTTAAAAGGTTAAGAGGTTTTTATATAAAAAATAAATATAAAAATGATTTAAATGAACAAAAATGGATTATATTATATATAATTTTACTAATTTTAATTTAAATCCCATTTTAAGATTAAAAATTAACCATATAAATTACTTAAATGGTAAGACTATTTTCAATAAAAATCAGTATTTTTCACTATTCATTGAAAAATTAATCCTTTTAGAAAAATCCAAAAATTTAACCCTAAGTTAATTTTGAAACGATGATTTAAAAAAATTTGTTTATTTCGTAATTTTTTTCTTAAAAGGTTTCAAAATTAATTTTATTATTATTCAGAAAAGGAAATATTTTTTTTGAGAAATTTTATTTTTGAAACATATAAAGACTTTACTGAAAGTTATGATTTTTTTGAATATGGTTTTTATATAAAACCATTAAAATAAATATTTAAAATTTGTTTATTCCAATTAATTCTTCCATGTTTAATGGCTAGGTAATAATGATCATTCTTAAATTATAATATTAATAGTTTGTTGTGGTTTGTTAAAATTTGGTGCTGTGTGTAACACATGCTATCAAAAAGAAATTATCTTATTTGAAAAAAAAATTCATAAAATATCATGGTGTTATATTCTAAACCCCATAAAATTAATTTCTACCACAAAATTCCATCACTCCGATACAAATAGATTATGATACTTCTATATCATCACATCTTCAAGTTCCCACTTAACATTCTAAAACTTGTGGTTTGTCCATAAAATTTGTTCCATGTGAGTGGTTTTGTTTTTCAGAAATTTCTCTATACAATCCAGAATCCCCACTAGTTGTTCACCATAAAAAATATCTTTCGATAATAGTATGACCTCTGAGTTCAGAAAATGTGAAGGATCGGGTATGTAATTCCTCCAAAGAGATACATTGAACATATCATGAACTTAAGAGAGGTTTGGTGGAATCACTAACCGCTTGGATACCATCCTGATATGATCATGAATTACAAAGGGATCGATATAGATATGGATTAGTTTTCCCTTATTTTCAAATATCATTATCTTCCTACAGGAAGAAATACTTAGGAACACCTTATCACCAACTTCAAAATTCATATCACATTGAAATTTATGAACACAAATTTTTGGTTGACTTTGTGCCACCTATAAGACTTTTTAATGGTTCTTACCTTATTTTCCATTTATTCATCTATTTAAGGTCCAAATAGCTTTCTTTCTCTAACTTCATTCCAACATGTTGGATATATACACTTATTTTTGTAGAGGGATTCATAAGGATTCATATTAACGTTTGAGTGAAAGCTATTATTGTAATAAAACTATACTAGAAGAAGGTGTTAATCCCAACCACATTTAAAATCAAAAGAACAATATCTAAAAATATCCTCCAGGGTTTGAATTTTTCTCATGGACTGACCATCTATTTAAGGATGATACGTAGTGTTGAAACTTAACTTTGTATCAAGATCTTTATGAATAATTCTCTAGAATTTGAGGTAAACCATGGATCCCAATCAGACACAGTTGAATGCGGTAATCCATGAAAAATTACCACTTCCTTGATGTATATCTTGAAAAGTTTATCCTGAGAGAAATATTATCTCATAGTAATGAAGTTTTCTAACATTTTAAGGTGATAATATGAAACCCATATAACATTAATCCCTTTAGATGTTCTGGGGAGTTCAACGACAAAATCTATGGTGATGTATTCCCATTTCCATTATAGTATGGGTAATAGATACAATATCCCTATAGAATTTTGTCTCTTAGCCTTAACTTGCTGATATATAAAGCACCAAAATGAAATATTTGTGATATATCTCTTCATTACATCCCACCAGATATACTCTTTCAAATCTCTATACATATTCATACTTCTAGGATGAATAGAGATTAAGAACTATGAGACTCCTCTAACAACTCCTTCTTCAAATCTGGTATGG
This sequence comes from Viscum album, assembly GCA_963277665.1. Lineage (NCBI taxonomy): Eukaryota > Viridiplantae > Streptophyta > Magnoliopsida > Santalales > Viscaceae > Viscum > Viscum album. The sequence goes on from OY728159.1 coordinate 730,425,161, forward strand.
ATGAAACACATACACGGTTCCTGAACCTTATCATCCCATCAGGATCAAGGTTAAAATCAGAAACATTTCTAACATTTTTTTATCTCTACATCTTCTTTCTACACCTCTTCAATCTTCACTTGGATTGATGGTTGAACATTTAATTGAGCAAGATAATATTTATCCCCTTTATTCAATATTTCTAGGTCCATAATTTTCAAATCCTAAAATATTGGATCTTTTTTATCTATATAATGGATAATATAGCATGATATATTCAACTCAAAGCATCGACCACCTTGTTCTCTTTCATAGGGTGGTAATTTATTGAGTAGTCACAATCTTTAATTAGATTTAACCACATTCTTGGGTGCATATTGAACTTATTCTATATGAATATATACTTTAATTTTTTTTGATCAGTATATATATATCACACTTTTCTCTATAAAGATAATTCTTCCAAACCATTAAAGAAAAAATTACCACAACTAAATTCAAATTAGGATTTGGGTAATTTTTCCAATGAACCTTCAATTTGCATGATCCATAAGCTATGAACATGTCATTATTCATTTGAAAACAACATAATCCCTTCCTAGATGCATCACTATAGATTATGAACACTTATCCACTATAGATAAATGTAAGAATGGGTGTGATGACTAATCTTATCTTCAGTTCCTTAAAAGTTTCCTTATATTCACTATCCATAGGAACTTGGATACCATATGAGTTAACATGGTGAGTGGACTGGATAGTCATGAGAAATTATCCACAAAATATTGACAATATATAGATAAACCAAGAAAACTATGTATCTCAGTCACTATGGTTGGTTTGGGACAACATTTAATAGCCTCCTTCTTTGATTAATATACCGATATACACTATGTTGAGATTATATGACCCAACATGTAACTTTTTGGATCTAAAATTCAAAATTTTTAAATGTTTCATATAGAACATCCTAACTTAGGTTCTTTAGTAAAATTATCAAGTGGTCTTCATTCTATTACTTTATATTTGAATAGATAATAATATCATCTATAAATACTACCAAAAAATGATCATGGTAATATCTAAAGACTATATTAATTAAATACATAAAGATAGATATATAATTTTTAAGAATAAATGGGATCACTATATATATTCATTGTGTAAATACCTTCTATGGAATTTTAACTTAGGTATATCCTCCTTCCTAACCCTCAATTTATGATATCTAGAATGAAGGTCAATCTAGGGAAATTATTTAGTTCTATACTGTTGACCAAATAGAACATCAATTCGGTGTAGAGGATACTTGATCTTGATTTTGATCCTTTTGAGATTCAAATAATTAAATCATATTCACATCGATTAATATTTATTTTTAATAAAAAGAACAGGTGCACCCCAAGGTGACAAACATGGTCAAAATTTTCCATTTTAAAGGTTCTCTACTAGTTTCTTATTCAATTCCTACAACTAAATTGTTTCCATTCTATAGGGAGTATTTGAAATTAGTGTAAAACCTCGTATGAGATATATTGAAAAATAAACTTCACGGTTTAGTGGAAGACTATGAAAATCTTCCAAAAATAGATAAACAAATTCCTACACAATAGGAATATCATTGATGTTGTGTTTCTCCCCAATCATCCGAGATAAACACCACTTTTGAATTGGAATCAATACCCATACAATGGATGTGATCTTTATTAAAAGCTTATAGTTATCATCACATTGATATATGATCATTGGTTTGTTTGGAATATAAAATGTGACTTACCTTACTCAATAATTGATGTGTTATTTATATATAAAAATCCAATCCACAGATAAGATAAAATCAAAGTCAACGAGTGGAAGAATTAAAATATGTTTAGAGTTGATGGTAAGTGTACCATTCCCCTTGTAATTATCACACCCTCATCAGAAACAGTGATCGCATGAGATTTTCCTTCATCCCTCATTTTTAGAGGTTACAAACATCAATCATCACCATTGACCTTTATATTTTGTAACTAGTTAGAATAGTGTCCATACTCCTTGAATTTGAAACATAAGAGTGTGGGCGGTTCATTGTGTGTATCTTTTTCTCTATTCACATCATTAGATAACTTTTTTCCATCACATTGGCAATCAATTTCACGATAACCTTCCTTCCTACTCATAAAAAATTTACTAGTCTTATTAATTAAATTTCCTCCATGTTTTCTTCCACAATTCAAGCATAAAGGAAAGCTCATATTTTATTATATATTGTTTTTAGAGTTTCCTTTGAACTCCATATTCTTTTTCTTTTCAAATCCATGAGATTTATAGGTAACTATGATCTCTATTTTCACCTTGAGTGCCCATAAATGATTTATTTACAGCTAATGAAGTAACTTATGGATAATTCCCTTCAAGATACTTGGCTTTAATCCATTAATGAATTGATCAAACTTAATTTTAGGTTGGATGATAATGCTAGAAGTGTACCTTGAAAATCATTAAAAATTTTCCTCATTAGAACCAACAGATTCCTCATACTTATAGTTTAGCTCAAATAATTCCATATCCATTTTTGTATGAAGGATATGAGGGAAGTACTTATTGAAAAATAATCTCTTAAACTTATCCCACTATATGAATTCAATTTCATCATGTCCCCTTATATTCTTGATGTGATTCAACCATTGATCTGATTCACTTTCCAATTGATAGTTATAAAAAATGACTTTTCCAGGTTCCCAACACTGGAGAATAGAAAATATGTTTTTATTGGTACTGATATATTGTTCAAAAATTAGTGGATCAACAAAAACAATGAAATAAGGTGGATTTTTCCTCCTGAAGGACTCAACAGAACATTGTTCCATCCTTTTCTCATTTGGAAGTTCAGTATGATTCATATCTTGAGAAAGTTGTGTGATTATAACAATGATATTTTTCATTACATATCTCATAATGTTTAGCTGCTCAGGTGGAAAATCTTTTTATTTTTCATCGCACTCAGGATTAACATGATTCATTTGGTTTCTAGTCATTGACTGAAACCAACAAACATATTGTAGGAAACAACAATCATAGTGGGAAACCACATAATCTGGAAAAATAATATATTTGATTTCTAAATCATGACAAATTTTTTAAATATATAACACATTAGGCTTTCCCAAGGTCATTCATGGTCATTATTTAAATCCTTCATGGTGATTCATAAAGTGTTTGTGAATTTCCATATCACATCCCCTTGGAGTTCAAACCTAGTATTCCCTAATTCCCACTTTCAGACACTAGGTGACAATCGAGTCTATCTAAATGCACCCTTTTTAGAGTTATTTCCCCTATGCATATCTATGTCAGAGCCATATACACATGAAGTATCTATAAATGGATATATTTTAATGGAAAAGACTCGCTATATCATTTACAAAAATTACAGGACATTTTATTATACTTTGACACATCCTTAGACTTTTCCTTAGACATATCCCAAGAAATATCTTTTGAAATATCCCATGTGATCTCAAAAATGTATTCTTATTATAGTTTTAAAAGGGTAAATAAAACTATCCTCTGATACCAACTATAAATGATCCAAACTTCTCATACATAGATATTACATATTTTTAGAAAAATATTCACCACATTACACAAACACAACCCTATGGAAAGTAAAGGTATTATTCCTTTGGAAATTTAGACATATAAAAACTAGTCCACAAGTGAGATACGCCATCTCCTTATATGTTCTTAATAACTATAACCCTTCTCAAACATATCATACATAATAACTTTTATGATAAATTGGGGTAAGGAAAAATAAGAAAGGGTGATATCAGATTCTCATTAATTGAAAAAAAGGGAGATATTAACATATAATGGGAATAGAGGTTTGAGATCATGATAATAACCTTTGAAAACCATACCCTAGATATCATAGATCATAAAATTGAGTCATGGATAAATCAAGGCAGTTGCTAAGACATGAATCATAATGTAATCAAAGAACATGAACCATGAGAGCAAAACATTGGCATAATACATAGATTTGTGGCATACACATAAGCATAGAAAATCATTTCCTTAGTAGTTCAAGTCTCTTTACCAAGACTATGATAATGGATTTAATTCACTCCCCAAGCCATCACAGTAGTCAAGTTTCACTCCCAAGACAATCATTATAGAAAAATTACATTATTTAATTGGGTTCACTATCCATTCCGATACTATTTATCCCAGAAGATATCAATATTTACCCAATTCATTGGAGGGATATATAAGCCCCACCCTTCAAATAATAAAAATCATACATACATGTTCCTCAAGACCATAAAAAATTCATTATAACTAAAACAATGAAATGAAATGGGATTCATAAAAATTTCATCACAAAATAACCTATGGAAAATAAAAATGTTTCATAATCATTTTATCATTTCATCAAATCCTAACTCATGGAAAAAGAAGTAGTTTTGGTAACCATTTTTTATGTTATAACCGTTGGAAGTGGAATGAGTTTCATAAACATATTTTCATTATAAACATAAAAAATTTATAGAAATAATAATAATGGAATCATTGGATCATATCCCTAGTAAATAGTAAGTAACATAAAAGGATTTAATCTTAGATGGAAAATGATTTTGAAAGATAAATTACATGTAACATTTGTTGAGGAAAATATCATTTCTTTGAAAATAAACTTTTTTAAAATTAAAAATTCATAAAATACTGTGTAAATAATTTTATTTTAAATTAACCGTGAAAATTTTAAAATGAAACTTTAAAACAAATAATTTTCAATTTGTGAGTAAATTTCCATTTGTGCGGTACCTGTTAATACAAATATTTCTTTCATATTTTCTCTAAAATCCAAATGTGCCTTGTTTGGAAAATGAAAAGAATATTCCATTCATTTATTTTGTGTAAAAATTCAAACATGGGTAAAAATTTCTTTGATAAATCATTTTGAGAAATTTGAAAACATTTTTTGAAAACATGTTTAGAAAATATGTTTTGGAATAAAAAGGTTTTTCGACCAAAGAGATAAATAAATACGTTTTTTTGTTAAAAACATATTTTTGAACTATAAGGAACATAAATAATGGAAAATAAAGGTAAAACATGTATTCTATATAAATAACCAGATAATAATAAATTTAATGTGTTTCTTGAGAGATAGATCATAATATTTCATCATTGGAAGCATAATCATGGGTAATCCCGATAAACGATGAGATTGTAACATAAAACCCTTACCACTTTAGTAACTTTGAATCACAATACCAATGAAAGAATAACATTAAAAGAAACTTCTAATATCATGAAAATAAATATATTCATGATATTACATGTAAAAGGAGCAGTACATAGACCTCATAAAATAATATAGGTTCATAACATAACATATGTGTCAAAGAAGAAAAATTGAGACAAAAATCCCTTACCACAAGTCTCGAATTCCTTTGTACATGTTCAAACCTCCTATATAATAAATATAAGTTTATTATAAATCTATTAAATAACTATATATATACATCATATCAAATATGACTTATGCATGACCTTTTATTACCTGTTTATTAACAATTCCATGTTAAAGTTACGTTTGAGGCAATAACTACATTATTTTTCGTGTATGTTTTGAATATTTATTTTTTTGGACCTCTTAATTTGATCATGATATAATAATATCTAAAATTTTAACCATGATATAAATGTAATATATATTTAGTATATATTTATTTATAGTAATCTATAAAAGTTAGATATATAAAATGAAATACATCGTTTATCGAGATGGTATGTCATACATACGCATGAAGGTTGTTTCTATTTTCTAGAATGATTGAAAGAAAGAAAGGTAAAATATATATTACCATTATAGTTTCATTTTAACATTATATATATCACATATTTTAATTAAACACATCCTTATTTCCTTCCATGTAAAGCGTGAATGAATCACATCACTTCATGAGGCGGTAGTCCACCATACACATGAGCTGTGTTATTGTATTTCAACGGAATGGAATGTAAGAATTTATGTGTGATATAATAATTCCATAAGTATAATAATATCATTAATATAATTTATAAAAATTTAATCCATCATTATATCCATTTATGAGATGTGGTTATGGAAAATGGATAACATTAGTTCCTGAGGTGGTAGTCCGTCGTACAAATGAAAGATGGTATCGTATCCCATTTGATGGAAGTGGAAATGGTTGTAGTTCATGAACTTAACATAAAAATATATAATTATATATATTATATTTATTTTATTATATAATAATTTTCTAATAATAATTTAAGGATGTGGAGGAAGAAACAAAATAAAAAATCACGTTGAAGAACGTTAACTCTTCTTTGTGTAACCTACATAGATTTTCACCAAAAGACTTCCTAGGTCAGATTTATAATAAAAATAATAATTATATGATGATAGAAGGAAAAAAGGAAGACATTTTTAGGTATTTTCTAAACCAAATGGGTTTATATGTATGAATAAGATAGAAGAAGGGGTGCCCTTTTATAAGTGAGGTGAGTGACACACTTATTGTTTTTGGAAAGTAAATGGTGTAACCACATTTTTCATGCACTATAAGGATCCAAAATGGACCATTATTGATAAATAGACATTATAATGTATAAATATGTATATAAAATGGGTTTTTGAAAGTTTTTGGTCGTTTTTAACCCATATCATTTTAGTTTAACCCCACAGTCAACCCATTTTTACCTTAACCATGGTAAATATTTTGTATTATTTTTTATATTAATTATGGTCAAAAACTAAGTTGAAATTATTAGATAATATAAATTATTATGAATCCAAATATATATTTAATTTTTCAAAATTTTATTAATAAAATTGGAAAATTTTAATTTAAAATTAAACACACAGACATGATGATAAAGCGGTTTTCCAAAGATGAAATGTTCACAAGTTTAAAATATTGTCATATAACCATTGAATATAAAAAGGATTCCAATGAACTAAATTGGATTAATTGAAAAAAAATAGAGATAATTTTATATTAAAATTTATTTTAAAAAAATGACAATATAAATTATTTAAACGGAAATGCAGTTTTCCATAAAAACTAGTATTTTTCACTATTCATTGAAAAATTATTCTTTTTAGAAAAGTAAAAAAAAATCACCCTAAGAAAATTCTGACACGGTGATGTTAAGAATGAAGTTTATTTTAACAATTAAATTTTCTATGTTTCAAAAAATAATTTTATTATTATTCACAAAAATAAATAGAAAATCATTTTTTGAGAAAATAGTATTTTTGAAACATATACAGACTTTATCAAAAATTAAGTATTTTTTATTAATATGTTTTCTTTATATAAAACCATTATAATAAATATTTAAAATTTTAATATTTATATTCATTCCTCCATGTTTAATATCTAGTAAATAACAGTCTTTTTCAAATAATAATATTAATAGTTTGTTGTGGTTCGTTAAAACACAGTGTTATGTGTAATGTAAGATATCAAAGAAATTTAGTTTTTTCAAAGAAAAATTCTTAAAATCTCTGGGTGTTATAATGGACAAGAACCAAAGACTCCCCAACCTTTTTCTGGCATGATGCTGATGAGATGACAACCTATAAAACTGATCAAATGGATCCATTCCAATAGATGAGTGATAACAGTTGTTATAGGCGAACTCAACCAAGGGTAGGGGCTTTACCCATGATCCACTAAAATAAAGGATTCAAGCTTGTAGCATATACACCCGCATTTGGATGTTCCACTATGTATTCTCATTTTTATGAGGGTGAAAATAAGTGATAAAGAATGACTGGGATCCAAGGGCAAGCTATAATACCCTCAAGATCCATGAGGTAAAATGAGGATCTTGATGAGAGATGATGGTCCTCAGTACCCCATAATGGCCAACCAAAAGATCCATATATCATCTTTCCAAAACATACACAACACTTGATTCAAATATCACTTGAAAGTGAGCCAGATTTATTAGTTGGTCCACTATCACCCAAACTACATCACAGCCACCAGGAGCCCTTTGTAACCCAGTGAAGAAATAAATTGAAATGTCCTATCATTTCCACTTTGGAAAATCTGGGGGCTACAAAAACACTCCTAGAACCTAGTGTTTAGATTTTACCTACTGAATAACCAAGTACTATTCCGTGAACTCTGTCATCGACCAATTCATCCTAGGACACCAAAGTTTTCTATTTAATCCATGATACATATTAGACACACTAGGATGTAAAACTAAGGGTGATTTGTGAAAATCATGGAGAAAACTCTCAAACATCACTAGTGGAACAAAAGACCTCCCCTGAAACAATATCTGATTCTGAATATCCTTTATCCATCTCTATGGAGTATCACCACGGACAACATGGTATAAAATCAACTCTACCTATGAGAACCCCTTATAATCCTCTACCTACTGCATCAGATATGACTCCACTATCATATGATGATGATAAATTATACTACTTACTTCTTTATAATCAATATCCATCACTGTAAGATCTTATATCCCATTCCAAACATATACAGACTCTCGAACCACATTCTCTTAGGACTTCTAACACAACAAATCAAAAACCACATTCCACTAAACTCACTTTAATTTCTTTTAATTATATTTTAATATATTTAGTAAGAATATTATTTTAATGATTTCAACCATTTTTATATTTAGTGGAACATTCCCATCCCTATAGAGTTATGGATCCTTTCCATTCAAGGATTTAAGTAAACCATGTTTTTAGTTTTCATTTTTTCCAATGATTTAATTGGAATACCTTTATTAATGGTGATGGAAGTAAAATTTTAATATGTACATCTATATTTGGGGATATGATGTATTTTTTCTTTGATATAGCTAATGCAGGTCTCTATAAAAACATTTCCCAACAACAAGGCCATAACCATAGAAGTCAAAATCTCTGATTACATTGATAATGATGAATTCAATTTCCTTAGAAAGGTGGGTGGTGATGGTTGTGCCTCAATAGAGAATTATACCTCCCAACAGAAGGGGGAGATGTAGATATTCATGAACACACCAACTGGGAAGATAATTATATTTTATGTGGATAATTCTGACACCATCTATAGTGTGAATTCCAAGATCCAGTAGAGTGAGGGAATTTTTTCATATGATCAGAAACTGGTTTTTTTTCTTCGACCAGCTCGAGGATTGGCATACCTTGAAAAATTACAACATAAAAAAGTACTCAATACTCCCCTTGATTCATCCACTAATGGATGTAATAATTATTTTTGTGAAATATATTATATGTAATATGTTCCCCTCTTAATTAAAGTTTTTAGACTTTGTGGTTAGCCTCAAGGCCAAGATTTGTGACATGGAAGGAATTCCCCTACATCAGTGGTGGCCATTTTTCAAAATAGAGGATCTTGAATATGGATATGATTTGGAAGATTAAAACAAATAAGAGAAATATAAAATGTATTTGGTTCCTCATTTGGGGGATGGAATGATGATTTTTGTGAAAACAATAGAGATCATTTTCCCATTAGAGGTGGAGTCGTCAGACGATGTCGATAGCCTCAGGGACAAGATCTTTGACATGGAAGGTATTAAATTCTATTTTATTGACTTTTTTTTTAAAAAAAGTTCTTAAATATGGAAATGGTTTGTAATAGTAAAAAATAAATAAAAAACTACTCATGATATGGTTTCCCCACCCCGTGAATTAATATTTTTTTGGAACCCCAAATCTGTAATTGATGTTAGATTCTAAATATTTTTTAAAAAGAATCAATTTTTTTTAATATATATGAAATGAATTATTGTATTATAGTATCTATATATCTCACACTAACTCATCATTTATGAACAATTTCTAATAATTTCCCAAACACACAATTCAACATTGGGGTTCTATGAATAAAATAATCTCAATTATTTTTCTTAGTTATTCTAATCTTAATGTCTAAAATATTTAAACTTAAAAGATTATAATTTATTACTTAAAAACACATAATAATTTCAAATAATTTCATCAGTTTAGATACTTCATACTTTCTGCACATATATGATATCATACTATTATGTTTTGAGGGTTTATAAGCATTGATATTTTTTCTCATCATGTTCGCACTTGGTATCTCAAGTACATGAGATCATGATGTCTAACTTAACTATACAATTTGATTAAATAATTTGATTTCTAATTAAAACTATGAAATTTATGTTATGGTGTGGTAGCATGTTTTCAGTGATCCATTGGTGGTATAACATTGATTGAATGGTCAAGCTAAAACAAGTCACTTTTGAAAAGAAGTGTTATCTCAGGATCAGTTGATCATGATGTTAGCACCTTATCTAAATAAATGGTAATGGTAGAATAAGTTAAGTCCATCTAGTAAGTTAAATGAACAATAAAATAGAAAAGTATTATGACAGGAATTGTGCATCCTTCTTTATGAGATAATGTAACACAAAGAGATTACAATACATGGTGTGTGTTCATAGGAAGTTGTCATTGCTATGACATTCCTTATCTCATTAGGATCCTTAATGGATTGATATACTCTACTCTTGGTCTTTGAGTATTACTCAATTCCATTGATATAAATACCTAAAGGTTCATACTCAAATTTTTTTTATAATCATGATCAATTCTATTGAATTGGATTTTTAAGATATTACGGGCCCTGTGGCGGGGGCCTAGTAATGTCTTACTTTAAACTATCACATGGAAATAAATAAATTCAATATTATTAAAGTTTAGAATAATTTTTATTGAATTTATTTACTTATTATATTCATCATTTTTAGTGAATATTAAGAAAAAATATATTTTTCAAATGAATATAAAATATAAAATATTTGAGGTTCTTTAAATATTTATGTGAGAAAAATGAGTCGAGTTAATAACCCATATTTTTTTATGTAACATTTTTTTCATTTTACAAGTGAAAAATAATTTATTTATGACCATTAAATCATGTTATCTAGGTTGTATGTATTTTTGGTCATATATATAGAAGGTTAAACTTATGAACATGTTTAAGTATAAAAATTTAATAAGTTTAACCAACTCGTATAAAACCAAAACATTCCCAAATTAATGAGTACTATTAGTCCCTTGAATTTGGTAGAATATCTATCCTCACCTTCAATTTATATATATAATGGAGGTTTTAAGGAACCATGATCCATGTTCTCCCACTTTGTTCAAAAAATTAATATAAAATAATAACTCTTTGACGAGGTGTATTTCTATTTAAATTTTGGTTAAACCCCCTTTAAAATGGTTAATGAAATGCATCCTGATATTTGGGAAGGTCTCGGGAGTGTCTTAGGGGTTCAATAAATGATAAAGAGGAAATAATGGTCCTTACAGTTCATGGATCACTATTGGCGCATGATTATGTCTAACCATGCACCAAGATCATGCAGCATATAGGAGGAGGGAGCAAGGTTTTCAGAACCATGCTAGGTGGACAATGAGACCATGTGGCAGGAGGTCCCTTTTGAAAAATTGGACCACATTGTGTTCACATGGTTTTCCAAACCATGCAGATAGACAAATAATCTTTGTGGGTCAGTTTCATCTTGGTCAGAGGGAACTACACAGTTTGACAAATTGTGCTGCCATACTATGTACCTCATTAAGATTTTTAAAAATGACCATTCTTCCCTCCCAATATGTATATGGTTTTGGACCTAATCCCACTGCATTTTATTCCTCAGAATACCGTAGGAGGAGGGATCATGGTTTTCTAAAGCATGTGTGGTGGACTAAGATACTGTGTGGATGGAGGTCCCTTTGGATAGACGGGACCGTATGGTGTCCGCATGGTTTTTCAAACCATGAATATGGACAATGAACTATTGGGGATCAATTTCCTCTTGGTCATAGGGAACTACATAGTTCTCACACAATTTGAAAGCTATGTGGCCAAACTATGTTCCTCCTTAATGTGGGAAAATGTTTTTTATTCCCTCCCAATATTTATATTATTTTCACCTAAATTCCACCATATTTTCTTATACATAAACCAAGGGTATGAACCAGGAGCCCTTCCCTTCTCCAAGGATGGTTTTCATTCGATTCATCAGCATCTGAGGTGTTTTTAGTGTGAATTAAAGATCTAGGAAAGTCTTTGAATTTGTTTCCTTCTATTTCCTAGAATAATACTTGGGTGGGTTTTTACATTGTTCAGAATCTCATGATCCCTATTTCCATGGAGTTATTCACCTTTTTGATTTAGGTCATTTTAGCTCAAATCAAGTGTCATTCTTGGACAAGTATTTGTCCATGTGCATGAGGTATGTGGTCATTAATATTTTTCCCATGGTCTTAATGTTGTTCATGTGTATATAGTATTCAAATACATTACCATGCTTTGATTTCATGTCCTTATATAAGTAATGTAATTTGAGCCTTAAATTGACATGTAAAACACTTCACAGACCTTGATGGATCCATTGATTTTGTGAAACAGGGCCTTGGGCTAAACATGGGGTATGCTAATCCCTTGAATGTGGTGTAACGGGATAAGAAATAATGACTGTGATAATTTATGAGAGAAAAATAGGCTTTAATTGTCAATTGGTATGTTAATATGGTTATGAGATAGTTGGTGTGATTTGGGGATAACTATCAAGACCTGTTAAGAGTGTGATTGAAATATTTTATATGCTAAGATTTTTTGAAATGTCTAATAGGCCTTTTGAAATGATTTAAATGGTGTGCTTTTTATTTTTATTTGGTTGTTATTTTCAATTAATAAAAACTATGTTTTAATATGGGTGGAGTTTTAAAATGAGGTGTTGGCCCCAAAGTGATTTCAAAGTGTCCTTATATAGATTTCAAATACTTATTTGAAATGAGAATGTGTTTCCCCCTTTAGTGGAAATACGTTAATGGGTCCTTAAAGTGGTCTTGTTTGAAATTACGGTCTTCGAACAGGTTTGGTTTTCAAAAGAATAACCATGTTTAAAGGTTTTCTTCAAGAGGTTTTAATAGTGTATTGTTATAAGTGTCTCATGAATTGATAAAGTAAGGGGGGATGTTAAATGGTTAAAGGGGTATATTAATGTCAGTAAATGGGTTTTAAGGACCTTTAAATGTGGTGTTATGCGAGTAAATGAAAAAATGGGATAATTGTGGAATATGGGGTTAAATATTATTATTGTGATAGAATATGTGTGTATTGATAATGGAATGGTGGTTTACCTTTACTGTTAATATGTCAAAAATGTCAATTATGTTGAACCTTGAATAGTTGATGTTATGGTCAGTTGGGATAATGGATTGATGCTCCTCACCCTTGGGAGGTCCAAACTAATGCTCAAAGAACCATCGATGTTATGGTTAGTTGGGGTGTTGTATTGATTCTACTTACCCTTGGGTGGACTAGACTGATGCTATAGGAACCTTGATGCATGCATGGTTTGGATGTTGGATTGATGCTCCTAACTCTTTTAGTATGGACATGACATTCCTTACCACAATTTGGGATTTTTACATGACATTACACATCGTTGGTTGGGATGGTCAGACATATCCTTGTAAAAAAATACATGTTACCCCTATGGTATATTGTTTATAATCCCAGAATGGTCATGGTAGGTTTGGTTGGTTGGGTGGAATGAAGTAACCCAAGAGTTAAAATACTAAATACTAAATTATTAATTTTGAAACATGCCTCTTTTATTGTATCGTTTATTTGATCCTTTAATTATCTACATACATTATTGTTCAAACTGATTATTACTTTAGACACCACTGGTTGAGAGATACTAAGTTCTACCCACACCTTTCTAGGGACTCCATGAAACTTATGTATCTAAGAAGATACAACATGTTTTTATGTACAGGTTCAAGACAAGGGCCTAGATCTTGGTTTATGCATGAGCTATTTGGTTAGAGCATGGGAAGTTGGGACTACGTTATGATTTAGGAATGTGTTTAGGGTTATTCATGGTTTTAGTATTTGGGATTCTGATTGAATGACTGCCCAAAATGAAGAGTATATATATCATTGTTATATCATGTTTCATTTGGGTTATTATTAGAACTTGTTGTATGTTGTTCCATTTGATTCTTTTATTGGTTTTGGTATCTCTAGGTATTATTTATACTATGGTTTAACTCTAATAAAGAGGGTATAGTCTCCCCACTTTTCTCTTTAGAACGTCATTGGTAGTCAGAAACCTCTAGTGTATCGGAGGGGGTGATGCCTGAAATCATTCACATATCGACTCAGGGAAGCAGTTTTAGTAGCTCATATGCTGAGATATTACAAAGTGGTATTAAAGGAGATTTATTTTGTATTAATATTTTGGAATGGTGGAAAGGAGAGTATGATATTATTTTGTCTTGGTAATGAGATCATGCCTATGTTCTTGAAACCCCAACTATGGGGGGGGGGATCGGGTTTCCAAGGGTGGGAAGATTATTTTTTTGAGTTACACTTGTACTAATGATTGATTTTACACCTTGAGTGGTGCGTATGAGTGTGATTTCAGTGATTTAAGAGGTTTTAATATCTTGGACCGATATAGAAATATAGGTTGTGTGTTCATGCATCTTTCTAGTCACATAAGATTGGTGTGACATCCGTATGTTTCTTGTGATTAATAGTAGTATGGAATTCACTTATGGTGGTATTGTTTCTTCTGTATGTGTTTTATATAAGCTTGTCTTTCATACATACCTATGGTTGTAAAATATTTTGAGGGGTTGGTATTTAAGTTGTATAAATCCATTTATATGGATATATATATATGTGTGTGTGTATGGTGGCACACTACTTGACTGACTCCTTAGATGAATTATAGGTAATGGGAAGTTATAAATGATTTATAAGTTAATGTTTATGATTTAATAAAGTCTCAATAAGAAACTTATTAGATGTTTTCCAATTATAACTTGTGAGTGACATTCAGTTATCAAAAATCATAAATTTTTAAATTGAATAAAGCTTAATTTTTTTAAATTTTGGGGAAATGGAAGGTTTTGAAATTTGGATCCTTAGGATTAAATGATAAAGTTATTTAAAGAAAAATTTTTAGTGATGGAACCTTTAGGGACACTGGAAATGAGTATCCATTGTGTTTTTCTTGACCCTTTATATGGGTTGTTTAGGCTCTGTTATTTCCCTAGTTTTGAGACCCTTGGTAATGGGTTGTGAGCCCATGATAGATTTCAGTGTGCTGGATAGTATGATGATATATATTGTGCCTTTAGTTATGTTTTGACCTTGAGGCTCCGAGGTTTCATTTGATAACATGGATGTTGTAACCCTCTTATGTTATGATCATATGGGATGTACGTTTGAATTTTAAATTGGTGTCTTGGGTTTTACTATCCATTATAGTGGTGGTTTTGTTTCTATGGGTGTGAAACTGAGAGTATGTTTTTTTTTGTTTTGGTGTACTAGGATCCATGTGTTTTGTAATGGGGGAAGGAGTCTGGCCCTTGAGAAATAACTTGTGTAATGTTTTATGTGTATATATTTTTAGGAGAGCTAGTGGTTTTGGGAATAAGAATCGGGTGGTGGCCATGAGTCGGTGGCTTTGGGTAAAAAAGGGTAACCACAAGTGAGGTTAACCTAGTGTTGTAGGTTCCTTAGAATGTGAAGCATAGGGGAATGCTTCAAAGGTGGAATCGATGTTTGGTATATTCCATAGAGTTTCGATGAAAGGTATGGTAATCTCTTGGTTTCTTTACAAGGGAAGCACCTTAATTTCTTTTAGTTATCTTTAAGGATGGTTTTTTAACACTCCAATTTTTTTCTGAAATATTTCTCTTTAAATAAATTGATATCTTCGGTATATTGTGTTGTATATAGTACCAAGTTTAAATGAACTATGATATATTAAAATATTATTATTTTAACATGAATATTATAACCTATCCATCGAATTTGTGGGTATTAATAAGAATAACCACATTATGATATATATTAATTCTTAATAAATAAACACTTAATTTTTAGTAAAGTCATTATATTCTTCAAAAATATGTTTTATTCAAAAAATGACTTTATTACTTTCTATGAAAAAATAAATATAATTAATTTTGACACTAAAAATACATTTTAAATAATTAAAATCATTTTTTAATTAAAAATGTCAAAATTATCTTAGGATGAATTCTTGGAAATTTTCTAAAAATTTTGAGATTTTATTGAATAGTGAAAAAATACAGATTAATATTAAAAACTGGGTAATCTTTTAAAACTTTTACAAAGTAAAATTATATTTTTCATTATTTTAAAATTCTATAGTTACCGTTTATTATGAATATTCTTATTTTGGTCTATTAAATGAATTTATACATGAATTTAGTATAAAATCATTTTATACTTAAAAAGGGGATTTTTTGAATTTTTTTAGTTGTGTTTTCCCGTTTAATTTTAAATTAAATTATATAACATCCATGTTTTGAATTTTTTTAAAACATTTACTCAGTATTTGGAATCAGGAGGTCCAAATTTATTAAATATACACATTTTATTTTTTGGTTTATATGAATTGTAACCATGGTATAATTTATCATCTTGGTAAAGGGTAAATTAGGTAAATATAGATTAAAAATAAAAGACAAGGACATAATTTTTCATCCAAATTTTTATTGGGCGAATTAAATTATACCCCTAATACATATGGTTCCAAATTGTGTTATTTAATAGACACTTTTCCGTGAAAATCACTTAGACATTATTAAAATCAAATAAAGTGAAAAAAATGCCACACTCATATTTTTAATAATTATAATATTTTTAATATGGGGTTAACTAGAAGACATTCTTAACTATAAATATTATTGGTAAACATAAAACATTTCTCTTCATCATGGTAATTTACTTATTTTTCTGGAATGAAATAATTACCTTAAATGCTTACACAACGCCAATATAATAATTATTCAATTAACACAGAAATCAAATAAATGATAAAAAAATATTAAAAGTAATGTAATTTTCATATTTAATCTGATATATTTAGTCTTTAGATTATCTTGACATTTTTAGGACATAATAAAATATTTGGTTATAATTTGAATTGTTTTCTTGACGTTTTTAATTGTCAAAGTAGTGAATAGTATCAAAATTGACAATAATGATATTTTATGGGATTGGTATTTTATTAAATTATATAAAAACCATAATATTTATTTTAAAAAATACAATTTTATTATTAAATGATCTAAAATTTAATTAATTTTCCATTAATGGACAAATTGACACCATATAAGTAAAAATTAGAACCTTTTAATATTGAAAAAGGGGCTACCATAATTAAAATTAAAATCGGTTAAGTAAGGGTTAATCAAAATGATACGGTTTAAAATAAAACCAAAACATGTATAAATTATATTGGTTGATAATATTAAAATATTATATTTTATTATCTTATAATCTAAATACATTTTGTTTATTTGGGTAGAAAATGAATTTATTATAATTTAATCTTTTGATAAATTTAAAAAACACCCCTCTCCTCACCTTATAAATACCTCCCACACCACCCCTTATTCTCACACATTCCAATCCTTTATGATTTAAAAATATCTATAAAAATATATCTTCCAGAATCTACCAATGTATAAGTTCTACTGGTCTCACCAATATATCAATTCTAAGTCCCTCAAGGGGTCCTTCAAATGGGTGATATTCAAGAGGTAACTTCCTCAAACAAACTCTCTTAATTTCTTTTCTTACTCTACCTTCTCCACACCTATTTCATCCATAAAAGCATAATAACTCCAGTATCATGTATAAACTAGAATTTTATATTTATAATGGAATATTTATCTTACCCTTTTTCTCATAACCTCTTATTCAAGGAAAGGAAACCATTGTCCAAATTATGACAGTTAACTGCCTCCGTGGAAAATGAGTTTTCATTTTCCATTACTGCCTTCAAGGATGGTCATAAACTATTATTATGGTTAAATAAGATGGTAATAAATATATTATAACTTATTTCATTTTCTGTAACTAATATATAGATATAATATTAAATAAAATTTATCTAATGTGTGATGGTCATAAAAACAGCAAAAAACAAAGTAAACAATTGTCATTAATCCCTTATGAAATTAATCATCATAATGTCATAAAAAATGATATATGGAGCCATTTAAACTACTATAAGTGTATTAATACCATTTCATTTCACTTATAGAATATTATTACCATTCTATAAAAACTTTCATAATTGTACACAAGTGAACCGACCATAAAACTATGAAATGAACAATCCCAAAATGAAAAAAATTAAACATTATAGCTCATAAAAATGGGAAAAAATGAACCTAATAAAATTATAATAAATAAAGTAAAAGTTTAATTAGGTTTTTAATTAAGAAATTAATTAATATAATTTTACTACTTAGGACATTAAGTGAAAGTGTAGAACTCATTCGGACATAAGGTAATTGATATCTCTAAACCTCCATATTTTCTTTGGGTTACACTTTCTCTCTATTTGCCTCAATTTATCTCATCATTATTGGTATATAATTTACATGTATTCTATATATATGTACGAAAAATATATATGTATATCAATTCATCTTTTTTTGATGGTTTATTACATGTTTTAGAAGGTTCCCTTCTCAATACCTCATGATAATCAAACCCGATTAAAGGAAACTTGTCAATTTCTTACCCATTTTCAAGTACAAACCATAGATTATTTTAAGCCTACAATATTTTTCTAAAATCACTCAATTTATCATGGAAAACTATTTTAGTTAATTTCTAGTTTTATGCACACAATTATCCTATTATCCTATTTAAATAGTCTTTATTATTTTCCCTAAAACTGCACTTAAGTATCTCATTTCTAATGTCACCTATCCACTCTTTCATGTTTTCAATTCAGTTGGAAATCATTATTCTTGATATATTATTATTTCTCCTTTATGAATGACCAAGAATTATTTAAATCCTTTACTTCATGGATACCATTGTTATACTCCCTTTGGTTATGCCTTTTGACATGATTACGATACCCATTTATTTCCATGGGTAACCCTTATGTTTATTCCCTATGTTTGATTCTTTATGTTTCACACATACGCATGAACATGTTATGATGGGTGTGCCCAGATAGCTCTCCAATGCATTGGGTAATATTTTAGTCTCATGAGATGTGATATATGGGGTTAGGGGGTAAACCTAATCCATTATGGGACTGTATCTACCATCTGATATAGTCTTGGAAATTATCCTTGACTCATGTTTATGTCATGTTATATATTTATACCACATTCATATGTTATGATGATCATATAATTCCATGCTCTGTATTTTATTATTCTATATTTTAATTCCTGATACATGCCTTTTATGTAACCATGTTATGAATTCTATCTCATGTGCTATGTTTAAATCCCATATTTATGCCCTTGTTGAGCTTTTTAGCTCTTCCCTTCTGTCTATGTATTATCCAGGTTATCCTATACAACTGTTGGAGCTCAAAGGGGGTTAATAGCTCATTATAGAGGTTAATAAAATGATGTTTTATTCTAGTTTCATGTTTTCTAATTATGTGCATATTCTTATAAAGATACTATAATTTTTTATCCCTGGTTTGTATTAAATGGATATTTATGCTTAAAATCATGTAATAATATGTGTAAAAGGATTGGGTCTCTAAATTTGGTATTATAGTATGATCTAGTTTTTTTTGGGGAGTATGATTAGAAAAATTCAGTTAGAACCATATGGATACTTATATCAGCATGGATAACATAGACTGAAACTTAGGGAATCAAAGGTTTGGATATAATTTTAATTTATAATTTTATCCTTATATATTCAAGTTTTCTTTTATATTATCATTAGGTAAGTATTCATGCCCCCTAATTTTATTTTTATTTTTATTTTTTAGTTAATGTTTGGAAATATGTGAACCCATGATAACAACCAATTTGATAGGTAATGTGATGATTTCACTAATGAGATGCCAATACTAATAGAAAAAATAGATTCAAACTTCATTACAATACTAGATCAACTGGATCAAGTTATGAATAATTAATTGAATAGTGTGGAACACATGTATTCTCCTAAGGAAGACCAAGTTGTGGTCGAATCCTTTATACGACAAATAACTCCTATATTTAGTGGATATTTTTTTCCCTTCATCATGGAATAATGGATTAACTCTATTGAAAAGATATTTTATATCCTCCAATGCTCAAAAGAAGATAAATTTTAAATGGTGGGATATCATTTTGATTAGTAAGTTGATCAGTGGTGGACACTGATAAAAAACATGTATTCTAAGTAGGAAATTGATTTTGTGGGATGTGAATAAATTAAAAAAATATTTTTCAACAAATATTTTACCCAAACTCTTCATCTTAATATAGATAGGGAGTTCCTCAGTCTCATGAAAAAGGAATATGAGTCTATTAGATCATATGAGGCATACTTTACAAGGATTTCATGGTATTCTTATGAATTTTTCATCATCACTAAATGTAAGGTGGAATAATTTTTTAGTGGGTTGAAACTGATTCTACAAAAATCATTATCAATTCAGGACTTTGATAATTATGAAGATATTTTTACCTATTCCCTTAATGTTGAGATTGAGATTGCTGATTCTTAGTGGTCTCATGGGATTGAAGATAAGAAATGTAAGATGAAATTTTCTTTAGGGGGACCAGTAGAAAAATATCATAGGGTAAAGAAAACCCAGCATCCCACTTGTTAAAAGTCTGGGAAGAAACATCTTGGGAACTATCTAAGAGAAACCATAAGGTTCCTAATGTGTGGAAAAGAGGGGCACCAAGATAATCAATACCAAAGTAAAATGAAGAAACCCAATAATGAGGTAGTGGAAAAGAAGGTTCATATGAAAACTATAACTACTATGCACCACCTTAACTACAAGGAACATGGGTACTATGTGATCCAATACCCTAAGCCAAGGTTTTTTGGGGAAAATCTATGATAACAACCTCCAAGGAAGCAAGGAAGGGGATATTCTATCTATACAGTAGAGATAGAAACTGAAAATGGCATTGTGACAGGTATGCTAGTTATTTATTCAATAATATAAAATGTAATTTTTGATTATGATTCTACACATTCTTTCAAATCTTTCAAGTTTAGTTGAACTATTACAACACTAACTAAAAATATGAAAGTTGAGTTATCTGTGAGAATAATGAATGGGGAAATTATTTCATTTAATGTATATAACTTCTCCTTGGTCAATTTTTGTGGATTGAACCACCCATGAAATCTTATCTTACTTAATTTTATGGAGTTTGGTCCTATATTAATAATGAATTGGATATATTTATATAAATCCAACATCAAGTTTCATGAGAGGGATATCACACTTCAAAACCTGAGGTATCCCCCAATTATGTATAGGTGTAAGGAAGAGGATGAACCTTCTTAAGAAATCAAATCAACTGTGGATATTATTGTTATATGAGTAGGCATATCTATGTCAAATGATTGTGAAAAATGATAGGATCATGCCTGAAGACATTCCCATATTATAGGACTACACTGATGTATTCCCTAAATAATTACCTGCTCTACCTCCTAACCAAGAGTTTTAGTTCTCAATTTATCTTATACCTAGATCCCTAACCATATTAAAAAATCATTACATGATTACCACCATTGAGTTGGAAGAACTTAAGAAGTAGTTACAAGAGAATCTGAACAAAAGTTTTATACACTCAAGTGATTCACCGTGGGGTGCTCTAATCTTCATTTTCAAGAATAAGGATAGATCAATGCACCAATGAATTGATTATCACGAGATAAAAAAAAGCATGACAAAGAACAAGTATCCCATACCATGAATAAATGACTTGTTTCATCAACTATGTGGGGCCAAGTGTTTCACTATGGTCGACCTTCAGTCAGGATATCACCAATTAAAGTTGAAGAAAGAAGATATTCACTAAACTACCTTTAGAAAGAGGTATGGTAATTTTGAGTTCATAGATATTCTCTTTGGACTCACTAATTATCTAACAATTTTCATGGACTTAATTAATAAAATATTTTGATATTACCTTTACAAATTTGTGGTAGTTTTTATTGATGATATTAATATATACTCTATGGTAAAGGAGGATCCTGAGGAGAATTTTAATGATATTCTAAAAAATTTGGGAAGGTTTAAAGTGTATGAAAATTATAGTAAATGTGATTTATGTATGGAGGGACTATAATTATTTGGGAATTTTATCACCCAAAAAGGGATATATGTGGACCCTTCTAAGATTAATGCAATGGGGGAGTGTCCCAAATCAGAATCTATAATGAAGATCCTTAATTTACTTAATCTAGTGGTGTGTTACTGAAAAATTGTGAGGAATTTCTCACGATTATAAAACCCACTAACCAAGATGAATCAAAATAAATTAATGTTTTTTTGGACTCCTGAATGTGAAGACAGTTTTAGAGAGTTTAAAAAGAGGTTTACCACTGCACTATTACTTACACTACCCACAAGTGGGGATTTCTTTGTGCTATACATCAATGCATCAAAGAAGGGATTAAGATATGTACTGATACAAAATGATAAAGTAATATCTTACTCCTTAAGGATACTAAAATTTCATGATAAAAAATATACCACACATTATTTAGAGATAGTGGTTGTGGTCTTTGTATTGAAAATCTGGTGACATTATCTCTATGGGGAGAAGTGTGAGATATACACTAATCACAAGAGCCTCATATATATATATTCACACAGAAGGATATGAATATACTCTAGTAAATATGTTTATATCGCATAAAATATTATGAATGACTATTCCACTACCATGTTGGAAAGGAAAATAAAGTGGAAGATGCTCTATGTATAAAGAATATTCGACTTTATCAATGATGAGAATTGAGAAGGATCAAATCATATTATACTTACAAAGGATGGGCGTGGGAATCATAAGGGAAGGAACATCATCATTCTATTGTTAAATTATTTCTCAAACATCCATTATAGATAAGATTAAGGATGCTCAAATAAATGACGTGGAAATTCAATAGAAGATGGAATATAACAGGAATGGGAAATCATTGAAGTTCAAAATTTGTGAGGAAGGATTCATAATATTTGGGACCTGAATATTTTTAACATAAAATCCCTTTATAAAGAGGGATATTTTTATTGATTAACATTGATTGTAATTTTCTATCCACCTAAGGAGCATAAATATTTATTAAGATCTCTGAGAACACTATTAGTGGGACAATATGAAGAAGGAGATCATTGAATATACATCAAAGTAACTGATATGTCAAAAGGTGAAGGTTAAAAGGAAAAATTATAATGGGAGATACAACCATTACCTATACCTTCATGGAAATGGGAAAACATCACCATGGACATTGTAAATGGAATTTCAAAGACAACCAGAGGAAATAATGCTATATGGGTTGTTGTGGATTAGATTACAAAGAAAACCCTCTATTGAAATTTGAGAGGACTTAACACTTTATAAACTTGAATGGATATACATCAGATATGTGGTGAGGATGTATGGACTACCATTATAAATTTAAGTTGATCATGTTCTAAGATTTACCTCCATGTTCTGGAAAATTCTCCAGCATGCTCAAAACAATAAGATGATATTTAGTATGACTTATCACCCTAAATCTGATGGAAAGTCTAAGAAAACCATTCTAACACTAGAATACATGTTCAAATAATGTTCAATGGACTTCAAAGCAGGATAGAATCAACATCTTCCATTGGTTTAGTTCTCTTACGATGATAGTCTAAACTCAAGCATCAAAATGAACCCATATGAAACCGATTATGGGAAGAGATTTAGAACACCTATATTCTAGTATGAAGTTGGAGAATGTAAGCTTATAAGACCTTAAATGTTCAAGGAAATGATAGAAAAGGTAAATACCATTCAACTTCACATCAGGGCTACCCAAAGTTAGTAGAAGAGCTAAGCAGATAATCATTGATGAGATGTAGAGTTTGAGATTGGAGATAATACCTTCTTTTTCATATCTCCATAAAAGTGACACACGAGATTTGAGAATAAGGGAAAAATAATTCCCAAGTATATCTGCCCCTTTTAGACTCTTGATCACATTGATGCTTTGGTCTATTGAATTTCAATTCCACCAACCATGTCTCTAGTACATGATGTATTCCATATATCCCTCTTGAGGAATTACATACCAAATCCCTCACATGTATTTAATTCAGAGGTGGTACAACTGGAAAAAGATCCCCCTTATAAGGAGTATCTAGTGAAGATCATGGACCATGGAGATAAAGTTCTAAACAGTAAGACAATTTGCCTGGTTAAAGTATTATGGGGGAACCACAAATACGAAGAGGCAACATGGGAACTGGAGGAAGAAATAAAAGAGAAGTACCCTCAAATATTTTCACCATATTATATAATATTAAATTTCAAGGGAAAAATTTCAAAAGGGGGTAAAAATGTAACACCCTAACATTTTTATGAAATATTTCTCTTTAAATAACTTGATCTCTTTAGTAGTTTGTGTTACACGCAACATCGAGTTTAAATGATCTAAGATATACTACAATATTAATATTTTAATACAACCATCATAACCTATCCTTTAAATTGGAAGGAATAAATAGAAATAACCATACCATGAAAAATATCAATGCTTAGGAAATAAACACTTTTTTACTAGTCATTTTATTCTTCAAAAATATATTTTCTTCAAAAAAACTACTTTATTTCATTCTATGAGAAAATAAATATAATTAATTTTGAAACTTTTAGAAAATATATTTGAAAAAATAATCTTCATTTTTAATTTTTTTTTCAAAATATCTCAATATGAATTTTTCAGAAATTTTCTAAAATGTTTCAAAATTTATTGAATAGTGAAAAATACCAATTTACATTGAAAACTGTATATTCTTATAAAACATTTAAATCTAAAATTCTATTTTGGTTTATTTTTAAACTTCCATTAGTTCATATTTATTCTAAATAATCTAATTTAGGTATTTTAAATGAATTTAATACATGAATTTAGTATAAAAACATTTTATACTAAAAATGGAATTTTTTGAAAAAATTATTTTAGTTGTTTTTTATGGTATAATTTTAAATTAAATTATTCCAAATTTGTGTTTTAATTTTTTAAAATTTATTAAATATTTGGAATTAGTATTTCAAGATTTATTAAGTAGACCCATTTTATTTCTGGTCAATATTAATAATAACTATGGTAAAATTTATCATCTCAGTAAAGGGTAAATCTGGTTAATCGAGATTAAAAATAATTGATAAAGCCAAAAAATTTCATCAAAATTATTATTGGTTGAATAAAAATAGACCCTTAAAACCTAATGTTTTAAATTGAGTAATTTCATGGACACTTTTCAATGTAAATGGATTAGAAATTATTAAAATTAAAGAAATTGACAAAATGTCAAAATCTTATTTTTAATAAGTACAATATTTTTAATATGGGGTTATCCAGGATATATTCTCAACTATAAAGTTTATTTTTAAATATACAATATTTATATTCATAATGGTAATTTATTTAATTTTTTTGGAATTAAATAGTTACCCTAAATTACACAATGTTGATGCAATAATTATTCAATTGACATAAAAAATCTAATAAATGATAATAAAAAATAATAAAAATAATATAATTTGAGATATTTAAGGTGATCAAAGAAATATATATTTTATAATGAAATTTTTAGGATATAATATTTTTTTTGAATTTTACTTATTGTATTGATATTTTTAATTGTCAATGTAGTGAATATTATCAAAATTGAAATTAATAATATTTTATGGGATTAATATTTTGTTAAACTATTTTAAAAACATAATTTAAAACAAAATACCTAGTGATTATGATATGATAAAAAATATCATTAATTTTCCATTTGTTTTCCAATTGATACCACATAAGTAAAAATTTCAACCTTTTAATATTGAAAAAATTGTTACAGTATTTAAAATTAAAATAAGTTAACTAAGGGTTAATCAAAATGATAAGGTTTAAAATAAAACAAAAACATGTACAAATTATATTGATTAATTAGAATAAAACCTTATATTATCTTATATTTGAATCCATAACCATTTTTTGGTATTTGGATAGAAAATTAATTTATGATAACTTAATATTTTTGGAAAAAATTCAAAAACACCCCCTATACTCCCCTTATAAATACCACCCCTCACCACCGCTTCTCCTTAAACATTGAAAGCCTTTAATAATTACAATTATTTATCAAACACTCTCCTCTCTACTCTACCCGAGTCCAAGTACTTCTGGTATCACCAAAATACCAATTCTATGTTCCTCTAGTGATCTTTCAAGGATGTGATATTCAAGAGATAACTTTTGAAAACCACATCTCTTAATTTCTTTTCTTCTTCTGACTTATCCTTGCATATTTCATCCACAAAAGAATAATAAATCTAGTATCTTGTATTAACTTAAATTTTATATTACTAATTTAATATTTTATATAAATCCATTTTTTTCATCTCCTTTTTTTCCAGGAAAGGAAACTATTGTCCAAATTATGGTTGTTAACCAACTCTCGAGATATTGAGTTTTCACTTTAGATTACCGCCTTCAAATCTGGTTATAAAACTATTATTATAGTTAAATTATATGTTAATAATTATATTATAATTTATTTCATTTTAGGAAACTAATATATAGACATAAAATAAAACAAAATGAAACTAATGAGGGATGGTCGGAAAAACTGCCAAAAATAAACATAACAATTATCATTAATGTATTATCAAATAACTCGACCTCATGTTAGAAAAAATGATATATGGAACTATTTAAAATTATTTTAGTTTATTAATACCATTTCAATTCTATTATTAAATAGTATTCCCATTTTACAAGAACATCCATAATTATACACAAGTGAACCAAACATGAAACAATGAAACAAACACTCCTGAAATAGAAAAATTGAACCTTATAAATAATCAAAATGATCGTAAATGAACATATTATGTAATGACCCAAACCATTATGAATAAAATTACCATTTTTATTTAATTAAATATCTTATGTATATAGTTAACACATGAAACTATTTTTTTATTAAATATAATTGAATTTAAATTACCATTAAGTATCATTACCATTGATAATATAGCCAATAAAAAGTGATCACATGAATAGTATAAATATAGGGTTTTAAAAAATACTTTTGGAATAGACAAAGGAGGTGATGACATCAAAAATTAGGATCCTACACTACGAATCCCATTTATTAGAGATTCATAGGGAGATATAATTTCTAGGATTTTCCCTAAACCAACAACAAGATGATATTTAACAACTTATGCACGAGTAGAATAGTTTACGGGAGAAGTTCAATCTCATCGAGATCACGACCCAAACCATGTTCACCGAATGGCCCCAGAAAGACCCACCATCACACACCTTACTCTTAGGGAATACACTGGTATAATAAATCGATATGTATCAAGACCCTAGCATTAATATCGTGTACATTATTTTTTATTGGAAAAAATGAATATATTTTCTTCCTATTATTGTTACCTTGTAAATCAATTTTAAAGCACAAATAGTATTTTTGGTTAATTAAGAAATATATTTTGATGAGTTAATGTATTTTTGAAATAAATTTTATTAAAATATTATTATTAAATAACTATTATTAAATATAAATTATCATATATTTTTTATGAAATCAAAAAGTAATTTTTTTGGGTTTGAAAACTGTTAGTATCAAAAGCGACCGATTTTCAAAAAAACAAGTTTTTATTTCAAAAGAGAAAAATCACATATTTAGAAAATTATTTATATAAAATGGGTGATATTTTTGGAATTATGATGTCAAAATTATCCAACAATGATTTTTTCATAATTTTCTGAGACAATCAAATTTTGGGTAAAAATTAAATACTATATAAAAATACGGTGTGTTTTATGACATCGTAATGACCCAATAGTGATGTAATAAATGATATGAAAGGTATAATATTACAAATAGAGGTTTTTACTTTATAATAATGTGAATTTAATTTAATTTTATAAAACCTTAGTGAATCCTCCAAGACTTATAATATATTCTAAGATTTTAAAATCATTTCGTTGAAAGCGTGTCTCACCTCCAAATAAGAAAAAGAAATATTTTATCATATTTGGACCGTGTAATTATATAATATATTATACCACTATTCTTTTCTAGAAACCATGGAAAAAACATTGTGATGGTTTGTGGTTTTGAATATTTTATTGTGTAGTGTCCAAAACCAAAATAATAAAGAAATACCCATCCTTTTCTTTATATACCCACCAAAGATCTCATTTATCTTCACTAAAACTCTTTAAATCTCAACCAACATCTTCCTCTACTACCAATAGTCCTCCCAAGGCACCCCAAGCTCCCAAGAAGTCTCTCCCAAGCCTTTGGAGTGACATATCCATGCAAGGGATTCTAACTTTCCTCTCTTCCTTTCAATTCAAGAACCTTGTTTGAAATTAGTATTTTTAATTTCAATTGGATTTATTTTAAATTTTTAATCACTTAACTACTATAAATTTGATGTTATGTGAATAAGGGATCATTTTTACTTTCACATTTGGACCCTTATATAATCCGTTACTATGCCAAAGTTCTATATGGGATTTCTCTCTTCTCATTTCCATTCAAACACTTATTTTATATTATGAATATTAAATTCCATTTCATATGTTTGGATATTTTGTTACATGACACTGTTAATGTAAATTTCATGTATAAATGATGAAAGAACCCTTTTTCTCTCATTAACCCATTTTATAAATTTCCATATGATGCTGTTATGCTGCCAAAATTGCACCATGATTTTCCACACCAAAATCATCATGTAGTGAATACCATATCCATATCTATATCAAGGGTATTATAATTTATGCACATATAATTATTTATTGGGGAATTACATGTATTTATTCAAAATTCATGTATTGTGGAATAAATGATTATGTAGAATGAATCCAGTTATCTAATCCCTATGGAATGCTAAAGCATGAGGTTGGAATGTTGATGAAGGGTGATCCCTAATAGTGCTCCAATGCATTGAGTAATGTTTAGTATCATGATACTTCATTTTAGGATAGGGTTTTACCTGATTCCTTTATGGTACATTTTTCCACCATGAATTCTTGGTGTTTTAGCTTTGACTTATGTTAATGATGTAGTGTTTTAAGTTGTTTCCACATTTCCATGTTATGATTATAATGATATATCATGCCTTTATATTAATGTTCCTTTTATACTCCATTGATATTCCTATTGTATAACATGTACTGTCTTCTTCATGTTATTCCCTTTTTACTCCCTTACTGGGCTTTATAGCTCACCCCTTTTCTTATGTATTTCCCCAGGATATCCCATGTAGTTTTAAGTACGAAGGAATATTATGAACATGTTAAGGAGGTTTTCAATAAAGATTCTGTATTTCATGATTTAAGATGTTATGTACTGTACCTAATTCCCAAATAAACCATACATCTTGATCTTTTGGGGTTGTATTAAGTGTGATCTCTTGTGATAAATCATGTATTAATGTGTAATAAAGAGTAGGGTTGTTTTAGTTGGTATTAGATCAAGGTATAGTTATTTTTTGGGATTAGGATGAGAAAACACTAGTGAAAACCCTTAAGGATAAGACTAATAATTGGTAAACATCCCTAAATTTGGTTAATTATATATTAAGTGGTTTATCAATAAAATACATCCCCATATGGATACTACAAGTGGACGTGGTTCTGGAACAAATGTACCAAGGAGTAACAACTCTGACAAGGTGTTTCAGACTTGACGCGGGGTAACCTAGTAGACAAAAATGGGCCTTACTGTGCACCTGGTTTGACACTACCTAGGCATATGATTTGGTAAAGTCATATCCTCATTAGGAACTATAATTAATGGAATAAAAAATCCTATAAGAATATACGTTAGGAGATAGATCATGGATGACATAGATTGAAGCCTAAAAACTCATAAGCTATGTAGATAAATGTAATTAGTAAGTTATCCCTTTAATGTCATTAGATTCCCCTTTATGTGTTTAATATTTTAAGATAATCATCCATAATTTTTACTTTATTCTATCTAATGGCCGGTAATAGGAGTAATTGAGTTAATAACTAATATAAAGGTAAATACAATGACTGCCCTAATGAGATTCCCAAACCAATGAGAGTGGGAATCACAAAATGTTTCATAATTCCCTCTCAGTTAACTCAAGTTCTGAATAAAAACCTATATCATTATAAGTTCCCAAATCCCCCAAAGATAGAAAAACCCTCAATCAAGAGCTTTATGTGTCAAAGGCCTCCTACTATCAATGGGCCATCCGATCCCTTAATCATGGATCAATGGATCAAATAAAATGAAATGATCTTCTCCATCCTTTAATGTTATGAACAAGAGAAGGTTTTTCTTATTGTTTTTCATATGGTGGGTGAATCTGATCAGTGGTGGACATTGATCAAGAATACAATTCATGAGGAAGAGATCTAAGAAATAGAGTGGAGGGAATTTAGGAAAATGTTTTTCGATAAATATTTTCCCCACACCCTCCATCTTAAGATGGAAAGAGTTTTACTTTCAATCAAGAAAAAAAATGATGAATCTAATGGGGTGTATGAAGAAAAATTCACTAGAATTTCAAGATATGCCTTTAGTTTTTCCATTAACCCCAAATGAAAGGTTGACCGCATATTTGGTGGGCTAAAGCATTGTCTACAAAAAGCCTTTTCAATCAATTACTTTGATAGCTATGAGGAAATTGTTTGATGTGCCCTTAATATCAAGATGGAGATTAATGAATCTCATGGGTATAATGGGGATAAGATGTGGAAAGTGTATTTTAATTCTGGAGGTTTTATGGATAATTGAAATGGTTCTAAGAATTCCAGCACCCATCTTTCCAAAGGTTCAGAAAGAGGAACCCTAGAAATTACCTAAGGGGACCGAGGAAATGATTTAGGTGTGGAAGATAAGGGAACCGAGCCAATGATTGATGATAGGGGAAACCCACTAATGTGACAAATGAAAGGAATGATTCAGTCGACCCTCAATGTGTTTTTCATTGCTAAAACTATAAGTAATCTGGGAACTTTGCAAATTAGTTCCCTAATCCATGGGTAATTAGAGGCAACCAACAACCTCCAAGGTAGAAAGGGTGAGATTTTTCTATCACTACCACTAACGTGAATCTTGAAAATGAAGTAGGGATAGGTATGCTAGTTATTCATTCAATAATAGTGAATGTAATTTTTTATTCTAGTTTTACACATTCTTTTATTTCACGAAGGTTTAGTAGAACAGTACAAACACCACCACAAAGCATGGAAGTAGACATTTCGGTGAAAATGAAAAATGGGGAAATTATTGCATCCTGTGTATATAAATCCCCCCTTTCAATGTTTTTGGGATGAAATTCCTTGAAAATATCATCATACTCTCTTTGGTGGAATTTTATGAAATTCTAGGCATGGATTTGCTTTACATATATAGATCCAACACAAATTGCTATAAAAATAAGATCACTCTCTAAATGGAGAATCGACCTCCGATTCAATACAAGTGCATGGTGTAGGATGAATCTCATTTAGAACCAACATCCCAAGAATGGATATTACTACTATATGAGAATTTGTATCTTTCATAGATGATTGAGTCTAAGGATGAAACCAACCTCAAAGAGATGCCTATTGTGAGGGAATCCGTTGATTTGTTTCCCAAGGAATTTCCTTGTCTTCCTCCTAGCAGAGAGGTTGAGTTTTCAATTGATATTATACCTTGAGAGTTTCCAATATCTAAGACTCCACATAGAATGGTTGTTTTGGAACTTGAGTAACTGAAGAAAAAACTACAAGATAATTTGGATAAAGGGTTTATATTCCCAAGTGCTTCACTATGAGTTGCACCATTCCTCTTCGTTAAGAAGGAGGATGATTCAACGGGCCTTTGCCTCAATTATAAAAAGCTCAATGAGATCATGATAAATAATAAGTATAATTTTCTACAAATTAATGACTTTTTCGATCAGTTATATAGAGAACAATACTTCTCCAAGATAGATCTATAGTTGAGATATTACCAAGTTAGGGTGAAGAAGGAGAATATCCCCAAGACTACTTTTCATACAAGATACATGCACTATGAGTTCACAGTGATGACTTTTAGACTCATTAATCCTCCATAAATATTCATGTAATTGATGAATAAAGTCTTTATATATTACCTTGTCAAATTTGTGGTAGTCTTTATAGATGATATTATAATATGCCCCAAAACCGAGGAGGAGTATGAGGAGCATTTGAGTATTGTTCTTAAGACCTTGTGAAAGGAGAGGCTCAATGAAAAGTACAAAAAGTGATAGTTTTGGTTTAAGGAAGTCTCATTCTTGGGAAATATCATCACAAGAAATGGGATATATATGGATCCTTCAAATAAAAATTAAATTTACGGATGGTCGAGGACAACATCTATGACAGATATCTGTAGCATCCATGGGTTAGTTGGATATTATCACCGATTTGTGAGAAATTTCTCATAATTTTCAAACCCTCTTACAAAGATATCTTTAAAGAGGGTCAAGTTTTCTTATAATTATAAATCTTAATAAATCTTCATGAAGTTGAAAAAGAGAATTATCACTACCCCTATTCTCAAACTATCCACAAGTGTGAAAGTTTTCATAATTATTAGCGATGCTTCGAAGAATGGATTAGGATGTGTGTTGATGAAAAATGAAAAATTCATTGCCTACACCTCAAGGAAGTTGAAAATTCAGAAGAAAAACTATCCCACAAATGATCTCGAGTTATTAGTTGTGATATTTTCATTGAAAATCTATCGAAATTAACTCTTTGGGGAGAAGTGTGAAATATATACAGATCACAAAAGTCTCAAATATATATTCATAGAAAAAGAGTTGAATATGCATCAATGAAGATGGTAAGAGCTCATCAAGTATTATGAATGCTCAATCCACTACCATCCTAACAAAGGAAATAAGCTGGAGAATTCTATAAGTTGAAAGGAACCAAAATTTTTATCATTGATAAGAATTGAGAAGGATTTGATCTTTTTAGATTTGAAGAATATGGACATGAGAATCCTAAAGAAAAGAACATAATCAATACCTTCACAATTGATTTCTCATCCATATCTTTTGGAAAGGTTAAAGTATGTTAAAAAAGATGATGTGAGAATTCAGAAGGAAGTAGAAACTATAAGGAAAATAAAATCTATGGACTTCAATGAAAATGAAGAAATAATTGTGAGATTTGGATCAAGACTATGTGTTCTATAAAATCATGAGTTAAAAAAATAACTTTAATATGATGCACATAGTTTTAATTTCTCCATTCACCCAGGAAACACAAAGATGTATCGAGATCTCTGATAGAAATATTTGTGGGAAAAACATGAAGAAGGAGATCATTGAATATACATCAATGTTCCTGGTGTGTCAGTAAGTGAAGGATGAAAGGTAGAAGTCTAAAGGGATGATGAAACCATTACCCATACCAACATGAAAATGGGAAAAAATCACCATGAACATTGTCTCCAGACTTTCGAAGACATCCAAGGGCAACAATGATATCTGGCTTATTGTGTGTCATCTTAAAAAAATGTGCACTTCATTGTGATTTGAGAGATTTGGTAAGGTTGCATGGAGTACCACTATTGATTGTGTCTGATCAAGATCCAAGAATCACCTCTAAGTTTGGAAAAAGTATACATCATGATCTAAACACTGAGCTGAACTTCTATGCATCTTATAATCCTCAAACTGATGGCCAATCTGAGTGGATTATCTAAACAAACGAGTACATGTAGAGATATTTATCAATAGACTTCCAAGGTAGATGGGACCACCATCTCCCTTTGAAAGAGTTCTCTTACAAAAATGGTTTCCACTCAAGCTTCGAAATGGATCCCTATGAAACCATTTTTTGGAGGATGTGTAGAACACCAACATGTTGGGATAAAGTTGGGGAATGAAAAATTATAGGTCCTGAAATGGTTGAGGTAATGGTGGAGAAGGTCAAACCCATTAAACAACATATCAAAGTAGATCAATGTCGACAGAAGAGCTATGCTAACAATCATCGATGAGACCTAGAGTTTTATGTTTGAGACACGGTATTCCTCCACATATCTCCATAGAATAGGGTGATGAGATTTGGGAATAAGGGAATGATTGGTATAAGGTACATTGACCCTTTTGAGACCCTTGATCGCATCAAACCAATGGTCTATCAAATATTACTTTCAAAGAACCTATCTCAAGTATATGATGTATTGAATGTATCCCTCTTGAGGAAGTACATACCAGACCCCTCACATGTACTCAATACATAGGTGATAACTTTGGATAATGACATTTCCTATGAGGAGCAGCTGGGGAAGATCTTAGATCATAGATAAAAAGTTCCAGGAAATAAGTCTATAACCCTTATAAAGGTGATGTGGAGAAACTAAATGTTTGAAGAAGCAACATGGAAATTAGAGGAAGTGATGATGCAGAGTTACCCTCATTTGTTTAAGTGTGGGAAAATGAAATTTTGATGGTCAAATTTCTAAAGGGGGGAATATTGTAACGAACAAAACCATTATGAATAAAATTAACCCTTTTTTAATTAAATTTCTATAGTAAACACATGTACTTCTTTTGTTTTATTATATCCCATTGTATTTAAATGATAGTTAAGTATCATTACCATTGATAATATTGCTGTTGAATAGTGATCACATGAATAGTATAAATACAAGGTTTTAACAAATACTTTTGGAACAAAAAAAAGGAGGTTATGACCTCAACTAGTAGGATCATACCCTATGAAGCCCATTTATCAGGGATTCTGAGGGAGATAGAATTTATGGGATTTTCCCTAGATCAATACCAAGCTAATATCAAACAACTTAAGAATTAGTGAAACTATTTAAGGGAGAAGTTAAAGCTTATCGAGATCATGAACCAAACCATGTTCACTGAATATCCCCATAAAATCCCCACCATTTTGCACCTTACTCTTAGGGTGTAAGATAATTTAATAAAAGGATATGTATTAAGACCCTAGCATTAAATTATGCTAATTATTTTTTATAGAAAAAATGAATATATTTTCTTCATTTTATTGTAACTTTTTAAATGAGTTGTTTTTAAAAAAATAGTATTTTTGGTTAATTAATAAATCTATGTTGATAAATTAATGGATTTTTGAAATAAATATTCATAAAATATTATTATTAAATAAATTTTATTAAATACATATTATCATATAATTTTTTATGTCAAAAAGTAATTTTATTAGGGTTTGAAAATTGTTATTATCAAAACCCGTCAATTTTCAATAAATGTAAGTTTTTATATTAAAAGTGAAATTTCAAATATTTATATAATTATTTAGATAAAATGAGTATTATTTTTGGAATCAGGATGTTGAAACTATCCAACAGTTATTTTTTCATAATTTTACGAGACAATCAAATTTTAGGTAAAAATTAAATATTGTATAAAAATATAGCGTATTTTATGACATTATAATGACCCAATAGTGATGTAATGAATTATATAAAAGGTATAATCGGAAAAATATATGTTTTTAATTTAAAATAAAGTGATTTTATGATTATTTAATTTATATTATAAATCCTTAGTGAATCCTCCAAGACTTATAATATATTTTAAGATTTTAAAATTATTTCCTTGAAAGTGTGAATCAACTCCAGATAAGAAAGAGAAATATTTTAATATCTTAGGACCTTGGACTTATAAAATAATTTATACACCTCACATATTCTAGAAATCATGGGAAAAACCATTGGATGGTTTGTAGTTTTGAATATTTTATTATGTAGTGTCCAAAACCAAAACCATAATGAAATCCCACTCCTTGCTATATAAACCCACCCAAGATCCATTTTATCTTCACTAAAACCCTTTAAAGATTTAAAAAACTCTCATCCCTACTATATAGTGTCCTACAAAGGTACCCCAATCTCCCAATAAGCCTCTCCCATGTCTTTGGAGTCACACATCCAAGTAAGGGATGCTCACATTCCATTTTTTCTTTCAATTCATGAACCTTGTTTGAAATTAGTCTTTTTAATTTCAATTGGTTGTATTTTTATTATTTTATAATAATTTAACTACTATCAATTTGATGTTATATGAATTAGTAATCATTTATCCTCCCTCATTTGAACCCTAACCTTAGCCGTTAATATGTAGAAAATATGTAAGATATTTATGTATTCTCATTTACATTCAAGAACTTCTTTTATATCATGCATCTTAAATTCTATTTCATATGTTGGGATATTATGTTCCATGATCTCATTACTATCCATTTCATGTATAAATTATTATAGACCCCTTTCTCTCCCAAAAAACCATTTTATGAATTTCCATATGATGTTGTTATGCTGCTGAAATTGCACCGTGATTTTCCATGCCAAAATCGTCATATAGTGAATACCATACCCATATATTTATCAAGATTATTAACCTTTAATATTATATAATTATTTATTGGGGAATTATATTTATATATTCCACATTACTTTATCATGGAATAAATTATTATGTTGAATGAATCCATGTTATATGGTCTATGTGGAACACTTAAGCATGAGATTGAAATGTTTATGAAGGATGTGCCCTGATTGCACTCCAATGAATTGGGTAATGTTTAGTATCATGATAAATAATGTTGGGAAATGGGTTTACCTGATTCCTTTTTTGGTATTTTTTGAACCATGAAGTCTGGGAAGTTTATATTTGACTTATGTTAATGATGCTGTGTTTTATGTTGTTTCCACATTGCCATGTTTTGATTATCATGCTATATCATGACTATATATTCATGTTACTTTTATAAAAATGATTTTTATTTTATCCTCTTTCAAGACCCATTATTATTTTCTCTAAAACCATACTTAATTAGCACATTTCAAATGTTACCTATCCTCTCTTTTCCATATTTTCATTTTATTTGGACGTCTTTATTCTTAATATATTATTATTTTTCCCTTATGAATGACCAATATTGATTTAAATCCATTATTTCATGGATAACATTTTTATACGTCCTTTAGTTATGCCTTATGTCATGATTATAATTCCTATTTCATTTCATGGGTAAACTTTTGTTAATTAATTATGTTTGATTCTTTATGTGGAACACCTATGATTGCACTTGTTATAATGGATGATCTCAGAGAGTGATCTAATGCATTGGGTAATGTTTCAGTATCATGAGATGTTATGTATGAGATTAGAGAGTAAATCCAATCCATTATGGGACTCTATACACCATTTGATATAATCTTGGAAGTTATCCTGGAATCATTTTTATGTCATTTTATATATTACCGCCACTTTTCTATGATGTGCTTCTATAT
Organism: Viscum album; assembly: GCA_963277665.1. NCBI lineage: Eukaryota > Viridiplantae > Streptophyta > Magnoliopsida > Santalales > Viscaceae > Viscum > Viscum album. The sequence goes on from OY728159.1 coordinate 730,462,559, forward strand.
GTTTATTCATGATCCATTCATTTCTTGTCATCATGTTATTCCTTCTAACTTATGTGTTATGATTTAATCCCATTTTTTCACTTACTAATAATTTTAGCTCATCCATTTTGTATATGTATTCCCCAGGCAATCCAATACAGTTGTAGAAGCTCAATGGGAGTTAGGATCTAATTATGGAAATTAATAAAAAGATTTTTTATTCTAGTTTCATGTTTTCTAATTATGTACCTAGACTTCCAAAGAAACTATAATTGTTGATCCTTGGTTTATATTTAATGGTTATTTATTATTATAATTATTTAATAATATGTGCAAAATTCTTGGGTCGCAATAGGTTTATAGGGGAAATATTTTTTAGATTACTGAACATGATGTTCTGATGTTATTCGACGTGATGATTAGTGTTGAACTCAGATTTATGAGAAAAGATTGGCTAGATACTGGATTGGTGCTTATGATATGGGAATGTCTCCTGATGTGACTTGTGATAATGTTGTTGGACCTAACTTGTGTGAAATATCTGGTTGTTGGATTTAAATTTTGATGAAACCACAAACCTGATGAGGCTAGCAAGATAGGTGGTGGGATTAGTTACTTTAGTGGGAATTTGGGCCTAGTTTTGGTGATGTATGACTCATATGATTTTGATTCTAGTTTAGTGAATGGTCACTCGAAAGCATGTGGCCAAAGGGTTTCTTGTGAGGTCAAGATAGTAGGCAAGTACTGGAGGTGCGCGTTGCTGTTTAGGATATAAGAAAATGTGGATCGGGAGTAGGTGATTTCTGTATTGAGTAAAATCAATGTGATGCGTGTTGGCTATGTGAATGACCATTTAGTTTTGGATTGGTATGGTGGACCATTTGCATTTTCATAGAGAATCATTCAGTTCGGGGTGGAAGAACTTGAGAAATGCAGCTATGGTAGTGATATATAGAATGTTAGTGCACAAATTCTTGGAAGAGATCCATGAGGTGGTAATTAGTTTTGTTTAGATTGTCCCTCTTGAATCGTGGTGACTGGGAATTGATGAGAGTTTTATAGGAAGGGAGACCCGTGTAAGTTGTCGAGGTTTAACGTCTACCTACTGATGGGTTTTGTATGATCATAATGTGATTATATACAGTAGAAAACTACCCAAACACAAGTAGATCTATTTTTACAAATTCAAACAAAAATAATTATATAAAATCGAGTACCTAGAAAATTATAACAACAAAAATATTATTCTTCCTCTATTAAGTATAATTCTTGATTAATATCATGAAGAAGTGGGCAAAAGAACCCTACCTCTGAGGGGGGAACACCAACCAATGGATCTATAATCGTATCATGAGGATACTCGACTGTTTAATGGGTAATAACACCTTCATATCAAAATATAAATAACATTACAAGAGGAAGATAAAATTGATTAGATTTCCTACAATCAGATCATCTTAACATAAGGGATCACATCCCTCTATATAGACATCCATGTCTTGTTTTGTTAAATAAAACACATTATCCAAATTTATGTGTTTATTTACATTTATTCATATATATATCAATTAATTAAATAATATTCATTGAATATCCAAGCCTTTTCATCCATTTATAATGGATTTTAATTGATAATAAAACCATTTAGAAGAGATAAATAAATAAATAAATTTATAAATAAATATATATATATACTATATACATATATCTATTATCCCATCCAATGCATGTATTATTAAATATACACTCATATAATATTTATAAATTAATAGTTCTTTTTCAAGAATCTCCCACTTGCACTAAAATTCTATAAGAAATTTATGAATAATTTTACAACTCCTTATAAATCAATCAAAAATCTTTTGGATACCGTTTTTCATCAAACTCTCTTCATTTTGAAGAAACACTTTGTCCAAAATTTTATCCTTATCCAATGCCCTAACTATGTTACCTTGCGGGCCTAGTGGAAATGAAAATAGTAATGAAATCTCTATTTCATAGATGTAATAAAAGAGTGACCTCTAGAAAAACATAAATGTTACTCAAGATACTAAGGGGTCTGGTGTGATCTCCATAAATCATAATCATATCTCTATATGAACATTTCCACCACAAGATATATCATATACATAATATGTATCTTATATAGTCCCTATATCCATGAAATTCAGTGACCACTAGACAAGGAACATGTAAATATATTATAGGCCTCTCATTACATTCCTAATTCCATGGAAAACACTGACCAATAGGATAAATACATCACATATCGTTCATATATCTGATAAGAACATCACATGACCATTATCCAAGTAGTTGAATGCATTATATGTGAAATAACTAATCATGTACATGCAATTATTTAGTCTAATTCAATCAAGAACCAAATTTCTTTTCTTATCAAACAGGTGGACAATCTCATCTTGGATACACTCAAACTCACCACATGATCAGCAAAATACCCAACCACCCCTGTATTTTCTAACTTCATATATTGAATTTTGTAAGAAGGGTATCAAAGTATGAAGATTCTCATTATAGGTATCTCACTAACCTAGGGTAATAAGGATTGATGATAAGTATACACCCCTAAGTATATCTATAAACATATGAAATTCCATGAGATATAATTTAGTGAACCATTCCAAGTAATAAGTCACTACTTATTACCTCAAGAATATATTATTCAATATCTCATATACAACCCTTTACAATGGATATAAGAATATATTCATGATAACCTTTATATATCATCACAACCCATTATACTTTATAATGATCATCGGTTAGGGACCACTAAATGTTTGTACTTTCAGGGGATGATTATCATTCAACTGTTCATGTAAAGTAAATTTGCAACACACATGAATGAATTATAAATAGATATTTCCTTCATTATAAATAAATCATATATTTACAACCATTATAAACAACATATTATAGGGATATAACAGGACCCTCATGAGGTTTCTATATTAATGAATTATTTTTCAAAAAATTACATCTATATGTAATTTCCCTTATATCCCTATGTGACCATCTGATAAAATAATCCCACTAAAAACTTAGTTAGTGACATTTATGAAGAAAGATATTTTTCATAATGGTGAGACCTAGGAATCATATTCCTTAAGTTCATCTCTATGAAATTATATTCAAAATCCTTAAATTCATAACATCAAATGTTATAATGTTTTTATATTGTCTACTTATAACCCTTTCTATGTACATCATCATCATCCTTAGAACTCCTTCCTTTAAACTTTTTCCTTGAAATATTTTTTAAATAATATAACTGTTTACATTACCACTTAACTAGCATATCCTAATAATTTTTATGATAAATTTTTATAAAATTTATTATGGTAACTAATGTAACTATTCACATTTTTCATTACCACCATACCCTAAACTCTTTTGGAATATATTGATAACACTTTTTATGGTAATTAATTAAATGCTTTACATTTTTATTTATGGAAATACAATAAACTCTTTTAGTTTATAGAGTGTAAGAATTTTTCATTTTGATCAGAAAAATTCTATAGGAAATAATGTCTTTCTATTATTACAGCAACTAAATATAACTATTTACATTTTTATTTACCATTTTTTTTAAACAGTTTTAGGATATCAATTGAATTTCACTTTTACAATGTAACTAATGTAAATATTTACATTTTTCATTACATCATATCCTAAAAATTCTTTGGGGATATCAAGTGTAATTCACTTTATTACGATAACTAAATATAACCCTTAATATTTATTTATCATTATATATCCTAAATTTTTTTCAGAGAATCATTGAATAATCACTATAATCTTATACTGGTATAATCCTTTAGTTGACAGTAATATTCACATTCTCATTGTAACTAAATGAAAATGTTTACATTTTTCATGGTTATCACATACCCTAACTCATTAGGATATTAATTGAAAAATCATTCCAAATTAGATTGGAACAATAATTTATTTTCTATCTTTGAATATCTATAAGTCAAAACATAATCCCACTAGTCTGTTAGACATTATATTCACATCATAATATCTTTCTAAGACTCAGTACAAACAATTTTATTTTTTATGAAATAACATTTATTTACTATTTTTTGGAATAACTGACAAAACAAATATTTTTTACATATCATATATGTTATTCTATGTGTTTAGAACATTTCCCTTTTCAAAATTATATATTATTAAAATATATCATCGATGGATGGTGGGAACACATTCCCTCACATTTTAAAAAATATCTTGATAAACACTTTTATCCAAATCTTCTTCTAAAAACATATTATATAAATCAAATGAATCAAAAAACATATGTATACATTTAATCATCTCATAACAAATCTTTTTTATCAAACATCCACTCTTATCATATAATAGAAGTGAGATGAATATACACATCTTTTACATGGATTGATCTATTCTTAACACCATCCTTTACATTCAAATTCTCAATATAGTAACTATTTAATTTATCTAATGAATATAAACTAAAATCTTGATCAATTAATCCTTTTATATTAAAGTCATGTATTTTTAATTTTTTTTTGTAAAATATGCATTCTGTATCACATACCCTTCAAAAATTGAAGAATAAATTTCTATAACATCCTTAGATGATATGGACATTCAATGATGTTTCAAAAAATCCATCAGGTATATCTTAGATAATATAATCATATTGAATTATTAATATTCCTTTTTATCAGCTCAAGGTTTAAATTTTTATGATTTTCATCTTGAAGAAACATTTTTGAAATTTTAAACCAACTTTTCTTCTTCTCGTTTTAACTTTTACCTACTTGTACTATCTATACAGTTCAATAATCCAAACATCATATTCCCAATACATCCTTTCTCAACAATTTAATAATATTAGGTAGAAATTTTCATTGAATTAAATGATATTTTCATAATATTACCATAAATAAAAATAAGATAAATTCTCTAACCAGAATAATCCATTTTAGTCTCCCCTTTAAAGAATGTTAATGAATTAAACTAATCATGAACCATGTGTAAAAAAACTTACCTCATTTCACTTAAACAACCATTATTTACAAGATATTTTCAAGATCTAAATTTTATATTGTTAACATACTATGATGATCTTATCCAACCTCGAAGCATCCAAGTTTTCAACGTATCAACTCCTTTGATCCATTACTTGAAATAAAAAATAAAGATTCAATTAGCTTCATCTTTACGACCTGTTTTATATTTAATTTTTTTTTAAAATATATAGTTGATATTATTTATCTATCAGAACAATAGATTTTATTTATATAATCAAAAATAATTTTTGGAAACCCTTAGTATAACCAAGTAATTAATATATTCAATCATATTGAATATTATTTGACATACCTAACCATATTGAGTATATGAGACTATTATTCCTTTATTAATTTAGCATATAATTACTTTGAAACCAAAATAAACTATTCTATACTTCCATAAACATCTTTATTTTCTTGTTAAACAACTTAAATACTTGGTTACTTAGGAAGGAAAAATTCTAACACAAAGAATATTTCTCATTATCAATAACTTTTCTTAAGATACTAGTGTAAGGAGTTGCTTAATTTAAGATCCTTATTTCAAGGATTAATATAAATTTTAGTTTGATGATGATAATGATTTTATCTACAATAATTTTTTTTTATCAGATGAATATCATGTCTCATAACGTTTCATTAAGGGATTTTAATGAAATCATTCCCACTAAAAATGGTGACACCATACATCATAACAATTTAGTGATCTAATATCCATATTTTGATATGCAATAAGTCCTCTTTGGAATTCCTCTCACCACTTAATAATTTATGTAGTGTATCATCCTAATCACAATAGTTGTGACTCTTGGATATTTGAGTGGACAACCCTTTATCCAAATCCATCACATGGATTCAATCAAATATATTCTTCTAGTATCCTTCCCATGGGTTCTCTAACTAAGTGTATCCCAAAGAAAATGTCAGAAATAGATTAAATAAGGAAAATATAGGGGTACCCTATGAAGGTGGAACCTAACCATGTACGATCCAGTGTCACCCATTACTTGATTTACTTACTCAAGATAATTTAGGGGAACCCTACAATGTTAGAACCTATTGGTTTGAATGATCAAGGTCTGGAAAAATGTTTCATTGAAATGAATCTCACACTAAGTATTTGTGGGGTTTTCTTATAAAGTCTCACAAAGTTTAATAAACATTATATAAATATAAATTGATAACTATTACATCATATGTAATTATTATCATCTCATGTTTTATTCCCTTTCTGTGTATGCTTTATGCTAATAGTTTAGTCTTGGAATCCCTATTCCAAGCACCAAATTAATGTGTTCACACAAAAGTAACATGTAATTATTTTCACAACCAAAAAGTATATGTTAATCACCAAAAAATACAATTCAACTCTACTCATACATATCCAGATTCATCATATGCATAAGGTACATGAATTCTTCATGTAAAGGCATATAGTTATACGAGATTAAAAAAATCCACATGGGTAATCCTAGAGCAAGATATTTCCAACCCCATTCACATTCCTAGACAAGAAAAGCCTCCAAGAAATTATGTGGCCCTACACAAAGTCCCACTACCCAGGGATACTTTACTCAAGTGATAATTCAATTCATGAAAAACTTGAACACCTAATATGAACAAACTATACCCAACAACCATTCTCAATATTATAACACCAATTAAAAACTAAAGTCAAGGTAGATGAAAGACACAATTTATGATATTAAACATAGAATGATATGAAAGAATCTATCTTAGAAGGAATTTATCATATAAAAATTGGAATATAATCATTCACAATGTATGAAATTTATAACTATTAATAAAATATGTAATAACCTTTAAATAAATGAACAATTCAAATATTTAAACATGGGATAATAATTTATGAACAATTTCATAAAATAAATACTAATTATAAAACCTTTTATAATTTCATCTTTAACATTATATACATTCCATAATTTTGAATATAAACACTTTATCCAATTTCCAATATGAACTCTTTCATATTTATCATAATATAACATTTACTATTTAAATATATGATATTATATGAATTAAAAACTATTTTTAATTCCATTTATAATATTTAAACCTTTTACATAATCTAAATACTTTATAATTAATTATTATTTAAACATTGATTATACCAATTATTAAAACACATTTTTATGTGGCTTAAATAATATCAAAATAAGGCCCCTTTAATTTTAACAATTTGAAATTAATTAATTATGAACAAAACATGAATATTAAAGTAGTTTAATATTTTTTTGTTAATTTTCCAAAACATGAAACATTTATGAACCATTAATAAAGTAATTATAATTATAAATTTTTTCTAAATTATCAAGAATATAAAAGTTTTATATTTATTTCAATATGAACCCCATCAAACTTTATATTAAATAGAATTTATATGATATTTCATGAATTATAAACATTTTAGGCTTTGATATATATTATATAATTTTTCAATATAGTTTAAATATCATATATGTTGTAATTTAAAAACACATTATAAATCACCTTTTATTATTTATAAATAAACTGTTTATTTATATATCATAAAGCATGTCATTTATTTTGTCAAAATGTATTAAAAAATTATTTATCAATTAACCATAAACATTTTATAATTAATAAATTTATAAAATGATTTTATAAATTAATATAAATATTTCAAAATGCAATTTTGGTTACTTATAATCAATTTATAAATAATATAATTTAATTCAAAATTGAATTCTATTAATTGAAATAAATACAATATTTATTTTCATAAACCATAGTAACTAATATAATTTTTTCTTATTAATTTACAGGCTTTAAAAATATCATTTTACTACTAAAACATATTTTTCATTTATTAATAAATGTTTTGATTCATCAAAGAATCCTACCCTTTGACACCACTGATGGGTTTTATATTATCATCATATTATCATATGTAGTGGAAAAAAACCCAAACACGGATAGATCTATCTTTACGAATCAATGCATAAATAAATCTATAAAGTAGAGTACCTAGAAAACACCAATAATGGTAATATTCTTCCTTATCAGACTAAAAGATTACTTGATGAAGAATATGAAACAATGAACATAAACACTCTGCCTCTGAGGGGTAAAACCAAGAAATGGATCCGTGATCGTATCACGAGGATACCTAAAATATGAAGGGGTGTTAGTGCTTTTATCACTAATGATGAACAAAATTATGAGTGTAAGATATAATTTATTGTCTTACTTGAAATAAAATCATCTAAATATGAGAGATAACATCTCTATATATAGCCATCCATGACACATTTCATTAAATGAAATGCATTATCCATATATTTGTATTAATATATATTTATTCAAATTGATATTAACTCATTGAATCCTGTTCAATGAGTATTTAAACCATTTAATCAATTCATAACAGATTGTAATTGATAATAAAACCATTTGGTAGAAATAAATAAATATCACATACATATATTTATTACCACATCAAATTCATGTATTATTAAATATAAACGCATATATAATTATATATATATATATATTGTATATTAAAAACCTAAAAACTTGAGGTGACATCATAAATGGATGAGGTTGTGGCGGTATTCATTGAAAATATCTTAGTGTACTCCCAGTTTAGATATGATCATGCCCTACATATTGACATCATCATGAGTATTATGAGAGATCATCGAGTATATTCCAAGCTACATAAATCTAAATTCTGGTTTGATGAAGGTCCACCATGGAGTTTCCACTCATGGAGTAGTGTAAGTGATACCGTATAGTGGGAATTGCACCATTTTCCATTTGTGTGGAAGGTCCTTCCGATAGAATGGATGTCAAAAAATACTTTGGGTTCCATTCTTGGAATTAAAAAATGGTTGATGGTTGACATTCCTTATAATTCTCATGTAATATCGAGATGGCCATGTCCACCTCTAGGGTTCGGTTGTGATTGGAGCATGGTCTGTAGTGGTTGGATTTTCTTAAGTTTAGCTAGTGGAAATGATGCTCCTATGGTGGGGAGTGACATGTCTATCAAAATAGTATGCCCATCATTCTGGAGGGGTTGCAAAAATATAGAGTTAGTCATGGATCAGTCAAGGTGGAATTGGGGTGCCTGTGAGGAACCGATGAGGTTCATGTTTGAATTCTATATGGGGGGTTCTAATAGGAATCAAATTAGGTGGATGAACAAACTAATCACCGCCTTCGGTATCAAAGTGGCCCTAAAAGTAATCTAAGGTTATTGTTTCGGGGGTGCGTAGGTGGTGTAGTAGGGAATGGTGATGGTTTTGGAGCAATGGAGATTTTGACTATGGAATCTCACTAGGAGTCCGGTATATACATCAGTGGGTGTTTGAGTTTTCATTGAATGACTCTGATCGTAGAGGTATCTTGACCTGGTAAGATGGTAATTCACCAGTAATGGGAGCTAGGTATTTTCGAGAAGATTCGGTTGAGGATAGTTCAGCTTGGGATAATCTATGGAACATATATGGTGATTTGCAAACTACATTTGGTTTGTAGTCTTAGATAATTCCTATGTTCATTTGAAGACAAAACTAAGGTTTTTGAGGAATAGAGATCCATCTAGTTCTCATTTCATTTAGGAATGATAGGTATGCATCCTTTCCAGTAGGTTTTCAAGGATGAGTACGAGTGCCGATGTTTATTGGAATCCTCTTGGTTGTTTGAAAATGGTTGGTTGGGAACTATATTGGGTTCATTATGGGAGTATGAGTTTGAAGTTCCATTGGGTTATCTGATGGCAGAGGTGCAAAGAATCATAAATTTTTTATGGAAAGATGAAGCTTATTATGGGGATCACCATATCTCAAAATGGTGTTTGGGAAATGGTTTGATCATTGATTCGGTTGGATGGCCTTGTGAAAGTGCTATTCTAGTGTTTAGTTTTGATGACAGACATTGGGTTGGGATTTTTCCAATTGAGTGCCTTGAGTTGTAGGTTGTACTTTTTTAGAGTTTTAAGATTTCATAAGCTAAATGAGTTTTTTGGTTGTAGTTTTTGACTGAAATTGATTGAGTGGTATTGATGGATGACTATCATGGATTCTCAATGATAATATGTATTATGATGGGGAGTTTATAAGATCCCGACTCTTTGATGAGGTTTGTTTCTATTTAAATTTTGGTCAAACCCCATTCAAAATTGTAAATGAAATTCTTTTGAGGAGTATGGAAGGTATTGGGAGTGTCTCAGGGTTTCAGGACATGAAAAAGAGGAAAAATGGGCTTTTCAATTCATGTTGTATGGTTGGTTCATGTTTAGTGCTAATTGTTCATGATTTCCATGCGGCCTGCAGTAGGAGGGAGCACAGTTTGTAGAATCATTTGTGGTGTCCCATGATACCATGCGTTTGGTTGTCTTTTTGGACTATGGGGGCCATAAGGTTTGGAAAAAAAATAAAGATGGAAAATGAAACCATGTGGCATCGATATCCAATTGAAAAGAGGGAATCACGCAGTTATCACACTATTTGGAAAACTATGCACCTCATTAGAAGTGGGAAAATGAATATTCTTTCATCAAGATCTTTATATTATTTTCACACAAATTCCACCCCATTTTCTTCCCCAATAGTATTGGGTGAAAACCAGGAGCCATTAACTTCTCCATGGATAGTTCTTCTATGGTTCTTGGGAATTGGAGGTGTTGTTTAATATAAATCAATGCTTTGGGTAAGTATCAAACTCCATTTCCTTATATTACCTAAAAGATTCCATGGTTGGTTGTTTATCTTCATTCAAATATCAAGATCCCTATTTCTAGGGATTTATTTTCCTTTTTTATTGAGTTTGTTTTAACTTAAATCAAGGGTCTTGGTGTGATGAGTGGTTTTCTATGACCATGAGGTAGGTGGACTTCACAATTTTCCCCATAATCTTATGTTGTTCATATGTATACAATGTTACAATACGATGACTTGCTAAATTTTCATGTCTTTCGTTAAGGAATGTAATTTGAGCCTTAAATTAATGTGTAATACCATTAACGAACCTCTATGGGTCCCTTTATTATGTGAGACTGGGCCTAGGGCTACCCATTACATATGCCAATCCCTTTAATGTGGTTTAACGAGATGAGAAATGACCAGTGTAATAATTTTGATAGAAAATATGTTGTAATTGTGTATTGGTATGTCAGTATGGTCATGTGGAACTTGGTGTGATTTGGGTATAATTTTACTTACCTTTTAAGAGGATTATTGAAATAATTTATATGAAAATATTTTGTGAAATTACTAAGAGGCCTTTTTTAATGGTTTAAACAACATGCTTCAGATTTTGATTCTGTTTTTCTTTTAAATGAATAAAAACTATGTTTTAAAATGGATGATTATTTTAAATAAGGTGTTGGACTCAAGGTGATTTAAAATTAAAATTGAATTGATTTCAAATATTGATTTAAAATTTGTATGTGTTTCCCCCATTGGTTAAAATTTCTTAGTGGCTCTATGAAGTGGTATTGTTATAAATGAAGGGCTTGGGGATTGGTTGGTTTTCAATGGAAGTCCTATGTTTTAAAGGGTTTCATCGAGATGTTTTATAAGATTATTATTATAAGTGTTTCATGAAATTAAAAATTTCAAAGGAATTGTAAATAGTTAAAGGGGCATGTTAATGTTAGAAAATAGTTTTGAAGGACATTTATTTGTGGAGTTTTGTGGGTAAATAAAAAAATGGGTTAAATATGGAATATGAGGTTTTAGTGTTTTGATTATGAGAAACCATATCAATGTAGATAATTGAATGGAAGAGAACCATTTACATTAATATGTTAAAAATTATAAGTATGTTGAACATTGAATTGTGGATTTTATGGTTGGTTGGTATAACAGATTGATGATCCTTACCCTTGGGAGGTCCAGACTGATGCTCTCAGAACCATTGATTTTATAGTTGGTTGGGATGTTGTACTAATGATCCTCACCCTTGGGTAGGCTATAATAATGATCTTGTAACCCTGATTAATGCATATTTTGGATGTTGGACTGATGCTCCTAGCTCCCTTAGTATGGATATGGTGTTCTATACCAGAGTTTCAGATGATGGACATGACATTCCACATCGTTGGTTGGGAGGGTCGAACATGAAATTTCGAATAATTATTTTGAAAACCTAGACTCATGATCCTTGTATAAAAGACATGTGACCCCTATGGTGTATTTTTTATACTCTTGGAAAGGCCAATACAGGTTTTTTTAGTAAGGTGACATGGAGGAACCCAAGATTTGAAGTACTAAATAAGAAATTCTTAACTGTGAAACATGCTTCTTTCCTCGTCTCATTTATTTTCTCATTTAATTATCTATATAAACTATTGTTTAGACTATTTATTGAATTAGAAACTATTGGTGGGGTCCCACTGAGTTTTACTCAACCCCTTCTTAGGCTGCCCTGACACTTGGGTACTTGAGAAGATGCTACTTTTTTTGAGTTACATGTTCAGGATATGTAACTGAATCTTTGATTATGAATGGGTTATTTGGTTGGATCATGGGATGTCCGGACCAGGTTTGGGACCAGGACTATGTTTTGGGTTATTCATGGTTTTAGTATTTTGTGTTTTTATAGAATTACTACTTGACATGTAGAGTATACAAATCATTGTTATATCATGTTTCACTTGGGCTACTACTGGCTATTTTCATATGTTATTCAATTTGATGCTTTTACTGGTTGTGGTGTCACTTTGAATTATTTATATTGCGATTCTACTCTGATAAAGAGGGTATATTCTCTCCACTTTCCTCTTTATACACTCGCTACTAGTCAATAGCCTCTGACATATAGGGAAGTGCGCCTGACATTATGTTGCACACCATCTCAGGCACCTATTTTAGTGGCTCTTAGGCCGGGACATTAAATCAATGATCTCATGGTCCTATCGACATCTAAAGAGACTTAAAAATATCCACTCTATCACTTAGTGATCAAATATAATCAATCAAGAATGTTTCAAAAGTGTGTGTGGATGATCTAGAGGGTTTCAAGTTCAGTTATTTTGAGTGCTGATATCCAAGGACAAGCACATTTCATTTCCAATCGAAATAATAATAGGTATGGTTTCAATTTAATTTTTTATGTTTAAATTAAATTGTGTGGTATCCTAGGGTTTTAATCGGGCTAAAATTACATTTGTGATGACAACAAAACATTGATAACAACATAAAAGTTTAAATTATTTATTTTTCAGCCTTTTACTCTGCACTCAATGCCAAAAATTGGTTTCAGAGAAATAACATGATTGTGAAACCAAAAATAAATTAAATTTGTTAATAGGATGTTGTAATAGTGTCATTAAAATGAAATATCCTTCGATCCAAAAAATAGATGAACACATTTTGGTCATCCAAAGTTTTAAATCAGAACAAATTAGGTTTTGTGAATAAAAAATGAATAATATATATTTCTATAACAAGAATGTGTTGATTTTACTCAACACGGTAGGCGATGATGTTTCTTGATAAACCCTAGTGTTCTGGAAAAGTTTTAGTAGCCAGAATACTGGTTTTCTAGTGAATGGAATAATTTTTGGGTAGGGATGATCATTCCACTATTTGAGGAATATTTGTAAAAAATATATATCAACAACCAAAATAGTAGTATTTTTGAAAATTTTAATTAGACAAAAAAACATTTGATCGGAGGGGACTATGGGACTGTAGAGAAGGGACACCTTTTTTAAAGGGGAGACTTAGCCACACCCATGACCCCCCCCCCAAGTGTGTGTGTGTGGAGGGGGGGGGGGGTGAATTAAAAAATACACCCATCTATATCAGGCTCCTTAACTTATAATTTTTTTAAAAAAATCCTTAAAAACAAAGAGGCAACATCATGTGCCGCCGCCCTTACCCATTCCCACTTTCCCATGCCTCACGCAAGTTAACTTCCACAAAAATATCTTAGGGACTCGCTGGTTCAGACCCTTCTTGACCCACCCAACCCCAATCAAGGCCATAAATGGGCCTAAACCCCTTTTAGGGAGTTTCTGGGCCACTAGGGGACCTGAAAATTAAAATAATTCAAAAAAATAATTTTTTTAATTTTTTTAGTGGTTGAGAAATTTTATGGGGACCATTCTTCATTTATTATGGGAATTAAAATTAGTTCAGTTAATTTTAATTTATATAGAATTCTCTTGAGCTAAATTAATCACAAATTTAGTTTTATTACATCTTTATTTTGCGTGTCGACTGATCATGAGTGGTGATTGACTTGTGTACATAAAAATTTAATCAATCAATTAATTGAATGAAGTTAATGTTTGTAATAATTAATTAATTAAGGAGGTGGTATGCGAATTGTATTCCTTCCTCATTAATTATATAAGGGTCCACATTTCCATGAGAGCTATATTTCATGTGTATTATAAATTCTTGAGATTCCCTCGCCTGCGTGTAGGTATTTATGTATTATGAAAAAGGTTAATAAAGATGGTGTAAAGATAAGATCTAGAAAATATGTAAATACATTTAATGTGGGTGGTCCATGCAACATGAGTCATACACAACTCAGGTAATTACCCTTAGGGACACAGTTGATCCATTTATTCTCCATGGATTAACTAATAGTAAATTCTAATGATAATTCATTTCTTTTATTTATTTAAACATAGTTTATTATTATTATGTGATGTGAATATGAACATGATTTCATAGAATAAAAAACAATAATGTATAGATAAAATGAATATGCACAATAAATATTTTACATATTTATATAATTGTAATGATGTGAACACATTCACATAGAACAATCAAGTATAAATAGAAATGGATTACGTTCACTGAGAAAAGGTAAAATCTCTCAAAGAGAAATTGCAATGACTAAATTTATGAATGATGTTGTTCCAGAATTTATCAATTTTGAAGTTATTGGGTATAAAAAATATTTATTAGCAGAGTTTTATGGAAATATAAAAAGTGTAGAAAAATATACATGAACTAATCTACTTGAAAAAACAAACGTGTGCTACACAACATGAAGAGAATTCTTTTAAACCTTTAGCGATCACTATTTCTGCAATCATTCTTGTTGGACTCAAATGTACTACAATTTACTGATACTAATGAATTCCAGGCCACCTTGACATTTAGATCCTTCATAATTTTATGTTTGGTTATGTTGTGGTGTATTATCCCTATGCTTTTTTGGGTGTGTGATTTTTGGTTTATGATTTTTCATTCAAAAAAAGGATCATGAGTAGGTTATATAATCCATAAAAGGGTATATTTGGGTTGTTCCTCAAAGTGTGACAATATAATTTTTAGTTGTTACTATGGGTATAAAAAATTAGTTCTTGATTTGTGACTCCAGGGGTTCAAAAGTCAGTTGTAATGAGTTGTGACTCATTAAAATTCAGGTTGTACAGGTTGTGTCTCCACTAGAAAATGCAGTTATAATTAGATTATGACCCCCATTCAAATGTCATTATTTAGTTGGTAAAATTATTTCAAGGATATAGGGAATAAAATAATAGACGCAAGATCATTTTTTATGGAATACTATAAAATTTATTTTGTTCATTTCAATTTTTATTTCATTGGTAAAATAATTTTACCATTGATTTAATCTATAAATATTTTTTAAAATCTAGTCAATTCTCACCGCAATTGAGTATTTGACTATCCTAATATCTGGGATAAACAACAACAACAACAATATAGGTGGGTTACATACTCATACAAGTATAGAGGAGGCATTCGAGGACTCAACCCCATGTTGTATCCAACCCTGCCACCCCACCACCACAAGCTAACCCCAAACTAATGTGGGGAAATAATGAAGATGATGATTGAGTCACCAAAAATTGAATAATTTTTAAATGTGTCATGTTATTTCAATGGGAATAGAAAACATTTATTAATTTATTTACATTAATTGAAATAATATTTAAATAATGAAATGTTTTTATATTTCACATTAAAATTGAAATGAAAAAAAGATATATAAAACATAACCAGAAAATAACAATAATAATAAAATTAACAATTATTTAAAATTTACTCATGTGTTGATGAAATCATATTTTACGAACAAAATAAACAAAAACTGTTGAGAAAATTTGAAGAATAAAATAAAAATGAACACTACTACTATCATGCTTTAAAAGCACTAGAAAAGTAATTTATCATCATTTTTTAGCACTGATAAAAGCCTCATTTATTAGCAGTCCCACACTCACATGCCTCCATTTTTAGCGCTAGTGACCTTCTTTGTTAATGCGTTTCGAGTGCCTAGGTTCCTATTCACTTGTGTGCGCACCCGGACATGATCCTGTAACTTCCCTTGTGTAATTCAAACCCTTTAATTTTTTTATGATTGCTTTGATATATTTTTTTTGATATTTCTATTTATTTATATATATTTTCATAAATCTTTTTTATTCATATATTCATATATATGTATAATTATTTTTAAATATATTTATAAAATATATGTTTATGAATGTGTGTGTGTGTGATATATACATAAATATATTTATTTAAATATATTATATGTTAATATTCATTTACATATATTGGAATATAAATATAAATATAAATATAAATATAAATATAAATATAAATATAAATATAAATATATACCTATTTATTAACAAACACACATATGCATATATAAATATTATATATAATTTTTTAAAAGTATACATATTACATTATTTTTATAATGTCGAAAATGGTAAGATATTGTTTTAAATAAAATGGATAATAATTAATTACTTATGATTTATATAATTATTTTGAAATATATTTTTAATATATGTCTATATATTGTATATTTAGCTATAAATTTTATACATATCCACTTATAATTGTATATTTAGATAGTATTTTTTGTAATGGATTTATAAATATTTGTTTTAAATATGGTTATATGCTATATTTACTAATAATGAAATTGATATATTTATAAAAATATATTTATATATCACATATTTACAGAATAGTTACACACACACACACATGTGTTTACTAACACTCATACACATTGATATTTCACAGAAACATGCACAAAATATTTCCATATATGTATTTATTTACATATATTAGAATATAAACATAAATATATTTTTTTTATTGAAAAACATGTATTTATATATAAACATTACTTATATATGTATACATATATTAATGCATTTTTATAAGTGAAATAAAATTGATATTTTTTTTAAATAAAATGAGTAGTAAATATTTTTTATGTGGTTTATAATTTTAAAAATACATTTTTAATGTAAATATTTTTAAATATATATTTTTACAATTGATTTATTATATGTAAATATAATAAAATATGCATATATTTAATTATAAATAAAAATAAAATATGAACAAGGATAAAATTTCAAAAACATAATATCTATATAAATTTAAGGCATGAGAGTAAATTAATTCACCACTATAAAATATATGAAGAAACTCATAAACGAGCTGAAATCCCATCAAATATTAAAAAATTAGGGTATCCCAAATTAAAACTCAATTACTGAGGCCTCCTAGACCTTTTTTTGACCTCTAAAAATTAGTGGCCAAGATCCCTTCAGGTCCACACAACATAGATATCTTTTTTTTAGGTTTTGATTTGATAGGCGATGTTACCCAAATAGACACTAGGATCAAAAGTTATGGTCGTTTGAAGTTTAAGTCATGTTTTCAACTTATCTTAGATCATTCATTAATTTATTAAATTTTTATGTCATCTAATTCATATCAAATGACTGTTAGTCAATAATAGTAACTAAATTATTAAATAATACTATTTTTTAAATTATTTTTAATCCATTTTCATTAAATATCATATATATCAAGTGTAAATGCATATTTAATATTATATAAATCATATTTAAAAAAATATATTATATTTATAAAAATATAAATATATTTATATATTAATATATGATTTTTAATGATATATAATTATTTTATGAAATATATATTTTATCAGTTCTAAACACCTTTGCTGATGAAAAACCTTATTTATTAGTGATTTATTTTTAACATTGATAAAATGTATTCTTTATCAATGTTTATTTCTATTGGTGATCAAAATAACCTTTATTAGAGCCAACATAAAGTGTTGATAAAAGTGACTTCTATCATCGCTTTTTTAGTGCTGATAAAAAACATCCTTTATCAGCGTGTTTTTCTATTGTTGGTAAATGTAACCTTATCCATGCTAGAAAAAAACATTGATAAAGGGTAGTTTTATTAGCACTTTCCAAAAAATAATGATAAAGAGGGTATTTTATCAGTTTTTGTGTGCTGATAAAAGACACCCTTTATTAGTTCTTTTATCTAGCACTGATAAAGGCTAGCACTAGATAAAATCAAATAAATAGTAGTGGATGTTATAATATTCAAAAAAAAATTGAAATTGAAGAAAAATAAACTTTGAACCATCTTTGAATCGTTGAATTTGATAACATTTAATGCAAAAACATTGGGAATGAAAAAATGATTGAATGTGAGATATAATATTGTGATTTGTGTAAAATGATAATACAAAAAAATAATATAATTTTATGTGTTGTTGTCTTATTTCAATAGATGATTCCATATGATAATGATAACATTTCATTAGTTAAAATTCACCAATCATTCAAGTCAAAACCGTAATGCATTCATAATTATTTGATGTATTAATGTATTAAATTTATTCACTTAAAAATAAATCTTATCATATTAAGTGATTAATATAGATCCATAAAACCTAAAAATTAAAATAACATTAAAATGAACTTCTACATCATAAAACGTGGGCCTTGGTGCGGCTTCTCTCCTCTTCTATGTGGCGGCTAGGGCTCCCATAGGTTTTTTATCCCTTCCCCCTTCGTTCAGGCTCGTTCTTGAAGTCGGCCTCTCCTGGATTGGCTCTACCTCGGTGTGGCTTGGGGTTGGTGTGGCATGGTGGGTCTCTAGAGAGGTCAGCATTGTCTTAGTTCCTACCAGTGTGGAATTGCTCAGCCCTTCAGCGTCATTGTGTCTTCCAGTGGATCCGATCTCTTCTCGGCCTGAGCGGCTTGATCACACCATCGCGCTTCCGGTGCAACTCATTTTAGATTCTCTGTTGCATCCGTTTTTTCGGTGTGTATTGATACAGCTTGGTCGGGATGACGTGCCTAGATTGAATCTGGAAGTTCGGTCCGGTGCTTCCAGGTGATGCCTTCGGTAGGCTTCTGGTGAAACTCGATAAAGGATCTATAGTGGTTCAGAGGGGGGAGGTCGGGGGTTTGGGTTTCCGTTTACTGTTTGTTTTTTTGCAGTTTGGATTTGGTTCATCTGCAATTTTCATGATTTGCTATGAAATTGGTTTGAGTGAAATTGGTGATCTGTGAGTTGCTTATTTTATTGTCATTGGAGGTTCCAGGGATCAATAGTTGGGGAACCCAGATAGTCTACAAATATATGCTTCATATGAGGATAGAGCTAGTTGTCTCCACCGTGCATGACTCTTCAGATATGGAATATTGAGAGGGTATGGCATCACCATCAGTACCGAGCCCATGAATTTTTGTACAAGAAAACTTTCTGAGTAACCATGCTTGGGTGGAGACGTGCCTTAATGATGTTGAAGCTAGGAGGAGACTCTTCTACGTAGTCTTTTTCTGGGTTACAAACCCCCTTGTTTTATGAATTTTTTAATGTATTAATGTCCTTGACATCTTGGTTTTCCCTCCTTTACCCTTAAAAGGGGGGCTTATCCAAAATCAATAAATATATTTTCCTTCAGGTCATTCAGTCAAATAACATTAATACTATTTTAAAATAAAACTAAATCAAACTTGATAGGTTTCAATGTTTAATTTTATAATATTAAATAATGTTTTGAATAAAAAAACTTACAGAATACCAAGGCTGCATGTGAAAACGTTTGGTTATCCCAGAAAAAAATTAAACAATCATCAAAGCCAAACCTCCCATGCTCACCCATATACAATGGAAAACTGAATTCATATATATATATATATATATATGGGTGTTGTATATTCCACTAATTTCACATATTCAATCTCTTCCCTAAGACCGATTTTTGTGTTTTCCCATGTTCTTATATGTTTAGTTGAACATTCCCATCCTTATAGAGTAATGGATGCTTTCCATGCAACTATATTTTTCAGTTTTTTATGCTTTTTTCAATTTTTTTTATTTTAAAATACATCGACCACTAATACAAAAGACTCCTCTAATGATGCTAACTTTTATCAGTACCATAAAAACGTGATGATAAAGGCCATCTTTATCAGCACTAAAGGAAGTGATTATAAAGGTTACCCTTTATCAGTGCTTGATTTTTAGCCCGGATAAATGGATCCCTTTATTAGCTCTTTGTTTTTAGTGCTGATAGAGGGAAGCCTTTATCATCTATCTTTTAGCATTGATAAAAGTCCATAATAAAATAAAATAATTAAAAAAATAAAAAAAATAAAAATTTTATAAATTATATATTTATTGTTAAAAATGAATAAATTGAATATAATTATATATAAATTATAAAATTAAATAATATTATATATTAAATATATAGATATCAAAAATGAATAAAATTAAATAATTGAGAAAATAAAAATTAAAAATGAGTAAATTAAGAAAAAAATTTAAAAAATTATTAATTAAATAATTATTGATAAAAATGAATAAATTTAATATACATATATATAGATTTTAAATATTAATAAATAGTATATATTAAATATGGATATATAAAATGAATGAATTGTGATAATTAAACATAAAAATTAAGATAAACATAAATCTTGGAACCTATTGAACCAGTTGTGAAACTCTCTCCCTGGACCTCTATTGGTGGGGGAGATTTCAATGAGGTCCTTCTTAATCATGAAAAGGACATGGGATGCTTGAGGAGTGGTGTTTATATATAAGAATTTAGGAATTATCTTTTATTGAATTCTCTCCATGATCTTGGGTTTTCTGGATCATCTTTTACATGACAGATGGGTAGATCTATGGAGAATAATATTACTGAATGTTTGGAAATATTGGTAGGGACATACGAGTGGAAATCTCTCTTCCATGCCTTCTCTATTGTTCACCTACCTCTGTTTTCTTCCAACCACTACCTGATAATTTTTTCAATGATCAATCAAGGGGAAAAGAGGATGCCTCTGTGGGCCTTTCATTTTGAAAGTCTATAGATCCAAGATAGTAATTTTGAGAAGGTGGTTTCTTTGTCTTTGGAGGAACTAAACCAGTGCCTCACATCCAATATCCACAATACTACTTCTTATTTATAGAAGTAGAGTTTGGTTGGGTTTAGGGATTTCAAAAGACATATTAATGATCTTGGAAATTGCTCGAAGAGGCTCTACTTTATTCCTTTTTTGTGATTCCATACTTAAGGATATTCCTTTTTTAGAAAATAATATTAATGCGACATCAATATTGAAGGATAGATTTTTGGTTTATGAGGATAGATTAATCCTACATAAGGAATGGTGATTAGAATACTAAATTTTTTCACCAAAGAGTGTCTGCAAGGAGGAAAAAAACTATATTTCTCAACTTAAGGAAATTCTGGGAGGGTTGTAAGTGACAACAATGATATTCAATCCATTATTTTGAATTTTTTCAGTAACCTCTAAAAATCGAAAATTATTGACACTCCTTCATATCCAACTAGGTGCATTTCAAAAAAATTTCCAGGAGGATATGAACTGTAAGTTGGAGAGATATATATCTGATGATGAATTTCTTGGGGATATTCATCTTATTCAGTCTACAAATCCCCCAAGGGATGATGGGTTTCAAGAACTATTTTTCAAATTCTTTTGGAACATCATTGGGCCTAATGTGGTTTCCCTGATGAAGGAGTTGTTGGTAGGAAGATCCCATCTCGAGTCCCTAAATAAAACTATTATTACCCTCATACCAAATTCCCATTTCCCAAAGAAAATCATGGAATTTTGACCAATTAGTTTGTGAAATTTCCTTTAAAAAATATATTCCAAGACCATAGTGACTAGTCTTAGGGATTTCCTTCAACTTCTTGTTACTGAAAATCAAAGTGCTTTTGATCCAAGAAGATCCATTACACTTAATGCATGTAAGAACTCAATTTTTCACTCCTATATGGATGCATTAAATTTCAGTATAATTATTTATTTTGGACCTAATATGGATTTATAATGAGTTAGAAAAGGTCTCAGGGGGGTTTGAGTCTAGTTTGGAACCCAGAACCCTTCTTTTTGGTGAAACTGGCCAGGTCGTATGGTTGGCACATAGTTGGCCTAACCGTGTAGATGTTTTTTTGATAGAACCATATTTAAAAGTTGGAACATAATTTTAAGTCCTAACCATGCATGTTCCCCTTATTCCTAGTTACCCATTCATGGTTTTCGAATGGGTTTTCAAACCATGTAGACTAACCATGCACAAGTTATTTTTTCTAGGTGAAATGTTCAGTTTTCCCTTAATGATCTAATTATCCCCCTCCTTCTTCCCTAACCCATGTTTATGTGGGATTTAACTCCATTGCTCTCAATTCGTATCTTTTTAAGGTCAAATATAGGGATTCAAATATCTTCTTCATCTAGGATCCAATCGAGCTTCCGTTAATCATGTTGGATGCACAACCGTAAGTACTCGAGTCCATTAAAGCAGTTCTACTTCTCTATTGCTCTCAACCTAGTTATCATGGTGTGATTTACTCTGATCCAAGCCAACTAAAGGGACAATACTGGAGGAGGAGAGTTGTACAAGCCTAAGGTGGGTGGTCTATAAATCATCCCTTAATTTCA
The DNA here is from genome assembly GCA_963277665.1 of Viscum album. NCBI lineage: Eukaryota > Viridiplantae > Streptophyta > Magnoliopsida > Santalales > Viscaceae > Viscum > Viscum album. The sequence continues at coordinate 730,485,392 of OY728159.1, forward strand.
TTGATTTTGAAATATTCATTTAGGGACCACCAATTTCACCGGGTGTCGTTTATTGAAATTATATGTCATGATTATTATCTTTATAAATACTTGGTTATGATATTTATAGATATGTAATTAGTTGTTAGTGGTTACACTCCCAACTCCATCCATTCCATGTAGGATGTTATTCCATAATTTTCGTTTAGTGTTTTGACACGTTTGAGCTACCATTCGGGTGGACCTTGGATTAACCTCTCTAAGGGTAAGCAATATTATATTAAATAGCTTGTTTTATAATGTGAATTGTATAATTAAAAGTACCATGTAGGTTCACCACATGACCTGCCTACATTAAGTGATTTTAATTGGTAATTAAATGTTAAATGGGAATTGGAAAGTCTACTAAGTATATATCTCAGCCGTAAAATGAAATGAATAATATGGTAGTGTATCTGTATCACCCCTTACCATGTTGATGGAAGGTAGTGGAGTGAAAATTACTTATTAAATTATTAAATAGATTAAATAAATGGTGTCATGCTACTTGAACTTGTCACGCTAATAAAAGTAAAGGCTTGAACCAAATAGACTTTGACTATTTATGACTTGATTAAAGGGTTGCATACCAAGTTAGCCTTATCACACTAATTAAAGATAATGTATTAAACCTTATGAATTACATTTGAATTCATTATTAAATAATAGTGGACTGACTCGATATCAACTTGTATTTTTGAGGGAATGCCTTGAGCACTCAAGGACCCCATTCCGAATTGAGTTTCTTAGGTTGAGACCCACCTAGAACCCAATCCTTTTATTACTTGGATTCCTAATATAACATCATAGGGACCCATATAGTACTACAAGATTCCATGGATACACTCCTTGGATCCATCATTGACAAGTTAGTTCCATGGTTAAATCCCATTGGGACCAGTCTTTTCATAAACCTGTTTTATCTTGGAGGCACTCCTTGGACTTGGTATGTGTCTCATTGTGGAATGCCTTGGAATTTGCTCCTTAGATTTCACTCTAACCCCTATCCATACTATAGTTAATACTGAGTTGGTGACCCATGAGGTCTATGCTACTTTGGACTTTCACTATCTATACTACCACGAGATGATGTCAGTGTTGGCCATGCCTCACATGACCTATTAAAATAAATTGGTAAATTATTAATTAATGAATTAGTTACATGTCCCAAAACCAGCTTAGGGATGAAGCAGGTACTTGAGTATTTAGTTATAGTGTAATGATTTACCTTAGATATTTTTGAATGCACTATAAGGCCCCAGCCTTAAACCTTACTTAAACTTGAGTTATTACAAGATTACACATTGAGGATCTTTTCAGGTTTAGAGTTTTAGAGAATTATATCATGAAACTTTCATTACATTCCACATTTAAACAAGGTGGTTACATAAAAGACAATATTCATTCTTCCCATCAATGGAAACCTATTTAAAATAAAACACGGATTCTTTCTTGACACATCCTTGACACTGTCGTCACATCATGTACCTTTCCCTTGACCTGTGAAAAACATTTCAAAAACTTGGGATGAGCATAAAAAGCTCAGTAAGGGTTATAAAAATATGGAAAGGAAACATGAGTTCATATATACATAAGAATGAAATCATACTTTACCCATAAAACATAGGCATATCAAATCAAGAATAAATCATAGAAAACATAAGACATAAAGGTAACTTGAGGCATTCATAACATTCTTACGTAGGGAGTAACCCTCTTGGTTACGTTTGGAATACCCATCACAGTATATTCCCTAAATCTCTTCGGAGAAACCTTAACGTTTCACTCCTTCGCGTTACCCAATGCATTGGAGAGCTATATCGGGCTCACCCGCCCTTAGTTTATCACGGAACCACCCGTTCTTCATAACAATGCCCAAGAACCATAACATAATCGTATCACATAAACATGAATAAAGGAAACATAACATTTCCACATTTCAATCACAATATAACATTTTAGGATATTGAAATAATGAATCCATTCAAAAAGAAACCATTTCCAAAACCATTTAAAACATTTAATAAAGAGATTTTTGAATCAAAGTGTCCCATACCACCTTGAAGCTTTTATCATTTTAAACCATTAATATCCATATAAATAAATCCTTAAAACCATTTTGAAAACATGGATATTAATAAGAACAAATAATTAAAACATTTAAAACGATATTTTGGTTAAAGGGGTTTTACTAAAATTAGAGACACTTGAATACAATAATCGAGGAATAACATTTAGTCAGAACTTTATAATATCATGAGAATAAAAGGATTCATGATATAATACTCCAAAGGACAGTATATACACCATATAAGAGTGAATTGGTGCCTAACAACAATGAACCCTCAATAGAAATGTCAAATGTGACGAAATCCCTTATAAAGAAGGTATCCTTAAATTAAGGACAAATAAATCTCAAAAATATGTGTGAAAAATATATATACACCCAATATAAGTGGATATTAAGTGTAAAACAATAAAAGGCCATTCAAACATATTCAATGGATGACATATTCAATGACTACAAGTTGAACCCAAAGAAATCGAAATTGGGTTAAAAAGTTCCCTTGACAGCCTAACGGCATCACATCAAAATGAGTTGATGAGAGATAAAAAGTGTATCTCATCACTTGGACATAAAATTTACATCAATAAGGATATATGAGAACATATACCAACATAACAATATGTAAATTAAAAGACCCAACAAAAGAAGTCTTTAAAAAAAAGAGGAGGGTGAAAGGTTCCCTTACCGACTTGGGTATCTTTCAAAACATACACCCCACGAAAGAAAGACAATATACAATTGATGTAAATACTCATAAACGAAAGTATATCACACAAAGAGTAGAATAATGGGCAGTACATACACCACTCAATGGAATTTGTGGCAAATGTAGCATAAATCTCACGGGAATAAAAGTGAGATGAGAAATCCCTTACGAAAACTCGGCAGCCTAACGGCGCCACATAAAACATCCAAAAAGGATTGATGAGAGAGAATAGGGTCTCTCATCACATGAACATAAAAATTACAGTAGGATTAATATAAAATAACATCCCAATCATAAGAAAGATGAGCTTAAAAGAAACTACATAAAAGAGTGTACTTAAAAAGAAACAGAGTTGTAGGATCCCTTACCTCGGGTCCGAATTGACTTGATCGTTCTTTAATCTCCTGAATAATAAACTTGAGTTAATTTCTAATTCTTTAAGAACCTTTTTCAAGTTCATTATTACTTTTATACCACTTATTACCATGTCATAAACATTATGTAATCATTTAAGTTAATAATATTTGTTTTCCCCATATTTGGTTCTTAAGTCGGAAGTGGACTTCTTACAATTACATGTTGTTCGTGTGGCCAAATGTTTATTATATCCAGAATTGTATTAATTATGTAGATATCATATATTTCATATATATCCAGTACATTTATGCATTTATAACATTACATAATCATTTAGAGGTAAGAAAGGAAATGCACCGTTCATGGAGACGGTAAGCCGTACGTACGCATGAACGCTAGTTTCATTTCTATTTCGTATTTTATAGAATGGAATAATAATTATATAAAGGTATATTATAATTACAGTATAATATCATATATAATATCATATTTCCATCCTTTATACATCCCACATATGGTATTTAACGAATCAAATCACTTTGAGGGGGCGGTAGTCCGCACTTCCTTAAATGAAGATATCGCGTATACCCATAATGGAAGCCATAAAGGTAAGACAAAAATGAAAAATACAGAAGAATAAATAAAACATAGACATATTATATATCATATATAGAAATAGTGACATCATAATGGCCACCTTTGAAGGTGTTAAATGAGTATTGAACAATCATCGTTTCGGGAGGCAGAATTTCACCATCCACGGAAACCGTATGTTCTTTAACCATTTGATGTAGTTGTGTGAGAGTGTAGCTCGAATAAATCTTATAACAACATCCTAGTATATTGAAGATACTGGTGTTGTTACAAAAGAAGTAAATAAAAAGAGTTTAGGGGGTTGGAGAAGCAAAATAAAACAAATGAACATGAGAGAATGAATTACCTTTAAAAGTGTAACTCCTTTTGATTTGAGCCTAAAGGCTTCCTTTGAAAGGATTATGCCCAAAGGGAATCCTCTAGGATGAGTAGAGGGATGTGGAGAGAGTAAATGGGCAGGGTTTGGCCGAGCCAAAGGCTTGAGGAGTGTGTTAAATGAGGTAGAGGTGGGGGCCTTTTATAAGAGGAGAGGAGGGGCCCTTTTGGAAAGTAAAGAAATATTACTTTATTTGAAAATGTGTTTCGGTTTCAAAAGGTCCCACATTGATATAATTCGTGGATAAGGTGATACGGCTTCGAAATCCACTCATCCAATAAGTTTTGGACATGTGTAGTTCATAGATTTTACATTATCTTTCCATTTTATTTAAATCGTCAAATAATGATGTCATCGCTGCATCATTATTATGTCATAAATAATTTAATTTATTTAATGTCTAAAAATTATAAAACAAATACTATGATGTAGGAAATCTTTTTAGCTTTCCAATTAATATTTATAATAAAAAAGATGACTTGTATAACCCCACTTAAAAATTGTTTTAGTAAAACATATCATGTTTGTGTCAATTTTACTTTTACATTATATAAAATGTTATTTATGTCATTTCCCAACCAAAGTGGATCCATGGGGTCCCCAAGTTGACCCATGGCTTGTCTTGGTCGGCTATGATACAACCAATGAGGTTAAGACATGTGTCAAGCTCATCTCATTTTATTAAAGTATTATTTTTACCTTAAACTACACTAATTACCACTAATCGCGATTAAAAACTTAATAAGTTACTATTCACCAAAAAATTATTTTAATCTCATTGAACCACATTTTACTTCTTAATGACAACCATGTATGTCGGATTTTTGAAAATCAAAACACAAAGATGGAAAAATTTCATTTAAACGGAAAATCAGTTTTTATAAGTACCACTTAGTGGTTTCACTATTCATCAAAAATTGAAGTTTTTTAGAAAAATCCCAAAAAATCACCCTAAGATATATTTGATATTCCGAATTCAAAAATGAAGTCCGTTTTACAAAATTCAAAACATATTAGTCACATTAATTAATTTAATAATTACTTCCCGCTGTCAGAGCAAATAGCGTGTTTTTATAAAACAATAAGTATCAAAAGATTGACACTAGTTTAAGTCTGATTTCAAAGTGAAATTAATTCCAACGACCACTATTGGATTTAATGGTAAAAATATTTTCTAATTTCACTTTAAAACCAATTCAAAATATAATCTAATCATATAAATAAATTAGATTAAAAAGAGGTTTTGAATTGAAATACAACATTTTACACTATTCATTAAAAATGAACTTTATCGGAAAAATACCAAAAAATTACACAAAGTAAAATTTGATGTCCCGATTCTTAATAAGAGTTTTATTTGGTCCAAAATAATGTTTAAGAGTGAACAAAACTATATTTAATGACAGTTCTCCATTAAAAGGCGATAAGTGAACCTTTAGTGAAAACTAGGGCATATACGCCTAAAATTGTATTCTTTCCGTATTTTAAGCCTTTAGCTTTTATTGGATAAATGTAAAAACATTTAAAAAACATATATAATCATATTTTAGTTATTTCTATCCATTCCCGCCAATACAACGGCTACATGTTAACTACCATTTGAAATAATATTATTTTATTATTAGAGTGCAACGTAAGATTCCCAAGAAACTCGTTGTTGCGTGTTGGGTACGCCATTGAGTATAGCGTCCCCTTTAAAGTCATATTAATATTTTATTCACAAATATGGATAAATATGAAAATTTCATATTCATTATTTACCTGGGGTGTTACATGCACACTATTATATTCCATTACATGGTATATATGTTATAGACACTATTGGTGGTGGGCCACTCAGATTTATCTCACACACTCTCTGGGAACTACTTGGTACCCAGAGTAGATTAAATGACTATAGGTGTTGGAAAAGGAAAGCATATGTCTTTGAATACCTAATTTCTTAATGTTAAAGTTGGAGCTTGATAGAATAGGACCGAGTTGGATCTCAAGATTCTTAGGATAGTCTTTTGATTTCCTTATATTTTTGTGGAACTTGTTATGCCTGCTGTCTTGTATCCATGTTTTCCAGTTTTCTAGTGACTTGAAATATCATCATCATTTGTTCAAGTTGATTCAATTGTTTCTATCCTTGTTTATTCATTACTGTAATATGATTCCACTATTTACTTTTATTTCTTATGCTACTTATCTATGTTTATATACATTCGTTGTGCTATAGTCTGTAATGAGGGCAGAGTCTCCCAAAAGACATGCCCTAGGCCCTCCCTACTAGTCAGAAACTTCTGGTGTTCAGGGAGATGATGTTGAGGCTATGTGGCCAAATAGGCTCAGGGAACCTTTTGAGGGGAATCCGGGTTTGGGACATCACAATTCAACCATTTCATATGAATTATTCCACTCTCTAAAAACCCATTTATCATCCAAAAAAGACATCATGGAAATGAATTTAGATGTGATGAAATTACATGATAAGGTTGAATGTCCATTTCATGAACTCATTATTTTCAAGTTGGGATTTGGGACAAAATGGATCTTTTTAATATCATGAATTGTGCTACATTTTTCTTTTTCAGAATTAATATTAATGGGTCCCATGAGTGAGTTTTGAACCCTCAAGAGGTTTGGTCAAGGGGATCCACTCTCGCCTTATCATTTCATTCTGGTGGCCGATGTCTTTTATCATCTACTTTTAAAAGTGGTGGAGCTAGAAGTTATCCATGGTGAAAAGGTACGTCGAAATGGACCCTATCTCCCATCTCTTATTTTCAAATGATTTTTTTCACATGTTACACTGAAATAATACAGTTCAGTGCTAAAAATAATTAATTCATATGAAAGGGCTTCTAGGAAACATATTAACCCTTTGAAGTCATAATTATACTTTAGTAATGGTGTGCTACAAACAAAGAGGGAGGAATTGTAGCGGTTGTGTGGTTTTTCTCTGGTTGAAAAGCATCTTAAATACCTGGGCCTCTCGGCTCTTATCTTGATAGATAAAAGGAACATGTGTTCACTTTAATTATGGATAGTGTAGATAATTTGAATTACTTATGGTCTAGTGTAAAGTTTTATGAGGTAGTAAAGGAAGTTCTTATTATGTTAGTGTCCCATGAAATTCCATCTTCTCAAATTTAATTATTAAAATTTCTAAAAACTCTTAATGATCAAATCCATTCTCATTTGAATAAATATTGGTGGGGCTCTAACAATGTCAAACATAACACCCATCAGGTGTATTAGTAGAGACGATGTGTTTCAAATTTATGTAGAGGTCTCAAATTTAGGAATAAAAAATGGTTTACTGAGGCACTTTTATCAATGATATTTTAGTTTATTTTTTCCAATCTGAATGCCATATTTTTAAAGGTTTTTCATGAAAAATATTTTCCTCATTCCGAATTTTTGTATTCCTAGCTGGGGTCTCGACCTTGTTTTCTATGGAGAAGTATATGGGGTGCTAAATATTTTATTGATAGAGGCTTTGTTTGGAGAATCAGTTATGGGAATGAAGTTAGTGTTTAGAATGATTCGTGTTTGGGAAATGACATCAAACTAACAGTTTCCTTGACTAATGTACCTGGGTTTAAAATTTTGAGGGTGCCAGACCTGATCAATGAACCTTTAGATGATTGGTGTCTATAAAACCCGAGACTTTTATGTGAAATATTTTGTTTTTATGTTATATAAATCATCAAAGGACTCTTTCACTACACACAACACTTGCTTGGCTTGATTTACACGCAACCGCGACCTTCCTCGATAGCTTGTGTCGTACGCAATACCGAGTTTCACTAAACAATGATATGCTATTAAAATATTATTAAAACTAGCCATTATGAATAGTAATAACCACTTTTTGAAATTTTATAAATTTTATTTTTCAAAATGGACTTCATTTTTGGATTCGGAATATCAAAATTAGCCTAGGGCGAAATATTGGTATTTTTCTGAAAACTTTCAATTTTTGATGAATAGTGAAACCACTAAGTGGTAGTTAAAACACTGAATTTTTCATAAAACTTAATTTTACCGCTTTTGTGAGTGGAATTTCAAAAATCAAAGAGACACGGTTGATGTCAGTAAGTAAAATGTGGTTCAATGAGATGAAAATAATTTTTTGGTGAATAATAACTTTTTACTTTTTTTTACCACGGTTAAAAGTAAATAGGGTAATTAAGGGTAAAAATGATATTATTATTACCCTAACACATGTCCTAATTCTATTGGACAAGTGTAATTCGACCAAAAAAAACCTTAGGAATAAAATATGACCATTTAGTCTCACTTGGATTAGATTAGGACATTTATTATTAATTTATTTAAAGAAGGGTTAAAATAGTTAAAATCAAAGTTTAATAAGTAAATAATTTTTAATATGGGGTTATTCATAAGATAAATTCAACTATAAATATTAATTATAAATATAAAAAGATTTCCTACATAATTATATTTTTTTTTTAATTTTTAGACTTTAAATAAGTTAATTTATTTATGACACAAAGATGATGCAGTAATTATCTTATTAATGAAATATTGACATAATTGATGTTATAAATACCCAAATAAATGTAATTTGAGACTTTTTATGAATTCCACAAATTTTATAGGTTAATATGACATGTTATTATTGATTTAAGTAACTTTTTTCGAACTAATCATTCTGATATTATTTTCAAAAAAATCAACTACTAAATAGTGTCAAAATTGACATAAAATAGTTTTTAAAAAAAATATTATATTATTAATTGTTATTTTATTCCTAAAAATCTAAGGTTTGAAAAGATTACTTAGATACGGTTATATATATTAATAATAAACAACTTGGGGTTTGTTTGTCTTGATATAGTAAGTTTATTAACCTTATAATTTAAGAAAACAAGAAGACACGGTAAAAGTTAAATTATCTAACTTAAAGTTAAATCTAAATGATAAGGTTAAAATTGATACCTAAACTTGTCTAAATTATATTGTATGAGAGGATTTCGACCCCTACCCACCTTATCTTCGAAATATATCAATTTGGAGCTATTAAAAACCGAATTTGTCTTTATTATAAAATAATATTTTTAGTTATTCCAAAGGTGCCCCTCTCCTCCCTTATAAAAGGGCACCTCATCCCCCGCTTCCCCACACCACTTTGAGCCTTCAAGCTCGTCCAAACCCTGACAATTTCTTCTCTCAACTTCCTTAGAAACATCCTAGAGGTTCTGGTCTTCTTCAAAGACCTATTTTAGTTCCCTAAAAGGAGGTCTCAAAGAAGTACTTCAAAGAAGAGGTAATGTCTGTTACCGATTCTTTCATCTTTATTTCTTCTTCCACTTCTTCTTCATTAGTTGTTTCATTATTAAGTAATAAAATCATTATCAATCATATACTGATATGTTATTATAAGTATGAAACAACCCTATTTCACCATCTATCCATCCTACGGAAAAAGAAATCGCCGCGCGTGCGTACGTACAAAATACCGTCTCCACGCCGTGGTGTAATCTATTTTCCACCACCACCTTAATTGAATGGGTATAATGGTGTAAATAATGACTATATATGACTATTATAAAGTGATATTGATTCTGAAATAGTATACATACACTCCAATACAATTCCACGATCATAGGAACGATATCATCACTCGTGCGTACGTACGGAATACCGTCTCCACGATGTGATGCAACTCGTTCTACATGATCTTCATTTCATAATGATTATATAAATGAATTTAATGAATGAATATGATATATATTACAGTAATACCATTATGGAAATGAGGTATCTATAAACTAAAGAGAAGAATAATAATTTATTCGACAAAACATGCATAAGAACAAAAAGTAATAAACACCCGAATAACAAGTAGTAATGAAATATTACTAATAAGAAGCTAAGAATATGACCATATATGATATAATAACAATAAGTATGATTCTGGAATAAGTCAATAACATTATTTACATCATTATACAGGAGGTTCGGATACTTACGAAGCAAATCAGACCTAAGGTAAGTGAAAATATCACAATCTCATTTTATCCGAGATTGTTTATACTTTGGTATTTACGGGGGTGTATTTTATCATCCAAATCAATGTTTACTCAATATGTAATATTTATATCCTTATACAATAGTTTATATTCAATTTTACCCTTCGGTGAGTTTTTATTAAAAGATTTGAAAGGAATATTTTGTCATTTTTCGTACGAGGTACTTTTTGACTCTTCCGACAAAAGTATGAGAAGAATGTTTTTTTAACTTATACGGCATGAATGGATTTTTAAAACATTATTTCCAAAAATCTTCCTTTACAAGTTTTCAAGTTTATTTTTAATCAACTTGTTTTAGTTTAAAATTTTATGACATGTTAATAAAGGAAAAATGTTTTTGAAGTAGAAAGGATATTTTCATCAAGAATGGAGTTCAAGTGTTTTATCAAAATTATTTTCCATCTAAGATAATAAAGGGTTCTGTTTATATACCTATTATTAAATTGATTTGATTATGTTGTGATGGAATTATTTTTATGAATTCCTTTATCTTATATGAATTGTTTGATGATGTCACGATGTTTAAGATTCCCATTTTTATTACATGGGTTATGCAATGATGTATGATTTATGATTTTGTGGCACACATAAGAATGGTATAATATGAGATGGGTGGGACCTATATCTCTCTCCAATGCATTGGGTAAATATTTTATATCTCATGAGATAGACATGGCTAGAACGGTAGGTTATACCGGTTCAGTGAAACATGACTGAAACGGGGAGTGAACTCAGTTCAGAAATGGACTTTGTCCACTAAGATAGTCTTGGAAATGAGTCTTGACTAATAATAAATGATTCTCTATGATTATGTGTGTATGACACAAAGTTTAATGTTTTAAGTTATGATTATTGGGATTCCATTTCACTACTATGATTTATCCCATGTTATGAAATTATGCTCTCTTTTGTAGGTTAAGATTTCCAGAAGTTATGTTCTTATGAATATGATATGATGGATATTTCTTTTGTTTACCCTTACTAAGCATTTGAGCTCACCCTTTTGTATGTTTTCTTTCCCCAGGTCAGGAAGAATGTTATTAAGTAAGATATTCCAAAAGGGACTATAGATATGATGAAATAAATGGGAGACAGTGTAGGCGCTTTATGAACCAGTTGTTTATGTTTCCCAGTTTCTAAAGACACTATACCTATATGGTCCTTTCGTGGTTTTGTTATATGTTGTAATAAGTATGCTTCAATTTTGAAGTATTAACAATGTATGTAAAGTATGGGTCGTTATAGTTGGTATCAGAGGAAAGGTATAGTCAACCTTTGGAAACTAGGATGTGAAAGCCTTAGTAAGAACCCTAAGAATAATTCTAATCATAGAACACAATATTAGTGTTTTAGAAATGGCCATGAATAACCTAGGATAAGATGTTAAGTGTGAAATTTTATTCTTGATTATGTGGTTTTCCTATTATAATTAGTGTTGCTCACACTATTCTTCCTGGTTTTAGTCAATGGCTGGAACCCGAAGGAACCGTGTTAATGCAGAATGCGACGGGCAATGCAATGATTGTCCCCCAGAGCAACCAAACGTTATGGAAGCTGGAATGCAAAATATTGTAGCCATGCTCACACAACTTTCTCAAGCTATGAATCATGCAGGAATTCCAAACGAGAAAAGGAAGGAGAAACATTCTGTTGAATCCTTCATGAGACAACGTCCTCCTTCATTAAGCGGGTCTACTGATCCATTAGTTGCTGAACAATGGATTAGTACTACTGAAAAGATATTTTCAGTTCATCAATGTTCTGAGCATGATAAATTCATCTTAGCAGTGTATCATTTGGAAGGTGATGCTGATCAATGGTGGAATGTTATTAAGAATACGAGGCAAAGGGATGAAATTGAGTCCATGGAATGGGATGAGTTCAAGAACTTATTTTTCAATAAGTACTTCCCCCGTATTCTCCGAAAAAATATGGAGAAAGAGTTTCATGAACTGAAGCAAAAGGATGATGAATCTGTTGGTACCTATGAATCAAATTTTACAAGACTTGCAAGGTACGCTTCTTGTATTATTATCCAACCTGAGAGTAAGATTGATCGATTCTTTAGTGGCTTAAAACTAAGTCTTCGATGGGCCTTAGCCATAAGGGACTTCAATAGCTACGAGGAAATCGTTCGATGTGCTCTCATAGTTGATATGGAGATTGGAGTAACCCATCAGTCATATGGGTTTGATAAGAAGAGGAAAATGGAATTCAATGGAAAATCTAAAGAGAACACTAAAAAGAAGATGAGCTTTCCCTTATGCTCAAAGTGTGGAAAGAAACATCGAGAGAGTTGTCTTAAAGGTACAAGTAAATGTTTCAAATGTGGAAAGGAAGGTCATCGGGCATTTGAATGCCGCGATGATGGGAAGAAGATATCTAATGATGCAAATAAAGGAAGGGATACACAGAATGAACCTAATACACTTCAATGTTTCAAGTTCAAGGAGATGGGGCATTATGCCAATAAATTCCCTAATCCAAGGGTTGATGATGATTGTTGACGTCAACAAACTCTTAAGGCTAAAGAAAAAGTAATGTCACATGCAATTTCTATCAGCGATGTGGAGTACGATAACGATGTGGTGAAAGGTACACTTACCATCCACTCTAAAGTAGAAAATGTTTTATTTGATTCTGGATCCACCCACTCTTTTATTTCTGAAGAATTTTCTAAGGGTATCACCGTATTACCTCAACAATTAGATGTTGAGTTAGCTGTGACAACACCTAATGGGACAACAGTCGCATTAAAATTTTATAATTCTTCTCCAATCAAAGTTTGTGGGAAAGTTCTTCCTGCAAATCTTGTGATCCGTCCTATAGTGGAATTTTATGTGATTCTTGGCATGGATTGGATTTATTTATATGGAGCTCATATCAATTTCCAAAGAAGGGAAGTCACATTTCATATTCCAAATCAATCTATGATCGTCTATCAATGCAAGGATGAACATAACCTTCCAGTGGAAATTCCTTCTACCTTATGGGTCTTGATTCCTCTAAATGAAGGTTATTTATCTCAAATGGTTGGTGAGAAACTCACGATTAAGAATATTCCCATTGTACGAGAGTTTGATGATGTCTTTCCGGAGGAATTACAGGGTCTTCCACCAAATCGTGAAGTTGAGTTTTCAATAGAACTCGTACCAGGTGCTTTGCCTATTTCAAAGACACCTTATAGAATGGCCCCAATTGAGTTGAATGAATTGAAGAAGCAACTCCAAGAGAATCTTGATAAGGGATTCATACGCCCTAGTGCGTCACCTTGGGGAGAACATGTTCTATTTGTTAAGAAGAAAGATGGATCAATGAGACTCTGCATTGTTTATCTAGAACATAACAAGATCACTATCAAGAACAAATATCCTCTCCCACGCATTAATGACTTATTTGATCAACTATGTGGAGCTCAATACTTTTCCAAGATTGATCTTCGTTCAGGGTATCATCAATTAAGGGTCAAAAGGGAGGATATACCAAATACGGATTTCCGTACAAGGTATGGACACTATGAATTTATAGTGATGCCATTTGGTCTTACTAATGCCCCTGCTATCTTCATGGATCTTATGAATAGAGTCTTTAGATACTATCTTGATCAATTTGTGGTAGTCTTTATAGACGATATTCTTGTATATTCAAAGAGAAAGGAAGAACATGAAGATCACTTGAGAATTATATTGAAGACCCTGAGAAAGGAGAATATTTATGCCAAATTTACCAAGTGTGAATTTTGGCTTCAAAAAGTTTCATTTTTGGGTCACGTAATCTCAAAATAAAGGATATCTGTGGATCCAGCAAAAACAGAGGTTATCGAAAGATGGTCGAGACCAACAACAGTAACTGAGATCCGAAGTTTTCTTGGTTTGGCTGGATATTATCGACGTTTTGTGAAATATTTTTCATGATTATATAATCCACTCACCAGGTTGACTCGGAAAGGAGTTAAGTTTGTTTGGATGGAGGAATGTGAAGAGAATTTCAAGGAGTTGAAAAGAAGGTTATCCAGTGCACTTGTGCTCACACTGCCTTGTAGTGGAGAAAGGTTTGTGATCTATAGTGATGCATCAAAGAAGGGATTAGGGTGTGTTCTTATGAAAAATGATATGGTGATAGCTTATGCCTCACGACAGTTGAAAATCCATGAGAAAAATTACCCAACACATGATTTGCAGTTAGCTGCGGTAATCTTTGCATTAAAGATTTGGAGGCATTATCTTTATGGAGAAAGGCGTGACATTTATACTGATCATAAAAGTTTAAAGTATATTTTCACACAAAAGGAGCTGAATATGCGTCAAAGAAGATGGTTGGAGCTGATTAAGGATTATGACTGATCAATCCATTACCACCCTGGGAAAGCAAACAAGGTGGTAGATGCATTAAGTCAACAAGACCATGCCAGTTTATCCATGATGAGGATCACAAAAGATCCAATATTTATGGATTTACAAAGGATGGATCTTGGAATTATAATGGAAGGGGAAAAATCTTATCTTTCTCAAATGAATGTTCAACCATCTATACATGTGAAGATTAAAGAGGCACAGAAAGAAGATGTCGAGTTACAAAAGAAGGTGAGAAATGTTCCTAAATTAAACCTTGATTGTGATGGGATAATAAAGTCCAGGAATCGAGTTTGTGTTTCTCCCATCCCAGAATTAAAGAAGGAGCTGCTGGATGAGGCTCATAGTTCTTCATTCGCCATTCATCCTGGAAGCACGAAGATGTATAGGGACCTAAAAGAGTACTTCTGGTGGGATGGCAAGAAAAGAGATGTTGCTGAATATGTCTCTCGATGCTTGGTTTTTCAGCAAGTTAAAGCTGAGAGACAGAAGTCCAATGGGATGTTACAACCATTACCCATACCCGAATGGAAATGGGAAAACATCACTATGGACTTTTTCACAGGACTTCCTAAAACATCCAAAGGAAATAATGCTATCTGGGTCATAGTTGATCGTCTTACCAAGTCTGCACACTTCATTGCTATTAGAGAGGATTTCTCTCTGGATCATCTTGCTAGGATATATGTAAAGGAAGTGGTAATATTTCATGGTGTACCACTTTCTATTATATCTAATCGGGATCCGAGATTTACCTCGAAGTTCTGGCGAAGTCTTCAGCATACTCTGGATACAGAGTTGAGTTTCAACACTGCTTATCATCCTCAGACAGACGGTCAGTCTGAGAGAACAATTCAAACTCTAGAAGATATGTTGAGAGCTTGCTCTATGGATTTCAAAGGTGGTTGGGATCAACACCTACCTTTGGTGGAATTTTATTATAAAAATAGCTTTCACTCTAGTATTCAGATGGCTCCTTATGAAACTCTCTATGGAAAGAAATGCAGGACTCCAACTTGCTGGGATGATGTTGGGGAAAGAAAGCTATTAGGACTTGATCTCGTTGATGAAATGGCAGAAAAGGTCAGATCTATTCAACAAAACATAAGAGCAGCTCAGAGTCGATAGAAAAGTTATGCCGACAACCGAAGAAAAGACCTAGAGTTTGATGTGGGTGATAAAGTGTTCTTATGAATATCTCCATGGAAGAGAGTCATGAGATTTGGAAAGAAGGGGAAGTTGAGCCCTAGATATATCGGTCCTTTCGAAATACTGGATCGTGTTGGGAAGGGAGCTTACCGATTGGTGCTTCCACCGAATATCTCTCTCAAGTTCATGATGTGTTCCATGTATCTCTCCTGAGAAAGTACATACCTGATCCTTCACATGTACTTAGCTCATAAGTTGTACAACTGGAGCAAGATCTTTCTTATGAAGAACAGCCGATAGAGATTCTGGATCATAGCGAAAAAGTCCTACGAAGCAAGACCACTCGATTGGTGGATGTTTTATAGAGGAACCACCAATTAGAATAAGCTACATGGGAGCTTGAGGATATGATGAGGGAGAGGTATCCTCATCTGTTTGTTACAAAGTGACGAATTTCGAGGGCGAAATTCATTTTAAGGGGGTAGAATGTAACACCTGAGACTTTTATGTGAAATATTTTGTTTTTATGTTATATAAATCATCAAAGGAATATTTCACTACACACAACACTAGCTTGGCTTGCTTTACACGCAACGGCGGCCTTCCTCGATAGCTTGTGTCGTACGCAATACCAAGTTTCACTAGAAAATGATATGTTATTAAAATATTATTTAAACTAGCCGTTATGAATAGTAATAACCACTTTTTGAAATTTTATAAATTTTATTTTTCATAATTGACTTCATTTTTGGATTCGGAATATCGAAATTATCCTAGTGTGAAATTTTGGTATTATTCTGAAAACTTTCAATTTTTGATGAATAGTGAAACCACTAAGTGGTAGTTAAAAAACTGAATTTTTCATAAAACTTAATTTTACAGCTTCTATGAGTGGAATTTCGAAAACCCGAGAGACACGGTTGATGTCAGTATGTAAAATCTGGTTCAATGAGATGAAAATAATTTTTTGGTGATTAGTAACTTTTTACTTTTTTTTACCACGGTTAAAAATAAATAGGGTAATTAAGGGTAAAAATGATATTATTATTACCTAACACATGTCCTAATTCTATTGGACAAGTGTAATTAGACCAAAAACAACCTTAGGAATAAAATATGACCATTTAGTCCCACTTGGATTAGATTAGGACATTTATTATTAATTTATTTAAAGAAGGGTTAAAATAGTTAAAATCAAATTTTAATAAGTAAATCATTATTAATATGGGGTTATACATAAGATAAATTAAACTATAAATATTCATTAGAAATATAAAAATATTTCCTACATAATGATATTTTATTTTTAATTTTTAGACTTTAAATAAGTTAATTTATTTATGACACAAAGATGATGCAGTAATTCTCTTATTAATGAAATATTGACATAATTGATGTTATAAATACCCAAATAAATGAAATTTGAGACTTTTTATGAATTACAATAATTTTATAGGTTAATATGACATGTTAGTATTGATTTAAGTAACTTGGTTCGAACTAATCATTCTGTTATGATTTTCACAAAAATCAATTACTAAATAGTGTAAAAATTGACATAAAATAGTTTTTAAAACAAATATTATATTATTAATTGTTATTTTATTCCTAAAAATCTAAGGTTCGGCCAAATGACTTAGATAAGGTCATATATATTAATAATAAACAACTTGGGGTTCTTTTGTCTTGATATAGTAAGTTTATTAACCTTATAGTATAAGAAAACAAGAAGACACGGTAAAAGTTAAATTATCTAACTTAAAGTTAAATCTAAATGATAAGGTTAAAATTGATACCTAAACATGTCTAAATTCTATTTGATGAGCGGATTTCGACCCCTACAAACCTTATCTTCGAAATATATCAATTTGGAGCTATTAAAAACCGAATTTGACTTTATAATAAAATAATATTTTTTGTTATTCCAAAGGTGCCCCTCTCCTCCCTTATAAAAGGGCACCTCCTCCCCCTCTTTCTCACACCACTTTGAGCCTTCAATCTCGGCCAACCCCTGTCAATATCTTCTCTCCACTTCCCTAGAAACATCCTAGAGGTTCTGGTCTTCTTCTAAGGCCTATTTTAGTGCCCTAAAAGGAGGTCTCAAAGAAGCACTTCAAAGAAGAGATAATGTCCATTACTGATTCTTTCATCTTTATTTCTTCTTCCACTTCTTATTATTTAGTTGTTTCATTATGAAGTAATAACATCAGTATACCTAATATACTGATATGTTATTATAAGTATGAAACAACCTGATTTCACCATCCATCCATCCTACGGAAAAAGAAATCACCGCGCGTGCGTACGTACGGAATACCGTCTCCACGTCGTGGTGTAATATATTTTCCACCACCACCTTAATTGAATGGTTATAATAGTGTAAATAATGACTATATATTACTATTATAATGTTATATTGATTCTGAAATTGTATACATACACTCCAATACAATTCCACGATCATAGGAACGATATCATCACTCGTGCGTACGTACGGAATACCGTCTCCACGATGTGATGCGACTCGTTCTACATGATCTTCATTTAATAATGATTATATAAATGAATTGAATGAATGAATATGATATATATTACACTAATACCATTCTGGAAATGAGGTATCTATAACCTAAGGAGAAGAATAAGAATTTATTCGACAAAACACGCATAAGAACAAAAAGTAATAAACACCCGAATAACAAGTAGTAATGAAATATTACTAATAAGAAGCTAAGAATATGACCATATAAGACATAATAACAATAAGTATGATTCTGTAATAAGTCAATAACATTATTTAAATTATTATACAGGAGGTTCGGACACTTACGAAGCAAATCGGACCTAAGGTAAGGGAAAACATCACAATCTCATTTTATCCGAGATTGATTATACTTTGGTATTTACTGGGGTGTATTTTATCATCCACATCAATGTTTCCTCAATATGTAATATTTATATCCTTATACAATAGTTTATATTCAATTTTACCATTCGGTGAGTTTTTATTAAAAGATATGAAAGGAATCTTTTGTTGTTTTTCATACGAGGTACTTTTTGACTCTTCCGACAAAAGTACGAGAAGAATGTTTTTTTAACTTATACGGCATGAATGTATTTTTAAAACATTATTTCCAAGAAGCTTCCTTTACAAGTTTTCATGTTTATTTTTAATCAAATTATTTTAGTTTAAAATTGTATGACACGTTAAGAAAGGAAAAATGTTTTTGAAGTAGAAAGGATATTTTCCTCAAGAATGGAGTTCAAGTGCTTATCAAAATTATTTTCCATCTAAGATAATAAAGGGTTCTGTTTCTATCCCTATTATTACATTGATTTGATTATGTTGTGATGGAATTATTTTTATGAATTCCTTTATCTTATATGAATTGTTTGATGATGTCACGATGTTTAAGATTCCCATTTTTATTACATGGGTTATGAAATGATGTATGATTTATGATTTTGTAGCACACATAAGAATGGAATCATTATGAGATGGGTGGGACCTATATCTCCCTCCAATTCATTGGGTAAAGATTTTATATCTCATGAGATAGACATGGCTGGAACGATAGGTTATACCGGTTCAATGAAACAGGACTGAAACAGGGAGTGAACTCGGTTCAGAAATGGACTTTGTCCACTAAGATAGTCTTGAAAATGAGTCTTGACTAATAAGAAATGATTCTATATGATTATGTGTGTATGCCACAAAGTTTCATGTTTTAAGTTATGATTGTTGGGATTCTATTTCACTACTATGATTTATCCCATGTTATGAAATTATTCTCTCTTTTGCAGGTTAGGATTTCCAAAATTTATGTTCTTATGAATATGATGTGATGGATATTTATTTTGTTTACCCTTACTGAGCATTTGATCTCACCATTTTGTATGTTTTCTTTCCCCAGGTCAGGAAGAAGGCTATTAAGTAAGATATTCCAAAAGGGACTATAGATATGATGAAATAAATGGGAGACAGTGTAGACGCTTTATGAACCAGTTGTTTATGTTTCCCAGTTTCTAAAGACACTATACCTATACGGTCCTTTCGTGGTTTTGATATATATTGTAATAAGTATGCTTCAATTTTGAAGTATTAACAATGTATGTAAATTATGGGTCGTTATAGTGTCAAGGAATGATTTGAAGCTGGTTTAATGTAGTTGATCATCATCTTCAGTATTCCTCTCATTCCAGGAATAGGTAATGATCAGATTTGTTAGATTGGGGAATCTTCTGGGAGGTACTTAGTTTGTTCAAGCTACAAAATTTGGGTTATTGGTTGGGCTCAGTTCTATCCTGATTATCATTGGAAGAGTCTTTATTTTCTCACTAAACCACCCAAGGTTAATTTTTTTATTATAGACGTTATTTAGTGTACTTCCAAGCCATTAATTTTTGGTGAGACGACATCTTGCGGAGGGATATAGCTATCCTATGTCCCTCTAAACGGTGGAATATTCTTTTCATGAAATTATCTTCTATTATGGCGTGGAAGGGGTGTGGAAGGAATGAGGGATATACATTTTTTTTATCCATCCTTTAGGTTGGTCCAAAATCTCAATAAATGGGCGCCTTCATTAGAGATGAGAGTGGTAGGACTAATATACACAATTTCTTGGAAAGTATAGACTAGAATAAATGAGTGAAATTTCCAAAATAAGGTGACCCATGGTCGAATATGGTTTGAGAGGGCCACAGAGTGGATTTTTTTTTTGGGGCTGAATCCACATTTATTATTAAATCAATGCAAAGAACTCTTTAACTGGGTAGAGGGAGACCCATTACATAGCCCTAAGGCCCAGTGGGCATTTAGACCATTACATGGCCCGTAGGCCCATTTTTTTGGCCCAAAGCCCATTCTGTGAATAGTAATGCTACAATACCCACGCTGCTATAGAGTGGATGAATTGGTGGATAGTGAACAATATGCTTCCCTCTTTGGGTAACATTAGGTAGGAATCTTCTTACTGGGATCCTCCCCCAGTGGTTTTCTTCAAAATTAATATAGATGAAGTTGTGTCTTGTAATTTGATGGTGGGTGTTGGATTCATTTCCCATCACATCAATGTCTAGGTTATGGAAGATCATTTCATTTCTGTTCAGGCCTCTTAGAGTCCTATGGCGGTAGAGGCATCTACCATCTTTCATGGGATTTTTCAGGCTCATTCAAAATATTGGAACAAAGTTTTGGTGGAATCTGATTTCCTTAATGTGATTACCATCTTATCTAAGAAAGAGGAGTATTTTCATCCTTTTGGGCTTATTTTTAGAAACATTTGGTCCTTTTCCCAAAGCATCTTGGAATGAAAATTTCCATTCATCAAGAGAGGGGGGTAAAATAGATACTCATCATTTGGCATGTTATGGGAAATCATGGGGTGATCATTGTTGGGTTGACTCATCCTGATTGGATATGTAGGTCTTGTTTGATTGATCAATGATATATTATCTCTTTTATCTCAAAAAAATCCATTAAAAAAGTTAAAAAAATATTTGTAAAAAAATATTTATAAATAAAAATATTTATAAATTTATATTTTCTATATTTATAAATTTATATACTTAAAATTATTAAAAATAAATTAATAAATATTATTTTTTAAAAAAGTTTTCATATAATTGTAAATAAATAATTATATATATTTAAATAATTCTAAAATTATGATAAATTTATTTACTAATGTACTCGGTGAGTCTTGAACATGATACTTCACCAAGGGCCATAGGGCTCCCATTTAACTACACCATGGGGGCTATATATATAATTATAAATATTTTTATAATTATTATTCATATATTTATAAATAAATAATTATATTTTTGAATAATTATAAAATTATAATAAATATATTTAAATAATTATAATAATGATATAAATATATTTATAACTATAAAATTATAACAAATATATTTAAATAATGAATATATTTACAATATTTATATTTATATATATTATATATATATTGATATAAAAATATATAATGATATAAATATATATATTGGTTGATTTTATCAGAACTTTTTTAGCGCTGATAATGATCGAGATTTATTAGTGATAAAGAAGAACTATTAAAAGACATCTTTATCGGTGCTAAAAAAGCACTCCTAAAGATCCATTTATTCAGCTCTTATCAATTCTGTACTGATAAAATGGATCTTTTTCAGTGAGTTTTTGAAAGCATTGATAAAAGTGCCCTTAATATATTTAAAATATCCCTAACCATGACTCATCCAATCATTATTCTCAAGCTCTCACAGAACTCCCCTACTACCGATGTTACTCCTTTACATTCTCTCAGACGAATCAAGGCTAGAATCCAATGTATGTTATTTTCTCCTTTTCATCTCTCATTATTTTATTTTTTGGGTTACACAGTTTGGTTTCTTACGATGTTCTTAACCATGAAGAACCCTACATATAATCTATCTATTTCTCCATCTCTCACTTACCTATACCTATACAACACCATTACTACTCAATAAACTCATTCCAGTTTCATATGTGACCACTGTGAACTGCATCTCCATCCATTGTTGCAACTGATGATGATTTTTTTTCATGATTCTATTATTTTATTTCTCTTTAACTTTTAGATAGTTTGGTTTTTCATTGTTTGAATCTTGTTTGCATAGTATGACATGAACATGAATATGAAGAAAAGATTAACATTATATTGGACTAATTTAAGAGTGAATGTTATTTCATATGAATAATATAAAGTCTGTTAATATACGTGTTAATATAATTTAGGGAACTAAATCTTAAAATTTCTAGTTTATGTTGGTTAACATTATACATATGTTATATAGATATAATTTAAAAAGGAAGAAACTGTTTAAATTTTCATTGAAATCCAAATAATCACACCTTTTTTAGTTTTTTATTTGATCCAAAATAAAAAGTTAGGATGTATTTCCAATAAGAGGTGTGTTTATAATTGATTTATAGGTTACTAATTTTAGTAAATTCATAGAAAAATATATTCACCAAAACTTTAAAATTATGATAGAAGATGATATTCAACGAGTTATGGAGATCTTTAAAGGATATACCATTTATTTCCATTATCAACAAATGGTTTCGAATAATTTTATAAATCCTTCAAATTTATAATAAGTTAAAATAAAGTTTTAATTTTTATAAAATAATAGTAAATATATTTCATGAATTTAATTTATTTTATATTTATAAATGAAAACATTTCATAGAACAATATACTAGACCATATTCTAGTAGAAGAGTTTCCATATGTGGATTGATCTTTAGAAGATGTTATATATGAGATTAAATTTCTATAAAATTATTTGATAAATAAATTCCTCTCCAATAATGAAGTGATTTATTATGAAGTGAGATTTAAACAAATTTATTTTCTTTGTTTCTGTGTGTGTTTTATCTTATCAATATATTTCTCTTTTATAAAACCATATCATCACAATATATTCCAACTATTCATAAACTGACCTGAGTTGAATCAAAATGTTACTTAACCCTTGGAACCATCAACCAACATCCAAAGGGGTGATAATAAATATGTAGGGTTCAACATGATCCATGATAAATGTCTTAAAAAACCAACTCACACGACAAGTGCATACACAATAGAATCACATGAATATAAATTCTTACATGCATAAAACCAATAGTAATTTGATAAATCCCAGTTAAAAAACCATTTAAGAATAACCAACCTACCATTCATGACAAAAACTCCACAATTATCCACCAACTATCATTTTATACTCTATAAATTCCAATAAATAATCAATCCTTGTAACCTTGAACCCAATGAAACATCAACTACATGTGCTCCATGATACACATAAAGTGGTTAAGTAAAGTAACTAGGTAGGTTTTCTCTGATTATTTTCCACACCCTCGATTGACAAGAAAACCATGTATCTCATTTTTATTTTATGAAAATATTTCTAATGTATGATAATTTAAAGAATCATAAAATACATAATATTCATAAGAAACATAAATATCCTTTCATAAAAAATGACCATGAATTTCAAAAAAAAAATGTTTCGTAAATCAGGATTCATTTTGGTAAGATGGATATACAATTCAATAAACTCCATGCCTAAAAGTCCACATTTTCATGAATCTTGCAGGAAAATTATTACTATCTTAAAAAAAATATAATAATTCAATACTCCATTACAACTTACCTTCGTTAACTTTATGTAATCCTTACTTAGATGATTTATTTCCTTCCATATCTTGATGATGTATTGGAATAACTCTTTCAAACTAGCCTTCCTCCCTTCATTATGGTTCCAAATTTCCTTTATGATGTACCTCCCACTCAGATTTAATTCATTAATATTCATTAAAGATGCTTCTATGACATTGAATTTTGCATATCCTAACTCATTATTCATCTTTAGGATACTTTCTCTAGCATCTTGGAGAAATGGCCGATTGTTAAGCTCTCCCATATTCCTCACACCAATACTACTGCAAGTTTGTATCTCCTCTAATACATTTCAAAAAATAAACATTTTAGAGGATGTGGGAAACCATAAATGTTTGAGAGTGGATATAAATGACTGCGAGTGGAAGTCATGTGGATTTGAATGTTCATTCCTTTATTTTTGAAATGTAATATGTTATCATCCATAATTATAATTTCATTGACATTATTTTTGACCCTTAGTCGATATAGATCTATTATATTTGATATATAGGTGAGGGAAAAGGACAAGTAACAAAGGTTAGAGTATATAAAACTTAGTGGTGTTGATGTTCTTATGGTAGTGTCAGAGATATTTCGTCCCCTACACAATCATTATTTCATTTTGTTGATTGAGAATAATCCCCCATATCTTCTATGTTGTTTGAACTATTCTGATTAGTAATCAAAAAAAATGATCACCAGTACTTGGTATGTGATGACTTTTTGTTAGAGTAGTTCAAGAAACATAGTTGGATGTACAAAAAAGATGGGGGATGGGTATCAAGCAACAAAATTAAATAATAACAGTTCGGGAGGTGTGAAAAAAAGGAAATTTGGAACCACAATGATGTGAGGAAGGATAGTTTGAAAGAGGGAGTCCAATCCATCATTAAGAGGTGGAAGATAGTCAAGTGTCTGAGGACATATTAAATAAAGGTAATGGAGGTTAGTTATACTGGAATGTTGAAGTATTGTATCTCTATTCAAGGTATTAATAATTTTTTTGCATGATACTTGAAAATGAGGAATTTTATGCATGGAATGTATTGTATTGTCATTATTCAAGACAAATTAAATGTTTTACTACTCATGCAGACAATATCTACTCCACATGATGATGTTATCAATTCCAAGGAAGAAAAGGCTGTTGAGGATGACACTGTAGAATTATTTGGGGATTGGAAACATGTTTATGAAAAACACAACAATGACGTAACATCATAGTGTTGAATAAAATTACCAAGGAATGATGTTAGGGTATAAAATTTTATGTTTGTTGGAATCAATGAGGCTAACCTATTGACCCCAACAAGTTAACATTCATTAGTTATCGGAGGTTTACAACGAGGATGAATGTACCAATTGATATTGATTCATGGTGCCACATACAACCTGTAATGAATAAAATCCTTTGGAAATATATAATTGTAATGTTAAAATATACTTTCACTATTTTATTGAAAAATTATATAATGAAACATTGATTTAATTTTATTTAATACCAAAAGAGTTCTTTTATTTTAGAATATTTAGGTAAGAAATTTGTCTTAATGGGCACTGGAAGATCCCATAGATACTTCTGGACTATTCTTACAAAGTCATATCTTAGGGATGCTGAGGGGAAAAAAGCCCCACCCACTAGTTAGTTATTCACGCATTATAAAGTAGTAAATATAGACTAATTTCATCAATCATCACAATGTGAAATTATTTTAGGTGCATTATAGTCGATAATATATTATTTGACATTATTTATTTTATAAAACTTTATTCAAAATCTTTAATTTATGAAATAACAAAATATTTCTAAAAATAAACAACATACATCAAAACCAATGTACCCTTATCCCAAAGTAAGGATGGGGTACACTTCGTTAGGGAAGAAATTGGTATGTATTTTAAATAAACAATAAAATTTTAATTATGTGATATGAAACAACATCTGTTCATTTTTTTATTTGTAGATTGATGAATCAAAATCTGAAGTCACATCCAACCCACGTCAAGTGTCATGGAAGGAGGCTCTTGTAAATAAAGAGGGTAAATTAGTTGATTAAAATACAAAAATTATATGGGAAACATGTGTATGTATGAAATAATTTTAATTATTTATGCTCTATAACAATATGAAATAAAAATATCTCTTTATGTTCATATATATTTATATACTTTAGACACAAGAATCAACAATGACCGTACTATAAGAAAAACTACTTTTAGTATCCTTGAAGTGGCCTGAATAGTATGGTTGTGTTAGATGAATAGGTTTTGGAGTCTCTTCTTGACTGTAATTTGAGAAGATAAAACCACATGAAGATAAATATAATTTGGTGAGACAATTAAAGACACAAATAGACTCACTGCAAGATATTATTGTTCTGTCTTGTTTGGCATACCAATGTATGAGAAATGATCAAAGTGAATTGATGGTGGAGAAAAGACCCACACATGAACCAAATGATCCCACTAGATTTGAGGCTATTCATTCCCCCAAATTGCATACCTTACCTAGGGTAATCAATTTTGTCATTACTCTTTATCCTTAATGTGAATAAAACAACTTTTGATAAATTTATATTACTAAAATTTTGTAGGTTATAATTGTTTGTGATTTGTAGCTATAAACACCTACACACTACCGTGTTGCAATGGGTAAAATATATAATATCTAGGGAGATACGTTACACCATAAAGACATCCTAGAAGATCACATGAGAGTATGGATTGAGATATCCCATGAGCTGACGACTATGTTTTCAATTCCACTTGATTATCCAAATAATACCACCATCAATGATATTATTGGATATTTCATAGCATTACCATATAATATTAAAAAGATACATGAGGTATGTGTTTAAAAAAATCATATGAAAAACCGATAACATTTTATGATAAATATTATGAAGTGAGGTATGATATTACCGATAGATAAAGTGGAAGATAAATAGAAGGTCAAATCAAGAAAATATTGTGAATCGGCCAAGAAAGAAAACCATCCTTTTGAGAGTACCTGCTCCCTGCCTATTCTATAGAAACATTTATTATCATTACAACTTCATTTAGAGACCACATTTAAAGATAAAACCATGTATTAAATTGAACAAGAATAATAAATATATGGAAATTCCTTAATAGGTGTAATTAGTCTCGAGACTCTAAATGACATTCTTTAGCATGAATGGTTGGGAATCTCTATTGTGAATACATACATAAGGCACATTTCATAATACATCAATCCAAATAGTGATCTAATATATTTATTAATTTTAATAATTATTCATATTTTATATAGGAATTTATATAACTGTTATATAAATGAATGATCATGCAAAGCATGATTTGGATTCATTAATCCCTGTATCATTTCAATGATAGAACTTACTTTAGATGATGAATAAATTAAGAATAAATAAGATGAGTTACTCAACAATTTTAATGAAAAACTATTAGATGACATACTCTTTTTCATTCCCTGAATGAAAAGTTAAAACTATAAAATATAAAAACATAAAATATATTTTTAATTTTTTTATTAATTAATTGTTTTTGTTTGTTAGGGCACATTGGGTGATGATCACATTTAATCTGGACACCCTGAATATTTATTTTTTGGATCCCATGCTTGGATACCCAACCAACCGACCATACATGATGTGTATTGGGAATATATAAGACACTATAATAAACATTTTAAAGATAAATTTTGAAATATATGTCTCATTTTGTTTTTTAATAAGAATTTTTTTATAATAGGGTTGTCACTAAATATAAGCTAAATCATGGCATCAAGTTGGGGTTTGAAGAGATAAATCCTATGTATTACAACAAATGGAAACAAATTAAGGTATATATAGAAGGATTTTACTACCAAAATATTTCAATACAATTTAGTTACTTGGCTCAAAGTTTCTATAGTGTCCGAAACAAGATAATGACATTAATTGTGGAAATTATGTTTGAAAATTTATTAAAGAGATCATAAAGAATGAAAATTTCAGCATCCCCCAATAGGTAATTTATGAAGGTAATTATAATTTCAATAAATATATTTCATAATCATTTGTTTTCATATATTTTCTCAGTAATATCAAGAATTTTGACAACCTGGATACTCAAAAGAAAAATAAATTTGTTTAGAGATGAGTGGGTAGTGTACTTTTTGTGAGAAAGTATGAAGACAACAAATTTAGGTGATTACCTATTATGTTTGTGATATATTACCAATTATAACCTTCAAAATATATTTTTTATGTGATGAATTAGTGTTAGAATACTTATATATTATTTTTTATCTCTTTCTTAAGGAGAGTTATAATGGAGAAAATAATTTTTTTTAAAAGATATGACCTACAAATAATAAAATTGTTAGGAAATAGCAGAGGTGGAGGCAGAGGTGGAGATGGAGATGGAGGAAAAGGAAAATTTGGAGACTGATGTGGAGGAGGAGGTAGAGGCGGAGGTCAAGGAGGAGATCGAGGCAGAGGAGAAGATTAAGTGATGGATTGAAAATAATAAAACTTTTGGGAAATGAAGTATAATGAAGATAATATTATGATTGTGTTCAAGAAAAATTATTGAAAATTACACACATAAAATTTCACTTCAGATAAGAGCTATTATGAAAGTGTTTTAGGTGCCTTATTTAGATAATTTTTTTCAGAGTGCATGTTTACATTTTAAAATGAAATTTTAGTAAAAAAATTGGAGTTCTTAAAATTGAGGAAACACATTCAGATTGTTTTTATAATTTAGTAAAATGATCCATAAGTCATTTTAGTTTTGTTGGGATCAGCTACACCCCAATAAGATGCACGGTGTGACCGACATGACTACAAGTGCATTTTTTTATTCAAAAGTCACATTAATTTTTCTGGAAAAAATTGACATACTCAAAACTGAGCAAAAAAAATTGTATTATTTTGGTAATTTAATAAAATGATCCATAATTCATTTGTGATGTGTATGAATTAGCCACACCTCAATCTGATACATGATATTCCGGGAATGACTCAAAGTGTCAGTTCTGAGTTTAAAATTGACATATTAATACAAAAAAGTGCCACTCTTTGAAAATTGATCAAACATGATCAGATTGTCTGGATAATTATGGAAAATGATTCATAATTAATTTGTGAAATTTATGAATCAGTCTCATGTAAAAACCACACATGATTCCAATTGTATGACTCAAAATACTTGTTTTCAGTTTAAAATGACATTTTATTAAAAAACACAAGTGGTGTACACAAAATTGAGGAAACACATTCAGATTATTTTGATACATTTTGAGAACTCTCCATATGTAATTTGAGACATGTCAGAAATAGATTAATCTTTATCTAACACACGGTGTGACCAGTATGACTCCAAGTGAACCTTTTTATTCAAAATTGACATTAATTTTAGTGAAAAAACAACCGACATACTCAAAACCAAGAAAACACATTCATATTTTTTTTGGTAATTTAGGATAATGGTCTGTAAGTTTTTTGTGATGTGTAATAATCAACCATACCTAAATATGATACACATATGCCTTATATGACTCAAAGATTCCATTATTAGTTTAAAATAGTCATTTTAATACAAAAAGTGTCACTCACTGGAAAATGAGAAAACATGCTTGTATTGTCATAATAATTTAGTAAAATGATTCATAATTTATTTTTTATGTGTATGAATTAGTCTCATATAAAACTAACACATGATACCAATTGTATCACTCAAAGAGCATGTTTCTAGTTTAAAATGACATTTAGTAAAAAAACACATCAAAACCAAGGAAAGTCATTTGGATTGTTTTGATACTTTATAAAAATGATCCATAACTCATTTTCAACATTTTGGAATTATCCTCACCTCAATCTAATTCACTGTATGACTAGTATTACTCCAAGTGTGTGTTTTTATTCAAAATTGACATTAATTATTAGTGAAAAAAACAACTGACATACACAAAACTGAGAAAACACATTTTTATTAATTTGGTAATTTTGGAAAATGATCCACAATTCATTTGTGACATGTAGGAGTCATCCGCACCTCAATTTGATTCACAATGTTCCCGTTATGACCCAAAGTCTTCGTTATCAGTTGAAAATTGACCTTTTATTACAAAAAACATTCACTCACTAAAAACTAAACAAACACGCTTAGATTGTACTAATAATTTAGGACAATGATACAAAATTAATTTGTGATGTGTATAAATCAGTCTGATGTCAAACCCATAAATGATTCCACTTGTATGGCTCAAAGTGTCTATTTCCAGTTTAAAATGAAATTTTAGTAAAAAATACAAGTGGAATACTCAAAACTGTGGAAACACATTCAGATTGTTTTTATACTTTATTAAAATGATCCATAATTCATTTGAGATGTGTAGGAATCATCTTCACCACAATTTGATGTACGGTGTGATCGGTATGATTCCAAGTGTGTCTTTTAATGTAAAATTGATATTAATTTTAGTAAAAAAGTATCCAACATACTCAAAACCAAGAAAAAACATTTATATTATTCTATTACATTTTTAGAATGATCAATAAGTCATTTTTTTTGTGTACAAATCATCCGTACCTCAATCTGATACATGATGTTCCAGGTATGACTCAACGTGTCTGTTATCAGTTTAAAATTGAAATTTTAATACAAAAAAGAATCACTCACTAAAAAATGGAGAAAACATGATTGGATTTTCCTAATTATTTAGGAAAAAGATTCATAATTAATTAGTGATGTGTATGAATCAGTCTCATATCAAACCCACACATGATCCCAACTGTGTGGATCAATGTTCTTATTACAAGTTTAAAATGAAATTTTAGTAAAAAAACACAAGTAGCATACTCAAAACTAAGGAAACAAATTCATATTGTTTAAATAATTTATGACTATGATACGTAGTTCATTTTATATTTATTGGGATTATCTGCACCTCAATTATATGCATGGTGTGACTCCATGTGCATCTTTTTATTCAAAATTGATATTAATTTTTCTGAAAAAATAACTGACATACTCAAAACTAAGAAAACACATTCAGATTGTTTTGGTAAGTTAGGAAAATAACCCTTATGTCATTTTTGATGTGTAGGAATCATCCTCACCTCAATTTGATACATGATGTTCCTTATATGACTCAAAGTGTCTGTTATGAGTCTAAAATTGACATTTTATTACAAAAAAGTATCACTCACTGAAAACTGAGAAAACAAACTCAAAATATCCTAATAATTTATTAAAAAAATTTATAATTCATTTATTATGTGATGAATTAGTCTCATGTCAACCCAGACATGATTTTATATGTATGACTCAAAGTTCTTATTTCAAGTTTAAAATGACATTTTTATAAAAAAAACAAGTTTCATAATCAAAACTGAGGAAACACATTTAAATTTTTTAATACATTAGGAAAATGATCCATAACTCATTTGAGATGTGTTGGAATCATCCGCACCTCAATACGAATCATGGTGTGACTGATTTGACTCCAAGTGATTCTTTTTATTCAAAATCAACATTAATTTTAATCAAAAAAACAATTGATATACTCTAAACTGATAAAACACATTCAAATTGTTTTTTAATTTATGAAAATGATCTATAAGTCATTTGTGATATGTAGGAATCATCCACACCTCAATCCGAATCATGGTGATCGGTATGAATTCAAGTGTACGTTTTTATTCAAAATTGATATTAGAAAACAAAACAAGTGACATACTCTATAATAATGACTTTTTTCCTATATTTTTTTGGAAAATTTATTTCATTTAAATTCTGTATTTTTATCAAATTTTTCTAATATCTACTACTATCTCTGTTGCTATTTTTGGTGATGTAGTGTGTTGTTATAGTACACTGCATTCCATATTTCTGGGGTTGTAGTGTGTTGTATCATCAAAATACAGTATTTACCTTTATTAGATTTACTAAATATGTTGATAAATGGGTCCTTTATTAGTGCTTCCAAAAGCACACATAAAGGTCCCCTTATCGACACTTCTGAAATAACTGACAAAGGGACCCTTTATCATCACTTCTAAAAGAAGCAATAAAGGGTCTTTTTATTATCACTTTTTAAACTTCCAATAAAGGGTAACTTTATCACCTCTTTTTAAAGTGATGATAAAGGATCCCATTATCAGTGCTATATAAATGAGCTAATAAATGGTGTCTTTTATCAGTGCTTCTAAAATAATTGATAAATCAACCCATTTTCATCTCTTTTCAGGCACTAATAAAATTCTTGTACTTTTAACCTTGATGAGGTTGTCAATGCCTTTTTAGAACTGATAAAGGTCAATTCTAGTGCTATTAAAGGCCTGTTTTGTTGTAGTGTAGGTTAATTTTTTTTCCAGAAAGGTTGTAGGTCCCCTGCTGCCTTTTTAATTTATTAAAATGTGTGTGACCCCATCCACCTTTGCCTCTCATTGGCCTGGATCAAAGACACAACAAAGGTGAAAAGGGTCTCCCACCATTATTGTAAAATTAAGTGAACGGTGGACGGGTGTGTGCCACATTTCTCCTAATGTAGAGGTGAAAGGTGGCACCCCCACCCGCCTTTCCCTTAATTCCCTATAAAAGGGCACCTTCCCCCTCACCCTCACTTAAAATTTCTCCCATATCCATACATTACACACCCTATCTCTCTAAAAGACGCCTTCTTTGTGCATGGTGGTTCTGGTTGCATAAAAGAAGTGCTGATTTTTTAACAAAGCATCATTTATAGGAATTTTTATTATTTAATTTAAAGTTATTAATTTAATTAATTGATTATTTTTTGGTTAGTTATTAATAGATTATTAATTTAGTAGTTTAGTTTGTTATATATAGTTTATAAATAGTAGTAATTATTAGTAATGAATAAGTATATATTAACTAGTGAATAACTAAAAATTAAAGAATGATTACATCTAATGATTAGCTAATAATAATTTACTAATGAATATCATATGATTAACTGATTATTAAGGAATAATTAATTAAGTATTAATTAATATTTAATTAATTATTAGCTAATGATTATCAAATGAATAACTAATGATTAAGTATAGATTATAGAATGTTTAACAAATGATCTATTTATGATTAATTAATGATTAAGTTATGATTAAATTATCATTAAATTATGACTAACTAATTATTGACTAAGGATTGAGTAATGATTAACCAAATATTAAATATTGATTAACTAATGATTATGTAATGATTAAGTAATTATTAAATAAATATTAATAAATGATCAAATAATGTTTAAATAACGATTAAACAATGATTAAATAATGATTAAATAATGATTAAAGAATTATTAAAGAATGATTAAAAATTATTTAAGTAATTATTAATGAATTATTAAGTAATTATTAGAGAGTGATTAAGTAATTGTTAAAGAATTATTTAAGAATAATTAAATAATGATCAATGAAGGATTAAATAATGATAAAATAATGATTAAAGAATGATTAAATAATGATTAAGTAATGATTAAATAATGATTAAGTAATGATTAAGTAATTATTAAGTAATGATTAAAGAAATATTAAGTAAAGTAATGACTAAATAATGATTTAAAAATTATTAAGGAATTATTAAGTAAAGTAATTATTAAATAATGATTAAGGAATTATTAAAGAATTATTAAAGAATTATTAACTAATGATTACGTAATGATTAAGTAATTATTAACTTCTGATTAAGTAATTATTAACTAATGATTAAGGAATTATTTACTAATGTTTAAGAAATGATTAAAAAATTATTAAGGAATGATTAAATAATGATTAAGGAATGATTAACTGAAGATTAATTAAGGATTAAGTAATGATTAATTAATCATTTAAGAATGATTAAGGGATCATTAAGGAATGATTAAGGAATGATTAAGGAATGAATAAATAATTATTAACTAATGATTAAGGAATGATTAAATAATGATTATGGAATGATTATGGAATGATTATTAAATGATTATGGAATGATGAAATAATGGATGAATAATGATTAAAGAATGATTAAATTATGTTTAAGTAATGATTATGGAATAATTATTTAATGATTAATAAATGAATAATTAACTATTAACCAATGATTAACCAATTATTAAATTTTGATTAACATAGATTAAACATAGCATGAAAGATGAAAAAGTGGATGAAAAATATTCTTAACAGAACACTTGATTTGTTAATCCCATGATTTATATGATTCATCCCTTATTGCATAATTTTTTTGTTAATGTCGTTATATATGTTTTGGATGAATCAAATTATTTTTATAAACCATTCAAGAAATCTTTAGGAAAGATAAAAACTGTACTACAGAACATCAGTGTCATCTTTTAGGATATAAGAAACAGTTCTAAAATTTTGGTACAATAAATATTATGTGGTTATATAAGAAATAAAATCCATATCTGGATACTACAAGTGGATGTGGCTCTAGAACAAATGTACCTAAGGGTAACAACTCTAATAAGGTGCATCAGGCATGACTCAACATAACCTAGTACACAAAAATGTGCCTTACTGCACACCTGGTTTGATAGTCCCAGGGGATATGTTTTAGATGATTCATATTTTCATTATAAACTACTGAAATACCATAAGTAAGAATAAAAACTATACTAAAAAACATTATTATCATATTACAGAATATAATAAGTCATTCTGAAATTTCAATATCATTAAGATTATATGGTCATCCCTCATTGTCAATAGTATTCACAAAGTGTTTTGGAACTGAGGTAAAAAGATAATAAAACATTAATGAAATTTATTTATAGATGATAAAATTACAGTTTTGATCATATAATGTGATATGGAAAAGAGAAAAACAATTAAATAACACTTGAATGTTTTAAAACAGACATGAAAAAATTTGATATTTTTTAATAGAACAGTGTTTTTATGAGATGAGTTTGACGTTAGAAGTGAAGTATAATCTATCTTATTTTCAAGTGGTAGATTAATAAAATCTTCAAAAGGCATGTACTTAACTATTTAATTTTGAAAATCTTTTGGCCTTCTAATGACAGGACTCCCCATAAAGTGATGATTTCATTAGGAGGCTATAAGATTTTAAAAATAAAATGTTAAGTACATCCCTTTGGAAGATATTTTTAAGATACCACCTGAGAATAAGTTGGATTTTCCCTCACTTCCAAATTCAGGATCATTTCATCCAAACTGTGTTTTGTTAAAAAATTCCAAGGTATTAATTATCTATTATAAATCATTCATGTTTTATTTAATGTGTTTTTCTTGTCCATTTCACTTTATATGATCATAAATATCATTTTATCATCCATAAATAAATTTATTTGATGTTTTCTCTTCTTTTTACCTCGATTTCCAAAAAATTTTGTGATTTATTTTCTAATAAAAATTTATATAATGATACATTAATATCATATTTTATGGTATAAAAATATGTTCTAAAATTTAATTATAATAAATATTATATGGTCAACTATCATTGTCAATATTATTTACACTATTATAGTCTTTATCAAAAAAATTTGACATAGAGATTCATGTTTTCCTATGTCTACTGGTATAGGGAGGTTATTCAAATAGAGCAAGGAGCTTCTTATGTTACAAAACCAAAAATAGTGGTTAGTACACATGATTGTGTACCCCTAAGTGAAGTTCAAGACATAATTCTTGATTCCTTAAATCTGGGACCTAATCAAGATATCAAGTTTATGAGTTATTGAAATTTTCAATTCTCAACTACATTATGGAATCTTTCTTGCCATCGATTATTGATGCACAGTGGGTAAAAAAAATAAATTTATTTTCTCAATGGTTAGACGGTACCATGATTGAGTTATATATTGATGTCTCTACTGTACAACATCAATATCCAATTTTACAAAAAGTGTATAATGACAAGATTTGTTGAAAAAGGTCCATCCCAAGAAATTGAGGCCATTCCCTTTGATTTAGAAGAGGAAAAGCTATATGATATCCTAGATATACATGTAAATAAGACTTCTGATGAGGATTTTTCTAATGATGAAACATATTGAGAAAATAGTTTCAATAACGTGGGAGCATAATAAGTTAAGGAGGAAGTTTCTAGAAATTCAGTAGTTGTACAACAACCTCGACCTACAATAAATCATCCATCACTCTTTGCATCTTGGTCGGAAGCAATGAAACGTTTTCCTAAATTTGACTGTAATGTTCTCACTCCAGCAACTGAGTTTTCCAGAGTTGTATTATATTGTCTCAATGATCTATAAAAAACTTTATATGTTGGAATGGATTTTTCTAGAAAATATTAATTAAAAACATACTAAAGATATTTCAAATTTAGAGGCACCATAGATATTTTTCTCATGAATCAAGTTGTATAAAATACATCATATAGTGTGACAAGTATGGATATGATTGTATATTTCTCCTGAGGGTGATTCTAGAAATTTCATTTCAAGGTTAGATAATTTCAAAGATTGAGGTAGCTCATACTTGCATTCAACCAAACATGAAACAAGATCATACATCATTGTATGCTGAATTTGTGTCATATTTTGTGGTCAAGATGATCAGGACCTACCAAGATGTTCCTATATCCCTTATTCAAGAGAGGATACAAAAAAATCCAGTTAGAATATTTCCTATAATAAGTCATGGATATGGAAACCGAAGGAAATTGTAAAGGTCTATAGTGATTGGGATGACTCATATTGGGGTTTTTCTACAATTTCTAGCCATACTGAGACACAATGACCAAGTTTAATTCCATATTCATATGAATTAAAATGTGTATCAAGATAACTAAATTGATCCATCTTGTGTTCAATTTTATCGGTTGTTCTGGTCATTCCTCCACTGTATTTCTACATTTTGTTTTTGGAAATAGTTCATAAATATTGATGTAACGTTTCTATATGAAAAATACATGGGCATATTGTGGTTTTTAGAAACCCGAGATGGAAACTGTTCACCTCTTCCACTTTCATTTTTCATTATGGGGAAGGAAACTATGAATCGTGGAGTTAGTTTTTGGCATGTATCAGTAACCATTTCACTCTCATTCAGAGATTGTTTTTGATATCTAATTGGGATCAGGAAATCAATGAGGAAATCAATGTGGATCCTGAAACATAGAGCCCCCCGAATACACATCATCAGTACCATATCATACATAGTGCTAGCAACTTGTGGAAAACAGTCCATAACAAACCTACAAAGAAGGCAATAAAAAGTCTTGGTAATCATTGTCTTTATTATTTTTCACTATTTTAAAATAAAGATAAAATCAACTAAAACGAAATACGATCACTTATATATAACAATTGAGATGGATCAATGAATTTTTAAAGACTATTTTGAACAAATCTACAAGGATAATCAATAAATATATGATTATATGATAAGAATTCCAAAAGAAAAATATACATCGGTAAATTAAGGGGGGAAGAGGTACAAACACTTGACCACAAACATTGTGGAGTGCATCAATGTTGTCTTCAAGGGGCTTCAAAAGAAACCTATAACTTCCTTAGTTCAGGAGACATTTTATCATTGTGTGAAGTTATTCATTGATTTAAAAAACTAGCCTTGTATAGGATTCAGAAAGGGATAAGATATGGAAGACACTATCAATGAGATATTGAAAGGAATTTTAAAGAAGCTTATAGTTATTGAGTGTGCCTTTTCCACCAAGAAGAATCTTGATTTGAAGTTGAAGAGTGTTCAGACCCTATCACAAGTCACAGTGGTGAAAAAACGTTGTTATTACTACAACCAAGGTAATGTTAATGTGGAATCTTCCAGGCATTATGGTTTCCATACAAACACACCATCACAACATGTTCCTTTGTGAATATGTCAGGGTAAGCATATGTTGATCTAGTGTACTAGCTGGACACCATTGATAACTGTTATGTTACACCATGGATGCCTATTGGGGTGTTTTGATATTTCCCAATGCCCAAAGACCAGCTGATATTGAAACTTGACATCAATTGGTTGTTTCAATGAGGGAGACCAAAGTCTAGAATAATGCAGAATGAGATGGAATGGCCTTAAGAACAAGGGAAAAGTTTTGGATTTAATATATTTTATCAAGAAGGTCATCACTAGAAATAATTCCCTAACATTGCTCTATCAATTTCACACTCTCAAGCACAGTGATGTATTGTCTCTGACATGATCTTCTCAAATTTTAAATTATAAGGTGTTAATATAAGATCCTTCATTTTTTAGAATTGTAAAACATTTTTGGATACATTTTCTATAAAATAAAAATAATCCTTTCATATTCACATTAAAAGGAATATTACAAGTACATGTGAGGTGACATGAAAGTATAATCAAACCGTCTATGGAAAAACCATAAAGAAATCATGTGAGACAATAATCATGAAACATTCCATCATGTGATAAATCCAACATAAATTAAAAATCACATCATTTTCTAATAAAAATTTAGATAAAGAAGAAAAAATGTATATATATATATATAAATATATAAAACCATATATTAAAAAACACCCTTTCCTAGGTAAAAATATTTATGAAAACACTTTATAAATATTATTTGAGAAACATGAAGTCATTCGATTTTCCTTTGGTAAAAAAAATTCTAAAACAATGGGAATAAAAATGTAATGTCTTACATTCTACTAGTCATAACATTCTAGTGACCATAACTTTATATTTACATTTTACACTTAATACTTATTTAAATTTTTTAAATATAGATGGAGGAAAATACACTACTCACTTAGAAGGCTATGCATGTTTCCCGCGTTGTGATAGAGGTTTGTTCGGTTCAACAGATCAGGGTTCCTTGAGTGCACTATCATCATCACATGCTGCCTCTGGCTTCCATTATACCATACCTACCTTGTGCTGGCTTCTACAACATTGTGGTATGTGATTTCACATTCATCGATCATCACATACTTACTTCCCTCCTAGAAAGGTAGATACTAGAGACACATATATTCCACCTACCTGAGGAAGAGATTCCAATGACCCAAAAGGATGTGGCATCCCACTTGGTCTTCCTATGCATGGGTATGAATTTATTAGACCCACCCATGCAGATCGACTTGAGATGGTACATATATATCTTGGTGTCAACATTTTTTTTTGATGATTCTGCTATAGATGGCGGGTTGATATCTATGAATTGGCCTAAGATAGACTTTTCACATTTACCTACGGATGCTAATGAGAATAAAATCATGATTCATGCTTGTTCCTATATATTACATATCATTAGAGTGACATTTTTCACTGATCTTTCTAGTAAGGATGTGCACATGATGTATATTGGGATACTTGAAGACATTGATCGGGCCAGGACATAAAACTATGGATCTGCATGCTTGGATTACACTTATAGAGAATTATGCATGGAATTCCATTATGATTAGATAGATCTCATGGGATTCATCATCCTTCTTTATATGTGGGTATGGGAAAATATACCCTTCCCCCTAATCTTTCTAGTTAGAAACTGCCTATAGAGGTGCTGCAAGATGCTTCGTGTGGATGTTGATATGATCACTCATATCCATTAGTTTTTTATTCTAGCATGAGTTTTTGAATTTAATTTCTTATTGTTTATCATGTTGGATGTTTTATTTTATAGGTGGAGTTAGGCACACAGCTTTGTTAGTTCTCCAACACACCATTTGGGTGCATATAGGCTCATGTTGTATAGTCTCCTGCCCAATGATGTAAGTATATACAATCTTTAATTGACTAAAATATTTCAAAATATCGTCATCTGTTTAGTAGAAAACTTTTTTTTGAAAAATATCACATGTCCTTTCATATTTCATGGATGCCATACTGGGCTTTATTTGTCCAATATCCTGCATATTACAATATTGGACTTCATGATTCTATAGTTGTAGTTCCACTCATTCACTTTAATATTATTGAGTAAAACCATCCTGATAGAGTCATGCACTAGTTTTGACGTGTTCAATGCATTCCATCTACATCAATATAGTTATAGGAGCTACATTATTTGAAGTTGATGGGGAGGCTGGATAAAGGCAGGTGCCAATGACAAGCCCAATATCTTGACCTCTTGGGCAAATGAGCATCACTTCATATCTAGGGTGTAACTATGATGTGATTCCATCTTTCAGAGGAGGTCCAGTATGGTCCATGGAATAGACTAAAGTCTATAATTTATCTCACATAACATGAAATAGGGTATCAAGATATGGTGATCAATAAATTTCCATTAGTTTTTTATCGTATTATTTTCTAATTCATTTTGAATCACTTTACGGTATACTCGAGCACATCGGATTATCCGCATGTTGGATCCAGAGTAGGAGGAGGTTGCTAGCCTGACAGTGATCTATGCTGCAGTGCAGTGGTTTATGCAAGCTTATCAAGCGATTCATGATAGTATCTTCGATTATCCTACCCAGGGAGATGACTTTCATTCCCAGGGAGTGGAGGTTTCTTCTCAGGTTCCTCCTCCACCAACTGCTGATGTTGAGGCGCTATGACAATGACGAAGTAGACCATGTCATGCTACACGTGACGCCCCCCTATTTCATAGGAAGAGGTAATCCCTCTAGAATTCCATCCATAGCTAATTGAGGATATGCATCAGTAGGCATGTGATCCATATTTATTGATAGGATATCCACCGTTTTCTCCCTGGGTAGATTTACTAAGTTTCTATCAGGGGTCATTTCCCATGTCTCCAGGTTGGGTTCCAAATCCTTTGTAGCCTATATGGTTACCCCAAGTGATGATGAAAATTCCTTCAACTCACCTAGTGGGAGAAGGATTGGCTGTATAAGACAAAATCCAGTTGACACCTACTCCCAGTGAGACAAAGGTAGATCTTCTGATAGTAGAGGTTCTAATGCCCAAGGATCATCCCTCTCTAGGTCATCAGACTCCACCCCACCACAGAGGTCTGTGATCTCGATATGGGAATCCCCTCCACACACCACCGCATGGGATGGAACATCACCAAGGAGAGTGACTATAATCTTTCATGTATATGTTTTATATCCATTAAAATGAAGAAATTTGTTTCACTATCAATCATTTTTACATGTTTATCCATATTTTCAAGTTTCAGTTATATTTTTGTTACATTTTATGTTTTATAATATTTGAAAGTCAAATACTTGAAACATATTAAGACTAATTAAATTTCAAGTAGGAC
Source organism: Viscum album (assembly GCA_963277665.1). Taxonomy (NCBI): domain Eukaryota; kingdom Viridiplantae; phylum Streptophyta; class Magnoliopsida; order Santalales; family Viscaceae; genus Viscum; species Viscum album. The sequence goes on from OY728159.1 coordinate 730,526,423, forward strand.
ACTTTAAAAGCATATAAATATAAACTATAAAAACAATCTAAATAAATCATAACACATAGCCTAAGCATCCAAATATTTGTTTAAAATAAAAATAATTTCACAAATATAATAAATAATTAAAATTGAAAAGATTATTAAAAAACATTATAAATACGATTATAATGTTTTAAAATATAAAGATATTGTGGCACTAAACTTATTTTTCATCAATTGTTTTTAAATTTTTTTGGTTATTTTGAATTATTTTTCATAATTTTAGTAAGTGTGACACATATCATTTACATTGTATTTATATTTTATAAGTTATAGAATTTTAAATCCACCAACTTCAAAAATTATTATGTTTAATGTGGGTGGATTTGAAAACATATAACTTATAAAACATTATTACTATATAAAGGATACTTTACCAAATGACACAACATATAAAACATAATTGAAAATAAACAAAATTATAAATATAACATGTAAAAGATACTTTACATGTCACAAAATTTATTGATTAAAAATATAACATTTTCACTTTAAAATATTAATGATATATATCTAAACAAAACAAAATAAATAATATATATATATATATATATATATCAAAATATATAAAAATATATTTTTTAAATTTACAAACATCTATATTTAAAATATTATTTTTAGTTTTTTCTAAAAGTCGATAGAGGTCCTACTGCCTTTCCTCTTAAATGAAAGGCAGCAGGGTCCCTTCCCACTTTCAAACACAAAGAAACTCTAAGAGGTTTAAACAAACAAATAAATAAAAAGCATAAAAAATCCCATTTTTTTGTTTTCATTTTTTACCCTATCTTCATTGGAATCTAGAAAGCTTTGATACCATTGACAAGGATGTAGTCAAAATTCTGGGGAAGGCTGGCGATGATGGCTGCAGCTCAACAGGTAGTGACGTACAAAAAACATCAACCATGCGCTTGAAGGGTGAAATCTGGATATTCTTGAACACCCCTAATTGGAAGATGATTCCACTCTTGGTGGAGAGTTCCTACACCATCCACAGTGTGAAGGCCAAGATCCAGTACAATGATGGAATTCATTATTATGATAAAAAGTTGGTTTTTGGATTCGACTCGCTGGAGGATTGACATACCTTGGTAGATGGAAACATACTAAAGGACTCCATCCTTCAATTGCTTCGTCAACTGTTCTATGAGGGAATGACAATTTTTGTGAAAGATGCTATAAGGAAAACTATCTTGTTTGAGGTTTAGCATTCTGATACCATCAAGAGCCTCATTTTTGAGATCCCTATCAAGAAATGAATTCCCTTTGATGAGAAGAAACTGGTTTTTAATGGCAATGTGATTTTTACTCAAGTAATATTAAAGATTACTGGATACATTAGGAATCTGTGATCTATTTGGTTCATCTCCTAAGGGGTGGTGTGTTGATTTTTTTGAAATACATTAAAGGTATGTTGTTCCCCTCTGAGGTGAAGTGTTTGGAAATAGTGGCTGACCTTAGGGAGAAGATTCATGACCTTGAAAGGATCCCCCTAAATCAATAGAGTTTTTTTAATGGGGAGGACCTTAAGGATTTCCATCCTCTAGAAGAGTACAATATACAAAATGATTGAACACTCTATTTGGTTCATGTGACGAGTGGTGGAATGATGTTTTTTGTGAAAACTACAGTGAAGATTATCCTGTTGGAGGTTGATTCATGGGATGAAGTCAACATCCTTAGGTCCAAGATTGATGAAATGCAAGGCTGTCACCTAAATCATTAGAGGCTCCTTTTTAATATCAAGGAGCTTGAGGATTTCCATTGTTTGAGAGAGTAAAAAATAAAAGATAAATATACTCTCAGTTTGGTTTACCCCCATAGGGTTTAAATGAATATTTTTTAAACTACAAATATAGTAGTCGATGTTGGATTTTAAATATTTTTAGAAATATTCAAAATTGTTTTATAATATATATGGTATTAATTTATATAATAGAGTCTATGTCACACAAAATCATTATTTATCACCATTAAATAATGGATTTCCACAATACAAAGAATCAAAATACTTTTTTTAGTTATTATATATTTCATTTTTTAAATATTTAGACTTAAAAGATTATAATTTGTACCAAAACATAATTATTTTTACTGAAGTCACTGATAAAGGTTATGAAGAACCAATATTAATCATTTGTATTGTTAAAGTTAGAGTTCCGATAATAATTTTCAATTACCATATAATATATACAATAAATAATGCATGAATATTAATTTCAGATTCCACTATTTTACATGGATACATACTTAGATTATTTGTATTATCAAAATTTTATACCAGTTATAAATATCATGAACTTAAAGTGCTTATACCTGCACATAAAGTCACTCTTCAAAATATCTCATCTTTCACCTTTATTTGATGATATTGAGACCATAGGTTGATCTTTGTAAACCAAATAGATCCCACCAATTGGTCAAATAGGAAGGTGATCCTTAGGAAGGGTAACAGGTATTTATTTTCATCTAGTTCCACCTCTGATAGTCTACAAAAAAACTTATACTATTATCCTCCTTGTTGGATAATAACATTGAAGCACCCTAGGGAGACAAAATTGGCCAGATGAAACCTATCTACATCAAATTATCAACATTAAACCTCAAATCATATGGATTAACAAGTTCCATTAAATAAGAAGCCATCAAAATCAAAGATTCACTTGGTCAAACATGACATTATGTTGATGGAGTAATGTCACAACCTTGTCTGAAAAAATATAAGGAAACTCCACAACCCTAGAAATCACCTTCATCTTGAGCTTCCACTGACAGATCTTCCAACTAGAATAAAAGTTACTTCACCTTATTGAAAACCAACATATAACTCCACTCACCAAAAAATTTCACTCTCTAGACCTCCACAATAGAAAATGAAACCCTCTTCTAAAATTAGTCAATGATTAATTTCATAAAATACAACTAATTTATGATAAGGATGACTTCATAGTATTTTATCTGCAATTATAGGAAACCCCCCTATGATTAATGATACCCCATCACCAGTATATATCTCTAAAACACATTAAACAAAGTAGTATTACCTCCAACTGATATGGATAACACTAGGGGCCTGAAAAGTCCCTTCACATATAGTCTCAATTCATGGATAAAAGTTGGAGAAACAAAGGAGTGAGAGGTGCTTGAATCAAATATGAAACTTATAAGGGTATATGAGGTGTTTTTTCCTCCATCAAAAGCATATTCCATTTCCTATTTTCTTATCCACTCTATCGGTGACCTCAATGACCATGCTCTGGACTAGGTCCTAACAGAAAGGGAAAATCCCGTGGTTTCCCTCAACCAACTCCACCAGTGCTCATGTAAATACATAAATTTCAAGTTCATAAATGAACATATTATTGTCTCCTTGATTATGTTCTAGTTAATTTTTGGGAATGGATTTAGGACTTGGAAAGGTTTGGGGATGACTTGGGTGTGTTTTTAGAATGTTTAATTCAAAAACAGGGTTGTTGTGCCACACCATTGTGGACCACGTTACATGCATAAGAGCTATAATGTAAGGTAAATGGATACTCCATATCCTATATTTTGAGGGATGTTGTTTTGTGGCCTTGACCATGGATGCTAGGATCGAGGAAGCTACATTGTGGTTCTTATAACACTCTGTTGAAACCTCTATGTCAGTTACAACTAGATGGTCTATGGTCTTTAGTGTTTGGGTTTAATGGGGAATTATGACCATAATGCGGGGATATACTTTTAGATCCTTAAGGGGGGATTTTATGATGGGTTTTTTTGTTAATGGATCCCCCACTATCCTCTATAAATTCTCAGATCCTCCTTGGTCTTTAGTATCAATCCCAAAGTTTGAGAGAAATGTAAATGAGTTCTGCGTTGTAGCACAGTCCTCTACACCGTATCCAACACTCTCTACAACAACAACTCTTCTCTGTGTTTTGGTGATTGAACCCTGCACTTTAGTCATACCCCTTACAACATTGTGACCTTATTCATATATATCACTATGCCATAGTGGCTATAATTTCACAATGGAGTGCATTTTAGAGTATCACTATGCCGTAGTGGGTTTCATGCACCATGGTTGTGTTCCAGTGCACCTCTACACCGCATCCTTTAGCCTTACACCATGGAGACCTCTTGATAACCTACCCAAGGATACATTGTCATATGATCATATTTTTGTTAGTGTAAGAATGTGGGTTGGGGGATGAAAAACTTGAAAACCTTGACATAAACCATGGAAAACCGTGAGGAAAGAGGTTTTTTAATTCTTGGGATCAGGTTTACAAATGTTTCTATGATGATTTTATGTGTTTTTTTTATCTTGATACCATTCTTGATTGTGATCATATGTGGGTGTGTGTAGATTGTGAGACCTTTTTTATACTGATTTCTTAAGTGATATTAGTTTTCTTATTTCCATGTTTTTCATGGTCACATGATATTATGTTGTTATTATATACTCATGATGATGTGATATTCCTACCTTTTATGTTTACAATTTATATGTGTTATAATTTCCTTGGAGGTTATGTTGGTACTTGAGATAGGAGGATCACCTTGTGGTTTAAATCCCTTGGCGGGGGAGTGTGTGTGAGGATTGAGAATGTGACGATGATGTACCTATGCACAGATTACATGGCATGAAGTCCTGGAGGTCTAACTTGAGGTAGTGCATTAGGGGAACGATGGTATGGGGGCCTATCCTAAGGGACATAACGATCTCACTGCCAGACCTGAGGCATCATGGGCATGATGGAATGCGAGTCTATCCTATGAAATGAGTCTGGATTTTGAGTGATACGCTACTCCTTGACTTGATTCCTCACCATTTTCTGAGAGATGAATCCAGAGTGTATTACTAGTCCATTCTCTTAATTACATTCAGAGGTGGACTCTAGGCACCATGCACTAGTATACACAGAGATGGATTTCAAGTGTCATGCACTGGTCCATGCATCTTGAGATATACCATGGTTATTAATAGAGAAAAATATTTTCAAATATTTTAAATTTTATTTTAATTTTCTTCATCCAAAAAATGTTTTATTTTAATGGAAATTGTTATATTTTTAGGTTTTAGACTAATCTTAATCAGGAAAATAACATAATTTTTAATTTCAACTATTTTTTTATTATGTATTTATACCATAACTTTTTATAAGCTAAATTAAAATTTTAAATTATTTTTATAGGATTCTATGATTTTTGAAATTAATTTCATAAAAATAGACCAAGAACTGAATCAAACATTTATAGGAAAAATAAGCTCACAATTTAGGCAATATAAATCTATGCACAGATTTTTATATTTTTAAATATGGGCTTATATCTCGCACATAGATAACCCAATGGAGATGAAATTGAACATAGATATAGTGAAAATTATTAGGAATATTTTTAATAGCTATGGTACCACATAATCATACCTAGATTATGGTAATAAATGCATTTGAAACTAGAGATGTGGAATTTGAAGAGTCAACCATGCTAGATTATGTTTCCAGAGTAAATTGGACATAAATATCTCCACATATGGACAATGAATCTGAAATTTCATGGATAAACATAGTATACATATGGAAATAAATTCAAGAATAAAAATTTCCAAAATTCATCATTTAATTGGGTTTACCACATGAATAATATTGGTGGACATAATTAGAGATAAAATTTTCACCCCTTTTCCTATAAAAATGCTTCCCATATCTATTTCAAAAGGTTAAAAACTTTAGTTGTCCATTTTTATTATATTTTTAGGGTTTTATTTTTATAAAATATTATTATATATTGTTAATATATATTATTCATCATCTTCCTATCATTCTCTTATTTTTTATCTTTTGTGTTTCAACCTCGTTCTCTTCTCACTACGAACTCTTACACTAATGATCATGTGTAACTAACCCGATCAAGTTAACATGAGATAAATTGAGTGTAGAACCCATTTTTTAAGATATAATTATTAATTTTTCTTATTTTATTAGATTTAGGCCAAGGGGGGTTATAGTGGGAAAGGCAACATTGTGTCTACACTTTCCAACCGAGGATTATCTTTTTCTTCTCCATTATTCTCCCTCATTAGAGGAGGTGGATGTGTAGTGTTGTCAATTAAGTGCAACATATATTCACATAATTGGTAGAATAGTATGTTAACATATACTATTAAGTGTGTTAATTAAGTAAATTTTAAACTAATAATAAGATAATGAAGGATTAATCAGGGTGATTCTCTTAGGAATATCTCCTTTATATAAAACATAATTTTGTGTGAATTAATTATATTAGAATTTCATTATATTTATGTATATAGATATATATTAATATTAAATGAATCATTCATATCCAAAAATTCATATTATTTAGTTTTATATTGGTTATAATTTAAATTGTGATAATAAAATTTTAGTTTTGTGTAAGTTTCTTCCTCAAGAGTGACCCTGGGTGTGCAATATATTGAATGCTTAGGTAAAACAAATATTGGCCATGGATCCATGATAAATCATCACATATCAATTTGAAGACATTTAGTGGGAGAAAAATACTATTCACTCACTATTTTCTTCACATTTTTAAATAAATTTCATTTCCTTCATTTAAAAAGAACTAAAAAATATTTTTTGTTCATGATAATTTTTTTTTTGAAAAATGAAGGAAATTATATTAATCACAAAGATCAATAGAAATAAGATAAAACATCCAAAAAGGGAAAAAATAAATATATATGTGGGTTTCTTCATATGAACAATGAGAATCTAAATTATGTGCTGCTTTGTTTCCCTCCCTTTTTATGAATGAGAAAGAGAAAAATGAAAAGATAAAGACTGAGAGACTGAATTTTCATAATGAGGAAGCCATAAGATTGGAAGATGAATTCATTTGTGTTGATAGAATTGATTATTTTGAGGTATTAGGATTCAATATATATATCATTCCATCCATAATATTTTTCAAAGTCCAGACCATCAAGGACAATATGGGGTTTAGCAACAGCGGTATCCCAAAAGGCATGGATCAAATCCTATCTGGCCGCGATGATCTTGCAGCCATGGTCACATAGCATCAATGCGATTCCAATAATTCCACTCTTGGGTAAAGAAGCATATAAATTTATCTTAAAGATCCTTACTGAAGGTTGGTTCCATTTAGCTATAGTGGATCATTAATCATAAAACACATTCTAGTGAAGGTCCCAATTCCACCCACCAATCCATGATGTTTCTTATTCAATCTAGAAAATACAGGGTTTTGAGGTGTGATTAAAGATGAAATCATTCCGTGTAACCCATAAAATCCAAGCCATTATGCACAGATAGGAAAACCTATCATAAGTGAATGTATATGACCATATCATCAATAGTGATAGAGGATCTGGAACCATATCCCACAAAAACTATGAAAAAGATTCCCAAGAAGACCAAATCACTATAACACCTACAAAATGAACGATATCATGCATAGGGGATTCTATATCATATGATCAAAAGGGGTATATATAGTTTTCTATAATATGGAAGATATATAGGAATTTCAAGGTGATAAGGATACCCAAACAAATCTACCACCAGAAGTAGAAGATCATTGGAGGGATGTCAATTAAAATTATTATGCATTGATAGACTAATCAAAGGTGAAAGAATAAGTTCAAAAGAATCTTGAAGCCATATTGGAAAGGATAATTTATTCAATGTAAAAACATGAGAAAAAAATAAAATGGATAACATAATATGAATGTGAATATAGGGTGAAAAAGCTGGAGACAAAACCATAATCAGAATGAGTGGTGGAAGATATTTCACTAAACATTTTTATGTTAAAAAAACCTAGGAAGTTGAGAAGGAGATACTTATGGAATTATAACCATCATATTAAACTCATCCATTTCTAAAATAGGTCCCTGAGGAACACATTTCATCTAATATACTTATGTGTGATCAACATTTTTTTGAAGGAATCCTAGAATCACTTTGTTGAAGACAACTTAAAACATTGTTAAAGATAACCTGAAATGTGATCTTCCCATCTCTAATAATGAAAAATTAACACCTCTCTACATATCTTATGATTTGGAAGACAATGATGAATATATAACTACTGAGATTGAGTTTCCAATGGTATTATAATAAGATATCAATTTCAAACTTGACTTACATGATAGGGAATATTTCTATGCTGATTATTCTTGTTTTATTCTTATTCAAGTTAAATTGTTTTCAGAATTATCTTTTTCTGAATTTTTTGACAAAAAATGCAGTTGGCCTTGAATGTTAAGGAAGAGACCAACCAAGTTTGGTGATTGAGGAAGAAGAGTTTAAAAATAATTTAATGATATTAATACCTCCTATATAATAACTTGTATACCATATAGAGGAGGAAACCACAAAATTCAATAGGGAGAACCCTTTTCTTCTTTTACCTCCCACTCAGGACCTCAAATTCTAAATTTATTCTTTATTGGGGGTTGGGAATTTTCTTATATTATTTTGGGTTCTCCATTAGTATGTATACTCATGGACACCATAAAATTCACATGTTGATGTGCATATCAAAGAAACCACACCCAGCATTGGATTGGAGGTAAAATTCTACAACTTTCAGACTAGGGGTAGTAAAAACCTAGAAACAACTTGAGGGTCTAAACCAAGCATTATAAATATTCTTTAACCTTTCTATTTATTTTTACTTATTTTTATTATTATCATTCATTTATTTTCTATAGTTTTATTGGGGTATAGTCTAGGATATTAACTCAAGGCTTCCACTGAAAAATAAATAAGGTCGTGTCTTTCCTTTTCATTATTTTATTTCCTTCCAAATTAAAATTTTATATAAAAATATTTCATGATATAATTTGAACTAAAAAATGTTATTAAATTGAATATGTATTTGGGAGAGATGTCAATATGTTTTTATGTATTTTTTTTGTGCCTTCATTTTAATTTTTGTATCTTTTTCTGAATTTGATGTGTTTTCCTTTTTCCTTTTTTGTGTGTTTTAAGGATTCTTAAACTAAATAAAATACATTTTAAAATTCAGACCATTCTTTTATTTTTATAAAATTTATTTATTAAGATATATTAATATTTAAATTATTTATTAATGTATTTTGTTTTTTTATTTATAATATTTTCATTTGACTAATTTTGATTTATTGTGAAACTCATGTGCACCGGTGCTGTCCAAATTGAAAATATTTCCCAAACTAAGAGGTTTATAAACCCGTTTTACATATTATTTACCTTTATATTTTTATTTTGAGTATTTATAAATTTTGTGTGATATTGAAATTTCTATTTTTCTCTTTTTCAACACTGTTAGATATAATGGAATGTGTCATGTTAGATTGAAACACAACTTTGAAAGCCCTTTTTTTCAATGAAGACTATTTGCGGAATACCTTTTCATATGACCATTATTAAGACCCAATTAGACATGAAATATCTTGTTAGGAAACCATATTATATTCCATTTGTCCCTTTGAAAATTTCTCTAGAATTTAAACGCCAGATTTTTATTGAAATATTGTTTGTGGGAGCGAGAAGATGATCTGTATTTTTCTTTCCTGAAGAATTTGTATAAGATGAATTAAAAGAATTTCCATATTTATTTATTCTTTTTTGGAAGAATTTTCATGATATTAATATGTATTTATATCCCAAAATATAATTATAAATATGGTTTGGGTGTTCACCTATATTTCAAGATCAAAATATTCCTCACTTTTCCTAAAAAATATGATTTTAAAGAGAAATCTAGATATCAATTCATGCTGAAATAATGATAGAAATGTGGGAAAAGAGAGGAAAAATTAATTATTGATGAAATTACAAGTGTGAAATTCCTAAGGGTATAAAGAGGTATTTTAAGGTTATTTATTTTAAAGCTTATTTAGGAGAACACCATTATTAAGAAAAATTGTTTTTAGGAATTTACTTCAATTTAGAGCTTAAACCTCTTTATTATACCTCTAATTTTTTTATATTTGATACCTGAAAATCCTTATAATAAAAAAACCCATGAAAAATAAATCATTTTTGACACTATTAAGGGGATATACCATGAGGATATAAATCCAATAGAGATTACAAATGTTCTTGAGAATGAGAAAAACTCCACATTAAAAATCCTTGAGTGAGGAGAAAAATATTTTTCTAGGGAGGTAGGTATGACATGAACATGAGGATTAAAATGATATTGATGTATTTTTATGATTTTTGATGTGTTTGGGAATTATTATCTGTGTAGGAGGCATGATATTTCCTTTTATGTGATAATTGATCTATATTTTCATTTATGATTTGTGAAGTTTTATTTGGTTTTGATATTAGATAATTTCCTATGAGTTTAATGTTTAAGTGTTAGGAAATTTAAAGAGAATATATTTTCATGTATTTTAATTTAAATTATTTTAATCCCACTAATTTTTTTTGGAAATTGTCATATTTTTTATGTTTTAGAAGTATTTTGATTTTAATTGAAAAAATCTCCTAAATTTGATTTTAACTATTTTATTTTTAATAAGTATTTCTACCATAAATTTTTCTATACTGAATTATATTGTGTAATTATTTTTTTAGATTCTATTATTGTTGGTATACATTTATTGAATGTTTACCAAGAGCTGAATCCAATATTTTGAGTCCCAAAATAATCTCACAAATTAGGCCTCAAAATATATGAATTGATCTAGATATGTTTGAAGGTGGAACTATATCTCACACATGGATACCCAATGGAGTTGAAATTATAAATGGATATAGAAATAATTCTTAAACAGAACTTTCATAAATATTTCTTGACTATATTTTTCATATATCAAGGTCATAAAAGCATTGGAAACCAGAGATGTAGAATATGAAGTGTCAACTGGGTTCGATTGTTGTTCTAGAGTAAATTGGATATAAATTTTTCCACACATGGTAAAGTAGGCTTAATGATCATTTTTATATATAGGAGGAATATTGTAAAAACTTTCAATAATAAATATTTCCCAAATTATGATATTAAATGGGTCTACCACACACATACATTTAGTGTAGAGATTTTGAGCTAAAAGTTTTACCCTTTTTCATATAAAAAAGTTTCCCTTATCATTTTAAAAGGGTTGAAAACTTTATTTAGAAATTTTTAGTATTTTTTCCGGGTTTTATTTTTATGTAATAATATCATTCATTTTTAATATATATTAATCCTATTCTTCCTCTCATTCTATAATTTTTTATCATTTGTGTTTCCTCCTCGTTCTCTTATCATAGTGATATATCATAATCATTATCATGAGTAAATTCCCCAAGGAAGTTCTTAGGGGTGAAATCCAATGCTAATCCCATATTTTTGATATATAATTATTAATGCTTCTTAATTTATTATAGTTAGTATAAGGTGGATCATAGTGGGAAAGGGGTCTCTGTGTCTCCACTTTCCACCTTGAGGCTTATATTTTTCTTTTGCAATATTCTCCCTCGATCAAGGATGTAGAAGTGTAGTGTAGTCGAGGGTGGTTCTACCAAGAATATCTCATTTCTGTCTAACATCATTTTTTCTGCATTAATTCTATTATCATTGAATTATATATATATATTAATATTACATGAATCTTTCAAAACCACCTATTTATATTATTTATTTTTATATTAGTTATAATTTAAGTAGTGATAATATAATTTTAGTGTTTTTTTAGTGACCTCCTAGAGATCAGGCTTAGGAGTGCACTATATTGCATGCTTATGTAAATAAAATATTTACATGTGATCCAAGAAAAAACTCTACGCGTTAGTTATCTTTCTAGCATGTAGTCAATGTAGGTATGACTGGGGGTTTGGTGGTGGCTTGGCTAGCATGATACATCTTGATTTTATATTGTTTTGTATGATTTTATGAATTTATTATTTTCATGTCATACACTTGTTATACTTGAGCACACCAGGTAAGGATGCATTGGTAGTTTTATAATGAGTCTTATAATCACCCCATATATGGAAATTTTGGTCTACTTATAAATTTCATGAGAGACCTGATAAAAAGAAAGGGACCTATGTTGGATGGTTGAGAAGGGGAAAATGGAGTTTGTAGGATGACATGGATGTAGTCTAGTGGATTCATAGTTCTTTTATTTTTCTTCTTTATTTACACTGGATAGGTTTACCAAATTGGGAGCATCTTTTTCTTATATATGACAAGTTTTCCATTTCTTAATTTTCTGAAATATTAATCCTATTATTTCTATATTTATGATTTTTTATTGATCTTGTGACATTATGTTGAGGGAATAGTCTCACCATGGTTCAACTTGAGACCCCCACTTCTCATCAACAACCTCTATGTATAGCGAGTCATGCATGAGTTCACATAGCATTTCAACTAGGACCTTATGGTCAGGTTAGGATATTAAAAAAGTTGTATCAGAGCATCATGATTTTACTAAATTTTATTTTCTTCTTACTTAATTTAGGTATAAGATAGATAGGAGTTAGAATATTTAGAACTTTGGTAGGGGAATTGTGTGAGTTTTCAACTAGCACTGTATATTTGACCTCCAACTTTACATAAAAGAGTGAATTTATGTGTTTCTATTACCATTGATAAATTCAGCTCAGGTGATGCAAATTATTTTGATATGGGATTTATGAGATTTTACATAGGTTCATCCATAATGACTATTCATTCAGGTTCACATGTCACACACACACATATGTTTTTGTGTTGCATAGTAGTTCTTCAATTAAATGCCTTAATCTATGCTATCTATTTGGGATAGTTTCATGACTATTGTTAGGAAAAATATACTAGATACCTTGAGGGGGGTGAATCCGGATATGATAGATTAAAACAAATTCCCCTTATGATATTTTTTTTGTTAGAAAAAACCATCTTCTACCCCCTTTAGGTTGCAGAGTATGAACAAACCTTAAAGCATGCAAAGGTCACAACAATTTTACTTGGTTCACCCTAATCCACAATAATTGCACATCTATTTACAATTTATAAGTGGAATCACTATCCCACTTAGTTTACAACCAATCTAAATTTGAGAACTCACTACTCTCTCAACTATAGTGAGGTCACTTCTTCTTCAGAAGATCCAATCATCGTTTAAAGACTTATAGGCCCTTTCATTATCTCTAATGAGTGCATCTTTCACAGCATGTAGATTCTCTATTGAAGTCTAAATTTCATGCATTGATGAATGCCCCTTTTCCACCAAATATTGGGAAATATCCTTGGAACTATATTTCAAAGATCACTACTTATCAAAGCTCCTCATTTTGCAAACCCCAAACCATCATTTCTAAATATCCATTGTGAATCTCCATTACAAAGCTCTATTGCAAAGATTTGTTGTGAAGCTCCATTGCAAAGCTACGTTTTGAAGCTCTATTGAGAAGCTCAGTTTCAAAGCTCCATTGTAAAGATATATTGAGAAGCTACATTGTGAAGCTCTGTTGCAAATATCTGTTGTGAAGCTCAGTTATGGAGCTCTATTGTGAAGCTATATTACGAAGCTCCATTTTGATACTCTATTGTGAAGCTCCATTGTGAAGCTCAATTATGATGATCTGTTGCGAAGCTCTGTTGTGACGCTCCGTTGTGAACCTCCCTTGTTAAGATCCCAATTTTTCAGTGCTCAAAAAATCCACTATGAATATCCTTTGCGAAGCTCCTTAGAAAAGTTACATCATGAACTTCCTTCGCTATTCGAGAGACTTAGGATTTTTCAGGAAAAACTATGTACTCTTCTCAATGGGGTCAATGCCTATTTATAGGAGATTCTACCGACCCTTGAAACTTCCATGCAAAGTCAACACCACGTCATCCCATTCAGAAAAGCTCAGAAATTTTCAGATAGAAAAGATATATTGAGATGTTCTTTAGCAAAGCTCATTGTAATCACATAGCTCACCATAAAAATTCTCTATGTCTTTTATAAAACCACTTCATGAAGCTCATATTCACAAAATTCATTCCATTTCCATATTTTGATTATATCTTCAAGAAAAACTACCTTTTTCAAATCTCACCTCTTCCATTCGCAAAGCTTGTCGTTATTGAAGTGCTCTCCATCAACATTTTCATGTTTTTACCAAATACACTTCATGAATCCCATCTTCATGAAATTCAGGCCTTTACCATATTTTAATGTGATCTTAAAGGAAATATACTTTTCACAAAGCTCACCAATATTCAAATTTTGGACCCCAAAAATATTCCAAAAACTAGAAACTGACACCACCTTTTATCTTTTCTTTTTGTACCACCTCTGGATCTTCCATTACTTGAGCTCCTGCTTTGTCAACAAACACAACCAACCCAAAAATGCTTCAATGTTACCTTGAGGGATTTTTCCCAACAATCTCCTCCTTTGGGTTTGTTGAAAACTCTTCTCATAAAAATTCTATACACTTTGATACCTCACTAAAGCTACTTCCATCATTTACCACTATTCACCTCTTGTGATTCAGATAGCGACCAAAGATTAACTCCCCACATACTCTAAGCCCACATGAGCAATGTTCAGTGTGATAAACATGAATAATATGAAAGGTTCATTAGTGAATCACTTCATTTTTTGACACCAATTGTTGATACCATACTGATAGAAATAAACTGATTTCATCTCGAATCTTAGCTTTCATGATATATCTTCTTTGATAGATCACTTCTAGCACAGTCAGATTTAATACTCTCCCCTATCTCATTGCTCCCCCTATCTCACTGCTCTACCTGTGAGCTTCACCAAGTGTCTTGACTTAAGATCTTTTCTCCCGTAAAAGACACACTTTATCCCCCTTGAATAGTCACAATATTGACTTAAGAAAATTTTCCCCATTAAAGACACACTTTCTCCTCATTGAACAGTAACATTTTATCCCCCTTTGTCAACAAACCCAAAGGTCACTCTTTTGCGGTCTGAAACTGAGTAGGGAACAAAGATCATCACATTAAGGAAAATAGACCATAACTTGGTGAGAGGGAGGGGGGTCCACATCCACACTGTTTCAAGTGTAGTGAGTCGACTAGACTCTCGAATCCAATCAAGGTATCTCAAAAGATTCCTTGGGTAAGACCTTTGTCAAAATGTTTACAACCTATAACTCTGTAGGCACATACTCCAACTTCAATAGGCCTTGACCCACCTACTCCTTGATAAAATGATATTTGATCTCAATGTGCTTTGTCCTTGAGTGATGGACTATATTTTTTCTAATATTGATAGCATGCAATTTATCACATTGGATTCTGATTGGATAATTCACTTCAATGACCATATCATCTTGCTACTGCTTCATCCACAATAACTTTGTGCATACTTGTGTGGTGGTAATATATTCAGCTTCTATAGTTCTCAATGAAATGAAATATTTCTTCTTTCTTATCCAAGAAATACACAAAAATAAAAGATAAAAAACATCTCCTAATGTTGATTTTCTTTCATCAGTTGAACCGACCCAATTAGCATCTATATATCCTAACATCTCTGGCTGAGATTTGTTATTAAACATCAAACTAAAATCTACAGTTCTTTTGATATACTGAAGTTTTCTTTTCATTATAAGAATGTGGATTTACACTGTATTTCTTTGATATCATGCTTCTTGGCATATATCAAAAACAATATCATGTCTTGTCGTAGTCAGGTATAGTAAACATCTAATAACTTGCCTATATACTATTACATTAACTACCTTTCCATCATCATCTTTTGATAATTTCATCTCGGTAGCAACCAAAGTCCTCATCTCCTTGGAACTCCCTATTCCAAATCTTCTCAGAACATCCCGGGGATGTTTGCATTGAGAAATGAATATTCCATTTCTTCCTTATGTTACCTGTAATCCAAGAAAAACATTATCTCTCCAATCATTTACATTTCCTACTCACTTTTCTTGAATTCAGAAAACTGTCTACACTATTCTTCATCTGATCCACAAAATATTATTTCATCAACATAAACCAGAACCATCATCCTTTTATTACTATTGTTATTGAGATAGAGATTATAATCAACCCCACCATACTGAATGCCAAGCCTTTTCAAATTCTGATCAAGTCTCAAGTACCATTCTCTTGGTGCTTGTTTCAGGCAATATAATGCTTTCTTCAACTGAAAAACTTCGTTCTCATATTCATGAATTAGAAAACCATCTGGTTGCTCAATAAAAACTTATTATTCCATAATACCATTCAAAAATATAGATTTCATGTCCATCTGGTGTATATGTATCATCATCATCTATACCCTATATCAGGGAGTATCCTTTTCAAACTAGCCATTCTTTGTTTCAAATTACTATGCCATCTTCATTCATCTTTTTATGAAAGACCCATTTAGCCCTGATTAAATTCTTATCTGTTGGCCTCAAAATAATCTCCCACGTCTGATTCTTCTCAATCTGATCTAGATCTTCATTCATATCCTGAACCCAATTTTCATCTTCAATTGCATCAGCAAATCATTTAGGCTCTACATGAGATAGGAAAGATGTCTACTATAGTTATTTTATTCTTATTTTCTATATTGGAACTAAATAATCACCAATGATATTCTTCCCATCAATTTGAGCTCTACTCCTTGGATTCTACGTAGATACTCATTTTACTTTCTCATGCTCATCATTAGTATCTTCTTCTGAATCAGCATCAACCACTTCTGACCCCCTGTATTGAGTTCATCCTCATCACTTTCATAAGAAAATTGTTCACTCTGCTATTGAATGCTATCTTCATTAGCCACTATAGTGACATCATTTCTCTCAAATACTTTACCAGTTTCTTTTTAAAACATTTTTATGCTTTGATTTTTCTAAAGTAGCCAAGGAATACCCCTTCATCTCCTCGTGACTCAAATTTCTTGTTTTTTTCTTTTTTGAGAATAAAGCACTTACTTCCAAAGTTTCAAAATTACTTTACTATAGGTTTATTTCTGTACCAAATCTCATACAGATTCTTTCCTTCCTTTTGACACAATCAAGCCCTATTAGAAATGTAGGCCGATGTCAAAACTGCTTCCTTCCAAAATATCTTTAGTAGGTATTATTTAATGAGAATCATTCTAGCCATGTTGTTGATGATCTGATTTCTTCTTTCGACCACTCCATTCTGTTGGGGAGTTATCACTTAAGAAACTTGATGACCTATATCATGTTTCTAGATATAGTCTTCCACCTAACTCTTTGTGAATTCCATACAATTATTATTATGAAACTTCAGAATTTTCTTCCTAAGCATCCTTCCAGATTCTCTTCAACACTATTTTTGGAAACTGATCACATCAGACTTATTGGAAATGAAGAATACCTATGCCATTATGCAATAGTCATCAATGAAAATAATTTAATACCTATTTCCATTAATGTCTCTTGGTGTGATAGGTCCACAAACATCATCATGTACCAATTCAAGAACTCTTGTTGATTTCTTTTCCTTTTCCTTGTACATCTTTCTGATGATATTCCCCTATTGACATGAATCACACATATGTGTATGATCACATGATAGATTAGGGAGGTCTCTTGCTGCATCACACCTTACCGGATATTCTAGGGATGGTTGGCATAGATAAACAAGTTATTTATGCCACAAATTGTTTTCTTCCTATCTACAAAAAAAATAACATATCATCTTCTCTGATTACAAGATAGAGATTTACCTTTGTTCTTTTTCCCTATAGGACCAAGACACCATCTTTTCCTTTGAAAATACATGTCTTCTTAGTAAACCTTATAGAATGACCTGAGTCACATAATTGGTGGACTCTAAGAAAATTGTGACTGAGACATTCTACTACCACTGACAGAAAATAATTTTTTTAATTATTCAAAAAATTTTAAGGAAAAAGTGAGAAACCATACAAGAATTCACGACATTATCCAACTAAACCATCATGTTACAAGAGTTCAAGGCCAAACCACATAAGTATACATAGAATATCACCTACCCAGCATCAAAACAATAATATTAGATTCCTTCTACTCCTCGCTACCTGCTAACTATCCGATGCATGAATGTAGGGGTCTAGAACCGATGGAAAAGCCATACCCTCTCAAACGTCCGATTCCGAAGTGAAGACCCTGAGAAAACCCTCTGCTCTAACCCCCATGGAGCAACCCCTTGTGACATAGATGCGGCATCTCTCAAACCTCAAACCGCATGGCCACTAGAAAACACAATTCTAAGAGATCATTCAACAAATTCAGTGTGTTCAGCCAACAACTACACCATTTCAAATCAAACAAACACAATTGACAAAAAAACACCAAAATCAGGTCTATGATGAAACCTGCCCAAATTGTAGATCCTCCATCCATACTGCAAAAACTCTATAAGGTCAATAAATCGTTCTCTCTCCACCCTTGATAGAATAAATAAAAACCCATATGAAATCAAAAGATATCTCTAATACCACGCCGCCACCTCAACGCCAAAGAAAACCCACTATAGAACACAAAATCAAATCCAAACCACAACCAACATCACATCCAAATCGCCCAAAAAGAAACCAAAATTCTTAGATAGATAATAAGAAAAACCACCAAAAACCTTTAATGCAATCCCACTACCACCTTTAAGCTTGCACATGGTGACCAGATCCGCCCAACGCAACCAGACGACATGGAACTAGGACATCATCCTCACCACAACAGGTGAGAACACAAACATTGGACTTCCACCATGATGCCGATATCCCTGTACAACTTAGGGCGAGAAGATGTCCAACAAGTAGTGATATCGTCGTGAATTTCACGACACTACTACCATGGGAGAGACCACATACCATGGACCCGCCGACCGAAGCAGCGAAGGGAAGTCAAGCTATAGTGGGGGAGAGGAAGACAGTGATGGGTCTATGGTATGTGGTCTCTCCTTATTTGTCAAACTTTATGCCTATGAAAAGATCCTTATTACCATTCATGTCAGATGTGGAACCGCTCTCAAGGAACCATACACCATAATGGTATAATTATTTAAGGGAAATTTCTTCCACTAATACCTTCTCATCCTTTTTCTTTTTGATCCACGTCTCTGTCCTCACATTCAGTGGATTTAGAAAATCCTGATCTTCCTCAGAGTGCGATGGCCAAACTTCATCCTGTAGAGCTACAAATAAATTTTGCATTCTCAACTCACCTGTTGGTTTGTTGATTTTCTTCTTGTGACTAGTTTGGTTCTACTTTGTCACATTCCTCTGCATGTCTGATGTACAGTGTCTATCCATATGTTCAAATCCTCCACACCAAAAACAGCATCCCTCAAAATATATTTTTCAAGTATCGAGCTCTGTTTGGATGCCATTGTTTCTCTTGTTCTATTTTATACCTATTAGATATCAAACACACATTTTTTGAGTGTCCCATATTTTCACAGAAATATCACATGATATAGGGGGCATTATTTCATGTCACATCTACACCACTGGGTCTCCATTGAGTTATCTAAATCATCATATTCTCCTTCATACCCAAATCCACCTTCAATCTTGAAATGGGTGCTTGTGGTCAAACATAAATTTTAATAGATTTTTTATTTCATTCAAGCCCCATATCAACCTTAGAATATTAGCATAATTGATGATTCATTGAGGCGGAACCACTATGATCCACTTTAATCTTATCAGTTTTCTGAGTAATATGCTTTCTTGATATCACAATAGGATTCAATAGTTTTTCTCGATCCTTAACCTTTTTCTGAAAACTGACAACTTCTCCTTCAAGTTCTTTGAAACACCTGATGTGATATTTAATTGTGTTATTCAATCCATTGATCTCCCTTTTTCTATTCTTCATCCTTGATTTTATACTCACTAACTGATTTTGATTCCTCTAGTGTTGATGACTTGACTTTCTCAATTTCTTCCATCAACTCAGATTTCTCTTATTATTTCTTCTTGATATAGAGTTTGGCATCATGATCTACTTTGTTGGATTTCATTTTTTGGAGCTCCAAACATATATCTCTTAAAGATCAGCCTCTAACTCGGCTTGCATATCAACTCTTCCTTCATCTTCTTCTTCTACTGAAATGTCACTTTCTTCCTTTTTCTGAGTACTAACAATAACTACCACTATTGCACTTTCTTCATGATATTTTTAGTTTTCTATCTCTTCAATATCCTCAACCACAGACTCATATGAACTATCAAATTCTTGTGAAATAAGATTCTTCTTTTTTAAGAAATTTCTTTTAAACTGTTTCTTGACTTTCGCATAGGTTAAAGACTTCTTTTTGGGAATTTTGGCTTCATTGACATCAACATATTCTTGGAACTTTTTGGGGCACCTTTACACAAGATGAACGAACTTTCCACATCTAAAGATGGCAAGTGGAAGTTTTCCTTTAAACTTTCCATTTATTCTTTGAAGATTTGAGGAAAGGAATAAAATCACCTCATCTATCTCTTCTTCTTCCTGGGAATCTTCAATAGTGAGCTACTTCATGGATTTTAATTTCACCTCTATGGATTTAGCCTTTTCCAAAACATCATTATCTTCATTTCTCATTTCATATGCTATAAGGGTACTATGCAAGTTATGTTGTGTCATCTCTTTCAGATCCTTTTCTTCCAATACTAAAACCTTTGGATTGAAGTGAGGTGGAAGTTTCTTCAGGATGCACTTCACAATATTTATGTATTCAATGACTTCACCAAGACCTCACATGTATTTCACTACAACATTTACCCTATAAAATAATTCATCAATAGATTCATTCGGGTTCATTATCAGATTTTCATACTTATTTCATAACACTTGAATTTTTATTCTCTGACCTTTGAATCTCCTTCATATATGTTCAAAAGTTTTTCCCACATGGCATGTGATGTTTTTCATGACATCACCTTCGTATAGATAGCATTGGATAGGGATTCCCCTAAATAATTGATTCTCTTAGCGCTAACATCCAATTATCTTCACTTAGCTTCCAATAATGAACCACTATTAATATCAGTAGTTATAAAATAAATTTATACTATAAACATATCCATTCCCATAGATCAGATGTAGTGTTACATTCGATTCTTCCATATCTGAAAATTGTTGTCGTCGAATATCAGAATCCATTTATGATTGGTGACCTCCATTTTATTGAGAAACACTTATATCCACCTTTCACTCTAATTCTAATTGTTAGGTCCACTAGGCTAGATACCCTAAGTGGGTGGGGTAAATCAAGGTATGATAGATTAAAACAACTTCCCCTTATGATCCTGTCCTGTTGTTAGAAAAAACCCTATTCTATCTCCTTTAGGTTACAGAGTATGAACAAACCTTGAAGCATGAACAGGACACAAAAATTTTACATGGTTCACCCTCACTGAGATATGTCCAAGGAGAATACACCAGTGATGTGCCGATGTACCAAATCCACTATAAGTGCATTACTATTTACAAGTTCGAAGTGG
Organism: Viscum album; assembly: GCA_963277665.1. Classification (NCBI taxonomy): domain Eukaryota; kingdom Viridiplantae; phylum Streptophyta; class Magnoliopsida; order Santalales; family Viscaceae; genus Viscum; species Viscum album. The sequence continues at coordinate 730,547,835 of OY728159.1, forward strand.
AGTCACTATCCCTCTTAGTTTACTACCAATCACAATTTGAGAACTCACTGCTCTCTCAGTTGAAGTGATCTCACTACTTCTTCTAAAGATCCAATTATAGTTTAAAGACTTGTAGGTCCTTTCATTATCTCTAATTAGTGCACCCTTCACTGTATGTAGATTCCTTGTTGAAGTCCAAATTCCATCCACTTATGAATACCCCTTTTCCACTGAACACTGGGAAATATCCTTGGTACTACTTTTGCAAAGATCACTACTTCACAAATCAACCAATTTTTCAAAGCCCAAAATAACCTTTTCAATGCTCCGTTATGAAGCTCTTTTGTGAATCTCTATTACGTAGTTCCGTTTCAAAGCTCTATTGAGAAGCTGCATTGCAAAGCTTTGTTGAAATGCTCTGTTGTGAAGCTCGATTGTGAAGCTCCACTGTAATGTTCTATTGCAATGCTCCGTTGCAATGATCTATTGTGAAGCTCCATTGTGAAGCATGGTTACAAAGCTCCATTGTGGAGCTCTGTTGCGAATCTCCATTTCAAAGATCCCTCGTGAATCTCCAAATTTCATAGCACTCAAACAAGCCGCTGCAATGATCCTTCGAGAAGCTCCTTAGAAAAGACACTTCATGAACCTCCTTCACTATTCGATAGAATTAAGATTTTTCATGAAAAAATATCTATTCTTCTCAAGGGGGTTGAGGACTATTTATAGGAAATTCCACTGACCCTTGAACATTTTGTGTGAATTCAATGCCACATCATCCGATTCTGCAATGCTCTGAAATTGTCAGATTGAAAATCTCCATTGTGAAGCTCTTTGACAAATCTTTTTTGTAATCATAGAGCTCACTGTCAACATTCTTTATGTGTTTCCCAAACCACTTCATGAATCTCATCATCTTGGAATTCATTCCTTTCCCATATTTTGATGAGATCTTCAAGAAAATCTACATTTTTCAAAGGCCACCTCTTCTGTTGGCGATGATCGTCATTATCGTAGAGCTTTATGTCAATATTGTTCATGTCTTTTCCAAATTCACTTCCTGAATCCCATATTTACATAATTCCATCCTTTGAAATATTTTGATGTGATATTCAAGGAACTATAATTTTCTAAAATCTCACCAATCTTCAAATTTTTTACCCCAAAAATTTTCCATACACTGGAAACTAGCGCCACCTTGTATCTGTTCTTTTTGTACCACCTATGGATCTTCCATTTTGTGAGCTCCTATTTTTCCAAAAGATACAACCAACTCAAAAATGATGCAATGGTACCTTGAGGGATTTTTTCCCAACAACTATGTTATATATTTATGCTTTACCATGGTGTGTGATATATGTTTACTATATTTTTATTAGTATTACTACATATGCTATTATATATATATATATTTATATATATGATAATTGCGACTAACATGAAAGGAAAAAGGTCGGGTTAGAACTAGGAGGGATATATCTTGGGATGAGGGTAGACTCCTAGGGTGTCCATATGTGATCCAATAGACTGGTTAAGATTATTTATGTTCCTTATGTTGTAGAATATTCATCATCGTAGATGTTTGGGGGGACCTCCAACTAATCTAGCTACTCCAAAGGGCGTACCTTCACCTGCTCCAATAGTGCATGTCATAGTTCTATTCCACCCACCACTGAAATCTATGGTGCATTACAATAAATATTTACAGCTCTCGAATCCCCCATCCTTTTAGGTCATTGGTGGACCCCAGGATACTAGGTATTGGAGAGACACCATCAAGAGTATATTTTACCTTTTCGAGACACCAACTGATAGGTTGGTGAAGTTGGCAGCTTTCATACTGTAGGGTATAACTAATGATTTGTGGGGGTGATGGGTTAGGCAGGATGATGTGACAATCTCACTTGGGAGGATTTCAAGGACTTTTTTGGGGAGTTCTTCCCTAACATACTGAAGATCAATCAAGAATATAAATTCATTGAATTCCAGTAGGTATCCATGATTGTATCAGTATAATTCACTTTCTTTACTGATATCCACTATTTTTCATTGCTTCTAGTTAGAAATGAGGACTATATGGCTAAGAAGTTCGAGATTGGGCTCTAACCCGACCTTAGGAAACAAGTCCATAACATTGATTTAGCTACATACCAGAGGTTCTGAGGAAGGCCCTAACCATCATAAGGATTCTGGAAGATGAGCAAGCGAATGTTCATTTATTATATTTCACTACTCATATGGGTATAGTTCCTACCATTATTGTGAGTTCCTCTCTTGAAGGCATGAAGAAAAAGGATAAGGACATGACACATAGAAGTGGCAAGAATTTTAAATATAGTTCCGTCTCTTCCATTCCTTCTAGAGGAGACCCATGGTGTTTTAACAATGGGAGGTTTGGGCATTACAATTGGGTTTTCATAGAACCTTAGATCAAGTGATATCATAGTGGAATGGAGGGTCATATTCAATAGTTTTTCATAGATCCATGAGGTCAGGTATCTGTAATGGAGGATGCGATACTTGATCTTTGACCAAGTGATCTATATAAGGATCTCAATTGAGGATGAAGACTACTCAGTTGACAATGAATTTGGGAAATAGTTGCAGATATGACATTGGATGTGTCTATATGATAGATTAGAATCCAAAATATGGTGTAGTGGGGCCATATATAGTTATATCTATAAGCTTGATTACATCCACTCTTTATACATCTATAATTGATACTAATGAATCTCATTCTTTCATATCTACATAAGTAGTTACTGGACATGACCTATTGGATAGGTTTTCTTTTAAGCTGGTTTCCCTTTACAAACAATTGGGAATCAAAGTGGAACATCTCTAGTCCTGCTCAGATTACTCCATATTTTTTTACTAGATATGGGAATTTGTGGGAGTTCATGATACTGGAGATGATGACCTTCAATGTCATTCTTGACATGGACTAGCTAACCAGCTTCAGAGATCACATTGACTGCTATATAAATAGTTTATCATTCACTTCACAAAAGGGGGAGAGTTTTGTGATGATTGGAGAATGGGAATTGGGGGCATGAAGAGTTGTACTGGACTTGAGTTAGCTCAGAACCATTACATTATAGATGGAGGACTTGGATACTTTAATATAATTAGAGACATAACCCACATCTTCTCCTCTATTTATGGATCTCTATTAGGTCATATTTCTAGATGATTTTTTTGGACTCTATCCTAATTGAGGATTCAACCTTGAGTTAGAACTTGTATTGGGTGCACATCCCATTTTGATACCCCATATCATATGTAACTGATCAAGCTAATGGAACTCAATGTACAGTTGGAAAACATGGAGGGGAAGGGATTTATCAGGTCTATTACTTCACCATGTGGTGAACCAATATTTTTCTACAAGAAGGTGGATGATTATATCCGACCATGAATTAATTACCATAAACTGAACTAGGTGAAAATGAAGAATATATATCTTTTTCCTATGATCAATGATTTTTTTTGATTTACTACAAGGAGTCTTGTGGTTCAGAATGATAGATATTTAGTCAAGATATCACCAGTTGTCAGTTAGAGAGGAAGACATTCCAAAGAAGGAATTTTAGAGAATTTATTAACTATGTGAGTACTTTTTTTCTCTATTTGGGATGAGTAATGTGCTGACAGTTTTCATGGGACTCCTGCAGAAGATCTTCAATCCATACTTGGACTTGTTCATTGTAGTGATCATCGATGACATCCTCTCCTACTCATTAACACCGAATCAGTATGCTAGGCACCTGTATACAGTCCTGAGTATAATTCAAGCACACACAATTTATTCAAAGTTGCTGAAGTATGAATTTTTTATTAGAGAGTTGAAGTTCCTATGAAATTTGGGGTATGATATGGGTATATCTATAGGCCTAGATAAATTTGAGGCAGTGATGCCCTAGACATGGTCCTGAAACATTTTTGAGATTAGGAACTTTCTGGGTTAGTTGAATATTACCAATGATTTATCCAGGGCTTCTCTAAACTATAAGCACCCATGAGAGTGATGAATAATAATGGAGTGAAGCTCCAATGGTTGGATTAGTTTGAAGAGGATTTTGTTCATATAATGTAAAGATTTATGAAAACGCTAGTACTGAGACTCCCTGAGACTAGGATTGGCTAATCTTTGTATTTTAATGCATTAGGTGTTATTCTAAGAAAAGTGCTGAAGAAGAGAGAGTAGATAGTGGCCTATGGGTATCTCTAGTTGCAACCCCATGAGCAGAACTACCCTACACATTAATTATAGTCAACAACTATGGTTCATGCTCTAATGTATTGGAGACACTATCTGTTTTGTGAAGTTTTTTTATTTTTTATATGTATCACAATCTACTTCACTATATCTTTACATAGAGGGACTTGAAAATGAGGGATAAGAACTAGGTTGAGTATCTAAAAATGTTTGATTTTGATATGGAATTTGAACCAGGGAAAGGTAACATCATTTCAGAAACTCTTAACCATATGATGATAGCTAAACATGTGGTTGGTGAGGGTCCTCTAGATGAGAATTTGTGCTTAATAAACCATTTAAATGGGTGGGGGATGGATTCTTCTGAGTAAGAGGTATTTATTTCTTGTGACCCCTTGGTGATCACATCCTCACTTTTGGATCAACATATGACTAGTCATAAGTTAGACCCAAAGTGTGCGGTAATGAGGGAACAACCGAATGTTGGTGACTAGATACTTCTATGGTTGATAGGCGATGACGATGTGATCTTGGTACAAGGGAGAGTAGCAGTCCCTAATTCCATCAAAGAGGAGCTGATGAGAGATAACTGTACCTCCAGATGGGTAGTACATCCTGGCAATACCATGATGTATTATGAATTTAGATCCCATTTTTGGTGGACGGAGATGAAGACATATATCTCTAGTTTTATCTTCTAATTCCTTAGCTCTCAATAGGAAAATATTGAGCATTAGCAACCTGGTGATTTTCTTCAACCACAATATGTATCTATTTGGAAATGATAACACATGATGATGAATTTTTTGAGGGGGTTACCCAATACCAAGAGGATTTGTAATGCAGTATTGGTGATTGTTGATCAGCTAACAAAGTCTATCCACTTCTTATCAATCAGAGAGACACTTTTAGTGGAATATCTAGGAAAGATATATGTCTATGAGAGAATATGATAGAATTTAGTTTCCTTGAGAATTATATTGGATCGAGATTATCATTTCACATCACAGTTTTGTAAGGAAATTAAAAAATCCTTACAGTCAAAACCTTCATTGATCACAACATACCATCCACAGAAAGACAGACAGTCCGAGCGGACTATATGCATATTGGAGGAGATAATTCAAACATGCATCCTATAATTCAATGGATAATTAGATGATCACCTAGCCATTCTTGATCTTTCATACAAAAATAGTTACCAGGATTCAATTTGGATGGAACTTTATAAGGAAATTTATGTGAGGTCATGACAATCACTGCCTAGTTTGAATGAGGTGGGTGAGGTAGCAGTTGTTGGCCCTAACATGGTTCAAGAGACCTCCAAGAGAGTGTAGCTAATATTGAATTAGTTGATCACCACTCAAAGTAGACTGAGATCAGATACTGACCATAGGAGATGAAATTTGGATTTCACTATAGGTGACTGGGATTTCATTAAAGAGACTCTTCAGTTTGGGCATCAATATCTAAGTAAGAAAGGAAATATAGTGCCACATTTTATGGGGCCTTTGAGATCACTGATCAAATAGGGGCAGTGGGTTACTAGATGGATCTTTCTTCTCACTATCTAGGCATTCATGTCGTGTTTCATGTGTTTCTACTATAGATATACATTTCCAATCCTACGCATGACATTTCTTGTGAGAATGTGGAGTTGGATCATGATGCATATTATGAAGAGAGACCATTGAAGATTATTGAAGGAGTGATAAATTTATTCAGGGGAAATTGATACCACTTTTCCAGATTTAGTGGTAGCATGGGTGGATCCAGAAAGGGACTTGGGTGTGAGTTGACAATGTTCAATACCAGTGGACAAAATTTTTTGAGTAAGATACCTAGATATGCTTTTCATGGATGAGAAGTATTTGGGGGGGGGGGGTTGTACAACCCTCAAATTCTAGATCATTAATGAAATTATTTTTTCATCAATTTTTATATTATGGTTAATGTTTAGGAATGGCTTGAGGACTTGGAAAAGGATAGGGATGGCTTGTGTGTGTTTTTTGAAAGTTTATTATCAAATAAGGGTTAATTCACTACAAAATAGAGGACTACATCGCATGGATGAGACCTACAATATAAGGTAAATGGATATTTTATACCCTAGAATTTAAGGGAGGTTATGTCAGAGCCTTGTACATGGAGGCTTAGATCAGGGAGGCTTCACCATGCTTCCTCATAACATGTAGAATAAGCCTCTACATCAGTTACAATTGTATGCTGTTCAATCATCATGTTTAATGGGGTGTTATGAATATAATTTGGGGATATGTTTTTGGATGCTTAATTGGGTATTTTATGATGGGTTTTCACATGGATGGAACCCCTCATTATCCTCTATAAATATATGGATTCACCTTGGATTTAATCATCAAACGTATAGTCTCAGAGCACTATAGGTGAGCTCCATTCTGTATCCTAGTCCTCTACACCAAATCCAATACCGTCTATGACTGCAACCCTAATTTGTGCCATATATTCCATTGACCTCCCTTTCTTTTATTTACTCAATTAATAAATATCTTCAGTATGATTGATTTTTTCCCAACCATTCTTATGTTTATTGGAACAATATCCTACCCATAGAGTTATAGATGACTTCTGTGAAATTATTTTAGTAAACCATGTTTTTAGTTTTCATTTTTCCCCTAGTTTCTTTGGAATCTAGTTATTAATGGAGATGAAAGTTAACTATGTAATATGGACATCCATATTTATGGACTAGATGTATTGTTTTTTTGATAAAGAAAATGTTGGTATGTTTAAAAACATTTCATGGTGGAAAGACCATAATCGTGGAAGTCAAAATATCTAATACCATTGATAAGGATGAAGTCAAAATCTAGGGCAAGGCATGCAGTGATGGATTTAGCTGAAAAAATAGTGACATAAAAAAGTAATTTGTCTTCTATTAGAAGGGATAAATGAATATATTCATGAACACACCAATTAGTAATATGGTTCTGCAGAATGTGGATAGTTCTGACACTATCCACAGTATCAAGTTCAAGATCTAGTACAGTGAGGGGATTCCTTAATATTATCATAAGCTAGCCTTTGGCTTTAAACATCTTGAGGATCAGAAAACCTTGGTATATTACCACATACTAATGGACTCCATAATCCACTTTCTTCATCCACTCTTTGATGATGGTATGTTTATATTTTGGACAACCACTTTGGGGACAACTATACCATTCCAGGTTGTGTGTTTTGATACCATCAAGAGCCTGATGTTTGAGATCTAAATCATGGAAGACATTCCATTTGATGAATAGAAAATAGTTTTTATGGCCATGGGAATTATTACTGGAGTATTTTGAAGATTTATATATAAAATTGGAATGTAGTCTCTAATAGGTTCATCAACTAAGGGGTGGAATGATGATTTTTGTGAAAGACATTAAAGGGAAGATATTCCCCTATAAGGTCATGTGTTGAGACACTATGGTATTCCTGAAGGCCATGATTCAAGACATAAGGCATTCTCCCACATATGCAGAGGTTGTTTTTCAAAAGGTAGTATATTGATTATGGACACTAAAACATACAAAAAGGATGTAGTCTCTATTTTAATCATGTGCAGATCAGTGGAATACATATTTTTGGGAAAACTATTAGGGAGGAATCTGATTGGTTTTGATATAAAAATTCAATCGTGGCAAAAATTATGAGAATCTACAATGAAAAATAGATGCATATAAATAAAAGCAAGTAATAAATTGAGATTCAAGTTTTAACATAGAAAAACCATCCAATATAGAAGATTGAAGAAACATGGGGAAAATCTGAGAAAATGGACTAATAATCAAAGAGTACAAAATCCAATAAATGCCTAAAACATGAATTTCAAAAACAATGTAGAAACAATGTGTGAAAAAACACACCCTCATATTCCTCTTACACATATCTTATAATAATATCACGAAAAGCACATCACCCCTCAATGATCTAAACCAAACATGCGACATCATTACATCACATTCAATAAGTTGTTGCATGACCCAAATTATCACTACTCTGTATTTCCCATTCCCAAAAACCATTTCCTATGTACCTAATGCAAACCATAAGTGATTCTTATTTTCCTTTTTATAGGCCCTCATAAGCCACATATCTTGTTCATTTATATATATATATATATCTATACTCATGGATCTTTCCTTTTAAAAAGGACCATAAAAAAGATATATAAAATATATATCTTCAAAAACAACATGACATGTAGTAAAAATGGGCCCCCATTTGAATTCCCAAAAACAAACCATATCTCCCAATCCAATAAGATCCCCACGATCTAGGATAAACCCCATCAATCTCCCAATTCAGTATAGAAAAGAAGGAGTTGAAATACAATGGACATAGTTGGATTGGAAACCTATTTACATCACACCTACCCACATCCTCTACTAAAAATTTTACGATGATATTTTAAAACAATGATAGAAACCTGATAACTAACCTTGAAAAAGTAATCCAAATGATGAAGTCTTCATTATACCTTTTTATGCACTACCAATATCAGAATCAATAATATATGGCTCTACCATAACTGTGATCACTGCATAATCTAGATCACCTATATGAATTAAATTTCCCCTCTAATCAAAATCCTCCATGAAATATGAAACTCTAAGTATATCACCTCTATCATTGATTTTAATTCTTTAATCATTGGAGTAACTCTTTTAAGAAAATGAATTATGTGTTAGACCAAAAAAAACCTGACCTGACATACTTTATGTTTCAATATTTCTTCAACCTTTTCGATGGTCTTTGACTCATGCACGAAGATATATTATTCACATATTTGAAAAATGGGTAATGTAAAGTGTTTCAACTATTATTCCTTGTGCATATACCATCTATCCTAAAGATGAGATCCATATTTAATTTCCAAATGAACTCCTCAATCCATCATTATCATGAGTACAAGAAGATAAAAAATTATGGTGTATTTGAGAAACATGTCAAACATCCCTCAACACTATCTTACCACCTATATTCATAGTGACAAAAATATCAACAACAACAATGACACTTTAATAATATCTATTTACCATATTCAATATACCAAAGTCACCTTATTCATATGAAGAAAATAATTCCCTCTTTTGTGTAATATGGTATGAAGTTTTAGAATCAATCACCCATTCATTGTATAGATCGGACCTACAACAATCAATTCCAACTGATAGTAAATTTACCTCACCCATTATGAGACATAGGTAGCCTCAAATTTGGTTTCATGTGTCTTCCTTTCTTAAACGTTTTCATATCATAACAATTTATCTTCCCATGAACCTCCTTACCACAAAATAAGTACATGAACTTCCTTATGGTATTAAATAAAACTCATTGATTACCACATCTATTTATCATATCTATAATATCACTATTTTTAGATCCTAGGTTCTGATTCATCATTTAGAGGGGATGGGTGAATCATTGGTTTCATTTTATGAATTACTTTTCTTTCAAATTAATCCTCTTAAACTTGTTAAGGTTCTTGATCCACTCAATAATAACTCCCAATATCATCACATGTGCAGTAGTGATAAAAAAGAGAGAATCACATAGTATTTATAAGGTTTGGTTAAAAGTTTTACTACTTTACATGTTGGTTATACCCCCAAACATGTATTTTTCACTATAATATTGTTATAAATTAAAATTGATTAAGAAATAACTGGTTATAACCCATAGTAGTCAATCATATTATTGATCCTAGTTATACCCCCAAGTAATCCAAAACTCCGACCTCAGTTAGTTTTACCCACAATCATTTTATTCTCCTCAAATAGTTATACCCCTAGTATCAAGACTCTTTAGTAACTGGTTATACCCCTTAGCTACAAGATCCTCCATCTTATTCAGAATATTTGATCAATTTTTGGATGATCTGGTGATCTTCCTCCATGATCTTGTTAGATCAAACTTTCTCATGTACCTGTTCAAGAACCTTTGTAGCTTTCCTATCTTACTCAAGTATTTTTTATCACCTATAACTGATTAGTTTCCTCAGTCCAACTATACATGGGAAATTATTCTTTCTTTTTCTGAAGACCAAACCTCACTCATATGCGTGCAAGCAGTGCACACAAATTCTCCACTATTATTTTATTCAAGAAGAGATGTAAAAAAACACAATTCATTCAAGTAAACATCATGCATGGATATTTCTTGGGCTTATCAAGGTACACAACCTTTTATATATAATTATTATTCTGTTATTATTTTATTTTTTGTTTATTATTTCACTTCAAATCACACTTACTTTCATAGAACCAGGCTCAGGTATCTCAAACAGGGCATATGAATTAAATATAGTTCTTCATGCTTACATACTATAATTTCCTCATGAAAACACAAATAGGTATGTGATTTATTCTTATAATTTTCACAAGTATTGAAAAATGTTTTCTCACATTGGATGTTTCATGACTTAGGCTTCACTCATGTATACACATAGCTTAAAATTCACACAAACTAGTATGAGAATGTCACTGTTCTTCTTCTACATATTCACTCCTTCTTTAAAAAAATTAGAATATAAAAAACCTTCATGATAGTGATTCAGGTGTGTGTGTTATCCCATGTTTTTTCATGAAACAATTCAATTTTTCATTGAAAATGTTGAATGCTCGTGAGATCCTTCTCATCCACACATGATAAAATATTCACATATCTTCTTCCTTTCACAAGAAATATCTAAACTGTGAATATTTTTTATTTATAAAACTAAGAGATATATCTAAAAAAAGTAATATTCTCAGCAAGTATTATTTTACTTTTATATATTAGCTCCACCACCTTTGGTTCATTCCTTTAATTTATTATCCTATGAAAATAATTACATGTCACAACATTAATTAATATCCAAAAAAATATTCTACGTCTTTTATATTTTAATATCACCGAAGGTTTTAATTATTTTTAAATATACACTGAGAATATTGTATTCTTATCTTATGTGAGTTCATGTTTCATTCCTCTTTTTAAAGCTCAATGGCTTGTATGATTATTTAAAGCTCTAAATTCCACATGTAACTCTATTTTCATTCGACACTGATATGATTATCAAACACTTCATATGAATGCAAGATTTAAATTGAATGAATGACTTCATTTCGATCTTGAATACCATATCCATTTTAAATTATCATAGAAGATTGATGAAATCCATAATGGAAGTTCTTGTAAATTTTATCGAGCACTCGTAGGTCTACCAAAGGTAGAAGGTAGAAGATGATAGAACACATATTTTTAATTGGTTGAGATAAGTTTTATTGAGCGATAGATGAAATGAATGTAACTTTTAATATAGAGGAACAATGAGTGGCAGTCTTCTACCCCACATCAATCAGTGCTTCATTTGGCCACTCTATTATATTAAAACTAGTTCCAAGGAATGAATGTGTTGTAGTTGTGGGGGATCATAACCTACATACACATTTATCACACATGTTCTTTTGACCAATGGATTAGCTGGCCCAACTAATGCACCCTCATCCGGGAATTCTCATACTGGCCTTATACATGGTCCCACACACTCACTTTCCATCATGTGGGATATGTGGACCGATTCTCCCGCATGGTTGAGTTATCCTCCCACATGTGTGTGTTTGAGTTGGTCCATGTGACTTCAGGGTTGTCTTTTTTTATTAAGGGCTCATTCAGGCACTTAGTAAATACTAAGTATGGAAAATAATTCCAATCCTTCCTCAAGTATTCTTCTTTATTCAATTTATAATTCTGTTTTTATGACCTTATTCTTATTCAAAACAATACTATAAATAATTATTCATTGTTGACACAAGTACTTGAGCTTTAAGATCAGTCCAACAATTGACATAGTTACACGAAGAATTGATTCCATAACAATTCTCCAAGCATCACCACTTCACTAATACACATTGAATAGCTTATTAAAAACATATGAAACACTGGGACCATCAATATCCCCCTTTGTATTTTATTTTCAATATCTTCACATCACATAAAATTCAATATGTGTTGAAAATTTTCTCTCCCATATTGAGAATCAATATTCAAAGGGAAAATTAGGTCTTCTCATCTAACATTTATTCTAAAAAACATGATCTTTTCACTTATATGAAAATTTCATGATCACTACTAAGATCGGGATGATGCCACATGATTCTCATAGATAACATCCTTTAGTTAATAAAATCTAAGTCTATGGGTGATAGACAAGTGTATAAAATAATAGAGATATAACCAAGGATGTATAAGCTATCCATACAATATTATAAAAGTGAAATCATGATCATAATGTCTCAATTATCATTTAATGGGATGTAAGTAGTCAGATTTATCAATAGAATGCTAAATTCTGCACTCTTCAATAAACACATTATAAAGTTCATGTGAAAAAAATATAGCTACACCTTTGTCTCATCTTTTCATTAACCATGAACATCCCTTTAATTTATATTATATATGAAATTAAGAATGAGGGATGAAATTGTGATGAACATACCTCATATTTAAATTTTATAATGTTGTTTAGAAATCCCACATTCAAAGTGTGGTGAAGATTTAAAAGAATAATATCCTAAATGACCCCCCTTAATGGATGCATCCATCTCATTTAATTCCATACATGTGAGTACAAAAGTATATATGTATAGAAAAATAATGAGGGACCTTTTGGTTCATTAGGAGTAACATTTAGGTTGATAATTGCCTCTTAACCTTGGAAATTATTTTCTCCCAATCTCTGGGAACTTGTTATCATCTTTGTGTGGAAAAGTTTTTTTCACCTCAGTTTATGTAGCCACTTTATTTCCTTTAGATTTTTCATTTTTTGATCTTCCACTAGTTGGTTCGTCAATTTTAGTTGATTTGTCCAAACAACTAGGCACTCTTTCTTAACATTTTCTATATTTTCAAAATCTTCACATGAACTGCCATTGTCTTTCTATTGAATATTATTAACATGATCATCATAGGGATTATCTAATGTAAGTCTTTTCATTAGTTTCTCAACCTTTTTACCCTTCTTATTATATCTTCTAAAACCTATTTTTGTGCATTCATATATATTCTAAGTTGGAATTTTGGATGGATTTTTTGTCACATCATTCCTTCTATGAAAACTTGTTATCATATATTCACCATGAATTACCCTTATTGAATGCATATTTCCTATAAATAAAATGTTATACCAGTAAGAGTAGGCTTTGTTCCCATACTTTTCAAAGAACCAACAAAAACTATTAAACTTGAATCTTCTATCTCGATATGCATTCTTTCCAAACACTTTTTGTTATTGTACTTCTTTAACATGAGCATTCTTTTTCATAGGGATAATTATCTTCTTGAAATATTCTTATACCATTTGATGTTGGAGAGGATTTCTCAATTTTATTCTTAGAGATAATTTGTTTATCAATCTACTTGTTTTGTTCACATCCCAAGGATGACTCATCACCTTTCATTTTCTGTAGATTCCTCTTCTCTAGTCCAGAAATCTCTTTTATTCAACCTTGATCCCCATTAATACAAGCCTTATGTTATGGTTAGGAATTATAATATTGTGCCAAAATAAAAATTCATCGTGAAAAAAATCTAGTGAATCCAACAATATCCTATGATCCTTCTTCCCTTCTTTTATGGTGTAAATTATTTAGATTTTATGGACTATGAACATTGATTATTTTGAGTGGAACCAACACTCTTTTAATAAATTCTTGGGGAAATTTTTTTGATGTTATTTTCATATCCACCCTTGATATTGTGGGTTTATCATAATTCTTCACCGTCCATACATTACTATAGTTTTTTTTCAATCCTGTATGAGTATTCAAAACAACATTAGTACATAAGATATATTATGGGTTATAGGATACCTTCTTCTTAAGGTATGTATAAATTTTATTAGAGGATGATTTCATGATATTCTTGGTGTCATGATCCTCAAAGAATGTTTGAGTGGAATCAACTCTTTTTTCCTTCATATAAGGTGTTTTAGCATGTGTTGATTGATGATTATTCATTTTCACCTCCATCTCTAAAGACATCATCATAAGGGAGTTATTCTCATCCTCAACCAATATAATATTGTCTTTCTAATCTGCCTATGCATGTTTCCCAATTCTTGAAAATGTTTTTGAAATTACTTTAACCTATCAGCTATATCTTTTAATTTATCATTTTTACATCCGTTGAAGCTTTGAGAAAATTTTCAAATTATTGGAATGATTCTATAAATACAATCTCAATGAATTAATTCTCATAAAAATTTCCTTGAAATTATTCAGTAGATTCATCAAATCCATCATTAAAAAGAGATATTGTCTCTTCCTTTTCTTTAGAATGTTCAGTAAGAGTTTTGAATATTCCATCCCTTTTGGTCAATTAATCTTCCATAACATTACCCACTTCTTTTATATGTAATTTTCCATCATGAAGACCCTTGATGCCTCCAACAAACATTTTACCACTTCTTTGAGGATGTTATCGAGATTTTCGTCAAATATATATTGAAGAGGACTATGTGATCCCTCATCATTATAGCTTGACCAAGATTCATCAGAATATTCATAATCAAAAGAATTATTACAACATATACCATTTTTATTACCTTCAGTTGGTGGTGTCTATGACTTTACTATAAGATTATTCTTCAACTTCCATGCATGTTTCTTCTTTCTATCCTTTGGAGTATTTGTATAAATATCCATATAAGGTAGCTCATTCATTACTAGAAATATTCAATTCATAATAACTAATAGGGAAACTTTTCTCAGATAACATTTTTAGTTCCCCAAGCTAGATTGACCACTAAGATGTAGAGGGAATCATTGGTTTATTTTTATTCATTAAATTTTTTAAATTAAACCCCTTGACCTATTTATGGTTCTCAATACACTCAATAATATCTCTTGATCTAACATTGTGTGCAGTCATAATAATTTAAAGTTATGCACATGGAATTTATAAGTTTTTTAAAGTCATACTCATTGTCACATTGGTGGTACCCCCAATAAGGATTCTCCACTATAATCTTGTTATTAATTACAATAGTTTTGGAAGTAACTATTTATACCCACCAGTAGTCAATCCTCTAGGTGATCCTGGTTATACCACCCAATAATATAGCTCTTCTACCTTTATTGTTTGTACCACCAACCATCTTCTTCTCCTCAATTGGTTATACCCTCAGTCTCAATCCTCTTCAGAAACTGGTTATACCCCTAGTTACAAGCTCTTCATTATTATTTAGAATATTTGATTCTCTATAGGATGATCTGTTGATCTTACCCTATGAGTTACTAAAGAAAAATTTCTCATGTACCTTTTCAATAACCTTATTATATTTCTATTATTGCTCAAGTATCTATAATCCATTATAACTGATTAATTTACTAAGTGAATGTCCCCTTTTACAATTAGTATTTTTTATGTTGAAGACCCAACCTCACTCATATGTGTGCAAGTAGTGCACAAAAATTCTATACTATTATTTTATGAAATAAAAGAATTTCAAAAAATCAATTGTTTTAAGTACACATCATGCATTGATATTGCATGAGATTCTCAAGGATCACACCCTAGAACATATATTTAATCTTCCTTTATTATTTTATTTATTTTTATTTATTTCACATCAACTCACACTACCTTGCAAAATACAAGGTTCATGTATCTAAAAAAGTTCATATTAATTTCATGTAGTTCATCATGAATGTATTCACTAACTACCTCAAAAAAACCCAAATATATATGTGATTTATTCTTCTTCTTTTTACAAGTATTGACCACTAGTGTCTCAAATTGTATGTTTCACGACTTAGGCATCAATCAAGTATGTATACAGATTAAACTTTATGAAAACCAGTATGAGTGTGTCGCTATTCTTATTCTATGTGTGTGTTCCCCCTTAGTGAAGCAGAAGGTATGTTCACAAAAACTATATTTTTATAAAACATTCATGAATTTGATTCAAGTTGTGGGTAATAAAAAGTTTTATCATGAGATAATTCAAGTGTTATTTTCAAAAGTTGAATGCTCGTGAGATCCTTCTCCTTCATGCAAGCTAAAAGCCTCATGGATAGTCTTCCTCATGAAATCATGACCAATGCAGTTTCACTATTTTCATCCAAAACCGAGATCTCTCTCAGATGGAAACATCATTCTTGGAATGTATTATTATCCTTTTATAGATTTTTTCTACTTCCTTTGTTTCATTCCTTCACTACCTTATCCTCCATAAATAATGTAGTTTCAGAAATATCTTTAATATCACAAAAAATATGTTACATCCATCATATTTTAATATCACCAAATGATTCAATTATTCTCAAATATACCCCAAGAATAAAGGTGTATTTCTTATGCGTTTTTGTGTTGAATTCCTCACTTTAAATCTAAACCCCTTCTCTGAATATCGACTTATCAAAATTTCCCATGCAACTCTGTATTCAGTTGGTAGTGGTATGTTACTCAAACTCTTCACATGCATACAAGACATAGATTTCATGCATGATTTTCGTTTGATCCCAAATACCTCATCCATTTGGAAACATCGTAGAATATGGATGGAGTAATTAATGGTAGTGTTTTCCAAGGAATGGATGTGACATGACTGTGGCGGTTCAGCAACCACATACTATTTCACATATAGAGGCTTTGACCTGACAGCTTAGCAGGCCCATCCTATACTCCCTCACTAGAGCATGCTCATGTAGGCCTTATACATGGGCCTACACACTCACTTTCCACTATATGGGCAGTGTGGAACAATTTACCCACATGGATGAGGTATCATCCATTATATGGGTGGTTGAGTTGGTTCATGTGGCTTCATAGTTGGCCCTATGTTTCATTAAGGGATCATTCATGTACATTGTAAATACTAATTATGTAATATAATTCCAAGACCTACTCAAGTCTTCTTCTTCATAAAATGTATATTTATTTTTTCATGTCAATCTTCTTATTCCAAACACCGTTTAAAAAATGTTTCACTATTAAAACAAGTCCTGGAGCATTAATATCAGTCAAAAAATTGACACATTTACAAGAATAATTGTTTTCATAACAATTCTCTAAGCATCACTACTTCACCAGCACATATTGACTAGATTATTGAAAAAAAGAAACATTGTGCCCAACTCTATTACCACAAAAATCACAATCAATTTTATTTCATTGAATCAAATTCATTAAAAATGATTAAATCACATCATCAAACTTCGGAGTGTCTTTTCCAAAAAAGAAATATGACGATGAGATTTTCATATGAATCAGGTAATGAACCCAAGAGAAGAAAATATTTATCTTCTTATTCCATTTCAATAGGTACCATTTTACCTTTATAATTGATTATGAACACCACCAAAGATAGCTCAATCATAAGTTTGGTGAACTCATCCACACGGTTACCTAAATCTCCATTCTATGGCATTCACAAACAATAAAATCATTTTTTAGATATTAAAAATTTGTGATAGATTTTGATTTATACATACTTTCAAGCTTCACCTAGATATCCTAAAAATATATCATATTCATCACTTCTACAGAGTATTATCAGAAAAATACTATTAAATCATGCTCATCACTAACTCTCTCATATCCTTCCAATCACCATTTCTCATCATCTCCAACTTCTCTGATTTTTTTGTCAACACCTTCACTATTTTCTCACAGAACAAAATATTTTTTTATCCATTGCTTCCATAGAGTAAATTAAATTTCACATTAAATAGTTTTATATGGTAATAAATCCCTTGGTGTGAATCAACCAAATACAATTAGAAAGAAACATACACAATTAGGCTCTGATACTTGTTATTGGGGAGGAAGTAGACCAGTTCGGAAATAAAAAATCAGTTATGACATAAATTGTGACAATATTCAATGGAAAATTGATGTGTAGAAATAAAAGTAGTAAAAAAATTTAGATGAATATTTTAATATTGAAACAACCTCCAATATGATATATTTAAAAACCATAGGGAAACTATGAAAAAATCCTTAAATAATTAGAGAGTAAAAAATCCAATTAATTCTTGAAACATGAATTGAAAATACAATGTAGAAAAACTTTATGAAAAACCACACCTTGATACACCTTTGTCACCTCTCTGATAATCATATTGTGACAAACATGTCACCCCTATGAGATCAAAACCAAACACATGGTGTCATTGCATAATCTTCACTATGTTGTTGCACGACATGAATTGTTATTTCTCCTTGTTTCCCATGCCTAAAAACCATTTATCATGTACCTACTACACACCATAAGTGATGTCTATTTCCCTTTTTATAGGCCCAAATAAGCCACATATCTCATTAAAATAGATATATAAAAATATATCCATACCAATTTATGTTTCCTTTTAAAAAAGGATCAGCATAAATATATATAAAATATGTATTTATAATGAAAATTCAATTTATACCAGACTTCTTCTATTTAAACAGAATAATACCCTGCTTGCCGTGATTTAAACATAATCTATTATTCTGTAGGATTCCCTGCTCATCCAAGGAACCATCCCCTATAAAATATAACACATCATTCTTAGGTTCAAATACCACATAAATCACATGGATGTACTACACATCTGAAGAGAAGGGAACAATGTCAAAGATTTCCTAACATCTATGGCCTCCCAAGAGTCCCATGTTACTTGCTTCTCCAGTTTGGGCTCCTTACCTCTAGAATGTGAAAACCTAGTGATGTGATATTCTCTCAGATTACATTAATTTATTCCCCCCAAATATGGCTGTTTGTCTCTTGTTTCCTTGATCCCTTATTGTACCTCCTTTTCCTTTGATTAATAAAAACAATAATTCTTTCAGAAGTCTATATATATCACACTATATCATCATATACCATAAAATTTCTAATAAGGTCTCAAACACAGCTTTAAAAAATAGTGTTCCATGAATCCAAGAATCACAACACTTTTTCATAGTAATTCTATACTTCAATTCCAGATTATATAAATTTAAATGTTTCTAATTTGTTACATGCAATTGAAATCATTGGTAAAAGTTATGAATTCTTGAGTACTACTCATAGGCACTATAAATGTGAATATCCTAAACCCTACATGAATAATAATTTTCAATTACCATATCATATATACATTAAATAATGTATGAATATTAATTTCATCTTTCAATATTTACATGGTATCATCCATATATTATTTTTCATATCAACATGTTAGAGTAGTTATGATGATAAAATCAAGATACTATGACATTAATATTAAACATATGTCTTATGGTGAAGATATATAATACTAACTAGACATAGATGATGTGATAAAATCAGGTGTGGGTAATGATAAGCATTTAGACTTATTCTCATGAAATTCACATTTGTTGATCTTAAGTCGATGAGATCCGGAGAACTGACCTGACACCGCATGTTTCAAGTATCATTGGAAGTACCTATCTATGAAAACATGTATTGGTATCCTAACTTGAGATTATTATCTGTGTGTACCATTTTATTACGTACTATGATGCAAGTTGAAAACTAGGATATTTATGTTGGGGTGAGGTTTCTTACATTCGATTCACCAATGGTGTTATAACATTAATTGAATGAAAAAAATAAAATTTTTAATTCTAAAATAAAGTTATATTTTGAGTCGACTTGATCAAGATGGTAATACCTTCACTAAATCCATGACCATGGTAAAATAAGGTTAGTTTAACTTCTTGAAAGAAAACATCGAGTCCATGAAATAATTCCACATGTACTCATGCACGCCTCCCCGCATGCAAGAGGCTACCAACTAGAAGCAAAGGTATAAATCCAAAATCGGGGAGACTATACTATCCGTATCATGTAATTGGTTAGGAAAATAGTGAAAAATAATTAAATGTTGAATAAATAATTAGAGCAAAATGAAGAAACTGAATAATGATATACTTATAAAAGTATCTCATAATTTGGTAAGCCTATCCATATTGTATAAAGTAGATAAAATAATAAATAAACATCATGTTCTCAAGAGTCCATCCCAATATAATACTAGCTGCATAATCCTGTACTTAACTATCAATCATTGGGACCTTTCCCTTCATCAAATTCCTCATGAAATCTACAAGCGCATAAAAATTCCCAATTAGGTCATTAGTACAAGGATTAGTAGGACACCACCAACGCTTCCTATACATGGTGTGGTCAAGTATACAATTGTATTCCATAATAATAAAAAATTAATATCAAGCATAAAAATACAATCCCAAACAGAGTGGTTGTGTGCTAACCAAGCCACCACAAACCCGTAGCCAGAACAACTTTAGCTCTATGCCATAAAATACTAGAATAATCTTGGAAACATCTCATATTCAGAGATATACCCAAGCTACTCGATAGTCGTACAATCCCTAGGCCTCCAGGTCAAGTTACACTAGGTTGCCATGCCCCAGTTTAATATTCAGGTTAGACCATATAGACCATCATACCCCACAATTTCCATGTAGGTTTGATTACTCATGATTGTAATTCCCCATGGTCATCACCTATAGGTGTGATCACTAATGATCATTGCGCCCCCTGTTCAGGCCACACTAGGCCATCATACCCCCACATTATATCTTGGTCTCATCAACAAGTCACATGAAACATCTAAACATGCGCCCCCTGTAGGTATACCATTCCACGATAAGTCTACCTATTACTTTGGTACCATGCATAACAAAACAACGTAGAATATACAATAATATCACAAGGAAAAAATGGCATCATACATAACATTTCATGAATGTGAGAAAATATATACATACACACATATAAGAAATACAATGTGGTCTAAATCATATCGACACACTTAATCATAATATGTCAATCAAGTAATTCTCATGACTACAATTATCACAACAATTATCATAGGATTTTCACACCACCACATGCGATCACATGTCCAGCATGAATATCAACCAATCCACATATAAATCATAACATGGAAATACATATATAATGAGAGCCCACGAATGTAAGGAACTTCATACCTCAAAAGTCATCTATGTAAAAAAAATTGAGGACTAACCTGTGAAGAACACATATTTGTGACTTTATTATAGAAAAAAATCAACTCATGAGGTCCTCCAAGGGTCTCTAAATCCAAAACTCGCTATTTTATTACAAAAAGAAATAATATATTCCATGTGATGATACAATCTCTCTCTAGGTTAATTTTCAAATTACCTTTTAAAAATATTAGTGCGATAATATTTTCAATCTCCAGGATAATTTTTAAAATATAATTTTAATGTATTAAATGTGATAATATATATTCTCTCTTAGATAATTTTCGAATTATCTCTTACAATATTACATATGATAATTTTTTTTATCTCTCCCAGATAATTTTATTTATATTTTAAATTCAATGCATGCGTTTTCAATTATCCTTCAATAATTTTCATTAATAATCTTTCAACTATATTTCTATAATTATAATAATTATCTTTTACCAATATACATAATTATTATATGATAATTTTGATAATCATTATCACGTAATAATTACCTTATAATGATCCTTTAATATTTTGTATAAAATTATCTTTGATAATATCAAGAAATTATTTATTGATAATTATTTTTAATTATCACTTGAAAATTTTAATAACTAATCCATTTAAAATTCTATATAAAATTATCATTTGATAATCTGGTTGGATTTTCATTTTATAGTTATGATAATTATCCTTTGATAAATTGTATAAAATTATTCTTGATAATATTTTTTAAATAATCTTCTTTTATAAACATCTTTTTATAATTTATTTTAAGATTATTTTTTAATAACACAATTAAAATTATTTTTTTCTAATTTTAGAGTTTTCATTTTTTTTATAAAAGATCAAAATTATTATTTTATCTTATTTTATTTACTTTTTTAACTTGTTACATATTTTTCAGAAACATGAAGATGAAATTAAAAAATAATAAAATAATAATAATAAAATGAAAAAAAACCTATTATAAACACACAATAGGATGAGGGAGGGCCACTGGCAGTGCCCAGAATTGTAAGAGAGGGCACCAGATACTTGGTCGATCGTGCTCAAGGAGGTTTCTAGGTTGCTCGGACATAACAATATCCATCGAGAACCAAAGAAAAAAGGTTCATCTATATAAAAACCTCAAAAAAACTTCATTATTTTACAAATTAAATTACTTGATATCAACCATTAATCAACCTAAAATTCAATGCAGATTCATTAATTTCAACTTACCAGGGCGTTTCAAAATTAATTGGGGTCAAAACAGTAGAAAAAATGAAGGTTTGAAAATACTCTTAGCATTACAATGGCGATCTGGCATGAGTTAGGGAATAAAATTTATATTAACAATTTATTAAATAAATTAATAATTTCAATTATTTAATATGAATATTAAATAACTAAAATTAACGAGTGACCTGACCAAATGCCTGAATTGTATAAAAGTTATTCTCCACTTAGGGTAAAACACATGTTCTGGACCTAAAAATGGTCTCATATTTCTCATATAACAAACCATTTTAGAGATATAAATTATTTATTATTTAAAAAATAGAATAAAAAAATTAATGAAATATAATAAGAGTATTATCATGTGTGATCCTTCCAAACACCTGATGTGAAAACCATTTATAATCCGCCTATGGTAAACCCTATATTTTAGATCTATGGGTGGTCTTAGATTTCTATTAAATTACACAATTTTATAGATATTAAATTATTTTTAAAGGAAAATAAATTAAATAAATTAAATAACTTATCCTCATGTACGACTTGACTGAAAACCTAATGCTCAAAAATTTTGTAGCTTGCCTAAGGTATACACCGCATTCTGGACCTAACAGTGGTCTCAAATTTATCATACAACACACAATTTTTTAGTTATTTTATTATTTTTGATAAATCATGTGCACATAAAATAATATATTTAATATATTTCTTTCTTTTTTGTTGAGGCTCTACGGGCCTCAAAATCTCACACTAACTCAGTGCCTCTCTTCGAAAATATTCGATAGAGTATACCAAGGTGTTAACTAGGATTTTACCCTTACGAAAAATCATTAAAACATTTATTAGGTGATTTTTATTGAAAAATTAAATTTTCACATAAAAATGATAAAAATCTATCAATAAGAAGGATTTTTATTATTTTTATAAATTAAGGATATTACAATTCTACCCCAATATCAGCTTCTCATCCCTAAGAGGTATTCCCAAAAGTATTTCTTGAATAACATAGGTCACTGAGCTTCAAAATTAGACTCACACTCCTTAGTCTCTTTCCGGATCCATCCATGCTAGCACTGAATCCAGACTAGTGGTACCATATTTCCTTGAAACACCTTCTCACATCAATATATGATTTTCACCAGACACTCCTAATAAGATGCATCAGCCTCTAGCTCAACTTCCTCACAATCAACAACATGAACATGGTCGAGTATATACCTCCGATGTTATGACACATGGAACACATCATTCTTACCTCTATACTGAGATGGTAAGTAAAGATAATATTCCATTTCCCCAATCCTCTCATTGATGTTAAAGGGTCCAACAAAAAAGGTACTAGCTTTCAATTCTTCCTTATATTTCTCTACTCCAATTGTGTAGTTACTCAAAATTAGGCCTAATTTCCCATAGTGAACTCGAAGGGTCTCCTCCTACAGTCAGCATAAGATCTATATCTTCTCTACATAGTGAACAACCTCTTCATAATAACATGCACTTTTTCGGAGGCCTCCTAATCAAAACTAACCCCATAACCATTTACTCACTTGCCTCATACCAATAAGTAGTGATCAACATGGTCTCTCATGAAGATACATGTAAGGTAGCATCTAAATCGGAGCCTAGTAACTGTTATTTAATTAGAAATATATATAGTCTATGAGATCATCTCATGCTTCACCAAACTCTTGAATATACGATCGAAGTGTATCCTCATATATTCATATAGTATGCTCGTACATTCTATCAGCTTAGGGCTGGTACAACATGAAAAATATTAGTTGAATCCCTAGGGATCTCTGCAATCCCTACCAAAAGTGAGATGTAAAACATACATCTCTATCTGATGTAATGATCATGGGAACTCCATGTAGGCATATGATCTTTTAGACGTAGTACATTGCTAGCTCTTCTATTGAGTGAGACCCTCATTAGTCTCTCACTTAGGAAAGCACTGACTATCATTTTATCATATACTAGGGTTTCATGTCATCATTCAATGATGTATCTAAGAAAGGGAAGTTAGTGAAATGTAACACTACTAGTAAGTAAAGTCTAGACACAACCCAAAAATATAAGTAAATCACCAGTATTAAATAAGTAAAGAGATAAAAAATATGTGTTCAAGATTGTACCTCATACAACAATGGGTTCCTCATCACCATCTATTAGGTTTCAATCCACAATATAGACCTGGTCTACCTCAGCTCTAGGAAACTCTCCGAAACTCGCCTGACTCACTATCATTTGGGCCACCTTCTGAGGGTCTCATCCTGTCCCATACTTCAGTGCTTGAGTCTATCTAAAATTCTCATGGGACCTTGATCATGATTCCTTTGAGAAATAATGTTGCACATGTCCCGTATTTTCTCATCGGTAGAAATTTCTCTCTAGTTTTGGGAATGAAGTGCGATAATTCTCCCACTACCAACAATTATAATATACACAACCTCCCTCCTCCATAGGAGGTGTTGGGGAGCCTCCTCTCAAATCAGATTTTCTACCATTGTACTGATGTGAGTCGTTTGCCTTCCTCTTTCTACTTTCAAGAGGAACTATGGTGGTGAGAGAATGATCAATCAGTAGTCCATTGTGGGATGAAAGTAATCCTACATCCATATACACCTATAGTATCTTCTCAAAGTTTAGGGCCTTATAAATAACTGGAGAATAGGTCATTAGGTCAATGCACCAAACTAGATGTTTAAGATCCATTCACAAACCTATCACGATCTTCTGAGTTTTTTTGTGCCTCCTTCTAAGATAATAGTGGATAAAAGAGAAGAAACTCCATAAATAAAGAAATGTATGCAACGATATTCATAGAACCCTATTGTAACTCATCAAACTCCTAGGAATGGTCTATATTCAACATTTCTGAAATGTACTATTCAAGAAATAACTCCTTGAAGGCCATCCATGTGAGCCCTAATCATCTACCAACTTGATTCATGGAAGTCCACCAACTCCTGGAGGTTCCTTAAAAAATAAAGGTTTCAAAAATCACTGGCCCTTTCTCATAGGTCCAGACTATCTCAAGAACACTCTTGATATAGTCCAACAAGTACTCTGCATCATGTGGTCCACTATTACAATAGAATGCTGGAGAATGCTAGAGATGGATATCTTGAGAACTCCCAGTCATGGTTCTTCAAATGAATCCACCTTGAACGGGCACTATTGGAAAGATTCCTGAATGGATGGGCTCTACATCCTTGATTATCTATGCTAGTACACGAGTTTGTTGAGGAGCATCATCCTACAACAAGGATGGTGGCACTAGGATATCCTGAGCTACCTCAGCTGGCGGTTTCACCAAACACCTCTGAGGAAAAATATTCTACAACAAAAGGAACATTTGGAACATAAACATATCCTAACCAGTATATGGGATCCTAAAAACGCTTCCCTAAGAGTCTACCCACAACCAAATATATAACCCACATAGAACTAAACCATGTCTATATTTCGGAACATTAGTCATAATCATAATATATATACCAACACCACATCATGATTAGTTGAAATAATTATATCCAATAAAGATATATCACACAACATGTCAAAAGATATATTCCACAAGAAAACTTTCATGAACATATAGTGAAAATAATGTATTTAACTAAAGAACTATTATGCAGCATTAAAGTTGTAATATATATGGAATGTGAACCTACGTACCTAGTCATGATGCATGAATGCAACAGAAATCCCAAGAGTCACGTATCAATATCATGTGCACCAATCAAGGTGAATTTAATCAACAATAACATCAAAACCACATTACCTAGACTTTGTGTAAACTCATAGGTCCCCTACGTAGTGCTGGCCATGCATTATAATAGTTACCATCCTTGAGTCCCAATGTCCTGTCCCATATCTACCCCATCCCATTACAAGGAAAAGAGAAGAATAAGTTAGTGAATATTGGTGCTCTGATACCATTTTGTAATATCCCAACCCAAATCACTAATCCCAATCAGGAATGGCATGTGATGTCATGAACACCTTCCCATATGCAAGAGGTCTTCGACAACAAGTGTAGGTCTAAAATTTATAATGGTAAGACTATACCATTCACATAATGTCATCAAGAAGGAATATGGTGAAAAATAATAAAACAATGAATAAATAATTAGAGTAAAATGAGGAAACTGAATAATGATATATATATATATATAATTAGCTCCCAAAGTGGAAAGAACATATAGAGTATATAAAGTAAAAAAAGTAATACATAATCAGAGGGCCCTCTAGAGTCCATCTCGATCTTCTAGTAGATCCATGCTCCTCTTCTCAGCTATCCACCAAAGGCCCCTTTCCTTTCATCAGATTTCTCATGAAATTAACAAGCCCATCAAAATTCCCAAGTAGGGTGTGAGTACAAGCCTCGGTAGGACACCACCAATAGCTCATTAACTACTGGTGATCAATTATTCAAGTGTATTCTATAATAATAGTTAATATGTATTAAGAATAAACAAACAATCCAAAATCTACCAGTCATGTGCTAACTAAGCCACAAAAAAGCACAAACCGTACCTGCTTCAACTCCATGAAAGAAAACATCGAAACAATAATGGAAATATCTCAATACCAGAACTATGCTCAAGCTACTCAATAGCCATATAGGCACTAGGAATCTAGGTTAGGTCACACTATGACATAATTACCCAACATTATATTCATATCAAATCTCATAGACCATCATTCCCCACTATTTCCACGCAGGTCTGATCACTCATGATTGTCATGCCCCATGGTCATCACATACGGGTCTGATCACTCATGACCTTAATGTCCCTAGGTTAGGACACACCAAGCCATAATTCCATGTCATCCATGTTGGTCTCTTCATCAAGTCACATGCTTCATCTGAACATGCACCCCCTCTAAGGACACCGAGCCATTATGGGTCCACCTGTCACTTTTGTACCATGCATAACACAACAACATATCATATAACAAAATATCACAAGGAAATAGTGGCATCATATATAACATATCAGGAGTGTGAGAAAAGCTATACATAAACACATGTGAGCAACACAACAAGCTATAAATAATACCAACACACTTAATCATAATATGTCAATCAAGTATCAAGGATATAATTATCATAAAAGGTATCAAGGGATAAAAACACACACACATGCAATCATAAGTCAAGGATGAATATCAATCAATCACACATAAACCATAACAGGGAAATATGTGTATAATTTGATATTACAATCATTGTTGTATCTCCTGTAACACTCATATTTATTCCTTTTATCAAGTCACACATGTCAAGGTAACTGTTAAAAGTGAATGATTCATCTTTTCTTCTCAATATTTTTTTATTTTCTTCATTAAATTTTATACACAAATTTTTATTCTTTATATAAAATTCTTACAATGAAAAGTAATATGAATAAAAAAAATTTAAATTGTAATGTAACTTGTAAACATTTCACCAAAAATAAATTAACCCATATTACATTTCTCTTAGAATATAAATTCCCTCCCAAATAAATAATGAAAAATCCATCCCCTTTCAAATATAATGATATATAATAAAAAAAATGAATATAAAATATGGGTTTGAAAGAAATAATAGATTATGAATTTGTTTCACCTATATGGTACTCCATTTTTTAAGGCATTTAAATTGTGGGATGATATCTAATAGAAATATCAATGTATTTCCTTAGAATAAAATAATCCCATCATATATTTTTAAACAACTGAAAACAATAAATGCTTTATAAAATAATTACAGAAATTTATAAAAAATCAAACAAATCTTTAATACTTCAAAAAAGATGGGTATTGTAATAATATATAAGTGGGTTGAAAACACCAATTAGGATGGTGAAATGATAAGAATTAAATAATTTGAAAGCCCATAGAATTCTATATTTAGTTAATACATATGATTATTTAAAAAAATAAATAAATGTTGAATTAAATCATATCCAAAATCATTTCATTTTGAGTTATAAAATCTTTTAATCCTTAAAAATATGGCTTTCCATGATTTCAAAAGGGTCTAGATACTCATGGTTAGGTGTTTTAATTTTTCAAGTATAGAAGTCGATGTTTTTGGTTTTTATTTAAATGAATTAGAAATAAGGGTTGGGATACAAATGTTTGTGATCATGTTATTTTATAATTTAAAATTGTTTATAAAGGAATTTTATTTTAATAAAAAGATCATGGAATATAGAAGTCAATGATCAAAAGATTCTTTGTAACTTTGTAGATATCATACATTCCTTATTTAAATGATTTCCACCACCACAAAACAATATCCATACTCATCATATGGATCTTATTATCTTTGAACAATAGCTTAATATAGCTTTACTTATTCTTTAAGAGTGTTCCAATAATTATTACCTCTTTTGGGGAGTGTATAACCCTTCATCCACCATAGGTTGATTCTTTGCATATTTCCCTTGTGTAAAATGGTCACTTGTTAGGAATAAGCCCCAATAACTTTAAAATTTTGAGATTCCTTCAACTTTATTAGTCCAATATGATCATTATTATTTAATTAATATTTTAATCTACCAAAGGAGAAAACAATATGTTCTATTAAGTTATTCATGCAATGAAAATTTATATCAAATATGATGACTATATGTGTGTATATATAAAGAATTGGGTTTTAGGGCTCTAAGATCATAATTTATGTGTATTTATTTATTTTGTTAAATAATAATACTACTAAATCAAATTGGATTGATATGATTCGAAAATGGATGGATGTCAATTTTTTGACAAAAGAGTGTGAGAATGAGGTGAAAGAGTTCATAATATTTGTAAAATACCATTCATATGACCCTTATTAAATCATTTTTCCACGTTTAAACTATTTTTATTCAAGACTAATTAATCTAGAGGATTTTTAAGAACACATGATCTATCATGGAATAAATCTATGTTATTAATGTTAGACTAAACATGGGGAAAAAATTAATGTAGCTAGTGATGGGGGTATCACTACATTTTATGGAACATATCATATGTGCCCTTGTTATCTAGGGGTGTATGATAGGTTGGTGATTATGACTATTAGGACTTTATAGGTATTAGCAGGAATAGTGTTGTGAGATCTTACTTTTAAAGAGCCTCGAGTTACTATGGGAAGTCGGGCATTACTAAATTTTTGTGAGTTGTTTGATTGTTTAGTGATGTAGATATTACAAAGAGGAGTGAAGTAGTGATACTTGGTGAGCTTTAAGGGATTCAAAAGCCATGTGGATCCCAATAATATAGTTCATGAAGACTCCCAGAGCCTATTGTGTAGTTGGAATGGGGTCTTCTAAGCCATCCAGACAAGCTATACACTGATATATTCCCCTCTTGAAATTAGGCATCAGAATCATTTTGTTTAATTTATATTTGATTATAGTATACTTGTAGGACCTCAGAACACACTGAGTGGGGGGAGATGAATCAGGCTTTCACCTTTTTCTTCCAAAAGGATGGATCTTGTTCCCATGTTGGTAGGTACTAATTAAACTTTTATGATGGATATGTGTAGTAATTAAAACATTCATGCATAAAAGGTCAAAACAAAACTTTTACTTGGTTCAAAACTAAGGGATACATCCAAGGATCATACACTTACATGTTTTTGGTCATAACAAAGTCCACTAATCTTCACTAGTTATGGATTACAACAGTTCAGACATAGCCACTTTGTTCTAGTCACAATTCCATTACAAAAGTTCAAGGATAGTTACTGTAGCAGGAACTGTAGTAGGCACTGTTCGATACTATAGTATCCAGAATATTCACCTGATTTGGGCTTTCGGGCCACCGGTTTGGGCCTATGGGTCTCAAGGCCTTTGGGATATCAAAGGCCTTCAGGCCATAGGGCCTTCGGGCCATTGAAGACCATAAAGTAGCCCAATTCACACAGAGGAGGCCCTAGATGGGGATCAGAACACTAGTAGCAGTCACCAGAAGCAGAGCTAACTGGATTGGAAGAATACAGGTGGGGAGCTAAAAGGCAATCAATGATGTAGAAGCTGTGGAGGGGCAGTTCTAGTGGGCTGGGCCTATGGGTCATGTATTGGGCATGATATGCCTCTGGGCCTTCAAGTCATGTATTATGGGTCATGTCGGGCACTTTTCCTTGGACCTACGGGTCATGTACGGGTTCCCCTTCAACCCTTAAAAGGGGGATTATCTATAATAAAATAAAAAAGAAGGCCTTTGGGCCATTCGGGCTTTGGATGCACACAAACCAAAAGTTTGAATACCTTTGTACACACTACCTTATTTTCTTCTCACATATGAGTGCATGTATGCATGCACTACCCCTTCCCTTATGTCATATTATTTCTCACACAAACACACATAGTCTCAGGTTTCTTCAAATAATCCACATATGTGCATGCCTGTATGCACTTCCCATCTTCATGAAAACTCATTCTTCTTCAAAAAACAAACAACTATAAACAGTATGGCCTTAACATGAAAACAGAAGGATGTGCACCTTATCTTAGTAAAATTGAAGGGTCCACAGTTGTTCTTATTCGTGAAATAGGTTCACAGATCTTCTATGCATAGGATGTGTGACTTTTCTCAAATGACAGTGGAAGTGTAAGACTCAATCACTACCTCTCAGATCTTTGAAGATCTTCCTGAACTAGGGAGGATTTTTTGATCTCATATCATCACAAAATAAAGGGAGGTGTGTTACAGTATCCCTTAGCTTTGCAGAATGGTGTTATTCATGAAGCACCATTGAGAGTACATTGCACTTGTCAAAGTCCTATAAGAATTACTCTCTTCATAAATTCATGAAGGCTCATGGAACTATGCATTCTATTTTAGAACCATAATATAGGAGAGTCTCTATTTTTTGGAAACACAAGATCCCAGGAACAAAGGAGTAGTGGAGTTATTAGCCTCAGGGATTATCCTTTTATAGGCATGGATGAAATCCTTTTCTGTATTCAAATCCCTCGAGATATTCCATGGATATTATCCCTTTGAATAGATGAGACCTTTGGTTTTTAATATCTTAAAAATATTTAATCCATGGGAAAAGGATATTCCAAGAATATTGGGATGTTTCCTTTTCGAATGAGTCTTCTCTTATTATGTGCATGTGATAGTAATAGCATGAAACTCATTTTTATGAACACTCGGGCTCCATGACGTGGCCTCACAACTTTGTTTTCTTCATCCACATTCGATCATCATTATTTTGTTACATGAATTCAAATATAATTGCATACATGTTCTCGTGACTTCAAGAAGAGCATAATGAAGTGTATTAGATCTTCAATAGTGGCTAAAAGGTCGATCATGGAGGTACGCCTGCAACTCTGGCGTAGTCAGACTTTGGGATCCCTTCAAGGGGTTAGAGGTTGAAGATGGTGGAATGGATGCACTAAGATCATTGGATCGACTGATATTGGACCCGGATAGTAGCGATTAGAAGAATGGATATGGAATTAGATGTGTAGCTGAGATTTTTCATGAGATTATATGGGCGACTGATATTATTTCCTTCATTAAAAAAACTTGTCCCACATCGAATCCAACACATGGGGAAGCCATGGTTTAAATATCAAGCCCCTAAAACAGTATCTAATATTACTCCTTTGCCCTCCATGGTACCACCCCATTCTTTGTTCCCTGCAGACATGCTCTGCGCCCACTCCCTTCATGGGATTCAACCCAACTATGAACGATCATTACCTCGTGTGATCTTAAGGGATTACCATGCTGCATGTAGGATGGATGTAAAACCTCTCTTGGGTGTGGTTGACCTAGTGTCCTGCATGTTCTCTTAGTTGAGGCTGCCAACTAGCTTTTTGGGCAAGCCAATTTTTTTAGTAAGCCTGATAAGAAAGACTTAGTTAAAATCTATGTATAGAATAAAATGCATGTCCACCTTTAGGACACCAAGCCCATGAACCCTTTCATTCCCCCTTCTTTTATTTTTTTTAATAGGGGTTCCAAAGAAATTATTTATCCATAATCATTATTCTTCATTATTGTAAACAATGTATCACACTTGATACAAGTATTTAGAACATAGGTCTAGTGCAACAATCATCTAATTTAAACATCATGAAGAATTTCCGAATCATGGAATCCAATGCTGCAATTCCATAACAATTATCCATGCACCATTACTTCACCAAACCTATATTAACTTTGGATTTGAATTTGGACCTACTTCTTTATTTTGATAGAAATTGACAATTGTTTACAAAAAATACAACTTCATACACAAAAGTGGAACAAAAAATCACCCCCTTTGTATTTTTTGGAAATACTTCATGTTCTCTAAAATGAATGTGTCAATACCAAAATGTGATTCTTTTTTTTTCACCATTTACCTTTACAAAATTTCATTTTAATTTCTCTCCCCCTTATTGAAAATAAATAAAAAGTTAATGGAAGAGTGGGTATCAATCCATACTTAAGAAATATTTCTTCCATAATTTCACTCTAAGTATACTTGATCTGTGGTCGGTGTAGAAAATAAGAGGATTTGATTTAGACAACAAATTTTTCCATTAACCACTGATCATGACACTTAATGAGATGAGAACTCTTGTACTTTTATTCAATTATTTTCCACTTTAATTATAGTATGATGATATTTAGTGTGATATGAAATGATAATCCTGAAATTCCTGTACTTACTTTAGAAAATGGATTAAAAGAATTCAATAGAAATAGGCAAGATAAGTGACCTTCGGGAACTTCCATTATTCTTATGTGGATAATTAAATCAGTCACTCCCCATTTGTAAAATGATATTTATTTTGAGTAACCAAGAATGAGAGATTAGGAAATGAAACACATTTTCCAATTACACGATCTTTTAGAAAATTATTGAATAATTAAATTTGATGTAAAATGATATAATATTTCTAGAAACTTCTTCATATGTCCCCCCTTAAAGGGGAGCACTTCTCATAACTATTTATTAGGTTATCCCCCCTAATAACTTGCTTCACCTTCAAATCAAAGCATTATTAGAACAATACAATACAAAAAAATTAAGGGAATAACGTGTATCCTCCTTGCTTCATCAATGTGAAAAAAATGTTGACATGGTTTTCTCTACACAGATGCTCCATTTTATCCACTCCTCACACATGCACATTTTATCTTCAATTCTAACTGTGGTTGTGTGGATCTCACTATGTATTCTGTATATTTGTGTGTGAACCTTTTTTATTTAATATCTTTTAAAGTACTAGCATCTTCTAATGTAACTTTTATCTTCGTGAGGAATTATTCTTGAGTTAAAATAAATTTAAGGAAATTTCTAACAGTGTGACCAACCATGTTTCACCTCACACACATATCTCCTTTATCTTTATGTTAATTCTTTTTATTTCCTTTTTTTCTTGGCTTAGCTTTTGTGTTTTCAATTTTCCTCATCCTTTCCAAATATTCTAGCCAGATAACCAATATGTCATGAGGGACTATAGAAGAAAGTTTGGATTTTACACATGGATTCTTCTAAGTGTCTTCATTCTTGGTAGTTCTTTTAGATTCACCACCCTTAAACTTCTCAAATTTAGAATCCAAGGAATTCTCAACATTTCTCCTTGAATATTTTTGGGAAGAATTTGTTTTTACAACATTCTTCTAATTTCATCCCAAGGATGCTTCTCCATTATTAACTAGATTTTATGATATTTTTTCTTATCAACCTAGGATACATGTTGAGATGATCATGCACCAATCTTGTAAACACTCCCATTGTATAAATTACAGATTTTTTCAAGCACTCCAAATATTTTTGTAGTATATAGTTTCCTCTGGACATGTGGATGTTTCTTATTCTTATCTAGATTTATTCTCTTTAATATGGGATTCTTCTATGATTTTATATTTTGAGTATTGTACCAAAAATTTAATGAAAAATTCCCAAATATGTTGCAGCACAAAAATTGACCCACAAATATTGATTTATGGATATCTTTAGTATTATATTTCCATGATTTATTCTTTATTTTTTGTGCTCTTTGTGGAGGAACACCTTCCACATTCTTCTTTCTATCCACCACTGACGTGGAGATATGTATCTCATCACATTTCCTCGTCCATACTTGTTTTGAATTTCCCTTAGAACCTAAACTTCTTGTGGAAACATATTTAGTAACATGAGAACAAGATGGTTTGGATGGTACCTTATTCCTCTCATCTACTTGTGATATATTATTTAAAGATTTCATGATATTCTTATCGCATGTTAGAGGTCTTTCAGATTTAGAATACTGCAATGACAATTGAGTAGAAATATCAACTATTTCCTTCTTCTGTGAAGTCTCAATAAATTTATTCTCATGATTGGCCAACCGAGCATCCAAATCTTGACATTTCATATTGATAATTATTTTTCTGTTCTTCAATCATAACCATCTTTTCATTGTAATACATCTTTATTCTAACGACTTATTCTTAATCCAATATCAGTTTACTTTGAATCAAAGATTCAAGTTCGTTGATATTCTCAGGTATTATATCAAATTGAATACTCTTTAAATCAGTGAAATTATTTAGTTTTTCTTCAATCTCATGGATCTCCCCTTCAAGAGCCGTTTTGAATCCCTCCTTTCTATAACTTCCTTGTGGTATTTTACGGAACGTTTTCCATGTTTCATCTTTTTTTCTTCAAAATAACAAATCTTTATAGATATATTTAAACATTCAAGAAAATTTTATTCCAAGACCTTTTCCATATTATCATCTTATCATTCCAACTGGGTGATCTCTACCTGCATATATTGAAAGATTATAGAAAAAAGGAAGCTCTATCATTAGGAATATCATGTAGATTATTTCTTAGTTTATTAATAAAAAGTTCATGTGAGGTTATTTGTTTATGAACATCATGATTTGTGATAGAGTACTTATTCTGAGGAAATCATTCAAAAGTGCTAACAAATTCATTCTAATCACCTAATTTACATGAGGTAGAATGGTTGTCCTTATCTTTGGTGGAAACTTGATCCACCTACTATTTACATTACAAGCCTGATATTTCTTCATTTTTATAATGGTATGGAGAAACAGATACTACATCTTCTTTAGAAAAGAGGGACCTCTTCAACTGTATCTTCACTTTCCTTTTCCTGTTAATCATGGTCTTGCTGGAAATAAAATTCTTCTCAAAGACAACTGAATCTTCATCAAAACTACATTTCATTGTTAAATCAGGAAAGAAACTCAAATCTTCAACAAAGAATATATTTAATGAAGAGTATCCAACATACATGAACCTTTTCTCGAACACCACTTGTAGGACCCCAGAACACCCTGAGAGGGGGGGGGGGTGAATTAGGGTGTCACCTTTTTCTTCCAAAATAATGATATTGTTCCCACGTTGGTATGAAATCATTAAAACTGTATGATAGATATGTATAGTAATAAAAAATTTCATGCAGATAAGGTCAACACAACACATTTAATTGGTTCCACACTAAGGGTTACATACAAGAATCATACGCCGATAACTTTTTAGTCATACTAAATTCCACTAATCTTTACTAGTTTTGGTTTTCAAAATTTTGGACACAAACACTATGTTCTAGGAACACTTCCTTTACAAAAGTTTAGGGATAACTCACTGAATCCCTCGAATCACTTCTGTGTACTCCCCCTAGATCACTGCTTTTGGAGAATTCTTACTCAGTTTTTCGATTAGAAGGTCTATTCAACCATTTGGTATGGAAGTCTTTGTCTCTTTTTAGCATGAGACTCTGCTTGTATTAAATCCCTGATTTTATGCACTAATATTCAATCTTCATGAGTGATTTTAGGTATCTCGAATGAATCAATTTTTCATGTATGCATGAACACATACATACACTCTTTACATTTAATTCTACCTTCTTCACAAGAAAAGACAAATATTGCCTTGGGTATGTTAAAATAAAAAGTGCATGCATGTATATACTTCCATTGTTTTCTTATCTCTCCCTCTCATTACATGAACACACACTAGGTTTTTTTTAACTCATGCATATTTTTTTAAAAGCTTGGGGCTGAATCATTATTTATTATTAAAGCAAAGAAAAGACCTCTTTAACTGGGTAGAGGGAGATCCATTACATTTCCTGAAGGCCCAGTGGTCATTTAGCCCATTACATGGCCCGTAGGTCCAATGTTTTCCCCAAGACCCATTCTATGAATAGTATTACTACAAAACCTGCACTGCTACAGTCTCGCACAGTACCCGCCACTGCTACAGTACCCATGCCGCTGCTATAGTCCCTGCCACTACAACAGTGCCCATCATTGCTATAGTCTTCCGCTACTACATTATGCTACAATACCGCTATAGTAACTACACCTAATGGGTTTTGAAACCCCATATTTAATGTAGGATTAAGGTGTACTTTCCACTAAGTGAAACCCCAACTACATTAACTCATGTATATGAATTCATGTAAATCATGCATATTTCATCCTCTATAACTTGTGCACACACTACGTCTTTCTTTCTTTTCTTCTTTGCATGAACACAAACAGAATGGGTGAATTCCTTCACACACACTTCCTTATTTTCTTCTCACATAAGAGATCACATATGTATAAAACAACCTTCCTCTTTATTACACACTTAAATGTGATTTATTATATAAAATATTCACTTGATACAAAATATACGATCTAGAGGTATAATGTATTTGGGGCATAGGAACATTACATAACAACTTAAAACCCGAAATACACATCTTTATTAAAAATGTCTTTTACATGACTACACACATTCCTTCGTAGTTAGCATTACATGGGATAACCTTAGGACATACATAAGGAAAAGGTGAGAAATAAAGCCTAATAAGGGTGTAAATAAGTAATAACATGAAAAATATAGTACATATTATGAAATAGGCATATCAATGGAGCATAGGATACATATGAACATAATGGCATGATACATCATGATTATCATAACATGGAAATGTGGCATCAACATTTAACATGATATTAGCATGCGCCAATGATCATTGCACATGGAGAAGGCATAAACCCTCATTGAAATTGAATTATCTTGATTAAACCCTAATTTCAATATATGTATCATGAGAATAATCATTACCCCCAATTCATTGGAGTGCTATTAGGGCACACCCTTCTTAATAATTTCATTTTATCCATAAGTGTGTCACCCAGATCATATAACATAGATTCATTAAAAATCATAATTTATTCCAAAAATAAAGGAATGTGGAATTAATATAATGAAATTATATAATCAATGAGTAAATGTTCATAAAGTTTAATTCCCTTAATAGAGAAATGGTCATGGTATTCACTACACAATGACTTTGGATTGGAAATTCGCAGTGCAATTTTAGCAGCATAACGGCGTGACATAAAAATTCATAAAAATGGTTGATGTGATAGAAATGGATGTCCACTATATTTAAATGAAATGGACTGTAAGGGGGTCATAAATATACATGTAATAACATATGTAATTGAATTTAGGTTCATAATACATAAAAATTACTTGAATGTAAGTGAGGAGAGAGAAATCTCTTATGGAATTTCGTCATGGTAAGAGGTGTACATGGGGTAAATTAATGAGATATAAATGGGTATATCATAATTAAAAAATTAGGGGGGAAGTATAGGGGTGTGTTTAAATCATATTCCAAAATTTTTAATTGAAAAAAAGGTCTAACAATATAATGAAATTTGGACAA
The DNA here is from genome assembly GCA_963277665.1 of Viscum album. Classification (NCBI taxonomy): domain Eukaryota; kingdom Viridiplantae; phylum Streptophyta; class Magnoliopsida; order Santalales; family Viscaceae; genus Viscum; species Viscum album. The sequence goes on from OY728159.1 coordinate 730,585,980, forward strand.
AAATGAGAAAGGAAGAAATCCCTTAATCTGGAAGTATGATCCAAAGTCTTGGGAGAGGCTTTATAGAGGATTAATAGGAGATTTGGGAGCCTTGGGAGGATACTATGAAGATGAGGGAAGATTATGTATGTGATACATGGGTTTTTAGTGAAGAGAAGTGGGAGCTTGGGTTGGTTTATAGAGGAAAAGAGAGGGAATTCTTTATTATTTAGGTTTTGGACACTACACATTAAACTAATCAGTACCAAAAACCAACCCATGGTTTTTTCCCATGTGTTTTCATAAGGGAAGTGGAAAAAAATTATTTGATAATGCAAATGGACGAACTTATTAAAATATTATGCTTGATTATTTGGCGGTGAGTCACACTCTCAAGGAAATCAACTTAAAAAGTTAAAATGTTTTATAATTCTGGGAGGGTCCACTAAAGAAACATAAAATTAATCAAAAAAATATAAAATCACATTATTTTAAGGATAAAAAATATATTGTCTGAAAATATCACTTATATTATTTTATTATATCACTATTGGGTCATTATGTTGTTATAAAACACATTATATATTTAAACTGTATTTAATTTTTACCCAAACATTTGACTGTCTCAGAAAATTTTGAAACATTAACCTTTGGATAATTTTGACATCCTGATTTCAAAAATAATATTCATTTTATCAAATAATTTCCTAAATATGTAATTTTTTTAATTTTAAAATAAAATATGATATTTATAAAAAATTCAGGGTTTTTGAAAACAAACTGGTTTCAAACCTTAATAAAAATTACAATTATATTCAGAAAAATTATATGATCCTTTATATTTAATAAAAATTAACTTGATAATAATATTTTATTAAAATATAATTTAATTCAAAAATCCATTAATTAATCAAAATAAATTTCTTAATTGAATATTAACTGAAAATAATATTTGTTCTTTAAAAAACATTTACAAAGTAACAATAAAAAAATGAATGTATATTCTTTATTATATACAAAAATAATGCACATAATCATAGTGTTGAGGTATTATTACATAACCCTTATAAAACCCTCATAATATCGATGGGTAAGGTGTGTGTTGGTGACTAACTCTTGGGGAGGCTCAGATAACATCGCTCGGGTGGTAATCTCTATTAACATCCACTTCTCTTGTACTTAGTTTCACTCAAGCTTAATGTGTTGAAGCTAGTCTTGGGATTGGTCAAGAGGAAATCCCAGTGATGCTACCTCCTTTCTGAGCTCTGAAAAATGGGCTTTGTATGGAGAAATTCTACCAGATGAGGCCATCAATTCCCTTTTCTGAGTAAATAGGATTTGTTAAAGACCTATATTTATACTAATCATGTGATCACAGTTCAATGACTATATTAGAAATGGTAAAAATTCTTAATGATATTTTAAAATCCAAAAACATAAAACCATGGAAGTGAATATTTTATATAACCATTTTACATAATAATAATTTTAATTTTATCACGAGTCATTTTCATTAATAAAAGTTTGGGTCATTACAATCTCCCCATTAAGAAATTTCTCATTTTAAAGTATCTTTTCCCACACTAAAATAGATGAGGATACCTCTACTTTATAACTTCCACCAATTCACATGTTGCCTCATCAAACTTGTGGTTTCACCACAACACCTTGATGAGGGGCATTATATTATTTCATAGAACTTTTTCCCTACGATCTAAGATCTTCACCGACTTCTATTCTTAGGAGAGGTCATTATCCAATAGTACAATCTATGGATTGAGTACATATGATGGGTTAAGTTTCAACTTCCTCAAGAGTGACACATGGAATACATCATGTACTTGACATAGGATTAGTGGGAGTGCTAGTCGATAGGCCACTGATCCAATGTGATCAAGGATCTCAAAAAGGCCGATGTACCTTGGAATAAGATTTCCATTCTTCCGAAATATCATAACCCTCTTCCACGGTGAAATGCAGAGGAATACCATGTCTTCTATATCAAACTCTAGGTCTCATTGATGATTATTACCATAACTCTTTCTTCAAATCTGAGAAGATTTATTGTATTACTAGATGGTCTTAACCTTATCCACCATTTCATCTACCATTTCAGGACCTAAGATTTTTTTCTCCCCAACTTCATCCCAACATGACGGTGTTCTTCAACTCTTCCCATAAATGAATTCACAAGGAGCCATTTGGATAATTGAGTGGAAACTGTTATTGTAATAGAACTCAGCGAGAGGAAGAAGTTGATCCCATACTTCTTTGATGTCCATTGAGCTTGATATCAACATGTACTCATGTGTTTGGATATTCCGCTCAGATTGGCCATCGGTTTGATGATGGTAAGTCACACTGAAGTTCAGCACAGTATTCAGAGCATGTTGAAGACACTTCTAGAACATAGAGGTGAATCTTGGATCTCAATCATATATAATAGATAGTGGTACTCCATACTTCCTTACGACTTCTCTGATATATATCCGTGCTAGTTTATCCAATGAGAAATACCCTCAAATTATAATTAAGTGTGCAATCTTTGTAATATGGTCCACAACAACCTAGATAGCATTGCTTCTTTGGATTTATTCAGATGTCCGGTGACAATGTCCATAGTGATGTTCTCCAATTTCCATGCTAGTATGGGTAATGGTTGAATCATCCCCTTAGCCACCATAATCCATTTTTTAATATTATTGAAAATCCACTCTAAGGGTAAGTGGAGAACCAAACCTCCAACATCGAGACACAACCTCATAAAACACCCATTACATAGATAAATTTCAAAATAAAAAACAACCATTCACCTCACTTTACCGTAAGATGCAACTTATTAAAAAATTCAAAAATACTAACATGAAAAACCCACGTAGACTCACTAATACCGCCACCAAAAGAAACATTTCAAAATTTGAAAATAAAAAAGTAAATCATCATCATGTCGCTGTCACCGACGCCTTGAGACACACAAACTAACTCCGAATACAGATCGTTGTACCACCATAGATCCCCATCATCGCTTTTGAAAGAAACCATCAGGGACCATCATCACCAAGGAGTAGTCATCATTGTCTCCTCTGAGAAGAAACACATCATCGAGGTCGAAACCAAACCCAAACCACAAATTGGAACACCACTAAACAAGCATCAAATAGATTGAATTCCAGGAAGAATCCTATAAACCTGCATTGATATTTGAGTAATAAAACCAAAAAAACCAAATCAAACATTGAGGAGATCATTCCTGGAACATTGAAGGTCGTCAAACCACACATCCTAAACCCCCTTTGTAACCACAACTCTACATCCGACCAGGATATGAGCAGAATAACATAGGGTCAGAGCAATGGTTCAAGCGACTGAGGGCTCTGAACGAAGGCATCATCAACGAGGAAGAAAAATCAGGGATCAACGAAGAAGAAGTGAGGAAACCCATGCCGAAGATGTCATCGATACGAAGAATACTGAAGAAGATGTCATCGATTTGAGGTAGACCGAAGAAGATGCCGTCGATTTGAGGAAGACCAAATAAGACATCATCGATTTGAGGAAGTCCAAAAAGTCTTCACTAGAGAGAAAGCACAGAACAAGACAAAAGTGTAAGAAACATGGATGAGTTGAAGGTGATGGAAAGAGGAACCCTGGTCGCTGAGAGAGGCAAATCGAGGACATGAGGAGAGTAGGGGAATAGGAAGGAGTGATGAGGAGGAGCACCAGAGAAGTACCTTCCCTGTGAGGGGGTGAGGGAGGGAGAGGCAGCTATGAGGGCACTATGAATAAACCCTATAATAAAGTTGAATGGAGACCCTTAGAGTGGGGGTCCATGAATCATACCCTTAGACTTATTCCTCTTAGCCTTCACTTGTTTACATACCAGGTACATTGATGTATACTCAGCAATATCCTTATTCATGTTATCCCACCAATAATTCTCTCGTAGAACTCGATACATATTTGTGTTTCCTCGGTTAATAGTGAAATTTGAACTATGTGCATCATCCAAAATTTCATTCTTTAACTCTAGATTTGATGGAACACATAGTCTTGTAGAAAATATCATAATTCCTTCTTCATTAATATTGAACTCCAAGGATTTCCCTTTTCAAATAGTTTCCACTTTCTTCTAAATTCCCACATCATCCTTTTGATCATCCTTTAACCTTTCCAAAAGATACCTTTTTGAAATCACGTGTGAAAGGATTGAGAATGTTCCCTTCTTTATGATTCCCATGTTCATAATCATCAAATCTAAGAAGATTGGATCCTTTTAAATTTTCATCATTGATTGAATCACTAGGTTTTTTCTACTTAGAGAATCTTCCACCTTGTTCACTTTCCCAGGGTGGTAATGGATTGAGCAGTAATAGTCTTTGATCAGCACTAACCATCTTCGTTGGTGCATGTTCAACTCTTTCTATGGGAATATATACTTTAGGATTTTGTGATCTGTGTATATTCACACATCTCCCCAAAGAGGTATTGCCACCAAATTTATAAAGAGAAGAATACTGAATCCAACTCTATATCATGTGTTGGATAGTTCTTCTCATGAAATTTCAATTTCCTTGAATAATAGGCAATTACTTTGTCATTTAGCATCAACACACAACCCAGAGCCTTTTTCAAAGCATCAGTAAATACCACAAAAAGTTTTCCACTTGTGGGTAGTGTGAGAATAGGTGCAATGATAAGCCTCCTTTTAAACTCCTTAAAGATATCTTCACATTCATCACTCTACAAAAAATTTACTCCCTTCTGAGTTAGATTGGTATGAGGGTTAGACAATTGTGAGAAATTTATCAAAAATCACAGATATTATCCATCTAACCCCTATAAGCTATGGATATCTGTCACTGATGTTGGCCTTGACCATCTCTCAATTGCAGTTGTCTTGGAGGGATCCAAAGATATCCCATTACTTGTGATGATATGACCCAAGAATGAGACCTCCTCGAACCAGAACTCACACTTTCTGTACTTTGAATAGAGATTCTCCTTTCACAAGGTCTCCAGTATAGTGCTTAGATTCTCCTCATGCTCCACCTTTTTTTGGAGTATATTAGAATATCATCTACAAATACTACCACAAATTTTTAGAGGTAATATATAAAGAAATTATACATCAATTCTATTAAGATTGTTGGAGAATTAGTGATTCTAAAAGGAAATACTATGAATTCATAGTGCCCATACCTTTTATGAAAAGTATTCTAGGGGATATCCTCTTTATTCACCTTTACTTGGTAATATCCTGACCGCAAAACCTCATTGGAGAAGTATTATGCTCCACATATCTGATTGAACAATTCATCAATTTGGGGTAGAGGATACATGTTATTTACAGTGATTTTTTTGAGCTCATGATAATCAATGCAGGGGAGCATTGTCCCATCCTTCTTCTTAATTATGAGGACTGGTGCACCCCATGGTGAAGCACTTGGGCATATAAACCCTTTATCAAGATTCTCATGTAGTTTTTTCTTTAGCTCCTCAAGCTCCACAACAACTATTATATATGTAGTATTATATATTGGAAGTTCCCTAGGTATAAGATCAATTGATAATTCAACATCTCTTCTTGGTGGAAGATCAGGCAGTTCCTTGGGAAACACGTCAGTGAATTCCCTCACAATAGGAATTACTTCAAGGATGGTTTCTTCCTTAGACTCAATCATCTGAGCTAAATGTGCATGATCATAGAGGGTTAACATCCATGCTTGAGATGATAGTTCTAAATAAGATTCATCCTACTCCTAAAACATGTATTGAATCGGGGTTCGATTCTCCATATGGAGATTTATTTACCTCTCATGGAAATTTATATTGGTTATATATAAGGGAATCCAATCCATTCCAAAAGTTTCATCAAATACTAGTAGAGGAAGCACGACGAGGTTTTCCAGGAAGTTTAATCCACAAATTGTGATATAGGAGAAGTTATATTCATGGGATTCATTGTTTTCTTCATTCACCGTTCTCACCGACATATTTACTTCCATTATTTGTGGTGGTTTTGGGATAATTTTACTAAAATTTCATGATATACAATAATTCGTACAACCAGAATAAAAAATTATGTTCTCTATTATGGAATTAATAACTATCATACCTATCACCAATTCGTTTTTTGGGGTCAATTTAGTGGTAGTGATGGAAAAAGCTCTGCCTTACAGCCTTGTAGGTTGTTGGTGGCCACTGAAAACCCTTTTCATAGGGCACTGGTTTGAAAAGTTCCATGGTTTTTTGTTATTGAAACAATGAACAATGCGTTGAGGGTCGAACATATAATTACTCTCTTCTTTTATAGCCATGGGTTTCTCTTGTCAACCGTTAATGGCTAGGTTCCCTTCTCTTCCACACCTAAAGCATTTCCTCGTCCCCTTTAGAAAATTTCTTGGGTGCTTCTTTCTGCACCTTTGGCAAGTTGGGTGATGTATTTTCTTAGAAATGTTTGATTAATCAATTGGACCACTAGAATTAAATTCCACCTTACTGTTATAATCCCAATTATACCCTTGATATTTGTCGATCTCAATTTATTCCTTGAGGGAACATCTGACAATTTCCTCATAGCTCTCGAAGTGACGGATTGCTAGGGATTTCTGTAGGCCAGGTTTTAGACCGCCAATGAAGCATGAAACCTTGTATTCAGGGGTAACAACAAAGAAATATGCATATCATGAAATCCTTGTGATGTTTTCCTCATACACTCTGATGGGTTCATCTTCTTTTTTCATGAGGGAAAGGAAGTACCTTTCCATCTTAAGTCAGAGGGTGTGAGGAAAATATTTATTGACTTTTTTATAGAAATCCTTTCAATCCAATGCCTCGATCTCCTTCTATGGCTTCGTATTATTGATCAACATCGACCATTGATTAGCTTCACCCTCCATAAAATAAGCATCCAGAAGTACCTTCTATTGTTCCTAAAATTGAAGGATGGAGAAGATCTTCTCAATGGAGTTGATCCGTTGTTCAAATATTGAGGGATCAGATGATCTATTAAAAGTAGGAGGCCTTTGTCTCATGAAGCTCTCGATTGTAGCTGGTTATTTATTGGGGGGGGGAGGTGAACATTCTTCTTGACCCATGTTTCTATTCAAAACTTGAGTTAAATGAGAGATTATTGTGACAAAGTATACGATTCTCACTTCCATCATATTGGGCACCTCATTAGAATGATCATCACATTGATCTTCGCATTGGTTATTAGCTCGAGTCCTCCTATTTTTGGCCATTAGATGGAATAAAATAAAATTTAGGGGTAACAATAAATACTAATCCAATGACAAAAAGGGATAACTTATAAATTACATTTATTTCCTTAACTAATCTATGTTATCCCTGATCTACTTCCCAACATATATTTTAAGGGGGTTTTTTTAATTCCCTTAACCATGGTTCATACTAATCTTCTGAATTGACCAAATAATATCCCCTAGGAGTTTCATAACAAAGAGTGAAGCAAGACCCATTGTCATGCACCAATTACCATTCGAGTCTATCTAAAAGTGGTGTTTTCAGGTTTTACCCCTAGATACATCTGTGCCAGATCCACTTCTACCTGCTCGTATCTAGATAGTGATGTATTTGATCGATAAACCACTTACTCAATACTCACCAAAATGTAGGGATATTTTTATTATACTTAGTCTTATCCCTAAGGATTTCACTAGGTTTTTCTAATCATAATCCCAAAAATTACTAAACCTATCATATGATACCAACTATAACAACCCTGATCTTTATTACATAGTTAAACATGATTTATTATATAAAATATTAACATGATAAAACATTGAAGATTGAGAGGTCTAGTTTCTTTTGGGTTTAGGAACTTTACATAACAACTTAAAACATGAAATACACATCTTTATTGAAAAATTATTTTACCTGACCACACACATTTCTTTGTACTTAGAATTGCATGGGATAACATGAGGACATGCATAAAAAAAGGGTGATCTATAAAGCCCAATGAGGGAGAAAAAAGGAATAAAATTAATAATACAATACATTTTAGGAAATAATCATATAAATGTATCATAAGAGAAACTTGAACATAAAGTCATGATACAACATGATTATCATAACATGGAAATGTAGCATCAACATTTAACATGATATTAGCATGATCCAATGCTCATTGCACATGGATCATGAGTAAACTCTAATTGCACATGAATTTTCATGAGTAAACCCTCATTTCACTTGATGTATCATGATACCGATCTTTACCCAATACATTGGAGTGTAATCAGGGCTCACCCTTCTTAATCATTTAATTTCATGCATAAGTTTACCAGATGGATCATATAACATGGATTCATTAAACATCATAATTTTTTTAGATGATAAAGTAATGTGTAATTCATACATGAAACTATATAATAAATAAGTAAATGTTCATAAAGGTGAATACCGTTGATAGAGAAATGGGCATAGTATTCACTACACAATTACTTTGTCTTGGAAAATCATAGTGAAATTTCAGCAGCATAACAACCTAACCTAAGAATTTTTAAATTTTTTTGATGAGATATAAAAAAGTGTCTCATAATATTTAAATTAAATCTACAATAATGGGGTCATAAATATACATGTAACAACTTATTTAATGGAATTTAGGTGCATCATACAAAAATAATTACTAGAAAGTAAATGAGGAGAGAAAAATCCCTTACGAAATTTCGGCATGGTAACATGTGTACATGGGAGGTATTAATGAGAGAGAAAGGGGTATATGAACTTTAAAAAATAAGTAGGGAAGTATAGGGGAGGTTTTAAATCATACCCCAACATTTTTAATTGAAAAAAATGGTATAATAACATAATGAAATTTGGAAAAAAACAAGAATGGAAGAAATCTCTAACTCTGTAAGTGTGATCCAAAGGCCTGGGAGAGGCTTGAGAGAGGCTTATTGAGAGCTTTGGGAAACTTGGGAGGATACTAGATATATGAAGGTAGATTAGGAACATGATACAAGGGTTTTTAGTGAATGGTAGAGGGATCTTGGGTGGGTTTATATAGGAAAAGAGAGGAAATTCGTTATTATTTAGGTTTTGGACACTACACATTAAACTTATCAAATCCCAAAACCAAACCATGGTTTTTTCCACAGTGGAGTTGAAAAAATTATTTTATAATGCCAATGGAAAAAATTATTAAAATATTAGTCTTTCTTATGTGGAGATGAGTCACACTCCCAAGGAAATCAATTTAAAAAGATTAAATGTTTTATATGTCTTGGAGGATCCATTAAGGCACCATAAAATTAATCAAACAAATTTAAAATCACATTATTTTAAATATAAAACACATATTTTTTGAACATATAATTTATAATATTTTATTACATCACTATTGGGTCATTATGATGTCATAAACACATTATATATTTAAACAGTATTTTATTTTTACACAAAAAATCAACTGTCTCAAAAAATTAAGAAAAATTCCCCATTGGATAATTTCGACATCCTAATTCAAAAAATAATATAAATTTTATCTAAATAATTTTCTAAATATGTGAAAATTTTCTTTTAAAATAAAAACTGACATTTATCAAATATTCATAGGGTTTGACAAAAAATGGCTTTCAAGCCTTAATAAAAATTACAATTGTATTCATAAAAATTATACGATCATTTATATTTAATAAAAAGTAACTTGATAATAATATTTTATTAAAATATTATTTATTTCAAAAATCTATTAATTCATCAAAATAGATTTGTTAATTGAATATTAACTAAAAATACTATTTGTGCTTTAAAAACCATTTACAAAGTAATAAAAAAAAATGAATGAATATTCTTTATTATATTCAAAAAATGCACATAATCATAGTACTAAGGTCTTGTTACATAAACCCTTATAACACCTACATAAGACTAAAGGGTAAGGTGTGTGATGGTGACAGACTCTTGGGGAGGCTCATATAACATCTCTTGGGTGGTAATCTCTATTTACTTCCACTTCTCTCGTAGGAGGTTCCACTCAAGCTTAACATGTTGAATTTTGGATTGGTATTGGTCAATAGCAATGACCAATGACACTACCTCCATTCCGAGCTCTGAAAAATGGGCTTCGTATGGAGAAATTATACTGGATGAGGTCATCACATCCTTTGTCTGAGTAAAATGGATTTGTTAAAGCTCTATAATTATACTAATCATGTGATCACTGTTCTATAACTATATTAGCAACTATAAAAATTCTTAATGTTATTTTAAAATCAAAAAACATAAAACCAAGGAAGTTCATATTTTATATAACCATTTAACATAATAAGACATTTAATTATATCAAGAGGAATTTTCATTAATAAAAGTTTGAGTTGTTACAATCTTCTCCCCTTAAGAAATTTCACCCTCGCAATTTCCTTTTCCCAAACTAAAACAGATAGGGATAACTCTGCTTAATCACTTCCTCCAATTAACATGTTGCCTCTTCAAGCTTCTGGGTTCACCAAAACACCTTGTTGAAGGGCATTGTATTATTTCATAGAACGTTTTCTCTAGGATATACGATCTTCACCGGCTTCTCTTCATAGGATTGGTCATTCTACAATGGTACCACCTATGGATTGAGTACATGAAATGGGTTAGGTATTGAATTCCTCAAGAGTGATACATGGAATACATCATGTTCTTCAGATAGGTTCGGTGGGAGTGCTAGTCAATAGGCCATTGCTCCAATGCCACCAAGGATATCAAAACGGTCAATATACCTTGGAATAATCTTTACCTTCTTATAAAATCTCATAACCCTCTTACACGGAGATATGCGGAGGAATACCATGTATCTGACATCAAACTATAGGTCTCATTGATGATTATTAGCATAGATCTTTTTTTTGACTCAGAGCAGTTTTATTGTACTACTGGATGATCCTAACCTTCTCCACGATTTCATCAACTATTTTTGGACCTAGGAGTTTTTTCTCCCCAACTTCATCCCAACATGTCCGTGTTCTACACCTCTTCCCATAATGGGCTTCATAATGATCTATTTGGATTCTTGAGTGGAAACTGTTATTGTAAGAGAACTCAACCAGAGGAATATTTTTATCCCATACTCCTTTGAAGTCCATTGAGCATGCTCTCAAAATTTCCTAAAATGTATTGATATTCCACTCAGATTTTCCATCAGTTTGAGGATGATTAGACATACAGAAGTTCAGATTAGTATTCAGAGCATGATGAAGACACTTCTTGAACATAGAGGTGAATCTTAGATCTCGATCAGATGCAATAGATAGTGGTACTCCATACATCCCTACCACTTATTTGATATATATCCACACCAGTTGATCCAATAAGAAATCCTCTAAAATTGCAATGAAGTGTGCAGTATTTGTAAGAAGTTCCACAACATCAGAGGTATCATTATTTCCATCGGATGTATTCAAAAGTCTGGTGGAAAAGTCCATGGTGATGTTCTCCCATTTCCATGCTGGTATGGGTAATGATTGAATCATCCCCTTAGAATTCTGCCTCTTAGCCTTCACTTGCTGACATACCAGGTACATTGATGTATACTCAACGATCTCCTTATTCATGTTATCCCACCAATAATGATCTCAGATATCTCGATAAGTCTTTGTGTTTCCTGGGTGAATAATGAAATTCAAAATATGTGCATCATCCAAAAGTTAATTCTTTAAATACGGATTTGATGGAACACGTAGTCTTGTCCCAAATGTCTCAATTCCTTCAAAATTAACACTGAACTCTGAGGATTTCCCTTTTCTGATAGTTTCAACATTCTTCTAAATTCCCACATCGTCCTTTTGCACATCCTTTAACCTTTCCAAAAGATACAGTTGAGCAATCACTTGTGAAAGTATTGAGGTTGTTCCCTTCTTTATGATTCCCATGTCCATAACCATAAAATATAAGAAGATTGTTTACTTTTAAATTCTCATCAATGATAGAATCATTGGGTCATTTCTACTTAGAGAATTAGACACCTTGTTCTATTTCCTAGAGTGGTAATGGATTGAGCAGTTATAGTCTTTAATCAGCTATAACCATCTTGGTTGGCACATGTTCAAATTTTTATATGTGAATATATACTTGAGGCTTTTTTTGATCCGGGTATATTTCACACTTCTCGCCAAATAGGTAATGTCACAAAAATTTTAAAGCGAAGATTACTTCAGCCAAATCCAAATCATGTGTTGGATAGTTTTTTTTGATGAACTTTCAATTTCCTTGAAGTATAGGCAATTAAATTTTCATTTTTCATCAACACACATCCCATCCCTTCATAGAAGAATCACTAAATACTAAAAAACGTTTTCCACTTGTGGGTAGTTTGAGAACAGGTGTAGTGATAAGAATCCTTTTCAACTCCTTGAAGCTATCTTCACATTCATCACTCCAAGAAAGCTTTACTCCCTTTCAAGTTATCTAGGTAAGAGGTTTGGACAATCATGAGAAATTTCTCCCAAATCGGAAATAATATCCAGATAACCCCAAGACGCTATAGATATCCATCCTTGATGTTGGCCTTGGCCATCCCTCAATTACAACTATCTTGGAGGGATCCATATATATACCATTTCTTGTGATGATATAACCCATGAATGAGGCCTCCTTCAACCAGAACTCACACATGGTATAGTTTTCATAGATCTTCTCCTTTCAAAAGGTCTCTAGTACATTCTTCACATGCTCTTCCTTGTTTTTTGATTATATTATAATATCATCTATAAAAACTACCAATATTTTTTCATGGTAATATCTAAAGACTCTATTCATCAAGTCCATGAATATTTTGGGAGAATTAGTGAGTCTGAAATGCATTACCATGAATTCATAATTCTCATATCTTGTATGAAAAGCAGTCTTGGGGATATCCTCCTTCTTCACCCATACATTATAATACCCCAACTACAAATCCACCTTGGAGAAGTATTGTTCTCCATGTAGCTGATCAAAAAAGTCATCAATTCAGGGGAGACGATACTTGTTCTTTAACAAGATTTTGTTGAGCTCATGATAATCAATGCAAAGGTGCATTTACCCATCCTTGTTCTTGATGATGAGGACTCGTGCAACCCTTGGTGAAGCAGTTGGGTATATAAACCCTTTATCCAGATTCTCCTTTATTTTTTCTTCCTCTACTCAAGCTCCACAAAAACCATTATATATAGAGTCTTGGATATTATCAATGCACTAGGTATAATATCAATCAATAATTCTACATCTCTTCTAGTAGGAAGACCAGAAAATTCATAGCGAAACAATTCAGTAAATTCCCTCACAATAGGAATGTCTTAAAGGATGGTTGCTTCCTTATACTCAATCATCTGATCTAGATACACATGCTGATAGGGAGGTAATATCCACGCTTGTGATGATGGTGCTAAAGAAGATTCATCTTCATCCTTGCACTTGTACAGAATCAGGGGTTGATTTTCCATATAGAGATTGATTTCCCTCTCCTAGAAATTTATATTGGCTTTATATAAGGAAATCCAATCAATGCCAAGAATTGCATCAAATTCCACCAGAGAAATCATGATGTGGTTTGCTGAGAATTTCAATCCACCAATTATGCCAGTGGAGGAGTTATATTCACGGGATTTAATGATTTCCACATTTTTTATTCTCACCGACATCTTTGCTTCCATGATTTGTGGTGGTGTTGTGATTGTTCTAATAAACTTCCAGGATATAAAATAATGTGTAGAACTATAATCAAAAAATAATTTCTATATTATTGAATGAATAAATAGAATACCTTCCACCACTTCATGGTTGGGGTTCACTTTGGTAGTAGTGATGGGAAAATATCTCTCATTCCACCTTGAAGGTTTTTGGTTTCCTCTAAAAACCTTTTCTTAGGGCACTAGTTTGCAAAGTGCTCTGGTTCTTTTTTGTTGAAGAAATGAAAAACAGGTTGAGGGTTAAACAGAGAATTCTTCTCCTCTATCACAGCTGCGGGGTTTTCTTGTCGGTAGTTAATGGTCAGACACCCTTCTCTTCCACACATAAATCATTTCCTCACCCCCTTTAGGAAATTTCTATGGTTCTTCTTTCCACACCTTCAGCAAGCGGGGTGCTATATTTTTTTATAACCATTGGATTTATAAATCAGAATGCTAGAATTAAATTCCACCTTTTTCTTCTTATCCCCATTATACCCCTAAGAGTCTCCAATCTCCATTTTGACCTTGCAAGAACATCATACCATTTCTTCATAACTCTCAATGTCACGGATTGCATGAGCTCTCCATAGGCTAGGTTTTGTCCCACCAAAGATGCGATTAACCTTGCATTCAAGGGTAACGACAAAGCTAGAGGTGTATCGTCAAATCCTTGTGAATTTTTACTCATATGATTTGATAGATTATTCAAATTTTTTCATGATGGAAAAGAGGTCCCATTCTATCTTAAGTCGGAGGGTTTCAAGAAAACATTTATCGAAAAATATTTTTTGAAAATCCTTCCATTCCAATTCCCCGATCTCCTCCTTAGGTTTTTTATTTTTTCTTAATTTCTACCATTGATCATCTTCACCCTCCATACGATAAGAATATCTATGTACCTTCTCTTGTTCATAACATTGAAGTATATTGAATATCTTCTCAATAGATTTGATCTATTGTTCGATGATTGAGGGATCTGATGATCTATTAAAAGTATGAGGACCTTATCTCATGAATATCTCGATTATAGATTGTTCTTTATTAGGGGGGTTGGGGTTGAACATTCCTCATGACCCATGTTTCTATTCAAAACATGAGTTAACTGAGAGGGTATTTTAAAAAATTTTGTGATTCCCTCTCCCATAAGATTGGGCACCTCATTAGAACAGTTGTCACATTGATCTTCACATAGGTTGTTATCTTGAGTCCTCATATTACCAACCATTGGCTGGAATAAAAGAAAATTTAGGGGTAACACATAAAGGGGAATCCAATGAAAAAAGGTATAACTTATAAATTACATTTATTTCCTTAACTTATCTATATTTTCCATGATCTACTTCCCAATATATATTCATAGGGGCATTTTTTTAAATTCCATTAATAAAGGTTCATACTAAGCTTATGAATGTACCGAAGCATATCCCTTAGGAGTGTCATAACCAAGAGTGTATCAAGGCCCATTTTATTGAACTAGTTCCCATTCGAGTCTAGCTCAATGTGGTGTTTTCGGGTTTCATGCCTAGATACATCTGTTCCAGAGCCGCCTCTACCAGCTTGTGTTCAGAAAGGGATGTATTTGATTGATAAACCACTTAATAAATAATCACAAAAATTTAGGGATGTTTTTACTATACATAGTCTTATCCATAAGGCTTTCACTAGGGTTTTCTAATCATAACCCCAAAAATAACTAATCCTATCCTCGTATACCAACTATAACAAACCTTCTATTTATTATACACATAAACATGATTTATTACATAAAATATTCACTTGATACAGAATAGAAGATCGAGAGGTCTAGGGTCTTTTAGGCTTAGTGACATTACATAACAACTGAAAACATGAAATACACATCTTTATTGGAAACTTCTTTTACAAGACCATACACGTTCCTTCGTACTTATCATTGTATGGGATAACTTGAGGCCATGAATAAGAAAAGGGTGAGCTATAAAGACCAGTAAAGGAGTAAATAAGGAATAACATGAAGAATATAGTAAATGTATGGAAATAGTCATATAAATGGATCATAAGAGGAAAATGAACATAAAGTCATGTTACTGCATGATTATCATAACATGGAAATATGCCATCCACATTTTACATGATATTCGCATGATCCAAGGCTCATTACACCGAGATCATGAGTAAACCATCATTTCAAATGAATTGTCATGGGTAATACCTCATTGAACTTAATGTATCATGATACTAATCTTTACCCAATGCATTTAAGTGCTCTGAAGGTGCACCCTTCTTAATCATTTCATTTAATTTATAGGTGTGCCACATAGATCATATAACATGGATTCATTAAACATAATCATTTATTCCACGATAAAAAGAATTTTCAATTCATAAATTAAACTATATAATCAATTAGAAAATTTTCATAATGGTGAATACCCTTGATATAGAAATGGGCATAGTATTCATTATTCAATGACTTTGGCTTGGAAAATTGCAGTGCAATTTCGGCAGCATAATGACATGACATAATAATTCATAAAAATGGTTGATAAGAGAGAAATATCTATCTCATAATATTTATATTAAATGGAAATTACGTGGGTCATAAATATACATTTTCAAACATATTTAATGGAATTTAGGTTTATAATACAAAATAATTTCTTGAATGTAAATGAGGAGAGAGAAATCCCTTACGGAATTTTGGTATGGAAATGGGTGTACATGGGAGGTATTAATGAGAGAGAAAGGGGTATTTAATCATTAAAACTTATGTAGGGAAATATAGTGGAGTTTATAAATCATAACACAACATTTTTAATTAAAAAAATGGTATAACAACATAATTAAATTTGGACAAAAATGAGAAAGGAAGAAATCCTTTACTCTAGAAGTGTGATTCAAAATCTTGTGAGTGGATTGAGAGAGGATTATTGGTAGCATAGGGTGACTTGGGAGGATAATAGATATAGGATGGAGAGTAGGGACATGATTTAAAAGTTTTTAGTGAAGATAAGTGGGAGATTGGTTGGGTTTATATAGGAAAAGAGAGGTAAATCTTTATTGTTTTGGTTTTGGACACTAAATATTAAACTAATCAAAACCACAAACCAACCCATGGTTTTTCCCCGGATTTTTGATAATGGGGAGTGGGAAAAAATTATTTTATATGGAAAATGGGCGAACCAATTAAAATATTAGGCTTTCTTATGTGGAGGTGAGTCACACTCTCAAGGAAATGTATTTAAAAGTAAAAATGTTTTATAAGTCTTGTAGGGTCCACTAAGGCACCATAAAATTAATCAAATAAATATAAAATAACATTATTTTAAATATAAAACGTATATTGGATTAAAAAATCATTTATAGTATTTTATTACTTCACTATTAGATCATTATGATGTCATAAAAATCATTATATATTTAAAAGGTAATTAATTTTTACCCAAAAATTTGACTATATTAGAAAATTATGAAAACTCCACCATTGGATAATTTAGACATACTATTTCCAAAACTAATATTCATTTTATATAAATAATTTTATAAATATGTGAATTTTTTACTTTTAAAATAAAAACCGACATTTACCGAAAATTCATTTGTTTTGACAAAAACTACTTTCAAACCTTATTAAAAATTACAATTATATTCATACAAATTATACGATAATTTATATTTAATAAAAAGTAACTTATTAATCATATTTTATTGAAATATTAATTATTTAATAAAATCCATTAATTCATCAAAATAGATTTCTTTATTGAATATTAACTTAAAATACTATTTGTGCTTTAAAAAACATTTACAAAGTAATAATAATAAAATGAATGTATATTTATTATTATATAAAAAAATAATGCACATAGTCATAGTGCTATGGTCTTGTTACATAACCCCTTATAACTCCTACATAAGATCAAAGGCTAAGTTCTGAGATGGTGACATACTATTAGGGAGGCCCAGATAACATTGCTTGGGTGGTAAACTCTATTAACTCCCACTTCTCCTGTAGGTAGTTTTTCTCAAGATTAACGGGTTGAAGCTAGGCTTGGGATTGGTAAAGAGTGAAGCCCGGTGATGCTACCACCATTCTGAGCTCTCACAAATGGGCTTCGTATAGAGAAATTCTATCAGATGAGGGCATTACATCCTTTGTTTGAGTAAATTAGATTTGTTAAAGCCCTATATTATACTAATCATGTGATCACTGTTTAGGGACTATATTAGCAATGATAAAAATTATAAATGTTATTTTAAAACACAAAAACATAAAACCAAAGAAGTGCATAATTTATACAACCATTTTACGTAATAAGACATTTAATTAGACCAAGAAGAATTTTCATTAATAAATGATTGGGTTGTTACATTGTGTAACGACCCGAATCCGGAGCCACCCAACTAGTGCCCCATACTCAGTTAGCCACATGACCTCAAGTGGGTTTCCCAAAGGTCAGAGGCTGCCGACTAGCAGCGAGGGCCTTGGTGAGTCATTGGGGGAACTATGCCCTCATTTGGTAAGGTATACAAAGAATGGAAATAACAGTTAATAGCGGAAGCAGTAATAGCATACAAAAACTAAAACTAAACAACGAAAGAAATGTATAATAAAATAATGATGAAAATGATGCAGTAGGTATAAGTATCTAAGGAAATCATCAAACACAACAACGTGATAAAATACAACTGAGAACAAAGTACTAAAAGTAAACAACAACTCTAGCAGCATCGCAAGCCTAAGCTTGGTCCTATGCTCTCCAGATCCAACCAGAAATCATGTACCTGAAGTAGAAGGGCCACAATCCGTATCCACACCTGTAACCATATAACCTATTTGGTCCGAAAAGCAGGACCCAAACAGGGTGTGAGACTAATCCCAGTAGGAAATCACCACAAGATCTGTGCCCTACTGTCAGTGAGCAATATATCAAAAGTAAAGGAAATAAATGCAGCAGAGAAACAAGAGTACTCTAAAGTAAAAAATCCTATAATCTCCATTCACATTTATTTGTTAATTTAATACAATAATTTAATTATTAACCAAGGAATCTAGTAAACAGCTAAATATTTCCAAGGAAAATCAAGTAACACAACATGTATGTCAGCAGGCTACCTAAACAGCAAGCAGTACAAAACCCAAGCTTGTTCTTTGGCTTGGTGGGATCATCACAACCAACCAACAATAATCATAGGTGAATCTCTGGGAATATCACACTAGAATAACCCTCTATTCAAGTAAACATACAAAGGCACAGACACTCTGGGAAGTTCTAACCGTCAATTCCCATGTGGTCTTGCAACGATAGCTATAGACTCTTTGAGTAAGCACATACATCTAATTCACCCTGTAGTCTCGATACATAACTGAGGACACTCTAAGGAAGCACAAAGTCCCATTCCCAGAGGTCCGACGAACGATACTAAAATACTAGAGACTCTCTAGGGAAGCCCTAATCATCAATTACCCCTTTAGTCTATGATCGTACCACGATTCACTGTTTCATTTTCACCCTTACACCGCTGTGCTAAACATATTTTGTATTAAAAATTATAAAAATATTATCAAATTGTGCTTCATGTTTGATTCAATAATTTTTTGTTTATCACTGTTAAATAGGTCAATGATACTTGTTTTGAAAATTACAATGTAGGTGGAGGTGATTTGGAGGACCCTTGATGAAGTGAAAGAAAAATGGGCCAAAATTGCATGGATCCATGGACATCTGTCCACTGTTTTGAATAATACACGAACTCCCTGCCTCCAAATGGGCTGAAATTTTGTGGGCCTGTCCAAAATTCAATATTCTACATTTCATATTAAGGAATCCAATCCTTATTCGGCTTTTATGGGGCCCATCCTAACTGATCTGTCCAAGCCACCGAATTTGGACCAAGTCAAATGCGGTGTTATGTATTTTATCAATATCTCGAGCTGTAGTTGTCCAAACGGTGCCAAACATTCTGTAGAGACATTAAAGAGGTAGGGATACAACTTTTCTATTTTCTCCAAAGCGATATAAGACTGTTTGAAGGCCGAAACGCGTCGTGAAAGTGGATTGATGAGATCTGTGACCCCAAAACCACCTCCCACATTTCCTATAAAAGGGAACCTTGGGATCCTCATTTGTAAGTTCGGACAAGGAGTGAAGTGCTGCCAATTTGGAGTCCTAGAAGAGTCTCCTAATCACCTTGGAGGTTCTGGAGGCCCTTATCCTCATAGGGGGATCAACAATGAAGAAGGAGTTCAACCGGAGCTTCCTCCTCCTCCCGATGTCAAGCTAAAAGTTGGGTGTTCGTTGTGGGGGAGCTACACACATTTCAAGGGAGTTACGATGCATACATTAGCTACTGGTTTGGAGTAATTTGGGTTTTTAAACATTTCATTCCATGTATCTTATTTTATTTCAGATTTTAATGCTTGATTTGATGCATGTGAGTGTTATGCTCTTAATTTCTAACCGATCGGTGTGAGGTTTTGAGTGCGTGACTTGTGTTGTTCTGATTGGACATCACAAGAATCCTTTACATACCCACCTTATTGAGAATTCAATATGCTTTGGAAGCTCTTATTCCATGCATAAGTACTGGACCTTGACAATACGATTGTTACGTCAAGGTTTGGTCCTTAAAGCATTGAAATAAAAGCTTAGGAATTAATCGGGATTCCAATTAACTCCAACCAAATAATTACCCTAAATCCAAGATGAATCTCTATGAACAATGAACATGATATGTGTGTAGTGAAATCACATTGACCCTTTTATCTCATATTTTTCAAAATCCACTAGGTCACTCAATTTTTAAGCTATTTCAACTAAGTCATTGTTTTAAACTCTTTTCAAAACCACCCCCCCTTTTAGTCCCTTTTATTAAGAACACACACTCTAAACCTACCAACACTCCTTGAGAGATGACCTAGGGTTTACCCTAGACTATAAATCAACCTTAAAAATATAATCAATTTGACGTGTCATGACAGCACGGTCAAATTTTGGCACCGTTTCCAGGGAGCGCTTTGGTTTTTTGTGCGTGTTTTTGGTAAAGTTTTTGTAATTTTTGTGAATATTTGTTTGTTTTATCTTTTACCTTTGCATTTGTTTTTTTGTTCCAATTTATTTATTGTGTAGGTTCTTTGTATGACGCGTTCTACTCCGGGAGACCTACAAACTTTCAAACCCGAACCGGAGAGGATCCTACATCAATGAAACCGAGACACACAAGACCACACTTTGAAGGAGGAGACATCAAATCTTAAAATTCTTCTTGATCCTTCTTCTTCTTCTGAAACCAAAGTTAAAATTGAACATAACATGTATAACATGGCTGAAAATAATAGAACACTAAAAGAACTAACCTCACCTGATGTTGATATCCAACCCACTTACATTCAATTACAAGGCGAGGCACCCAATTTTGAACTAAAATCTGGTTTAATTCATTTATTACCAAGATTTCATGGACTGCCTGGAGAAGATCCACATAAGCATTTAAAAATAATTTCATAATGTGTGTTCAATAATAAAACCTGCTAATGTGGATGAAGAACAAGTAAAACTTAGGGCATTTCCATTTTCATTAGAAGACACGACTAAAGATTGGTTGTATTATGTTAATTCACCTATTAGAGGTTGGGTAGACATGAAATGACTTTTTCTTGGAAAATACTTCCCATCCTCTCAAAATGCAACAATAAGGAAAGAAATATGTGGGATAAGACAATCTCAAGGAGAAACCCTTCATAAATATTGGGAACAATTTAAAAGATTGTGTTCAAGTTTCCCACACCACCAAATAAGTGATCAACTTTTAATTCAATATTTTTATGAAGGTTTGATTCCTATTGATCGAAATATGATTGATGCTGCTGTAGGTGGTGCATTGGTAGATAAGACCCCAATTGCTGCAAGAACCCTCATTGAGAACATGGAACAGAACACTCAACAATTCGGTACACGGTCCAGTGTTCCCATTCGAGGTGTCCATGAGGTGCAAAGTACTGAGTTTGAGAAGAAGGTGGACACGAAGTTCGAAGAGGTAAGTACCCTTCTACGACAACTTGCTCTCTCCCAAGGGAAATATCAATCTCCTCCTCCCATCCATTGTGGAATCTGCTCTTCTGACACCCACTATTCTAACCAATGTCTTCAATTGAGAGAAACTTCTGAGAGTTTTGAGGTAAAATTTCCAGGATTCCCCTTTAACCAACCCTTTAGGCAAGAACCATACTATCCATCTAACCAAGGGTGGAAGGACAACCAAGCCTATAGGAAAGGGGGGTATTCAAACCAACCTCAACAGCAATGGAACCAACCGGGTCAGAGTAGTCATCCACCACCACCCAGAAATCCTCAACCACCCTAGAGGCCATTCCAACCACCCCCTACAAAAGGAAATGTTAGTGCCATCACCCTTAGGAGTGGGACACAACTCAGAAGCCAAATGAACCCTCCATTAGAGTCCTCCCATCCAAAGGAAACCACCATCCCAACTGCTGAAAATGGTCCAAGAGAATAAAACCCTTTTCCTGAGAGAAGCCCTTCCAAAGGAAAGACTGTGGCTGTTGATGAGACACCTATCCCAACCATTCCTCTTCCATTTCCTCAAAGGGCTGCCCAACCTCAGAAAAAAAAAGAAACTGAACTTGATAAAGAAATCATGGAGACTTTCAAAAAAGTACAGGTTAACATTCCATTGATTGATGTCGTCAAGAAAATTCCAAGATATGCCATGTTTCTGAAGGATATGTGTACACACCGAAGGAGGCTTCATGGTGATGAGAAGGTGAGCCTGGGGAGGAATGTTTCAGCATTGATAGATCCATCACTTCCCACTAAGTGCAATGATCCTGGGACATTCTTGATTTCGTGCACCATAGGGGAGTATTCATGTTCCAACGCTATGCTTGATTTGGGTGCTTCTATTAATGTGATGCCTCACTCTATTTACTCATCATTATAGGTCAGTGAACTGAAGCCCACTGGTATTGTCATTTACCTATCAAATAGGAGTACAACACACCCCTCTGGTGTGTTAGAGGATGTTCTTGTGAGGGTGAAAAATTTAATTTTTCCTACTGATTTTTACGTGCTTAAAATGGAAGATGATAGGATGAATGAACATGCCCCAATTATATTGTGGAGACCTTTCTTGAAAACCTCCAAAACCATAATTAACATCCATAATGGTATATTATCTATGGAGTTTGGTGGTAATATTGTCCACTTCAATATCCTTGATGCCATGAAGCACCCCTCAGAAGAACACTCCTCTCTCTCTGTCAATTCAATTGATGTTCTCCCTTCCCCTGAAACATCTTATTTCCATTCACCTGATCCCCTTTCTAAGTTTTCTTCATTGATTGAAATGTTAGGTAATGAATCATGCATTGATTTTTGTAGAGGTCTATAGAAATGTCATGCATGTTTGTTAATTGATGATTTCTTGAATACAGAGGATCACATAACCATCGATGATACTGCTAAGCTTGTAAAAGCTCATTCCTCATCTGAGGATGTTACCATTGAGCAGTTAGATGAGATCCGTGAATTCTCACTTTCACACACACTTCCGTCAATCCAAAATCCCCCAGAATTGGAACTGAAACAACTACCTCAGGACTTAAAATACTCATATCTTGAGAATGGAAACAAGTTTCCCGTCATCATTGCTAGTTCACTCCCTCCTGAGCATGAATTGCGACTGCTTGATCTTTTGAGGGAGTATAAAAAAGCTTTAGGATGGACACTTTCTGACATTCCTGGAATTAGCCCATCAATTTTTATACATCATATTTTATTAAATGATGAGGCTAAACCAGTGAGGAAGTCACAACGTCGACTGAACCCAAACCTACTTGATGTTGTTAAAAAATAAGTAACAAAATTGTTGGCTGCTGGAATCATTTACCCTATCTCTGACAGCCAATGGGTCAGTCTCGTTCAAGTAGTTCCTAAAAAAACTAGCCTTACTGTAGTTAAAAATGAAAATAATGAATTGGTTCCAACTCATGTGCAGAATAGTTGGCGTGTCTGTATAGACTATTGCCGACTAAACCAACACACTAGGAAGGACCATTTCCCATTGCCATTCATTGACCAAATGATAGAGAGGCTAGCAGGGAAGTCCCATTAATATTTCCTTGATGGGTATTCTGGATAATTTCAGATCCATATTTCCCCTGAGGATCAGGAAAAGACAAACTTTACTTTCCCCTTTGGTACATTTGCTTATAGAAGGATGCCATTTGGTCTGTGCAATGCTCAAGGTACTTTCCAACGATGTATGGTTGGTAGTTTTTCAGATTACCTAGAGAATTGTATGGAGGTTTTTAGGGATGATTTTACTATTTATGGATCCTCTTTTGATGAATGTTTGAGTAGTCTTGCTTCTGTCCTACGTCGCTGTATTGAAAAGAATCTCGTATTAAATTATGATAAATGCCATTTCGTGGTGCGACAAGGCATAGTTTTGGGACATGTCATTTCTGGGGAAGGTATCCAAGTGGAAAAATCAAAAGTAGATATCATTTCCTCCCTACCATTCCCTGAAAATGTTCATGATGTGCGGTCTTTCCTGGGTCATGCTGGATTTTATCGTCGTTTCATTCGTGACATTAGTAAAATTGCACTCCCCCTCTCCCGATTACTCCAAAAAGAAAAAGAATTTGTTTTTGATAAAAAATGTGAGGAAGCTTTCAATAAGTTAAAATGGAGTCTCACGTCACCCCCGGTAATCCAACCACCTCAGTGGGATTTACCATTTGAGCTCATGTGTGATGACTCTAACTATGCAGTTGGGGAAGTATTATCACAAAGGGTCGACCGAGCTCCACATGTCATAGCTTATGCCTCACGTACTCTGGACCCTGCCCAAGGAAACTACAACACAACTGAAAAATAATTTCTTTCCATTGTGTTTGCCTTGGATAAATTCAGGTCATAACTTCTAGGGACCAAAGTCATTGTGTTCTCAGACCATGTAGCCCTCCGATATCTTCTAAAGAAACCAGAAGCCAAACCACATCTCATTCGCTGGATGCTCCTCCTTCGGGAATTTGATCTAGAAATTAGGATAAAAAAGGAGAAGAGAATGTGGTTTCTGACCATATCAGTAGGATTCTACCATCCTCGGACATTGACTCATCCCCCTGTATTCCCATAAATGAATTGTTTCCTGATGAGTAATTGTACTGAGTGCAAGATGCTATTCCTTGGTATGCTGAAATTGTAAATTATTTGGTAGCGTCTTGCATTCCTGCTGATTTCACCAAAAACCAGGCCGACCGTCTAAAACATGAGTCTTGTTGGTACATTTGGGATGACCCCTACCTCTGGCGCACATGTTGTGATCAATTTCTTAGGCGTTGTGTTCCCGATAGTGAGTTTCAATCTGTCCTTAGGTTCTGCCACACACTTGCTTGTGGGGGCCACTTTGGTCCCCAATAGACTGCTCGCAAGGTCTTATATTCTGGTCTCTTTTGTCCCACATTATTTCGGGATGCCCACAAATATTGTAAATCTTGTCCTCGCTGTCAAAGAATAGGGATTGTATCTAAAATAAATGAGATGCCCCAACAACCCTTACTCTTCCATGACATTTTTGATGTTTGGGGAATTGACTTTATGGGACCATTCCCCAATTCATTTGGGAACCTTTACATTCTTCTGGTAGTGGATTATGTTTCAAAGTGGGTAGAGGCACGAGCCACGAGGACAGATGATTCCAAGACAGTTGTGGAATTTTTGAGAACCCAAATATTCTGTAGGTTTGGATTACCTAGGTTTATCATCAGTGATCAGGGTTCTCATTTCTTCAACCGCACAATGCAATATCTTTTGCACAGGTATGGGGTTGGGCATCGAGTGTCTACTCCTTATCACTCACAAACAAATGGTCAAACCAAAGTGTCAAATAGAGAGGTAAAACAGATTCTTGAGAAAACGGTTCAGCCAAACGGAAAATACTGGAGTCTTAGACTCAATGATTAATTATGGGATTACCGTACTGCATTCAAAACTCCAATTGGCATGTCACTATATCGGCTAGTTTTTGGGAAGAGTTTTCACCTCCCTGTTGAGGTAGAGCACCGGGCCTACTAGGCCATCAAACAATGCAATTCTAATCATTCTCGTGCAGGTTCTCAAAGGAAGTTGCAGATTCAGGAGCTAGAGGAAATCAGAAGAGATGCATATGAAAACTCCAGGATTTATAAGGAGAGAACCAAGGCTACCCATGACCGTCTTATCCTTCATCGTCAGTTCCATATTGGGCATAGGGTCCTCCTTTACAATGCAAGGCTGAAGTTGCACCCTGGTAAGCTTCGTTCCCGTTGGTTTGGACCTTACATTGTTACTAATGTCTCTCCATTTGGTGTTGTCTAGGTTCAAAATGAAGACACCAAGAAAACCTTCACTGTCAACGGGCAGCAGCTGAAGCACTTTCATGAACCTGTTCTGGAGTCCCTGATGGAGGAACTCCAAATTCAAGAAGCACACTATGAATGACATCCACCAAGTTTTATCCTTCCTTCCCACATTCTAATTTACTACAGTGAGGACACTGCATACTCTAGGTGTGGGGGGTGGATACATTCCTGGGATAGTTAGAATTTTCATTGTTTTCTCCTTTTGTTTTCTCCTTTTGTCCTTCTTTATGGTATTTTCATTCTTCCCCATTGACAATTTTGAAGTTCCATGATTTGGCGACCATAAAGTGGGGAAAGTAAAAATACCATAATGAAGGCTAAAAAGAATATTTGTATGAATGTAACATCAGAGAGTGATTTTTAGTGAATTGGTTTTCTGTCAATGATATAAATGGTCGTATCTATGTGAAACCTTTGAGATGATTGATGCACATTGTGTGAGTAGTTTTTGGGAAAACTGTGTCACTAATATTTCCAAATTTGTTTTGCACCAAACCACAAAGTGTGATTATTTATTACTTAATATAAGGTAAATATATGTTGGGTTAATATTTTTCAGCTTTAAATGATATTTCCATACGTTCGTTCCTTATCTGATCTGTTTCATTACTGTACCAGATTGACCTATGCGTGTGTACCTAATGTCCGACTATTATACGCCCTCAAAAAAATTTTTTGTGTCTTGGGCAGGTCAAAAACCACTCCTTCTAAACCTTTGATCTTGTTATAACTATTGTAATTAGTGTCGTGAGGAGATCCAACAAGGGTTGAGAGATGAGTGTGAGATTTGTTCTAATTGAAACTTCAAAAAAAATGAGGGGAGTGATGAAATGTGCAACATATGGGGATATCTAGGTCGGGAGATTATGGTTTGACTTATGGTAATGCTTAAATGAGTGGGTCTTGAAATGTGATTTCAAAGGATGTAGGACAGGTTCGGTGACAAAATCATTTAAGCTGAAAAATGTTAAAATAACATATATTTATTGGATAACAAGTAGAAAGAATAGCATGGAATGGTTTTCACACACACACATGGAGAGTTAGTGTCATGATTTACTTCTGAATTCTTTTCTCAATTGGGTATCATGAACCTTTTTGAATTTCGCTATGATATGATTGATGAGACACGTTTTTCTATTTTCACTAGGAAGAACTCCTTGGTGTGATTCGTGCATTGATCAATTTACTTTAAATAAAATTCCCTAAAATGATAAATCTTCAGGATGTTGTAAATATATATATATATATATATATATATATATATATATATGAATCATTTTATTTGGATTGTGACCTTGCCTAGAAGTGCAAATTTTTAGGTGTGGGGGTGTGATCGTACCACGATTCACTGTTTCATTTTCACCCTTACACCGCTGTGCTAAACATATTTTGTATTAAAAATTTTAAAAATATTATCAAATTATGCTTCATGTTTGATTCAATAATTTTGTGTTTATCACTGTTAAATAGGTCAATGATACTTGTTTTGAAAATTAAAATGTAGGTGGAGGTGATTTGGAGGGCCCTTGATGAAGTGAAAGAAAAATGGGCCAAAATTGCATGGATCCATGGACATATGTCCACTGTTTTGAATATTACACGAACTACATGCATCCAAATGGGCTACACGTTTTTGGTCCTGTCCAAAATTCAATATTCTACATTTCATATTAAGGAACCCAATCCTGATTCGGCACGTATGGGGCCCATCCGAACTGATCTGTCCAAGACACCGAATTTGGACCAAGTCAAATGTGGTGTTCTGTATTTTATCAATATCTCAAGATGTAGTTGTACAAACGGTGCTATCCTTCGGTGGAGACAGTCAAGAGGTAGGGCTACAACGTTTCAATTTTCTCCAAAGCATGATAAGACTGTCCAAAGGCCGAAACACGTCGTGCAAGTGGATTGATGAAATCTGTGTGCCCAAAACCACCTCCCACATTTCATATAAAAGGGCACCTTGGGCTCCTCATTTGTAAGTTCGGCCAAGGAGTGAAGTGCTGCCAATTTGGAGTCCTAGAAGAGTCTCCTAATCACCTTGGAGGTTCTGTAGGCCCCTATCCTCATAGGGGGATCGACAATGAAGAAGGAGTTCAACCGGAGCTTCCTCCTCCTCCCGATGTCGAGATAAAAGTTGGGTGTTCGTTTTGAGGGAGCTAAACACATGTCAAGGGAGTTACGATGCATACATTAGCTAATGGTTTGGAGTAATTTGGGTGTTTAAACATTTCATTCCATGTATCTTATTTTATTTCAGATTTGAATGCTTGATTTGATGCACGGGAGTGTTATGCTCTTAATTTCTAACCGATCGGTGTGAGGTTTTGAGTGCGTGAGTTGTGTTGTTCCGATTGGACATCACAAGAATCCTTTTCATACCCATCTTATATAGATTTAAATATTCTTTGGAAGCTCTTATTCCATGCATAAGTACTGGACCTTGACAATACGATTGTTACGTCAAGGTTTGGTCCTTAAAGCATTGAAATAAAAGCTTAGGAATTAATCGGGATTCCAATTAACTCCAACAAAAGAATTACTCTAAACCCAAGATGAATCTCTATGAACAATGAACTTGATATTTGTGTAGTGAAATCACATCGACCCTTTTGTCTCATATTTTTCAAAATCCACTAGGTCACTCAATTTTTAAGCTATTTCAACTAAGTCATTGTTTTAAACTCTTTTCAAAACCACCCCCCTTTTTAGTCCCTTTTATTAACAACACACAATCTAAACCTACCAATTCTCCTTGAGAGACGACCTAGGGTTTACCCTTGACTATAAATAAACCTTAAAAATATAATCAATTTGACGTTTCATGACAGCACGGTCAGTCTACTGCACCTGGTTCACACAGCCCTGAGCACTTTAGTCGTGCATAATCGACTGTTAGAAGACTGATTAAGCTAAAAAACTACTTGGTTAATATCTACAATTCATCAAAAGCATATTAACTGTAGGAAATACATGCAATCAACTATATCAAGGCAACCAAGAAATGCAACAAGGTCTGCCTCACAGGAAACCAAATCCAAATGACGATAAACGACCAAAACAAGGGAAACACCCAAGGGGTGATCCTCAAACATGCTAACAAGAAATTATCAATCATCTAATAACCTCAAGAATACGTGAAATCTATGGAAAGTAACAAAACAGGATCAAAACCCTATCCTGAGATACCCGATACATGGGTATCCGACACTTTTGCACCAAAACTCAAAGACATTCAATGTAGGGAAACAAACCACATACCTCGATCCTAGGAGATCGATATACATGAAACATTAGGCTTGATTCTTTTTATAACTACGTAGATCTATGAAAACACACAAAACTCTCAACCCTCGATAACTTGAGAAAGAAGAGGAATTGGTCAACAAAGCTCTAGGAGAAGAGAGAGCTTACCACTGTGGTTACAACGCAATCAACGACGGTCGATTCAGAGAACAGATGGAGGCTAAAAGGCTTGGAGAAGATCCGTGGCTGTAAGGAATACTCTAGGTTGAATAACCTGGAGAAGAAGATGGTTCTGTCGATGGGGTGCGACCCCGGTCCGTTTAATGAACAAAAGAAAATACACGGCGTGTACTTCTGAACTAAACGGCGTGTACTCAGCATTTCTGTACTTTGATTTAAGTGGCCTCCACATCACTCCTACACACTGTGTGTGTGGTCCGGACACGGACAACACACGTTCTCGAGTGGTAAAGGAGTACATGGCCTGTACTCACAAAGTACACGGCGTGTACTTCAAATATTTCCAGAAACTCCTCTTTTTCCCAAAAACGACCAGAAAGGGAAAAACATACCTCAAAAGAAGGTTCTGGTTCATACAAACTTCACCCATTAAAGAAATTCGTCCCCGAATTTCCTTAACATGGTAGTGATGAAGAAACCTTGAACAACTCTGGACACTGTGATAATATATCGGCCTTCCTATCCTAAGTCTCATCCTATACACGGCCGTGCTGCCATAACACTCGTACTAGAGGAACAAACCGGCCCCAGAGTACCTTTTCACTACGATCAACAATCTTGACAGGATGCTCCTCGAATGATGCATCCTACTCTAGCTCAACCTCATCAGGTCAAAAAACATGAGATGGGTCCGAGAAATAGCGTCGAAGCTGAGAAACATGGAATACGTTGTGCATATCCTGATATCTCTGAGGTAACTGAAACCTATAATAAATTGGCCCAACTCTCTCCAGAACCTCAAATGGCCTGACATATCTCGGTGAATGCTTACCCGGTCTCCTAATCCTCTTATGTACCAATCTCAGGGTAACACGTAAGAAAACCTAATCTCCAACCTTGAACTCCAAAGGTCATCTCTGGTGATCGGCATAAGACTTCTGTTGAGACTTTGCTATAGCCATCCTCTTCCGAATAAACTCTATGTTCTCTGAGGTCTCCTAAAAAAGATGAGGTTCTAGCAAAGCTACCTCTCCTGCCTCCAACCAGATCAAAGGTGATCGGCATGGCCTACCGTACAAAGCCTCGTAAGGTGCCATATGAATAGTCTCTTGAAAACAATTATTATAGGAAAACTCCACAAGAGGTATATGTTTCTCCCAAGAACCTCCAAAGTCTAGAATGCAAGCTCGGAGAATATCCTCAAGCACCTGGATCGTACGCTCTGACTGGCCATCTGTCTGGGGATGGTAAACTGTACTCAGAAGTACTTGTGTACCCAAGGCCCTCTGTAGTCCCTTCTAGAAATGCGACATAAAGCGGG
The DNA here is from genome assembly GCA_963277665.1 of Viscum album. Classification (NCBI taxonomy): domain Eukaryota; kingdom Viridiplantae; phylum Streptophyta; class Magnoliopsida; order Santalales; family Viscaceae; genus Viscum; species Viscum album. The sequence continues at coordinate 730,616,782 of OY728159.1, forward strand.
AGTCCCTATCTGAGATGATAGTACTTGGAACCCCATGCAAGCACACAATCTCACGGATGTACAACCATCTAAGATCATCGACACCGAAGGTATCCTTTATCGGCAAGAAGTGAGAAACCTTCATGATCCTGTCAATGACAACCCATACCACGTCGTTCCCTCTTGATGATCTTGGTAACCCTGTCATGAAGTCTGTCGTGACATCATTCCACTTCCACTCAGGAATGGGCAACTACTACAAAAGCCCTACTGGCCGCTGGTGTTCCACCTTCACTTGCTGACAGGTGGAACACCTCATAACAAAACCAGCCACATCCCTCTTCATACCTGGCAACCAGTACTGGTAGTGTAGATCACGATACATCTTGGTGATGCAAGGATGAACTTCCCAAACAAAGGAATGAAAGTCTCGCATCAGCTCCTTACATATATATGCTAGCACCCATATGCGTCCCTGAAAACACAAGATCTCATCCTCACCAACAGCCCATCCAGGAAGAGGGTCCTCTCCTAACGTGCTTTACCACAATACTAGGACTTCAGAATCTGCTAGCTACCTCATTCGAACTCAGTCAAGAAGCATAGAGGTAATAGCTATAGAAGATAGGAAAGTTTTCCCCTACCTATCGTGCACCTCCAAATGCATATCAGAGAACAGATCCATAAGCTTCCACTCACTGCTGGCCTCCTGAACTGCCTGTATCTGAGTCCTCCTACTCAGTGCATCAGCCACTGCATTCTTGTTCCCAGGCATATAGGCAAGCTCGAAAACAAAAGACTGCAAGTACTCAACCCACGTCCTTTGTCTTATATTCATGTCATGCTGTGTGAGGATGTAATTGAGTCTCTTGTGGTCAGTATAGACCATAAAATGCTCTCCCAGAAGATAATGCCTCTAACAATGCAAAGCATGAACAAATGCAGCCAACTCTTGGTCATGCGTAGGATAGTTCCTCTAATGTGGCCTCAACTACCGAGATCCATACACAACAACACGATCCTCCTACATAAGAACTACTCCAAGCCCGATGCTAGATGCATCACAGAAAATAGTGTAACTCTTGTCCGACACTGGAAAAACTAGAATCGGTGCTAAATTCAATCTCCGCTTCAGCTCCTGAAAGGCTGAATCACAGGCTTCTTCCCAAACAAAATTCACCCCCTTCTTAGTCAATCCCTTCAACGGTGATGATAAGCGTGAGAAGTCCTATAAAAACCATCTGTAGTAACCAGCCAGCCCCAAGAAACTTCATACCTCGAAGAAATTCTTCGGATGCTCCCAGGTAACTACTGCTCTTACCTTCTCTGGGTCTACTGATACTCATATCTCTGAGATAACATGACCCAAGAAGTGAATCTCGTCCATCCAAATGTGGCACTTTGAGATCTTAGCATATAATTGATTCTCCCTCAGTGTACTCAAAACGATCTCAAGATGGGTAACATGTTCATGTCGAGTGTGAGAGTACACCGAGATGTCGTCCACAAAAACCACCACGAAGGAATCCAAGTAAAGATGGAAAACTCGGTTTATTAGCGCCATAAAGACTGCTGGCGCGTTCGTGAGACCGAATGGAATTATTATAAACTCATATAGACCATACCTTCTCCTGAAGGCTGTAAGAGGTATATCTGATGGTCTAACACGTAACTGATGAGAACCAGACCTCAAGTTGATCTTCGGGAACATCCTGGATCCTCAAAGATGATCAAAGAGGTCATCGATCCTTGGAAAAGGATATCGGTTCTTGATCTTGAACTGGTTCAGCTTCCGATAATCCACACAAAGCCGAAGGGTGTTGTCTGCCTTCTTCGCAAACAGGACAGGTGAACCCCATTAAGAAGTACTGGTTTGGATGAAACCCTTTTCCTACAACTCCTCCTCCCGCTTCTTGATCTCCTGAAACTCAGGTGTAGCCATCCTATAAGGTGGAATGGACACCGGTGCCATTCCTGGCACAAGCTCAATCGAGAAGTCTACCTCACGCTCCAGAGGAAAACCAGAAAAGTACTCTGGAAAGATATCACTAAAAAGATCCACCACTGGAGGAAAGTCTAACTGTGAAGTCCCCTGGTCATCCAGATATAGACTAGCAATATGGGATATAACTCTGCCTAGCCCATGATGCTTGGGTCCAGCTCTACCCTACTGGACATCCCACTCGCCTCTATAAAGAAAATACCCACCGTCTGGTGATATGAAACTCACCCTGCGACGATAGAAATCGACGACTACCTGGAAGGGAACCAACCAGTCCATCTCGAGAATGACATCATAGCCTGTCATCTCTATAACATAAATGTCCCATAAGAAGTGACACCCTGCAACCTAAAGAGGGAACTCTTTGCACTTACGAACACTAGATTTCCTCGTTCCCAAGGGCGTGTCAAGATTCAACATGTCAGCAGACGAAAAGATACAGAGCCCAAGGCTATCCACGACAGAAACAGAGATAAAGCTATGCGAAGCACCAGTATCGAAAAGATATGAAGATAAAACTGAGGCTACTAAGATCGTACCTCTAACTGTAGAGGGTCCACGATCCTACTCCTGATGAATATTCTCTACAACAAAAGTCTGGACTCTACCGCGGCCCTGCGTAGCAGCCTGAGATCCATGTACTACTCCTCCCTGAGCCTATCCACTGCATTCATGGCCTCTACCTTGACCTGAACGACCTGAAGAACTCTAGCCCCCAGTCTTCTGTAGGACTGGTAGTCCTTCTCATGTAGGCAAAGTCGAAACTGATCCTCCTTCACTAGCCACTAGAAGGGGAACCTTGCAGAAACACTGCAGATGACCCATCTTACCGCAAGATCGGAACTCCACTGGGTATATCAGGCACTGGGGATTCTTATTCCCACTCCTCCCACACTGGTAACACACCAAATGGGTTCCATAAGGAAGATCTCATCTACCAAAAGGAACACCTCGCTTCCTTGAATCACCTCTTGTTGTCTCTCAGTGGCACTTCTTGCTGTCTGCCTAAAAAGAATCAGCCCTGGATGCTGAACCGCCCTGGTCCACAGCTCCGGTATTCCTCTGGTTTCTTTCCGTGAAGAGTGCCTGGTTGACTATCAGATTAATAGAAGTCAACTGAAATACATTCACCTGTGATCTGATGTCCGGTCTGAGGCCTTCATCAAACTTCCTCGCTGAAAACAACTCTTCATTCCCCAGAACGGGAGTGAAATGCTGTAACTTAGTGGAGTGGGAGGAATAATCCATAACTATGTGAGTACCATGCTACAGGTTCATGAAATCTCTGGCTCTGTCAGCCCTCAGCATCACCTGGTAGAAGTAGTCGTAGAACGTACACTGAAACGCGTCCCAATCCATAGCCTGTTGGCACCCTGTCTGTGAGACCACATCCCACCATCTCTTGGAGGAGTCTCGCAACATATAAGTCGAGATTTTCACTCTCTTATTTAGTGGTGTCTCTAGATGCTCGAATATGGATAGCATGGATTTTATCCATGACTCTACAGCCTGTGGTCCTCCATCCCTTGAGAACGTGGGAGGATGCTGCTGCTGAAAAACCCACGTTAGATCTGCCAGAGTCGGGGTAGGATGCTGAGCTCCCTGGAAGTTTTGCTTGAATCTCATGAAACCCTCTCTAAACTGAGTGTTGACACCAGTTTCTGGAATCATTGCAGGTTCCATGTCTGGAACGATAGGCGGAACTACTGGTAGTCCCTAATCTGCCTTATCAGGTGTACAGTCACTGCTTAGTCCCTGACATGCAACTGGAGGACGTCTTGGTGCCATAGCTCTGAAGGATCAAACACACAACTTCATTAATGATGAACATAGTTGAAACATAAGAGAGTAAAACAAAACCTGAGGAAAAAACCTTTAAAATTTAGGAAAACATGACTACACTGCGTGTAGTACTACTACATGGTGTGTTTCTTAAAAGTTTACCCTGGGCATGTACTTTGGCCATACATGGCTGTTTAAACCACCTGGCTACACGGTGTGTACTAACCCTTTTCTCCCTACCCAGTCACTCCTACACGGTTAGGAACACAGACTTTCCCAGTAGGAAACTACACAACATGCTTTTACAATACATGGTGTGTTTCTTAAGATCTCTCCCCTGACCGTGTCGTTAGTCACACGAACTGGTACATGAGCCACTTATACATGGTGTTTCAAAGGAGACACGGCATGTACTTGACACACCTTACCTGGCTCTTTTTGTTAGTGACACGGCATGAAACACGGTCGACACTACATGGCATGTTCCATACGGACACGACGTGTATGAGAAAGAGTAACACCAACCCCCTCCATTGGCTATATGGCCGGCTACATGGTCAACTATACACGGCGTGTTCCCAAGGGACACAGTGTGCACTTGAAGAAAAACACTGGCCCATGTTGTTCATGACACGTCCGGATGCCTATTCCAGACTACACGACGTGTTAAGCTGGTACACGACATGTTCCTACAAGATTTTCCAGGACCCCGTGTCCTTACCCACATGATCAGTGACATGAAAAAAAAAACTACACAACGTGTATTCATAAAGTACATGCTGTGTATTCTGGGTTTTTCGAGATAGTAACCTCAGAACTACACCGGATCCCAGAAAGCACAGAAAAACCAGTGTTAAGGTGCCAAATTCTGATCCGTGGGGGTCCATACTCCCTGCGAATCAAAGCTTGGCATCATAACCATGCATATAACAAGTAAACAATATAACAAACTCACAACCCACCAAATTCCGATCCTCGAGGTCCCATAAAAACTCTAAGACCAAAGTTTGGCATCCATGATAAAGAAGCTCTAAACAAACGACACCCTATCAACATAACAGGTATTCTACCACATCAGCTATCCCAACAACATGCATCTTCTTTCACAAATTCTATCACAATAGCATGCAAATTCTAATGCATTCTAGATGACATGAAAAAATGCATGACATGTGATTTTCTAACAAGTGCCTATATGATGCATGAGATGGAATAACCTCATCTCATTGGGTTTCAACAAAATAGAACCACAATCATACAAACAGTAATTGCACAAAACAAGTGCACCACCCAACGGTGAAATAAATTCAACTGTAACATTTTCAAAACTCAAAAATTGCAATATTCAAGGTAATCAGGATTTTTCCCTATAAATAGGTTCTAGAACGCCCGGGAACAACTATTTACCATTTACCTATTCCGTCTTATCCCTGTCTAATGTCACTAACAATAAGTCAATAGAAAAGGAAAAAACTCTTCTGATACAACTTTGTAACGACCTAAATCCAGAGCCACCCAATAGGTTCCCCGTACCCGGTTTTCCACATGACCTCAAGTGCGTTTCCCAAATGCCAGAGGCTACCGACTGACAGCAAGGGCCTTGGTGAGTCATTGGGGAAACTATTCCCTCATTTGGTAAGTTATACAAAGAAAGGAAATAACAGTCAATAGCGGAAGCAGTAACAACATACAACAACTAAAACTAAATAGTGGAAGTAATGTATAACATAATAATGATGAAAATGATGCAGTATGTACAAGTATCTAAGGAAAGAAACAAACACAACAACGTACTGATATACAACTAAGAACAAAGTACTAAAAGTAAACAGCAACTCCAGCAGCATCGCAAGCCTAAGCTCGGTCCTATGCTCTCTAGCTCCAACCAACAATCATGTACCTGTAGTAGAAGGGCCACAATCCATATACACACCTACAAACATATAAACTATTTGGGCCTAAAAGCAGGACCCAAACAGGGTGTGAGACTAATCCCAGTAGGCAATCACCACAAGATCCATTCCCTACTATCAGTGATTAATATAAAAAAAGTAAAGGAAATAAATGCAGAAGAGAAACAAGAGTACTCTAAAGTAAACAAAACTACAATCTCTATTCATATTTATTTATTAATTTAATACAATAATTTAATTATTAACCAAGTAATCTTGAAAACAGCTCAATATTTCCAAGGAAAAGCAATTAAAACAACAAGTATCTCAGTAGGGTACCTAAACAACAAGCAGTACAAAACCCAAGAATGTTCGTTGGCATGGTGGACTCATCACAACCAACCAAAAATAATCATAGGTGACTCTCTGGGTGGATCACACTGGAAAAACCCTCTAGTCAAGTAAACATACAAAGGAACATACACTCTGGGAAGCTCTCACCGTCAATTCCCCTGTGGTCTTGCAATGATAGCTATAAACACTCTGAGGAGACACTTACGTCTAATTCCCACTATAGGCTCGATACGTAACTAAGGAAACACTGAGGAAGCACAAAGTCCCATTCCCGTAGGTCCTTCGAACGATACTAAAATATAACAGACTCTCTAGGGAAGCCCTAATCATCAATGCCCCCTTTAGTCTACCGCACCAGGTTCACACAGCCTTGAGCAGTTTAGTCGTGCGTAATCGACTGTTAGAAGCCTATGTAAGCTCAAAAAACTACTTTGCTAATAGCTACAATGCATAAAAATCATATAAACAGTAGATAATACAAGCAATAAACTATATCAAAGAAAGAAAAAAATGCAACAAGGTCTTCCTCACAGGAAACCAAATCCAAATGGCGATAAACAACCAAAACAAGGGAAACACCCAAGGGGTGATCCTAAAACATGTTAACAAGAAATTATCAATAATCTAATAACCTCAAGCATACATGAAATATAAGGCAGGTAACAAAATAGGATCAAAACCCTAACCCAAGATACCCGATACATGGGTATCCGAAACTTTTACACCAAAACACAAAGACATTCAACGTAGGTCAACAAACCACCTACCTAAATCCTAGGAGATCAATATAATTTAACCATGAGGCTTGACTCTCCTTAGAACGACGTAGATATACAAAAACGCACAAAACACTCAACCCCTGATTACTTGAGAAAGAAGAGGAATTGGGAAACAAAGCTCTAGGAGAAGAGAGAGATTACCGCAACAGTTCCAATGCAATCTACGACGGTCGATTCAGAGAACAGACGGAGGCTCGAAAGATTAGATAAGATCCACGACTATATGGAACGCTCTTGGTCGAAGAAACTAGAGAAGAAGATGGTTCGGTCGATGGGGCGTGACCCCGGTCTGTTTAATGAAAAAAAAAGAAAATACATGGCGTGTACTTCTGAAGTACACGACGTGTACTCAGCTTTTCCGTACTCCACTTTAATCAGCCTCCACATCACTCCTACACACCATGTGTGTGGTTCAGATATGGCCAACACACGATCTCTAGTGATAAAGGAGTACATGACGTGTACTCACAAAGTACACGGTGTGTACTTCAAAAATTTCTAGAAACTCCACTTTTTTCAAAAAATGACCAGAAAGTGAAAAAAGTACCTGAAAAGAAGGTCCAGGTTCTTACACAATTCATGAACTGCCCCTTCCCCCAATCAGTATTCTTTCTCATACAAATACACACAACCCTATGTTTCTTAAAATAATGAACAAATGTGCATGCATGTATGCACTTCCCATATTAATGGAAACTCTTTTAAATTCAAAAAATAATCCCCTAAAAATAGTAGGTCATTAAGGTAAAAATAGGATGATATTCTCCTTCTATTCGTGAAACCAAAGGGTTCATGGTTGTTCCTATTTGTAAAAGAGGTGCACCGGTCTTCTACGTATATAATTTGAGGGTTTTTTTCATGAAGAATAGTGGGAGTGTAAGACTCTAGAACTACCTCTTGGATATATGATGATCTTTATGAACTAGGGAGGATTCATCGATCCTATATCATCACGAAAGAAAGGGAGATGCGTTTCACTATCCCTTAGCTTTTCAAAATGGTGTTCTTTGCAAAGTACATTCGAGAGTGCATTCCACTTGTTAGAGGCATGAAAAAAATCCTCCCTTTGAAAATTCTTGAAGGCCCATGGGACCCTACTTTCCATTTTAGAACCAGAATATAGGAGAGTCTATATTATTTTGAAACACGAGCTCTTGGGAACAAAGGATCTACGACACGCTCAGCCTTAGGGCTTCTCCTTTTATAGGTATGGATGAAATCCTTTTGTGTTCAAATCCCTTGAGATATTCCATGAAGATTAACCCTTTGAATATCTGAGATCTTCTATTTTTAATATATTCAAAATATTTAATCCATGAGAAAAGGATATGACATGAATCTTGGGATTTTTCCTTTTCAAATGAGTCTACTCCCATCATGTGCATGCGATAATAATTGCATGAAACAAGTTTTTATGAACACTCTGGCTGCATGATGTGGCCTCAAAACATAGTTTTCTTCAACCACATTCAATCTTTATTATTTCATTTCATGAATGAAAATTTAATTGATTTTCTATTCTCATGACTTCTAGAAGACCATAATGTGGTGGATTATCTCTTTAATAGTGTCTGGAAGATCGATCGGGGAGGTGTGGATGCCACCATGACATACTATGGCATCGAAATCCCTTCAAGTGGTCAGAGGATGAAAACGGTGGTATGGATACTCTATGGTTATTGGATCGGCTCAGATCAGACACAAACGATGATGACTAGATTAACAAATACAAAATTATATGCTCGTCTCAGATTTTGAGTGAGATTAGATTGACGACTGTGATCATTTCCTTCATTAAAAAAACATGTACCACATTGAATCCAATACATGGGGAGGCCACCATTTAAATATCAACTTGTTCCAATAGTGAATCAGATTACTCTTTCCCCATCCACGGTATCACCCCATACCAAGTACTATACGGGAACATTCCGCACCCACATCCCACATGGGATTCTGCCCAACTGCACATGTTCTTTTCCCCCTGATCTCATGCGGGCTTACCAAGTAGTCTTCGTGCTGGCTGGCTGGCCAACTTGGGTGCAGTCGACCTAGTGTCCTACATACTCCCTTGGTTGAGGCTATTGGCTAATTTTGTTGGCTGGACAATTTTTTGAGCAAGCCTTATAAGAAAGAATTAGTTAAAATCTATGTATATAATAAAATTCTAGGCCACCATTAGAACACCAAGCTCATGCACAATTTATTTTACCTCTTCATTTATTATTTTTAGAATATGGATTATATAGTACTTCTTCATCCATATTCACTCATATTCATTATTTTAAACAATGTATCACACTTGATACATGTATTTGGAACTTAGGACCAGTGCAACAATCTTCTGATTTAAACAGCATGAAGAATTCCCAAGTGTGGTATCCAATGCCTCAATTCCATATTAATTCTCCACGAACCATTAAATTAGTAAACCTCAATTAACTTTAGAGTTGAATTGGGAGCTCTTTCTTCATTTTGACAAGTATTGAGAATTGTGGACAATAAATAAAGCTTCATACACAAAAGTGTCCCCACCATTATTATGTTGTTTGTGATAATTGTTTAAAATTTTCTTTAAAATATGGATTTTAAAATAATGATGTTTTAGTTTTAAAAGGGATAAATTAATTTTATTAAATTAATCAAAAGGTAACATTTGTTTCTGGACTTTTGATAAATGGTTTTCTTAAATAAAATTATTCTTTGAATTTAAATTGGTAAAATTTTATTTTAAAACTAATAAAGTAGAGTTTTTGTAAACTTTTATGTGTCTTTATAGATGCATGCCAATGCCTTTAAATGTAATGATGGTTTCAAGAGTGAATGTCATCTTTTAAAACTTGAAATAGGGTTACAAAAATATTTTTAAATGATGGTAATGTTTTGGATTTTATATAAATTTTTATAAATGATTTTAGGAACATAAAATTAATTACAGAAATGGGATTTGAGAAAACAAAAGATATTTTTATATGAAATTTCAAGGGCTTCACCATTTTGAGAATCCAAGAGTGTTTAAATTAAGAACCTTATAATTTTAAAATGTTTTTTGGAATTTAGTTTTCTGGTTTTAAACATGGGTGTGTGATTTTAAAATGATCTAAAGGAAAAATGGGTTTTTGTTCAAGTGTTTTAATTTAGAAATTGATATTTTGGGCCAATGTTTTGTATTATTTATCTTTGGCCTACCCATAAGGTTTATATGATCAGGGTGGGTGTTTTCACTCTACAATACCTTCCTTTGGTTGTCTCAATATAATAACATTTTACATTGGTGAGGATTGTCTACCTTGAACACTTTACATCATCAAGACTAGTGTGGAGAGAGGCTTTCGGCATGTTACCATCTATATATGATTTTTGAGTGACTCTTGATTAATATTTTATTTTAGGTTATCTTTGAAATATCTTGATTGAGTGTTGATTTGATTGGAGTCATGTCTAAATCAGTGATTTTTTTAAAGATTTGATGGGAAGCTGTCATTTCCATGTGATTTTTTATGAGGGTTGGGAAGTGGAAGTATTGGGTGGGTTCATGGATGGACGTGATGAGTGTTACCCCCAACATAGGTTGTACCCTAGATGATTATTTGACTGCTCGGATGAATTCGATAGAGTTTTGGTATTTCTCATTTGATTCCCTAAGATACCTCCTCTTCTACCTCTGTTTTAAATATAAAATCATTTGATATTATTTGGGCACATATCTTTTGATGTAATTTTGGGTGTTCATTTATTTATCTCATTGGTTTGTCTCAATAATTATTATTTGAGATGGTGGATGGTACATAGTTTTTAGATATGTGTCTTACTATTGTATTAATGGGTTTTGGTAGTGTCCTGTGAATAATTCTTCCTTTCCATGAATATTGTGAGCCTTTTCTTTCCTATTTAGTTCCCATATTTTTTGTAGTTATCCTTATCTTGCTTGTTTCTTAGAGTAAATTGTTTTCTTAGTTAATTAGTGTTTTAATAGGGTCCTAATTTTGTTGGGAGACCACCATGGTTGGTTAGTATTTTTAAATACTATTTAATTGTTGTATTTATCCATTTATTGGTTATGTATTATTATATGGTTGGGGACCCATTCCCTGATTTTTTCCCAAACCACCAACACTAAAAGGTAAACTTATAATGATTTTTTTAGTGGATATATTCCCAATATCTTTTTTATCCTTTTTATTGAGTTGTTCATTGGATGTTGAGGTTGAGTTTTGTGGAATCAACCTTTATTTTTGTTTCTATGGAGTATCCTTTAGGTTATGGGTATATTGTAGTTTTTTAGGATAAGGGAATTGGGAAATTGTGGTCTATCCAATTTATTTATTATGGATGACATCATCAATCATTGGTGGTGATATCGATAGATCCTCATGTTTTCTGGATCATGATATTATTGTGGGGGTTGGAACTCATTCTTTTTTAATCAATTGTTTCATCAAAAATGATTTTTGGGGAAGAAAGCATTATGATGTGGATAATTTTCACACCCCAACTTTAATTTATTAATTTTATTTATTTATTTATTATATTTAGCCTCATTCTTGAATTTTGGTTTTAAAAATATTAGACTTTTAATTTTTTAGGGAGATTTTTAGAAAAATTGTGCAGTTTGTGTATGGTTAATAGAAACTGTGCACAAAACATATGGGGTGTATGTAATTTTTAAAAAACCCAACTCCATGGATGACAAATTGTTTCCATATACATGAACCCTAACCATTTGGTTTCCCCAAAACCTCAAGTGTGGGGTGCACTGTTTTCCCAACAATGTGGCCAAACTATCCATAATATCCAAATCTTAAAAAATGAAATTTAATAATAATAATAATAATAGTAATATTCGTAATATTAATAAAAACAATACTTATAAACTCTACCCCCCCCCTTACCCTCTGTCGCTCGATGTACCCAACTCCCATGGGGTTTTCCCTCGCACAATCCACCCCTTCCAATAACCTCCTCTCCTCTCTATTTTATCCTTCGATTCTGGGGGGTGATCTCATCATGTTTGATTTCATCCTCCTTTATTATCTTCTTCTACCATTTTTACTATGCTTTTCCTTCTCCCCAATGTACTGCATATAACCTATCCAAACCGTAATCCGATTTTTGGTGTTTTATTTGTTGATTCTTAGTGCCTTGGGATTATGTGTCCTGTTAAGGCTAGTTATTTTCATGACTATTGAATCCGGTGAGTTCTCCACTATTTTTAGGTAGGGTTTCTTATATTATAATTCTTTGGCCCAATTTTAATTAGGTGTTTTTTAACTATTGGGTTTCTCATTTTTTTTCCAAGAGTGCCTTAGACCTTAATGTGGTATATTTGAGCCATCTTTAGTGACATAGACAATGTTTAGGTAGGTTACCCTATTTCCAAGACTTTAATGTGAATATAATTATTTCATAGTGGTTTAAAAGTTTATATTCAATATTATATAAAATTTACATGTTATGGAATATTGTCGTGATGTTTTGGAAATGGTTCCTCTTATGTTTTCAACATGTTTCCATGATAGTTTCGAAATGTAAACCATTATAAATGATTGATTGGTGTTCCAAATGGGTTTTACCATAACAATTTGAAGTTAAGAAATATATTTTTTTCTTTTGATAGGTTTTCACAAGGGACTAATGTAATGGTTTTGTTTTCTATGAATCCTTAAGTGGATTTCCAATCTATTGGATCATTGAATGTGACTTACACACAAATACACACACACACACACACATATAGGTGTTCTCTTTGTGAATATAAACTGATGGTGAGGGGAATTTGTGAATTGGGACAAGTTGTGACTATATATAAATCAATATTAATATGTTTGTAAGTATAAAAAATAATTTTGGAACTTGGAATCATTGGATCAAATATGGTTTTCTAAAAGAAAAGTGTTTATTTAAAATGATGAGTTTCAATTGGATATTTTAAATCATTTTTCAAAAAGAAGTGAACTCCAATGTAATCCCATAAATATAAACGGTTTATGGAACATGAATTTGATATTATTTTCATGTTGGTGTGATTTTAGGAAAGTTGATTCACATTGGAAGTGTAGGGAGGTGAGGTGTTGTTATATTGTTACATTGCATTTTTGTGTGATTCATTTTTGGTTTTACTATTACAACCCAACTATGTATTCAGATTATAGTCATGAAACATGGGAATCCAAAGTATCTAGGTAGGAAAAATAGTACCAGTATTCATGTTATGACCCTCCATACCTAATAGGATTACTTTATAACAACAAATAAACTATGATGATGTGACTTGGTTGGATCAAACATAAGAATGAACCTTTTTTTCCAGGTTGATCGCTAAGAGTAAAAGGTCCAATGTTACCTCTAATCCTATATAAATATGGATTTTAGATGGTTCTCTAACTCATTTATTCCTATTTCCTATGGTAATATTTTTAAATTACATTTTTCTTAGTTTCCTTTAAATTTTTTAAAATAATAAAAATCTTGTTTCCTTTCCCTCTATTTTGTATCACCAAATGATATTATATTTAATGTTATTAATTTAATAAGTTTTATATTTTATTATATAATTACTTCTTATAAATGGATAATTGGAAAATCCCTCATTCATTGGAATTTTGTTTTGAAAATAAAAGAGAAAAAAATATTTTCTGAAGCATTATCTTGTTACTTGTTTTGAAAAGAAGTAGAAAACCTTATCTCTATATAATTATATTTTAAAACTATATTCAAATGGTTTTATCATTAAAGGTAAGAAATAAGGGATGGATTTTCTTTTGGAATCCCTACTGGGCATTTTTATGCTCATGCCTACATATCTCTCATTTTTTAGTTGTCGGTCCAACATATCTTCTAGTCTTATCTATGGTGAATTTTGGTTCTTTTATTGGCTGGAAACTCATACAATCACAGGATGGAATGTATGTTTTTAGTTTAGTTTTATTTAATTTTCTTTTATTATATCATCAAATTAGTCTTTTATCATTTTCGATGGATGGAGGGTAGCTATATCTACTAGTGGATGAAGAAAATCCATTTAAGGGGTGAATTTTTCTTTTAGTAGAGGAAGATTGGAGTGAGATAGATGTTTTTATTACTCATCGCTATTTTCTTATGTCATAGTTTTGATTTTAGGTTGTTGTTTTGTTTATGTTTCTCTAGTGTGGACATCACATATATGGATGGGTCATGGTGTACTTTTATTTAATTTTCTCTTCTTATTTCTCTTGCTATTCAACAGGTGAAATCATTATCGGGAGGTGTTTCCTTGATGACCAGGCACTTTTGCCAGCCCGTGGGGACTGGGAATGCCATTTATGACTTATTGTTAACCAGGTTGAGCGTTTGATAGAGGTATGACTTGTGTTGGTTCATAAAAGAGATCACACATGATCCCAATAAGAATGAAATAAAGGATGAGGTCCAAATGTGTCAAGATCCATGGTCACTTCCATAGTGTTTCCTCTAATGTTACATATATATACTTCAAAAACCGAAGACCATGGTATTTACAAAATTACTTCATCACAAACAATACAACAACTCGTTCTTTTATTTTAGGAACACCACACCATTTTCTTTGAACTTTGGCATGGTTTTTTATTTATACTTCACACATTATTTAATGTATAAAACATTCATGAACATGAAATTTAAAGGATAGAAACATCATGGTTTTGGTCTCATTAACCAATAATAATCTTCTTGGGTTTTCATTTTCCATTATATGGGCATGACGGTGGAAGAAAAACCATAAAATATATTATTTATCTTTAACAGAGTCAACATGTAATAAATGAATAAGATAAATGTGTGTACCTGGATACCCAATATTGTAATCTCCAATAAGTTTTCTTTATAAATACCACTAATGTTGAAAACAAATGATTCCTTCCTCTCAGGGATTGCCCCATCTTTTGGATCCCAATCTCTATCTGAGTACTCCCGTATACTTGAACATGTGGTAGCATCTTCACCGAAGGTGATGAATAAGCTATGGAAAGAAAGAGAGTTTGGAGAGACTTGTAGAAAATCATCTATTGACAACAGGAAGGATCACATCCCTTTATATAGTAATCTATGAAATGTTTCATTTAATAAAACTCATTGACCATATTTTATGTATCCATATACACTTATTCCCATTATTATCAATACGTTGATTTATATTAAATGAATATTAAATAAATTAAATACATTCATAATATATTTATATTAAAGTAACCACAAGAAAGATAATTGAGCCTAAATTAAATATTCCATTAATTATTTTAGAATATATTCATCACATTTAACCATCACTAAACCCCACCAAACTTTTCCAAGTCATCTTTTATCATAATGAGTCATATACTCACTATATTATCACTAAAAAACCAAAACTCCAAAATATAATTTTATAAAATATATCATAATTATGTATAAGAAAATATACCATATATAAGACATATTATATCAATAAATAATTGATTTAGATAATTTTATGCCATAAGAAAATTAATTTGACATTGGTCTTTCACATGTAACCTAAAAATATAATATTTAAATCCCTTATGCTCATAAATATATAAAAAATGAAAATCTACTAGCTTGAAATTAAATTCATCATAATTTAAATTTAAACCCTTTATTTCTTCAAATTAATTAAATACATCACACACATGTACATTAACACGAACAACCACACATGCATGAGAACATGCATACACACTCGAACCAACATACAAAAATTCACGTGCACATGCATTCTCACTTGTGACACATGTACTCAACACTCATGTGCATACCCATGCACACACAGATGCATACAACCATGTGCACACTAACATACACACTTACATGTTATATTACACACACACATCCACAATTGTAATTAATTTATGATGTTTGGAGAAATTAGAAAAAAGACAAATTACAATCATATACATTTGGTGAACAAAGAAGAAATGTTCCCCAAAAGATTCAAATAAAAATGACACTCCCTTATTTTACCATAATATAAGAAAATAAAATAAAAATTAAATTGATGAAATATAAAATTACAAAAAAAATATTTGAATCCTGCGAAATGATACCAATTAATGTAAAAACATTAAGAATTAAAAATTTGACTAAACATGATCTTAGATATAATATTATCTCATGTAAAACTATAATATAAAAACATAATTGTTATGAAACATTATTAAATAGATGTCATATTTATGATAATAATGATGACTTCTCAATTCACAATAAATTTTCATCTTAATGGCTAACCTTCATTCTCCGACCATAGGAATTATAGCTATTGGATTAGATATTGTATGGATTAATCTCAACCGTTGGATCAAATTACTTGTAATATATATATATATATATATATAATTATATGTTTATGAAATGGTTAGAACATTTGGTCTCAACGTTATTTTCTTTTCTCTTGTTATTCTCTCTCTTATATTTTTATTTCTAAATTTTATTTCCATAAAAAAAATCAACACTCACTTTGTCAACATTGTGTTTCACCTATAATTAGTCTTAAATTTTCTATTTCAAAATATTTCATAGTTTTTATCATAATTTGAATAATCTCACAACATGTTTTCAACATGATCATCTTCTCTACAACGCACAGACGATGCTTTAATGAATCATGAATGAAAAATTTCACTCCATTCCATGAAGAGAATGTGTTTGGTTAATAACCAATGTGATTGATGTCAAGACCAAAATCATTAATCCAATGAAAAAAATAATTCCAATAGAAGTGGTCAAATGATGAACATTGTATACCTACCATACATTGATCCAAAGAATGGTATTCGTTGGTGAACATCGCGCACCTGTCATACATTGAGCAGAAGTTCTCCAGTCATGTCATAAACCTAGAAATTTCATATATCTTATTTATTTATACACTCTGAATGTTTCAAACATGATTATGGTGTAAAATAATCATAATATAGATGAAATTTATTTTATTAATACACATCCCTAAAATTGGATGGAATTTTTGAATTAAATATTCTGGTTATTATCTTGAATACACTATAAAAACTGAACACATAATTTTATTTAATTACCTAAAGTGAATGGGAATGTTTATTGAAAATGATTTATTTTATTCCCTAAAGATAATGAAAATATAATTTATTTTATTTTAAATCAAGTTCATGTGAATATTATGTTTTCTAATAATCACTATTCATTAATTTTCTATAAAATAAAATACACAATTAATAATAATATAACCACTAGAATTGGTTTTATGGAAAATATTTATTTATATAACACAATGAAATTTAATAATATTTATAAAAAATTAATCCCTATAGGATGGAATGAAAATAATGTCCCTTGAAATTATATTTAAGGATATTTTAATTTATAAATTATTTATCCTTCAATATCAATATTAAGATAAAATGATTATTTTTCTTGTGATTATGAATTACCAACACTACCACAACACTGGGTTTCCGCAGCGCCGCCCTTTAGCAGTGCTAAAGAAAAGTTCTGATAAATGGGTGCCTTTATCAGTGCTAAGAAAGCATTGATAAAGTCACCCCCTTTATTAGTGCTTTTTTAGTGCTGTTAAAGGGGCTCCTTTATCAGTGTTTTTTAGTAGCGTTGATAGGGGGTTTATCAACGTTGTCTTTTCTAGCCCTGATATAGTGTATATTTAAAAAAATTATAATTCATAAAAAATAATAAATTGATATATAAGTATATCTATATTGATATAAATATTATATATATTTTTTAAATATGTTTTAGATAAGTATAAATAAACATTTTCACTTAATATATAAGATATGTAGTAAAAATGGATTATAAAATATCATAAAAATTATTAATTAATAATTTTCTAATTATCATCGACTAATAATAATTTAATAATAATTTGAAGACACAAAAAATCAAAAAAATTAATAAAAGATCTAAAATATGTTGAAAAAATAACTCAAACTTCAAACAACCATAACTTTTGATCCGGGTGTCTGTTTAAGCTCTACAACATATCACAACGAAGCCTCCAAAGATCTATACACACTAGAGAACAAAGGGAACCTTTTTCACATTTATCAAGGGGAAAAAATACACAGAAGGCCTCCAAACTGAGTTTTTAGTCTGGATACAAATTTTTTTAACATTCGATGAAATTTCAGTCTCATTTTAGGGGGTCTTGTTGACCTTTTTCACTGGGGACTAAATTTATTCTGAGGGGTTAAATTTATATTGATATCATGGCTTTGAAATTTTATCATTTTTTACAGTGTAATGTTTTTTATAATCAATTATATAACAATATATACATATTTTTTTATATATTCACCAATATAAATTTAATTATATAAATAAATAATTAAACATATTTACATATAAATTATATTTCATAACATATAAGGCTTATCTAAATATAAATTAATATCTAATTTATTTAAAATATATATATGTTAATATTTATATACCTATATGATTTTTGTTTGTGTATATATATACATATATAGTAGTGCGAGTCTGTATTGAAAAACTAATATATAATATCTATATATTTTAAACATATATATATATACATATTAATATATAATATTTGTAAATATATTTAAATATGTATAATTATACTTACAAATACACATATAATATGTGTGTGTGTTGTATATATGTATTTATTTGTTTATAAACACACACAAAAAGCATATTTTATAAATGTATTTAAAATAGATCTTATAAATATATTTTAATGTACGAATAAATATATCAATATAACTATAACTATATATATATTAATATACATATATATATATATTAATATAACAAAAAAAATATTAATATAAATATATACATGTTAATAAAAATATATATTAATATACAAGTAAATATAACTAAATATATATATCAATAAATAGATATATTAATAAATGAAGAGAAAAGTAATATGGTGGAGTGGTAAAGTCTTAGGAGAGCATGAAATAGGTCCTGAGTTCGAATCTAAGGGAGGCAGGTTGCGCACGCGGGTGAAATAAGGGATAACACTGTTAAAGGGTGGGGGATAGTGCTATTAAAGGCTGCAGGGGTAGCAGGGGTGTGTGAGATGGGGTCGGGGGGGGGGGGGGTGTTGAAGGGGGCGTTTCGAGCAATGTTGAATCCCCCTGCCTAATTTGTACAAATATTTTTTTAAGGGTTTTTAACTTTTATCATTGCTTTTAAAAAATCCCTGATAAAAGGGGTCATTTATCAGCACTAAAAAAAGCTATGATAAAGGACCCCTTTATCAGCGATTTCTTAAGCACTGATAAACAACCCCTTTTATCATAACTTTTTTAGCACTGATAAAATGGGTCTTTGATATGGATTTTTCAGTGCTGATAAAAGTTACCCCCTTTATCTTCACTGAGATTAACAAAACGTTTTTAGCGCTGTAAATTGACTTTTCTAGCACTGATAAATGCCATATTTACAGTAGTGAAATATCTTGTAAAGTAATTCATTAAATTTTATCACGTGAAGTGGATGTTATTATTCTTATAGTTCATAAATGAGATGATTAAATTACATTGTTTTGATAATCCAATATATTTTATGAAAATGATTTTACCACTTGACGTGGTTAAAACAATGACCATAATAAACAATAAAAATTAGTATTTTATACAATGTGAACAATATTATTAAATAATGAATTATCATTCATGGTTCATGAAATTAAATTAATTAAATTATTCCTTGGTGTGAATGCAATTAGATTATTTCATTCATTAGATAGAATGAAATTATTCATTAAAAATTGGATATTATTTATGTTACTCATACTTATAATTTTTAATAAATCTCTGAGAGTTGATGTAGTTTGATCCAATGATTTATCCTTCAATGTATAAAGTTATTTTTTATGGAAATAAGGTGTGTTTTGGGAATCCTAAAGCTTCATCCACATTGGATTTTGCTACCAAATTCACCACCATTAAAATATGTGGGGGACCTAATCCCAAGTAGTTGTATTGTAAAATAATATTTGGGCTATAATTTCCAAAATATAAAATAATCATCTTGGTGATGGGCCAAAACCATTATGATGAATTCATAAACCACCATAAGTTGAAATTATAATATGAGTATGAATAATGAAAGATCGTGGATATCTTATATGTGTTGATCTTAAGGAAAAATATTTATAAATATTATTTTGATTAAATGCTTCAAAATAACTCATATATGAGTTAGTGTATTCTCATGTATGTACATTTACTGATATAGAAAATTATTTAACATCTTATAAGGGAGAAATTCTTCCTATCTGGTAATATAAATTCTTAAAGATTTATTATTTCTGAATCTCGATGCAATATAACGATTATATTAATAAAAAAATATCACATCGAGACATTGGATAAAAGAGGTACCTCAATATGTCACAAGAAATCAAAAAAAGCGATTATAAAAAATTTGATATGTACTGTCGAATCAATAATGATAAATCAGAAGTTTACTGATCCTAGCACTTTATATATGTGACACGATGGTTTAGTCCATATGGGATCAAAAATAATGGAAGATATTGATTCAAGTATACATGAGCATCAATTCGTTGATAACCTAAAAGAAATTTACCAGCGGTTGAATGATGAATTTATTTTATGGATGCATGTCTATTAAATTATCAATAAATTCATTCCCATTAAGTTATTATGAATTACCCCTATATAAAAATTTACCATGACTTACCCATTTTTGAGGTAAATTATTGAAATCATTAGAAACTATTTTGGAAATGAATTTCCCATAAATTTATGATGAAAAAATTATGAAGTATATATGGGCACACCCACCTACTATGTGATTCATTTAAATACTCTTTGAATGTTACGTCCACTAAATGATCATTTATTCTATTTTCTACTGGTGAATATACATTAAATTATATGTATATAGACTAAAATAAATATTAATCATCTCATTAGATATATAAAATGGTCCATAAGAAACATTGACAAGATTCTCACAGCACTTATATGAATGTAATGTTTTAAAAATCAATAGTATACTTATAGAAAATAGAAGCATGGTTGAAATGATTATATAATATAGTTGTTCATTATCAATAGAAAGTAATAATTATATTTTCCCTTTAAGTGGAATATAAATATAACAACAACATTATATGTAATTAGATATTTTCTCTAAAGTAAAACATGTACTAGAAAAATTATGAGATCTCTTTCAATGTTATTGATAGTATATTTTAATTTTTAAATGCTTTTATAACTCATCAATGATAATGGATTTTTATAGATTTCAACATCAAAATAAATGGAAAAAATTATTTAAGGAACTTATGACATGTTCAACAAATAAAGTTTTAGATTTATTATTCAAATTTCTAAGACAATTGATTATTGATGATCTTAATATATGAAATATTCTTCCTTGCAAATTTTTATTTTTATATATTTTTTGATTATTTCTAGTTGATTTTTTCACTGTTTGTTGAGTACAACATCTATATATGAATACCCTAAGGCTTCAAAATTCCTGAAGCAAATTCAAAATTATGAAAGTTTCAACCAATATGATAAATTATGTGGTGAATTTAATAAGATGTATTTCATGTATCAATATTAAGTTAAGGAAGAAAATAAATTGAATTTATTATCTCATGGTCTGTATAAATCATTATGTTCATCATATTATTAAGATTTTTTGAAAAACATATAATCTCTCAAAGAGTATTCTGAATTCATTAACTTATTATATCATAAAATTACATGGGATGCCCTTGTATTTTCAATTAAACATCTAGAAGACAAAATATTAAATTTTGTAATGATTTTACCCTTATCCATTAAATCTCTTTCTTCCAAGAATGTTATATTTCAAACATAAATCATTAATGAAGAACATAATTATACTAGAATGACTAAATATATATTCAAATTTTATTTATCCCTAAAAGATATACATATATATTTGAATAAGTACATTGTAAAGAATAAGTACTAATATTACATTGCAAGGTAATGTTCTTCTCTACTCATTAAAATATGAAGGGTATAATTTATTATTATTCCAAAATTCAAAACCAAATGTTTCAATTTTGAAATGATCTTGAAAATTCTATAATGTAATAGTGATGGCCACTATGAGAGGGATGTGTCACTATTGTAGTCTTGTCCCCTTAGTCAAATTTTTCCCATTTTCTTTTCATGATAAGGTTTCTAATAAGGAAACATTTCAGGGACTTGATGTTGTTGTACTGTTTTTCGCTAATCAAGGGTTTTCCCCTAATGGGTTTTTTCCTAAATGAGGATTTTAATGATGCAATCACACATCATAAAAGATAACCATTGGGATGTTTTAAGTAATTATTGATATCTATATTTAAATAATTATTTTTTACATCCCCATAAGTTATAATCATTAATGTGACCATTCATTATTACCTGTGGTCATCCTCCCATGCCCCCAAAAAATAAATAAATAGTAATGTTAATTTATGCCTAAAAGACACAATTAAATGATATAATATTAGGGAGCTGGGAATTCTGTACTCTATTTCCTTTCATCAAGGTTTTCTCACTGGGTTTTCCTGATAAGGTTTTTATTGAGGCAACATGACATGGAATTAAATTACTTTAGCTTCACTTATTTTTCCCACAAAGTTTTATATAAGTGAAGACTATAAAATATTCCATGAAATTATGACATCTAAGGGGGTGTGTTATGAAACGTTATTAAATGGATGTTATAATTATGATAATATTGATCACTACACAATT
The DNA here is from genome assembly GCA_963277665.1 of Viscum album. Taxonomy (NCBI): domain Eukaryota; kingdom Viridiplantae; phylum Streptophyta; class Magnoliopsida; order Santalales; family Viscaceae; genus Viscum; species Viscum album. The sequence goes on from OY728159.1 coordinate 730,639,313, forward strand.
CATAATAATTTTATCTCAAAATTGCCAACCTTCCATATTCTCTTACCATTGGAATTCAGGCCATTAGATTACATCACTATTATAGATTTGGGTTTACACAGCACCACCCATTAATAGTGCTAAAAAGCACTAATAAAGGGGGCACCTTTAACAGTGCTAAAAAAATCATTGATAAATAGAGATTCTAACAAAGCTGTTGAAAGTACACCTTTATGAGTGCTTTTTTAGCACTGATATATTTACCCCCTTTATATGTTCTTTTTTTTCACAGTTAAATGTACTCCCTTTATCACTGATTTTTTAGTAGGGGTGATAGGCGGTCTTTATCAATGCCTTTTTTTTAAGCGCTGGAAAAGGGAAAATTTAATAAGAAATTATAAATAATTGAAAATAATATATTAATATATATATATTTATATATTAAATATGATTTATGTAAAGCTAAATATGAATTTACACTTAATATATAAGATATTTTGTGAAAAAAAGATTATAAAATAATTTTAAAAATAATATTAATTAACAATTTTAAAATTATTAAGGAGTAATAGTCCATTAATACCAATTCAAATATAAAAAAATAAAAAAATTAACAAAATATCTAAAACATGTTGAAAATGTAACTCAAAACTGTCATAACATTTGATCCATGCATATGTTTGATCTTCACCATATATCGAATCAAATATATCAAAAATATCTATGTCCTCGTAATTGGGGGAGCCATCTGTCACATTTTTTGAGGCTAAAAAGGCCTAAAATATCTCCAGAACTGAGTTTTTAGTCAGGGTAACCTGATTTTTTAACATTCAATAGAATTTCAACCTAATTTAAGTGGTCTTATTAACTTTTTTCAGTATATACTATTTTTTTCAAGTATTAAACTCATAAAGTTATTTTAACATTCAAATTTATTTATTTTTCATAATGTGTTATTATTTTTAATTAAGTAAATACACATCTATTCATATTAGTATATATTTAAACATAAAAATTTATTTTAATAAATAAAAATGTAAAAATATTAAAAAACAAAATATCTTAATAAATATATAAACCATATCTAAAAAAATAATATCAATTTTATTTAAAATAAAAATATATGAATATTTATATACCCATATAATGTGTGTGTCAATATATATATTTTTGTGTGTCTGTATTATCAAACTAATATATATTATCTATATATTATAATATATGTATATAAATATAAATATTTAATATATATAAATAAATAAAAATATGTATAATTATATTTATATATATTCATAATATATATATATGTATGTATGTATGTATGTTGTATATATGTATTTATTTATTTATAAAAACACACACACAAAATCATATTTTATAAATGTATCTAAAAATATTCATATAATTATATATTAATATACAAATAAATATATGGATAAAAATATAACTAGATATATATATCATAAAATGGAGAACAATGTAACAAGGTGAAGTGGGAAGGGTCGAGGCGCACAAGGGAGAGGTTTCAGATCACAAATTCAAGATGTATCGCAAAAAAGAGATAACTACCCAAAATCTTTCAACAATATAACCACTAAAAATTTCCAAGTATAATCACCAATTAACTTAAAGGATCAATTTAATGATCACTTTAAATAATTGGATCATACTAGCACTCAAAATGTGTCATCATTAAATTTGGGGAAGACAAAGACCAAAATAAATCATCAAATGGAAATATCAGAATATTGAATTAATTTAAATATTAAAGCACATAAAATAACATCTAATACATATTCTTGATACTCCCTTGGATCAAACCATAATAGGTTTATCCCTCCATTGATTCTATTCTATCAATCGATGTGGGAATTATACTCATGAGGGTAAAATTGAAGAAGAAAAGCAGTGAAATAATGATCACTTCACTATTGTGTGAAGAAATTAAAAAAATATGATGTGAATAGATTAAATACATAAATAAATAGTATCAAAGTTATATTAATAAGAATATAAAATGTTAATTAGAATAACATTTATTAAGAAAAAAAATTATTTGAACAACTTACATGGATAAAATTGAAGAAGCGATTACAGAAGGACAATGTTACATTACAATTGAAAGAAAAACACGAATCCTCCAGTTACATCACCCAAAACAACATAAATTTAAATATTAGGATCCTATTTTCAATAAATCATCAATATATTCCTTCCTTATTAATTAGGAGAGGAAAATGTGGGTGTTAAGTAAAAGGGAATGTGACTTTTCAAAGGTGACCAGAAAATTCGAACCAGATTCAACCCCTTTTTGGCTCTCCGAAATGTCAATAAACATGGAATAATAAGGTATTTTCATAGAATATAAATATATTTCCATAGTTGTTTTCTAATATCTATCAAAACTTCATGCCAATTGGATCATCCATTTAGATTTTGTGCTTCAAATATTGGAATGATGTTATTGGCCTTCACATCTTGCCCACAAATTAAATGTCATATTTGGGATCCCGAAATCTCATTAAAAACTTCATAATTATCTTTGAAAATAGATTAATGAAATTATCCCCATACTTTTCTCTATATGTATTTATAATTTTATCTTCTTTGGGATTGATTTGTGGGCTCTACATTTACATGATGGGCTTAAGGTCCATTATGCTTTTTCCATAAAAGTTTGCATCCATGGAAAAAAATGTCCATCATTCCTTGTGATTCATCCATTTAACGTATAAGATAAAATTTTATAAACAAATTTATAAATCATATAAAAAATTATCAAATTAAAATAATTAAAATAATTACATCTACAAGATATTTATTAATTGGTCTCAAATTGACACACTCTAAACATAAATTTCACATGTGATGGGAAATGAAGTTCAATTTATAAAATGCACTAAAACATGTGTTCAGACATTGAATCACTTGAATATTAAATTATTAACAATTAATATTATCCTATTTTAATGTCTAATCACACCCCTAACTGTAGTTTTTCTAGTCTCGAGAAAAAAGTATCTCAAAAATATGAAATTGAATCCCCTTTTTGAAAAAAATTTTAACATAAAATTCTCACCAAAAGACATCATTTCAAATAATCCTGAACCTTTAAAAATAATTTAACACAATTTCTGTTCCAAAGAATAACCCAATCCTAAGATTTTTACTTTTTTAAATTCATCATCACATTTAAACCAATTTAAATTAATCATGATGATATGTTGTGAATCACAAAAGTCATGGGGCACATTTTCTTATTCAAGGGAAAAATTGAAGCATTATATGGGAACCAAATTAAACCATGAGATGAGTATCCCAATTTTTTTCTTTTATTTTTTATTATTTTTCTTTTTTTTTTTGGTTTTTTTGTGTTATTTTTTGTTTTTAACCACAATAGAGATGAAAACATTAACTCTGGGTATGAAAACAATGGAATTGTGATCCCCAAGTGCCGAACATCACATGTATTGTCAATTAACTAATCTATAATAGAGATGTAAATCATAGCTATGATAAATAGAACTATGGAGTCATTATCTCCATGTGTCGGACGCCAAAAAATTGTACAACACATTTCTCTATGTAGTATTTGTTTTAATTATTTTGTTAGATAATAAAATTAAACAAAATGGGGCCCCAAACCCTATGACATGATCAAAAGGACCCAAGAATTAAAATATACACCCAATATACAATGTACATGCATTTTTACATTTTCATTAAATGGATGAAAATTTGAGTATTGAAAATCACATTGGCCAACAGCACTTTCCAAAAGATATTATCATGAACATAAACGTTCAACATAATCATAGTCTTGAATTTTTTAGAAATTAAGATTAAAATGTTGAAATGAGTATTATTATGTTCAAGGTTAAATTAATATTTTATAAAAGCCCAATTTTTTATAAAATTCCGGATTTTCACTCCCCCAACAGAGAATGAAACTTCCCTCAGTTTCTGAAGAGTGGAGAAGAGGGAGATTCAATTGGAAAAAAATAGGGGGATATGTGATTTAGAATGAAATTACATAACAAAACCACCTGGTATGAGGTTTAATACCCATGAAAAAGAAATTGATCACTTTTTATTCAGGTCACAAGTAGACTTCTCGAGGATGATTGATGGATGGGTATGAGCATTAGAATGAATGGGTTTCATTTGGAAATATTAAAATGATTCAACTACTAAATCTCACAAACAAGAAGAATTAGACCACATTGGAAACCCCAAGGTTCTTCCCTTAACAAAAAATAACAAAAACACACAAAATGAATAAAAATAAAAATAAAAATAAAAAACAATGCAGAAGCTTGGTTACCTCTCAAGAAGGTATTATTTTAAAGCGATTAGCTCGACTTGAAACCCCAATATATCCAATACCAACTTTCTTCATTTTAAGGACCCCATTTTTCTACACTTATACTATATTTATATTGATTATTTTTTTATAATTTTTATAATATATAATACTTTGTTCAATAATGAATAATAAAATCCGTTGAATAACAAAAATGGTTGATCTGGTTACTTCTGTGGTCTTACCAAAGACATCAATAATCATTCCCCATTTATTTTTTTCAAGAGAATAATTAATTCCAACTGAAAGGTCATGGTTATTCCCTATAAAGGGATACATGATCAGGTAAGGAAGGACAATAATTTTGAGCTCAGTTTGGATAGAACATTGAGACATAGTTCTGTACTTTGAATAAAAATCAATTTCATTTTAAAAAATTTATCAATATATTTGGTTCTTTTTTAACAGAAGATTCCTTAAAAAATTGGATAGATCAGTTTCATGAAAAGTTATGGCATTTAATTTTGTTATTTCTTTCAATGTTTTTGTGACTTTTATTTCTAAAAAATCATCAATAGTGTAATATTCATGATACTCACTCCATTATGTCAAATTCAACACTTTTTAATCCAAAAAACAATTTCCTCTTAATTTAAAGAACCTTATATAATTCCTTGATTTTCTTCAGTTATCCCAAATCCAAAGGTAGGTTATTAAATAAATTCATGAGAGGTTTTTGGGAGAAAATAATCTTCTATCAGTGAATAGGAAGGGTCAACCAGAGTAGGAATGGGTTCTATATCCGTTTTAATGCTTTATATTTATAATCTCAATGATGAAACCTCAGAAGTCATTTTATCCATTTTTAAGAAACAATTTCTCATTTAATGGTTGAAAATCAGGCTAGACATGGTGTTGATCCAAATTTTATATTCTACGAGGTTAATAATATTGTTTGAATTTCATTATAGGATGTCTAGATTGGAATGTTTTGGATCAAAACTCATTATAGGATGGAATGCTTTATTGAGAATAGGAGTTCAATCATTGTGGTTGAATTAAATATTTTATTTTCCCACCAGTATAAATTAGGATGGTTATTGTACATCATGCTTGTTTTAGGGTATTCCAAGAAGGGAGAGGTATCCCATGTTTGGATTTGTTCAAAATTGTCATCCATAGGGGTGAAATTTGGGTGAGAAAAGAGAGGTTGGGGTGATAATAGAGAAGTTGTGGTGAGAAAAGGATTATAGAGTCTAAGATAACATACATAGTTCCCCAAAAATTGGCACCAAAAATTGGTGATTCCCATATTTACTATACTAGTATAATTGATCATTATAGTAAAAGTAGGGATCCAATCTATAGGGTGCAATGAAGTAACATTAAGACACTCAAATTTGTTGGTGGATTGGCTATGCAGTGTCTAAATATGGTGTTGATTGTAAAAATAATAATAATATAATTAATATAATGAAATTAATTAATGAATCAAGAGATAAATATTTTAATGGAAAAATATAATTAAGATGAGTTTATCCTAGGTTTTTTCTAAGGAAATATTGAATGTATTTTTTTCTTAGAAAATTTTAGATCACTAATTCAACATGTATCCACAAAATGAGAATACTCCACAAAATAATTCACTAATATAATTTGTATAAAATTAAAAGTGTAATATCAAATTCCCTTATAAGATCACTTTAATGAGAACTACATGGAATTGGATCATACTAGCACCCAAAATGTGTCATCATTAAAGTTGGCGAAGATGATGAAGAAAAACAATCCTTGAATAGGAATATAAAAATAATGAACAGATTTAAATATTAAAGAAAATAAAATAAAATTCAATCCATATCATTTTTATTGCCTTTGATCAATTTATAAGAGTGATATCCCTACATTGATTCTATTCTATCAATGAAAGCGGGAAGTAGACGAATGAGGGTGTATTTGAATGAAAAAACAATGAAATAAGAATCATTCCACAATTGTTTGAAGAATTTCACAAAATATGATGTTAATAGATTCAATCCATAAGGAAAATATATCAACATGATATTATGAAGAGTATAAAAGCAAAATAAGAAGAAAATTTGTTAAGAAAAAAATTGACCTGAACAACCTACATGAAAAAAATTGAAGCAATGATTACAAAAGGACAATATAAAATTACAATTGAAATAAAATCACAAATACTCTAATTCCATCACCAAAAAAACATTAAATTGTCATATTAGGTTCCTATGGAAGATCCTACTTCAAAAAATTCCTTCAATATTAATTAAGAGATTCAAAGGTGTGTGATAAATAAAAGGAAATTTGACATTTCTAAGTTGACCAGAAAATTCAAACTAGATTCATCCCCTCTTTTAGCATCCAATATGTCATTTAAGATGGCCAAATATGGGATTCTCATATAAGAGAAATATATTCTTCTAGTATTTATATTATATATGTCAAAATTCAGTACCAATCGTATTAGTAAATTGGATGTCATGGTTGATATAGTGGGATGATGTTATGGGCCTTCAAATATGGCCCACAAATTATATGTCAACTTGATCTCCTTAGATATCATTGAAAACATCAGAACAAGAACTATCCATATATTAATTAAATGATCCCAATAATTTTATATATCTACATTTAAAAATTGAGCTTCAAAGGGATTGATTTGTGGCCTCCACTTTTACTTGATCGGCTAAGGCCCATTATGCTTTGTCCCGAAATTTCTACAACCATGGAAAAAAATGACCATCTTCCCTTTTGATTCATCCAACGATCCTAAAATATAAAATGTTACAAACAAAGTGATAAATAATATAAAATTAAAATAATTAAAATAATTAATTCTACAAGATGATGATTAATTGGTCCAAAATTGACACACTCTAAACATGAATTGCGCATGTGATGAGAAATGATGTTAAATTTATAAAATGAACTAAAGCTGGTGTCCTTGGAATTTTAATCACTATAATTCTAAAAGAAAAACAATTAATATTATCCTCTTTCAATGGATAATCACAAAACTATTAATCGGGGCTTTGAGTAATGATAAAATGGGTGGTCTCTACCTATGATTTTGCTTCTTAATTTAGCATCTTTTTTTAAAAAAAATTATTTTTTTGACTTTTATCAGTGCTAATAAATGAACCATTATATCAGCACTAAAATAATGCCACTGATAAAATACCCATTTTATCAGTGCTGATAAAAGATCCTTTTTATTATTGTTTTTTAGCGCTTATAAATGATCCCTTTTTTCACAGCTTTTTTTAGAGCTGATAAAAGTGGTCTTTATTAGTTATATTGTTAGCACTGAGAAAAGGGACACACTTTTAACAGTGCTTAGATCATCAATTATTTTTTATCACGATTAATGGATTCTCCTATAATTGTTAAATCTATTTTGGTAGTAGAGTATATTTCAGGGATTAATCTCAACCGTTGGATCAAATTATATGTACTATATATATATTAAGATATGTTATTGAATTATTGAGAACTTTTGTGCTATAAATTACGATCTTTTATATAATTATTATCTCTCATATTGTTTTATTTATATTTTTCATCACCTTATAAAAATTGGATGATCTCTTCATCAACGATTTTTTTCTCTTACGATCGGTCTACCTTTTCTGTTTTCAAAATTTTTCATAGTTTCAATCGGTCTCTATCAATTCCACAATGATAATAGTGTTTTATGTGTTTTTATCATGTTTCAAATGTATGAAATACCCAACTGAAAAATTCATGAGAAAATAACGTTAGAATATACTCTAATATCTCTATATCAAATTGTTGATACAAATTTAGTTCAAATTGAAGTTTCCATACAAGAATAGATATCTTTCATTCATTAGATTTCATTTTTCATTCAATTCAAAACCATATTTAATATTTATATTAATCCATGTTAGTGAAGTATTATTTCATGGAAAAGTAGTTGAATTATCAATTCATAAAATTGATTCACTTAAAAATAAATGTTATCTCATTAATTGATTAATGGAGAACCACAAAAACATAAAAATTAAATCACTAATAAAATCAATTTATAATTGATCTAGACTAGACAAAAAAGTTTAAATATTTAATTTCATAATTTTAAATATTTTTTTGAAAGATAGAATACCAATTTTTCACATGGTGACATTTTTATTTCCCTAAAAGAATAATCAAACATAAAATCCATGCCTCCTCTGTGATCCACACTCACCATCATGGTAAATAGATGAATATATATATATATATATATATATATATATATTAAAATACATATATTTTTTAGGAAGATTGTAGTATTGTGGAATTTTACAACTTAGTGGAGTAATCTATACTCTATTTGGTTCCTTATGGGAGAGGAAAATTACTGATTTCATTGAAAACACTTATATTAAAGGTTCTTTTGTTTGGGGTGATGTTGTATTTGGACACCATCAAAAACCTCAAGTCTAAGATCTGTAATTTGGAAGGAATTCCCCAACAATAGAGGATTCTAGATTACACCGAGAAGGAGGTTGTTGAAGAAAATGGTTTGTGATAGTATTACATAGAAGAGGAATATTTACTCAATATTTTTTTCATTACCTCTAGGGTTGAAGGTGTCCCACTATAGGAGATGATGCTAATTTTTTATAGAAAGGAGCTTTTGGGTTGAAATTCCATGGCTCTCCCTCTTGGTGGTTGCATACGTTTTTTTTATTTTTCTCTCTCCCAATTTTCAAAGATAGAGTATCTAGAAGAAGTGTTATGTGGCCCTTGATATATGAAATAGATAAAAATTCCTTCACACCATCACATATTTAAATCTTAAATATAGATTAGTTTACTCTCATGTATAATGTTAAATTTTTCATTCCATGGGTTTGATATATTTCAATTAAAATGTTCAAATATATATTATGTGTTTTTCATGGCTTCATGCTACTGTTTACAGGTCTATTATATTTTCATCTACTTATGGTGTATATGGATTTTTTTGGTTTTCCTTATTAGCAGCTTTATCTTGGAATATTGATCAATCATGAACCAATGGTTGTCTTGGTGCCTGGCTGTGTTTCCTTTGTCCTCAATTGATCCACATTTTTGTGTCTTCTCCAATTTGGTACCTCTGTGTGTCCTAACCAGATGTGAAATCATGGTTATATGAACTGCCTATTTCTCTTGAGCATCCATGTTCCCATAATCTGTAGGGTTCTTCACTCACCACCTAATTCTCCCTGACAAGCTATCATTATAGCTTGTTGGCCATTTTCTTTTGTGTGAGATTTGGGTATTTTCAATCTAGTTTATCCATCACCTTGATCCTAATTCTTGTTCCCAGGAAACAGAAGAGAAATCCTATAGTCTTCTCATAGTAAGTTCTCAAGAGAAAAAAGAGAACTGTAGACCCTGCCTTGATTCTGGTTCCCTGGTGTTTGGAGGACCGATATGCATCAACTAGAAATCTCATCTGGCGGAGACCTGGTAAAGACTTAGTTTGGGAAATAGATCTAGATGAACTTGCAGGCATGGTCATTATTGGATAAACATGCTCATCATAACCATATTCTGGAAAAGAAATATAGAACTATTCTTGATTTACTCTTTTGTCTAATCTGCTATTGTATCCTTAATCTCGGTGTGTGAATGAGTCCACCCAAGAGTGAACAATGCTAACTCCACGTGAAAAAGTTCATTACGACTACCTAGTTTAACAAGGTAAACCTCCTCAGATGGATTTTCTTGTCATTTTCTTTCCTACAAAAAGTCTATAATTTATTCTTTATTTTTTCTAATAAGAATGTCTCATCTGGTGGTGTTCTCTCTATGCACGTTGGATCAAAAAAGATCTGAATCATGATACATCTTGTTGGGTTTTCTAATTTTATTTTATGTTCTAATTCTAGAATTCAAATTAAACTGCAACTCACCATTTCTAAAGAAAAATGATTTTTATAATCACTCTATAAAATATATAAAATTCATAAGTCGAACATGGTCATTGAGTAGGGTCAACCACCTCAACACTAATTCTAAAAATTGGTATAAGAGCCTTTGAAAAGCGTTTACAATGGGATATACAAAGTTTTAGATAGAAAAATTTGATGTTGAAAATGATTTTATCATGTGGATATTTAAGATGATTTGTCTATTAGATCCCAAAAATTTAGTTAATTCTCTTGGTGGTCTTAATAAAAAGGTTACCACTCTTTCCCTCAATGGGATAACTACTGCTACTTTTGTTAATGTTTTTGATGATGTTCTTAGGAAATCCCATGACCCCAATTTTTTTTCTTTAGGGGATAAGTTTGTTAGGGAAGTAGATTTTTAGTCATATACTATTGATATCTAGTCCACATTAGAATCCCTATACATGAATAAGTCTTTATTCGGAAGGTTATATAAGAAAATGAGACTTTATACTTTTAAAATAACACTTGGAATAGCAGTCAAGTCACACATTGAAGAATTCAAAAAAATTATGCTAGACATGTCAGATATTTATGATTAAATATAGGATGAGGACCATGAATTAATTATATTATCTTCTTTAGAAAAATTATATAATTTAGAAAAATATTTATGTTGTGTGGCATATACTCTTTAATTATTGAAGAAGTTAAGTCTACTTTTTTATCCAAAGAAAACCAAAATAAATCCACTATTTTGAATGAAGTAATGGGTCTAAATTTTAGAGGAAGAGGAGATAAGAGAGATATTAAATGAGTGAGGATTCAATAAAAAAAATATTGGTATAAATCGAAGAATAAAGATTCTAACACTAAAGTTTTTAAATGTTTTCATTGCAAACAACCAGGTCACAAGAAGAATAATTTTCATAATATAATTAATATCTATAATGAGAGTAATAGTGATCATTAATTATTAATTGAACAATAAATTTACATGTCCAATGTGTTGAATGATAGTTAGAATCCAATATTTGTGGAATGGATCCTGGATTCAGAATTCTCATTCCATATGTGTCCAAATAGGGAGTCTTCATTGTGTTAAGAGAGATTGAATCAGGTAATGTCTACTTAGGGAATAATAAGAGCTTTCCCATTATGGGTATAGGTTCTGTTTCTTTATAACTTCATGATGGGATGGCTAAATCTATTGAAGATATTAGTTGTGTAACCAATCTTAAAAGAAACCTTATTTCCCTAGGTGTTCTAGAATAGAAGGATATACTCTGAAGTCCATTTCTAGTTTTCATAGAATCACCCATGGATCTCTTATTATTATGAAAAGAACCATTAGTAATGAGATGTATGTGTTAGAATTTAGGACAAAAAAAATCAATTAAATGTTCTAGGTGTTCAATCCATAGATAATACCATCTTATTTCATAGAAGACTATGGGACTTTTGTCCCAAAGTTTTATAAGAACATTGAAAACAAGGTTTTTTCACAGAAGTTAACCCTAGTAGTATTCCTTTCAATGAGGATTTTTTTATGTTAAATATAAATAGGTTTGTTTCATTAAGTCATTATAAAAATCTATAAACCCTTTAGAGTGTATAAAATCTAACCTTTATCCCCCTCTAGGATTGCCTCTCATGGTGGAGGTTATTACTTAGTGACTTTTATAGATGACTACACCCAAAAAGTTTGGGTACACCTACTGAAATATAAATCTAATACATTTAAAACCATTAAGAATTGGAAGGATTGTGTTGAATCTGAATTTTATAAGAAGCTAAAATCTCTTAGAACATATAATGGTTTGGAATATCTACCCATTGAATTAATTGAGTTCTATAGATATAAGGGTGTTCATAGGTACAATAATGTTGTGGAAACCCTAAAAAAAGAAGGGGTGAGATGACATAATGAATAAGACCATCCTAGAGAGGGTTAGGTGTATGATTTATTATTCATTCCTTCCTAATTACTTTTAAGCTAAGGCTATTAATACAACCATATACCTAATTAATAGATATCCATTCATAGATAATGATTTCAAAACACTAATAGAATTTTGGATAGGAAAACCTCATAGTCTTGATCACCTTAGGGTTTTTGGATCCACAACTAATGCATATTCTAAAAATGATAAGTTGAAACCAAGGTTGGTCAAGTGTATCTTTTTTGGTTTTCTAGTGGGTGTTTAGGGGTATATATTATTGGTAGACAAAGAAGGAAATCAAAAGTGCATTATATGTCATGATGTTGTGTTCAGAGGGTCAAGTCTTCCCAAAGGAAAGACTGTTGAGTATGAAGAGACCAGTGTACACAATACATTGGGTGTTGAAGTTGTTCTTGACTCTCAGAACACTTCAGAACATGAATATACTTCTTCTTCTCACCCCTCAAAACTATAGGGTGAACCAAAAATATGAATCTGATTTTGAAACCAATATAGAATAAGGTGACCATAGAGGATACTAGTTGACCCAAGACCAAGATAGAAAGGTTATTAGACACCCTTCTTGGTTTAGTCATGCCAAAATGGATGTATATGATTTTTTTTTAATCAAGACATGTGTACTGTTGAACCTAAAACCATTAATAATGTTTTAAAATCAAGAAAATACTGGTAGTGGATGGATGCTATAAATGATGATATGAATTCCCTTTTGAAGAATAAAACCAAGACTATCGTAACTAAATCTCAAATTGAAAAGTTTAAAGGTTTTAGGAATATATTTAAGAAGAAATAGGATAATAATGGGAAATTAAAAATCAAATTTAAAGCCTCATTATTCACTAAAGTATACCTTCAGTGTGTGTTAGTAGATTATGATGAGAATTTCCCCCCTACTATTAAACATTCATCTATTCGTGTTCTACATGATTTTGAAGATAAAAATTATTTCCATATTGAATAGTTAGATGTTAAAACTACCATTTTCTTGGTAAATTGGATGAAACTATTTATATTAGACCTGCTGAAGGGTTTTCAAATAATTTTAAATTGAATGATGTTTTCCTTTTACAATAGTCTTTGTATGCTTTGAATCGTTCCTCTAGGTAATGGTAAAAACGTTTCGATTCTTTTATTATTGAAAATGGTTTCAGTAGAAGAAAATTTGATGCATGTGTTTACTACAAACAAGTTAATCATGACGTGATTTACCTAGTTTTATATGTTAATGACATGCTAGATATTTTTAATAACATGAAATTTTTTTTCCATATGAAAACCCAATTGAATTCTTCCTTCGAATTGAATGACTTCGGAAAATAAAAAGAGATCCTTAAAATGGAAATCATTATGCATATAAAATAAAGAGCTCTGTTTCTATCATAGAATGATTTTATGAAAAAGGTTTTGAAATGTCATTTTTATCACATTAAACTAATAATCATACACTTGGGTCAACACATTATGTTGTCCCTAAAAAAATCACATATTAGTGAATTTAATATTGATTTCATGTGCAAGATCCCATATTCTAATGTTGTTGAGAGTCTTATGTATGTAACAATTTATTCTAGACTGGATATTGAATTTGAAGTATGTACCCTTAGTATGTTTATGGGAAAAAATAGGAAAGCACACTATTATTCTCTGAAATGGATTCTTAGTTATGTCTCTATGTATTCTAGTTTATGTATTCATTTTGGAGAAACTGATAGTTATAATGATGACATTATAATAATGATATATTCTTAATATGATGCTAATATAGAAACTCATGAATCAATTACTAGATTTTTTTCCATTCTTATGGTTGTTTAATTTCATAGAAATTCCACATAAAATCAATATTTTCTCTATCCACCACATAGGCTAAGTATATAGCCCTTAATGGATGTATTAAGGAAGTTATTTGGTTGAAAGGTATTATTCATGAGTTTTCTTTATCTTATTCTAATATTGTTGTACACTTTTATAGTCATTGTACTTTAATTTTTTCAAAAAACTATGTTTTCCATGGTAGATCGATGAATATAGACATTAGACTTCACTTTGTTCACGATATAATTAAATCTATGAATGTGTGTGTCACTATGATACACAATAGGGATAATCCAGCTGATAGTTTGACTAAAGATGTTCCCCTTTATAAATTTGACCACTATTTAAATATGATGAACCTTGTCCCAGTTAAATAGTAGTAATTGTGTGAACATAATCTTTAACATGAACCATTTAAACTGCATGGGAAAGATTTGTAAAATTTTCCCGGACATGAATTTGATATATTTCAGTTAAAATGTTCAAATATATATTATGTGTTTTCCATTGGTACATGATAATATTTTTTTAGACATTATATTTTCATCTAATTTCCATGCATTTGGAATTTTTTTGGTCTTCCTTATTATCATCTTTATATAGGACTCTTGATCCATCTTGATTCGATTTTTGTCTTCGCGACCGGTTGTATTTATTTTGTCCAAGATCGATCAGTGTTTTCATATCTACTCCTATGTGGTACCTCTATGTGTCCTCACCAACTAAGACTTCACAGTTATACAAAAAACATATTTCATCCCATTTTTCCATGTGGCTTTCATCAATAGGGTTCTACCCATGGCGCCTAACAGTCCTTAACACACTATCATTACGGCATACTAGCCCTTTGCTTTAGTGTGACATTTCAGGGTTTTCTATCTAGTCCATTCAGTGAATTACTACAGGATCATGTTCCCAGATAATAAAAGAGAAGACCTCTTGTCTTATCACCATAAAATATCGAGAGAAAGAAGAGGATTATGGACCTCACCTTGCTTTGGGTTCCCCTATATTCAGAGGACCAATTTACTATAATGAGACATATCATCCAGTGGAGACAAGGTGGAAACTTTGGATGGGAACCAGATCATGAAGACCATGCACGTGGTGTGGTCACTATTGGATATACATCATCATAATAACAATATTTCTGTAAAGAAATCTAGAAATTTAAGAAATTTTCTTTTTTGTCTAATCCTCTACTGTATCCTTATGTCAGATACATGCTTGAGTCCATCCAGGATTAGATGATGCTAACTCCACTTGAAAGAGTTCATCACCTCTTTTTTTTAGCAAGTCTGACATCCTTGAATAGATTCTATGGTAATTTTATTTCTTTATAGACTCTGTAATTTCTTGTTACTTTTTTTCTAATAAGAACGTCTAACATGGTGGTGTCCTCTCCTTGCATGTAGAATCAAAAAAGATCTCAAGCATGTTATATCTTGTTGTTCTTTCTTGTTTTCTTTTATGTCATAACTCAATCATTCACCTTAATTTATAACTCATAATTTGTAAAGAAAAAATGAAATCACTAATCAATTCATAAAGCATATAAAATGCCTTATTGGATCTTGGTCGTTGGGTAGGGACAACCATATCAACACTTCCCATAACATATAATGTAATGAGTGATTCCCCCAATGAACAGTTAGAGATAAATAATGATTTTAGCATCCTAGAAAAACCAATCAGATGTTGGGATCATAAATGATAGGGAGTGTAGTGATAATTATGAGATAAAATAATGTGTAAAATATGGAAATAAATTACACTATATGTAACAAGGAAACCCCCCAAAATGAATGGGGTAAAAAACCATGAGCAAATTTAAGGATGAATATCGGTAATATTGGATACATATTCCCTCACTATTACAAGGAGGAAAACATCATTGATATATATATTTAATATTTTGGGAAACCACCTCACAAAATACCATAAAAAACTGAAATTATGATTATGAATAACCTGGTGAAGTTGATGGGAAACCCTAGGGGAATCCTGCCCCTTGCACTACTATAGTTTGACCCATTAATAGCACATAAAATGGTCTTTAACAAAAAAAGATATTGTACACAGTGCCATTAGGGGGGGGGGTTATCAGTGATTGATAAAGTGGACCTTTATCAGTACATTTTTTAGGGTTGATAATGGGCACCCTTTATCAGTGCTTTCATTAGCACTGATAAAGGTCATACTCTTGTAGTGGGATATTTGACTAACAACACACCACAAAAAATACACATGTATACACCTATATTCAAATTCACATGTATGAAAATACACATGTATGAATATACATAATTTAATTGAAATAAATTTTACATCAAAAATAAAAAACACTAGGCATTTAAAATAACTTTTTGTATAATTACGTTTTCGATTACTATCCATAAATATATAAAAAAACCAATGTTTGATCATCTTTTACACCCAAAACCCCCTCTAAAAAAACCAAAACATTGTATCAGTTTTGAACAAACCACCCCAACCTGAAAAAAAGAATCCACCAATATAAGAAAACAAATATTTTGTTAGTGATACTATAAAAAATAAATTAAACATAAATATGAAAGAATACATTAATAAAATGTCTATTTCAATTAAAAAGAAACACTTAAGTTAATATTATTCAAATTTTTCATCATATTGAGGTGAAAAATATTCATACACATCACAAATGACATATCAATTTTTTTTCTAAAATTATCAAAATTTTCTAAATAAGTTTACTCAGTTTTGATTATGACACTTGTATTTTTTACTTAAATTTCATTTTAAATTCTAAACATGCAATTTCAGTCATACCAGTCAGATCATGTATTATATGGATGTGATTTTAATGCTTATAAGTCGCAAAAGACTTATGGATCATTTTTCTAAAGTATTAGGACTATCCATGCAGATTTTATCTATTTTTAATGAGCGACACATGTTTTGATCTAAAATTTAAATTTTAGACTTCTAAGAGAAACTTTGAGTTATATTGGGTATACTGAGTATTATATTGAGGTATGAATGATTTCTATACATAAAAAATTAATTTTGGATAATTTTATTAAAGTATAAAAACAATAATAACATGTTTACTTATATTTGAGTACGTCACTTGTATTTTTTTTACTAAAATGTCAATTTGGAATAAGAAGAAAAACTTGGAGTCATACTGATCACACAGTGCGTTATATTGATGTGTGACTGATTCTAAAAAATCACAAATAACTTATGGATTATTTTCCTAAAGTATCAATATAATAAGAACGTGCTTTTTTGGTTCTGATTATGTCACTTGCTATTTTAAAAAAAATGACATTTTAAACAGAAAACATGCACTTTAGGTTATACCGATCACATCGTGTGTTAGTTTGATGTGAGAAAAATTCCTAAACATCAAAAATGAATTATGAATCATTATTATAAATTATAAATTCAATTGGTGAATGTTTTCTTGGTTTTTAGTGAGTGGCACATATTTTGAACTAAAATATCAATTTCAAGATGATAACAGACACTCTAAGACATACCAGGCACATAGTTTATCAGATCGAGGTTCAACTAATTCTTGAACACAAAAAATGACTTATAGATAATTATAATAAATTATAAAAGCAATCTATATTCATTTTATCATGATTGATTATGTCACTTATCCTTTTTACTAAAATTAATGTAATTTTGAAATAAAAAAGACACAATTAGAGTCATACTGATCCCACCGTGCATTGGATTAATACTTGGTTGATTCTCACACATTAAAAATGAATTAGATATAATTTTACTAATGTATCTATACAATCAAAATGTGTTTGATCAGTTTTGAATATGTCACTTGTTCTTTTTAGTAAAATTAATGTCAATTTTAAATAAAAAGACACATTTTGATTCATACCAGTCACACCATGCATAATATTGAGATGTAGTTGATTCCTAAAAAAATGACTTTTTTATTGTTTTCATAAAGTATAAAAATAATAAAAATGTGTTTTCTATGTTTTGAGTATGTCACTTATTCTTTTTTATGAAATTGATGTCAATTTTTAATAAAAAGATATAGTTGGAGTCATGTCAATCAAATCATGAATTGTATTAAGGTGTATCTCATTCCTACACATAAAAAATTAATTATGGATCATTTTTCTAAAGTTTCAAAACAATCAGAATTAATTTACTTGGTTTTATGTATGTCACATGATTTTTTTACTAAAATGTCATTTCAAACTAAAAACTCACACTTTGAGTCATACAGATCAAATTATGTGTTAATTTAATGTGAGACTATATATTTAATATCAAAACTGAAATATGAATCATTTTTCAAAATTATCAAGACAATAATATCATGTTTGGTTGTTTTTCAGTGAGTGTCACACTTTCTGAACTAAAATGTCAATTTTTAACTGATAAGAGACACTTTGAGTCATACCGGTTACACCATGCATTAGATTGAGTTGAAATTATTTCCTATACATAAAAAATGACTTATGGATAAATTTCACAAATTATAAAAATAATAGGAACTTTTTTTCTTGGATTTTTTATGTCACTTTTTCTTTTTTTTTAAATTTCATTTTAAATTGAAAACACAATATTTGGGTTATAACAGTCACGTTATGTGTCAGTCTGATGTAATACTAATTCCTAGACGTCAAAAAAGGACTTATGAATCATTTTCATAAATTATCAAGTCAATTTGAGTGAGTTTTCTTGGTTTCATAGAGTGACACACATTTTGAACAAAAATCTAAATTTTAAACTAAAAACAGAAAATTTTAGTCATACCAGGTACATGATGTATTAGATTGAGGTATGAATGATTCCTAAATGTCAAAAATGAACAATGTGTTATTTTATTAAAGTATCAAAATAATATGAAATATTTTGATCATTCTTGAGTATGTCACTTGTCCTTTTTACTAAAATTAATGTCCATTTTAAATAAAAAGACACACTTTAAATTATACCAGTCACAACGAGCATCTTATTAAGGTGCAGGTGATTCCAACATGTCAAAAATGACTTATAGATTTTTTTACTAAAGTATCAAAACAATCCAAATGTATTTTCTCAGTTTTGAGTATGTCACCTATCCTTTTTAATAAATTTAATTTTAATTTTATATAAAAAGGAACTCTAGGAGTCATACCAGTCACACCATGTTGTGATTGAGATGTGTTTAATTATTATAGATAAAAAATTACTTATATATCATTTTCCTATAAAGTATCAAAATAATCTGAATAATTTTTATATATTTTTAGTATGTAACTAGCATTTTTAATAAAATTAATGTAAATTTTAAATAAAAAGACACACTTACAGTCATATCAACCACACTGTGTGTCAAATTGAGGTGTGGGTGATTCCAACACATCAAAAATGACTTATAGATCATTTCACTAAATTATCAAAACAATAAAAATGTTTTTCCTGGTTTAGAGTATGTCACATGTGATTTTTACTAAAATTAATATCAATTTTAAATAAATAAACACAATTGGAGTCATACTGGTCACACCGTGTGCTCGATTAAGGTGTGATTGATTTATATATGTCATAAATGACTTATGTATCATTATCATGAAGTATCAAAACAATCTAACTGTGTTTTCTCAGTTTTTATAATGTTATGTTTTTTGAAAAAAAATGTAAAATATAAACTAAAAATAAACAGTTCAAGTCAAACCGGGCACACTGTGTATCAGATTGAGGTGAAAATGATTTACCAATTTCCTTATTGCTGTTACAAAAATTTGCAGCCTTGAAGTCCAGTCTCTCACGTGCACGAGTAGCTTTAAAAAAACCACCTCAACTAGAGAAAAATAATCCAATAGTATTATAAAACAATTATTATGTTAGTAATATTATAAATAAATAAATTAAACATAAATATGAAACAATACATTTTTAAAATTTCAATTTTAAACAGTAACCTCACAATTTGAGTCACATTGGGTACATTGTGTATAACTTTGAGGCATAATTGATTCTTCCATGTTTATTTATCATACAGTTCTTTTAACATTTAAGGTTATTTAACAATATTTTAGTTTGATAACCTATAATGTTGAATGCATTAGAGAATAAAAATAAATTTTCATCATCAAGAGTGCATCATCCTTTTTGAGTGCATGATCATATTACATGAGTGAATCATCCTTGTTAACAAATTAATTTTTTCATAATCTCTGTGAAAATTAAAAAAATAAGTATTAGATGAAAATGATGAAGAAATTAACTGAAAAAATTAGATAACATAATGAGAAAATAAAATAAATAAGTTGTAAGAAGTCACATATTTATGATATATGTGTACATTCTGACATCAGGTATGTTTCTCAGTCATTTCTAAACAAATCTATTTCGTATTGTGAATATAAGGACTTTCGATAGTCATGGTAGTACTATAGAAATATAAAAATTAACAAGTTAACAAATATTTTAAATTAAATAGTAACTGTCTTTGAAAATTCTTCTTTAGGGATAATAGTTTATTGATGGTATAAAATATCTATCATAAATTTCAAACATAATAACCAAATTTTTTTCCATTGTTTTATTTCAGACACTACAAAAACATTGAGAAAAATAAGTATTTTTTTCATATGTGTTTTTATAGTGAAATATTATTATATATACCCTAATAGTTATCCACTTGTAGAATTTGATAGACTCCTTGTATGCATGAACTATCCTCAGGCCACGATTTTTATGATATTTAATATCATCCTATCATAATAGAATTCTAATTAAAACATACATAAAATATATAACTTGAGGTTTAGTTCTAAAACATTAAATTTAATGTATTTTAATTTAACAAACATCAATATGTGTGGTTGTTTTTTGGGTATCCATGTGGTGAATACATTAAATAAATCATTAAAGTGTCCAAATTGACTGTAATGATTACCCAATACTTCCTAAAAAAAGGAATAAGTAATGAAATGAATGAGAATATATCTTATATGATTAAATTGTATAGTTTTACCCCTACATAATTTCTAATAAGAAGATTTTATCTTATGTAAGTTTTATTTCAAACATTGTGGTCAATGTTTCCACTATTTCATCAATTTTAGTTGATTCCATATTAGTTTGTTCTGTATATGTGATGTGAGGAAAAATGATTCAATATTTATGTTATAGGGTTTTCCCTTAAAATAGTATTGATATAGACCCCTACAAAAAAATGAATTGTATTAATTCATAATTTACAAAGTAGATAAGCTATTGGAAAAACAAATCATGAAAACACACCTCATGTATATATTTATAATTGATACTTTTATCCATTCATACTTGAATATTTAATTTACATTATCAAGAGAAATGAATTTTGTAATGGGATATTTGTACATTTTTTCTTTAAAATCAACTATGTGATTACTACAACCATTTAACCATGTATTTTCATGAACCTTAAATTTTAGTAAATCTAGATATTAAATTAACCAGGTAAAGGTGATTTGTAAAGAACTTTTTGATTGTTCAATTGATCCTTTAGATTTTTTTTGATTTTATGTTTCATTTCACCCCTTACCTTGGTTCCTCTGTAATAAAAATTACTAGTTTTAGACTTTTATCATTAATTGTTAGAGGATTAGCATGAAAAATAAATTATAAAACAATACCACCTTGTGGACATGTTTTAAAAAACTAACATCCAGGAAATGAATGTTATAATAGATTTCTTTACCGTATGAATATATTCGTCATCAAGTGGGATTGGTATCTCGGTGCTCATCTCATGATCTATATCAATCCCCACTCTGACATGTCCTGTTGGAAGTTTCCTATTGTGTAGAGTGTCTTCTTGATTATTGTACATAGTAGCCCTCGTAAAAAGGAGATGGGTGGGTTTTGATAGATATAAATCTCAGTCATTTTCACCTGTTAGTATATCAGTATAGGAAAGGCATCAATATCTACTAGATTCACATTTCATATAAAAATTATGATAATATTGATTACCTCATACAAGACAACACTTTGAGGTGAATAACTCACCTAAAATCTGTTGGGGTGTGGGATCATCATGTAGGGGTTGTTCATGAGTTTTTCAAATGATTTTTTACTTAATAACATTTTCTAGAAACTTAGAAAACCAATAAAATTTTTATTCATGATCAGTTAATCATACCTATATCTCTTCCATTTTTATATTTATCCCCATATTATTTTCTTTTCTAAAAACATGTTTAGGGTGTCACCACAAAACCTACACCTTTGACATGACCATTCTGTTTTGTCCACTTCAATTCCACTGATAGTATTTGATCATCCAATATAGCTGATGATGATTCTTATGTCTAAGTTAGAAAAAATATAGGAAAATAAGTAATCATTGTGATGTAATATCAATTTAAATAAAAAAAAATATTATGTTATACTTACACATGCTTCCTACACTTTTTGTGTGTTTTCATTTATTAGTATCAAATATTTATTTACACATACCTATTTTCATATCACAAGTAATGGGATGAAAGTGGATTTGGATTTGGATTCATAAATCTACATATAAACACAGGAACATAATTATGTTGTTGTTTCATGTCACATAAAACTATTAGGATATATTTAAAATAAGTACCATTTTTTTCAAGTGAAGCATAACCCATCCTTGATTTACAGTAGGGGTATATTTTCTTTTCTTCCTTTAACTTATTTTCACCACTTAGTTTATGTTTCATAAATTAATAAATATTAATTAAGGTTATTAATATATGTATTGTAAATGAATGTGTTACTAGCCATAATGTACCGTAACAGATGTCTCCTTACAACGACCAGTAAACCCATACCATGGTTCTTGGATTATCAAGTGGGCATACACATGTGGTGGGTGTGGGTTTATTTTCCTTTCTGCATCATAGAGATGAAACTTTTTAGAATTTTTAAAAATCTTATTTGATCCTTTCTATATGTCATTGATAAAAATTTATAATGGGAGTCATGTACTTTAAATACACTTTGCAAGGGATAATGAAGTGTAAGTCAATGATTCATTATTATTATTTTAGTAAAATAAAAAAGGGATAAAATAATGCTACCCTAATATCTTCTAAAATCACTGTCTTATGCATGATCATAACATGGTACCATGAATCAACATCAATTGGAATGTGATGTTGAGTGGTGATCCTAATGAAACTACTGGACATGGCCTTTTTGTGATTAATAAGCCGATAGTGTGAATTTTATCTAAACCTAAACTTTATGACTTTGTTTCTTGTGTTAATAATTTTTTCTAACATCCCAATATGGAGATTCTCTTTTTCATGGAAAATGGTTGTTCACTATCTACAATTTCATTGAGTTCAACATCGTCAATATATTTTTCCATTGGATTTCTATCATCACCATGTGTTGACGGTTTTTGTCCCTCTTTATTGGGAGTACAAGTAGGTTTAGAAGAAGGTTTTCCACAGGATTAAGAGCATCAACCCATGACAAAGTCATTATTTAGATTAGTGGTTCAAAATTTAATTTAGATTACATAAATGCATAAGTGAACTGATAGTAACACTACGTAACACAATATATATTACAAAAATAAATATAACATGATTATTAAACTATATATTTTTTAATAGTTGGTGGGATTGGATCCCTCTATCGAGGATCCAAATCCCTTCATTGTGGTCTCCTATAACATAAAAGACCTCTTATACATTGGGACAACTATGAAATGATTGCAATGTCCCAATAAAAGGATCATACTCAGTTGAATTTTCATCCGACCCTTTAATGGTTTTGGTCGATAATAGAAAAATTGACCAATTATAATTTTTGATATTGGAAACATAAAATAATTATACTACCTATTATTCAATTACAAATGATTCATCTTTGTACCCTTCCTTTTGGAAATCCACATTCACGAATCCCAATTCATTTATTTTAACATCAATCATATTATCAACCCACTTTCATTAAAAAATTGACACTCAGTATGTTATATAATCCAATGTCCATATTTTTTTGATGATTCCAAAGTATGACATATTCGTATAAATTTAACCTCTATCCTTGGAACCAGATACATGCATCGCTTCATCCAAAAGTGTAACTACACTATTTTTCATGGCACTAGCTTCATCATGTTAATTTTTATAGAACATGTAAACATTAAATACATAACCATTATAAGATAATACATGAACACTTGGTCCTATGCCTAGCCATTGAAGTTTTTCTGAAATTGAATCTATATTTTCATATGACTTATTAAACATATGGTCTCAAAACAACAAGTGCATGTCCAGATGGGATGGGGGATGAGTCTCATGCCAAAAAAATTAAATAATAATTTTTAGGGAGATGAAGCTAATGAGGATGAAAGATGTATCCTTAAATCTAAATTTTCCCAGACTAGGGAGTTTGTAAAGAACCATAAAACATTTCTTGTTTTTGTATCTAAAGTTGAAAAAAGTATTATTAGTATTGTGATCTACATAAGGGGCCCATTATTGGTTCGAACATGGGAAAACATAGTTGGATAGTCTTATATGCCCTCATGTAGAGATATCCAATGTAGTTTCAACATTCAAAAAATCATTCAGTTTCTTTGGGAAAAGAAAAATTATTTTGGTCTTAGGACTGAATTTCAATATTTTTTATCCTCATTTTAGGACAAGGTTGTAGGAGTGGGGCCATGATGGATATCCTATAGGTTGGATAGAGTTAGAGAAATTCCATTTCCATGGTGTTATTATCCATCTATATTATATAGGAGGATAGGTTATGTGTATATAAGAGGTCTCTGAAAGTTAATATGATCATATAAATATAGATACCACGATTTGTACTTACACATGATTTTATTTAAAAATATTGATACCACTCATCCTATTGATATATCATACTGCATTTTTAAAAAACTGATGAATCTATTCAATAAAATTTTAAATAATAATGCTCAATTGTTATTGTAAATGCGAAATTTAAAATATTACTTATTTAGATCGTTATTGAAATCCAAAATATTATATTCATTTTGAAACATCATAGAAATCCAATTTTCTATCTTTAAAACTAATCATTTATCCTTAAAATCACATTTACATTATAAAAAACTGATGAATCCTGCCTAATAAATCATTAAGAAATTTTTATTAGTTTTTAAACATGATTTTAAATGCTAAAAAACATGTAACCATTTATTTAAAATATCTATTTAACAAAACAATTACCTAGTAAAAACATTTGTTGGAAAATCAAACAGTTAATAAATTTTCAAACTACCTTAGAAAAATTACTCAATATTTTCAAAACCTATCCGTTTCCATTTTGAACCAAAGTTTCAATATTTTATCTGTATCCAACCCCCTTTGAGAATCATAGATCACCTATTAAACAATATAATATGTACTAAAATTTATATATATATTTTTAAATAGAAATTTTAATAAATAAAATCTATATTTTTCAAAAACCATTTTTATAATATAAAATACATATATTTAATGTAATAATAGTTTAAAAATAAAAAAAGAAATTATTATATTTTTTATAATATTCTCAACACTGAAAATAACCTTAAAATTTGAAATCTATAGCCATCAAAAGAAGGAAATTATCTTCAAGGCTCCCCACTTCCATTCCATAACCCAAAAATCATCAATCATATTAATAATTCAATTTGTTTATACCTTCTCCAAAATTGAAGAACAAATATAGTTTCAAATCCCATCTATCCTCACATTCTTATTGATGTCAACCCTTAGAAGCTAACAAAAAATCATAGAGATGATTTAATTTTGGAGGAATACCCTAATTTAAACCATGTTGGTAATGTTGGATGAAAAGTATGTTTTGGAGTTGTAATGGGGATAAACATTAATTCACCTTTTGATTCTGGTATGTTCTTCTTAATGAATACTTAGTGGTTAGCATAGTAGATGGTTTTTAATAGGTTTCTCCAATAACTTTCCTATTATTTTGAAATTTTAATTTCCTGTATATATCAAGTCTTGTATCTCATTATCTATTTATATAAATAATGTTTCATCCTTATTAAAGAATAGAAAATTTTGGTATATTCCTTCAACATGGTATCAAATCCTAGAAACCTTAGAAGTCTCCCTCTATCTCTCCCTCCAGTGTCATTGCTTTCAGATGCCCCTTTTTTACTCCAATGTTTTCTTTACCTATTTCCCACAAATTTTTCTTACATGGCCTATGATGGTATTATGTTTCATTTTATATGAAAATTTTCTTGCATCGTAATCCAAACAATCATGTAAATACGTCCTTTTCCATAAATATTATTGATTATAACTATTTTAAACCAATTTTGACATATTTTTTATTATTTAGGAAGACCATGACATCCATATAAATTAAATAAGAACATATTTTAAAATAGTTTTAGAATCATATAAAATGGAAATTTTTATGTGTCAGTTACATTTTCTTCAATGTAATTTTATCATAGGAAGTATGAGTTTTTTAAATTAGTAAAATGAGATAGAGAATTCTCCAATTTGAAATATGGTTTTAGAATGATTAAATAATGAGGGTATGGATCTATCAATGAGTGATCTATTTGAATAGGTATGTCATATATATTCTCTCTCCAGTTTAAATTTTATATTTTATATTTATCTTGAGTTTTATAGATCTATATTCATCACTATAAATAGAGTTTCAGAACTATTGAAGTGGAATAGTTTCTGGCCCTAATATTTTAAAACATTATTATTTTTTTATGTGAGTGTTTGTTTTTAAATTTTTTGGAAATATTTATAACATGTGGGACATTATTAAGGCAAGGGGATTCATTCAAAAGGGTCTTAGAGTCTTGGTCATCGCAACTGTGTTTCTCATAGTTTTTTGTTGTTCGTAAATTCATAAGTGTTATTTAATTATTCTAAAATAAAATAAAATTGTCTCCTACTACTAAAATAATTTTATTCATGAAGCTCTCTTTTATCAATTTTAAAAACCTAACTAACTTTAGGATATTTTAAAAAATTATTAAGAAAATGGAAAGACATATGTTGTATTTAAATTATAAAAAACACTATAGATTCAATAGAAAACTTATTTTAAAAAATATAATAATTTTTAAGGAAAAAAAGATAAACAAAATAAATTTTTAAAATAGAGAAAATAGTTTTTTCTTAAATGAATTTTTTCTATGAAAAAAGAAAAAAAAATTCAAACAAGCTATTTTTTCAATAAAATACATTTCTAGTGCTGAAAAATATTAACCAAAGAGGTTGTGAGAATCTTTACAAAAACTAAAAACTGTTTTAAATGATGTTATCTGTTTGGATAAATCGCACCTAATAATTTATTTCATCTTAAAATAAAAATTACAGAAGTTAATAAAAATAAAAAAGTGTATACTTTGAATGATCTTATTTATTAATTTATTTATAAATGCTATTAAAAAAACAAAACAACTATCAATTTTAAAAAAATCCATTATTAGAAAATAAATGGTATATAGTTTCAAAAAATGAGGTTTTTATTAAAATAATATATTTTATTATTTATGAAAAATGAAAAATATTATGAAATAAAGTTTATTATAATTAATTAAAATATATATTTATAAAACTTTTAGTAAAAAATAAATTAATAAATAGTGATCCCAATGTACTTGTCAATGAAGACATCGCTGTAAGTCACCATGGAATATTGTACAATGTGTAACATCACTTTTTCAATCACCAAATAAAAAAATAAAACACCACATGAATCATTCACACTCATGAACTACCCACACCTAGCTATGAAACCATAACTACCATTTAAGGAATGTGACCAACATCTCCCTCAAATCATTGTTCACACAAACTACATAATAATACAGCACAAAATATATACTAAAAACATGAGAACCCCAATCATCAACCCTATAGAAAAGGGATATGTGGATTGTGTTTTGATATAGGTGGTTTTAGTTGTTAGTTGTGTGTGTGTGACTATTAGGTTGTTTTGAAGGAGATGGAGCCATGGAAAAGTATGGTGGTGGATGAGATGGTGATCCAGCACCACATGGATGGCTTTTTTGGGGTATTTTTTTTAGTTCATTGAGAATATGTGGAGACTCACAATAGTAGGGTTTATTAAAGTGTAACTAAATAAATGAGTGATGTCAAAGGTGATAACAAGAAAAATAAGCACATACCCTAGATTTGGAGAGATTGATTCATTGAGAATATCGAGCAGTGACATAAGTAGGTTTCAAAAAGATTGGAGATGGAAGTCTAGTTCTTCTAGAGCATGAAGGTGCGAGTGGAGAAATTTTTTTGTTAGGGTTCCTTTTATAAGAACACATAAGGCTTTTATCAACACTTAAAAAACACTAATAAAGAGTAGTTTGATCAATGTTAAAAAATAAAGCACTATAAAAATGACTCTTTATCATCTATTTTGTATCACTAATTAAGATACACCATTATTAGTGATTAAAAATTGATGATTAAATGAATATTTATTAGCGTTAAAATTTTCGTGCAGATAAAGGGGAGTTTAATAAAATAATTTTAGTGATGTTACATATATACCATCATCAGTGATAAAAAATCACTGATAAAGGTCTAATATTAATAATATATTTATATTATTAAATATAGTTATAAAAATTATAAATACAATAAATATATTTATAAATTTTTTATAATTATATATATTTATATATTTATAATTATACCAAAAAAGGCACAGACCAAGGATAATAACATATGATCCAAGAAAAGTTATTAATAAAAAGAAAAGTTCACAAGAAAATAAAGAAATTCATGGCCACAAAAGAGTTAGCCCAACCAACACCACATAAACAAAGACCAATCTCCTTTTCTTCTGCCTCCCACCCCTTCCTCGGGATCCACCCCCATATCTTGAATGCCTACCTCACTTACACTATTTTGGGGCCTACCAAGTTTCATTTTGATCCTCCATTTTTGATAAATCATATTCTTAAGTATGATCATATTGATTTGAACTAATTCCCTTCAGATAAAAGGATCTCCACTCCTAAGTCGTTTGATTATTTGAGGGTTTTTCACTAAAAGGACCATGAAAATTAAAAACAATTTCTCATGATACACATCTATGATATGATATATGTTCATAATATCAAGAAGATTGATGCTCTTATTGTGACCAAAGCCCGACAAAGAATTACCTATCTCTACCTTAAGGTTGGTTTCATTCCCCTTGTTTTATCTCATGTATGACTCTAAAAAAGATTTATCTCCCACAGTCATCCCACTTGGGTCTATTTTAAAAGGTGTCACATCCACAAGGCTGTTATCTCTAACTATAACTTCCTAACAAAACCCAAAGAGGGGGTGGTAGATTGATGGAATTTCTAATATGGTACCAGTTTAAATCCATCCTCATCCACTATAATTTAACCCCCCCATTTATTAATTCCTATCATTTCAGAGTTTCTTATAAGGGAATATTTAATAGAGTCTCTTCCATCATCATTATCCCTCCCTTGAGAATGGAATGAAAGAGTATCAATAGATTTAACCATGGACTCATTCACCCCAGAAGAAGGTCCATAATTCCTATCAGAGTGTCTATCTACTAATGTAGGGATATAGACAAGCCTATAATTTGGTATATGCCCCTAAACCTTTATTTAAACCCTACTTCCCTTCATCTCAACATCCTTATTTGTTTCCATGGAACCAATAAAAACAGAGGTGTGACCGCTCACATCCTCCATTATTATATGATAGGTACCAAGAGCATTATTACCATCAAGATTCAAGGGATTCCCTACATGCTAAATTTTAATATTCCTAAAATTTCTACAATTGGGGACCTAATGTCCCACAATCTAGAAGAAGTTACAGAATAATGGAATAAATTCTTATTTGAATTTCACCTCAATTTTAACAACATTTACCACCAAAGTTGAAGAGTCGGGAAATGTATTAAGCATGTCAGAATCCAAAAGAACCCTATAAAAATAACCATATTTCCCCTCAAACATGTTCTCATCCATATTAATGTGATCATAAATGTAGGATACAAGATCATTATGAATAATAAGATTCTAAAGCACCCAACTGAGACCATGAATTTTAGTCCAGATCTGCACAGTTGTCTATTTCTATAAGTGCTGATTGAAATTAAGTTTTGAGGTTGATAGGAAAATAACCCCAAGATTAAACACATAAAAAGTTCTCTTAGTAGAAAATCGATCAACCGCATGATAGAAAATAATATTGAAATATCCTCATCCAATGGGAATGATCCTACAATTGGAAAATCCCCAAATCAAAGATAGCCAAGACATCACCTCATCAGTGCCAATCGGCTTGTCACCCTTCATAAGAAAGAATCGCTTAATTTAAGAATAATTACATGCATCTAGTTGCTACTTCAAGGCATTAGGGTTTGTAATGGTTGTGATGCATCCATTTTTCTATCTCTAAAAGAAAGGTTTAGGGATAGCATGGGGGATTTCATTAGCAAGATCCCCCCTTTATTTAGGGATTTCTAAAAGGATAGGCCTTTTGAAAGGGATTCTGAGGAATCATGGTGCCATCCTTTGATTTGAGAAGCCTTGCATCCTGAAGGAGCAAATTTTCCAATGCTCGAATAAAATCAAACGGGTTTGACACAACTGAAAGTAAATCTGTCACGCTCATATACATCCCTACATGATAGCTGACACGATCGTTATTCATGAATCCTTCACACTCCATTCTCCAATTCCTAGGATCCCACACAACCGGTGAGGAGTCTTCCTCACCCAATGACTTCCTTACACAGTCTTTGGTATGATCCTAATTTGTAGGTCCTCCACACTCAACACTCTTGTAAAGGATCAATGAAGGGACAACTATAGTAGTGGTCTTCCTTGCATGTTCTCTAGTAGACTCGCCATCTGTGGCTCCTCCGTGCTCCACTCTCCAATCATTAATCAATCAAATTATTTATAATTATAATTAAAAATAAATATATTTATATTATTATATAAATTTATAAAAATATAAATAAAATTATATATTTATTATTTAAATATATTTATTACAATTTTATAACTATTTAAATATATATATATGTATAATTATAATTATAAATAAATATATTTTTGAGTATTTTTATATAATTATAAATAAATTAATAAATAAACAAATAAATAAATAAATAAATATATATTTATAAAATTATAATAAATATATTTATTGTAATTTTATAATTGCACACATATATATATATATATATATTTATAATTAAAATTATAAATAAAAATATTTCTATATATTTCTATATAATTACATATTTACTTATATAATTATATATAATTATATAATTATACCTCATGGTCCACACCACTATCATATATTTATATTATTATATATATATTTATATTAATATATAAATATATATAATTATAAATATAATAACTAAATTTATTATTTAAATATATTTATTATAATTTTATAATTATTTATATATATATATATATATTTATAATTATAAATAAAATAATTAAAATAAATATATTCAAAATTTTAATATATTAATTATAATTATAAATAAATATAATTAAAATTTACTTAGATATGATTATATATATATATATTTCTATACATACATATATATATATTAATTAATATATAATTATAAATATCATCAATATATTCATTATTTAAATTTTTTATTATAATTTTATAATTATTTAAATAGATATATTTATTTATAGCTTCAGAATTATATTTTTTTTGAAATATATATATATTTATAATTGTATAATTAAATATTTAAATTAAAAAATTATTGAAAAAATCAATGAAATATATTAATTATATTAAATTCAAACTTATTTTAATTGTTAAAAAATAATAAATGAAAATGAATAAATAGTATTCATATAAATTAAAAAAATATTGGAAATAATATATATATAGTAAATAAATATATGTATAAATAAATAGTAAAAATGATTAAATATATTTTTAATATTATTAATAAATATATAATAATAATTTATAAATTAAATTAAATAAATAAAAAAATTATTAAAAAGTGAATTTTTAACATTTATATGAATTAAAAACATACATATGTACACATACACATCCACACACACACTCACATATACATACAAACATGTATAGACACACATACACATACATACATATAGTTATACATGTACATATTTTTTTAAATTATTTAATATCAATAGAAATATATATCTAAATAAAAAAATCCATTTATATATTATATAATTTTATAAATAAAAATAATATAATATTTAATTTATTTTAATTATAGACACATTTTTTGCAACAAATGGCTATACAGGTGCTTCTCGGTTTGGGTCAGCTTGGCGATTAAGGCCCTTTTATGGCTTCATCATTAGTACGGTCTCCTATTGATCTCCAAGAAAATGAGAATTTCAATACCCATCAGTATGTGGGTACTGCAACGAATGGATGGGATCTTGGGGTTAGAAGGGAGGATGTAGGTACATCAGTTGAGGTTAGTACACATAATCTATTCTCTCTCTTCAATGGGTTTTTGGTCAGTAGTATTCGTCGGAAGGGAAACGTTTCCCATGTATGGGATGACCCAGAAGCTATCTGAAAATGACATGAAATTGGAGAGCATTCAATTATTGGGCATCTAGTTTTTCCAAGAGGCTTTAAATTGAGAAAGATCAGAGATCCTATTGAGACACTCTTGACTATTTTTGGCTTTTCAAACTAGTAATTAATGTCATTGGGATGTGGTTTTTTCACATGTTATTCCCTTATGCAGATTTGAAGATGTGGGCTTGTGGATTTAATTTGATCTTTCATAAGATATCTTTTCTCCATATATGTGAATGGGACCACAAATTCACCCTGCTGGAGGTAGGATGCTCATCGGTGTTGGCATGGGACAAGGTATTTGGCCTAAACTAGATTCTATGGAATCTTAGGATTCTATATGACTTTGCAATGGCCATAGGTTTCTAATTAAATTGGAAAAAGAAACCAAAATCGCCAGATTCAGAAATTATTATCGGTTATTTTTCGAAGTTGATATGTGTTCAATTTTAGTTGATAGAGTGTTTCATTCAATGGATTATGATGAAATAGATCTAATAATTGAGAATGAAAAAGTTACCCATTTTTTTGAATTGGAAGGTTATCTGTCATGAAATGTCAAACGAAAAAAATCAATTGTTTGTGCCCTATTCTAGGTGGAAGGGAATGATGAAACTTTAAACTTTAAAATGATTAAAAGTGAAAATAACAATGCTTCATGTTGTATGGGATTTGATTGAAAGGATCTTTCATATAATGGAGTGATCATTTAGGCAGAAATTCATGGGAATGGACCAAGATTTGAGTCTTCTCAGAGGATGGATGGTCCTGTTGATTCCTCGACTAGCGATGCTCATATTAGTGATGGTCAGATGGCATGTTATATTGTGGATTATCTTGATCCTGTCAAGGATGGAAGTGTTTAAAGGATAAAGTATGGGTTGTGGTTGTGGAGGAGGGGAAGGCAGGTGACTGTCTGATTTTTTATTTTGTGGGGGTGCCAGACGCACATGTAATGGCTTTATTAAATAAAAGGGATAATGTTTTGCTGCCATTTGAGGATGATGACACTGCAGGTAGAGAAAATGTTTCATAAAAATAGACATCATTTTTTTAATTTAAATATTATAAATTTATGTATTTTAATAAATTTTTTTATTAAAAGGTTTTATCAGTGCTAATAATAGTAATAATAATGGTAACTTTTATCAATGCTAAAAAAAGCATTGACAAAGGGTACATTTTAATCAATTATTTTTAAGAACTAATAAAAGCTGGTGCAATATATGCACTTATCTATGGTAGTGTTTCTTCTTCCCTCAATTGGATGGTTGAATAGGCTGACCACCAACCTCAAGAAAACTTCACCCTTCCCCTTTTGACAAAGACGGAAGTGATATTGTCTATGGAGAAAATAATTATGCTGACCTATCACCCAATTGGAAATTTATTAAGAACCCATAATATCTCCAAACATTCATTCAATATTTCAAACATGATGCTCAAGTATCTGGGAGTCTACTTGACGATCTATTCAATCTAAAATTATCAGAGTCAACTACCCTCATCAGGAAATCTTCCAAATTTTCTTTAGTGTGAATTTTATGAATGTCCTCACTTGCTTCTTCCACAACATCTTGGACAAAGTGAAATGAAAAGATAGATTCCTTGGAATGAGCAAGGCGCTCCAGCTGTCAAAAAACAAAGGAATATTCTCCTGTATATACCCAAGTTCCACCAACAACCTTCTCATCCAAATCTCATCTTTTCAAGATTGTGTAGTTGTCCTTTACTCCACCTCAATCATGGATAAAGACACAACTAACTATAACCTTGAAATCCAGCTCACAGCTCCTCCTGCAAGAGTAAAAACATAAATCATAATGGATTTCCTCCAGTCATAATCACCTTCAAAATTTGAATAAACATAACCTACGATAGGGAAATCAGATCCTCCATAACATAATTAAGCATCTGAGGTATCCCTGATGTATCTCAAAATTCTCTTCACTATGTTCCAATGCCCGCATCTTGGATTCTCAAAATACAAACTAACTGTTCCCTCTACATGTAAAATATCTATTCTAGTAAAACCGAAATAGAATATAAAACTCTTTTCAGTTGATGCATATGGTACTCAAGAAATATCCATACACTATATTTTAGAACTAGGACTCATCATATAAGATAACAGGAAATTAATGGTATGTGGGGTAGATATTGTCTTATAGTTTTTCATATTGAAGGGTTTCATGAATTTTCATAAGTAATTGTTAAGTGATAGACAAATAATCCCATTATTTCTATCTCAGTAAATCTACATCCCAAGAATCTTTTTAGTTAGTCCAATTCAATCATATCAAGCTCCTTAGCCATCTGTTCCTTCGTCTCCTGAATCTGATCATTGTTGGGGCCTGAAACAATCATGTCATCCACATACAATAAAGGAATAGTGAAATATTTACTATCTGAAGCATTGAAATATTCACAAGGATCTCAATGAAGAGTTATGCATCCAAAGACCATGATATAGGAATCAAATATCATGTACCAACACCTCAACACATTTTTTTAAATTGTAGAGAGATTTTTTCAAACTGGAAACCAAGTTCTATTTTCCTTCTTCTATAAATATTTCTGGTTGGATCATATAGATCCTTTCATCAATATCACCATGGGTAAAATATTTATTCACATATAGCTATTCATGATGTAAAATATATATAGAACACATCTCCAAAACTATCCAAATAGTCTTCATTCTAAAAAGATGAGAAAATAGTTCATTGAAATAAATACTTACTTCTGAACATATCATTTAACCACAGGTATTTCATGATATCTTTCCACTAAGTCCATTACATTACTATTGATCTTAAAGACCCATTTGTTGTTGAAATCCTTTCTTCCATGATGTAATGGAACAAGATCCCAAGCCTTGTTCTTGTACATGGATTTATGTTCCTCATGCATCATCACCATCAATGAATATACATATGGACTCTAGGTCCCCTCCAAAAAATAATATGGATCTCTATCCTTCATCAAATATAATTATAAAATATTTGGCTTTGGTACTTAGTCTCTGTTCAATACTGGTGCTCTTTTCTCCCATGATGACTGTCATGGTCCATTCTGAACTGGTGCTTGACTATCTTGCTCTTGTAATTCCATAAA
The DNA here is from genome assembly GCA_963277665.1 of Viscum album. Lineage (NCBI taxonomy): Eukaryota > Viridiplantae > Streptophyta > Magnoliopsida > Santalales > Viscaceae > Viscum > Viscum album. The sequence goes on from OY728159.1 coordinate 730,674,975, forward strand.
GGTAACTAGTTATTCCTTGGATTTTCCTCAGTTTAGATTGTTTTAGTTTTTGTATTCTATTTCTCCTTATCTCTATCAATTGTCATTTTCAACTTGTGTTATGTAAAAATAACATCTCTACTAATGATAAGTTTGTGGGAAGTGGGGTCCCACAAATGATACCCTATCACACCATCAATATTCCCCAAGAAGATATATTTTCTGGATCTTGAATCCAACTTTGATCATTCTTATTCATTAAAAAGTGCATATACAGTTCCAAAAATATGAATTTGAGAATAGTCAGTGATTTTTCCTATCCACATCTCCATCAGTGTCTTTAGATCAATTGCTATTTAAGGATAATAGTTGATCATGTAACTACTGGTAATCACTACTTCTACCTAAAATGTTTTGACAATTTTCACAATCTACATCATAGCCCCTCTTCTATCCTAAAGGATTTTTTTCATCCACTGTACCATTCTATTTTTATGAAGAGTATATGCCACCATGAACTATATCTTGACTCCTTCCCATTTAAAAATGTATCAAAATCATCACTTATATATTCTCCACTATCCTCAGTCCTTAGACATTTGATCTTCTTTCTAGATACAACTTCCATCCATGTTTTGAAGACATCAAAAACATCTGATTTACTCCAGATTGGGTACACCAAAAATATCCAAGAATAATAATAAATTAATGATGCAAAGTTCCTTTCTCTTCCCATGGATATAACTGGTTATTTCTAAATGCCGTAATGGATCAACTCTAAGATCTATTTGATTCTCTCTATTAACATCAAAAAATTTATCCTGTGTTGATTTCTCAAAACAAAATGCTCAAAAAATGGTAAGGATACCTTTCTAAGCCTAGGAAACAACTTTTTATCCACAAGAATCTTTATAACTTGTTTTGAAATTTGGTCAATATTTTGATGATATAACATTGTCAATGTTTCCGTAGAGGTAGTTTATGTGACAACTATCTTGGCATCCTTGTACATTTCACCAATAAGAAAATACAGGTTCTTTGAGATATTATCTCCATTCATTACCATATGTGCACCCATCATAATTATCATCACTAAATTCTCAGTTTGAGTCTTACATCCAATATCATAAAATTTTCCAAAAGACAATATGTTCTTATTTAATCCCTTCACATGGCGTACACCTTGGATAGTTTAAAAAATAACATCATGTATCTTCATTTTTATAGTACTGAATCCAAAGATCTCTAGGGTGTGATCATTCCCAATGTACATAAGTATTTTCGGGATAGTATCATATTTCTCAAACCATTCCTGTTGAGATTTCATGTGCCATGTTTCTCCTGAGTCGATTATCCATGAATAATTGAGATATTGTCTACTTCCATCACTCATTTCCACTTCACTGGCTAGTATATCTCCATATTTACATTCCATATTTCTATTAGAGTTCTTTTCACTACTGTTATTATTACAACAATACTTCATTTAGTGAACATTATTTCCACAATCATAACAAGTTAAATTCTTCTTATTACTCCTTGACTTTTACATACCATTATTTTCAATCCCACCAGAATCATGATATATCATCCATCCTCTCTCCATTGATATATCCTCTTCTTAGTGTAAAGTTTCCAATGTTTTCTTCTTATTCTTTTTCTGAATTTCCACTTCAAGAACCTAAAATGCAATTTCATTGAAGAGAAGCATATTCATCAGGATATTATTGGTGAGGTTGATGATGATTTGGTTATATGAATCTTAAAATTTATAAAGCATAATATTTTCAAATTCAATAAACACAATTTTATTTCCCAATTCCATGATTTTAGAAAATAGGGTTTTAATTATGTTGATGTTTTTTGGTCATAGAAAATGAATCAACCATTTTAATTTTGTACAATTTTCTCTTTAGGAAATTTTTGTTGTGAAATGACTTGGCCTTATGTAACTTCATTAGAGTAATCCATATTTACTTCATCAACTTTTTCTCCACAACTATAGATACGAACCCATCTTCCAAAGACAAATGTATGTTGGAAATAACATTCCCATATATGTCATTCCACCTGACCTCTGTCACACTCACCGGTCTTTCTCCAATTTCTAGTAGGTAATTATCCTTCCACAACACTTCCTACATCTTCATTTTCAATAATAGAAATTTATTCCTATTAAATTTCCTAATATTTAATTTTTCTTCCATCTAGACATTAAATTTTTACAGAACTTCCTCTATTTCATAATCGAATATTTAATAATTTCAACATTTTTTTCTGATGTGAAAACCAACCAAAGTCACAATCACATAGCATACTTAAATTTATGAGAATTATTAATACCCAAAAAATGAACAACATCGGGCCAAAAACTCTATTTGATTCCACATATTTAGACTATAATTATAGTCCCACTAGTTTAGTAATAATTAAAAGATAAAACAAATTTAAAAAATTCTAATATAAATGACACCATATATAACATGTATAATCCCCCAAAATAAAGAGGGTAAAAAATCACATGCAAATAGAAGGATCACTATAAGTAAAAGTGAGAACACACTCCCTCACTATTATAATGAGAAAAAATAATTGAATATCTCTCTAGAATATGTGGGGAAACCCTCTCACAAAATAATGAAAAAAAATTAACTAATGGTGATGAGAATCCTAATGAAGCTGATGATAAACCATAGGGGAATCCACTACCTTTTATAGGAAATACCCCTTGCTTCTTCCCTAAGTTGGATAGTTAGAGAGGACAGCCACCAACCTCAAGACAACCTCAACCCACCCCCTTTGATAAAGAGGGAGTGGAACCATCTGGGAGAAAAGAATTATACCCACATCAACCTGGCCCAACCGAGGTGGGTTGAGTTGGGCCAGGTTAAACATGAGATGTTTATGAGTCGGGTTTGTTTTGGTTATCTTGATTTTGGGTTATGTCAAGTAAAAGAATGGAAAAATAATGAACTAACCTCATCCAAACATCCCAACCAATCCCTAATTTAGTATTTATGGGGACCACACAATTCACTTCCCTCTTATCTACTCCAAGACAACAACCAATTCAATCATGGTCATTCTATCCTTTTAGAATATCTTGGATGATATAATTATTTATTGAATTTTTTTAGATGCATAATATTTATTGAATATATTTGGATATATGTTTATTTGAATTTATTTTTTATTTTATGGGAGATACAATTCATAGTTCATTTTATACTTATTTGGATGTTTTTTGGCTAATAGAAATGGATTGGGTGCTCCATGTGATGATGTATTTCAATGTTTTTTTTTAAAAAATGTTCTATAGTTTTGAATTTTATTGAGATATTTTTTGTTCTATAGGTATTTTAAAGATATAAAATCTTTTAAAATTTTTTATATTTAATTTAGTTAATAGTTTTATAGATATATTGTAATTATTTCCTCTATTTGTTCTTTAACATACTTAATAGACTCGACCAAATCCAACCCAACCAAACCCAATCCAGCCCCCTCAGTTCGGGATAGGTCATGAAATTGTAAAAAAATGTCTATAACCCAACCCAACCCAACCCAAACTCTTTTTAACTGGTTAGGTAAAAAATCATCATGATTTTGACCCAAACCAACCCACCCCTAATTCCTATAAGATGGTAGTCAGAGTTCAGGTGAATTGATATGTCTTTCACCACACCAAAATTTGGTTACATGGCTTGAAAGACACACTAAATACATTTTGAAACTATTTACCTAAGTCTCAACCAAATCCTCATAAGTGGAAAACTCAAGACACTATCCCATTTAATAAACTCCTTTTATACCAATCTATCATGACAAAACCCATTACGGCACATCTAGCTAGTGGAAGGCCAAGACCCAACTACCCCAAGCCCACCTCCTTAGATCCGGGGCTAGTGACAAGTGATAAAGGAAATAACTAAAATGGGTGTACATTTCCTAAAGTACATGTATCCACACACCAACCATCTTCATGAAAAAGAGAAAAAGAATAAAATTAAAATAAACCAGCATATATAGTACAAATCATGCATGTAATAACCTTCAGGGAATATAAAAGTATAAGAAAACATAATATGAAATGTAAAGGAAAAAATAGAGGCCCAACTGGAAAATAGGTCCCAAACTGATAATAATAGGAAATGTAACTGTAGAGAGAGTTCAACTTCACATATCTAATCCCGCCCACCGTACACAGTCTAAGCACTCAAGTATCCATATGTTCTTTCAAAATCATCTCTAACCTATCTGTCATCCACATAAGGCATGACACAGTTTGTCAAAGCCCATATAGGGGTGAGTATATACATACCCAGTAGGACATCCTGGAAACTGGAGGGGGAACCATAGGAGACATGATATAAGTGGAGAAATAAATCCATATAAAAATAGGAACAAACCCTAATAAAAAATACACATATATATATATGCTCATAAAAGAAACCTAGAAAAGAGATAAAGGGGATTCTATCTCACATTTGAGCCCAAGATGATGATTCTTCCAACAGTTCCAAGAGTCCATCATCGATGCCCCTATTCTCGTGAGTTTGTTTGAAGAAGTAATCATGTGGATCCACACCTTGAAATTATTATAAACACTAGAGGGAGTAGAATATATTTGTAGAGGAACCATGCCCTGTTATAATAGGAGGGTTACTCTTAGTATATAGAGGGAATGCTTCATAGTACGATAGGTGGGTACCACTCAGTAGATAGAGGACCAATGCCCTGATACAACAGGAGGGTGTCTCTCTATAGGTGGAGGGCCCATGCCCTATCATAGCAGGAGGGTTCCACCCAGCAGGTAGAGGACCAATCCCTTGTCACAGCAGGAGGGTGATACTCAGTGGGTAAAGTAGGAATTCATTCTCACAGTTGGAGGGTTACACTCAGTTGGTAGAGGAACCATATCATATCATGTTATGAGGGTGTCACTCAGTTGGTAGAGGACCCCTGAATTTTCATGGCAGGGGGTGGTAGTCTCTTATAATCCTTCCCGATCACTTCCACAATCAAGAACCACCTAATTAAGTTTAATTATTTTAATATATTTCATTGCCTCACAAATTCCAATATAATGGATACCATCACATTTTATGCGGAACAAAACATGGGATAGACTAAATATAGCACAAAATATGATTCAAAATGAAAGAGATACCAAAGGTAGAAGATTCATCAATAAGTACACAATGTGTAAGGGGTTCACACAGCATGTGAACCCTCTTCTATACCTAGTCATGTCCTTACTAGGACATTAATTCTTGTACATGTTTTACTACATGACACATAATGGTACTATATGGTGTGTCTAGGCCACCAGGGCCTGGCCGTGTGATCTTGTTCATGTCCATGTCCTTCAGATGGGTCTTTGTAACTAGTTGGGCTTGTGTACACTTACCATGTGCCAGTACACAACATGTACCTAGTTGTTTCCATGTATGGGTACCCTCTAAGTACACACCAGGACACTAACACCTGGTCACATAGAACATGGGGGTTTACACGGAATGTGAACCCTCTTCTCTACCTGTTCGTGTCCTCACTAGGACATGAATTTTTGTACATGTGTTACTAGATGACATGTAATGGTACTACATGGTGTTTTTAGGCTACTAGGGCATGACCACATGATCTTGGTCATGCCCATGTCCTTTGGATGGGTCTGTGTAACTAGTTGTGCTTGTGTACACATACCATGTTCCAGTACCCGACATGTGCCTAGCTCAGTCCATGTCTGGGTACCCTCAGAGTACACACCAGGACACTAACACTAGGTCACTTGGTGAATGGGGGTCCCACATGGTGTTTGATATTTAACTCACCAAAAAACCCTATCTTCCATAGAAAAGGGATTACACACGGTGTGTTATTTAAACTACATGATGTGTAGTCAGGTTATTCATAGAATCTATGTAATTATCAAGTGGCTTTATATCTGGATTCAACATAGCGATTCCTTCCATTTGAGAACCCTAAAGTGGTGGTAATCAACTCTAGCCATTTATTCTGGACCTATGGTGTCTATAAATTGGAATCTATTGTTCCACGATGGTCCACCATGTGACCCACACATATCTTGTCACCACCAATCATTTATAGACCCTAGATCCATGTAAATAATCAAACAAATCACACAACGAATCCTAATACATGTGCAAATTACAATCTCGATTGTTCTTTGTAAAACTACCATGATTCTGGTGGTTCAATCATGCTCAAACCCACTCGGGTAACATCAAACCATGTCCCCATAGTCCAATTATGAATAATAAGAAGAAAAATTTAGGAAAATCAAAAAAGGTTAAATAATCATTGTATAAGATTTCTTGGCCAAAAAACATAGATCATGGATATTCTGGGTGAGAAACATGGCATAAAAAGAATAATAAATCAAATGAATAAATTTATTCAATACATGGGCTCATGAAAATTATTAATATAATCACAGATCCAGAATTGATGATAAATACAAGCTCGTATTTTTTTCAATGTTGAAAACCATAATTGAGGAACCCTAACTTGAGATTGGATCATCAGTGGGAAAAGAACGTGTTCACCGGTGATAGGTAAGATTCACTACAGTCGTCATCTGTCAATCCTCCTCGATCTGGTCATTAGTCATCATATGATCTCAATCTTATAATGACAAAAGGTTGATATAAAATATTTTTAATGTTTTTATAAAATTAATTCTGGACTTACCGAGCCTCATAGTCTTGCATTGTCTTAGCGCCTTGATCCAAAAATATTACTCGTTATATTTCAAAGTCTTAAAAGAAAAAAAATAGATTCTCTAGATAAACATATAGAAATTAAATATTGAAAAATAGATTCTATATTTTGAACCAAGATTATAAATTTTGGTAAATAATCCTCTTTTTTTTCATTTAGAATATTGACCATGGAAAATGTTTGTCACCTCTATAAGGGTAAAACAGGTAAAATAGGGGTAAAATTTTGGGATAAGGCTTTAAAACTTCTCTAAAAATTTACTTTATCTAATTTTATGAGTATAGTTTTTTCACTTATATCCAAGTCTAAAAAATATGGCCACTTGGTTTCTATTTTCTTTGATATTGGCCTTTATATTATTTTAAGTATAGAAAAATACAAAATATCAATCTCTTGACTTTAAATTTTTTTTATGTTCAAATGGGGATACAAATAAGTCGTTAATGGATATTAAAGGTTATTTTGTGAATAATTAAATAATTTTTATGATGGTAATTAGTTTATAATTATTAGTTATTTTATAATTACCTTAAATGCTTGCACACTGCCGAAAAAATATTAATTCAGTTAATTGAAAAATAAAATAAATTATTTTAAAATATTAAAAGTAATAATATTTGGATGAATTATTTTCTTACAATAATTTTATAGATGAATACATAATATTATGGTGTTTTTAAAGGATTATATTAAAATTACATATTTCTCTTGATTCCAATAAAATCAAATTAAATGAAAAGCATCAAAAAGGACAATAATTATATTTTATGAAAAAAATATTTTATTAAATTAATTAAAAATAATAAAAACATAAAAGTGGAAAAGGAGATAATATATGGTTGAAAATTTCATCCATTTTCCATTTATAATTCTATTCTTACATTATAACTAAAATTATAACCCTTTATGATTGGAAAAGTCATTACCACGGTTAAGATTAAAATTGGTTAACAAAGTGGTTAAACCAAAAGATGAGTTCTAAAATGATACCAAACCCTTTAAAAATTTGATTAGATGATGATATTTTGACCTTATATTCCTTTTATTTAAATATATGGAAATTAGTAAACATGTTATTTGAGAATGACTTAATTATATTTTAATATTATTTATAATTCCAATGGTGTCCGTTCCCTCCCTTATAATAGTACACCCCTTAACTCTCTTATTTATACCACATTGAGAAATCCCTTTTGAAAAAGTCCTATCCATTTTTATTTTATATATCATTATCCATGTTCTAGAGGTTTTTTTCTTCCCAAAATATCAACCCTCGGTTCATTAATAATGAATCTAAAAGCAGTCTCCTAAAGAAGAGAAAAATGTCCTTCCCAAGCTCTTTCAACTTATTTCTTATTATACCTCCTATAAATATATAATATTTATGTTATCCAATGTATTTTTCATAAAATGGAATGTGGAAGTATTGATCGTGCTTACGTGTGGACTACAACCTCCACATAATGAAACAATTCATTTTTCATCACCATTTTCATGGATGAGTATTCTGAAAATATTAACGTTTATACATGAACTTTTTGAAATTATTATAATTATGGAATTATATTATCATATATATCTTCTTAACTATATTTTTTTGGAAAATGATAACGTCACTTATGCACAGGTATGGACTACTACCAACACAAAGTGATGTGATTCATTTTTAATTTACACTTTACAAGGATCGTAATGAGGATGGATTTAATGAATATATATGATATAAATGGTATAATTGTGAGTCTTTAAAGGTGACTTATTATTTACATTTATTTTTTTCCATCCTTAAAAAATTGAAAACAATGTTCATGCATACATATGACCTATTTTTCCCATGAATGGTGTAATTCATTTTTCTATCTGTACATTTCATGGAATACACTAAATACCCATATAATGAATATATATGATATTTATATCATGTATAAAATTTTGGCGATGACGAAAACATGATCAATGAACAATTACTGATACTACTGAACTAAAGATACATGAAAAAGAAAAATATTTATCACCCAATATAATTATTTTAACAAAGAATTGTTAATAAACAAGTGATAAAAGATTATAAGTAAATAATATATGGTATGATATATTTGAGTATGGTTTTAGAATATATTTATAATAAATATTTATTTATAAATAGTTTCTTTGAACACATATGAAGGAATTCAAACCCAAGGTAATGGTTTATTTCACAATCTTATCATTATTTGGGTTTATTTATGTTTAATTCTATGATGGGTGAATTATTTTATCATTATTTACTAATCCCAATATATTATAATATTATATGGTTATTTCCATAAGTTATATGTTTTCCTTTCATTTTCATCTCTTTAAGTACACATGATACCGAACTATGTTTTTAAGAAAAACCAACTATGTTTTTCTACTCGGTCAACAATATTTTTCTTCCATGTCCTTATTTTACACAAAATGTTTTAAAGAATATTTTTAATATTTCCCAATTAATTTTACCCATGTTTGAATTTTTATAAAATGGTTTGAGAGGAATCTTTTTTTTATTTTCCAAATGAGGTACTTTTTTGACTTTTTAGAAAAGTGAGAATGTAATTTTTTAACTTATATGGCATGACCAAAAATTTCCCACTATTATAAACAATCAATGATCTAAAGAATCAGTTAAAATTTTAAAAGGTTACTTTCAAAGAAAATGTTCTCATTAATATTTGGGAAATTTTTATATTTTATATAATTGATTTCAAAGTAGAAATAGAATTTTCCTCAAGAAATTTTCCATTGATCATTTTAATGTATTTTTATCTATACCAACATCCTTTGTTGAATATTATAATTTACTAAAGATGTACTCCCAAGATACCATCCACCATATTTTTATAGATGGTTTATGATCAGTTTTATTAATAAATGTATTGAAATTATTTATGCTTGTTCATACAATATAGAAAATTATTGACTTTTAAGGAATTTTGATAAAGTTGTAATGTTTATACATAAGATTAATTCATTGATCCTATTATGTAATAGGTGGGGAAAAAATTACATATCCCATATATGAATCGGTGGGTATCATGATACAAAATAGATCAAGTATCTGGTTGAGACCTAACCCTTTTAAGTTGATGTGTTCGAACGAGGCCTTAGAAATATTTTAGATGTCTTGGCAGAAGATTTAGAATGTAAGTTTCAGATGTCCAACATTATGCATTTCCTCATTATGGAATTAGTAATTAATGTTCATGTAATTATTTTGAATAGTTATGATATCCATGGATAAGTTTAAACCTCATGTGATTATTTATATGACATTATCTTATCATTATTTGTTCTTGTCATATTATGGATGTATTATTTAGCATCTACTATATGCATTCCATTAACGAGCATTCGAGCTCACCCCTTTTTTATGTTTCATTTCCCCGTGATGATGAGAAGTGTTTTATAAATGATATCCAAGGGTATTCTCAAGGTATTAATTATGTTCTCAAAGGAAATATAATGTTGTACTATATGGTTTTGAATGTAATGTGAGTTTGAAGTATGTATCTAATTTTCCAAGACTATTCAACTCTTTGGTCATTTGGGATTCCATCTCTTATATCTAGTTTCAATGTAACAAAGTAACCACCAATTCTGATGAACAATAGTTGGGGTATTTACAATAATTACTCATGAAATTTACTATTTAAAATTAATATTATTAAAAATATTTTATTAATATTTTTTTAATTTCATTGATGATAATAATATTATTTATATATGTATATCAAATACTATATTGTAAATTTAATTTAATTGAAATATGAAATATAACATAACATATATCAAATTATATTCAAATAAAGTGAATAATATTTTTTACAAAATAGTATTATTAATATAATTTTCGAAAAATATTTATATAGAATAAATTTTTTTACCCACCAATATATTGTCAATTTATATTAATTTAAATATAATATATAATATATAATATTTATATATATATTCAAAAATATTTTATAATATTATAAATTATAATTATACATATATATTTTTGTAAGAAATTATATTTTCCTATATTTAAATATTATTATTTTATAACTAATTACTCATAATTTAATACAATTTTAATTACCCTAAAATAATATTTAAATTTCACAAATAATTAAACATAATCTAAATCATATAATGAAAATATAAATTAATCAATAAATGTATTCATAAAATTTAAATAAAAAAATCATGCAAAAAAAACTAAACCATTTGAAATATAAATTTTTGAAAATAAATATTACCTACCTAAAGTAGATAAATAATATCATGAAAAATAGAAAACCTAGTTTTTAAATGATTAGGTAAAAATTCGGAGTTTTATGGGTGTGGGGATGATAAATGAGAGGGGTTTCCATTAAATATTTTTTCCCTCATGGAATCATATGGAAAGTGTGAAAATGTTTGGGTTTCTAATTTGAGAAAAAAGAAAAGAAAAGAAAAGAAAATAAACATACATCAAAGCCACGCCTCCCATGATGTCCACACCCATCCAACATAGACTTTTTAATTCATAACTATATATATATACCTATCATTTTTGTTTATTCAATTGACCCTTTCCACTTATTTTCATTATTTTATTCTTCAATCTATTTGGTAAAATTTATTTTTTTTATTTCTTCCAACCATTTGTGTGTTCATTGGTATGGGGACAAACCTAATTAGGGAAGACCTCATTGGAAAAAATTATTTATCAGAAATAATCGTGGTGTAATTATCCTTTGATGGGTAGCCAATGCAGTATACAAGTAGCTGACAACATGGACAATTTCATGGGTAGATGAGCTACCCAAACAATCAGAAATTTTTTTGCATACTCTTTTTAATGGGATCAAAATCCCTTGAACTGTAAAATTTTTTGTGTACCCTATGACCCCTATATCCTATGGATGTATGAACTATTTCCGAACCATGTTAAATCCTTACATTCCTCAGTTTTCCTCATCTACTTTTTTGTCACCATGAACACTTGCTGCCCCAACAAAGTTGTATCAAAGGCATCATTAGAGAAAGGAAGAAGTTTAAATAAATCTTTTTGGTGACATTAAATTGAATATGGACAATTTATTGAGGACAAATCCTTTATGATCTTTGTTAGGTGATTCTGATGGCATAAGTGAAATAAAAGACAAATCTAAAATGATACTTGTTGAGCTGGTCAATGTTTCAGTCAAACTGAAGGTGCTACATTACCACCCTTTCGGAGAATATGACACTATTCTCACCAGTGGAGACTTTCTGGTGAGACTTTCAGCCACTTTTATAGTGATCCATGTCATCCCCACATCATTGGTCGATCTAGACTGTTCAAATTGTTTGGGCTATATCTCGGTCAATCAGACTATGTTTTCAGTGACTGAGGAGTCGATTCTAGGTATTTCAATTATTCCAAACACATCTGTATTGTTATAATTTTTTAAATTATCAATCCATAAAGAGATAAACATACTGGTAATAGGATTAATCAAATCAAATACAATTATTCCATATGGAAACAAAAAATGGAGGATCTTTTATATATTATGGATTTGTGTAATCCAATAGTGGAGACCACTATGGCTATTATAATGCAAGCATAAGAATCTTCAAGAAGAGGTCAATATCGTACAAAGACATTATCTAGTACCCCACCCACTATTTTGGAGTGGTTATCACTCAACAGGATGTGTGATTCCCAAATCCGATAGTGGATCAATAAGATTATCTTCCAAAAAATTTCCAATGTATATGATGTTATGGTTCTATAGAGACAATTGAAAAAATGTATGCATGGAAAACTGCATAGAACAAATAAAAAATGATACATCATCTTTTCATCATGATGTTCAAAGATGATACCAATGTATCAGAGTACATGAGAAAGTTATAAAGAACCACTGATCAGTTGAATTCCAAGAAAATGATGATTGATGATGAGTTGCAGGAACTTTTTTTGTTGATTTATTTACCAATGATGTGGGACACACAAGATGTGTTGGTCAATAATTCAACTCCACATGGAACTCTAACTTTTGATATGGTTAAAATGGAATTCTGATTAAATAGAACAGAATAAATAGTGAGGTACATACACTAAAATCAGAGGATCTTACAATTGAAAGACAAGGGAAGAATAAATGGTAGAGAAGAAGAAAATGATGATAACCCTATGGAAAAATTCTGTAAAGGAGAAAGTGAGGAAAATATCAACTGAGTTATGATAGGATGTTCCACCACTATGAAAATCCTAGACACTTTATTTAGGAATGTTGGAGGATGATGGTAGATAAAAGGAATCCGGAAGGTAATACCCAAAATAACGATGCTGCAGTTTTCAATGAAGAAGTGGTTATTGTTCAGGAAGATAATAAGGTCAGTCTTGCTATAAAATATTCAACATGGGTGTTTTTTTTAGGTAACTACTACCCTATCACCTCCAAAAGATATTTATTCTCATCTTATAGATCAGGGTGTTTCAAACATGTGAAGATGAAAAATTATGGTGCATCCAAAATTACCAGTATTGGTAATATTTTTCTGGAAACTTAAATATGATGCGAGTTACTATTTAATGATGTGAAGCATGTTCCTAATATTCAACTAAATTTGATATCCATTGGAATTCTTGATGACAATGGATATGTCAGCTCCTTTAGTGATGGGAAATGGAATCTTACCAAAGGTAAATTGGTAATTTCTAAATGAAAGGAATATACTTATATTTATCTCACCGATTCAAAACTATGTGGAGGAGAAGTAAATGAAGCCATAAAATACGTTCCAATAAAACTTTTTCATAGGAGGATTGCTCATATGAGAAAGAGAGAAATTAGGATGCTCTGCAAGAAGGATATCTTACAAGAAATAAAAGGTTCACATTTGGATAATTATGTTGATTGCATCCTTGGAAAATAACATAGACTATCATTTCATGGTTATATACCATCCAGAAAAGTAAATATTTTTTATTTGATTCACACTGATGTTTTCATATTGATAACTATGTCAATGGAAGGTACTATTTTATTTCTACCTTCATATATGATCATTATAGAAAATTTTGAGCCTTTTCTTTGAAAACTAAAGATCAAGTCCAGAATGTTTTCAATAAGTTTCATATGAAGGTGGAAAGAGAAATGGGAAGATGATTAAAGTTTGTGCGGGAAGAAAATGGAGGAGTGTATTGTGGTCTATTTGAGGAGTACTTCAGATATTTCAGCACCAATATAGAAAAATCTGTACCTAAGATGCCTCGGCATAACAGTGTTGCTGATAGGATGAACATGAAAATTTGAGAGAGAGTCAGATGTATGATTTCAAATTCCAAGATACCAAAAACCTTTTAGGGGAAGTAAATGAGGACTGAAATTGATCTTATCAACCATTGTCCATCAGTTCCACTAAATAATGATGTTCTAAAAATATTTTGGATAGGTAAATATGTTTTATACAAACACTTGAGTGTATTTTGTTAGAGAGAATTAGTTCACATCTCAAAATATGAGTGGGAAAAGATAGATGGAAAAGGAAAACAATGTATCATTTTAGGTTATGCTCATGCAGAGTTTTAATACTGAATCTGGGATCTTATTAGCATGAGGGTCTTCAGAATATGAGATGTAGTGTTTCCTGAGGATCAGATGATTAAATATTTTGAGAAGCCTAAAAATTCCGAGAAGTGGTAGTCTTAGGAAATTTTAAATAATATAGAACAAATATCACGACCATCAGTTTAGGATAGTGCGAGAGAGATATGTGACAATAATGATACACCAATACCACATAATATGTCTCCATCTGCGGATATGTCTCTATTATATGATATTCCAGAATTGAATCACCCTGAAGTAAGGTTGAGGAGATCCACCATAGAATGACAACAAAGTTATAGATACTCACCACATGAGTATGTGATGCTCATTGATGGGGGAGATCCATGCAGTTATGATGATTCAATAAGTATTTAGCTGAAGATGGAATAGAATAAGGACATGTAATAGGAGATGAGATCCTTTCATACAAACAACACATTTGATTTGGTAGAGTTTCCACATGGAAAAAATGAACTCAATAACAAGTGGATGCATAGAATTAAAGAATATAATGGTATCTTATAGCTGTGCTACAGATCCAGAATGGGTGTGAAGGTATTAATTCAATGGAAAGGTATTGAATTTGATTAAATTTTCTCTCCTATGGTTAAAATGTATTTTATCACAGTTGTTCTTGGATTGGTGGCTAGTCTGGACCTGGAGGTTCGAAAACTCGATGTAGATAAACCTTTCTTACTTGGTGGTCTTGATGAGGAGATATAAATGTATAAGTAAAAACATATTTCAGGTTAAAGTTAAAGAAAATATGGTATGTAAACATAGGAAAATTTTATACAGTTTAAAATAGTAAATGGGGAAATGGTATAAGAAATTCGACTCATTCATTGAGAAAAATGAGTACATAAGGATGAATGTTGATCACTATGTTTTCATCAAATAGTTTTATGATGGTGATTTCATTATCTTGTTTCATTAAGTTTATTATAGGTTGTTTAATAGAAGAGATATCAGCAAGATTTAAGGGATGAATAAGGAGTTGACCAAGTCTTTTGGAATGAATGATTTGTGAGAGACTACAAAATTATTGGTATGGAGATTACTCCTGATAGGATGAATAAAAAGATTTGGATATATTGTGAGTGGTACATTGAGAATGTTTTGGAAAGATTTATCATTACCAAGGTGAAACCAATTATCACTCCACATGAGAGTCATTTCAGCCGCATGAAAAGTTAGAGTCCATCAACTGAGGTGGAGAAAAAAGAAATGTGAAAAGTTCCTTATCAATCAGTAGTAAGCAATATTATGTATGTCATGGTGTACCCCATACCAAATATTGCTAAAAAAATTTGAACTATGAGAATATTCTTATCAAATCTAATTAAGGATCGTTAAAAATGTTTAAAAGAATATTGAGGTATCTTCAAGGTACATCTATTCATTATTTATGTTTTGGAAATGGTAAAACTGTTTCAAAATGAAATATATATATATATATATATAGATATGGATGGAGATGTAGATATGAGTAAATCCATATCCAGGTACCTGATATCATTTTCTGTGGGTCTCTCTCATGGAAATCTAAACTTTAGAAGTTTTTTTTCTTATCTTCCATAGAAGAAGAGTATATCACGGTCACTGAAGGCTATAAGTAGATGTTGTGGATGAAGAAGTCTTTATAGAAGTTGGGACTGAGCCAATAGAATTATATTCTCTATTGCGTTTCTAGAGTTATATTAATCTCAGTAAGAACTCAACATTTTATTCCAGGTCCAAACACATTGATGTGTGATATCAATGGATCTAAAATGTTTTAGAAGAATGATTTTTAAAAGTTGAAAAAAATCCACACCAATGATAATGTGGCCTATCTGATGAAAATGGTTTTACCAAAATAGAAGTCTGATAAATTGAGGAGATAGAGGTTATAGATTCTATCCCAAATTGTTTTTGAGTGGGATATTTGTAGGGTAACTCACAATTATGGGAGATATTGGTGGAGGCAATTGTTTGTTGGCAACCACCTTGTTGTGGGTCTCCTTTGCTGGGTAGCCAATGTAGTGGAAAAGAAAATGGTAGCATGGAAAATTTCATAGGTAGATGAAATACCCAAACAATATGAGATTTTTTTGATTCCTCTATATAATGGGATCAAAATATATTGAAAATTTTTAACCCTCTCATGCTTGATTCAAAGAAGAGGGAAATAATATAAACCACCCCTTTCCCTTGTGGATGTAGGCACCATTTCCAAAATTTGATAAATCCTTGTATTCATAAATTTTCTTCATATATTTGATTGTTTTCATCTCTATGAACATACAAAACCCCAAAAAGTGGAACATTTACATCCTTATAGAGTGATGGATGCTTTTTCATGCTTGGATTTTAGGAAATCATGTTTTTAATTTCAATTTTTTCTACAAATTTTTTTTGGATGTCCAGTTGTTGATGGTGATAGAATTGTTTCTACATATTTGGGGTTATAATGTATTATTTTCATTATGTAGTTGATTCATGTCTCTATGAAAACATTTTAGGGTGTCAAGACTATAATTATTTATGTCGATGCCTCTTAAAAGGTTGGAATTAACATCTATGGAAAAGTTGGAAATGATGGCTAAAACTCAGTAGATAAAGACCTACAGAATAAGTCCACTATATTCCTGAAGGGAATAATTCAACTTTTTATGAACACCCATACTGGGAATATGATTACTCTCTAGGTGGAAAGTTTCGACACTATCCATAGTGTAAAGTCCAAATCCAGTATAGCGAAGGTATTCCATCACATCATCATAAGCTAGTTTTTAGCTCTAACTAGCATGAGAATGAGGGCACCATGGTATCTTACAGGATAAAAAAGGAGTCTATCCTTTCAATGACAAGAAATGTTATGATTAAAATTACCTTTTTCATTTAATTAAATGTTTAATTATGATAAATGATTATATAAAACACATGCACTTATTTTTTAATTATTATATACAGTTAGATTTAAAAAATAATTAATAATCATATCCATTTATAATATATCCATTTAACAGTTATCACATAATTAGTATAAATATAGGGCTTCTACAAATCAAAATTACATAGAAAATGGAAGTAATGGCCTCAACCATTTGGATAGTTCCCTATTAATCCCATTTATCAGAGCTTCTGAGGGAGATATAAACTTGGGATTTTTCATTGACCAAGCCCAAGTACATATCCAACAATTTAAGGATGAGATAAAATATTTACGGAATAAGTTCAAGCTCATCGAGATCATGTCCCAAACCATGTTGGCCAACCAACCCTATTGAGGTCTCACCATCACCCACCTTACTCTTAGGGATTTTGTGGGTGTGTTAATATGATATGTATCAATACATTAGCAATATTCGTATGCAAATTTGTTTTTATATAATAGTGAATATATTTCTATCCTATAATTTTTACTTTATAAATGATTTTTTACAATAAAACAGAAATAATATTTTCAGGTAATATTCAAATTCAATTAAGGAATTTATTTTGATAAATTAATGATTTTTTAAAATAAATAATATATTAATAAAATATATTTATTAAATATTGATTATTAAATGTGAATGAACGTATAATTTTTATGAAGTCAAATGTTGTTCTTTTATAAATTATCAAAAACACTTATTGTCCAAAAACACATAATTTTTCTAAAAATGTCGAATCTTTTTTAAAAAGTGAAAATGCTCATATTTAGATAATTATTTATTTAAAATTATTAATATTTTTGGAATCAAAATTTCTAAATTATCCAATGGTGATTTGTTTCATATTTTTTTGATACAATCAAATTCTCAGGTAAAACTTAAATACCTTACAAATATACTGTGTGTTTTATGACATCATAATGACCAAAAAATGATGTAATAATTACAATAAAGGGTATCCAAAGAAAAATATATTTTTTACCTTTAAAATAATGTGATTTTAAATTTATTTTATTAATTTTATAAAGCCTCTATGAATCCTAGAAAGAATATAATATATTTTATGATTATAAATTCATTTCTTTAAAAGTGTGACTCACCTCCACATAATAAAGGGGATTATTTTAATAAATTCGGCCCATTTCCTAATAAAATAATTAAAAACACTCCCCTTTGGAAGAAACCATGGTAAAAACCCCAGGGATTTTTTGTGGTTTTGAATATTTTATTTTTTAGAGTCCAAAAACTAAATATTAAAGAAATATCAACCTTTTTATATATAAACCCACCCAAGCCCCCATTTATCTTCACTAAAAATCCATTTATAAAGAAATTACTCCTCCCTTGTCCCACTACAATCCTTCCAAGGTGCCATAAGATCTCAATAATCTCCTTCTCAATATTCTGAAGTCACACACTCAAGTAAGGGTTCCTACCTTTTCCCTCTTTATTCAAGTTTCTTAACTATGTTACACATTATATTTCTAATTAATAATGTTAGGATATCCCTTTACATGTCCCTATTACTTCCAATTTTATGCCCAAATTATTATATACCCCATTCACTCTCATCAACCATTTTTTTGAATTTTTCTATGATGTAGTTATGCAACCAAAAATTTGTGTAGGATCCTCTTTTTCTCTCCTTTATTCAAGAATATTCTTCATTTTATGACCTTTTATTTTCAATTACTAATGATGAGGTGAGTTTTCAAACCTACCCCATACTTAAATTATGATTTATAAATGATTATATACCCATTTATATCTCATTAATCCCTCACAAAAATATTTATAGGCCCCATTAATGCTATTGAAATTTCACCACGAGATTCCATGCCAAAAAAACTATAGTGAATACCATTCCCATTTCCTTTCAATTATGTCCCCATTTATAAACATTTAACTGTTTAATAGGGTAATTAAATGTTTTATTCCATATTAATTTATCTTTAAATAATTTATTATGATAAATGACCCATGTTTTATGATCTTTGTGGCATACTTAATCATGAGAATGAAATGAATGTGACGGGTGTGCCTATAATTATATAGTACTCTAATGAATTGGGTAATGTTTAGTACCATGATACCTCATGTTGGGACATGGATTGAACCTAATTCCTATCTGGTAATTTTTCTATTATGATGTCTTTACAATTACACATGACCTATGTTTATGATGTAGTGCTTTAACTTGTTGACACAATTCCCATGTTATGATTACCATGCTATATCAATCCTTATTATCCATATTACTTTTATGCCCAATAGATATACCTATTGTCTAACATGTATCATATTATTCATGTTATTTCTTTTTTATTACCTTACTTGGATTTTTATCTCACCCATTTCTTATGCTTGTCCCCAGGTTATTCCATAAAGTTTTAAGAGTGAGAATTTTGATGAAGTTTTCGATAAAGATGTTGTGTTCCATGTTTTAAGTTTTAATGTAATGTACCTAATTCACAAAGTCAATAGATTTATTGATATTTTTGGTTTTATTAATTGTAATATTATGTAATAAATAATGTATTAATGTTAATTACATAAATGGTTTGTTATAGTTAACATCGAAGGAAAAGTTTAGTTATTTTTGGGATTATGATTATAATACTCAAGTGAAAGCCTTATAGATAAGACAAAGTATAAAAAAACAACCCTAAATTTTGGTAAGTATAGAGTAAGTGGTTAATCAAGAAAATAAATCCCTATATGTATACTAAAAATCAACTTGGTTTAGGAATATATGTGCTTAGGGGTAAAAACTCCGAAAATGTTTCCCGAGAATGACTCAGGTTAACATTGTACATGAAAACGGGCCCTACTAAGCACATGGTTTTACACTTCTGGGGGATATTATTTAGTAAATTCATAAAATAGTTACAAACCATTATTAATGAAATAAGAAAATTCCTGTAGGAATATATGTTAACAAATAGATCATGTATAACAAATATTGAAGCCTATAAATTCATAAGTTAATGAAATACATGTAATTTATAATTTATAACATCAATGACATTAAGTTACCATTTATGTGTTTAAATGTTTAAATATAATCATCCCTAATTTTCCTTTTATTCTAACTAATGGCTGGAAATAGGGGTAATCTTGTAAACAATAAATGTGAAGAGAAATGTGATTATTCTCCCAATGAGATTCTCAACACAATGGGAGTAGGAATCACACACTTCATGATGATACTCTCTCAGTTGAATTAGGTTCAAAATAGAAAACTGAAGAAGGCGGAGTGTCCATATCCCCCTAATAGAGAACAATCCACAATCTAGGTATTTTTTTCAACCAAGGATTCCGACATTCAAGGGATCATTCGATCCCTTAATCATAAAAAAACTGAATTAACTCCATTGAAAAGATATTCTTTATACATAAATGTTCTGAAAAAGAGAAGGTTATACTATATATTTATCATATGTAAGGTGATATAGATCAATGTTAGACATTGATAAAAAATATGAAGCAAGAGGAAGAGATCAAAGCAATGAAATGAAATTATTTCTGGAAAATGTTTTTCCCTAAATATTTTTCTCGCACTCTCTGTATTAAAATGGAAGTGGATATCCTTATTGTCAAAAAAAGATGAAAATTTTATCGGGGTGTATGAGGGAAAATTCACAAGATTTGAACGATATGACTCCGACTTTGTTGTTACCCCTGAACGTAATGTTGATAGCTTCTTCAGTGGGATAAATTCCAGTTTATGAAAATCCCTGGTGATTTGAGTCTGCGATAGCTATGATGAAATTGTAAGTTGTTCCCTTAAAGTTGAATTGGAGATTGAAGAGTCTTAGGGGTATCACGAGGATATGAAGTGAAATGTAGAGTTTAATTTTGGTGGTCCTATGTAGTAATTTAAACGTGCAAAGAAATTTCCACACCCCCTTGTCAAAAGTGTGCAAATAAGCTCCCCAAAAATTACATAAAGGGGTCAAGGAAATTCTTTAGTTTAAAGAAGGAAGGGAACCTAGCCAATGACTTCCGATAGAAGAAACCCGCTACTATGATGGAGGAAATTAATGATCTAGTCAACCGTCATTGAATTTTCCATTGCTAAAATTTCAAGGAATTAGTGAACTTTGAAAACATTGCACTATGTCAAGGGGTTTCAGAGACAACCAACATCTTCCAAGGAAGCAAAGATGATATTTTTCCATCACCACCACTAAATTGGATCCCGAATATAATGTGGTGATAAGTACACTGTTTATTCATTCAAGAATAAAAAATATACCTTTTTATTCTGGTTTTACAAAATTCCTTCATATCATGAATTTTTAGGAGAACTATCCAAACACCATCACACCTAATATAATTAGATCTCTCTGTGAAAATAGAAAATGGGGAAATTATTGAATCCCATGTATATAATTCCTCCATTGTCAAAGTTTGTGGGAAGATTTTACCATCTAACCTTATCATACTCCCTTTTGTGGAATTTTATTCAATTCTGGGCTTGGATTATATTTTCCTATATAGAGCCATCATAAATTTCCATGAGAAAGAATTCACTCTCTGTATTGGGAATTTTCCATCAATTTTGTACAAATTTAAGAAGGTCGATGAATCGTCTTTAGAACCAACATCCCAAAAAGAGATACTATTTCCCTAAAATCAAGCATTTCTATCTTAAATGATTGATTATTACTAAATAAACACCCTCTAATACTTTCTTATTATAAGGGAATAAAATAATGTGTTTCTTGAGGAATTTCCTTGTGTTCCTCCTAGCTAAGAGGTTGAATTTTCAATAGGGATTATGATAGGGGAGTGACCATTATCCAAGACTCCATATATAATGGTTGTTGCGGAACTTGAGGAGATAAAGAAATAACTATTGGAGAATCTATATAAAGGGTTCATATGCCCAAGTGCTTCACCATGGGGTGCACTAGTCATCTTCATTAAGAAGAAGGATAGTTCAATATTCCTTTTCATAGATTATTGTGAGCTCAACAAGATCACGATAAAGAACAAGTATCCTCTCAATTAGATTGATGAGTTGTTCAATCATTTAAGTGGTTAAAATAATTCTCCAAGGTGGATCTGTGGTAGATATATTACCATGTTTGGGAGAAGATATAGGATATCCCTAAGACTACTTTTCATACAAGTTACATGCACTATGAGTTCATAGTGATTCCTTTCAGACTCACTAATGCTCTATTAATATTAATGGACTTATCAAATAGAGTATTTAGAGACTACCTAAAAAAATATTTTGCATTATTTATAGAATATATTATAATAAACTCCAAAATCAAGGATGAGCATGAGGGGCATCTAAGTACTATTATAAAAACCTTGCAAACAGAGAATCTTTATGCCCAGTAAAACAAATGCAAGTTCTGGTTGAATGATGTATCATTATTAGGAAATAATATCATAAGAAATGAGATATATCTAGACCCATATGTATCAAAAGAAATTTAAGTATGGTTGATCCAACATCTATGAAAGATATCTGTATTTTCCTTAGTTTAACTCGGTATTATCGTTAATTTGTGAGAACTTTCTCATGATTGTGAAACCCTCTAACCAAGATAACATGGAAGGGTGCTAAGTTTTCATGGAATGATGAATCTGAAGATATATTAATGGATTTTAAAATGATTCTTATCAGTTCACTTATTCTTACACTACCCTCCAGTGGAGAACTTTTCATGGTATTTATATATGCTTCAAGAAAGGTTTTGGGTTGGGGGTTAATGAAAAATGATAAGTTCATATCCTATTCTTCAAGGCAGTAGAAATTTCACGAAAAAAAAACCCAATTCATTATCTCGAGTTAGATTCAATGATATTAACTTTGAAAATATGGTGGAATTATCTCTTTGGTGAGAAATGTAGAATATATAAGAATCAAAAAAGCCTCAAGTATATATTCACATAGAAAGAACTGAATATGTGCCAATGAATATGGTTAGTGATGATCATAGACTATGACTGATCAATTCACTAAAAACCTGGTAAAGTCAATAAATTGAAATATACTCTATGTAGAAAGGATCCAAAAACTATATCATTGATGGGAATTGATAAGGATCTGATCTTCTTATACATGAACACGATGGACATGGAAATCATAAAGGAAAGAACATCATCAATCCTTTCATAAATTATTTACAAACAATTTCTTCTAGAGAGGTTAAAACAGGCTTAAAGAGATGATGTGTAAATTAAAAATAAATTGGAAACTATAATAAAAGATAAATCCTTAGAGTTAAATGTTAATGAAGAAGGAGTTGTATGATTTGGGTTAGGACTATGTGTACCATCAAATCCTTACTTTAAGAAGGTGTTATTGGATGATTCACATAGCTCAACCTTCACAATACACCCAGGAAGTACCAATATGTATTGAGATCTATGATAACACTATTGGTTGGAAAATAAGAAGAAGTAAATCAATGAATATAAATAAAGATGTTTTGTCTGTCAGTAAGTGAATGTGGAAAGGAAAAAATCCTGGGTGATGATGCGACCATTTCCCATACCTACATATAGATGGGAAAACATCACCATCAACTTTGTCACTGGTCTTCTGAAGACATAAATGAGGAATATTTCTATATGGGTTTGGGTGGATAATATTAAAATACTAAAAACATCATTTCGATATAAGAGTAATTTTCACTAGATCTACATACACGGATATACATCAAAGAAGTGGTTAGGCTGCATGGAGTTCCGCTGTCGATTGTATCAGATCGAGATCCAATATTCACTTTTATTTCTAGAAAATTCTTTAGTATGATCTAAATAATTAGTTGAAATTCTACATGGATTATAATCCTCCAACTGATGGCCAATCAGAGAAGACTATCTAGAAACTTGAGGAAATATTGAGAGCATGCCCAATTGACTTTAAAGGAGGATGAGATCAATATCCTTCCCTGGACGAGTTCTCTTACAAAAATACTTTCCACTCGAGCATCCAAATGGTTCCCAATGAAGCCCTTTATGGGAAGAGGAGAATCAAACCTACATGATGGGATGATGTTTGGGAATGGGAACTGCTAGGTCCTAAAATGGTCAAGGAAATGGTGGAAAAAGTTAATACCATTTAGTAGCACATAAAGTCTGGACAGAGTTGAAAAAAGAGCTATAATGGAAATAATTTATGAGACACATAGTTTGATGTTAGAGTTATGGTATTCGTATGTATATCTCCATGGAATAAAGTGATGAAATTTGGAAAGAATGAAAATCTTTTTCCAAGATACATCATCCCCTTTTAGATCATTGATTACATCAGAGCAGTGGCCTATCGACTTACACTACCACATAACCTATCTCAATTTCATTATATATTCCATGTATTCCTCTTAAGGAAGTACATACAATACCCCCACATGTACTCAATCTAGAGGTGTTACCATTGGAGAATGAGATTTTGTATTAGGATAAGATGATTATTATCTTAGATTGTAGAGACAATGTTCTAAAAATAAGATAATGCACCTTGTCAAATTGTTTTGGAGAAAGAAATTTTTTGAAGAAGAGATGTGGTAATTGGAGGAAGTGATGAAACATGATTAACCACATCTATTTCAGGGGGAGGGGTTGAAATGAAAATTTCAATGGAGAAAATTCTCAAGGGGGAAGATAGTAACGACCCAAACTATTATGAATAAAATTCCTTTCTTGATTTAATTAAATGTCATTTTATGAAAAATGGTTATACAACACATTCACTTATTTTGATTTATTATATAAAATTTTATTTAAAATATGTTTAATAATCATAACCATTTATAATATAACCATTGATAAATTATCACCTGATTAATATAGATACAGGTCTTTACAAAAAAATCTAATTGACATAGAAAATGGAATTAATGGACTCAATTAGTAGGATCATACCCTATGAAGCTCATTTATTTGAAATTAAAATAGAGATAGCATATTTGGTATTTTACCTTGACCAACAAAAAGTATAGATTCAACAAATTAAGCATGAGAGAAATTTTTTATGGGAGAAGTTCAAGCTCATCGAGATCACAACCCAAACCAAGTTCATCGAACCACCCCACTAAAGTATTGCCATCGGAGACCTTACTATTAGGGAGATTGTGGGCGTGTTAAAGAAATATGTATCAAGACCATAAAAATATGAGTATTTAAATTTTTTATATAATAATGAATATATTTTCATACTATTATTATTACTTAATAAATGATTTTTTACATCAAATTAAGAATTGAAGTTTCGTTTAATATTCCAATTCAATTAAGGAATTTATTTTGATGAATTAATGAATTTTATAAATAAATAATATTTCGATAAAATATTTTTATTAATCAATATTTATTAAATATGAATGATCATGTAATTTTTATGATTTCCAATGTAGCTTTTTTATAACGAATCAAAAACTATTACTAGAAAAAACATAGTATTTTTCAATAAATGTTGAATATTATTTTAAAAGATAAAATTAAAATATTTATAAAATTATTTAGATAAAATCAATATTATTTTTTGGAATCAGAATTTCAAAATTTTCCAATGGGGAATTTTTCATAAATTTTTGTGACAATCGAATTTTCGTGTAAAACTTAAATACTATATAAATATATGGTGTTTTTTATGACATCATAATGACCAAAAAAGTATGTAATAAATAATATAATGGGTATAATCATAAAAATATATGTTTTAACCTCAAAATAATGAGATTTAAAGTTTATTTGATTAATTTTATATAGCCTTTAAGAATCCTCCAAAACATACGATATATTTTAGGATTTTAAATTAATTTATTTAAAAGTGTGACTCCACAACAAATATGCAAGGGAATTATTTTAATAATTTCTATCAATTTTCTAATAAAATAATTGTAAATACACCCCTTTTATAGAAACCATGGGGAAAATCCATGGTAATGTTTGTGGTTTTGAATATTGTTTTTGTAGAGTCCAAAACCTAAATATTTATGAAATCCATCTATTTTTCTATATAAACCCACACAAGGCCCCATTTATCATTAATAAAAATATTTTTATAACTTCCTAACACTTACATACTCTCTCTAGAATCATCTCAAGGCGCCCCAAGCTCTAAATAATCCCATTTTCAGGCTTTTGGAGTCACACACTCAAGTAAGGGTTCTTTCCTTTCTCATCTTTATTGAAGTTTCTTTATTATGTTACACCATCTATTACCAATTCCTAATGTTGGAATATGTCTTAAAATTTCCCTATTACTTCCCATTTTATGTCCAATTTATGAGAGACACATTTCACACTCATAAACACTTATTATAATTTTTTACGATGTCGTTCTCTTTCTGAAATTTCATATATGATCCACTGTTTCTCTCATTTATTCAAGAATATTCTTTATTTTATGCCCTTTTTATTTTCAATTACTAATGATGGGGTGTATTTTTTCACCTACACCATACTTCTCTTATGATTTATAAATGATGGTATACCCCATTTTTCTTATTAATTCCTTCTATGAATATTTATACACCCTCATTATAATACCGAAATTTCTCCGCGGGATTCAATTCAGAAAAAAAGTCTAGCGATTACCATACCCGTTTCCTTTCAAGGGTGTTAACCTTTGTGCACATATAATTGTTTAATTAGGGAATTACATGTATTTATTCCACATTACATTATCATGTAATAATTTATTATGATAAATTAACCAATGTTTTACGATCTATGTGGCATACTTAAGCATGAGAATGAAATGAATGTGATGGGCATGCCCTATATTATATAGAACTCTAATGAATTTGGTAATATTTAGTATCATGATACTGCATGTTGGACAATGAATTAAACCTGATTCCTTTATATTACTTTTTTCCATTATGATTTATTGGTATTTATTTATTACCTAGGTTTATGATGTAGTATTTTAAGTTGTTCTCACATTTCCCATGTTATGATTATCATGCTATATCATGCCTTATTATTCATATTCCTTTTATTCCCCCTTGATATACCTATTGTCTAACATGTATTATATTATTCATGTTATTACTTATTTATTCCCTTAAATGAATTTATAGGTCACCCCTTTCTTATATTTTTCCCAGGTTATCCCATGCAGTTTTAAGTGAGAACATGTTAAAAAAAAATTCAATGAAGATGTTGTATTCCATGTTTCACGTTGTATTGAAATGTACCTAATTCCCAAAGACAATATACATATCAATGTTTCATATTTTATTAAGTATGGAAATATTTTAATAAAACATGTATTGATTTTAATAAAAGGGAAGTCTTGTTATAATCCTCCATGCAGTTCATCCAGTGATGGATGAAATGCTGATTTTTGTGAAAATCGCTACCTGAACAACTATCCATTACTAGGTGGGGTGTTCTAACACCATGAGAAGCATCATGTTCTAGATCCAAATCAAGGAAGGTGTTAAATTTTATGAAAATAAACATCTTTTCAATGGTAATATACTTTCGGATTTCAATCATGTGGAATAATACAATATAAAAAAGAAATCTCCACGCTATTTTGTTTGTCGATTGAGGGGTGGAATGCTGATTTTTGTGAATGAAATTATAGGGAATATGTTACCTTTTCAGTTGAATTGTTTGAAAATAATTGAAATCCACAAGGATAGGATTTGTGATATGAAAATCATTCCCCTATATTAATCAAGGATGGTTTTCAATTAGAAAAATCTTGAGGATGAATATTATTTGGAGGATTACAACATAAAAGAGGAATCTACTCTCTATTTGGGAACACCAATTTTTTGGAATGTCTTTACAAGGATGATTTTCCCATTGGATGTGAATTTTCTGAACACCATCATCAGCCACAAGGCCAAGATTCAATGCATACTGGACCTCTGGCTGATTTTCGATAGCAACCAGCTTGTTGATGGATCCTAGAGGCGGCTTTTCAACCACAAGCAGCTTGAGGATGGCCATGAATTGGAAGATTACAACATAGTAAAGGAATATACACCCTTTTTTGTTACTCATATGAGTGGTGAATTAATTCTGATATTTTTGAAATATGGTATAGGGAAGATGTTCCCATTGTAGGTGAAGTTTTTAGACACCATCGTCATCCTCAAGAACAAGATTTATGGGGTGGAAAGCGTCCCACTAATGAAGAAGAGGCTGATTTTTGACAACAAGAATCTTATGTATGGCCATGCCTTGGAAGATTAAAACACATTATTAGATTCCACTCTCCATTTGTGATGAAAGGCTCTAATGAACAATTAGAGATTAATAGTTATTTTATCCTCTCTTGGATTTCATCTCATTGCCGAATTGCTTAAAATTTCCCCCATATTTCATTTTTTCCCAACATGGATATGGAAGAGAGTTGTAGATGCATTGTAAGTGAAGGCCTTTACCATTCATGAGGATAGCATGATCTTGGGAAACCTTGTGGATTTACCGCTGCACAATTTAAATGTGATAAAATTTAACTCATAATAGTCAAATTAGTTTTCATGGATTATTTAAAATTTAAAAAATAAAAAACATACCCATTTTTAAATTAATTTATTTTTTAAAAATTAAATTAATCATAAATTTGTTTTTAAATCATTTAAGAGTTTCTTGTTACTATAATTGTAAATTTATTAAAATATTTATAATCAAATCTCTTCAATCATTTTTTACATTTCATTATATTAATTTTTATCGTGTTTATTATTTATGATTGAAATTGTATTTATCATAACAGAGTTACGTTTCATTAATTATCTTTTTTGATA
Organism: Viscum album; assembly: GCA_963277665.1. Taxonomy (NCBI): domain Eukaryota; kingdom Viridiplantae; phylum Streptophyta; class Magnoliopsida; order Santalales; family Viscaceae; genus Viscum; species Viscum album. The sequence continues at coordinate 730,703,955 of OY728159.1, forward strand.
TATGCATCATTAAGATGACATGTTTTATTTTATGAATGTGACCATGGTTAATTTGAATTATTGTTTGAGATGAATAAATTATATATTTTATGTTTTATAATAAATAATAATTTTTTTAATTAAAATTTGAATAGTTATTTGAATTACAATAAGTTTAAAACTGAAGGATTTCACTTAATCACACCCTAAAATATCCCATATCATATGAAGTGACCCAAACATATATCCCATATAACATACCAAGTATAGGAACAAAAACTAAATTGGATTTGAAGATGTTCAAAAAAAATATCAATACAATATTTTATTTTATTCATTTTCAATCATGATTTCATAAATCAAAACACATGAAATGGTTTTAATATCACTGAAGGGTTTTTTAAGAACAAAATTTTAGCACCAAAATGCATTAGAAACTACAAATACTAAAACATCATTCTATAAAAGTGAAAGAATGTATAATTAATCAAATTACCTTGCACCAATGAGCCTCTACTTCTATCTTAAATTAGTGTTGCATGATTACTCTAGGGCATACCCAATAGACTCTTACCCCCATAGCATTTCCCTAGATAAATGGAATAACCTAATAGTATGGGGTAAACCCTCTTTTCTTCCTTGATATTCTAGTATCTTGTGAAAAAAATAAGTACTATAGAGTAATGAGAGAATCAGTAGAAATCATAGGCACACATGAACATCGTCATCACGATGGAACTAACATCCTTATATAGTCCTTGAAGATGCTCTTATCATTCATTTACACATATGTTCCACACATATTAGCAAATTTCATGTCGATCACAACCCATTTTAACAATTTGGCCATGCCAAACCCCCAGAAATTTCAAGGATTAAAATATGCCTAATTTTACAGGCATGTTGTACTCCACAATATATTAATATCATAATATAGGATACAACCAAAATCAAATTTTATGTATGAAGGCTTTAGGGAATATCTCCATTAGAATTACCCCATCAAATCTCCAAATATTATATATATGAATGAGATAAGAGAAATAAGTCAGATAAAAAGTTATCCCAAACCATAACCCATCACTTCTCTCCACAATGTGTTGTTACTTTGTTTAACATTATCCCAAATATCATGGCTAGTTTCAGAAATCCTCCAAGAAAATGGATAGATCTCTTTATAACTATTGGAAAACAAGAATATAGATTGGGTTTTTGTGTTTAGAAATGATTTTAACTACCTCTAAAGGGTGTCATGGTGGTTTTTTAAATCCTCCTTCAAATGGTTTTTCAAAAAAAATTGAAAAAAATTAATTTTTTTTCAGGATTATTTCATTTTTTGATGATTAAATTTATATTAAGTTACGGTTTCGTTTTAATTAGTGAAAATTATTCATGGTAAAAAAATTTGTGATGTTATTTTTTATCAGTGATGGGATTTCTAAAGAAAAATATTTTTGTAGTGGTTTAATCCACCACAAATTTCTTCATAGTAGTTAAAAACACCCCTTATTATAAAATTTCAGAAAAAATAGAATTCACTGGTGCCTAATCCACAAAAAACCAGTACATAGAAAATATATACAAAAAAATACAACCAATATAGTATAAAATAAACAATAACATCTATAGATAAAAAAATTACATTACATATAATACAACCACAATAAATTACATAATATTATACAATAATTCAAATTTAAAATAATTTCAATAGAAACATGGGTCATGACTACTCTACTGATATTTATGCCCCTTGCCCTCTATTACTCTATCATGATTCTACCCATCAACTCCTCCCCCACTCCCCCTTATGATGCTAGCATTTAAATTAGTTAACCACACATATGTAATGATCATATTCAACAAATAATAAATAAATTACATTTCAAACGGTATATGATTTGATCTAAATTCAGTATAAGTAATGGTAAAATAATGAATAATTAGAATCCATGTACATACCTAAAAAATATGATGATCCACTATATGATGCATGAGTCTTATTACTCAATTTAACCCATCACAAGACTCTATATCAGAAATCTTACATTCTAGAATGTTACTTTTACATTATTCTTCTCATTGAAATGAAATAAATCTTACGATCTAAATAATTCACTATTACAACTACAAAGATATGAGAATTTAGTCAAGTTAAATACTTATACATTTATAGGTAAATGTAATGATTTTACTTCTATAGATTATAAAGGTTACTTTTTTGAATTCAGAATTGATTCTTATGATAAAGAATGTTTTACCCTTATGTTTTAAGTAGAGTTTATAATTTTACAATGTAATGAATCTTACAATGAGGAAATGAACCATAAATTGAAGGAATTGAAATTTATGTTTATGATGTATTTAAAAAAATGACTCTTACATTTGATAGTAGTTACATTTAACGTTTCATAGTTTACTCTTATAATTTTTGTAAAACATTGATCAAAAGATAACAATATGTAACGCCTTGACCCTAGTTACCCAGAGTCGGTGCATTAATTACATAACATTGGCATGATCACAAGAAAGATCAAATCTCGAAAGACCGATTGGTTTAGTAGCCTTGGAAACACTAGATATATTCATAAGTTTTACATTACATCATCAAAATAAAAAGAACTACTACAACAACATATTGTCTCCATAGTCCACACTATTAACCCCTCATAATATCCCTGCAAGTCATTCATAATTTACTTCTTCACATCCTGGGAAAATAAAACATAGAAAAGGGGTGAGCTCAAATGCCCAGTAAGGATAACAATATAGAGGAAACTTTCATAAATAAGAATAAACATTTAAGGCAATGTATAACTAAAACAAAAGCCTTTTAAACTTTAACTTCAACATAGTATGGAATAAATAAAATGAAATAATTCCATTTACTTATTCACATGGATATTCTACTAATCGAATAATCACATGCAATATCAATAACCACTTTCATAATGATGGAATGCATAATGCCAGACTATCATAACCACATAGCCAAGGCCTCGTGCCAAGACTAAAAATAAGATTTTGCCAAGGGCTTTTGCCAAGACACTAGTTTGTCTCATGAGACCTACCGATGCATCGAGGAGCTATAGCGGGCTCCACCCGTCACATATTAAGTCCAATGCATTCCCATATGAAAAGTTTTAAACATAACATAAACATTCGTATTAAAACTAGCATACGAAATGTCAATACTTTCACCATAAACCATGTATGGTATATAAAATAAATAGCACATCCATAGTCAAACATATCACAAAACCTTCAATACAATATAAAAGTTTTGTATCATAATATATCATCCTCAAATAAGCGTAAAATCCATTAAAGGATGTTGACATAGATGAAATCAAAACTCTTTTTAAAGAAATACCTCTTTCTATTTTGAAATCATTTAAGAGACATATATTTATAAAATAAAACATTTTCTTTGAAAATAAGCTTTTAAGGGAAGCTTTGACGATTTTATAACGGCGGAAAATAACCGCACCCACCGTATAAGTTAAAAAAACATTCTTATCTTAATTCTGTCGAAAAGGTTAAAAAGCACCTTGTTTGGAAAACGACGGAAAGATTCCCTTATAAACCTCTTATAAAAAGTCAAACAAGGGTATAAATGACTTTAACCCATATTCTTGTAAATATTAAAAATGTTTTGAAATACATTTTGAAGAAACATGGATGTGGATGATAACGAGATCCCAGTAGATTATTACGTATAAACAACCTCGGATAATGAAGAGATTGTGAAATAACCCTTACCTTGTACTTTTCCTTGGTTGGGGTAGTTTAACCTCCTGTATAATGGTGAAATAATTGTTATTAAATTATACAATAATAATATACATTAATATGATATCATATATGATCTTTTAATATTGATTTGATAATAATATCTTAGTATTATCGTTGTTTCGGGTGTTAACTTACTTGTTTTATTTTATATGTTTTGTAAGCCATGTTTGTAATGGATAGGTTGTATATTATTCATATCCAGAATGATATCAAGTCTTTAAACATCATTTTTAAATCATCAAATGATAATTATACTTGAATGGATATGATGGAGAATGAATCTCATCGCATTCGTGGAGACGGTAGTCCGTATGTACGCACGAGCGACAGTATCATTCTTTTGATATTAAAATAATATATAAATGGATGTTATATCATATATACAGAATAATTAACATGTAATATTTATTATTTACATGAGTTTCACATCATTATTATACCCATCCAAATAATAATGTATTGAATAACAATTACACCACGACGTGGAGACGGTAAGCCGTACGTACGCACGTATGGTGACATGTTATTCAAAGGGTGGATAGAATACTGAATATGGTTGTACCATATTTATAATAACATCACAGTATATGTGAGATACTGGAGTTATTATTTTAGAATGGTAAGAACAAAGAAACAAGAAGTGGAAGAAGAAAGGTACTTGAAAAGGGGTGGTGAAAACATTACCTCTTCTTCGGGTTCTTCCTTTTGATTTGATCAAAAGGGCTCCTTAGGTTGGCTTTCTGATCAAACTAAGGCCTCTAGGTTGTAGTGAGGGAAGTTGGGAGAGTATTTGGGCAGGGTTTGGACGAGCCAAGTGGCTTGAGAGGTGTGAGGAATGAGTAGAAGTGGTCTCCTTTTATAAGGGAGAGGAGGGGCTCTTTAGGAAAGAGTGAAAGTATTACTTTATAATATAATTATATTCTGTTTATAATGGTCCAAAAATCATTGAGGTCGAAGATAAGATGACTAATTTTCTAAGTAACATCAACCAATAAGAATTGGACAGGTTTTAGATAATATTTTAATCATTATAATCTTATTTATTTAAATGATTTATTAATGAGGTAAACACTGCATCATTATTGTGTCATTAATAATTTAAATTATTTGATGTCTAAAAATTATAAATAAAAAATCATTATGTATGAAATATTTTTATCTTTCTAATGAATATTTATAATCGAAAATCCAACATGTATAACCCTATGTAAAAATTGTTCTTCTAAAAGATGTAAGCTTATGCCATTTTTATTTTTATTTTAACTTTATTAATATAATGTGTCCCTACCACATACAAGTGGCTATAAGGGGTCCCCAAATCGACCCAAGGATTCCCATGGTCGGTTATGTGTCCACCAATAATGTTAGGACACGTTTTAGGGTATTTTTGTATTATTATAATATTATTTTTTAACCCTTATTTACCGGATTTACCCTTTAACCATGGTAAATAAAATATTTACTGCAGTAATTATTCAAAATGTGTAAAAATAAAAGTTACCTATTTACATAATTTGGACATCCTTATTCCAAATATGTAATCCATTTTTCCAAATTAAAAACACAGAAGTGGCAGAAATTAATTTAAAATTAATTCCCGTTGTTAAAATAAAAAGCGTGTTTTTAAGAGATAATAACTATCAAAAGATTGACACTTGTTTATGTCTGGTTTAATTGTGAAATTATGTCCAATGACAAACATTAAATTAAATGGTAAAAATATACTCTAAATATACTTTAAAACCACTCAAATTCATAATTTATCAATATTAATTATTTTTATTAAAAAAGTTGATTTTAATTAAAATTTAGTAATTTTCACTATTCATCAAAATATAAAAGTTATCCGAAAAGTACCAAAATTTCACCCTAGGATAATTTCAATATTCCGAATCCAAAAATGAATTCCATTTTGAAATATAAAATATATATGATTTCAAAAAGTAGGTATTACTATTCACAACGGCTAGTTTAATTAGTTGTGGTGTGTGTTAGAACTCGAGGTTGCGTACAACACACGCTATCACATTATTCGAAGGGAAACATACCGTGGAAGCTTGGGGTGTTACACAAGACATGGTTGTGACATGGAATATGAGACACTATATAATGGTAAATATTAAAGTTGGTGAAAATTCCTAGCATATCCTGAAATTTTATAAAGTTAGAGTTTAATGACTTAAAAAAACTCTAGGAAAAACACTGCATAAAAAATAAAGCTCTGCATCTATAATGGAAGATACAAAGAATTGAATCATAGTAAGAGACATCTATTATACATGTTATGGTTTAGAAAACCAATATTGTATTATCAAAACTTACGATATCCTCATTACACAACTTATGGTATTATGCCATGTTTCATTATAATTTTTATATTTCTAATTCTTCCAATGTTATCTATATAATTCTTTTCAGTTTAACTATTCTATAATTATTTATTAATTATAATTATTCTACTTGAATTAGTATTGAATATTTTGGAGTATAATCTGATGAATTATGCAATGGAGGTTCTGATTGTTTAGTACATTTTTAGAATATCATATTTTTTATATGTGTGTATGGAAAATATATTATGAGGTAAAATATATTACACACTATGATCTCTTGATATTAGAGGATATGATGTTATAAAGTAAAAATACACAAAATTACTGAAGTATGTTAAGAATTATAATCCGTATCTTATGACTTCCTTATTTAGTTTATGACAATGGTAAATAAAATTTCCAAAGATGACACAATCCTATGTGTTATTAGAATTATCATGAGATTACAATGTGGATTATTCAATGATTTGAGGGCCTATTTTTCTATGAGATACTAAAGAATTAGTTAAAGTCATTTGACTTATAATATTTAATAAATAAAGAATAACTACTAAAATGAAGTCATACCTATAGAGGAAATTCTATTTGGATTAGATAAATTGTATAAAAAAAGAGTGAAAGGTATGTGATCAATTGTACCCTATGTCGTAGATGGTGAAAAAGAACCTAGTGACATGGAGTGGGTGCCGTCATACCTGTTGATGAATGAGTATTAGGATAAGATGAAATTATATAAAAAAGTGTTCAAGGTATGTGATGAATTTTACCTTATGTCATAGAGGGAGAATGAGAACCTAGTGAGGTAGAGTGGGTACTTTCACTAAACCTCTTCGGCGTGGCATACCAGCTAAAAAAATTCCTTGTATTTATTAATATAAAAATAGTCCTTTCAATTATCAATATAAAAAAATTCCTTGAATTCATTGATATAGAAAAAAAACTTAAAATTTTTATTCATGGTTGGTCATGTTTTTATCAAGTTCCATTCTTAGCATCATTTATTCTCCTTCTTCTATTAATTCTTCTTCTTCTTCACTCTCCCTCACAAGACTAAAATTTTCAATATCATTATGTAAAAACCATTAAATATATTGTTTTTATGGGGTTATCTATCACAAATTACATAATATTCATAACCCATATCATAAATGTCCCTCAATTTCATATGTAAAACAGCAATCCACCCATCATCCACTATATTATCAACATAATATAACATTTTTTCTTTGGAATCCAGAATATATAGATTTTTTTCTTCATACTCCCCAGTATTGATCAACTAAGAGAAAATAACATAATTAATTTTTAATAAATAATTCTTTATTCCCCTATTACTGGTGACCAAGTGAAATTTAAATAACATAAGTAAAAGTATCCCATGATAACTTAAACTAATAATATCAACCAACTTTCCACAGTAGCCTTGATATAAAACTATGAATATACCAATGTTTTTTTGTTTTCAATCCATCCTTGTAATCAATATTATGAAACATGAATCCACTAATATTTTAAGAATTTAATCTCCTAGCATGATTCCATGGACCTTGAGCTAAAACATTCAAATATTTGGATAATACATGTCAATTATCATTATTAATTACTTATACATACTGATCAAGACAATTATATAATTTAGATAAATTTCAACATATTAAAACTAAATATTATATTAATAACTTATACGATGTGAAAACCACTCAACAAGTTATTTAGTAATGATTTTTTTAATCTCTATCCCGTTTTAAGTTTATCTCTTATGTCATCTTTTTTTGTCCTTAATTATTCGATATAGGGATCAACAATATTAGTACTGAGTTATACATATCTTTGTGATTGTCTTAACTATATATCTATCACCGAAAATGATGTGAATTTTCTAACTTCTCAACCTAAGGATGTAAACATTGATGACTCCCTATTAGACCTTAATTCATTGGATTATCATCAACACATCCCACTTTATTGAATCTTCTTTCCATAAAATCCAAATACCTTGAACATAATATTAGACACTCTTTGACAAGGTAACCTTCCACAATAGAACATTCTGGATGAGCTTTATTTTTATCATAATAATTCAAATTACAAATATACATAATGATAAAAGATATGAAATTAATAAATAATGTTTTTAAATTTAGAAAATGAAAAATATAATTTTATAATGAAAAAAATTTATACAAATAAAATACCTATCTATGGGATAGACCCATTGGTAATGTATGGGCCCTCCAATTTTAGTTTCTTTAGAAAAATGCACCATCAGATAAATCATCATAGTGTAAAATTACATGGTAAAGAACAACTGTAAATGAAATAGATTATATACAATTATTTCTTTATTTTTATCCCATTCATTAGGGTTTAATGTCTTCTCACAAAGATATCTAAATATTGTGAAACTATTGATTATAACAATACTTATTTTTTTTCTAAAAAAACATGCATTTCCAAAGGTATTTAATGCTCCATCAATACATGTGATTCATGAATTTTCAACCCATTAAATTATGAATATAAATAATAATTATATTAAATCATGTTGATTTAGTTTTATTGTTTATTCGTATAATGAAAGCATTGAACTTATTAAATGAAAGGTGGGACAAAAAATTACATTGACCCTCGATGAATCCGTGGGTCTCTTGGGAAAAAATAGATTGAGTTTTTGACCAAGACCTTACTCATTTAGGAATATGTCTTGGTTCGAGGCCTTAGGGATATTTTTCGTATCCCGGAACAAGATGTAGAATGTATGTTTCATATGTCTGGCATTATGCATTCCCTCATTATGAAATCTATTATTAATTTCCATGTAATTATTTTGAATAATTATGATATCTATGGATATTTATAAAGTACATGTGAATATTTATATGATATTATTTGATCATCATTTATTATTTTCATATTATTCATGTTTTATTTATCTTCCACTGTATCCATTCCATTACTATGCATCTGATCTCACCCAATTTTTATGTTTCTATTCTCTATGATCCTAATATGTGTTTTATGATTGATATATAAGGATATGATAAAAGTAATAATGGTGTTAAAAAAGGAAATACCATACTGTGTTATATGTTTTTGAATGTAATGTGATATTTAATCATGTATCTATTTTTCCAAGGCTAATCAACTATTTGGATTTTTGGAATGTGATAGATTGTATCTAGCATCAATGTTATAAAGTAGCCACCGACTCTAATATACTTTCATCCAGGTCTTTACAATAATTACTCGTAATATTTATTATTCATAGTTAATATTTTTTTGGAATATATTATTAGTAGTATATTTTTTAATTTCAATAATTAAAATAACATTATTTAATTATTTATATCAAGTACTATGTTGTTTATTTAATTAAAATTCTGTATGATAGATAATATAACATATATAAAATTTTATTTAAATAAATTGAATAATATTTTTAATAACATATTATTATTAATATAATTTTCAAAAATATTTAGATAGCTTAATTTTATTTACAATGAATATATTTTCAATTTATTTTAATATAAATATAATATATAATATAATATAAATATTTTCAAATATAATTATTAATAATCTAAATTATAATTATACATATTCGTTTTTTGTAATAAATTATAAATTCCTATATATAAATAATATTAGTTTATACATAATTACTAATAATTTAACACATTTTAAATTATCCTAACATCATATTTAAATTTCATAAATCATTCAACAAAATCTAAATCATATAAAGAAAATATAAATTAAACCATACATTCATTTATACAATTTAAATAAATAAATCATGATAAAATTAACAAAACAATTTGAAAACTAAAATTTTAAATAATAAATTTTACCTACCTAGAATTCATAAATAATAGAAAAAATAATTTTTAAATGTTTAGGTAAATATTCAGAGTATGTGTGTGTGGGTTTGGGGGTGAGAAATGAGAGGGGTTTCCTTTTAATATTTTCCCCTTCAGTGGAATCAAACAGGAAGTTTGAAAACATTTGGGTTTCCCATAAGAAAAAAAAATAAAGAAGAAATAAACAACAAAGCCACACTTCCCACACTATCCACACCCACCCATGTTAGACAACTAAATTTATTACTATATATATATATATACTTATCACTATTTTATATTCGACTAATATTTTCCACTTCTTTCCTTCATTTTATTCATCAATATATTCATTAAGATTTAATTTTTTTTATTTTACCAATTTTTCATATGTTCAGTTGAAAATTTCAATCCCCATAGAGTTATGGATACTTTGGTTCTAGGATATTAGGATTTTTTTTTAGTTTTAATTTTTTCCTGCAACCTTCCTTGGAATTTATAAATATTAATGGTGAGGGCGATTGTTTCTCCATCATTGGGGTTGTGATATATTATTTTGGTGATGTAGTAGATGAAGGGCTCTGTGAAAATTTTTTCTAGTGGAAATATTGTAACATAATATTTTGATTCCATTGATAAAGTTGATGTCAAACTCTAGGTCAAGGCAGCTATTGATTGATGCAACTCTACAGATAGTGATCTATAGAAGAAGTATGCCTTCTTCCTGAAGGGAGGAATGAAGATAACTCTGAACACCCCTACTGTAAAGTGTCAGCAATAGTTCATTTGTTAGATGATGCCTCCCCCTTGATTTGTCAAAGTGGGTAGGCATTAAATGTGAGAGGTTGGTGGCCAGATCCACCAAATTCACCAGCAGAGGAAGAAGAGGTAGGGGAAGAGGCATCCTATAAATGCGAGGTTCTCTCTTAGTGGTTTTCTCATTAACTTCACCATCATTATCTCATATCAGTTTATGTACTGTATTTGTGAATTTTTCCCCCACTTATTAAATATATATATTTTGGGGACTTTATCCTTCTAATAATGAGGGAGTGTGTAACAACTTTTACCCATTGTGATACTTCTATTTTCCCTTGGTTTTTCCCTTTCATTTCATGGGGTTTTCCTTGTTACATCTGGCTTCTTTTATTTTTCATATTTTTTCACTTTATCTCATCTCATAATTATTTCTGAATTTATGGGAAAATCAATTAATATCCCAATAAGTGGTATTAGAAGAAGGTTCTAAAATGTTTATATTCACTTTTTTGGTATTAATAATTCTCACAAATTTGAGTATACTCTATGATTGCAACTCCAGTTGATCTATGACATCATAAAAATTTATTTAGATTTTTAAATACATGGTTGTGTGGAATAAAAGTGATTATGGATTAATGGAATGTCCATAAGGAAGAAAAATTTTGGACATTTAAATTGAAAAAGTATTATTTTCCATTTTAGGAAATAAATTTATAGGTATTGTTGCGGAAGGATAATATCTGACTGATAAGTGGGGAAGGACTAGTAGATATGATGATGGAGTGTGGTTCTAGTGGGATCTAGAATCATGAAACAGAAAGAAATGTGGATTGTACTTATGGAAGTGGATATATATTAGTCAGTGAAATAGTGATGACTTCTAGAAGTAGGAAACTTCTCAACCATGCAATGATAATCAACTCAAGAGCAACCTGACACATGACGACTTGATGGGAATGGTTTGATTAGTATGAACCTATCCTAGAAGGAATTTTGTACATGCTAATGATCACACCATAAATATTTTTGGAGTCGGTACCACAAAATTAAAGATTCATGATGGCATGGTACAAACCATTCAAGGAGTATGCCATTTGAGGGGATTTAAAAAGAACACATTGTAATTGGGAAAATTTGACAACATCGGATGCAAGACTCGCACCCAGAATGGAGTGATGAGAATTGTGAAAGGTTTGTTTCTGGTGATGAAGTAAGAGAAGATTTTTTAGAATATACATGTTCTTATAGCTGAAACGTACAAGGAAGAAGAGATATTTTTCACATCAACTACCTCGACAGAAGAATTGATGACAATATGGAATCAGAAGCTAGTCCATATGTCAGAATGAGGCCTAAAATTCTTGTGAATCAAAAGTTGTTGCATGGTCTTAAAAAGGTATCCTTTCTATTTTGTGATAATTTTTGTTTTGAGGAAGTGACATAGGTTAAATTTCTAGAAGTCAACAATACGAAGCAAAGATATCTTAGAATTGATCCATTCTAATGTTTTACCAACATCGATTATATCCCCAAGAGGAGAAACATAATCTATATCCTTCATTGATGATTTTTTTAGGAGATGTTGGGTGTAACCAATCAAGAGAGAAATAGATGTTTTTGAATACTTTAAAACATTAAAATCATGGATGTAACATGAATATGGAAAGAATATCTAGTGTCTGAGGAAGGAAAATAGTGGAGAATATACAAGTGAGGAGTTTGATACATTTTTCATTGAGAAGGCATCAATAGACAGTTCATGGTGGATTACACTCCTATGTACAATGGAGTGGAAGAGTTGATGAACAAAAACCTATTAGATAGAACAAGGGAGATGGTTAAGACCACATTAATTGCCAAAAATATTTGGGTAGAAGTAGTGAATACATCATGTTACATGATCAACATATCTCCTTCACTAGTGACTAATATGAAGACACTGATAGAGGTGTAGAATTATAAACCAATGGACTATTCTAAGTTACATACTTTTAGATTTCATGTATATGCCATATTTAATGACCAAAAAATATTAATGTTGGATTCAATATCTTGAAAATTCCTCTTATAAGGTATGCTGATGGTGTGAAGGGGTATCGTTTGTGGGAACCCACTTCCCACAAAATTATCATCAGTAGAGATATCATTTTTTCAGAAGGCATGGTGAAAATTAAAATAGATTGGGACATAGAGAAAGAGGATATATAAACTAAAATAGTTGAAGTAGTTGATAAATATAAGGAATAACCAGTTTCTTAGGAGGCATTACCAGAGCACAAAGATAAAGTACCGATTGAGTATAGACCACGACGATCAAATTGGGAGAAAAGAGATCCAATATGGAACTCAAACTATTTCACTAAGAGTAATATTGTGTACTTCATATTAACAGAGGGCAGAGAGGCATATTATTTTTTGTAGGTGACCAAGAGTCTCGATGTATCATAATGAATGGAAGCGATAAAAGAGAAATTAAAGACCTGTAAAAGAACAAGACTTAGGATCTTGTTCTATTACCCCATGGAAGGAATGATATCATCAAAAAATGGATATTTATGATAAAGCGATATGGAAAGGACCATATACAAATATATCATTAATGACTGGTGGTTAAGGTTTATGATTAGAATGAATGTATTGATTTCAATGAAATATTTTTTTGATATTATTAGATTAACAACTATTCAAAAAGTTCTAGAGATGTTTTCTAAAAACAATTTACATCTAAAGAAGCTGTATATGAAGATAAATTTTTTCAATGGTTATTTGGATAAAGAGAACTATATGCTCCGACATGAATTATTTGTAGAATAAGGTAAAGAGAACATGCTTTTCATGTTGAACAAATATCTATACAGTCTCAAAAAAATCATCGTGGTGTTGGTAAACGATATTTGATTCCTATATCATGATACATGGATACAACAGACTTCATTCAGATCCTTGTGCATATTTTAGGGGTTTGGGTGGTAATTATTTCATTATTCTTATATTTTATGTGGATGAAATGTTGGTTTCTTGCCATAACAAAGACCAGATCTAGGATATGAAGACATAGTTTTCTAGGGATATTGATACGAAGGACATGGGATTAGAAAAAAAGATTCCTCTGATGCGGATTTACCAAGACATGAATAATGGGAAGATTTAGATATCATAGAATAATTACTTATCAAAAGTTTTTCAACACTTAAAAATGCATGATTGTAATCCAATCTCCACCCCACATCCTATTAATTTCATGTTATCTTATATGATGAGTTCTAGAGATAAAGTAGATAGGATTAATATGTCTTGAGTACCACATGAATTATAAGTGGGGAGTCTAATGTTCGTTATGGTTTGTACTAGAACAGACAATTCACATGTGGTGTAAGAAGTTAGTCGGTACATGGAGAATATTTGGAAAGAGAATATGGAGAACAGTGAAGAGGATCCTGAGATAAATTAAGGAGACCCCAGATTCTATATTAATTTATAGTGGATCATATTTTACTATCATAGAATATGTTGATTCATATTTTTTAGGTTACTATCAAGGGAGGAAATTCATTTTGGGTTATGTGTTTACTCTTGTAGGATGAGTTGTGAGCTATATTTCAAAGTTGTAGTCAGTTGTGGCTTTATCCCTGACAGAGGTAGAGTACATAGAAACTAAATATACTTGTAAAGATGATATTATGATGAGAAGGTTTTTGGAGGAACTTGGGTACATACAAGAGATGAATCCATTATTTTGTGATATCCAGAGTGCCTTTCAAATTACATGGAATCCATATTTTCATTACTAGATGAATCATATTGGGGTAAAATATTACTTTTTCTGAGATGTGGTGGTGGAAGGAAGTGTGGGCATGCATAAAACTCACAGTAAATAAAATATGGAACATTTACTGATGAAGGCCATTAGCTATGATAGGTTTAGATGGTACATATCCTTGAGTGGACTCAGAGAGATGTAAGCATCATGGTTTGGATGATATAAAGGATGTGTGGACATACGATTGGTTCTTAATAAATATTTAAGTTGGAAAGGTTTCAAAATTAGTTCATTAGTTGGATTGTACCTCCCCCATTGATTTTTCAAAGGGGGAAGGCAGGGAAGGTGTGAGGTTGGTATCCAACTCCACCAAACCCACCGGTAGAGGAAGAGGGTGTAGCGGGAGAGGCGGCCTATAAATCAGGATTTCTCACAATGCGTTTCTCATCTCCTTCATCATCACCATTTCATATTAAATTATTTGTAGTATTTTTTATGTTTTTCTCCCAACTTATTCAATAGATATAATTTGAGGGTTTCTCCTTGTAATAGGGAGGGAGTGTATACCCACTTTTACCCATAGTGATCCTTTTATTTTCCTATGGGTTTTACCACATTAATTTTGGGTGGTTTTCAACATTACATCGGGTGTGCTTTATTTACAACATTTTTCACATTATTTTATCTCATAATTATTACTGCACCGGTGTACCAAACATTTACAGTCCTAATAAAGTTTGATTATTCTATAGTTGGAGAGCTCTGAAATCATCTATAGTGTGAATTCCAAAATCCAGAATAGTGACATCATTCCTTCATAAGATCAAAATATGGTTTTTTGATCTGTATAACTTGAGGATGACATGTTGGTAGCTTGTAGGATAGAAAAGGATTCCACCCCCATGTGTTTCATCCAATAAATAATGTAATACTACTTTTTGTGAAAACCTCTATTGGGACAACTATCCAGTTTCAGATGGAGTGTTCAGACACCATCATGAGCTTCATGTTCTAGATCCATATAAATGAAGGCATTCCCTTTGATGAATAGAAACATGTCTTTGATGGAAATAAACTTTCCAATTTTAGTACCATGGAAGATTACAACATAAAATTGAAATATAGACTTCATTTGGTTCATTGAACGATGGGGGAAATGGTGATTTTTTTGAAATACATTACAGGGAAGATGTCCCCATTTGAGGTGAAGTGTTTAGAAATTGTCGATAAGACTAATTATTAGATTTGTGTCATAGAAATAGTTCTCCTACATCATATCAGGCTGGTCTTCCATAGGAAAATTCTTAAGGATAGACATGGTTTGGAGGAGTAAAACCTAAAATTTGAATCTACTCCCTATTTGGGAATACTATTTTTTGTGAAATTCATTATAGGGAAGATGTTCACATTGGAGGTGAACTGTTTAGACACCATATACTACCTCAAGGACAATATTCATGGAATGTAAGGCATGTTGATTTTTGATAGGAAGAAGCTTGAGTATGGCTATGTATTGTAATACTACAAATATAGTAGAGGAATCTACATCCTACTTGGTTCACATCAGTGGGGTGGAATGATGATATTTCTGAAAGAAATTTTAGTGAAGATATTTCTGTTGGATGTTGTGAATTAAGGAATTCCTTTTAGTTTTCATATTGAAATTATCGATTTATTTATTTCATCTATTTCAGTTTTTGTTTTATACATGAAAATTTATTATTATTATTTCACTTAATTTATTATAATCTTCTAGGCCAATTTATTAGTTTGGGATCATTTTAAGGTTGATGTTCAGCCCACAACACCTTCTTATCATCCCACTCATGAGGTTGATTCTAAGTCTAGTTCTAGTTTAGATTTTGAATCTGATCCTTCTCCCACTAATAAGGATTACCAATTTTCTAGAGATAGATAAATGAGAGTCCCAAGACATGTTGCTCGGTTAATCTAGTATGATATGGCTTCATATACCTTTATGGTGTCCAAGTATCTTAGAGATGATGATCCTAAAACCTATAGGAAAGATTTAAATGATAAATACTTAAAGTAGTGGGTATATTCTATTAATGAATAAATTCACTCTTTAAGAAAAAACCACATGTGGATGATTTTCAACAAACCACCTAATGCTAAGGTAATTGGTTCCAAGTGGTTTTGTAAGTGAAAAGAGAACACAATTGAGGGAAAATAAATTAAGTAAAAAAGAAAGGTTAGTTTCTACGGGTTTTCTTCAATAATAAGTTATTAGTTACTCTTAGTTTTTTACCATATTTCTAAACATTCTTATATTAGGATCTTACTTGCTTTTTCTGCCTATATTACTCTTCATATTGAGGAATTAGATGTCAAAACTACCTTATTGCATGGATATTTAAATGAAAAAATATATAAAAAATATCCTGATGGTTACTTTAATGAATTCAAATTAAATTGGGTAAGCATATGAAATAAATCATTGTATGGTTTAAATAATTCATCTAGTCAATGGTATAAGAAATTTGATTCCTTCATGATAGATAACCATTTTTCTAGGAGCCAATATGATGTGTGTGACTACTTCAAGTCAAATCAAAATTATATGATTTTTCTGTGGTGTTATGTTGATGAAATGCTAATCATTTATAAAAATATGAGTTTAATAACTGATGTTAAATATAAATTAAAAGGAAAGTTTTAAATAAATGAATTATGTGTAGGTAACATAATAATAGTTGTTAAAATAATTATAAATATACCAAATAAATTTATTTTTTTTATCCCATCTTGCTTAAATTTTAAAGATCCCAAATAGATACATTTTTGAATCTCTCAAAACTGTCAAGGTACCTCTTAGACAACACTTTAATGTTTTGTTGACAAAAGCACCAACTACAGATGGTGATATTCCAATTATGTCTGAAATTCCTTATTCAAATATTGTTGGTAGAATTATGTACTCTATAAATTTCACTAGACTTGATATTCCCTATGAAATATGTACCTTAAGTATATTTATGGCCCCATATGGGAGGGAACATTGTCATTCCCTTAAGAATCACATTTGATATCTCTCATATAGTTCAAAACTATCTTTGTGTTATGGTAAAAATTTTAATGCTTATGGAATTCTGGTTAGATATATAGATGTTGAATATGCAGGTAATGTTGTCACCCGAAAATCATTGAATGGATGTGTGTTCACTGGATGTGGTGGCCCTATCTCTTGGAAATACAACATGAAGCCTCTGGATTCCCTTTTAACCATATAATTTGTGTACATTTCCCTTACCAAGGCTATGAATTAATCCATATGGATTAAAGGCCTATCTTCTAAACCTATGATTCTTAATTTAGTTAGAAATATATATTTTTGATATTTAATCATCACTTCATTCTTCCAATAATTTAGTTTTTCATCATAAATCAAAGCACATAGATATTAGTATACAAATTATTAAAGATATTATAGAATATGGAATCATAGGTGTTAATAAGATACACACTGATAAAAATTTTGTTGACAGTTTGGTTAAAATCATTGTATTGTCTAAGTTGATGTTTTTTTAGATTGGATGTACTTGGTTTCAATTATATAAACATTGGTTCAAGAACATCTCAATTATCAATTGAAAATGGTGGATTTTTGTGAATTAAGGAATCCATTTTAGTTTTTCATATTAAAATTATCCTTTTATTTGTTTCTACTATTTCAGTTTATTGATTATACATGAAAATTTATTATTATTATTTTACTCAATTTATTATAATTTGTTGGGTCTATTTATTTTTTTGGGATCATTTTGAGGTTTTGTATTTAGCCTAATCATTATACTATCGTACTTTATCCTGCCTGCAACCTTGGAAATCAGTGGCATTTGTTACCTTCTCTTCTATATGTTTATCCATGTTTCCACCCATTTTATAATATCCATCTATTCATAATGGGTAGTTTCATGTGATTCTAGATGTGTTTTTTGGGATGCTTCATGGCGTTGTTTCAATGGCAATGTAGTTACTCTCTCAGGACTTTCTAGGGGCATTCATCACCCCCTGTGACAGATTAATTCGAGTGATTCAGTGTATTTTTTATCTCTACTTTGATGTTGGTTCTTCAAACTCTCACTTTAGATCTTGCTAGTATTCATGGCTTCATCCTCAATGGTGGATTCGATCCATTGGACTACAGAGCACCCTACATACCGATTGTGTGAGGACCTTGGTTGAGTTTCGTCATCATCCATCCCCATGGAGAAGTGTGGTGGAAATTCAGATCATAAGACCACAACATTAGATATGGAAAGATCATCCTTTAGTGAGTTCTAGGAGAGAATCATCAGCAGATTTTAAGGAGCTTCAAGAGAACTGAACAACTATACCATTTCATCTAGCATTGTAATTGTTTCTCCTTTTTTGGTTTCTCAAATAAGTAATTTAATTCTTGAAGTGTTTGTTATTTCTTCAAATTTTATCAGTTTTTTATGTATCTTGTAATACTATTCTATTTATCTCAATAATTAATAAAAAGTGTGTGTTGGTCCATGTTATTTCCATGAGCATAGGTCTCCACGGGACCAAGGAATATAAATATTTTTGTTCTTCACTATTTGTTTCAATTTTTTGATATTCTTATCTTGTAATTGATCCATTCTAATAGTAATAAATCATATATTCTCCTTTCAGTTCAATTTTCTACTACTATCCTTACCCCCTCTACAGAGGTAAAGTGTTCGGTCACCATCATTATCCTCAAGACCAAGATATATGAGATGGTAATCATCCCACCAAAAAATTAGATTTTAATTTTTGAAATGAATCATCTTGAGGATGTCCATGCCTTGGAATATTACAACATAGTACGAAAGTCCACTCTCTATTTTCATCAAATGATGATAATGAAAAATTAGAGAGGAATACTAATTTTAGCCTCCATTTTATTTCATCTCACTGCAAAAATCACTTAAATTTTTCCTGTTATTTCATTTTTCCCCTAGAATGGATGTAGAAGAGAGTTCCAACACCATTGAATGTGAACGCATTTATCATTCTTGAGGATAGAATGATTTTAGGGGACCCTATGAATTTACTGCTTCACCATTGAAATGTGAAAAAATGGTTCTCCTAATAATCATATTATTTTTTAGTAATTTTTATCAATTTAAAAAATATAAAAAACATACATATTTATTAAATTAATGTATGGTTGAACTATTAATAAAATCATAAATATAGTTTATAAATAATTTAATAGTTTCTTCTTTTTACAATTCCATTTTTTACAATATTTATATTCAACACACTTAAATCATTTTATAATTACATTTCATTATAATCATATTTATCTCTTTTATTATTTGTGATTAAAATTATATTTATCATAATAGAGTTAATTTTTAATATGTATTTTATTGATCTATGCATCAATAAGTTGAGATGTTTTATTTTATGGATGTGTCCATGGTTAATTTAATTATTTTTATAGATGAATAAATTATTGATATTTTTATTTTCATATTAATTAATAATTTATTTAAATAAAAATTGATTAATTATTTGGAATACAATAAGTAGAAAACTTGAGTAATGAACTTAATCACACACCACAGTATCACATATCATATGGAGCGACCAACATAAACCCCACATCATATACCAAGTCAATGAACAAAAAAATAAACTTTATTTGACGATTTCCAATAAAATATCAATAAAATATTTGATTTTCTTCATTTTCAAACATAATTTCACAAATACAAATGCATTACATGACGATAATATCACTTAAGGGTTTCTAGGAATGAAACAAAATAATTTTTGAGCATCAAAATTCATTAGAAACCAAAAATCCTAAAACACTATGCTATAAACAGAAAGCATATATAAATAGAAAATTTACCTTAAATAAATGATCCTAAACTACTCTCTTCAATTAGTTTTTTCATCAAGAACACTGAGGCATACCCAAAATTATCTTCCCCTCCAGAAAGTTTCCATAGATCAACTGAATAAACCAACAGTATAGAAGTGACCATCTTTTCTTCCAAGATATGGTAGTATCTCATGCAAAAAAGAACCAGGAGAGGGAAGTGAGAGAATTATCTAGAATCATATGCAGACATGAGCATCATTATCATGATGGAACTAATAACCTTATATAGTACTCATAGATACTCCATGAGTTATCATGAATTTACACATATGTTCATAAAACATGAGTAAATGGCATGTTAATAATAGCCCATTATATCCCTTTGGACATACCAACTCCCCCGAACATTTTAAGGAATAAAATATTCATAAGCTTACATACATGTCCCACTCCAAAGTATATTTGTATCATACTATCTGATATAGACAAAATGAAATCATATGTATAAAGAAATTAAGGAATATCTCTATTAGAAATAACCCATTAAATCTCCAAAGATTCTATATCTATATGAGATAAGAGAAATAAGTAGTATAGAAAATTGACCCAACCCAAATCCTATCACCTCTCTCCATAAGGTAGTATGTATTTATTTAATGGATATATCTCATTATCACTATAGAAAAAATAGAAGATAACTATTTTTCTTATGGGTTTATTAGTGGTTTTAATTACCTTTATAAGGTTTCATGGTGGTTTAATAAAACCACAGGGAAATGGTATTTCATTAAATATTTAACAATTGTTATATTTGTTTCTAGATAGTTTTGTGTTTCAATGATAAAATTTATATTAAGCAGTGATTTTTTTTAATTTGTAGTAGTTTTTTCCAGTGAAAACTTAAGCAGTGGATTTTTTTAAGTGGTGGGTTTTCGGATAAAAAATATTTTTCATTGGTTTTAACTACCCCTAGCTTATTCACGGTAGTTAAATCCAAATCTTATTATGTAGTTTTAGAAATAGTAGAATTCATTGTCAACTAATCCACCAAAAACCATTACATAAAAAATATATTCAAAAAAGGAAAACCAATTCAATATAACAAAACTAATGGCTTCCATATATAAAAAAAATTACATTACATATAATGGAACCACATTAAATTAAATAATAATTCTGAAAAAAAAGTCTTGTTTCACAAAATGTCCACATAAACATGAGTCATGACCACTCTACTAAGATGCATGCTCCTTCCCCTCCATTACTCGGTCATGCTTTTTTCCTATCACCTCCTTCCCCACTTCCTACCTTTGTTGCCAATATTTACTATAGTTAACCACACATCAATAATGAGAATATTCAATGAATAATAAATTAATTAAAATTCAAATGATATATGATTTTATCTAAATTCTGTTTAATTAATGGTATAATAATGAATATTTGGTAGCCATATGCATGTCTAGAGAATCTGATGAGCCACTATATGATGCATGGGACATATTATCGAATTTAACCCCTCATAGAGATCATAGTCATGACTCTTACATTCCATAATGTTACTTTTACATTATTATTCACATTGAGATGAAATAAATCTTACCTTCTGAATAATTCAATCTTAGAATTTCTGAGATCTGATAATTTGTTTATGTAGAATACTTTTATAGGTAAAAGTAAAATTAATTATTTTACTTCTATAGATAAGAAAGTCCACTTTTATTCATTTAGAATCAATTCTTATTCTAAATAATGTTTTAAACTTACACATGAAGAGGAGTTTATAATTCCACAATCTAATGACTCTTAAATTGAGGAAATGAACTATACATTGAAGGAATTGAATTGTATGTGTATGATGTATTTCAAAAATTGAATCTTACATTTGATGAAAGTTTCATTTACATTTTCAGAGTTTAATCTTATGATTTTTTTGAAAACAATGATCAAAAGATGAGAAGGCATAGTCATGACCTGAAAAATGATCAATTTTAGAATAGTAAAACCAAAAGTTGTAAAAAATGCCTTGCATATCATGAAAATGTTAGAGTTTAATGACTTGAGAATAATGCATAGGAAAAAACTGCATGCAAAAAGAGGACATACATGTATAATGGAAGATACCAAGACTTTAATCATACTAAAAGGCATACATCCCACATTCTATAGTTTGGAAAACCATTATTTTGTTATTGAATCATATAATATCTTCATTACATAGCTTATTATATGATACCCTTTTGAAAAAATAATTTTGATATTTATAATTGTTACATTGTAATTTAGATTATTCTCTCTGATTTAACTATTAAATAATTATTAATTAATTATAATTATTCCACATGAAGTGGTTATGAATAATTTTGTGTTGAATCCAATGATTTATTGGTTGGAGGTATTGATCACTGAATTCATTTTTAAAATATCATATTTAAGATATGTTTGAATGAAAATATATAATTTAGAAAAATATATTACACACTGTTATATCTTAATATCAAATGATATGAATTTTCAAATTAAAAATATATAATGAGACTCAATGATATGAAAAATTATGTATCTTATCTTATGATTTCATTATATAGTTTATGATAATGGTAAATGAAATTTTACAATAGATTCAATACTGTGTGTGATAAGAATTATCATGAGATTAAGATGTGGATTATTCAATGTATTGATGACATATTTTTATGGGATATACTAAAGATATATTTAAATTCACATGACATAGAATATTTACTAAAAACAAAATAATAAAATGACGTCATACCTATGGATGAATGAATTTTAAGAAAGGATTAAATGGTATAAAGAAGAGTTCAAGGTATGAAATGAATTGTACCTTTTATTGTATAGGGAGAATGATAAACCTATAACAATAAATAGTACTTTCATACCTACAGATGAATTTGTTTTAAGATAATATTATATTTTATAAAATAAGTGCTCTAGTTATGTCATAAATTGTACCTTGTGTCATAGAGGGAGAATGAGAACCCAATGATAGAGAAAATACTGTCACTAAACCTCTTCAGATGTTGAATACCAGTAATGAAAAAAATTCATTTATTTATTAATATAAAAAATAGTCATTTCACTTATTAATATAAAAAACATTTATTTCCTTTATTAATATAAAAAAACATACAAATTCTATTCTGGGTTGGTCATATTTTTATCAGGTTACATTATTAAAATTATTTCTTCTTCTTCTATTTTTTTCTTTTTTCACTCACCCTCACAAGACTATATTTTTCATTATCAATAGGTAAAAACAATTCAGTCTATTTTTTTTGATGGGGTTCACCATCCAAAACTAGTTTATCTTCATCACCTATATCATACATGGATCTTAGTTTCAAATGGAAAACAACACTCTGCCAATCACCCACTATATTATCCACAAAATATACCATTTTTTATTGTGAATCCATAATATATGGATTATGTTCTTCCTTCTCACCATTTTTGATCAACTAATAAAAATTGAAATAAATAAATTTTATTAATTCATTCTATATACCCCTATTTAGATGCAATTAAATGACACAACTGAAAATTTTCCAAGATAATTTAACTCAATAATATTATCCAAAATTACATAGTAAACATGATCTTCAACTATGAATATACCACTCTTTTGTGTTTTCAAACCATCCTCACAATCAATAATATGAACCTTAAAACCAACAATATTGTAAGCATTGAATCTCTTTGCATTCTTCGAATGCCCTTAATCTAAAACCTTTAAATCTATGGATAGATCAATATGATTATCATTATTCCTTACCTATATAAGTTTCTATAAATAAAATATTTGATTTAGATAATTGTCAATATATTCAAACTACATATTAGATTAAGAAATAACACAATGTGAAAACTAATCAACACTTTATTTGGTAAAAAAATATATTTATATCTATCTCATTCCATGTTTTTATCCAAAAAAATATTTTCATTTGTGTCCTTAATTAATTTACATAGGTCTCAATAATATTAGTATTGAGTTAGAAATATATGTTTTCTTTTCTAAACATCATATCTATAAATGAAAATGAAGATTCTTTTCCAACTTCTCAACCTAAATTTGGAAATATTGATGAATCATTATTTTCCAAAAATTGACTTGGATTATCATTAACATGTCCCACTTGATTGAATATTGTCACCATCAGACGAAAATACCTTTAAAATATTTATAGACACTTTTTAACAAGGTAACCTTCCACAATATAACCTTCTCGATTATCTTTATTTTTCTCATAAGACATCAAATTACAAAGATAACCAATGATTAAAGATATGAAATTAATAAATAATATTTTTCAAATATTGAAAATGAAAAAAAGAATTTTTAATGAAAAAATATTAAAATAATGTACCTCTCTATTGGATACAACCATCGATAATATTTAGGCCCTCTATTTTTAGCTACTTCAAACAAATGCACCATCAGATAAATCATCATAGTGAAAAATTATGGGAGAAATAACATCTTCAACTGAAAAAGATTCCATAAAATTATTTCATTATGCTTATCCCATTCAATGGGGTTTAATTTTTTATCACAATTATTTCAAAAAAAATGTGAAACATATAATAATAATTATTGTTATTTTGTCTAGTAAACAATTATGCATTATCAAAGGTATCAACTACTCCATCAGTACATGTGAGTCCATATTTTCCAATGCATTTATATTATGATGATTCAAATAATCATATACTGAAATATTACTAGAATATCCATCATACACTATCACATTTTTTAATCATCCAAGAAAACAATTTTTATGATAATTTTTCATTATTAAAATAGTTTATGGATACTTCCCATTCTCATTTTTCCATAGATGAAACTTGATATTAATTGCTTCTATGTCTTCAAAAGAATTTAAATGACACTTTGTTTTTATATCCTCATTAAGTATATTAAATATCATATTATCACACACATTCTTCTCAATGTTCATAACATCAAGAAAATGTCACAAAAAATTAAATTATCAATATGGAAGTTTAAAAAATATTCTATTTTTTTCCATTGTTGTTTTCCAATTCTATCTAACGGTTTTATAACTATTTTTAATATTTTATTCATAATACAATATTTTCCAAACTCAATACCAATATTTAATAATTGTTCCATGATCTTTGATCCTAATAATAGGTTTGGTGGAAGTCTTACTTTAGTTTTCTAGTGAAACATGACTTGTTAAAACAAAATCTATGAGATGCATCAATGAAGTTATGGTGACAAATGAAAAAAAACTTTCTTCTATAAGGTATCAATTATGAAAAAAAATTAAAGTTACAATCTTGAAAATCCATTCCATTGTGTATGTTCCAACCTGAAAAAAAATATTCCAAGAAACTCACTAATGGTCCACATAAGGGAAATAAGAAGTTTGACATTTTCACAGTAGATGCATTATATGCTTGTTCTCCATAATTTCACTACTCCTATAAATCCGGAATAAGAATATTAAGGTAGACATCAATGTCATTTACAAGAATTTGATTTATAAGAATAATCATCAGTATGATGAATGAATTTTGTTTTGTACACATCCTGAGAGGTAGATTATAAGGGATCCAAACAACTTTCCAAATGCAGAAACTGCTAATTAAAGTCCCAAAAGGATTGAATCTATTGGATTCCAATCCCATAAATACATTTCTATGATCAAAATAAAAACAAGGATTTAATGAATTGAAGGTCTTAAATGCTCATTAATATCTTGGATATCAATTTAAATCATTATTATAATTATGAAAATCATGCCACATCACATGTAACATGATTTTTATAATTAATATTTACAACATCAAAAACCGAATCAACTAATGTGATACATTGTTGATTCCTTTTCCTTACTATTCCGAAATAATAATTTATCATGTTTTGAAGTTAATTATGCACTATCAAGGTATTCACTTATTTATTTTTACTATATACATAACTGTTTGAATTCTCTATTAAATTTGATTCTCTGTGACAATTCCAACATAGATAATGATGATGAAATTATTACAATATATAGTGCTCAAATACTTCATCTATATTCAACCATTGTCTGAATTTTCAATTAGGACATGAAATTTGATTCCCCCATCCATAGATTTATTTTCAAATGATAAATCCAAAAACATGTTCAAACCTATGACATACTAAGATGTGTTATGAGGTAAGGTAATCAAACTTTTCTACAAATGTACTCGACTTCCTAAAATGTCAAATATAAAATATAATTATATTATATATATATAAAAATTATAAATTTCATTTCTAAAGGGTATTGAATTTTTATATTTTTGGAAAAACATATTAAGAAACATAATTTAGTCATTCACTTGAAATTTTATTTAAAAATTTATATTAAAATGTTATATAAACAATATAACATGAAATTAATATATTTTTAGAATCCATACACATAATTTATATCTGAACACTAATTTCATGATTTATTTTACGATTTATAACAATACACCATGCTATAACATTTCCAAATAGCACAAAAAATAATAATTCAATCACATGTAAATTTATTATTAATAGTTTTAATAATGCTGGCACAAATTGTATGAATTGTTTCACCATTTACCCAATTAAAAATGTTTTTTAAATGTAATTTCAAATTACTTACCTTACAAAAATTTCATATATAATTTTTATTGATGATAAATTCATCTAAAGTCATTCTTAATCAATTTAATTCAATTATTGAATCACTAAATTTATTGTAAAAATTCAAACATAAGAGCAGTTAACATTTAGTATAAAATAATAAAAATAAATATCATAGTGTCCAAGAGGATGCCTATTTCAAACTAGAAAAACAATCAATTCCATGAATAGACTCCAAAATACCCTTCAAACACAAATAATTCCTAGATCTTCAAAACTACAAGTGTTGAAGAAGAATTAGAATCGTTAAATTACTAAACCCAACTATAATGCCCAATTATTCCCTAAAATAGAGCAAAGAATGAACTACTTGTTATTAGGGTGAACTGAATCTAGGAGAGATTACCATAAATAATGGGGAGGTCCTAGTGGAATAGGGGAAGAGAGAGAATCAAATAGGGGTATCTAGTATTGAATCTGAGATGAAACCGGTTTGGCATCAAGTGGTGTCGAGTGGGAGGTTGATAGGGGGTGGGTACGACATTAAGAAACGATGAGGGGGAGGCCAAGAGGGGTCCACTATTGATTGATAATGTGTTGGAGTCTCAGAAAGGTCTTTCATCAAGTGGTGGATAGGGGGAGGCTGAGGTTGAGAGGGTTTTGAGTGGGTGGGGTGGGGGGGTCAAATACATATTTATTTCTAAAAAAATATAGATGTGGTTTTCAAAAAACCAGCGAGAAATAATTTTTAAAATTATTTGGATTTGGTTTTAAAAAAAACAACTACTATACAACAACGCTTTACAAAAGAATAATTAAAAAATGGATATGAAATATTATTTTTACATTTAATAATGTTTTATAATGACACAAATAAAAAATTGTGAAATTTACTACATTTATTGTTTTGTTTTTTTCTTCATTAATCAAATAGTCACTTAGGCTGTTTTTTTACATTATGAAAACAAAATTGTTACATGGATATAGTTATTCTTATAACTAGGAGGTCACCTATTGGATTTATTGATAATAAATTTTGGATTTGTTGAAGAATTAAAACTGTTTACATTAGACTATATAGTTTCATGGATGAAGAAGTGATATAGTCACCATACACATGTTAACCACATAGATGAAGAATTGATGATAGCGATTGGAGGTTGTGAAAGACTTTAAGAAGAATTGGATATAAAATAACTAGTAAAGAGATGAAAATATATAACTTGATTTCACTATATATTAATGTCATGAAATTTTAATCATTTATTCATGCTTTCGGAGAAGTGTGAGTAGGCTTAAAGAAGTTTTGAAAGTAAAGATGGTTATATTTTGAATAGTGTTCTAAAAGTGATGGTGTTCCAAAACACGAATAATTGGAAGTACATAAATTGATTATATAATTTGATGTAAAGGTGTATAATTATTATGTTTTATAGGTATAGAACCAATAAGTCATGTTTGAAGAGATGTTTTAAGATGTTTAGAGAAGTCTGGGGATTTGGAAGATGAGTAGGAGTGGAAGTTTGGAAGTTGAGTCTTAAAGATTTCCATGAAGTATAAGTCTAGAACTTATTTTTAAAAGATAAATTATTCAACTAATCCTTGGAGTTCATATAAAATATAAAAAAGAAAATATATAAATGTCAATAGTTTAAGATACTCTAAAAGAATCATAAAATAAAATAAGTATTGAGCTTCCCTATATACATATGATTCATTAATCAGATATGTAAAAGTTAGAAAAATAAAGAGTTGAAGTGAATTAAAAAATTTCTAGTGGTCTCACTAATATGTAACAGTAACAAAAAGTGTGGAAAACTGGAAATGTAAAAACACTCTAGTGAATAAATAAAAATAACTACAAGAATGTAGGAAATTTACAAAGTAAAAAAACCTATAGTGAATGTGTAAAGTAAACAGACTGACCTGTAAAGGTAGTTTCATGAATGCGAAAAATACATGGAGAAGCTCCCTGTATACGTATTGGTAACCAGGACAATACATAAAAGTAACATTGATACCCTCTCAAGTAAATAAATAAAAGCATTGTAGAACCTCACAATGATATATAAAGGTTATCAGTACCATTACATAAAGCTCCTTAGTTCCAATATATAAATATTACCATAGTTTGGAAGACTGGGTCTAAAAAATGGAAATGTCTTGATGTTTGAAAGTGATATGTAATGGTTACCCACTAATACGTAAAATTAAACCACACTAAGTGGTATAAAAAATGTATAAATATTGAATTCACCTCAATACAAATAGGTGACCGGTGCTGAGTAAATATTAATTTGGATATGGAAAAACAAACCTAAACATATAAGAGTATCTTATATACAAGAGACAAATTTGGAAAAGGGAAAAACTAAAATCGGGCAATTAAGGGTACTTTGGAGTATACTTATTAGTAACTAGACTGAAAGGATAAGACATAAGATTCATTCTTCTCAAGAACTGAACTAGATACACTTGTACACAGGTAACTAAGCTAGATTTCACATTATCTAAAGGGTGTTCTTGGTCCCCATAGGTTGAAGACTATCACCTCGTATCATACAAGATAAAAGTGGGAAAGGTTTATCCATAAAACAATGTAAGATAAAATATACATATCGGTATTATAAATAAAATATAAAGGGAGACAATAAAAAAACCAAAGAGGCATATCAGAAACACAAAAAAGTACATCATCAATTTTTGGATAAGTTGACAAGAAAAACTCAAACATCCTAAAGGAATCGACACTTCAAGCCCAAAGGATCAAGAACATACACCTCTACAAAGAGGCACGTTCCCTTTTCATGGACCTTCTAGATGAAAATCTACATATGCCCAAAGGCAATGATAGGGTGTGAGGTAAAATCCAAGTAAGGTCTCTCCATGTGTTCCATAATAAGATGACACACTAGATAAACAAAATCAAGATTTTAATTTTAAATAAAATAAGCACGGAAATACATTTTCCTATTAAAAAATCATTATTTCATTTGATATGATGATTTTTTTGAACAATGGATTAATAAACAATTTTAAAAAATAGTTTATATAAATAAATTGGTAAGAATAAAGTAGATTCACAATCAATTGAATATATATCAAAATAATTACAAAAATCTACATGGCCATCTTCCCTACGATGCGATAGTTTCTTGTTATAGGATCATCACTCTCTCATATCAGGGATCATGGAAAATGTGTACGGACGTCCCTCTACCTTAGGTCGAATAAGACTCATCAAAATCCTATTGGGAATAAGATGTACCTAAATAGGTTTTTTAGAGTTTTTATTTTCAATAAATTTCTTCAGAACTACCTTACAAGTGTGATTTTCCCAATTAACATATTAACTATCCAAACTCTCAAGTTCTAAATCAATCAATTCAAAAAGGGGAAAATCATTTCATTTCAAATCATTCATCATTCAAAATTTGTTTACACACTTTTCCTTTTTAAAATTCAAATTCACTTTCAAAAACAAAAATGTGGTTTTTAATCATTTCATTTATTTTCCAAATAAAATACAACATGGGTTTTTATCAATGTAATTTAAGAAATTTTCTAAAAATAAATTCTAAACTAAATTTAAATTTTCCATCAATTTCCCAAAAAGTATCACAAATTCCAATTCCCTTGGAATTGGGGGTTTTCTCAAAATTCCATTCCAAATCAAAACAACATTCCAATTCATCTAAAATAAGATTTTTATAATTAAATATAAATAAATTCTAATAAAATAAATAAAATCAAGGGGTTTAAAATTTAAAAATATCAATTAAACCACCTATCTTTAGACATGGTATCAAAACTCAACACCAGGAATGGGATTTTCCAATGACGAATGATAGAAACAGAGATCAAGAAATCCTACATAGATTCATGATCCAAATTATCAGTGTTTAGATCCATAGAACATGTGATGATCAACAAAATATTTGGAGGAAATAAATTGAGGGGGGGGGAGACAAATAAAGGAATGATATCAACTTAACGAAGAGGGATCCTATCTTCCACAAAAACTTCTTTCATAAAATATGGGGTTTGGAGGATCAAAAATTGTGTCTTGGGAGCCTACAAGACCTAGGAATTCATGATATGCCAAGTTAGGGTTGAACAGATGGTTAAACTAGGGTTTATAATTTATTTAATCATTTTAAGAAATAAAATAGTCATGCGTGCATGGTCAGCTGGGTAGGGCCACAAGATTAGAAAAACCTTGAGTTGTAACTGTGCACCCATCAAATGGGGTGAAAAGATTCTACTAAGTGGGTGAATAGTTTATCAAATCATGTGCCAAGCATGTAAACCCCCACTATTTAGGGTTGGATGGTATTCACTAGTGGGTTCATGGTTTGGGAAATATGTTTTCCTACCATGAACAACCCATAAACATCTAAAAATTTCAACTTTATTACTTAAAAAACAAGAGACAAATCCTAACCAAATCATAATAAAAAGGAGTGTCAATGAGTACCTAAATATCAATAATATGAAGTTACAATATCCACACCATAAAATATTTCTATCCCTAGAAATCCTATAAATAAGTTTCAAAATAAAAAATATGAGGTTACTGCTCTCTCAGTAGTGATTCAATATCCCATGTCTCATATGAATTAGAAATATGATGCCACAACACTCAGACCAAAGGTATCATCCTCCCATAAAGTACATTTTTCTCAGAATCAACTATCATGTCAAAATGCTTAGTCAGGAATAAATTAGGATCAACATTAATATCACTCCAACTCCAAACATGATATGGATCAGAATGATATTTCTGTAGCTGAGATACATGGAGTACATTATGTATACACATCAACGGTAGAAGAAGCACAAAATGGTAATCCAATTTACCCACTAGCTCAACAACCTCAAAAGGTCCCCCAAAATGAGGGTAAAACTTACCTTTACTCCCAAGACATTAATGACCCAAATGAGGTGAAAATTTCAAGAACACGTTGTCACTAACTAAACACGCCAAAAATATATAATGATGAACAACATAATATTTTTACTAGCTCTATGCTGCCAAAATACTCTAAAAAATCAACTAAATCTTTTTTTATCTCCTAGACCAAGCTCAGTATAACCAAAGAAAATTCCACGATCTCTAACCAACATACTAGATATTTTTAAGTCAATCCATAAAAGGTCAAAAAATTATCCATCTAATTAAGGACTAGAAACTATTGTTATAATAGAACTTAACTAATCCCAAATGGTCATCAAAAGATCCACCAAAATCAAGGATAGAGGAACATAGCATATCCTCAAGAAATTGTATATCCCTCTCTGTCTGTCCATCCATATAGTGATGGTATGTCATACTCAAAACAACCCGAAATCCCAAAGCCCCATAGAGGCCTCTCTAAAAGAGAGAATTAAAACATGGATCCATATTATAGACTATAGAAGATGGATCTCTTCACAAATGAATAATCTCTCTCGCATTGAGATTTACCAGCTCCTCAACTTTGGTTATATCACAAATGGGTATAAAGTGATTTGATTTTATCATCCCATAAATCAAAACCCATATAATATTATTCCTTTTCTGAGTGTGAGGAAACCAAACCAGAAATTCTATAGAAATATCATCCAACATCCAAGTAGGAAATGGATGTGGATGAAGAAAACACGAACATATATGGTGCTCAGTCTTGACCTATTGACAGGTATGAAAATGAGATATAAAATCAATAATTAGTCATCTAATACTTGGACTCTATAATCGACAAGCAATATCATAAAACATCTTTGTAGTTTCAGGGTGCACAAACCACTAAGAATTATTGAAATACCACATCACATATTTCCACATAGTTAATGACAAAAAAAATAATTTTGATAAAATATAAAACCCTCCTTGGAGAGAGACTGCCCAGTAATTATCTCCCCACCATAAAGAGAGTCTCTAATGACACATAATTCATCATAAAAATGATTTTCCTAAAGAATCATCTTGAGAAGTGTGAAGGTAAACTGAACACTATCCAAGAACACCACAGCCTATATTTCAAATTTTTTAATATGAAACTATACAAAAAGATACCTCAAGTTAAATTCTTCCAATGATTCTTTCAAAAAAATGGGTTGAATGTTTCCTTCTCAAGGTATTAGTGAAGATATTCACTTTCCCCATGGGGTATAGGCAATGTCAACGTCAAAATACTATACGTACTCCACCTAATGTCTTTGGTGGAGATTAATTTTTTTAATAGAAGATATAACTCAAACTATTTTGGTCAGAATAAATGGTAATCCATTCTTTGAAAATGTAATACTACCAACTCTTAAGTGCATGAATAAGGAATGTGAGTTCAAGGTCATGTGTTGGATAATTATTCTCATGTGGCCTAAGATACCGAGATCCATAGGCAACCATGTGATCACCTTGCATAAAAACACACCCCAAACCTAAAACTAATACATCACAGAAGACCACATAGCCATACCTGGCCTCTGGAAGAGTCAATATCATTGCATAGTTAAAAATACATTTCATATCAATAAAAGAACTCGTTTATTTCTCACCCCATGAAAACTTCACTACAATTTTACTGAGAGAAGTCATCAAAGAATCCAACTTTGATAAATCCTATAAAAAAGTGACATGACCTTTTTAAACCCAAGGAGCACCGAATCATGAAACAATTTCATGTTTGATCCCCTTCCAGAACAATTTTAACCTTATTATGATCCAATAATATACCATGTTCTGATACCACATGTCCCAATAACAATAATTCTTGAATCTAGAAATCACATTTTGATAGCTTGGCATAAAGTCGGTGATTCCTCAAAATATTCCAGCACTGGTCTTAGATGACACACATGATTATCCTTGGATATAGATTAAACCTATATGTTATCCACAATGACCACCAAAAACTTATCAAGACACTCATGGAAGATCCATTTTATCAAATCTAAAAAGACTACAGGAGCATTAGTTAGACTAAATGGCATGAAAAGGTACTCATAATGTACATAAATATTTTAGATGGTGGATTTATAAATTTTAGATTCTTTAATTATCAACTATTGATAACCAGATCAAATATCAATATTTGAGAACCAATTCTCTCCTTTTTACTAGTCAAATAGATCATTAATCCATGGAAATAGATACGTATTCTTCACCAAAAATCAATTTATTTTTTGGTTATAAACACATAGGAAAATTCCTCTATTGGCTTTCTTTGAAAAGAGAATAGGCACCACCCAAGGTGACACACTCAGGCATATAAATCCTTTATCTAATAGATTATCCAACCGAGTCTTCAACTAATTCATTTCATCTGGTTACATATTGTAAGAAGGAATATATATCAGCTGATTACCCAACACTAAATCAATAGAGAACTCAACCTCTCTTATGAGTGTAAAACTAGATAGTCTATAAAGAAAAACATCAAGAAAATAAATGATAAATGGAGGTAGATCTACAATTAAATATTCCCACTTTAGATCAAATGAAAACCTAGATATTAATTTTCCAAACTCTAGATAAAAAGCACTTGATCTACTCGACCTTGGGTCCCATTCTGCTTGAATGACATGATATGCCTCATCGGCCATAATAAAGGAGAACCTTCCAATACTGAAGTCAATTTGGGCCTTATTGGAAATAATCCAATCCATCTGGAAAATGAAATCAAGAGGTTTCATGTCAAGAACCGGAAAATCCTAAGGAATATCAACATCTGATAAGGACAAGACACAAGAAGGACAATGGACACCTCGTTCTCTCTTCGTTTTGAGGGGTGTAGTAATATACATCAGAAAGGATAAAATCTCCAAAGGGAGATTTATAAGATTCACAATAGAAGTCGATATAATTGAATGAGACGCACTAGAATCAAATAAATAAGCTATTAATGATGATGTTATTGTGATGATACCTCTTATAGTTTCAAGACTTGTATCAGCTTCCTTTGGAGACTCTTCTACTACGTGAAAATGCTTAACTCTAGATTCTGGTGGCTGAAACTCGTTAGATATTGAAGTATATGATTTACCTACAGTACTTTTTGGTAATTATGATCACATACCTATATATCATGTAGGAAATATATAGTATAACTTCTTCATGTGATTTGAGAATCGATAGGAACCACATATATTGGGTGCCTCATTGAAAACCCATTTCAACTGCCCAGGCTTTCCACACTAGAAGTGAGTCCAAGGGACTCTACCAGAAATTGCAGTAGTTCTAGATGAAGCTTACAGTAAAGAACCACCAAAAGGCTCATAACAATTTCTATGCAATTTAAAGGAAATCATATAACTTCCATTAAGAGAAAAAAGGAACTCCCATCAACCCTGAATTACCATCCAGATCAAGTTGAACCATCAATTCCCAATCCAATATATTATCATAACAATAGAGATTTAGTAAGAAAATGGATAATGAATATCATATTAAAGGCCCATCTAAAGTTATTTAGACTTAATCTTCTCATTTAATACAATATCAGGTGATAACTACAAAAAAGATCAACAAAACAGTTCGCATTTTCCGTCACAGTCTTGTCATCCTACTCAAGATTTAAAAACATCATTGACTTAGCCAGAACCATAAACTCAAGATAGAACTGATTAGTTAAAATAACATTAAATTCCTTCAACGATAATACATCATGCTTCTTATTTGTCAAAATCGTATCTCACCATGTCCTTCTAGGTCCCTCTAGCTTGAAGGTGGCACATTTCACATTAATCAAATAAGGTGTTTTCAATAACTCAAAACGAAGCTCTATCTCGCTCTACAAATCCCCAAAATCTTGAGGATTATTAGAGAATTGGAATGTTGGTGGAATTTTTGAAATAAACTCCTAATAATGACCCCAAAATTCATCCATTTGAGGTTCCACTACTAGTGCCTAAATCGTAATGGGTGTAGGTGCCTATCCTAAAGCTTCAATAGAACACACAATAATACCAATAGGATTCCAGTCCATGAGGGGATTCTCTCATTGTGGTTCATTAGTTTCTTCCTCTTGGAGCCTATTCACACATATTATCAGATTAATGATGGTATAAAACATTTGAAATGAAAATTGAAGATGTTAAAATATTACTCATATCAACTCTCAACAATAGAAATAGGGAAATTAATCCCATCAGATAAGATATCAAGATTTGGATTTCAACCTATCCAAATTAAAAGTTGTGAAAAGACAATAATTATACCTCAATATGACTTTTCCAAACCACCCATGGAGAATAAGGCTCATTTATTTGAGAGCTATCCAGGAACTCACTCATAACTATGTATTATGTGCCAATATGATATCTTAAATATGTACATACATCAAGGAAAAATTCTCAACCAACACATTTGATACCACTTCATCACTAACCAGCACAGATTCCTTGGTACCTTGGTACACAAGCCGGAGATGACATGGACCGAAGGTTGTTCCCAATTCCCACATGTTAGAGATTAGAACCTAGAATCGTACATGATAAAATTGGGAAAGGTTTTTCCACAAAACAAATTTAGATAATAGATACATATTAGCATGATCAAAAATTTAAAGGGAGACAACACTAGTTACTAACAGAAATATCAAAAACCCCAAAATTGAATATCATTAAAGTAATCAGAAACTAAAAAGATAAACTAAAACATACCAAAGTAATAAACACTCCATGTCCAAAGGATCAAAGACCCCATTATCCTCCAAGAGGGTCTTTCCCTTTTCTTAGACCTAGTAGAAGAAAATCTATAAATATCTAAAGGAAAAGGTAGACTGTCATCTAAAATCCCATTAGGATCTCACTAAGTATTCCATAATAAGATTCCATAGAAGATAAACCAAATCATGCTTTCAATTATAAATAAAAGAGGAATAGAAATACATTTCAATATTTAAACAAAGAATATGCTTTCATTTAAAATGTTGGAAAATAGTTCAAACAATGGATTAATGAAAATTCTATATAAAAATGTTTATATAAATCAACTAGGATAAATAATGTATTTTCACAATCAACAGAATATATATTAAAGTAATAAAAATAAGAAACATGGTCATCTTCCAAATAATATGATATTTTATAGTTATAGGATCCTCAAACTCTTATATTAGAGTTCAAGGAATATGTGTACAGACATCCCCTAGGCTTAGGCCGAATAAGACTCCTCAAAATTCCATCAGTGATAAGATCTTCCTAATTATATTTTTTTTATATTTTTCATCATCAATAAGTTCCATGGGAATTACCATACTAGAATTATTATCCCAATAAACCAACTAACTACCCATACATTCTTGTTCTCAATCAATCAATTGAAAAATTGGAAAGCCATTCCATTTCAAATCATTCATCATTCACAATTCAATTGACCAATGTTCCATTTTCAAATACAAATTCACTTTCAAAACCAAAACATGATTTTTAATTAATCCATCTATTATATTAATAAAACCAAAAAAAAATTAATCAATTAAATGTAAAACATTTAAAAAAAATCAATTCTCAAATCAGTTTACAATTTCCATCAATTTCCAAAATATGCCCAAAATTCCAATTCCATTTGAATTAGGTTTTTTCCCAATATTAGAATCCAAATAAAAAAACTATTATAATTCATCTCAAGTTATATTTTTATAATTAAATTGAATTCAATTCAAATAAAATCAAGTGTACGATGGGTTTATTAAATGGAAAATCACAATGGCACCAACTATCTTTAATCATAGTGTCAAAACTCAACACCCACTGTGGGATTTTCAAATGATAAATAATGATAATAGAGATCAATAAATCCAACCTATATTCATGATCCAAATAAATAGAGTTTATATCCATTAAAAACATTATGATCTACAAACTCTATGTAAGGAAGAGAGAGAGGGATGGGGAGAAATAATGAGTGTATATCAATTTACTGGAGAGGGATCCCATCTTCCAATAGCACTTAGATTCCAAAAATTAGAGGATTGGAGGAACCAAAAGGCTTCTTAAGATCCTCGAAGGCCTTATAATTTCTAATATTATGAGTTAGGGTTAATATATATGTTAAACTAGTGTTTGGAAAATTTGTATACATTTTTCAAAATAAAATTACCCCGTGTGAACAGTTAGTTGGGAAGGACCGCACGGTTAGACAAACCATGTTACCTAACAGTGCGTCCCTATACTAGGGTGCAATATTTTTACTAGGTGATATAATATTTTGATAAACCTTATTTGTACCATGAACCCCCCCCCCCAATTTATGATGAATATATGGGTAGAGAAATTCCTAAAAATGAGTAACAAGATTTTACAATTCTAGAATATGAAAAATTTGTCTATATTGAAAAAAAATCAAAGCATTTCACTCCCCTGTGATAAGTAAGATAAATTTATGTCATAGTGGGGAAATATTTAAAGGTTATTTTGGCAGCAAATGGTTAATACATAAATGTAATTTCCATAAAAAGGGGAAATGTGTAAATAAAATTTGCATGAAAAAGGGTTGGTATGTAAGGTTTACATCCCTTTATATTTTTGTAAGAAGTTATCAACCAAGAACATATTATGATAAAAATAATCAATTTTAAAATTTTATTGGTAGTCTATATAGCAGTGAAAGAAGTCACACCAAGGAGTAATTTTACATCTTGATGGAGAAGGTCGTGTTGTGATCAAAGGAGGATGATATTGTGATATTTAAGTGATTTTAAAACATGATTTATCTAGAAAAGGAGAATCTCATGATGGATTGATCACCCTGACATGATTAAACTGGATAGACTGTGATAATTTAAGGAGATAAAGACCATAAACGATAGATTCATGTGATTTGGTTTAGAATTTAAAATGGAGAAAATCATGGTTCCAAATATTATGGGAATACTATTTTTATGGTTAAGTGAATATTTATAAAGAGAATATATATAAGAGAAAATGAATCGATGATGATGTTATAAAAGAAAAACTTATAAAGTCAATGTAATAGAATCATGACCAAAATTGAATATATGGTTTCATGAGAGAAAAATTAAGGGTGGAAGATATTTAAATATCCATTATCTAGGATGAATATGAGAGGATATCTATAGGGTATGTCCTTTAATAATATTTGGTTTTGTTGAAGGAATAAGACTACAAGAGTTCAATGGTTAGACTTATACATTTGGTTGTTAAAGGAGAAAAACAAGATAATTACATTATGAAATTATCTTCATTCATAGAATGATGTGTTGTTGTTGTGATTGTGTAGAAGAAAAAGAGTATATCCTCATAGAAATATGATACTCTCCTACAAAATTGAATAAGGAGAGCACACAAAAGTGTATTTTAGCAGGGTATCTATTTAGAGTTGAGGATGTAAGTTATTTCAATAACCTATAATGATCTGAAATGACCCTCCATGTGTATAAATTATAGAAGAGACCATCAACAGTATAAAATGATTCAGCCTTTAGAGAAGAATTGCATAAAGAAGTAGAAGATGGTTGACCCTTGGATTTATAGTGTGTATTTTTAGAACCATTATAAAATTTGTAGTGAGTAGTGTTACTCCATAGTATATTGACACCCCATTATAAAATTATCATTGGATTATCCATTTGTGGAGAACTAATTAAAATATCCATTTCCTTCACATTATTTAAATTTCGTCCTTGGTACTTGAGATTCAATAGGATTTTGTGAGAAATTAAATAAACAAGTAGTTAAACACTAGATTATGTTAACATGAGAAAGTGTTAAAAATGAGATAATTGAGTGAGATAAACATTTGAATCAAGAAACACCTTGATTCATCTTCTCTTACAATGTATTAGGTTATAAACAGTGGTATTAGATCCAACATGCTCTTCTATGGATTAAAACTAAAATATTTTTCTTGGAAAGATTTGAAGATGAATAAATATGTGTCTTCCATAGTGAAAATCCATTTATTTTATAAAAATATTTTTTTTCAAATTACGAGGAGGATTCAATATTATATTCATAATTACATGTTGAACTCCCTCATGATATCTTAATTATTGTATTTATTTTTCTTATTCAAGATGTAATTTTTTCAGATCAATGAATAAAATTTAAATATTGATGAATGTCTCAAAAATGTATTAAAAGAGGCCTTATATACAAGTTTATAGATAAGATATCTCATTAAAATATATCAAAGGATATTCATATGAGATTATAGTATTTTTTTGGTAATGAATATGAATTTACCATGTTTATTTTTTTCAATAAACTAATTATAGGTTAAGTTTTAGCATCATAAAATATTATAGACGAACATGAAAAAAATAAAAAATTATGAAAAATTAAAAATACAAAAAATATCACATCATCACATTAGGTCACAATACCCACCCCTTAATATTTTAATTTTAAAATATTAGGATACATCAATACACTGGTTCATTAGTTTCCTTTAGTTGTGAACCCAAACACACAAGTCAAAGTTGAATTCAACAAATACTTTAGTGAAAATAATTTTGGAGGCCAAAAAGTCAATGTTTCCCTAACTAACAACCTTCCTAAAGATAATACACTTGCCATCAAACATCACTTGAGTGTTTAACACACCACTTATATATTGAGTTGATAAACCAATAATTATCCTCATCACAAAACCTTCTAAATAAAACATGAATGACATATAATAATCCATACAACAAAATTCCTTCACTAGATAAAAAAAATATGAATTCCATCAATAAGTATACATATAAAACTCCAAAAAAACTGACAACCAACACTGGGTCTCCCTTGAACCATGAAATCAATGTGAATAGGAAATGAGAGAACCAAATATGTCCCAACATCCTAAATCAATCACCAATGAAAACCTGAATGAAATGAAACAAAGAAGCACACCCACACTCTATGTCACTATAATCCATAGCCACTAAATAATATGGTACCCAATGAAGAAGTTAAGGATTAAAACACTGCTTTATGAAGGAATAATCACCCCCAAGCTCTTAGGAGACCCTTGTGGATGACCCCAAAGATGACCTATCATGATTGGAACCACCATGGTCTTACCATTGAATGAGGAAGGAAATTGAGAAAATGTCAAAAAGTGATGTAAGAAAACAATATAGATTACAAATAATGAATGAATAAATCATGAATCTAGGAAGGGAGATAAGGTGGAAGGAGTTAGGTTACCCAATAATCCACTAAAATTTCAAAAAGATAAAGGGATAAGATGTATAATCAGAAATGAGAAAAGGAATACAAAATTATGAGAGTGGTCATATTGGTTCTTGGGGTAGAAACCCTTGTACAAAGATAAATATTGTTGATAGATTGAGTTGGTTGAAAACAAGGCCATATTAAAAAGGGACATCCATGAAGAATCTATGTCAAAGGAAGAAAAATATAATTCTTCTACTAGTGTAGAATATGAATTAGTTGCAGATAGAGATATGAATATTTATGAATAAGCATTTCATCTGTTTAGAAAAAATAATAAGAAAAACAATAATACGGTAATAAAGAAATTGGTTATTCCATTTGAATTAAAAAAATAAATTCCTTATTTATATCTTAATCTAATTCTACATTAGATGTTTCATGTTAATATAAAGATACAAATGACTCATTACCTTAATAGTTGGAGGATGGTGGTATAAATGAGGATACTAAATAATGTGGTAAATCATTATTTTTTAAGAATAAGAGAGTATTCAATCCATAAGGAGTGAAGAATAATTCATGAAGTTTTATGTTGACAAGAACATTTCTTTCAAATAATATTTAAGGGAGAAATAAATAATTTTATGGAAAAATAGATAAAGTCAAAGGATTCTATTTCAATAATGAATAAAAAAATTATGAAACAAAGTGATATACTTTAAAAACATGTTCATGAGTTGAATATAATCTTAGAAAAAAGATAATTCCCATAAAGAATCAAAATATTTTCAAATAAAGTAATATAAATATCATGTGAAGATTCTACATAATGAAAATAATTCTTACATTGATAATTTATAATGGAAATTAAATGAGAAGGATTTTAAAATCAAGAAGCTTTAGGTATAGCTTCATGCTTTTATAATGGGGTAAAACATTGAGGATTATCATATGGAGACAACAGTCAGTATCTAAAAGATAACTAATATATAATCAAGTGAGATGATGAATCTTAATGTGATATTTTGAATGAACTTATTTTAAATGTTATAGATTAATATATCACACTTATTTAAAATGGTTTTACACATAATGGATGTATGTAATGATAATTTATAGATGTGAAATAAAATGATACCTATTGATACATCTCATCTATATAAGTCTATTGAATGGAAATAATATTTCATATATAGAAGTTATAGTTTTACTAATTATGGAAATATGAAAAGTCATAACAATAATAAATGTAATGGAAGTGCTATGATGAGATACACAACTCCTATAAAAAGAAGGGTATATGTATTTAAGAATGAAATATCTATTCCAATTAGTCAAAAATTAATGGAATTGGATGATTATTAATTGGAATAGAATAGGAGCGTACCTCAAGTATCATTTCTAGATTATTCAAAAAATAATAATCATGATGAAAAAGACAAAATAAATAGTTTTTCTCATGGTCATCATGGAGGTATTTCCCATTAAACAAAAACATGATGGTTCTTAAAATAAAATTTCATCAAGGAAAAACTAATCTTAATTGGATTAATGGAAATCAAGGTGGAAAAGAATGAGGAATATTTAATTAGATTCATATTTACCACTATAATACATGTAAAGAATATCGTAGGAGCTAGATGCATATATAACAAGAAATAGGTATAAAAAGATGTATAATTAATAATATCCCTAATCAAATGGTTAAAATTTTCAAATTCACAGGAAATATTTAAAGAGTTTTTTTCATAACGAGAAATATGATTAAGAAGACTTATAAAATAGTCAATACAGAAGGGTTGCTTCATAGTAACCAACTATACTAAATTACTTGAAGATGTTGGAGGAACCGCTCTCCCATTATGTTGATTTTTTCTTAATTTTTTAAGTGAATCATATTTAAGGGGAAGATATAATACATTGGGTTGTATAATCTAAAATAACCATTGATTTTTTTGAAAGAAGATAGATATAATAATTGGAGATATAGTGATTGAAATTACAAATTAGTAATCTATAC
Organism: Viscum album; assembly: GCA_963277665.1. NCBI lineage: Eukaryota > Viridiplantae > Streptophyta > Magnoliopsida > Santalales > Viscaceae > Viscum > Viscum album. The sequence goes on from OY728159.1 coordinate 730,747,043, forward strand.
TAAACAAAATTATCAAATGATATCATTTCCCTAAAATGACTTAAAAGTGCTTTCAAACAAAAACATTAGAAATTTAAGAGGAAACTTGAATTACATGTTGTGATAAAAATGTTCAAATTATATAGATATAAATATAGAGTTAATGTGGTGTGAAAGCCTCATTAAAAATATCCAATGATGTCATTAAAACTTTTGTGATCAATGAATGATATCAGTCCATTTCGTAAGGGGTATCATACCACTAAATAAGTAGAAAACACCTTAATAGAAGAAGTGGAATCATATATGGATTTCATGCTTATTTTTTCATGTAATAAAAATATTGTATTAACTCATTATTTTTTAGGATTCAAAAAGTTAAATGGAAGAGCATTTCATTACCAAAAATCTATTAACCCAAATTTAAAATTATATCAAGACTTGGAGGTGAGAACTAGAGGCACTCATTAGGAGTTAGTGATGGGAATTAAAATGCTAGTTAGTTATATCTAAAAAAGTAAAACCCTATGAATAAATACAGAATCTTAGATATCAAGTGGTGTCACAAGTTTATCATAATAAATTAGTATCATTTAGTTAAAAATGTGGTACCTCTCCAACATTTGGTACTTTATTGATCATTTTCTGATGGTTTTTTGTTTGTGTGATTGAGGTCATAGGTGGTATTTTTGACTGAATTAAAAGATCTTGTTATAATTTCTTAGGAATTTAAGTTAGTAACATAGAAAAATTTAATGTTATTGACTTATAATTATATTTCATGCATAGATTTATAGCTTAGAAGGATTAGGGGATTTCTTCATGACTCATCGCTAAGTGGTAAATTCTCTTGCTAAAAATATATTAGTAAAATTTATCAAGAGAGAAGATGTGGCTCAGATCTAGAAAAAAATAAAATCTAAAATTTTTTATCCCAAATTTTTAGAAAGGATTAAGTGAATAATTTAGAGTTTAACTTGTTTTAAAATATCCAAAGGTTCAATAGAAATTTTGGTGGGAGAGAATAAATGTTTTATGGTATTAAATAGAGCCATGATTACAAGATATAGGTCTGATTTTAAAGTGATTAAAACAACCCAATATTTTTAAGGTATCTTTTTAATGGCTGATAGGGACAAAATCATTGAATTTCAACTAGTTGTATTCATTTGGATGTAAAGAGTTTTTTAGATTTTTAGAAGATGATGGATCATCCCAAAATCAAATGGGATGGGAAGAAATATTTTTAATGGGGGTGACTCTCTCAATCTAGATTTTAGAGGTTGAGACGAATCAACTTTTCTTAATAAGAATTTTGTGGAGAAAATAAAGAATATACAAAGTATGTTTTTGTAAATATTGAGAGGATGTATATTTTAGACAATATAACCCATATAAAATTCTATAAGAAAGGTATATATAATGAAATGATAAATAAGGATTAAAAGAACCTTTTCATTTTACTAAAAATGGGGATTGAAAAAAATGGGCGTGAGTAGATGGAAGAAAAATGCAAACACTGTTTTTAATAATTTAGAGTTAAAAGTTGGAGTAGGATATAAAGTATTATTATAAATAAAATAAAAATTGAGATAATGTCGAAAACTAGAGGTTATGTGTTATAATTATTGATAATAAGTGTTATATTTATTTATAAATAATTAAGGTTGATATTAGAATAAATGGATTCATAGATGAATAAGTGAAGATTTTTGCCATATACATAGGAACCACATGGATGAATAAGTGATGATGGTGATGGGATGCTTTAAAATAATTGGTTAAAAATTACATATGGAAGCACTAGAATTGAGAGCTAAATAGATACCTTGATATCACTATATATCAATGGAATGACATGTAATAATTTATTATGGTATTAGGAGAACTGCGATTAGGATTAAAGAAGATTCATAAGTAAAGAATTCTATGTTCTGGATAGTGTTCTGGAAGTTCTGGTGTTCTGTAAGATTAATAATTTGAGATAAAAAAGTTTGTTTTGGAAGTGAATTTTACGGTTTCATATAGAAAACAAATTCTATACCGAAGGTTGAGAACTAAGAAGTTATTTTGGAAGAGAAGTTTTAAGATGTTGAGATAATGATAGTGATTTGGAATATGAGTAAGAATAAAAGTCTATAAGTTATGTTTAGAAGATGTTCTTGAAAAGGAATTGTGAAATTTATTTTATAAATATGTATTATTAATCCAATCACTAGAGTTCATAGAAAAAGTAATAAAAGAAATACATAAAAATTATCAATTGAAGATATTATGAAATAATTACAAAATTGAATAAGTGTTTAGATTCCTTATATACGTAATGGAATTCACTATAATATATAAAAGTTACCTAAATTTATATTTTTATATAAATAGATAAGCCCAAGATATATCCTTGATAAGTAAGAGTAACTATAAAGTCTATAAAATCAATAAAGGGAAAATCCTCTAGTCAATACACAAAAGTAACTCGAATAAAGCCAAAAATTATAGAATGATAAATTCTATAGTTAATGCTTAAAAGTAACTAGGATTATATGTGAATGTAGTTTTAATAATGTGTCAATATCTTGGATAATTTCCCTATATTTTTAAAGGTAATATAATCCATATGTAAATGAAACCAGGCTACACTCTCATAGAAATGAATAAGTATCAAAAACCTCATATTGATATATAAACATCATAAATAGCAGTATATAAAATTCCATAGTGATAATATATAAGGGTATCCATATCTAGGTATCATAGGTTTGAGAAAATGGAAAATTCAAGATGTTTCATAGTGATATGTAAAGTTTACCTACCAATATGTAAAGGTAACCAATGACAAGTGGTCAACAAAGTGGAAAAGTATTTAATTACCTTCGATATGTAAAGGTAAATAGTGTTAACTAGACAAAAATATGGAAAAAGAAAAACCTTCCTTTAATACATAAGAGTATCTTGTGAAGAAGAGAAAAATTATGGAAAGGGAAAAATACCATGTGGTATCTAATGACACTTTAGAGAATATATAAATGTAACTAGACCAAAAATATGAGATGTGAGAGTTATTATAGAATATGAAAAGGTTATAAAAACAAAAACAAAATTCTATGTGCTTCACTTCCATGTGTTATGTAGGAGTCATTTCTATTATAATGCAACTTACAATTAATTTCATTTCTTTAGTAAAGGGGCAATACATAAATTTCATTTCTATGACAAAGGGGTATTACGTGGGTGTCATTTTTATGAAAAAGGGATGATACATAAGGTCTATTTCCTTTTTTATTTTTGGAATAAGTCATCATCAATCCATGGATCATGAGAGATATTATAAATCATAAAATATTATTGGTGGTTTAACCATTCAATACTACCAAATGCACCTTTAACAGTGTCGACATTTATTAGTGCTAGAAAAATGCACTGAGAAAGTCCATCTTTATCACCACTAAAATAAACACTGATAAAGGGGGACTATTATCAACACTAAATAAACTTGCTTATAAATGATACCCTTTATCATCACCTATTTTTTAGCATTGAAAAAAGTTCAACATAATCAATGCTTTATTTTAGCGCTGATAAAGGTTAGCCTTTATCACAACTCTATTTTTAACACCGATAAAAGTTACCCTTTATGAGTGCTAAAAATAAGGTGTTAATAAATGGTTACCTTTATCAGTGCTATATGAGCACTGATAAAGCTCAAAAAATGAAACTATTTTTTTTAATAAGTTCATTAATAAAATAATTATTGTTAAAATTGAATAAACATATATTTAAATTATAAAAATTAATAAATAGTATATATTAAATATAATGATATGTAAAATTAATAAAATGAAATAATTAAACAAATAAAAAATTAAAATTAGTAATTTAAGAAAAATATTAAACAATTTATTAATTAAATTATTATTGATAAAAATTGATTAAATTAATATATATATATAGATTATAAATATTGATATATATTATATATTAAATATACAAATGTAAATGAATATATAATTAAAAAAATAAAAATGTATAGATTAAAAAATTATTTAAAAGTTTATTAATGAAACTATTATTAATAAAAATGAATAAGTATAATATATATATATTAATTATAAATAGTAATAAATAATATATATTAAATATATATATATATATATCATGAATGAAATGTAAATTAAAAACATATTAATGACTTATTCATTTTTTATGTTGATTGATTTTTAAATTTAACATATATAAAATGTCATGTGTTACAATTATTTCACGTACATACATACATACAAACATACATACATACATACATAAATATATATATATATAATTAATGCAATTTATATTCAAACACACAAACAAATATATTTATAAAATATACAGAAAAAAATACACATAATATTTATGTATTTATTCAAATTTCAATATATTTTATAATTTCATTGTTGAAAAGATACATTTAACATATTATGTTTTTAACCAGTCAATTTTATTTATTTATTTTTAATACTATTACAGTTAGGGAATTCATTTTACTATTTTTTTAATATTTTTTTATTTTTTGAATTTGATCATTTTCGATTATTTATTTAGGTATATTTATTTATTATGTTTTAGTATTTTCAATATGTATTCATCTTTACTTAAATATATATATATATATCCATATTTTTTTAATAATTTATATTTAATTAATAAAACTTTTCTATTTTTTCATCATTTTTAATGTGTAATCAGATTGACTTATCCAATTTCACTCATTTTTAAAATGCATGTATGTAAGATTATGTATCCACTAATAATGTTAAAAATATATTTTTAAATAAATATTTATAAATAAATATATTTAAAAATGTATATTTACTATATTTATAAATTTTTAGTTTTTATAAATAAAAAATTATTTTTTTAAAATTGATTTTTATATAATTATAAATAAATAATTTTATTTATTTAATTATTATAAAATTGTAATCAATTTATTTAAATAAACCATTTGTTAGTGCTAAAATTTTAGCGCAGCTAAAGATCAATATTTATTGGTGCTAAAAAAGAGTTGTTAAATTTTTTATCAATGCCAAAATATTAGCACTGATAAATATTGAGATTTATCAGTTCTTTTTTAACATTGATAAATATCCCTTATATAAGAGCTTAGCAATATAACATTGATAAAATGAATCTTTATCAGTGATTTTATGAAAGCGTTGTTAAAAGTGTTCCTGATCTATTTAAAATAACCCTAACCGGTACTCAGTCATCGTGATTCTGATGCTCTCACAGAACTCCTCTACTACCGACGTAATTAAACTATGATCCATCAGACAAATCAAGGATAGTATCCAATGTATGTTATTTTATAGTTTTCCTTTACCATTGTTTCATATTTTCGGTTCCACATTTTACGTTTCTAAACTATTCTTGACAATGAAAATCCCTACATCTCATCTCATTACTGTTGCAATCATGACTCCTCTGGGTTGATGTAAGGATCATAAGGATCATAAAGATGTAAAATGATATCATAAAGATGTACCCAATGGTTGAATCTATTCCTCTATATTCCCCTTTTATTTTTTTAGTTTATGGTTGGTGCTTTATGTATGTGGCGATTATCTAGTAGATCACATTTGTGTTTTTTATAAGATTATAAGAGGTGAGAGAAGATTTATTCTTACAGTTTTCTTTTAATGATTTTTGTATCTGGTTTGTGGGAACTCCTCCTTTTTTTCTTCAACTTCTTTTATCTTCCCCATTATGTGCACACTATAGGCCAAAATATAGGGTGAAGGATGTTTTTAATTTAAAAATGTGTTCTAGTCTTCAAAAAAAAATTGGTCCTTAAATATTTCTGGGAATTTCAAGTAATACTTGAAATTAAAAGTATTTAAAAAGTGATTCATGTTTAGTTTTGAATAAAAAATTCATCGTTTATGAATATCTTAGGACATATTCAAAGTTTTTCACTTTTATAATTTTATATTTTAATATGATTTAAAATTAATATTCTTTTATAAATTTTATAATATATCATATTATACTAACATAATTTAATAATAATTTTTTTATGAAAAATTTATAATTTTATATTTTATTCATTTATAAATTTATATAATATTACAAATTTTAATGTATATCATATTTACATAAGTAGTTTAAATATGGTGGTATTTTTTAGACTTGATTAGTGCTAGGAGTAGTGTAAGTAGGGCCACTATTAATATAACCAAGAACTAGGTGGCCTAGTATTATGCATATGGTGGTAATTTTGATATTCTATTAGTGTTGGTGGATGTTGATATTTTCAATCATAGTAAACTGGTATAATAAGTAAACTTTGTCCCACTACCATGTCACCGGGTTAAGTATGACTACTAGTCTTTCATTCTAGTGGCTTAGCATGAGTTATGTCTTAGTTTGGTGTTAGTTGAAGTAAGTAAGATTTTAAAATGAAAATGATTCTAATAATTAAAATGGTTTCTTTGAAATGGTTTTGAAATGAAAAAAAAACTGGTTTTGAAGGAAAATGTTTGGGATTGAAAATTTGGTAAATTATTGGGTTTGGTAATAAAGTGGTAAGTGTGACCCTCAGTATTTCTTATCTGCATTTTCATATGTGTGGGTTTGTGAGGAAAGTGTGTGTTAGAATTTGTGGATGGAAATGGATAGACACATATATTACAGTTCATAGGCTGTCTTGGGTTGTAATTTGAAATCAAATTCTTGGCTTGGTTTTTTGAAATGGATTTTGGAAAAGGGAAAAATTATTTCAGGAATTGGATTTTCTTTAACATGTGGGATACTATTTTTTCAAAGTGGACTTAGAAGAAGTTGGTTTGAAATTAAAAATATTGTGTTTTTCGAATAGGGAATTCTCTTTTTTGTTATGAAATTTGTCTTGTTATCCAGTTGTTTTTCCCGAATTTGTTCCTTTTGGTTTTTGTTTAAAATTAGTTTTGAACCTCGTTTTATTATTTTTGTGTTTTTCAGAATATGTAACCCAAAATTGTCCCCAATGTTTCTAGTGAGTCTCGCCCTGTTTCAGATTATCCTCATTTTTTCCCATCTTCTGTGGAGATAGAGGTTCATTAGAGTCGTTAAAGTTTCTTGAGGAAGTTGAGCAGGTCTTTGGAGTGTTTGGAACTCCCAATTATTTTAGAGTTCATGATGTTTTGGGTCTTCATAGAGGTCTATCTTTGGAAGAATGGGATTTTTTCCTCACCATTGATGTAAGTTTTGATAAAGTGAGAATATTTTAAGTCCCTCTTTATTTGATGGTTTATACATGAGGAATTGAATATGATAATAATGGAAGATCTCATGAGTGTCCAACAAGGTCACCAAAAGGTGAAGGCTTATGTTTGACACTTCAAAGAGATGGTTTCCTTTTGTTCCAAGGTGGTGTTTCAATACCTATTAAAATATTATATTTTAATTGGGTGTCTTCATCTAGAGATCAAGGAGAATGTCCACTTCGCCAAGGATCTCCATTTTTAGAAGTTTTTGGAGGAAGTTTTTTTGGATGAGTTGTTGTGAAAGAATCATAAACAAATTTTCTCATTTGTTTTCTCTTGGGTTCGAGTGAAGACATTCAGAGTTTCCACATTTTTTATTTTTTTGGATATTGTAAGTTCATCATTAATTATAAAAATATGATGAAATTTTTCTTTCATAGTTGGAATATATTTTTTTGAATTTCAACATTTAAATTTTTATAAATTCAATAATTAGTTCCCCTATTTTTACCGTGCTTGTTTGGTGTTGTCTATTTTTGTGGACATAACTATTTGTGCCTTGTGTGAGGGTTCATTTATATTCTTTATTTTGGGAATTTATGCTCTTTTTTTTATTAATGTATTTTGTTGGAAAAATATTTATGTTTATTTGGATCTGTTGATCAATGGATCCAAAACATGGATTGGTTGTGCATCACTCGAAAAGTTAATAACAAAACTAAGGATTATATATGAACTTCACCACTATTGGTTAAATACAACTTAGAATAGCATCTGATCTGAACTTCATACTCAACATCCCCATGATTCTCTCATATCACATAATCTTTTAACCTTCTGTATCATATTAGCTTTCACCATTCAATTTTTCTTCTCTTCCTTCACCCATATACTATATGAATGCAGCTGCATGCATCAATAATCTTTACAAGTAGTAAATGGGTGAAATAAGGTAAGGAAAATTGAATGATGAATGGTGATATGATAGAGATGGTGGTGAGCGTGTGTGGGATGAGAGCATCATGGGGATGTTTGGAAGGAAGTTCAAGTCAAATTCTATAATAGGTGGTAGTTGACCAACAATAGTGAAGTGCACAAAGAATCCTTAGTTTTGTTATTAGATTATATCTAGACCAAATAAACCCTTTGGAAAGATGTAAAGGCAATTTTATGATATACTTTCTATATTTTAATGAAAAATTATATAATGAAATTTTGATTTAATTTCATTATTCCTTGCAGAGTTTGTTTGATTTAGAAGATCTCTATCCACGTTCCCTGCCTTTGCAGGAAGAGAACTGATGTTATCACTACTCAATAACAGAGGTAATCTTTTTGTTTTCACAGTAAAATCATTTTCCATATAATTAATGCATTGTTTCATATTTATGTTTAATTTATTTCTTTTTTATATTACTCACATAATAATGGTTTTCTTATATAGGTGGATTCTATAATTCATTTTGGGGTTCTCTATACAAATTTAACGATTCTTATCACTCAAAACCTTTTCAACTATGCAATGTTGCATTTATCACTTTCTTTCAAGTTATCTCCACAACCTTTGCAGGAAGAGAAACACCTCTTCCTCTACTCAATTACAAAGGTAATCATGAAATTTTCACAGTAAAATCATTGTCCATAGAAATAATTTGTTATTTTATATTTATGTTTAATTAATTTTTTTAGTATTAGTCATAATAATTATTTTCTTATATAGGTGGATTATTTTTTTCAAGTTGATGTGGTTTTATAAAATCTAACCATGCAGTGTTGGTAGTTCGATAAAGAAATTAATTGGAAATCGTGGTATCAATGATAGTTAGTATTGTTTTTAATGTATGTAATAATTTTTATTTATGTAATTTTATAAACAAATGTTTTGAAAAGTTTATAATATAGAGTTTTTTGGGTATTTATGTGGTAAATTTCATTTCATTTAAATTATCTATTGGAACTTTTTTTCATATCTAGTGTGTTTTGGTGTGTTTCTCAGGGGTTTCTGTTGTTTTTGTGTGCTATAACAACACACTATAGTGGTGATATAGTCATCTATTACAGTAAACTATAGTATAGAACTTTATTACCATATTTATAATCACTTATTAAGGACATATTTATCAGTTCTTCTAAAATAGGTGATAATGGTATGCTTTATCATTTCTTATAAAAGAACTAATAAAGGATTCCTTTAGCAATGCTAATTAAAAGTGATGATAAATGGGACTATTATAAATACCTTTAAAAGTCACTAATAAAGGTCCCATTTATCAATACATTGGTTATCACTAAGAAAAGTCATGGTATTTTAACATCTCTCTCATTTTCAGCGCTTTTCTAGCACGGAAAAGGCCACTTCTAGCGCTGTTAATGGCCAGTTTTGTAGTAGTGATTAGTGAAAGAATTCACATTATAGATGAATTAAATTCCATGATCTATAAGGTTATATCATAATTAAAGGACCAAATAATGCTATTTTAGTGATTTAAATATGAGTTTTTATTAGATAATTGAGATATGATTATTTAATAAGCTTCATACTATGATTAAAGGGGATACATAGTGATAATTAAAATAGGTAGAGATTATGGAGGATGGGTTCATATGATTTTTTTAGAAATTAAAATGGATAAAATCATTGTGAAATATATTACAGGAATAATATTCACATAGTTTTGTGGAACAAGATAATTCTAGTGTGAAATTATCTCCATTCATAGTTATAAGTGTTTTTTACATGACTGTGTGGAATGAAAACTGAATATCCTCCCAAAAATAGGATACTCTAATTTTACATTGAATAAATAGAGAACTAAAAGTTGATATTAATATGTATCTATTTATATAATAGGATGTAAGGATCTTTAGGAACTTATGCTGATCTCAAATAGACTTTCATGTCTATAATTTATTGAATATACCCTCACATCTATAAATTGAGAATTCCTTCCCTATAGAAGTGCAAAGAATATAAAAATAGGGGGTGACCCTAGGATTGAAAAATCATATTTTCTAAACCTTTTTAATAATTACATTGAGTAGCACTACCTCCTCATGCATCTACATTTTATTTGTGTATGATATTTACATTAATCCATTATGATGAACGAAGTAAACTTTTCATGTCCTATACATGATTTATATTTCTACATTAATGATTTAGATTCAGTGTGGATGTGTGAGAAAATAATTAATCAACATGTTAAAAATTAGTTTCTATTAACATGGGAACAATATCTTAAAAGTAGACAATTAAGTGATAAAAAAAATGAATTCGGCAACACCCTGATTCATCAACCCCTCTCTAGGTGTTTTATGTTACAATAGTTATGGTTATTTCTCTTGGGAATAAAATATAATTAGAGGACCATTTTAATTCTTAACCATGATCTATTTTATGAAATATCTATTTTACATTTAGGATGGTGAACATTGAATGGTTTCTTTATCTCCATGACTACACCCACCTTCATGATGTGTTTTTTAACTTGATACACCCTATAAGGGTGGGGGAGGGGGTATATATATCATGGTATCAAAAAAATTTACCTTTTTTACTCATTTGATTTAATTTTAGGATATTTTTCTTTTTTTTTTCAAGAACCATGTTCAACCTATAAATAATGATGTTTCAACCACCAAAACAAATAAAAATTTTCATAAAAATGAAGCACACATAGAACACAATGATTTTAATTAGGTCAATATAAAGGGATACCATCAAGAAGCGCACACTAATGATGTGTTTATGTTCCAAAATACATTATGATTACCTTGTTATATGGATATATTGTTTTTTTCAAGGTCACTCTATTCCAGGAACACTTACTTCACATGATTTAGGATGGGTTTTCTCATCACCCTAGGGACACTCCCTCTTCTTCACTATGTGCACTAATTTCATGAAGGATAATGATAGTTTATAAACATGAGTATCTCATCGAGATAAGCATGGTATGAATGAACTAGATGAATCCTTTTCTACTAAAATATGCAATTTTAAATATAATTTTCGTATCTTCTTATCCAAACTGGATACACTCAACTCCTTCCGATGAGAGCTGAGTTTGTGTCTTCCCTCAAACGGAAGAAATACTTTTTCCCAGATGATGTTAATTATAAGTATGGAATTATTTTCTTAAGATATAATTATTTTAACTCCAAATATAGATATTATAACCCTCTTTCATACTAATTTTTGTTCCTTAAAAGCTTCCTCGATTGTTTTTCTAGAAAACCCATAGAGTCATAAATGAATATAATATTTATTTAGAACCAGGTCTCTCTCTCTCTCTCTTTCTTATTTCTATTTCTTACTATAGTTATTTTATGTAAATAAATTATTTATTATTTATAAAACTAATGTTTTATACTATAGTATTTACGCACATTCATGACCTTTACAAGAACACTTCAATTTTATTTTTTTCTTGAAATTTAAACATATTTCATAAAAACTCAAATAGTTTTGTATACATTGAATTTTTACATAGACTTTTGGTTTTGTCAAAAAAATTGTGTACTTCTATTATGTGGAATTTTATTCAATATTCACACATCATTTTAATAGAATTAAAGTACACATATTTTATGCAAAACTCTTTGATTATTCTTTACACAATAATTTCTTGTATGTGGAATCTACTTATTCTTCATGCAACTAAACCAACATAGTATAAATCATGAAAATAATATTTGTGACATGGTATACATTTTTAATAACATAAAAAAATTATACCAAATAGAGTATCACTTGATATTATAGGTTGGAGATAAGGTAAATTGGAATGATAAGGGGTGACTTGTCTCCATAAAAATTAAAACATGGAGTGTGGTGATAATTACAAACTAAAACAATAATAAAAGATAAAGAGGTAAGTTCTCTAAAATGTAATATTAAGTAAAGATAAGGCGATGGTGAAATTCAAATGATGAATTCTATCAATAATTAAATTTATATTATGTTGATCATGAGTATATTATTATTAATTAAAAATATTATAAATGAAAGGATATCATGACAGTTTTGATATGATTTAAAAAGGATAATTTAAAAGTTAGTTAAGAGAGATTCAAAATTGAGTTAATCATATCATAATTATGTGATTATTATATTATATAGGAATATTCAATGAATAAATAAATAAAGGATGGATTGATATAGAGATAAATATTTTATAAAGTTGTTCGACAATAGCTCATTATGAGCCCCTATATTTACTCCCCACATGTTGAGTGGTTTGTATATTTATCCCTTTATTTTAATTGATATAATGTAAAAACATAATTACCTTATTTTTGGAATATTTGTATGGAAATCATGATACCTCAATTTTCTATTTCTCAAAACCCTTCCCTCACATTGTGTTTTTAGCACACTTTGCATAATTGGTGGTGAGAAGAGAAGTATTTTTTGGTCAAACCCCATTACGAAGTCCCTCTATTATCTCTCAATTAGAAAATTAAAATTTAAAATTAGAGAAGAATAGGAAAATGTATAAGATATATTAGGAGATTGATAATTGAAATTGGATATTGAAATAAATTGTTTGGATCTCTAGAGATTTAGTATGATGGAAATGTTGATTCAATCATTAAGCATTGTTGTTTAATCCAAGACACTGAGGTCCAATATTTATAGCATAAAAAATATATAGCAACATTATGGAATTAATTTAGGGTCATTGAATCTAAACAATAACCAATGAAATCATTTTTATTATAATAAATGATCCCCTAGATTCCCTATCTTGAAGCCATTGACTACCTAGTTAGCTCCACTGGCTAACTGGTAAGATTTCTGGAGATCGATCCTTCATCCTAGATGCCACTAGTTTTCTAGTGGGTAGCACCAGTTTCTTGATGGACTCATTGTATCCCATGATCTTATATTTTCTTACCATCAGTTCACTGATGGCTATCCACCGACTAATGAGTGGACTTCCTATTTGTATGCCCTTATGTTCTTAAGGCACCAACTACCCATTGGACATGCACTAACTACCTAATGGACACAAAATAGCTAAATGATTTTATATTTAGTACTCTATTATTCACTTTTTCTACTTTAAGGTTCATTTTATGTCTTTTCTTATTCTAACTTCTTCTTTTCATGAACTAATCATGTCTATTAAAACATAAATAGATCTTCAAAGAATAAAAGAAATTACGTTATTTGGATCATAAATGAATTAATATGATATCCAATAAATCTAAAATTAATCTACTCAAATGAAACTATAATACACATAAAAGTGTGTTTTTTATCCTAAAAACATTATGAGAGAGAGATTGATTCAACAGTCTCTTAATTTTTATGATTAAAAAGCATAATAAAGAATACATATCATGTGTCAATCAAGTGTGAATCAAGAATTCAGTGTAATTAAAGATAATTAAGATGAATATATTTCAAAAAAATATTTCAATATAATTAAAAATAAAATATATGAACATTCAAAGTAATGATTTCCTCCATTTTTAGGGAGAATAATTTTCAATAAAATTGACCACCAACATTTTCTAAAAAAAAATATATTGATATTGAAAGAATATAGATAATTCATTTAGATGAATCATCAACACATCAATATGATTTCTAATTATTGTAACTCTCATCCACTCACATGAGACTATTTGAAATGAAAAAAAAGATATTTGTGATAATGAAAACACTATGAGAGAGATATGCACAAAATATATCTCTTCATTCATGCTTAAATAAAGAACTCTAAATTCCTCTCAATATCACCCTCTATATTTTCAAATATCAATACTTTAATTAACTATGTCTAAATTATTTTAATATGATGTGATCCCTGATATTTATAGGAAAAATTTATGAAACTCATTTTCATAATGTGCACTGACTTATGAGAGCCTACGCACACTGAATTATCCAATATTGGCCTTCGAATACAACTTACACAAATTCAATATTTAAAAACAAATCCACCTTCATGGAATATTCATATTAATATATTATTTTCTATATGCATGAAAGTAAAATCTTGTGGATTCAACATGATTCTGGTGTAGTCACCCTTCATTGTGGAATCACACATTATAACACATGAATAAATCACTATTAATTTCAAAATTAACTTAAATACATTGACATTTTACATCATATTATGGTGAAATTATCTTGAGATAAATAGAAAATTATTACAACATTTAATGATGAAATTAATCATTTTTATATATTTATAAATTATCCATCATTAAATATAGAAATATAATGTGTAAAAACCCTTGAGGCTCGAGGATGAAGAAAATTAGGGAGTGGAATAATTTCGATTGTACACAGTGTGTGTCTGAGTTTCTAAATGTGAAGTAATAGATGCACATTATGTGGAGACCCAAAATCAAATTCTCATAGGAGAGTATTCCACTTAATAATACATATTGTTTCATAAAATGTTTGAATTAATCATCTAGTACTTCCCCATGCTACACCCTCTACTGTTGTGCTAACCCTTGTACTGTTGGGAACAATATTTTTTATTAAATCACCATATAAATCATTTGTTAAAATAATAACTTCTTCTACAAATAAATTAATTATTATTCTCTAAAACTCATTCAAAACATCCATTCATACCATACATTCAACAAATAAAAAATATATGATCATGGTTTCTACAATACCCCCTTAGGATAATATTGATAATATCCCATTAAATATATCTCATTATGGTATATGGATTTTATGGTCCCATCTTACCCTCCATTTATAAGTAAAGTAAAAAAGGGAAAAAATTTCATTTAATTGGTGGTTTCACCACTATTTTCAATATATTTATTTTCCTTATATCCATTCTCAATTTATCAACACAATTCTTTAACTATATTTTACAAGAGAAAATATCACAAATTCTTAGAAAAATAGAGACCATAAACCCCTTAATACTCACATAAAAAGTACTAATATGTGTCCCATAAACATTTTAATTAAACTATTAACCATATTATATTATTACATAACCATTAATCCCACTTACATTTTCTATCAAAATTATTCCTTTCAAAATTTAATGAGTTAAATCCAACACATAGAATGGACAGGTCAATAAATCCTCTTAGACTACCATGTGAGAACTTGGTGTAAAAAACAAATTTTCTTCCAAAAATTATTAATGATACTTACTTATAGAATATTTCTTAACATCCTATAAGTATCACACTAGTACAGAAATTTTAATTATAGTAACAAATATGTATCTAATACATGAATGTTATGGATTCTCTTTTAGGGTAGTCTTATCCTTCTTCAAGTGGTCAGATACGACATGAGGGATGGTATGATGTCATAATTTGAACTTAATGGTAGTTGGATACCACTAGAACAATAAAATAAGTTTTGATACATATGAAAATTCATATGAGGAACATCATTGTTTATTCTAATTCATTCCTTTCATTATTTAGTTTTTTTCTATGCACATTTTTTTAGTAATTACAATCTCATTGATAAAATCTACACCTTTAACCTACACCAATTTCTAAAAAATATTAGAAACATTTAGATTCATGGAGTGATTGGTACCTATGACATAATAACATTGAGTAGTATTTTTTTATGAACTTACTTAGTGCTTATGTATTTATTAAAATCCTTATTAATGGTTATACATGAAACTCCACTTGAACTGATTTCACTATGAGTGTGAGATTTATATTTTTCAACCATTTATATCTTGGGTTACATTATCAAAGTGTAATAAAACCCACTATTACATGTTTTATATAATGATTCATTTTCTTACATCCTTTATAACGATTCATCCGAGATAAGAGGAATCTTCCACCAACTATTATAACTTATCTTGTGGTATGTTTTGTGAAAAAACTAAGTCCTTGCTAATGTCTATTCTCTTAAATTATAAATAGAATCACTTAAGACCTATTTGTTATTAGTGTTTCTTTCATGGAATTTTAATATATCTTCCTCATAAATGGAATAATTTCTTTCTTTTTCTTCCATATTTTTCTTCTTTTAGAGCACAAGGACTACTAATTCTGCCCCATCACTAGTGCATGATTTACATTTCATTATGCTATATTATTATCCTTCAATGTAGTAAATCTAATTTTCACATTAACTAATTTTCATTTAGTGTAAAATCTTTTTTGGTTTTTCATCAGGAAAAAGGTATTCTAAATTACACTTTTACCTTCTTTCCCCCTATAATTATTTTCTATATTCCTATAGTAAATATATATAAAACATCTCCTATTAAAAGCATACCTTTTATAGGTATATCTCTATTGAGATATGGATTCAACAATATTTCTTCCTCCATTAAAACATTTTTTTTCAAGAAACAAATTTATGGTGTGGTCTATTATTCTAATGAAGTAATACTTATCATCTACCTTATTTCTGAGTATTTTATCCCTATTTTTTCATGAAACTTATTTATTGTGTTTTGGATGGTTTTTATAACGCTTTCCTTTCACAACCTATAATCTTCAAACAACATCACTAAAAAATCATGCAATATGAATATTTATTCCTCTATAAAAATACATATTTTCATGTTCCTCTATTTTTATCATTTATATTTTATTCAAATACTTCTTCCTCCTTATAACATAATATTCTGGATTTTCTTTGAAAAATACTCTTAAATATTATATTAATTCACTATGGGACTGTTATTTTCTTTGGATGAATCAAGCCTCAAGCCTTATTTTTCTATAATTTATAGACTTTTGGTTTTACAAATTTCCTTGGTTTTTATTCAAAACTCAATAAATCTACACTGAATTTTCTTATTTTCTATAATTGTTTCCGCAATATTTTTCAATTTAACCCCCAATAAAAAAACATTAGTTTGAGTTAATTTATTTAATCTAATCTAGATTTTATTTTAACTTCATATTATCTTTAGAGTAGGTTTAATTTTTTTTCAATTTCTTCTGAAAAACATAGTATTAAAATTCAAATTTTTTAATACTTTCCCCTTGAAATCAAGTGAGGAATTTTTTGAAGGCATGACTAATATTAATATTCCATGCACACCAAAAAAATTTTATTCAAGAATCTTGATTGGGTATTCACTATTATATTTATTCTTCTCAGTCTATATAAGATCAAGGAAGCATATCTATTTAACTTATATCCCAATTAAATCCATTGATATCCTTATTTTAGAGTCATTAGATTCATTAAATATTTTTTATAGACATTTAATCTTTTTCTGAAGCACTTTCTCACTTCCCATATTTTGAACCTTGGCCTTTTATTCTTCATTGGTGTCCTCATCACACATATGTGAATCATATTAATTTATTAAGCCTCAAAATACCATTATTTTAAATAATTTATATTTTGAGGGATCCTTAAGATTCTACCTTTTAAATATAGAAACTTCTTCTTCAAGAGACTCAGTATTACTAATTTTTTAATCAAAAGAAGCACTAAAATTATTGATCACCCTGGTATGTTCTTTTAATATATGATTCAATTTCATTTCTTTATAAATTTTACAATGATATTCAATTGAATTATCATACCAGAAATTTTCAGCCTAGAGTTTATCACCATACGCATAAGGCTATTTCAATAATCCTCAAATCTTTCAGTTTCTCATTATTTGAATATTTAATTCTATAAGAGCCCCTTTAAGATATACTTTAAGGGATAATACTCTATTTGGTTCATTATTCTATTGTTATTTCTTATTTACTGTCTTATTTTGATCTTCTATATTTCAATTTTGAGATTAATGAAAAATTTTAAGAGATTTGAAGTCTATAATATTACCTCAACCAAAATACAACAGGTTGAACAACCTTTCAGAACCTTTTTTCTTTGATACCAATTTTTGTAACATGAGACACCATATGGGGTTGAATTAAGGTGTTACCTAAATTGAATTTTTTATTTTAATAATTTTATTTAATTATAGGATCTTGTTCCCATGTTAATGGAAATTGTTTTCATCCTATAAATCATTAGTTTTCAATCACCAAAACAAACTAAAATATAAAAGAAAGTAAAGCATGAAAAAAACTAAAAAAACATTACTTGGTTCACCATAAGGGGATATGTCCAAGGAACACACATCGAAGATGATTCAGTATTCCAAAATATGTTAAGCATAACTAGTTCTGTGGATACAATGTTTTGATTATGGTCACTCCATTCTAGGTACACTACCTTTATAAGATTTTGGATTCAGACACTCCTCACCCAAGGGACACTCCCTCTTCTTCATTCAGTGTACAAATGTAGTGAAGGATAAAGTTAGTTTATATACACTAGGTTATCTTTAAGATCATCATGGGGACCATGAATAGGTTATATCTTTGTCTCTTGATAAATACATTGTGAACTCCAATTTTCATATATTTTTTTCAATATAGATAGACAGAACTTCTTAGAATAAGAGTTGAGTTTGAGTCTACCCTCAAATAGTAGCAAAACTCTATCCCAAATGATTATAATTATATGATTGTAATTATATTACTAATATTATATTCTTCTTATTACTATATACATTTCAATGATAATCCCATTTCTCACAAGTCTTATTCCTTCAATGTATATTTAAATTTGTTTCTTAAAAAACCCATTGAGTATTCAATGTAATAAATATTTTTTAGCACCTAGACTCACTCTCACTCTGTCACTATTATTTGTATTTATCACTAAAATACCTTTATAAAAATTAATGAATAATTATAATTCATAATCATATTAATATTATACTTCTCAAGGTTATTCATGAAAATCACAAAAACTCTTCATTCTGCTTGTTCCCTAAATTTAATCTCACTTCATATAAAATCAATCATTACCATATACATTGAACTATAAATTCAAATTATAGTATTCTAAGTTGATTTGTGTACTTATGTTATGTGTAATTTACTTCTTCATGCATAACTAATTTCAATGGTCATTGATTACTCATATAGTACATAGAACTATTTGATTATTTTATACAAAAAAATTCCTTCACGTGGAATCAACTTCTTCTTCACACAACTAAACAGGTGTGGTATCTTTTATAAACTTGAATTTGTTTGCATATTATTCATTATTATTAACAAAGAATAATTTTATAGGAGATATTATCACTTGATATATCTCTATTCATGCCTAAACAGAGAACTTTACCTTCCTCTTGGCACCTACATCACTATTTCTTGATATTTACATGGATCACCTGTGTGTTTTCAAGTCTCATAAATGAGGTGATCCTTGGTATTTATATGAAAATTTCCACCAACTCCTTTTACTAAAATAAATCAATTTTCTTTGGACTTTTTATATCATCTTAAACATTGTACATCATCTTATCCACTATTCATCAGTCTTCAACTACAACATTCTAGGAATTAAGATTTGAAAACATATCTATATGAATGAAGTATTTATAATAATAGAGTATATTTTACATGCATGAAAGTAAAATCTTCGAGATTTGATATGATTCTAATTAAACCAATATTATCCATGGAATCATGACTTAGAATACATGAATACCTTATTTTGTTATTCATCATGGACTCACGTCCATTGTTATTTTACTTCATCATTGTCATGAAATTATATTTAGGTCAATAAAAAATAAGTATGAAGCTTAAAGATGAAATTCATTACTATCTAGAGCTCAACATATTCTCTAGTTTAGAATTAAAAAAAATGAGTAGACTAAACCATTGATGTTATAAGTTGAGGATGATGTTGTTATAACATCATTTTCAACAAATATAATGTGTGTATAAGTTTTTTAAACTTGAATGAACAATACCAATTAAAGTGGAAATTGAAAATCAAATTCTCATAGGGTAGTGTGTTGTTTAATAATTCATAGGGTTATATAAATAACTCAAATAAATCATATAGCACCGTCCTGTGTTATACCCTTTACAACTGCTATACCAACCTCATTCTAGAAATAATACTTTTTATTACTTTAAAAAATAATTCCATTTTTAAAATAATCCAATATTCTCCAAATAAATCAATTCTTATTCAATGAAACTCATTCAACACATCTATTGATACCTGGTCATATATTTTTAACAAATCCAACTCATAATCTCATGTATAAAATAAGTGGTTTCTTCTCTTTGAATGAGGAAAAAATGATGATATCTAAATGTATCATGATCCATTATCACTTATATAGAGTTTCATCTAAGGTTAGATAAATTTTTTCGAACACATATGGAAGAGGTGTTTACAAAATGAATCCATCACAAACAATACAAAAACTTTTACTCACTTTTCAGGAACACCACACTATTTCAATTTAACCATGGCATGGTTTTTTATTTCTAATTTACAAATCATTTAATATCTAAAAAAATATTTAAAATGAAAATTCAAGGATAAACATGACCTAGTTTTGGTCACATTCACCGAACACCATCTAAAAACTTCCAAATCACAAAAACCATTTCCATGACTTATTCAATCACATTGAGTAATGTATTCCACATATTACCAGCAAACAAAAAAAATCAAACGTATATTTTTTTGAAAAATATCATAATTTATTATAAGTAAATATGTTCAATAAATAAAATATATGATAAATTATAATAAAAAAAATATTAGTTAAATTTCAATCCATTAGAAAATAAATATTACATTTATCTTACATATATAATCTAATAAAAAATATTAAAACCCCTTATGCTCGTAAATATTTAAAAAATGAAAATCAAATCACTTGAAATTAAATTAAACTTAATTTACATTAAAACATTTTTACTATTGGTGTTAATAAAATAAAACTCAATTACATGAACATTCAAATTTACCCTCGCACACATATGCACATATGCACACTCACAAAAATCAGAAGCCATGAACATAAGTTCACGAGCATGCATATTCATTCATACCACACATGCATTTAAAAATCATTTTGAATGGACAAATAGATGAAAAATCACTTGCAATCCCTTACTAACTTACCTCCCACACAAGAAAAACCACACACACAACCATAATTTTCAATAATGCTTGATTTTGGGGGAAAGAAGATGAAACATCAAAAAATTCCAATAAAATAAATGAATCATGCATATTAACCAAAATATTGGCAACAAAACAACAACAAAAACAATAAAAAAAATTATAATGATGATAATAATAATATTAATAACAATAATTATTATTATAATAATAGTAGTAGTAATAACTACAAAAAAACAACAAAAACAATAATAATAATAAAGGTAAATTACAACCCACAAAAAATACATGAAAACCTAGATTTTTTCCAAGTGATGTGTATGCTACCCCCACCCCACCTAAGTCATTGGAACTAATTCTAGAAAATGGGTTTCAGGACTTGATCCTATGATACAACCAACCCCAAACCCCCAATATACCCTCAAACCAATGTGGGGGAATAATAATAACAATAATAATAGTTAATAATATTATTAAATAATAATAATTAAATAATAATAATTACATATTTTTACATATATATGAAAAGAAAATTAAAATACACAAACCAAGGGACTCAACCCTATGATGTGCCTCATCCCCCTAAACCGAAACCACCCCACCCCAACACATGGGAGTAATAATAATAACATAAGAAAAGAAAATTGAATATGTTTTGATGTTTTATGTGATTTCAATGGGAAGGGAAAAAAATATAATTTCTTTTGCATGTATTAAAAATATATTTATATATTGATTTTTTTATTGTACATTAAAATTGAGATAAAAAATATACAAAGAATGTAACCAAATAATTATAAAAATAATAAAATCACTAAAAAGTGAAAAATTTATTATGTGTTTTTGCAATCATATTTTATGAAAAAGATAAAAATTTAAAATAGAATTAGAAGAATATAATAATAATGACATTTTCTTATTCCGAAAAAATTGATATTGATGAAAAATAAAATTAAAAAATATTTCAATCACATAATTTGATACCAATCGACGTAAATACAATTGGAATTAAATTTTGTATTGAACTAT
Source organism: Viscum album (assembly GCA_963277665.1). Taxonomy (NCBI): domain Eukaryota; kingdom Viridiplantae; phylum Streptophyta; class Magnoliopsida; order Santalales; family Viscaceae; genus Viscum; species Viscum album. Next base: position 730,769,213 of record OY728159.1, read on the forward strand.
AACTAAAATATAATATTTTGATGTGTATAAGCGAAATAAAAAATGATAGAGTTATATGTGTTGTTTTATTGTTTAATATGTATAAAAAAGACTGTTAACAAATTTATTATAAATAAAATATTAAAGAAAAAATAATACTGCTCTATTAAATGGTTGATATAAAATCAATTTAAATAGACATTTTCATATGTGAATTGAGAAATTTCATCAATTAGATTTCACTTTTCATTGATGAAAAATCTTAATTTAACATATATATATTAATTCGTATAAGATAATTATTATTGAAATGAAAAGTAATTGGTGTATTAATGTATTAAATTTAACATGGTTACACATGCATGAAAATACAAGGAAAATAAATTTACTTGGAAACACAAGGTGGTGAATGTTGATGTTTGGATTTCCCATAAATAATAAAACAAAAATGAAATCCATGCCTCCCCCAAGGTTCTCACTCACCCATAGTAGGAAAATTAATTATATATATATATTACTTTTATTCTATATACCACATCCCACTTCATCTTCATTTTATTTTTTAATATCTTTTTAATGATTTATTTTTATTTATTTATGCCCACTATTTGTGTGTTCAGTGGAAGATTCACATCACCGTAGATTAATGGTTTAATTTCCTACTAGGATTTATGTTTACCATGTTTCTAGTTTCCATTTATATAAGGTAACTTATTCTAAATTTAGTAATTAATAGTGATATAAGTTATTTATGTCAACAATATATCCATCATTAAGGATCTAAGGTGTTGTTTTACTAAGGTAGAAAATATAGGCCTATGTGAAATCATGTTCTGGTGGAAATTCTATAACTGTATATGTCATAAATCTTGATGTAAAAATCCTTCTGCGACTTGAATAGAGTTATTTAAAAAATAATACCATCCAAAAAAATGAAAAATGATAATTCCATAGATGATAATATCCCTTAAGGTGTATATTTTTGATACCATTTACCTTTTCATAATTAAGATCTAGTGAAACCAGGGAATTCCATCAGATAAGATTTTGGATAAATATACCTTGTTAGTATTTTTCATGGTTATATTTATCATGGAATAATGATAAATATACCTTGTAAGTGTTGTAATCAATTGTATCATTAAAAACTTTGTAATAAACATACCATGGAAGTGTTGTGTGTGACTCTCTCAACCACAGATACATACAATAAGGGAAAAAAGAATAACACATGAGAATTTTATATTTTCTTTTTGTAATATGTACGTCTATAAGGATGAATATAACTTACTATCAAAATGGACACACCTTTAATTTGACTAAAATTATGATTATTCCACTCTTGTAATTATACCATGGGAAGATAAAAAATATCGAAACAATATACACCTTGAATATAAATATCTCCAAGTGATTATACTCAAAAACTTCTTACTACTAAATTTTTTATGGTCTTAGGAATCATGAGTTCAAGGTATGTTGATCAAGTTTAAAAAAATTTAAACTTGATACCTGAAATAACCTTCATCACCATGTCTTCTGGGTTTACAATAGTCACGATATTCTAATGTGAGATACACATTTCATTAATAATATATTAGTTAAAATGGCACTGAAAATTAATATTCTATGTTATAACATGATAAACCCAATTCTTCAAAAGTAAAATTATAGATTTTATATATAAAAACATCAACATTCTCTTGGATGATCCCTAAGCATCTTATCAATCCATGTAACCATTTAGATTCCTTATAATCTTGTGTCACTATCATATATTATTCCTCTAGAGTAGAAAAATACAATGTTGAATATATTGTTGATCTCCAACTCATTGGTCCTCCTTCCAAAGTGAAAACATTATCATTAACATATCATGCTTTTCCAGATCAACTAAATAATTAGAATCAATGTATCTTACATGAAATCACCCAATATTTATAACTTTTAAAGCTTCAAACCAACATTAATAGTACTTTTGATATACTGTAGAATCCATTTAACTACTTTACATTGAACATTATGAAAGGAATATATGTATTGAAATACCATGATCATTACATGTTAATATCAGGTCTTGTACAAACCATTGTATAGATCAAGAATTATACCACACATATATATGTAACTTGATCCATTCATTTCCATTATTCATCTCTCTTTGGAGATAATGATGTGCTACGATAAAAATGGGGTTTTAATAGGAAAATTTATGGTTTGGAGTTATCACTAATGTCAACTTCTAAAGAAATTCATTCAAATATTCTATCTAGATAATGGTAACAATAAAGTTGGATTTTTACCATTTGATCTCCATACCAAGAATATTATTGACCTCTTCAATATCATTCATATCAATCTCTGAGTTGATCTATGATTTAAACCTATCAATATCCACTTAATTTTCAGATAAAATAAACATATCATAGATATATAAAATTTGGTAGATAAATGTACCATCAAAAAGTTTCTTGATGTAAACAAAATGATCAAACTGACAACATATATACTTTTGATTCAATATAAATGTTTCAAACCTCTTGTACCACTATATTGGTGATTAATTTTAGTTATAAAATGATTATTCTTCTTGAATACTCAATTATCATATCCTACTACATGAAACCCATTAGGCAATGTCATATACATCTATTCCAATATTGATCGATGAATAAAAATTTTATTTAGGAGAGGTTGATCTAACTATAGATCAAAATATATAATAAATGGAAAAAAATCATATATTTTTTATTAACATTAAGATAAAATAAAAAGTTAAAGTACACCCCTTTATTATGTACATACACCTTGAAAAAACTTATTTCTTATACCTAATACTGTTCTTACTAGTTTCATCCTCCTTTTTTATAAACACCTATTCTCACCTGACTTCTATCTTGTTCTTTGGAGGAAAAATAAGATCCCATGAAGGATTCTAATTTAGTGAACTAATTTCTTATTCTTTATGAAACTTATAATTTTACAACTCTTTGATATATTAAACATCATAATAGTTGGAAGGTCTATGTATAGTCTGTCATGATCTACCGATGGTGATACTCTAATGTTAATTACACTACTATAATAAAACATCTTCTTTAGTCAAGATATCAATGCAATTATTATGTCGTGTCTCATATATCTCATGGTTAGTTGGTGATGGAGTTTTCTTCAATTCAATCAAAACATTATCTAACTCATTAATCTACTTTATAGAATCATTAAACTTTACCATTACTTCCAAAATCCATATTTTTGTATTTTCTAATAACAATTTTAAAGGGTAAGTGTGGACTATAAAAAAACCACCTGTTTCAACCCATGATTAGAATTATAGCATAAAACATTCAAAATTAAAAAAAACACTACATATAACCTTGATTGGTACCACCATTACCACCATCCAAAAAACACAATGTTCAAAATTTAAAAAACATCCAACATTCACGCGCCTACCTCGATATTCACTACCATCATGCAAGTCATCCTCTAGAAGAAAGAACCTCCATGAGACATTGACATAACCAACTCTATCCCTCACCACATTAAACTGACACCACTATCCACATCACCATCTCCACTTGACATCATCATTCATTACAATCGTTGTCATCCAAAGCACCATAACATAATAACAACGTCGACCATCTTAAAAATGAATGTTGACCACATCATCGAAGAAGATGTAATTATATGCCATAAGGGAAACCAAAAAATAGGGGTACATAATAACCAAAAAAGATATCTATACAAATTGGTCCTTAGATCAAGCCTCTGAGAGTAGAACACACTGATGCGACCACCACCATCAGCCCTGTGCAACAAACTCCAGCAACCGCCTGACTGAGTCAGACAACCAAACCCTCATGACTCCAAACAAAATTATTTTATTATGGATCCCATTTTTATAAAACCATTACATAATCACTAAAGCTAAAAAACATTCCTTCACTCTAGATCCATCTTTTTTTTAAATGAAAATAATTAGTGAAACTAAATATATGAAGTCAGTCATAATCATATAAAATTTTACATGACCAAACCTCTATTGGAAGTTCACCATTAATCAAGTAAGAAGGTAATATACTCATAATTCAAACATAATAAAACAATGATTGTTCCAAAAAAAATATTTATTCAAAACATGAATAAGATAACATATACTGTACCTTTTCAATGTTTATATGTTTCATTTATTCTACTGCCCCATTGTAATGAAATGTTCTAGGAATGGAAAAGTATATCACAAATATTTATCGTGAAAAACATTTTGGAATGTATATGAGGTGTATTATCCACTGTTATATATCTCTACTAAAATATATTCCTCCGCATATGATTTTCATTCATATTATTCTATTTAATAAAGGAAACTAACAATTCATCCTTTTTTATGGAATACATCCAAAAATATCATGAGTAATCACCAATGAATTTTAAAAAACAATGATTACCTCCTATGATAATTCCTTGATAGTCCATAGACATTAATATGGATTTGTTAAATTTTTCCCTTTATATAAAATATTGAAGTATTAAACTAGACATAGTTTTATTACCCATCACACAATTCTCACGTACGTCATGTTTTCCAATCTTGGTTCCCTTAAAAACACCTTTATTAACTATGGACTATAAATCATTATTTCTAGTATATTCGAGTCTAACATTACTAAAAATAACTATTACTAGTTTGTTCCCCTCTGATATATCTTCTCCTCCAGTAACAATAACATCATTTAAATTATAAAAAAAACTTATATGGGTATCTTTCATCATATGGAATAAAACACATATTTCTCTCATAAGTAAATCTTAAATGGTTGTACTTTACCTATGAAAATCCAAGACTCTTAAAATATAATGTTTTCCTCCATTTATGGTACATATCTACATATAAAATGAATAAAATTATAATATCATTCATCCTCAACTATATTATTTTAAAACATTTTGTGATGGTATAAATTGTAATTTCCCATTATCACCATACCTCCATAAAACTTCTTAAGTCTTGAAATAAAATCTAAATTCCAACACATTTAGAATTAATAATATGAATAAAGAATTCATTCATCTTAGTGGTTAACATTTGGTGATATAATGAAAGATGAATATTTAATATCCTTAGTTTATTATAAAATAGTTGCATTTATTTTACCAATATTTGGATAATCCTTTTCCAAAACCATTTTAAAGATAATAGGTAAACTTTTAATTATTTGGGAACATATTAGATGACTTTACTTCTAACTAAGATCAAGATTTACCTCTCATAAAACCTTAAATATTCTTACGAGAAGATTTTTTGTTATTTTATTTCCACGATGAAAACATGAAATATATATAGACATACTTATTATTCTTAATGTACTCATTATCAATCAATATATTTTATAGGTCATAAAACTTTACCTCATGCTTACCATACATCACTGTAGTGGTTAGATAATCCTAACTCTTGAGTATGGATTTTAGCAACTTCAGGGTCATATCATCATCTGCGATCGTTTCTTTTAAACTTTTCAAAATTTCCATGATTTTATTAAAACTTTATAGGATCTCAATTATGGACATAACATTATTACAGTAAAATTATTTTTTGAGTTTTTTAATTTTTACTTAACTTTCAATGATTTTGGCCATGTTCTTATTCCTTAAAATATTAAACTAATTTTTCATATCGGTCTCTTGCATCACACAATAGTTTTAATCTTTTACCAAAAAATGTGGGATCACTCCACAAGTTTAAATGTTGAGTCTCATCCAATCACCACTAGAGATATCAATATACATTTCCACTATGGTAATATATATATAAATTATTGAGTTACCATGTTAATAACATTTCATTTACACATGTTGAAGTTATTCATACCATAGAATTTCTCCGCAACAAATTTAGTTTCAGACACCATACTTCAATGTCCCAAAGTACTTTTTATTTAAATATATATTTTTTTAATCATATCATTGGGAATATACCACGTTACATTATGTTTATATATTCTCTAAAAAATTTAAAAAGGTTAAAATTTACAAAACTAGATAGAACCAATGAATTTTAAAGAGTAAAATAATGCTAGAAATGACATTTTGATAACTTCAAACAGACCTCAAATGAGGACTAAATATTTCCTCTTTTTTCTTAAATCATATGGATCCCTCTTTAGGAATATACACATTTTTTTCTTAAAAAAGGAATCAAAGAATGTGCCTCTACATAATTTCTTTTAACAAACTGTTTCCCCATTTTGAAGAAAATTATTCCCTCTTTTTTCCCTCTCTCTTCCTTAATATGACAAACATCCTTCCCAGTTTTCATTAATTTTTTCATTATCCGATCTAGGTGTATAATGTTCCATTATTACTATTTTTTGGTTTCACAATTATTTTATCTTGGTTTTATGGATCTTGGTTATCCATGTTTTCCAAAAAATAAATGCTAAATGTGATAAAGAAGGAGAGCTCAATCCATAAACATGGTAGGTTGAATGAGCATGGAAAACATTGATTTTTTAGGGTGAAAAATAATGGATGGTCGAGATTCCATGTATCAATGAGGGTACAAATATGAAAAATATTTACAAATACCTTCTCAATATATGAATCCTTGCTCAGATATTTTTTTTGATTATCTAGATCAAAATCACACACATGTGATGTAACATGGAATTTTTTTTATCTAAATAGAGATACAACAGATTACGTAAAAATTCAATTATTTATTATGACCAAAAATTATTGACCCATTACTGCAATGATAATATGAAGAAAAAATCCCAAATGAAGAGGGGTAAAAACTTGGGAATGTCTAAGGATCACTATTGGTAAAATTAAAACACACACACTCTCACTATTAAATGGAGAATAACTTCAAAATTTTCCATCTTTAACAAGTATAGAAATATCCCTCACAAATATCATTCTAAACTTTTCATTGGGAGAACTGATTATTTCTTGAGATATTGAGATCACTTGGGGAAATACCCATTAAAATGATATTTATAGCCCTTCCTAGTTCCTTTTCCATTTCTCTAAATGATTGGTGGGTTTGGCCACTGACCAAACCTACCATCACCTTACCATTATTTATAAAGAATGTAGAGATGTCCTTCAATGAAAATATACCACCGATATATCTCCTACATAAATATTTTATTAGGAACTAATCATATCTCCAAAAATCATTTATATATTTATAATCATGTTTCTCATGTTTTTAAGGTATCTTAAGAATCATTACCTTATTAACATAAGAATGTAAATATTCTTCATTATAAATTCTTCAAGGTTTTCCATTATGTGAACTTCCCAGATTTCCAAACATCCTTCGACCACTAGATGTAAAAAAATATTATAACATAATATGATTCATACATGAATGGAAATATATATTCCATTAAATTTAAACTGTAGTTTGACTATAACACAACAATGGAATTTTCTCATGTCTATTCTCGTGCGACTCAAATAATCTTCTCATCCCAATCATCTAATTCTATTCCTGGTAACTTCTTTACACACTGAATTAGTTGTGGATAAATAACAAATTTAATATAACTTTTACATATATAATAAAACTAATGAAAACATAATCACATATCTATTAGTGTATTTATATCTACCAAAATCGCCTTATATATATGAATCACCATAGCCTCTATTAGTGAAAATCTGATCATCCAAAACATAATGCAACATTTAAGATCTTCTTGATGTATCTCAAGATCCTCTACACTGTGTTTGAATTCTCCCATATTAGATTCATCATGTACCCATTGACAAGTCCCATTGCATGTGAAATATATGGTCTAATATAAACCATATTAAACATCAGACTATCCACTGCAAATTCATATGGATCTCAAGACATATCCTCCACTCTACTTCACATCTAGGAATCATCATCTAGGATAACATTAAATTGATTAGAATATGAGTGGATATTTCCATAAAATATTTCATGTTAAATAATTTCAAGACCTTACTCAAATAATTGTTTTTTTATAGACAAATCATCTCATTATTTTTATATCGATCCATCGTTATCCCAAAAAATTGATCTCCTTGTCCAATGTCCTTTATATTAGTCTCCCTATCCAAGTGTACTTTTTATTCGAGGTATTTTCATTGTTGGGTCTCAAAAACAACATGTTATCCATATATAATATAATAATTATAGAATCATTAACATTAGAAACCTTTAAATATGTATAAGTATCTAAGAGGAATTTATTTTATCCATGGATAAAGATATTGGAATAAAATTTCTTTTACTAACATTTGGGAACCATCTTGAGAGATTATATAGTTTTTTTGAACTTGAAAACCTAGTTATATATATATTATTCTATAAAAAATTATTGTTGGAGCATATAGAATTATTCTTTAATGTTACCATGGATAAAATTTATCATCACTTATAGCTACTCGAGATGTAAACTTTATTTGGCACACATCACCTAAACATCCTAAATAATTGTTAGCATAACTACATGATATAATATTTCATTCTAATAAAAACATTACTTATATGTATATCCTTTGAACACTAGTCTCAAATTATATCATCCCACCTTGAACTTTAATCATTGTTGATCTGAAAGTTCAATTACTTACTAATATTCTTATTTTAAAAATATAATTAAAAAAGATCTAGAGTCCTGTTTTTCTATAGGGATAAAATTTCTTACTACATAACCATCATTCTTGAGCATACATATTGATTTTGAGTCAACTCCTAAAAAATATGAATTTATATCCTCTAAAATTAATGAATATAAATTATTTCTCCCAAGGACATAATAAAATTGCCATGTTGGTGATATTTTCTCCAGATTTGTTTCATTATGGTCTAAAGTTAGCCAGTAGTTGATCATCATGCTCTGAAATTTCTTTTGGGGAAACTGGTTCTTATTTAGATTCATCCTCCATTGTGATGATTATAGTTTTTTATCCAATTTCTTCATATATCCCATAATAAATACATAAATAATGGGTTATTCCCATGCATGTATATACACAGTTTAATAAAACCATTTGTATATAGGTATCTATATCAACTGTTTAGAAAAACCATTGGTATAGAGTCAAAACCAGTACCCTATAGAAGGGGTTTTAAAAAACTAGTGTTATATTGTTTTCCATACAAGATTATTTTTGAAACTGTGGGTATAGATCTTTACCCACTCCACCCCCATGATCCCGAATTTTCTTCCCTTACACAGCTGGCCTCCCCTCATTCTCCCTATGATAATATACCCCATTAATATGTTTGTTGATTTTATTATATTTCAACATCAAATCGATGAGTTTTTTTTACCATTTTTTATTTTTTAAGAATACTTTTAGTTTTTATCTTGGTATCAAATAGAGATATAGATCTTATTAGGTCATGATTTTTTACAATCCATTAAATTGAGGTTTTTAGGTTATATTTTAATAGTTTTTCATTTTAAATGTGATCATAGATTAGGTAATTTTTAAAAAAATTGTTACAAAATTATTAAACATAAATATAATGTAAAATTATTTTTTATTAAATATATATCTGGTGATTATGTAATTAATAATTTTAGTTGTTTTTTTATTAATATATTAGGGGTTATGAAACTTCTAATTTAATAGTTTTATTTTAATTAATGAATGATCAAAAATTTTGTATAATTAATTTTAGTTAAATGTTGGTTAAAATTATTGAATATACATATTGGTAATTATAATTATATTATATTAATGTAAGTTAAATTCATGGACATGATATTTACGTATCATTTTGATATTTATTGACCACAATTCAATTTTCATAGGAATTGTTAAAATGAGTTTGATAGTGTGAATGATATGTTTTAGTAAGTATGTATATATAGAAAACTATGTTTGAGGAAGAGGTATATTGTAATATTATGTATTATGTTAAAAGTTTTATTTTCATTGATACATTTTCAATTATTTTTATAGCCATTATGATATACGGGTAAGTGATTGATTTTCTGAAGAATCATGGTAGAAGTGAATATTGGGTTCATAAATGTTAATTTTTTATTGTAATGCTAATATGATGATTTTAAAAATATGGATTACATTAGTTATGAATCACCCCAAGAAATTATAATATTTACCTTTTAGAATAAATATGATTTTTTTGAGATCTTGCAATGCATGAAACACTAGGTTTAATTTTTTTTATTCAGCCACGTTTTGAATAGCTAATTACATTTGAACATTTTCAGAGAATTTATTTTCCAAATTTATTTTTTATATATCCAATAAAATATTTTTACATTCATAAAATATATTTTATTTTCATAATATTAGAAAAAACCTAATTCTATGTAGAAAACCTATTTTTTCTAAATGCAATTTTCCCACTTTTTATTGGATATCTAGTTTTAAAACCAAAATTTTAAAATTTTATAAATTTTATTTGTCAAAATAAAATTTATTTTTGAAATATAAATGTAAAAATTAGGTTAGGGTGAATTATGGTATTTTTCAGAGAAGTTTTATTTTTTGATAAATAGTTAAAATACTGAATTTTATTTGAAAACTGCTTTTATGTCTAACAAATTTATAAAGATAAATCATGTTTTAAATTGATTTTAAAGTAATATTAGATAAATTATAAATCAATTAATCTGATTTAGTTCATTAGAATCAATTTTACATTAAAATTGGATGTAAAAACATCTTAAACTTTTGAACATATTTACTTTAAAACCCATCTTTTCATCCCTTCTGCTACATTAATTTTAAATTAATTTCTAAAACATAAGTGATTGGAATTTGGAAAAATAGATTCCATATTTCTAATAAGAATAATTTATAATCTATATTATTTTAAATTATTTTATAAAAAATATTAGTAAAAGTAATTAAAATTAATTATAGTGATTAAGTGGAAAATTAGCATAACAAAAGACTAATCTTCAAACTTAATGGAGAAAATAACATATGAACATGTAAAAAACCCCTTTTAGGTCCATTTTAGACCATATCTTCCCTTGGATAGAATTATTATTATTATTTGATGCACATTATGTAAGTTAAACCTCACAATAGTGTCTACCTTTTTATATTAATAAGAATGCCACTCCTCATCCACTACAAAAGGGCACTCACCCCTCATGTATTCAAACCTCTCAAGCCATTTTTCACGTCAAAAAAATGAAAAATAGATATAAAACATCCATACTCTCATACTAAAAGCATCATGTTGGGATGAAATCCAGCCAAATAAGTACTTTGGTATAAACCAAACAGAGTTACCCAAAAAGGTGTAATATTATTCGATGATCACTTTTGTTTCATTTATTTATCCACCACTTAAATTATTTTTATATCATTAATATATAATAAAATCATTATCCTAAATATAATGGAATGTTTTTCTATTATGGGTAAGATGTACACTCACACCCACTTCCATCTAATGGGATATAAAATCATCATACATGTGTACGGGGTACTACCACCTCGTGAACCAATGCCATTAATTATTCCATTACCACTTTTCAAGGTTGGTAATAAGGATAGATTTATAGTTTATATATTTTATATATTGTATTTTTAGTGTTTATTATTATTATTTAATTATTATATAATACATAACTTCATGATTTCCATTTTGTGGGGATATGATAACATCATTTGTGGACGTGTGGATTACCGTCTCCACAAAGCGATGTGATTCATTCACACTTTTTGTGGAATGTATTGAGGATGGTTTTAATAAAAATATGTGAAATAAATGAAATAAATATGATAATTTAATTATAATATTTGAATATATAACTTAATTTTCACTCTTTTTATATGTCAATAAAATGGAAACAACGTTCATGCCTACGTACGACCTACTGTCTCCATGAATGATGTATTTCATTTACCATCTCCAAATTTTATGGAATATTATATTTACATATATAATGAATATATATTATATTTATGTCTTGGTTTAAATAATGGAGATGATGAAATCATGATCTATGTAAGAAGAACCAAGAAAACAAGTCAAAACATATTAAAAAAACATGACAATTATCACCTAAAATGATGAAAATAATGAAAGATTGTTAACAAAATGGGTAATATGATATTATAACAAGATCATATATGATATTATAAATATTATTATGGGTTTTTATATGTTATGAACATGTTTAATCCCACTGTACATGAGGTTAAAGACCACACAACTAAAAAGAATCATATGGTAAGATATTTCATCTCAATTTACATTCCATTGAGAATTTTTTGTTATTATGAACCAATTTACTTTAATGTGATTTATAAAATATTATTTTTAATTTAATATCAGTATATATTTATACTTCATTTTATTTTAATTTTGAATTTTAATTATCCCCTTAAAGTGGTTTTGACTTAAATATTAAAAAGTGTTAAAAGTTATCTTTTCAATTTCACTTTATTTTGTGATTGCTAAATTTATATTGAAACAATAAATTCCTTATGATATTTTTTATTTAACATTAAATTTATCATAAATATCCATATTATCCTGAAATTGATATTATTATTTCTTAAACCATATACCATTTTTATTTATGGTGTTCCCTTTGAGAGTTATTTGATTAATTGGGGAAATGTTGAGAAATCAATATTTTTACTCAATATTGATATTTTATGATAAATAATGTTGTAAATTAATTAAATATATCATTTAATATATGAGAAATTATTTTTAAACTCACTATACGGGTTGGGTATTTGTTAATGCAAGCCCCTTGATGCATCAAAAACCTCATGAGATAAAATTAGTTGGCCAAACCAGATGGTGTTTTACCAAGTATGATTCAAACTATCTTGAAGATAGATCATGACGGTAAAGGTATGATGTTCTTGGGAAACATGACATCTAATAATTAATCATTTCCATTTTTGAGAATTAAATTAATATTATTATCCATGATATTTTTTCATTAAAATTATCAATGGATTAATTTCATTCCTAGTTTATTGATAAAATGGTATGTGTTTTAGTAACAATTTATGACATATTTATTATGACATATCTTGAAATTTATGTAGAATATATTCTCAATTATTTACCTTTTCATGAAAATTTTGCTCATTGATACATCAATTCTTCTTTTGTACTTACCCTTACTGAGATTTTTTTTACCCTTATTTTTTTCATTCCCTAGGATATGAAGAAAAAATATTTGAATGAAATTTCAAGACCAAAGTTCATTTAATTTTATTATATATCATGTTTTATTTTCTATTTTCAATTGTAATATGGGTATCATGTATGTAATTAATTTTTCCAAAACATGTAAATTGATTGGTCCTTCAATATTTGATTCCTTTTAATCATGCCCATGTAATAAAGTGAGGCACCGGTTCCAGGCTTATGGGGTCAGGGTTTTACAGTTGGTATCAAAGGATTTTTATTATAAAACTTGCAAACTATATTTAGAAAACATATATTTGTGAACATTACCCTAAGATAGACTTTGAGGATAAGTATAGAAGAACATCCTTGAATTTGTATAAGGTGGAGATTATGTGGGTATTAAAAGAAATACATCTAGTTATGGATACTACAAGTGGATCTAGTTCAGGAACAGATGCACCTAGTGGAAACAACTCTATAAAGGTACATCGATCTTGACTCAAGCGTAATCTAGTACATGATAATGGGCCTTGTCGCACACCTAGTCTGATACTCCTATGAGATACACATAGGATAATTATGTTTTTTTAAAAACCATTATGAAGTATTTAAATATAAATATGTCCCCAAAAAACAAAATTTTATGATTCTAATATTAACAATTCGTAAATTTTTAGTTTATGTTGAGTGTAATACCATATTTGGAATTATACATTATGACTTAAAATTCATACTTTTATTAACTAATGCACAATATTCCAATGTTTATAAATGGTTCCTAGAAGGACAAATAGTATCAATACTCATGTAAAATATAGAGATTTACCAATGTAGGAAACCTTTTAAGATGGTATTGGAATGGAGAAAATTATGGATATATTAGTGCAGTTTAATAAGGTTATGAAAAAAAACATTCCCTATTATATAAATATCTTCCAAAAAAATAATATCCTATAATGGATCACATTATGGGACAGAATCCCCAATCTTTTAGTTTGAATACAAATTCAATTTTAGATAAAAAAATGGACCATGTCTTTGGAGATGATATTTATGGCCGTGATATGCATCAAAAAGGAAAAGGTTACTATGATAACCCTTCTCTTTATTACACCGTAATATATAATTTATTACGTAAGACTATAATTAATAAAACATGGAATATAGATAATTCTAGTGTCTTTAAGAATTAGGCATACTATATAACAACTTAAAACATGGAATACATCATCCTTATTGAAAACTTCCTTGACATAATCATATTTTTCCAACGTACTTAAAATTGCATGGGGTAACCTGGCGATATACCTAAGAAATGGGTGAGTTATAAATTAGATCAAGGTAATAAACATGGAATAACATAAAGAAAGTAATAAATTTTAGGCAATAGGAATATAAATGGGGCAGAAAAGGAGTGATAATCAACAAAATGAACAATAATACAAGATATATAATGATAACATAAAGTCCACATGTGAAATGTAAAAACAACTTAAAACACTGCATCATAAACATAGTCCAAGGACAACTGACAAATAATAATAATGGAAAAAGTCCTATTGTGGATTAGTTTCACCCCCTAATCCCTTTCATGACATCTAATGATACAAAAACATTACCCAATTTATTGGATCACTATATAATTCAAACCACACCAGTCACTTTCATTTAATTGTCATGCTTAACTGTGAAACATGGATCATAAAACATGGATTCATTCATCATCATTATTTATTACAAGAGTAAGGAGTTTTGAATAAATACATGTTATTCTCAAATCAGGGAAGTATAAATGTATAAAGGTTAGCACCCTTGATACAAAATGAATATGGTATTCATTACACAATTGTTCTGGCATGGAAAATCACGGTGAAATTTTGACTGTATAATAGAGGGGTAAAAGTGTTCATCTAAGTGATTAATGAGAGTAAAAGGAGTATTTTAGAAATTATAAATAAAATTTTAAGTATGGAGGATTTTTAAGAACATATACCAATATTAGGAAATTAAAAAAAATAGGATAAAGAAGATACTTGAATAAAATTTCGAGGGAGAGGATCACTTAATGGATGATCCAGATACTCAGGTTAGAACGATATCATAGAAATTATGTAGGGAAACATTTTCTAGTATAATTTAGTTTTTTAATGGATTTTTTATATCTATTAGTGTTTTAATATTTTGGTCTCTCACTCTTTCCATAAAAGTGTTTTGATAAAAAAATTAATTTTCAGTTATGATCAATTACCAAGAGAGTGTGATTCCAAATGCTTGGGAGAAGCTTCTTGAGAGATTTGTGTCACCCTGAAAGGACTCTTAGAGATGGTAGGATAGATTAAGGATGTTCTATAGGTATTTAGAGTGAAGTGAAATAGGATATTGTGTGGGTTTATATAGAAAAAAGAGTGGGAAATTCTTTATTATTTCCCAAACATTGCTTTTGGACTCTATATAATAAAATAACCAAACCTAAAAACCTTCCCATGGGGTTTCCCATGGTTTCTAAAAAAGGGAATTGGATTTAATTGTTTTATATGGTAAATTGATGAAATTATTGAAATATTATTCTTTGTAATGTGGGGGTGTGTTACACTCTTAAAGAAAATATTTTAAAACAGTAAATATATTATAGGTTTAGAAGGATTCATAAATGCTTTATAAATTTGATTAAATAATCCTAAAATAAAATTTTATAAAATATAAAACTTATTATTTATTTTATACTCTTTATATTATTTATTACATCACTTTTGGGTCATTATGATGTCATAATACACACAGTATATTTATATTGTATTTAATCTTTACTCGAAAATTCTACAATCTTAAAAAATTATGAAAAATTAACCATTAGAAAATATAAAAGTTCTGATTCCAAACACAATATTTATTTTATACAATAGATTTTATAAATAAAGGAATTTTCACTTTTAAAATAAGAATAGACATTTATTGAGAAATGCCGGGTTTTTTTACATTAAGAGTTTTTGAACCCGTATAAAAATTACATTTCCCTCTATAAAAATTAAATGATCATTCAGTATTAATAAATGTTACTTAATAATATTTTTTAAAAAAAATTTATTTATTTATAAAATTCATTAATTTATTAAAAAAAAATCTTTAATTCAATTTGATTAATATCTAAAAATACAATTTATGTAATATTGTATAAAAATAAAAAAACATTTATAAGATAAAAATTATAAAATAAAATATATTTATAATTCTATAAAATGTAAATATTCATATTATTAGGGTCTTGATATACATCCTTTTAATACAATAACAAATTCTATAAGAGTAAGGTGTGTGACAGTGAGAATTTCAGGGGGTTGTTCAGCGTATATGGTTTGGGTCATGATCTCTATGAGCTTTAACTTCTCCTTTAGATGGTTTCTCTCCAGTTTAAGTTGTTAGACCTCATCTTGGGATTTATCAAGGGCAAATCCCAGCGATGTAATCTCCCTTGTAAACTCTGATAAATGATCCTTATAGGGTATGAACCTACTATTTGAGTCTGTCACTTCATTTTTTCAATGTTTATTAGATTGGTTAAAATCCTATATTTATACTAATCATGTGATCATTTTTCACAAGTTATATTATCAATGATAATGATTCTTAATAGTCTTTTAAAGATGATAATATATAATAAAACCAAATAAGTTTATGTGTTTTCTAAAACAATAAAACAAAATGATACATTTAATTAAATCACTAGGGTAATTATATTTGAAACTCTTCGGGTTATTATAATCATCACACCTTCAGTAATTTATCCCACAAAATTATCATTTCACACACAAAAATTGAAGATGGTAATTCTTTATCATCACTTCCTATGGTTCCTACATCACTTTTTCAAACTTATGGTTTCTCTACAACACTTTGACAAAGTGAACATTCTTATTTTGAAGAACTTCATCTCTATGATCTAATATTTTCATCGGATTCTCCCCATATAAGGGATTATTCTCCAATATTACCACCTCTAGATTGAGTACATATGATGGGTCTGGTATGTAATTCATCATAAGGGATACATGGAATACATAATGCACTTGAGATATGTTAGGTGGGAGTGTTGGTCGATAGGACACCACTCTATTGCGATCATGGATATCAAAGGGACCGATGTATCTTGTACTAAAATATCCATTATTTTGGAATATCAAAACATTATTACATGGATATATGTAGAGGAATACCATATATCAAACCTCAAACTCTATGTCTCATTGATGATTTTTAGCATAGATCTTTTGTTGACTCTAAACAACCTTGATGTGCTGCTGGATGGTCTTGAAATTTTCCACCATTTCCTCAACCACATTAGAACCATGTATTTTTCATTCCCCAACTTCATCCCAACATGCAGCTGTTATACACCTCTTCCAATAAATCACTTTATATTTATCCATTTGGATTCTTGTTTGGAAACTATTTTTGTTTGATAACCTGACTGGATGAATAAGTAGACCCTATCCTTATTTGAAGTCAATTGTTAATTCCCTCATCATATCCCTGAGTGCCTGTATAGTCTTCTCAGATTCGCCATTAGTTTGTGGGTGATAATCCATGCTGAAGTGCCAATGAGCCCGTACCCGAGTGGTAAGGGCTCGTGCTTGGCATCCGAGAGACCCAGGTTCAAAACCGGGTGGAGGAGAATTTCCAGTACTGTAGCAGTAATGTAGTAGTTACTTTATAAGGCACTGTACCAGACATTTTTTGGTACTGTATCAGCAGGACTATTCACCCGATTTGGGCTTTCGGTCTACCGGTTTGGGCCTACGGGACTCAAGGCCATCGAGCCATCAAAGGCTTTCGGGCCACAGGGACTTCAGGCCATTGAAGACCATGAAGTAGCCCAATTTACACAGAGACGGCCCCAGATGTGGATTAGAGAACTAGTAGCAGTCACCAGAAGAAAATCTAATCATATTGGAAGAGTGAGAGGGTATGACAACCACCATCGGGACCAGGCACCGTGCAGCTTTGTACGGGGCAATGCTAGACGATCAGAAATGCAGGTGTGGAGCTAAAGGCAACCAATGATGCCGAAGCTAGGGAGAGGCAGTTCTAGTGGGTTGGGCCTACGGGTTATGTATTGGTCATGGTATGCCTATGGGCCTTTGGGTCATGTATTATGGGTCATGTCAGGCCTTGTGCCTTGGGCCTACGGGTCATGTATGGGTTCCCCTTCAACCCTTAAGAGGGGGATTATCTATAAAAAAAAAAGAAGGCCTTCGGGCCATTCGAGAATAAGCCATACTGAAGTTAACCTCAGTATTTAGATCATGTTGTATACACTTCTAGAATATAGAGTTTCTATCTTGATCAGATATAATCGATAGTGTTATTATATACATCCTCACCACTTCTCTTATATATATCCTTGCATGTTGATTGAGTGAGAAGTCCTCTTGAATCATAATGAATTGTGCGGTCTATGTAAGGTGATCCACCATATCCAAAATAACATTATTTCCACTTTATGTATTTGGAATAAAAGTGAAAAAGTCCATGGTGATTTTTCCCATTTTTATGTAGGTATGGGTAATATTTGTATCATCTCCTTGTATTTTTTACATTAATCATTAAATTGATAACATTAAAGACATCTAGATGTATATTCGGTGACCTTCTTGTTCATATTGTCCAATAGATAGTGATCTTAGAAATCATGGTACATTTTTTCGATTCCTGGATGAATGGAGAAGTTTGAACTATATGCATCGTCCAATAGATCCTTATTTAACCAAGGATTTGATAGTACACATCTCTATGACCCAAATTTCAAAACTACTTCATTGAAATTGAACTCAGGGAACTTCCATTTCCTAATATCTTCCACATTATTCTAAATTCCCCCCATCATCTCTTTGAGAATCATTTATCTTTATCAAAATATATGGTTGAGAAATCATTTCTGAAAGGATTGATGAAGTTTCTTTATGATTCCCATGTCTATCCTCTTCATGTACAAGAATATCTGATCCTTCTCAATTGGCATCAATGATAGAATTCATGGAACATTTCTACATAGGGTGCCTTACACTTTATTATCTTTTAGAGGATGGTAGTGGATTATGAATTCATAGTTCTTGTACATCTATAACCATCATCATTCGTTCATATTCAGATATTTCTTTGTGAAAATATACTTGAGGATTTTAATATCAATATATATTTCCCACTTATTTCCAATGAGATAATACCTCTAGATTTTCAATATGAATATCACTACATCAAACCCCATATCATGAGTTGGGTAGCTATGTTCATGAACCTTCAATTTCCTTGAAGCATATGCTATCCCTTTTTCATTGTGCGTTAAAAAATAGCCCAATCCCTTCTTCTAAGATTCAATGAAAATCCTTAAAATTTATCAACATGTGGGTAGTGTGAGTATAGTTGTAGTGATAAGACTATTTTTCAAATCATTTAAGCTCTCTTCAAATTCATCATTCCAAAAAACATGACTCCATTCTATGTGAACTTTGTTGGAGGGTTTGAAAATCGTGATAAATTTCTCACAAATCAATAATAGTACCAAGATAATCTAAGGAAATAATGGATATATGTCATAGATATTGGCCTCGACCATCCTCAAAATGATTCATTCTTCAAAGGGTCTACATATATATCATTTATTTTAAATAGTTTCTCCCAAAAATTTTGACTTCCTTCATCAATAAATCCAATTTATTATACTTTTCGTAAATACTATCCTTTCGTGAGGTCTTTAACGGAGTGCTCAGATGATCTTTATACTCCTTGACTATGAAGTATATTAGAATGTCATCTATAAAGACTACCAAAAATTTGTCAAGGTAATCTCTAAATACTCTATTCATTAATTCAATGATGATTCCTAGATCATTAGTGAGTCTATGTGGAATTACTATGAACTCATAGTGCTCGTACTTGTAACAAAAGTAGTCTTGGAGATATCATCCTTGTTCACCATAAATTGGAAATACCCAAACCATAGATCCTACTTTAAAAAGTGTTGTTCTATACATGGTTGATTGAACAAGTCATCAACCCATGGAAGATGATACATTCTTTATCATGATCTTGTTGAGGTCAGGATAATCAATGCAAAGGTGCATTGAACCATCCTTATTGATGAAGAGGATTGGTCAACCCCATGGTGAAGCCCTTGAGAATAAGAACCCTTTATCCATATTCTCTTATAGTTGTTTCTTTAGCTCTTTGAGTTCCAGAATAGACATTATAAATGGATTTTTTGATAATGGTAAGGCCCCAGGTATAATATCGGTAGAAAAGTCAACCTCTTAGATAGGAGGAAGACCAAGAAATTATTTGGGAAACAATTCAGCGTATTCCATCATAATGGGAATGTAATAAAGGATAATCCTTTCCATTGAATAAATAATTTGAGCAATATATGCTGGATCATAGGGTAATAATATCCATTCTTGATATTTTGGTGTAGAAAAATATTCATCCCTATCCTTGCATTAGTACAAAATCAAGGGATGCTTTGCAAAATGGAGAGTGATTTCCTTCTCACATAAATTTATGTTTTCTCTATATATGAAAGGCCAATCCATTCCCATTGTCGCATCAAATTCCACCAAAGGGAGAATCACAAGGTTATCTTAAAATTTTAGCCCACAAATTTTGATCTGGGATGAGTTATATACATGGAATGAAAAAATTTCCCCATTTTCCTTTTTCACAGACAACTTTACTTCAATGCTCTGTGGTGGTGTTTTAATAGTTATACTAATCTTTTATGATATGAAGGATTGTGTAAACACTGAATTAAAACATACATTTACGATTCTTGAATAAATAACTAGTGTACAAAAACTTCATTGTAAGGATCCACCTTAGTTGTTGTGATAGCATATGCTCACCCTTACTGCCTTGGAGGTTATTGGTAGTCTCTGAAAACCCTTGGCATATTGCATTGGTTTGAAAATATTCCTAGTTTGTTATTGTTGAAATAATGAACAATTCACTAAGTGTTGACTAGATCATTCAATTCATCCATCCCATGAGTGGGATTGTACTATTTGTATTTTCTTGCTTGGTTTCCTTCCTTCCCTCACCTAATGTATTTTCATATTTCTCTTATCTGATTTCTAGGGTTCTTCTTTCTACACTTTTGACATTTGGGATGTTGAAATTTCATGGAAATATTATATTTATCCATCAGACCTCTAGAAATAAACTCCACATTCTGCTTCTTATCCCCATGATACCGATGAGACTCATTTTTCTCTTTTTTAACATTAAGGGAACACCAAAAAAATCCTCATATATATCAATGTCTTAAATCACCAGGTCTATTCATATGCTAGGATTTATCCTACCAAATAAGTGGTCAAACATGCATTCGGGGGTAATGAAAAAGTTAGAGGAGTATTGTGAATGTCTTGTGAATTTTTCCTTATAAAACCTCATAGATTCATCCTCTTTTTTCTTTAGGGTAAGGAAATACCTTTCCCTTTTACATCCAAGAGTGTTAGAAAATTATTATTATTTTTTTTTCCGAATTCTTTCCACCCCATCACTTTGATATCATCCCCATGCATCATATTCGTGATCGATTTCAACCCCTAATAAGATTCTACATCCATATGATAAATAGATAGTAGAACATTATCTTTTTAGAAACATTGAGGGATGGATATGATCTTCTCAATGGATTTTATCCAATATTCCATTATTAAAGGATCATATGATAAATTTAAAGTTATATCCATTTATCACATAAGGGTCTTAATTGCATCATGTTCTTTCTTAGGGGATTTGGGTGCTTTTCTTGATCTAGTTTTCTATTCTGAATTTAATTCTTCATAGAGGGCATCATAAAAAATTTAATTATTCCTACTACAATAAGGTCGGGCATCTTATTAGGGAAGTCATAAGATTTCCATTCAAATAGTTAATTTAGTGAATTCCTATAATTTTATTATATTGGATTGAAAAAATAAGAATATAGGGAGGTTTATTTTTAAACTATTAAACACATAAATGGGAATCCAATGAAATTAAAGGGATAACATTTAAATTACATGCATTTCATTAACTTAAGAATTTATAGGATTCAATCTATTTTATCCATGATATATTTCATAACATATACACTTTTTAGAATTTTTTTCCCAAAATAATGTTTCATAATGAGATTTTTAATTTTCCAAAGCATATCCAATAGGAGTTTTAGAATTTGTTTATAGCAAGGCTCATTTTTTTGTACCAGTTCCCGGATGAGTCTAAATCAATACAGTGATTTTTGGTTTTTCCTCTATGTACATCTTTTCTAGATCTATGTCCACCTATAGTATCCAAAAATAGATTTACTTTCTTGATAAACCACATAATATATAATTTAAAAAATATAGGGATGTTGTTCTATAATTATTTTTATCCCTAAGGCTATCCCTTTAGTTTTCAAAACCTAATCCAAAAAATGACTAAACATTCCATTGATACCAACTATGATAACCCTTTAATTTATTACACATTAATCCATTATTTATTACATAAGATTTAAATTAATACATCTTATAATTTTAATAAGTATATTTTCATTGGTGATTAGGTAAATTAAATAACAACTTAAAATAGGGAATACATCATCTTTTGTGAGATCTTCCTTGATATGATCGTAACATTACAACATACTTAAAACTTCATGGGATAACCTGGGGATATATATAAGAAAGGGGAGATCTATAAAGCCTGGTAAGGGAATAAACATGGAATAACATGAAAAAAGTAATACATGTGAGGAAATAGCCTTATCAATGTAGCATAAAAGAGTTGGAATTATAGACATGAACAATAATACATGACATAAATTGATAACGTAAAGGAAACATGGGAAATTTGACAACATAAAATAATTTATCATAGATATAGGTCGATCCCACCTAGTAAGAAATCATGATTGAAAAATTACCATTAAGGATTGGTTTCACTCTCTAGTCCCTTTTTGTGATGTCTCCTAATACTAAAACATTACCAAATTCAATATAGCACTATATAATTCTGGGAGCACCCATCACTTTCATTTCATTATCATGCTTAAGTGATTCACATAGATCATAATTCATGGATTCATTTATCATTATATTTTATTCCATGACCATGGAGTTTGGAATGAATACATATATATTCCCTAATAAAATATGTATAATTGTCTAAATTTGGACCCCTTTTATAGTAAATGAGTATGATATTCACTACACAATTGTTTTGGCAAGGAAAATCGTGGGGATATTTCAGTAGTAGATTAAGGGAATATAAATGTTCACATAAGGGATTAATGAGAGTGAAATGGGTCAATCATCATTTATAAATAATATGTATAGTAAGGCTGATATATAAGAACAAATCTAAACATTAGGAAATGAAAATTAAGACATAGGATAAATAAGATACTTGAATAAATAGGAGAAGGAGAGGATCGCTAACTTATAGAGTGTGATTAAAAATGATTGGAAAGAGCTTATTGAGAGATTTTGGGAACATTATGTGGACTATAGAGAGGGGATGCAAGATTAAGGACATGATCCAAGGATTATTAGTGATGTTAAATGAGATATTGGGTGGGTTTATATAGGAAAAGAGTGGGGAATTCGATATTATTTACTAAAATTATGTTTCTGGATTATATATAGTATAATAACCAAAACCACAAGAGTTGCCATGATTTTTTACCAAGTTTTATTCAAAAGGGTAGTATTTTTAATTATTATATATGAAAAATGGCCTAAATTATTGACATATTACCCTTGGTGATGTGGAGGTGAGTTATGCTCTTAAAGAAATGATTTTAAAACCTTAAAATGTATAAATGGTTTTGGAAGAATCATAAAGTCTATATAAAATTATTAATATAAACTTAAAATAAAATAATTTTAAATTTAGAACATATATTTGGTCGTGTATACCCTTTATAGTATTTATTACATCACTTTGGATTCATTATAATGACATAATACACACCATATATTTATATCATATTTAATTTTTACCTAAAAAATTGACTGTCTTGGAAAATTAGGAAGAATTCACCATGAGATACATTAAAAATTAGGATTCCAAAAATAATTTTTATACAATCCAAATAATTTTATAAATATTTGAATTTTCACTTTTAAATAATAATCAACATTTATGGAGAAATGTAGGGATTTTTTACAACAAAAGTTATCGAACCCTTATAAAAATTGAATTTGACTTTGTAAAAATTATATGATATTTTATATTTAATAGTAATATTTTATTATAATATTATTTATTTAAAAAATTCATTAATTCATGAAAATAAATTTTCAAATGGAATATGAATATTAACAGAAAAGAAAATTTTTGTTCTATTGTATGGTAATAAAATCCATTTATAAAGTAAAAATATTAAAATGAAAATATATTACTTATTTTATAAAATATAAAAATTAATATTATTATGGTCTTGATACATATCCATTTAATACCCCAAAAAATTCCCTAAGAGTAAGGTATGTGATATTGATACTTTCATTGAGTGGTTTGGTGTACATGGTTTGTGTCGTGATCTCTATGTGCTTGAACTTCCCCGATACACGATTTAGATCATGTTTAAGTTGTTGGATGTTATCTTGTAATTCATAAAGCATAAAGTCCTCTAATGTGATCTCTCTTAGAATCTTCTATAAATGGGCTTTATAGGGTATGATCCTACTAGTTATGGACCCCACTTCCTTTGTCTACGTCAATTGGATTTGTCTAAACCATATATTTATACTAATCATATGATCAATGTTCAATGGATATATTATCAATTGTAATGATTCTTAACAATGATTTAAATATGATATGATATAATAAAACCAAATAAGTACATGGGTGCTCTATAACCATAATACATAATTAGACATTTAATTAAATCATATGGGGAATTATATTTATAAATACATGGGTAGTTAATATTAAACTTGTAGTACATTGTCTCAGAGGTTATTTTGATCCATGGTGGTCCTTCATCCATAATACAAGCTAGGATGAAGAAATAAAACTTGTTTAATGGATAACTTTTAAAGATACATAATATGATAAACACTTCCCCCATGATCAACAAATTGAGATAAAGAGAATGTTACATATCTTAAAGAGAGAGGAAGAATAAAGGTTTGGATACTATGAAGCTACCTTCACAAGCTTATTCAGGTATGATATAGATTACATATGCAACACAGAGTGCAAGATAAAGAAATTATTTAATGGTCATAATCCAAATCACTAAATAGAACTAGTTTCTCAGAAATTTTCAACCTATGAAGAAATAATTTTTTGTGCCATCAAAACAAAGAAGTAATTATCAATTTCAAAAATATTAAAAAGAATACAAGAGAATAAGAGGTCTTATGAACAACATGAAAAATGGACTGTGTTAAAGAAGAAGAATAGAATTAAAAAAATCAAACCTTGTGATAAATGTAAGGAAAATAACTATGGTAAATTCATGAAGTTATTGCAGGTTTGTTATATGTGTGGAGAAAAGGGTCATCATATTAAAGAATATAAGGGGAAAACACTACTATTTAGTGTTTCACCTATAGGGAGATGAAAAACTATATTAATGAATTCTTCAGACATCAACTGAATCTACAATAAAATAGGCCAAGGGAATATGTCCAAGAATATGCAATCACTACAACCGAGGTGGAAATTCCCACTGATGTGGTGGGATGTGCCTCAATACATTATTGAAATTTATCTAATTACATATTTGATTATGGATTATCAAACTCTTTAATATCTACCTAGTTTTCTAATAAAATTATACATTTCCCTTTTGATTTTATAAGAGAGTTAATATTCAAAATACTTATGGAATGTCTCATTGCAACCAAGATATGTTAGGAATTCCCCATTAGAACTGATAGACGTGATTTATTGGCTAAAATCTTTATCATACATATGTTTGAATTTGATATAATCCCCAATATGAATAGAATTTCAAAACATGATAAAAAAAATTCAAGAAGAATAAAATTATGATTTATAAGGAAGATGTAGAATTCCTTATCTTTGGTGAAGACAAATCACAATATGAATCTCATCTAGATCCACCCACAGTATCTCTACTAGATGATTTTTTTTTGGGAATAAGTGAAAACAACATCTAGTGATAAAGAATGTAATATTCCAATTTAGGATGCACATATTGTATAGGAATTTTCCAAATTTTTTTTTTAAATAAAACCTCTTTGAGGTTAATGGTGTGATGCTTAAAATCGGACTAGAACAAGGATCACATACCTATTAGCAAACCACAAACTATTAAGGTAGAAACCAAAACAACTCGAAAATACAATTCGACATTCAACTTTCAAGCTGACATCAACTCATCACCACCTCACCAAGAGCCACAATATTATCATATCTAAATTCAAAATTAAAAAACAAATAAGAGAAATGATGATCTGTGAAACCAATCCTCAGACCAATCACATAACTCCATGAGCCAAAAGACCCACTATGCACAATTAAACCTAACCCTCCATCACTATTATCTCCACATGCAACATTAGTAATAGCATCATGTTGGAGTTACAGTCTTCACACAATGGATCATCAATGCACCAAACTATGAACTATTATAATAAGCACATAAAAGCATCAAACCTATGAAGGTATTAGTCCTACATAGGTTGAGTCTCCTTAATACCCATCCAATGCTTGAACATCACTTCCCAAAACGTCCTTTCAAGCCACCACACTAGACTGGTTGGGAGAGGGGAAATAGAATTTCATGCCAGAGGGGTGTTGAATAAGGATAGGGTTTTAACAATGAGTCACTACCTTCACCCATACTATCATACCTTCAATCAAGCCTTATCAAACTATCACTGAAAAAACCATTAGTGATGTATTTACTGAGGAGTTACCTAGACATCCCCTAGATCATGAAGTTGAATTTTACATTGATTTAATCAACAATCTAAGGAAAATAAAAAAGACTCCTTATAGAATGGACACTATAGAATTAGTAGAGTTGAAGAAAAAACTAGATGATTTGGGTAATAAGGGATTTATTCACCCTAGTGTTTCACCATGGGGATCACCTATTATATTCATTAATAAGAAATATGTATCCATGAGGATGTGCATTGATTATTGGGAGATAAATTCTATTAAAATAATGAACAAGTATCCTCTACCTTGCATTGATGACTTATTTGATTAACTTCATGGAAGCTAATAATTTTCAAAGTTTGATCTTCATTCAAGGTATTAATAATTGTGAGTAATGAAGGAATCCATTTTGAGGAATAACTTTTATATGAGGTATGAACATTATGAGTTTACAGTAATTCCTTTTGGATTGAAAAATTCACCCTCAGTTTTAAGGACCTAATAAACCTAATATTCAAGGAATATATTGAATATTTTGTTGTGGTATTCATTGATGATATTATGGTGTATTATAAAAGATATTAGGACTATTATAATCACTTGTGGATCATTCTTAAGACTATTATATGGAAAGAGTTATGTGCGAAATTTAGTATATAGCGACGTTGTTTTTCATACATTAATATTACGTAATTTTAATGATTAACAACATAAAATAATTTGACACACATGATCCAAAGTATTAGTGTCTTGGTAAATCTAAGACCATACATAACATTTACAAAATAAAACAAGAAATTTATTTAATTCCATCTTATCTAGCTTCCTATTGGCACTTTAATTCTCTATAGTACAAGTAGTAACTTGAGGATATACATCAAAATGTGATATAAAATCCCAATAATAGGATATATAATAACATGAAATAATATAACATGGGGAGATCATAATCTTAATAGCAACTTCATAATCATTAGAGGAAGCATTAAGAAATGGTTGGGAATGTGGAAATTCATTAAAATGAAACATCATGTCTTAGTGGTCAACTAACACACATAGTTGTGAAGAAATATTGCATCATGTTCATGAATATTTAACTTTAACTCATGAGATTGATCACATAACCCAATTCATTGGAGCTTTATATAATTCTAGGTGCACCCGTCACATCATAACATTTTAATTATCATACATGCCACACAACACATATATCTATATTGGACTAAAATAACCCAAGGAAAGGAATGTGTTGCATTTAACAAATAGTAAATTCATAAGCATTAGGTTCTTAAATTATTTAATGAATAACATACTTGATATAAGTATCATTATTCTTGAGTGACGATGAAACAATATCAAAAAGTAAAAGGTGTGTTCTTTTGAAAGAATAGTTCCCTTGAAAACATTGTGTTTTTCATAAAATCAAGTAGAAAAAAATTATACCCAATAAAAGGTAATATAATTATTAATAGATTATATTTAAGTATCTTGCATAAATAAAATTGGGAGGAATATGGAAAAACCAATGAAATATTTTTGGGTTTGAGAATTCCCCTTACCTTAATTATAAATGATTCCTTCACTTTAATGTCATGTAAAATCAAATTAGATTCATTAATTAGAAATTAAAGAACCTTTTATACATCAATTTTATCCATTATTATTTCATTAAGTTCTTTTATGGGCCTTCATATGAGTTATATAATTTAAATTCATTGTTGAAGAGTGTTAGTTTTCTTTGTTTTCATGATCAGTTCACTTGTATACATGAATGGAAGTTTGTGTATAATGCGGATAAATATATAGGATTGTTATTATATGTTATTAATGATCTAACCATATTTTAAATTATCTTATATTGAATTTGGTTATATACCATGAGGATGAATCATTAGATAAAAGTTAATGACGATCACTTTTGGTTAATTTAGGGGGTTTTTTTATCACAAAAAACATCTTTTGTTTTATCATTTAGTATTATATATATACGTTAGTTATAGGACATAAAAGGGGTTAAAAATAAAATTTACATTATTTTTAAAACCATTTAATTTTTTTCTTAACATCATTGAAGGTGTTAAATGAAGTTGGATGTGCATTGCCCATGATGTCGATAGATTGGCACATCACGGGCAATGATTTTATTTTTAAAATAAATGAGTGAGTGGGAGGAGTTTAATTATTTGGATTCAATTAACATGATATAATTTCAATATATGAAAGGTAATGGTGTTATTATGAAATTTTTATGAGGGTAGGTGAGGATAAAATAATAAAATAAATGAAATTGGAAAGGAATTTAAAATAAAAAGAAAGAGTATTTTTCCACTTAAATATCTCCTCCTTGAGAAACACCTTAGGTAAATGGTTTTGGTATTATGATGAGACCAAGAGATACTGTATGTGCTGGAGGGAATAGGTAATATTATTGGGTAGAACTTAGGAAATTATCATGTCTTTATTTGTGTTAAGAGAAGAGGGGGTGATGGGAAGCTTTAATATTGGCGGGGAGGAGTGTTTCTCATTATTATAATCATTAGTTTATTATTTCTTCTCTCTAGTTTTAATAGTTTGAGAATTAGAACTAAATATAATATAATAATTATGTATGGTTCTATATTATGGGCTTATATAAACATTACATCAACTATGACTCAATACATTCATGCATTTAGCATTTATCGTAATTTAGTGTATTTTACTATTCACCAAAAATTCAAGTATTGTAGAAAAATCCCAAAAAGTAACCATACCCATTCTTCAATGTGTAGAATTAAAAAACTAACTAAATTTTATGAAAATAATTTCCTAAATATGAGTAATTTAAATTTCAATTAAAATAATCATTTACATGGAATATATAGATTTTAAAATTGTAACTGATTTTATAACACTTTAAAAATTACTTAAGGTCTCATAAAATTATCTTAGAATAATAAGACATAAAAATATTAAAGGAATAAATTTTATGAAAATAAATTTTCATTTAAATTGTAAAATTAATTATAAATTTTTAATAAAATATTAATGGCTTACAAAAATTCAAACACTTAATTAATTATTTTTAAAATATTTACTTACTCTAAGATATAATTACATCATATTACCATTTACAAGATTCAAAAAAATTATTTATACTTTCATGGGTGAGGTTACTATTGATTAAGTTGGTTTACTATTCATTATGGTCATATTACTATTCCAAATGTCAAGTTACTATTTCATCAGTATTGTTTCCTTAACTCCTAGAAACACTTATTATTTCATTAATTCTT
This sequence comes from Viscum album, assembly GCA_963277665.1. Lineage (NCBI taxonomy): Eukaryota > Viridiplantae > Streptophyta > Magnoliopsida > Santalales > Viscaceae > Viscum > Viscum album. Next base: position 730,799,498 of record OY728159.1, read on the forward strand.
CATTTATAATGTTTTTATTATAAATGTTTTTATTTTATTTATAATATATTACATTACTATAAGAATGGATAAATCCCATTAATAAAATATTGGTTCATTACAAATTATGTGTGATTTTTGGATTCATGAATTTTCCATTCAAGGCCATATTGTCTCCGTAGATGGAATATTAGTTGATCCAACAAAGACCAAGGTCGTTAGAGAATGGCCAACACCAAGGAAAAATAAATGGGGCATGTAGTTTCATTGTTCTGGCAGGTTACTATCGGCGATTCATTCATAATTTTTTCCTAATTGTCTACCCCATCAACCAATATTACACGTAAATGGGTTAGGTTTGTTTGGAAAAGGGAATATGAAGAATATTTTGATTAACTAAAGAGAATAATGGACAATTCTCTTATTTTGATCCTACCATCTGGAAGTGATGGGTTTTTTATATATAATGATTCATCGAAGAAGGTATTTGGTTGTATACTAATGAAAAATGATGATGTTATTGCATATGCATCAAGAAAATTGAAGACTCGTGAATATAACTATCCAACCCATGATCATGAGTTGCTGACTATAATTTTTATTTTGAAATTATGGAGACATTATATCTACGGTGAAATATGTGAGATATACATGGATTATAAGATCCTAAAATACATCTTATCATAAATATATATAAATATGAATCAATTTTGATGGCACGAGGTACTCAAAGATTATGATTTCTCAGTACACTACCTCATAGGGAAAGAAAATATGGCAGAAGATACCTCGAGTAGCAAGAATCATGGAGTTCTAACCCAAATGGGGATTGGGAAGGATCCTATGTTCATTAATATGGTATATATGGATATAGTAATATTTATAGAAGGGGATGCATTGATAATTTTTCAAATGATTGAAAAACCATATTTATTACAGAAGATAAATAATTCTCAATTTGAATATGAGAACATTAAAAAGAAAATTTAATCTTTGAATGAATGAGGTAGGAAATTTCTCATAGATGAAACTCTTAAATAAACTCTTCAATAAACCCAAGTAGGACAGAGATATATATGTACTTGAAGGAACATTTTCAGGTGGATAACATGAGGTAGGAAATTTCTATTTATGGATCTATATGTTTGGTTTTTCAACTAGTGAAAGTTTTGAGGAAGTATCATAAATTATTTCTACAACCTCTTTCAATTCCTATGTGTAAATGAGAAAAAATTTCTATAGACATTATTATGGTACTACCAAATTGTCATAGAAATAATGATTCCATATGGTTTATCATTGATGACCTAACCCAGTCCACACATTTACTTGCTACAAGAGAAGACCATCCTCTTGATTTCCTCCCAAGGCTCCATATTAATGAATTTTTAATACTTAATGGAACACCATTATCAATTATTTCTGATTGAGATCCTTGTTCTGTATCGATATTATGGAAGAATCTTTAGAAGGCTCTTGATACTGATATTTATTTGAAAATGGCCCACCATGCTCAAAACTATGGAAAACTTGAAAAAAACAATTCCAATAATGGAAGACATTTTGATTTCATGATAACTGGACTTTCATGGTAAGTGGGATCATTAATTACCTTTGGTATTGTTTTCATATACTAATTGTTTCCATTCAAGTATTAAAATGGCGCTATATGGAGCATTATAAGGAAAGATATTTCATACTACAACTAGTTGGGATGAAGTTTTTGTAACAAAAATCATAGTCCCAAAACTTGATGAAGCGACAAAGACAAAGGTAAATGATTTTTAGGATCATATTGATGCATCTTAGTGTAGGTAAGATAGTTATGCTAATAATCGTAAGAGAAATTTAGAGTTCCAATTGGGAGATCATGTTTTCTTGAAAGTATATACATAGAAAGGTGTTATAAAGTTATATAATAAAGGTAAAATGTGCCCCAAGTACAATGAACCCTTTAATATTCTTAAAAGAGTAGGATTTGTTGCTAATCGTTTAGAGATTCTTCCAAATCACTCAAAATTACATGATGTATTCCATATATCTGTACTAAGGAAGTACATTCCAGACCTGACACATGTTAGAACCTATGATAAAATAGATTTGGATCATGAAAATTCATACTGTTAGGAACCCATCCTGGTTCTTGATATGGGAGAGATATTATTGAGGAATTACATGACTTGTTTCATAAAGGTACTCTGGAGAAATCACAAAATGAAGAAGCAATAAGGGAACCTAAGGATGATATGAAGGGGAACTAACCACATTTATTTAGATGATAATAAATCTAAAATTTCAAGTACTAATTTTTTTAGGATTAAATAATGTATTACCCCAATATATTATAATATTTCCCTTTTAGAATAAATTTAATTTTTTTGATAGCTTGTAATGAATGCAACACCAGGTTTAAACAAAACACTCTTTTGTTACATTTTTCATAGTTAATTAATTTTTAACACTTTTATAGAATTAATACTGTAAATATATATGTTATATATCCAATAAAATATTTTTTTTCAATCATCTGATAAATTTTATAGGAATAAGATAAGAACAAACCAAATTTTAAACATAAAGACCTATATTTTTTAAAAGGCAATTTGACGCCTTTTATTGGTGCAGAAGTTTTAAAACCAAAGTTTACAAATTTTAGAAATTTTATTGGTAAAAGTGAACTTAATTTTTGAAATATAAAATTCAAAATTAGTTTATGAGGAATTTTTGGTATTTTTCTAAAAATTTCCATTTATTGATGAATACTGAAAATACTGAATTTTAATTGAAAACCTCTTTTTTGTCTAATTTATTTATAAGGATAAATTATATTTTAAATTGGATTTAATGTCATATTATATCAATTATACATATATTTATTCAATTTAGGTCATTTTAATCAATTTTACACAAAAAATTAACATACAAACATCCCAAAATTTTCTACAATTTTACATTAAAACCCAGCACTCTCATCCAGTATATGGGATTGATTTTAAATTAATTTCTACAAATTATTTGATTTTAAATTATGAAAATAGATTAATTTTTTAAAAAAATTATAATATATATTTTATATTATGTTTATATTATTTTTTTGGCAAAAATATTAGTGAAAGTAATTAAAATTAATTACAGTGATTAATAGAAAAATTAGCATAATAGGGACTAGACCATAATCTTAAGGATCAAAATGACCTATAAAAATGTAAAAAATACATTTTATAGACATATTTATATAATTTAATAAAATTTCAATAATTGTTTTCTTTATTGGAGACAATTTATTTAAATTATACCTCTCAATATTATTTACCTTTTTACATTTACTAGAATGTCACCCCCCTTCAACTATAAAAGGCCACTCACCTCCTTCACTTCTTTACACCTATAAAGAAAATTTGTATTATCAAAATAATGAAAATATCGCTCCAAAATCCCTCATATAATACTAGAATCATCACATTGGAATAAAGCCAACCAAACAATACTTTTGGTATAAAAGAAAAAGAGTTACCTGAAAAAGAGTTAACATACTTCAATGATCACTTTTGTTTCATTTTTTATACACCCCTTCAATTACTCTTCTATTATTACTATATAATAATATAATTATAATCAATATACTAGAATTTTTAACATTAAGGGTAAGAACTAAATTCAAAAACACTTCCATCAAATACGATATACAATCATCATTCGTGTGAATGATAGACTACCGGCTCACGAACTGATATCATCCTTTCTTTCATTACCAAATTTTGAGGAAGGGAATAATTATGAAATTATAGTTGATATTTTTTATATATGATTTTTATATTTTCTATGATTCTGGAATTATTATATAATACATAACCTCATGATTTCTATTTTTTGGGAATACGATATCATCATTTGTTGATGTGTGCACTACCACCTCTTCAAAGTAATGTGATTCGTTCACACTATACATGGAATGAATTAAAGATGGTTTTAATAAGAATATGGAAAATATGTAACATAAATATGATAATTTAATTATAATATAAATATATATCTTTTAATATTAATTCTTTAAAAATGATAAAAAAAGGAAACAATATTCATGCGTACAAACGACATACCGTCTCCCTGAATGATGTATTTCAGTTCCCATCTCAAAATTTTATGGAATATTATAAATAAATATATACTGAATATATATAAAATTTAAATCATGGTATACATCATGGATATTATTACATCATGACTTATATATGAAGAATAAATATAACTAGTCAAAACATACTCAAAAAACATGACAATTAAAACCCAAAACGATTCAAATAATGAAAGATTGTCAACAAAAAAGGTAATAAGATATTATAAGAAGATCATATATGGTATTATAAATATAGTTATAGTTATTTTATAATTTAGTAACATGTTCCAAAACACTATATATGAGTTTAAATTCTACTCATCTAAAATTAGTCATAAGGTAAAGGGTTTCGTCTCAATTTACATTCCATTGAGACTTCTTTTTATTATGCACCAATTAACTTTAATGTGGTGTATATACTGAATTTTTTTAATTTAATATAATTTTCACTATTAATTCATTTTATTTCCAATTTCACTTTGAATTATTCAATTCAATGGTGTTTTACTTTAAAATTACTAAGTGGTAAAATTTATATTTTTAATCTCACTTTCATTTATGATTTTTAAATTTCTCTTGAAATAATAAATTAATTATGATCATTTTTATTCTAAATTAAATTTTTACTAAATATAAATATTCTCATAAAATTTATATTATTATTTCCTAAAAAATATACAATTTTTATATATGGTATTAAATTTGAAAGTTATTTGATTAATTGGGAAAATCAGGACAAATCCATATCTTTTACTCAATACGGATATCTGATGATAAGGCATGTTTTTCATTAATGAAATAAATAATTTGTTATATGAAGAATGATTTGAGAATCCATTAAACTGTTTGGGTATGGGTTAATTCAATCCCTTCGATGCATCAGTAATATCATGAGATGAAATCCATTGGCCAAATCCGATGGGTTTTTACCATTAATGTTTTAAACTGTCTTGATGATATATATTGAAAGTAATGGTGTCATGTGATAGGGAAGCTTGATTTCAAAAAATTAAATATTGAAATTATAAATAATTTACTCATTCTTATTATCCAAAATATTTATTATTTGACATTATATATGGATTCATTTCAATCTCAATTTTTTTATTAAATGGTATGTATTTAAGTTATCCATTGTGCCATATTGATTATGCCTTATCCAGATATTTATACTATATGTGTGATCAACTATTTACATTTACATGATGATTAGCCTCATTTATTCGTTATTTATTCCATTGTACTTACCCATAATAAGAATTTGAGATCACCCTTATTTTTTTTCTTTTAGAAGGATATGAAGAATATATATTTGAATGAGCTTTGAAGAATGCAGATCATTTCATTTTATTATGTATCATGTTTCATTTAAAAGGTTGGGGTTGAAGCCTCAATTTATTATTAAAGCAAGGACCTCTTTTAATTCTAGGTAGAGGGAGACCCATTACATAGCCGGAAGGCCCAAGGCCAAGTGGCCTGAAAACAAGGCTCGATAGCCCATTTTGGCCTAATGGACCCCTCGGTGAATAGTACTACTATAGTACCCGCGTTGCTATAGTACTTGCTACAGTACATCCACCTCTACAGTCCGGCTATAGTGCCTCTGAAGCTACAGTACCACCGCTGATACAGTTCCACCTCTTCTACAGTACTACTATAGTTACCTATTATAATACTGCTACAGTACCCCAGAATTTTGTCCCTACCCAAATTTTATCCCAAGTCTTTTGGATGCCAAGAAGGAGCCTGTACCACTTGGGTAAAATCTCGTTGGAATTTTATTATGTATCATGTTTTATTATCTATTTCTGAATTTAATATAGGTATCATGTATATAATCTAGTTTTCCAAAATATCTAAACTGATTGGTTATTCGGTATTTGATTCATTGTAATCATGACAATGTAATAAATTAAGGCACTGAATCTTGGTTTCTGGGGTCGGAGTGTTACAAGCTATGTGGTTTTTTATTCCTATTTAGTGTTATATGGCTTTCTCATAGAAAATGGAATTGTTATGGAAGCTTGTTTTTAAAAGTATGATATTTTTAATGTATTTTAGGTTTTAATTATGTTTATACCCTGGAAAGTTAGCTAGAGGAAGACCTCTGACCATTTATTAAAATAACCAAAAAGTACAATAGACAAGAAAAGCACATCAAGAACACTACAAATCATAGAAATTATCCCCATCACCATATTCTGGATGGAAAGTTTCTTCCGCAGTTGCCGATTCCCACTCTGATCTTTCAAATAGAGAAGTTATATACTTCCTTTATTATAATTATATTCTAATATGATGGTTATGTTGGGAATAAGTGAGATAACATATAAAAAATTAGTTTTAAAAAGAACTATTATATTTGGCCTCACAATAGAGAGAAAAATAATTCCCATTATATTCACGATTGAAATGAGAGGACTGTAATGTAAAATTTGATATTTTATCAGTTTCCCTTATTAATATTTATGAGAAAGAAATTATTTCATTTCAAGAATATAATGGTATGAGTACACATGATGTAATTTTTTAAAATTATTATGTTTAGATAATCCAAAAATTGATGGATGACCAAAGAACTTCTATATATCAAGCAAGTGGTAAAATAAAAATGTTAGAATCTTTAATGTGATTGTATCTTGATAAAAACATGTATAAAATTTATAATACAAGATTAAATTATCATCTTTCTTTTTTTTTGATTAAATTACTTCCTAATTATGAAAATTTTCCCTAGAATCATTATATATAATTTAATTTAATTTATGATATTGGATTTTCAACTAATAAAATTCATGATTTCACAAATTATTATAATTTATTTTATGAGTAAACTGTAGTACAAAGTTATTTTCAACAATTTATTATATCTGGATGGAAGGAAAATGTTGATGGTGTACCATATACTATTCCATAGAAAATAAGTTTTACATTCCATTAATTCATAGTCTCCAAAATATTTTCTTATTTGATGAAATATAAAAAATATGTAATTGGATGATGTTGAGAGAATTAATGATAATAACGTGTTGGTTAATCCTACAGATGGACTAACATCGGAGGCATTTGAGGCATAATCTCTAAATCTTTTGACTATGTTATGTGGTGTTAGGTTGGTTCTATCATGTGATGTTTTTTATCTTTATTTCTCATATTATTACTTCACATAACATCTTGTCATTTTTCATTCACATTTATAACCTTCCACCTTGGATGTGTATGAAAAAACCATTTAATTTATTGATTATACTCATATATTGACATTCTGATCCAAAAAATGATATGGATGTATAATTGAAACCTTTAATAAAATAGATGAATAATATTTTCAATGTGAGTGGGTGCACATATAAATCTTCTTCAAAATATGTATTTGAGATGCATGTTTTTGTTATGTGGAAGGTAAGTGATTTTTCTACTTATGAAATGATGTGTGGTTTGAGTATAAAGGGTAAACTATCATAACATATTTTTATGAAGAATATATGATGCATAAGACTTAAATATCACAGTAATTTTGGTTTCATGTGACATCATTGATTCTTACCATTGGTTCATTCATAAAAGAAATGTCATGGATGGTTAGAAAATGCTGTTGAGATAGAGAAACCAACTAAATATTCATAAGAAAATGATGTTCTTAATGATTTCAATATAATTTTTCCATTCAGTAATGATCATATGATATATATACTTATAAAAAAATTTCCACTAAATCCAATAAAAAGTTTGGAAGAAAAATATACCCATTGATTTTCCTATTTAGTCGACCAATTCGTTGCTTCATTGTTTAGATTTAATACAACTTGAGAAAAATTTATGTGACATTTTTATTTTAATAATTATAGATTTCAATGGGAAGACAAAATATGATTTATGATTTTTATGTGAAGTAGTAGATTGGGGTATTAGACCAGAACTGCATCCTGTGTGTATTAGTCAATAAAACATGAGAGTTCTATGTGCTTCTTATGTGATGAAAACATCCTAGAGAAAAAAATATAAAAGTACTTGATATTTTCAATTTTCTTAATGGTTATTTAAGCATGATATCCAAATGGTTTAGCAAGAAGAGAGGCATATCTAAAGTCTCTAAAAACTCATGGCTTCATATCCTTTTCATTAATTGATTCTAATATCAATATATTGTTTAATATTGAATAATGTATAGGTGAAAATGATTCTATTATTCCATTTTAATAGAGTTATTTTTTTTCTAAATGGTTATCTAAGTGTTACTTGAAAAACATTTAGAAAGATTCACCATTAATTACGTCCATTTTAGGGAAAATACTCCCTCCATCTTTTTTCAATTTCATGCAATATATTACTATTAATCATTATATTTAAATACCACTGAATGGATTTGTTGTTTTTAATTGTACGTATGAAATAAAAAGAAATGTGTACACAATGAATTCTCATGTTGAGATGATGAATCATCCTAAATGTCCCATAATGAAAGGTTATTTGGATCAAGAATGTATGGATTTATTATTAATGTATTTGACTGATGTGTAAATTAGATATAACCAGCCAATGAGAAATGAATATTAGAAGTTTAAGAAAATGAGGACCACTTTTATATCACTACCCCAAACAAGGTAAAGTCTATGATCATATAATTTTCATACATTGATCCTTGAATATTGGGAGATAACACATCAGACAGACTTTTTAACTGTGATTTTTTCGATGGATACATCATGTAAATAATTTGAACGTGTACACGTTATCCTATCCTATATAATCATAAATATATATTAAGCATTAAATAGCTTTTTATTTAGTTAAAAAAATTATGTATAGTTCATTGTTCATTATCTTTGAGAAAGAGATATACCTTTCATAAGAAAGAGTTTCATGCTTAGTTGAAATTGATGGTACAACCATTAATTTTATAAAAAAATTATTCATTTAAAATTAATATTAATATAAATATATATATATATATATTAGTTATTTACATTACCACTCAACTCTATCTCCCATCTTTTATTCTCTATGATGAAATTAATGTGGTTTGATTCAATGGTGTGAAAACGGACATTTATTAATGAATATTGATTTAGAGTTATTCTCATGACTCTCTTACTGGCTACCAAAGATCCATATATTATAGCATCAATGAATAAACATGTGTTTTATGTGAAATATCATGTAAGACCTGAATTAATTATCATTAATAAAGTGAAACCATACCATATTTTTGATTGTGGTGGTGATAAAATCAATACCATTGCTACCCCCATTGGTCTTTATCAATATGTTACATATGATGACTCAAATGGATAAATTGTTATATTTGACTATGAATCTGATGTAGTGGTGGGTAATATATATAATAAATCATATTTGGTCTTAGTTTAGTATGTTTATACAGACTCGGATCCTTCAGGTTGGTACTATTAATTTTTATTAAAATTTGGTTGCATTTAATTTAACTTGAGAAGGTTCAAAAAAAATTATTGGTTTAAGTTTGGAAGGGTATTTTTGGGTTAGTTATGGTTGAATTAAATTATATTTAATTCATGTTACAAAAATTATGTTTTTTAGTAACATTTTTTTGTATAATTAAACCATTTATGAAAACTATTATCTATTTGAAAAAATTCTAAATATATATAAAATGCATATATTGAGAGTATTTAGAGACCATTTATTACCCAATTACTAAAGAATATAGAAATAATTTGATAACATATAAATTTTAAATATATAAGATATGAAATAAGTCTAGACTTATTTATTATAATATGCTTAGATTCATCTAGCTTGTTTCTAGAAATATAGTTCATTCTAATCAGATTTTGATCAACTAGTTGGTTTAAAAGTTCTCAAACATTTTCTATTGAGAACTAATTATGTCCTCTAGTATCTTTATAACTAAACTATGTCCATTCATGTATTTTTCAATATTCAAGGTTTACTATCTAAGAAATAAATGTAGATTACACTTGCTAATTTAAAATAAAATTTATGGTCGGGTTTTTTTGATTAATATCTCTAATTAATATATTAATTGGGTATTCTATTTCTATTTTCAATCTCTCAGAATATAAGACTATATCTCCCCCTAATAACGTCAAAAAATTCAATTTCACACATTTCAATATATTGGTAACTTCAACCATTTCAACATTATACTAAATTGACCTTAAACAGAATCTATCACTAGGTAAATAAAAATCCAACATCTCATCATCACATATGTGATAAACTAGTGGAACAACTATGTGGGGAACCTTTGTTGTGTAAGATTCCATACTTATCTTTTTAAATTACCTTATCATCATCATGTATAATTCAAAACATTTTCACTAATTTAATCACCTCACTCACATATGTGTGAATCCTTCTCATGTAAGGGTTATTCATTTTCCAATTTAGAGATGGATCAACTATGTATATGAAAACCCTTTAATGTTTGAATTTTTAATCAAAGGAGTCCTAAGATTAGGATGTTGAGTATTTTATATCCTAGGGATTAATTCATATGATTTTATATTTTTATGGATGTAATATAGTGAATAAGACCCTTGAGTAGGATACTTGAGGTAATTTTCTAGATATTTATTCTTTTTTTGGGATGTATTTGATAGTTAATGGTGCTGAGTTGCAATAATATAGGCCCACAATACTAATGTGATAGAAAAACATGTATAGTGGACCAAATCATAGCGAACCATAATGCCATCATCACCCTATAAAATTACAAAATATGTAAGTGAGGAAAATATATTTCTAGAATGTATTCATAATATAATTTTAGTATTACCATTTAAATAATTTTTTTCATTTTATAAATTATATTTAAAAAAATAAATTGAATTCATAATTTTTATCCAAATAACCCAAATTTATAAAAATATATCAATTTTCCAAACTTTAATATATTAAGGGGTTATTATCATGAAAACATAATATAAAATATATGAAATTATTACTTCATCATTTTCTCGACACTTAATTTTTATCGCATGTGAAAACTGTCATTGATGAATTCAAAGTTCATGAAAAAATAACACATCTAACAGTACCAAAATAGAATTAATAGAGAACTTGTCTGAAATAAGATTTAAAATTCCCTAACTATTTCTAAAATGTATTTAAACTGATTTAAACTTTACAAAAAACAAATTTAAATATTTTAAAATGGATTTAACATTAACTAAAACATATTTAAATGGTTAAAGTTTTATATAATTTTATAAAAAAAAATTCTGAGATTTAAAATTCTTAATAGTATACACAAAAATAACTATAATTCATACTTAATTTTATATTATTTTACAATGAATATCACAAAAACATTAAAAAAAATATTATAAAAAATTCCAAAATAATCAAAATAAATTCAATATTAAATCAATGATTCTTATTTTGTACTCTCAAAGTGATAAAAACTAGTATAAAAATGTATCAATCCAAATTCAAACAAAACAAAAGTAATTAAATTTTACTTTTAGTTTTATTTTGGATGGGTAATCCTGGATTAATTTCAATTTTTTGGATGGATTTAATTATATTTTCTTTATGTACATTAAATTTAGATTTATTTTTTCATTTCTATTCAATCCATTTTTCTTTAGTTTGGTTCCATTAAGTTCATGATGGTTTTGTCTAGATTGGACCAAAATTAACCATGTGACCAAAATAAACTGATTGATCTAACCCTAAATAATCGATATAATGGCCTTATAAGAAAATGAACCAAATTACCCAACAAAATGAAAAAAATGACCAAATGGCCAAATGTTTGAATAAGGGATGACTATTTGAATAAATGGCCTAATAACCTAATGTAAAAATAATCAAGATGACCAAACCCAAAATGTCACTAATGAATGAACCAACAAATTACTGAACAAAAGAAATGATCTAAATGAAATAAGTAAAAATTAAACAAAGTACATACATAAATTACCAAATAAAAAAAATAACCAAACCCAAAAATGGCCAAATGACCTAACCGAATGACTAAAATATACCAAATGACCTAAACTAAAATGAACCAAATGACCCAACTGGAAGACTGAATGAAACTATGACCAAATGACCAAATAACCTAAACCAAAAATAAAACAAATGAACTATCCTAAAATTGACCAAATAACCTATCCCAAAAATGAACTAAGTAACCTAACCCAAAATGAACAAAATCAGTAAACCAAAAAATGAACAAACCCCAAAATAAACTAAATGAAAAAAATAAATAAACATAAATGACATTAACTAAAAAATAAAATAACCAAAAATAATCTAATTAACCTAGCACAAAAATGACCAAATGATCCAACCAAATGAAAAAATAAAACAAATTAATTTACAAAGAAATGAATAAAATGGAATAACTGAATAAAAAAAATAATGAAATGACCAAATAACCAAACCAAGAAATGAACAAAATAACCTAAACAAAAAATTACCAAACTAGAAAATGAACCAACACAACCCAAATGTACTAAAATGAACTAAATAACAAAATGGTCACACTATTTAAAATGCTATTTTTTATGTGTTTATTATGTTATTCCATATTTTATGACTGGTTTTCTTTAATAATTAGTACACGTTAGTTATGTTTTTCCATCGATTTTTTATTAATAATATTTCTAATTAGTATGCCTAAATTATGTTTTTCCACATTTTATACCTTAATTTTCTTTCTCACTATTAGATGAAATCAGAAATAATATAGATTTAATTCATATACAAAACATGAAAGATGTTGAAGAAATACACAGGAAGAGACTCTTTGAGAATGATTAATGAATACTTGTAACACTCTGAGATTTTAAGAGATGTATTCTTTTAATTTATTTGATGTATTTTGTTGCACGCTTCACCAAGATTAGATTACTCTATATGCAACACCGTATTATCTTGTATTATACGCAACATTAATCTTGGCTTGTGATGCACAAAATTTCATGTTCTTTCAAATAAAATTTATTTTCACAACACCAAGTATATATTTTGATCAATGTATGACTGAACTATATTTTGAGTATGTTATATGCAACACCAAAGGAATCTTTCCCTACATGCAACCTCGACTTTGCTTTCATTACATGCAAGAGCGACCTTCCTCGATAGCTTGCATTGTACGCAATATCGAGATTCACAAAACAATGATATATTATTATAATATTATGAACTAGCCATTGTAAATAGTATTAAGAAAATTTTTTATTTTATAACATTATAATTCATCTTAAACATTTTCTAGAATGATATATGAAAACAAAATCAATTTTTCGATAAAAGAAGTATTTTTTCAAAAAATGCAGTTTTACCATCTTTTGATGGCACACCAACTTTAAATCAATTTTTTGACATGTTTATAGGTTCAACTAGACAAAATAAACTTTTTCATTGAAATAAGTATATAAAAATTTACTTTGGATAAATTTGTTACATTTTTCTGTCAACTTTCATATTTTGATGAATAGTAAAAATACGCTAAATTTTAATTAAAAACAACTTTTTCATCAAGATACTTTATATGGTTAAATTATAACATTGAATTGTTTTAAAGTATAAATAGAATATATTTTTATCATTTAATATAATTAAATTAGTTTCCAATAATTTTACATTGAATTCATAGGTAAAAACATTTCAATCTTTTACAATGTTTTAACTTTTAAAACCTGTTTTCTTAACAACGAGATTAATTTTTATTTAATTAGTGCAACTTATGTGTTTTGAATTTTGAAAAATGGATTCCATATTTAGATTCAGTGGGTCAAAATTATGTTAATAGGTTACTTTTATTTTTTTGATATTATGAATAGTAACCATGGTAATTTTTATTTACTAAAGTTAAAGGTAAATCGGGTAATTAAGGATAAAAATAAGATTAAAAAATTACCCTAACACCTTCCAAAATTCTATTGGATAAATAAAAGTCTACCCATATCACCTAAGGGTCGTAATAGATTCATTTTATATACTTTTTTCCATGAAAATTATATAGTTATTATTAAAACCAAAGAAAGTGACAACATGTTACTCTCTTATATCTTATAAGTGTAATAATTTTAATTTAGTGATAAACTTCATAAAACAGAAAAAATGAATAGTTTCAAGAAATATAATAAATGTATCTACATTATGTGAATTTATTTATAATTTTTTGGGGTTAAATAATTATCATTAATTATGACAAAATAGTGATGTTGAAATTATTTTATTGATTGAAATATCAAATAAATGGTTTTAAAAATATTAAAATAAATATTATATGAACTATTTAATGTGCTCCTCGAATTTTCCAGATAAATATGATATGTTATGAATCTATTAATCCTTTTAGTTTGAACATATCTTCTGTGTGGATTTTATTTAAATTCAAATAAATGAATAGTGTCGATTTTGAAACTATTGTTATTTTATAAAAATAAAATATTATTAAATTGATTAAAAATCATAAAAAATATTTAAAAATTATAAATTGAAATTTATATGGTCGTAAATTTCCTAATGTATAAGATTATGGACAATTAAAAAAACATAATTAATTTTTTAAAAAAATTTAAAATTTCGAATATTATTACCACAAATAAAATTAAATAGATTAAATAAGGATAAATCAAGTTGATAAGGTTTAAAATAATTTTCCAACATGTCTAAATTTAATTGGTTGATGATATTACAACCCTATATCTTCTAATATTAGTATTTGAGTCATTTTTTGGGGTTCTTAAGTGGGGTTTAGTTTATTATAAATTAATATTCTAGAGGTTTCCAAAAAGTAGCCATCTCCTCCCTTATAAAAGGGAACCTCCTCTCTCTCCTCCTCACAAAATTTTGAACCTTCAAGCTGGACCAAACCCTATCAATTTCTCTTCTCAAAATCCCTAGAAACATAATAATGATCCTGGTATTCTTCAAAGACCAACATTAGTGCCCTAAGAGGAGGTTTACAAGAGGGGCGTCAAAGAAGAGGTAATATCCTTTACCGATTATTTCAAATTTATTTCTTCTTCTACTTCCTCTTCTTTATTTGTTTCATTATAAAGTAATATAATAAGTATCACCCATATACTGATATTTTATTATAAATATGAAACATCCCTATTTCACCTTCTATCAATCATACGGAAAACTAAATCACCGCGCGTGTGTACGTATGGAATACCATCTCCACGCCGTGGTGCAATCTGTTTTCCACCACCACCTTACTTGGATGGGTATAATGGTGGAAATAATAACTATATATGATTATTATAACATCATATTTATTCTTATTAATTATATCATCCACTTCAATTCCATTCAATAATTATGGGAATGATACCATCATTTGTGCATACGTACGGATTACCGTCTCCACGACGCGATGAGATTCATTCTCCATGATTAACCATTCAAGTATGATCATAAAGTATATATAATAAATAATAATGAAATATATGACATAATAATGATACTAGATTTATGTACATATATCTTTCATTTACTTAATTCCATTCAATTCAATAAGGAAATGAAAACAGCGTTCATGCGTACGTACGACCTACCGTCTCCATGAACAGTGTATTTAATTTCATTTATCGATCTATCATATATATTTATATTCTGAATATATATTATATATAAATCATGTTTTACATTATCTAATTAATTAAATCAGGATAAAATTAATAATATCAAGAACAACAAGTCAAAACATGTACGATAAAGGAAACGATTTTACCCAAAATGCTGCTTTAACATGGAATTGACAAAAGAATGGGTAATATAATGTCCTAAGTGAATCATAAATGTTATCATAAATATTATTATGGTTTATTTACAAGTAAATAATATTTTTAAACCCACTATACAGGAGTTTCAGACATGTACAGAAGAAATTGGACCTAAGGTAACAGATAATTATTCCAATCTCGTTCTTATCCGGGATTGTTTATTCGTAAGTATTTACTGCAGTTATGTTTATAATCAATTTCCATGTTTTATAAAAATGTTTTCATAAAATGTTTACTATTATTCCATGTATGTTTAAATTCATTTTTACCCTTTTTTTACTTTTACCACATGGTATGGAAGGAATCTTTCTTTTGATTACCATACGAGGTACTTTTTGACTTTTCTAGAAAAAGTAGAAGAAGAATGTTTTTTAACTTATATGGCATGAATGGGTTTTTATGTTTTTATAACACCTTATTTTCATGAAGCTTACTCTACAAGATTTCATGATTATTTTCAACAAAAATCCTTTTCTTTTAAAATTTCATGGAATTATGTGAAAAGAAAATGATTTTGAAGAAGAAAGGATATTTTCCTCAAGAATTTATTTCAAGTGTTTTATCCGAACTATTTTCCATCTAAGATGACATTATTTAGTATGTTTATGTTTCAAGTATAAAGTCTATATAATTTATCGGGTTTTATTTTTCTTATGATGAAATGATATTCATTTGTTTCATATGGATTATGTTATGATGGGATGATGTTTATGAAACCCATTTTATTCTTTGGGTTATGATGAATGATTTATGATGGTTGTGTGGCCCAAGTAAGAATGATTTCAACATGAGATGGGTGGGACCTATATATTCCTCCAATGCATTGGGTAAATATTTATATCTCATGAGATAGACATGGCTGGAATGGAAAGTGAATCTGGTTCCGCAATACAGGGCTGAAAAGGCAAGTAAACTCGGTTCAGTAATAGACTTTTTCCACTATGATGGTCTCGGCAGCAATGCCTTAGCTACTATGGAAATCATATCTTGTGCTTAATGGTTTTACATAATTCCATGTTTTATTCCCATGCCATTTTATCAGGATTAATGTTCCATTATGATCTATGCCTTATGTACTGCCAAGATTTATGTCATTGCTCAAGACATTGAGGTTTTATGTTCATGTTTCTACGTTCAAATGTTTATGGATTGTTTTTTAGTTACCCATGTTTACCCTTGCTGAGAATTTGATCTCACCCATTTTATGTTTTCCTTTCCCAGGGATATAAATAATGGATTCAGGTAAGAAAACAAAAGGGGAAGATCTTTATGGGAGATGTTGAAGATATTTCACCATGATTAGAATATTATGTTCCAAGTTTCCATTAACACTAAACTAACACAGTCTTTGGGTGTATATTTGTGTCATGTATTTAGTTTTCCGCATGTATGTCAAGCGATTGTTTAGTTAACCTTTGGAAACTAGGATGTCAAAACGTTAGTGAAATCCCTAGAGATATTTCTAAGGTATGTTTAGGGATGTCTCTAAGGTTAATTATAAGTATAGGTTATATTCCTAGAATTATGGTAACGATATTATAATTAAACCTAAGATGTTATATATTGAAGGTACTCCCCCTTTATTATGTTTTTATCCTAGCATGATTTTTGCCTCTCACACTATTCTTTTTGGGTTTTAGATGATGGCTGGAACTCGTAGGAACCGTGTTGATCAATGTAATGGACAATGCAATGATTGTCCTGAACAAATCAATGTTTTGGGAGATAGAGTGAAAAATCTTATTTTTATACATACACAAGATATGAATCATTCTGGACTTCCAAATTAGCAGATAAAGGAACAATATTCTATTGAGTCCTTCATGTGGAAACGTCCACCTTCTTTCAATGGGTCTTCTGATCCACTTATTGCTGAGCAATGTATCAGTACCATTGAAAAGATATTTTCCATACATCACTGCTCAGAACATGAAAAAGTAATTTTTTTTGTTTACAGTTTAGAAGGTGAATCATACCAGTGGTGGACTCTAATTAAGAATACAAGGCCCCAAGATGAAATTAAATCTATAGAATGAGATGAGTTCAAGAACTTGTTTTTCAATAAGTACTTCCATCATATTCTTCAAACAAAGATGGAAAAGGAGTTCCTTGATCTTAATGAAATGGATGATTAATATGTTGGTATATAAGAATATAATTTTACAAGGCTTGCAAGGTATTCGTCTGGCTTTATCATCCTTTCTAAAAGTAAAGTTGATCAATTCTTCAGTGGCTTAAAACCAAGTCTTTGAAGGGCATTAGATATAAGAGACTTCAGTAGCTATGTAGAAATTGTGCGTTGTGCTATCAAGGTAGAAATGGAAGTTGTTATTACATATCCATATCATGGTTTTGATAAGAAATGAAAGATAGAGTTCAAGGAAAAATCTCAGAACAATGGTGAAAAGAAGGTGAATGTTTCTTTATGCTCAAAGTGTGGAATGAAGCATGGTGGAGATTGTCTAAAAGGTACAAGAAAATGTTTCCAGTGTGGAAAAGAAGGTCATTGAGTAGATGAGTACCAAAGTAATGTGAAAAAGGTTTCTAATGACGTGAATAGAGAAAAGACTTTAGAGAATGCTCCACCAACAGTTCAGTGCTACAAGTGAAAGGAAATGGGGCATTATGCTAACCAATGCCCTAATGTAAGGGTTAATGATGATCGACATCAACAAACACTTAAAGAAAATGACAAAGGGAAGTACATGTGATCACTATTGGAGATGTTGAGTGTGAAAACGATGTGGTGGAATGATTATGTGTTTATGTAACGGGGTTCCAAAATAATGTTGTGGAATCTCATTTATAGTATTATGGAATATTGGAATATCTATGTATTGGTTTATTGTGGTTTTCAATGATTATATGGTACCAGTAACCATGTAAAGTGATTGAAATATTTTTGGAAAGTAGATGATATGAGCATAATGAAGGGATAAGCATAAAATAATATGTTTGATAGTATTAATGAGCTCATGACTGATATAAGGATAAAGTGATATCATGGATTGAGTATTTAGAAATTTTGGGATTTTGGTATGTGGAAAGAGTTAACTTTTGACAACATTCACGTTTCCACTAAGGTTCAATGGGTATTCATTATTCTAGAGAATACAATATTAAGGTATTCAAATTTTCGGAATGTGACCAATAAGATATATCATATGATAAATGATGGTATTCACATGCTCGGTAGATGAAATTTCTAGTAATCGTTTACCTTATGCTGTGAGATCGGATAGAAGTATTTTATATAAGACTAAAGATTGGAATAGATTTAGTTAGAAATAAAATAGTATTGTTTAAGTCTAGAACTTTTTTTCAATATTATTTCTGGAATGTTATAATGGGGAAGTTTTAGAAAAATAACAACCTGCTGAATGGACGACAACCCATCGCGTCGGACATGGTTGCGGGAATCGAAATCACAACCGAAGTGTGATAGGCCCTTATCACCTACCACTGGCCTATAGAAAGTCCATGCTTAGTAGAAACTAGTTTTATTTAATTAACTATTGTGATAGATGTAGTATAAGTCCATTTTTGGAACCATATACAATTAATCTCACCATAGATGGACTTATGTATATTTAATAACTTTTTCTATCCTTATGTTTGAGATAGATGGAATGACCTATCATTCTATCGCATGATCTTCTAATACTTCAAGAATGGGAAATTCAACTTCATTTCTTTAAATAAGAGATGAAGTGGAAATTTTTCATGGAATGACCAATGATGATATTACACTTAAATCAAGTAAGTATTTCTCCTTATGTAAAAATTCATCAACATTAGGGAAATGATCTTGAAAACCGAAAAATTTTTCCTAGTACCCTCATATGTGATGAATCAGATGGTACATTAGGTCATCAAAAATTTATGGCTTTGTGATTTTTGACTTTTTCATATCCATGTTCTCTACCACTCTACAACAGAACATGATGGTAATATTTCTCTTCCATAACCATATTGTCACCTATATTTTCTATGTGGAATCCAAGTGCTGAGTTAATTTAGGTGACCGTTATGTTTCTAACATTCCTTTTTAAAATTAAGTTTTAGCATTACCTTCTATGATGTGGGTTTCTATGAAAGAAAATTTCAAGTAGTAAACGATTTATAACCCCGATGAATTTCGAGGGCGAAATTCATTTTATGGGGGGTAGAATGTAACGCCCCGAGATTTTACAAGAAGTATTCTTTTAATTTATTTAATGTCTTTTGTTGTACTCTTTACCAAGATTAGATTACGCTATAAGCAACACTGTATTATCTTGTAGTAAATGCAACACAATTCTTGGCTTGAAATGCACACAATTTCAAGTTCTTTCGAATAAAATTAATTTTACACAACACCATGTATAGATTTGGATCAATGTATAACTGAAAAATATTTTGAGTATGTTATATGAAACACCAAAGGAAGATTTCCCTACACTCAACCCTATCTTGGCTTTCATTACACGCAAGAGCGACCTTCCTCGATAGCTTGCGTTGTATGCAATACCGAGTTTCACAAAACAATGATATATTATTATAATATTTTGAACTAACTATTATGAATAGTATTAACTGAATTTTAATTTTATAACATTATAATTCCTCTTACACATTTTTTAGAATGATATATGAAAACAAAATCAATTTTTCGATAAAAGAAGTATTTTTTTAAAAATGCAGTTTTACCGCCTTTTGATGACGCACCCACATTAAATATGGTTTTTGACGCGTTTATAAGTTCAATTAGACAAAATAAACATATTAATTGAAATAAGGATATAAAAATTTACATTGGATAAATTTGTTATATTTTTCTGTTAACATTCATATTTTGATGAATAGTAAAAATACACTAAATTTTAATTAAAAACAACTTTTTTATCAAGATATTTATATGGTTAAATTATAATATTGAATTCGTTTAAAGTATTAATAGAATATATTTTTACCATTTAATATAATTGAAGTCCTTTCCATTAATTTTACATTGAATTCATAGGTAAAAACATTTCAATCTTTGAAAATGTTTTAACTTTTAAAACCCGTTTTCTTAACAATGAGGTTAATTTTAAATTAATTACTGGAACTTCTATGTTTTGAATTTTGAAAAATGTATTCCATTTTGGATTCAGTGGGTCCATATTTTTTTAATAATTTACTTTTATTTTTTTGATATTATGAATAGTAACTATGGGAATTTTTATTTACTACAGTTAAAGGTAAATCAGGTAATTAAGGGTAAAAATAAGATTATAAAATTACCCTAACACCTGCCAAAATTTTATTGGATGAATAAAAGTAGACCCATATAACCTAAGGTTCAGAATATATTCATTTAATGGACTTTTGACCATGAGAATTATATAATCATTATTAAAATCAAAGAAAGTGACAACATGTCACTCTCTTATATTTTATAATAGTAATAATTTTAATTTAGTGATAAACTTCATAAAACCTCAAACATGAATAGTCTTAAGAAATCCAATAAAATTATCTACATCATTTAATTTTATTTATAAATTTTAGGGGTTAAATAATAATCATTAATTATGACACAATAGTGATGTTGAAATTATTTTATTGATTGAAATATCAAATAAATGGTTTTAAAAATATTAAAATAAATATTATATGAAATATTTAATGTGATCCACGAATTTTCTAGATAAATATGATATGTTATAAATCTATTAAATCTTTTAGTTCGAACATATCTTCTATTTGGATTTTATTTAAATTCAAATAAATGAATATTGTCAAAATTGACACTATTTTTATTTTATAAAAATAACATATTATAAAATTGTTTAAAAATCACAAAAAAATTTAAAAATTATAAATTGAAATTTATATGGTCTAAAATTATATAAGTCTTACAATTATTGACCATTCACAATACATAAGTAATTATTTATAACAATTTAAAATTTAGAATATTATTACCACAAATAAAATGAAATATATTAAATTAGGATAATTCAAGTTGATAAGGTTTAACAAATTTTTATAAAATGTATAAATTTTATTGGTTGATGATATTACAACCATATCTCATCTAATATTCCAATTTGAGTCATTTTTGGAGGTTTTTAAGTGGGGTTTGAGTTTATTATAAATTAATATTTTAGAGGTTTCCAAAAGTGCCCCTCTCCTCCCTAATAAAAGGGAACCTCCTCCCTCTACTCTTCACAACATTTTGAGCCTTCATGTTCAGCCAAAACATTTCCATTTCTCTTATTTACTTCCCTAAAATCATACTAGAGGTCTCGGTCTTCTTCAAAGATCAACATTAGTACCCTAAGAGGAGGTTTAGAAGAGGCGCGTCGAAGAAGAGGTAATATCCTTTACCGATTCTTTCGAATTTATTTCTTCTTATACTTCCTCTTCTTTATTTGTTTCATTATAAATTAATTATATCAGTATCAATCATATACTGATATTTTATTATAAATTTTAAACAACCCTATTTCACCTTCTATCCATCCTACGGAAAACGATATTACCGCGCGTGCGTACGTACGGAATACCGTCTCCACGCCGTGGTGTAATCTGTTTTCCACCATCACCTTACTTGGATGGATATAATGGTTGAAATAATAACAATATATGATTATTATAAAATCATACTGATTCTGATAAATTATATCATCCACTCCAATTACATTCAATAATTATAGGAATGATATCATCGCTTGTGCATACATACGAATTACCGTCTCCACGAAGTGATGAGACTTATTCTCCATGATTAACCATTCATGTATGATTTATAAAGTATATAAATTAATAATCATGAAAGATATAACATAATAATGATACTGGATTTGTGTACATATATGTTTCATTAACTTAATTCCATTCAGTTCAATAAGGAAACGAAGACAGCGTTCATGCGTACGTACAACCTACTGTCTCCACGAACGGTGTATTTCATTTAATTTATTGATATATCATATATATTTATATGCTGAATATATATTACATATAAATAATGTTTTAAATTCTGGAATTAAGTGAATTAGGATATAAGTAATAATATCAAGAACAACAAGTCAAAACACGTACGATAAATGAAACTATTTTACCCAAAACGCTGCTTGAACATGGAATTGACAAAAGAACGGGTAATATAAAGTACTAATTGAATCATATATGATATCGTAAATATTATTATGGTTCTTTTACAAGTTAATAATATTTTTAAACCCACTATACAGGTGTTTCGGACACGTATGAAAGAAATTAGACCTACGGTAACGGATAATTATTCCAATCTTGTTCTTATCCAGCATTGTTTATTCGTAAGTATTTACTGTGGTTATGTTTATCATCCATGTCCATGTTTTATAAAAATGTTTACATAAAATGTTTACTATTATTCCATGTATTATTAAAGTCATTTTTACCATTTTTTGACTATTACCTCATGGTATGGAAGAAATCTTTCTTTTCTTTACCATACGAGGTACCTTTTGACATTTCCAGCAAAAGTACAAGAAGAATGATTTTTAACTTATATGTAATGAACATATTTTTACAGTTTCATAACGCCTTATTTTCATGAAGCCTCCTATAAAAGATTTCATGATTTTTTTCAACAAGAATCCTTTCCTTTTAAAATTTCATGGCATTATGTGAAAAGAAAATGATTTTGAAGAAGAAAGGATATTTTCATCAAGAATTCATTTCAAATGTTTTATCAAAACTATTTTCCATCTGAGATGACATTATTTAGTATGTTTATGTTTCAAGTATAATGTCATTATTATTCACATGGTCATATTTTTCTTATGATGTAATGATATCCATATGTTTTATATGGATTATATTATGATGGGATGATGTTTATGAACCCCATTTTATTCTTTGGGTTATGATGATTGATTTATGATTATTTGTAGAACACGTAAGAATGATTTCAATATGAGATGTGTGGGACCTATATCTCCCTCAAATGAATTGGATAAAGATTTATATCTCATTAGATAGACATGGATGGAATGGAAAGTGAATTTGGTTTAGTAATAGAGGGCTGGAACGACAAGTAAGCCCAGTTCAGTAGTGGACTTTGTCCATTATGATGGTCTTGGTACTAATTCCTTGGCTACTATGGAAATCATATCATGTGCTTAATGGTTTTCCACAATTATATGTTTTATTCACAGGAAATTTTATCATGATTAATGTTCTATTATGATCTATTCCTTATGTACTGCCACGATTTATGTCATTGCTCAATATTTTGATGTTTTATGTTCATGTTTTTACATTCAAATGTTTATGGATTGTTTTTAAGTTCTCAATGTTTACCCTTAAAAATAATTTGAGCTCACCCTTTTTATGTTTTCTTTTCCCCAGGATATAAATAAAGGTTTTAGGTAAGAAAATAAAAGGGGGAATATCTTTATGGGAGATATTGAAGATATTTCACCATGATTAGAATATTATGTTCCGAGTTCCCATAGACACTAAACTACCACTGTATTTGGGCGTCTCTTTGAGTCATGTATTTTGTTTTCCGCAAAAGTAATGTAATGTACATGTATGTGATGTTTGGGTCTTTATAATACTAGAGATGAGATTGATTCATATGGATCCCTTTGTGAGTATATTAATTACAATATATATTAATTATAATAAATTAAATTTCATTTTCTTAATCAATTTTAAATTTATTTTAGGGATGACTATTGAGGAAAAAATTGTTCTCTAGTAAGAATACTAACAATAATGAGAACGCTGAAAATCGAGTGGGGCTAGTACTAGAGGCACTTGGAGAATCCTTGATACCCAATATTACCCAGACCCATCTCCATATATCATATCTACTACAATTTCTTATCCCATTATTCTTCTTGAGTTACTGAGGATTTTCCCACCAATTCCTTTACCACCATTTCAGATATGATATGCTTCTCAGATAAATTTTACATATCCCATGATAACTTCTCATCCCTTGAATAATTTTCCACCCACTTATGTCCTGCCTCCATTTCACAATTATCCTATCGAATCATGATTTTTCTGATCATTCCCTTATGGCTTCTACATCACAACTTGTTGATAAAATAGGGCATGAAATAGAGCTTGCAAATACTTTATAGAAAATAAATCCAATACTGATTATAAATCCATCATATTAACCAAATAATCTTGGATCATGTATATGTTTACAAGTTCATAAAACCCTATCACATTAGTTTTATTTCAGTTTTAATGTGTATTAAATCTATTTTTCCATTTTTTAATAGGATCTTTTAATAGGCGGCTTGGGAATACATGCATGCGTGATTTATGTATCCCCCAATCCCAAATTATAGTATATTATAATAAATAAAACCAATTCATTGGTAAACATGGTAGATAATGTATATGTAATTTGTAGACACTAATAAAATATAGTGTCATAATTATGGTTCAACTGATCATATAGGGAAAATAGATGATATAATCAAGGGGAACACATGGACTGAGATATGGCTAAAAAATAAAATTAAAAAAATATTATTATTTTATTTATAGGAATTAATATTTTTCTTAAATCATTGATTTAACATTCTTGATGGTCAAGCTATGAAGGTGGCATAATTTATAGAAGTAGGTAAATTTTGGAGAGAATATAAGAAAGGGTAATATGTTAATTAGATCAATATACTTGTAACCAACTAATACGGTATACCAACATTTATTTATTGTCCAATTTCACATTAATAGGAAATGATTCATTATTGGAATAGTAATGAGTTTAACACATTATACAAATTTATTGATTTTTGATTGAAAAATATTATGAATTGTATAAATATTTTTTTATCATTATTGAATTTAATTTTTTATTATTATTTAAGAATAAATACAAAATAAAGTCTTTATGAATCATGTGAATACTTTTAGGTGAAATAATATTCATGAATATGATAGAACCCATATACATTTTTATTTAATTGTGTTTAATTATGTTTTTTAGAGGTTAGTTGAAAAGAATAAAGAATATTTGGTTTCCTTTAAAGTTGAATTAATTTATTTTTTGTTCATAAATGCATTATTAATGGATAATGTTTTATTATATTCATTTTCATTTGTGGTGGTAAATATTTATTATCGAATAGAATGTACTCTAAGAAAAATTTTGTTTTCTCACATTTAAAGAAGAAAGACAACAGTGATACTAATGAAGAGATGTAAGAAAATTTTATAAGTACTATTTTATTGATTTTAATTTTCATAATCTATATCATTACTAAATATCTCATTTAAATTATAAATATTTTGATTTAGAAGTTCTTGATGATAAATAATATGAAAAATCTCAAACCATAATTTGAAATGGATATAAGGTATTGAGAACCTAGGGAGAGTCCACTATCAACTCGAGATGAGTATTTTCCCTATGGGGTATTGGACCACTTCAAGAAAATATAATACCATTGGTATCACTAATTTTCAAAAGGATTTTTCAGAAGTAGATGAGGCCAAAAAATTATCCATATAGAAGTGAAAAATAATTAAAATGGTCACCAAGATTTTCAAGAAAGTTATGAAAGATTTATGTGCATCACTTCCACTAGATACTAATTAAAATCTTGATACATTAATGTTGAGGATGAGATCATTATATGATTAAATTAATAGTTAAAATAGAATTTCTAATGGTGTTTGGGGAAAAAATTTCTTATGGTGATGGTGATGAAGATATTGAAGGCTATGATTCTAGTGAGGATATTCAAGATGAGGGTGATGATAGTGAGACCCTAATGGTAGTGGTGGTCATGATGATGTTTTAATGGAGGGATATTTTGATCCCTTACATTACTATCATAATATTTATTACACTTCCAACCATGTGGATGGTATCTAATGATTGAAATTGATTTTATATATTTGTAATGATTTTTTAAATTATTAACTAATTTAATATATAATATATATAATATATGTGATGTTTTTAGTATGAATTATGACCGGTTTGATATATTTTTAATTTCTTGGTTGTTTTATATTGTTTGTATGTAGTGTTTTTTTTTGGGGGGGGGGTTGGTGGGTAAACTGGGTTTCAGGTATTTTTTGGTGCTGGGTCCAATACAAATGGGTTGTTATAACTATTGTTATAAGGAAATAATAATAGTTATATACCAATGGTTCTTATTAATATTTGTTATATCCCTTTCCTGATATCCTAAAAGCCAATTATTTGTAGAACCGTTAGTATAGGTTATACCATTGGTTCATAGTATTAAACTAACAGTTCAGAACCATTGGTATAACCAAATTTTTATGTAGTGAACTGTTCTCTACTCCTTGTCATCTATAAAAATGTAATCTCTTAATGATACGTTTATGGGTAGTGGGGGCCCAAAAATGATACCAAGCATCAATGAATCCCATGAATATTTATTTCATGGATTCTAAATCCAAATTAAATATTTACTTATCATTAAACAGTGAATACAAAAGAGTTAAAAAGTATATAGCTGAGAACATTCAATGACTTTGCTGATATACATTGGTATCCATTTTATCAGATCAATCACCATTGATGGATATTTATTGATTATATAATAGTACGTATTCATTTATTTTACTAAAAATGTCTTTGAAACTCTCATAGACTTCAATTTTTCCCTTAATATATCAATCATGGAATTTTTCTTCCACTATGCCACTGTATTCTTCTCAGTAGAGAATGCCACCATAACTTCTCTCTTGAGTCTATCCTATTGAAAAAAGGTCAATTCATAAGTTTTCAATTATATACTATTTCCAACCCTCGTACACTTTATCTTGTTCTCATATTCAATATCATGCCATGATTTTAATGTTTTGTAGACTTTAAAAACATTCTCTTTATTTGTGATTGGGTTTACCCGACATCATCTAGAATAACCTTCATTGAATGATAAAAAGTACCTTTCTCCTCCTAGGGATGTAACTGATGCTTTCCAAATATTAATGTGGATCAAATCCAGGACATATTTTTAAATTAATAGTAATTTTTTTCCCATGAAGAAATATAATTCAAACAGACATTACCATATTAGGCTCCCCTCAACCGGTGTAATGAATTAGGAAATAGAAACTTCACCACAAGAGAGGATGTGATTAATAATAATAAGTATTTTGAGATAAATTAATTAAATATATATCAATTATTTCAATATATAATGTTTATTGATATACCATCGATTTCAATTTATAATGGATAGACCAATAATATCATTAAGTAAGAATAATATACTAATCAATTAATAATACAATACACCCCTCTATATAAAATAGTAAGTGTATATAAAAAAAACATTCAAGATCAATGTATCATACACAAAATACATTAGAGTTTATTTATACAATGGATTATAATCTACCAAATGATATGATAATAAAATCTTAGCATTGTAGTCCTATAAAATATCAATTTTTATTTCATTTTGGTACCTATGTGAACTTGGGTCTAATAATTTTAGCTAATAAGGATTTTGGAAATGAAACATGATTAGAATAAGATTTTTTGTTATAGATATTGAAAGAATGATAAATTAATATTGTTATACTATATACATATATATATCATTTTTTAATTTCAATCATAAATATGATTCCAAAAATTTTAAAAATATTTGTAATTTTTTTGGTACACCAATTTATAAATAAGGTTTTCTGAGAAAGATTATTCAAATTTTAAAAACAAATTCCCAAATAACCTTTTATATAACATTGAGATCCCAAAAGAATATTTAGATTATGGTTACCTTAGGCGAATTGATAAAGAGTATTTTTATGCTATTTGAATTGGGATTTTAAAGTATCAATATTATTTTTATATTTTAATTTGAAAACCAAATCAACTTTTTATTTAGAAATGAGATAAATTTCATTAAGAACATATTTGTATTTCATTTTATGATATGTGTATTTTGAAATGCTTTATTTAAAGAAATTTTTATATTCATTTTCTTGATTATACAAACAAAAAGAATATGATAAACAAGGGGAAGATGAGTAACAATAAGGAGAGTGGGAAAAGGAGAATTAATATCATCTCCTACATCAAGATGTTCCATGAGGCATTTAATACATTAGTCACTTAAGGAGGTTGAGTTTATGAAGTCATCAAATATGCTCATAGTTGATACTTTAAGATTATTCTCACATTTATTCATTTATTTAAAATTATTTTCATATATGGGAAAATCTAGTCTAATACGACCCTTATTATTACATTTATAACATGTCACATTTAGTGCTTAAATTTTATTTTTATTTTTGGAACACTAGGATGTTTTATTCATTGTATTCATTTTTTAATTACTTTCCAATCATTCAATATCATATTCATTGTCAAATTATTATTTAATGCCAATATATTTAAAAGAAGTCATTATTTTCACTTCTTTATCTTCCTTTCCCTCTTTAGATTATTTTTCAAATTGGTACTTTATTATGATTTCATATGTCATAAGGGATCAAATTAGTTCTTCGAGTATGATATTTTTGATATATTTTTCTTTTATTAAAACCATCACCTTTTTTTCCCCAGATCTAGGAAAAACACATATAATCTTCTTAAATAACGTTTCTATAGAAAACAAATCATGAATAGATATTATACCATTTTAAATGTTTGAAAAATGTGTTAAAATATTAGTGATAGATTCATTTTTTAAAATATAAAAGATTCCAAAGTCTTGCATAAACATATTAAATATAGTATCTTTAACTTTATTCATTACTTTATGGGTAAATTATAAGATTTTCCATATTTCATAGAAGAATTTTCAAGAAGAAACATGATTAAATTCATTTTGGTCTAGCCTGTAATGGAGAGACTTTAGGGATTTTCTATTAAGTTAAAAGGATAAAGTATATTGGGGTGTCTATTTATATTCTAATTATTTTATAGGACTGAATTCAAGAATAAACATTTTTATAACAAGATAATGTATACTACTAAGAAATATAGACATTCATTTTTTCGATATGTTTAATTTGAACCATTAAAGAAAATAGATCATACAAACTAATTTACATTGGGAATATTTTGAAAATAATAAATTTTAAAAGATTAAACTTTTAAATTATTTTTTATTTTAAAAAATGATACCAATTTTTTAAAACAAGTTTTTTTAGAAATATAGAAAAAACAAGTTTTTGTAAAAAGTAAAAAAGATTTCATTTGATACAAAATGTAAGGTGGAATAGAATGAAATGAGAGGGGTTTATTTCATTTAAAATTTAAAATAATAAATGTGTGTTGGAAATAAAAAATTAACACACATAAGAATAGAGTAAATATAAAATAAAATAAAGATAATGTGAAGATAGAATTTTATTAATGACTGAGCTCAATAATTAAATTGAGATATTATAAGAGTGGGAAAATTATTATAAAAAAGGTGTGACCATTATAAATAGCTTCACAATAATTTATATATGATTTATAAAAGAAAATATAAAATTTAATTAAGTAATTCAGAACATCAGATTAAAGGGATATCAAAATTATGTGCCTATGTGAATTGATATAATATAAATGATGCACTGTGTAAATTAAAAGATATAGAAAATATAGTTCGATAAAATATTTCAATAATATCTCAATGTGATATACTAATTCTCCTCAACTAAGGATTATAGGTTTGTCTTATTATTCCCTTGATTTTAATGGAGATTAAGAAACCATTTCCTCGCTACATTTTTTAGGGAAGTAAAACTAAATCCTTTATTCATTACTTAAATGGTAGTAATCACCCATCACCTTTTATTTTCACCCATAGTAGAATGAAACCCATTGGTAGTAGTTATGGGATAAGAGAAATATTTTCTTATCACAAATCCATTATGTTGATTCTCTATTATCTCTCAAGAAGAAGAAATACAAATTGAATAGAGTGATAGAGAGGTAATTGATGAGACATCCCTATATAACTGAGAATGGATATAGTCTTTAGATTGGATCTTATGATTGGATAGATTTTATAGATATCCTTTATTGACAAATCACTTTATTTGGAAGTTCAATCCACCGTCATTGTTCTTTGGTTTTTTTATAATATCCAATCCGCCCAAGGTCTCTATTTTTATGATTCAATAGATCTAGGAATATTTGTGAATTTTTATGGATCATTAAGCAGCATAAATGGATAATTACGATTTGTGGGGCTCATCAAGATTAAGATACATAACATGCAGGATCGAACCCACATTATAGATGCCTGATACCATTGGTTAGCTAGTGAAATTGCTATTGGATTCCTGAATCTCTCTACTTATACTAGGTATTTGGTGAGCTCCTCTCGCTAGCAGGTGAGATCTTACAACATCTGGTGGTTTTGTCTAATTTCACTGACTGGAATGTGACATGCACAAGGAAGTGGGTTCTTTATAAAATTCATTACTTTTTCTTTGTCCATTCAATCATCAATTAATAAATTCAATATCTTGTTTCCATGATATAATCAGGTCCATTAATACTTAAATGATAATTTAAATATATTCCATAACATCAATTGAATTATCAACCAGATCCTCAATATCAAATGGATGACACCATTTCATTCATTTAGATCAATGCATGAATCTTTATAAATGGAATTGTTATCCCATAAAATAGTGTTTTAGATAAAAATTGAGTGTTTGTGATTATTAAGACACTATAAGAGATAGATATATGCGTATCATCTTTCTCAAATTAGAATTCCCTAAAATGGTAAGGATAACTTTATAATCCCAGGAAACAAATTTTTTAAGAAAAAATATCCAAGACTCACTAATACATGTAGAGAATATTTTAATTACAGGACATATCCAATACATCAATTGAGTTGGTTGTTGAAACAATTATCTTTTTCCCTTTGTAAATTTCACTGATATAAATATACAGGCTCTTTGTGATCTTATCTGGATTCATCATCACAAATTTTCCCTTCACATTTTATATCACTCTATTCTTAGTTCATATTATGCACCATAAGTCGCCAATTTTTCCTAAAGAAAATATGTTCTTCTTTAGAAATTTACATAGAGTACTCCTCAGGTAGTTTGAACTATGTCTTCATGTATCTTTATTTGGATGGTATTGACTCCAATTATTTTCAAGGTGTTATCATTACCCATGCACACAAGTCATTCCAAGAAATGTTTATACTGATCTATCAATTATTATTGAGATATCATGTATCATGTTTCCTCGGATTCGATTATCCATGAGTTGTTGAGATACTATTCACCTCCAGTTGATATGATTACTTTAGTAACTAGTATGTCTCTATTTCTATAAGTAGTTACAACATTTTTGTGATAATTCCTTCCACAACCCTTTTCTATTATAATATTTTTTAATGATATTATCCTTGTTTAGTAAATAGTTAAAGGTGATATTCTTCATCTTGATTCATGATATAGACCTAACATTATAAATAACTAGCCTTGTACCACTCCACAGTGTCTAGACTGGTGGTTCTACATGACCTCTGGAAACCCATCCCATATAACAGAGGCTACTGACCCGTACCAAGGGTATAAGGTATTATCATGGAGATACTATAACCTCATATTAGAGTAATAAAAAATTATAAATAGCCTAAAATTATCGATATTAAATCATTATAGTCTGTAAAATCAAATAAATAAGAATCATCCTATAAAAAATGTTAATACTTTCATATAAGGAAATTGGCATTCATACCAATTGATTTCCTATAGAGATGATCAAATATACAAAAAATAGAATAAAAAAATATATAATGAGGCTTCACTACCATGTACATGCCTTATCATATCCCAATATCTAAATCCCCATTGAGATAGGTCGGACTGATCTTGAAATATTGGGACTCCTCTCTACCTAAACTTGTAAATAGGAAGGTTTTATGGGGTGCCGATATTTCATGGTATCCTTAGAAAGGTGTGTGTAAAACTTATAAGGGAACCACCAATGACGTATGTACCTTAACCAATAATTTTGTGCCCTCGAAATTTACAATATTATAATAATAAAATAAAAGGTCAAGTATAATAAATAAATCACAGTCGATCCCCAAAATATAAGGTGACAGTCTTCATTGAACAAACTTACTTCATCTAGTTCCATATTTCTCTCAGTATAACATACCACATAGAGGGTACCCCATAAAGACCTAAAACCATTAATAATTTCATTTACCTGGGGGAAAATGTTGCACAATTAGAACCATATATGAAATCATGAACCTAGACCTAGAATAAGATCATCCAGAACATATCACACACACCCATGGGAAACTCATCTCACCTGGGACATATAACACTGACCTAATATAAAATCATCGCACCCATAATCACATCACATACAACTAAGGGAAAATCATCCAACTCATAATGATATCATAAAACATACACTATGTTGAAACTATCACACACATAATTATATCACATGCACCTGGGGTAAACTCACCTCACTTGAAATGAGTACAGGCATCAATTACCTAGGTGTGGCATCCCACCTCTTGCAACAAAACCGTAATTTCATAGATCACACACATATATAAAATTTAAAAAATGTGAAACACATTGTAAACCTTGAGATTTTAAAATTAGAACATTTGACTTGGAATCATATGTGACATGAAACACTAATCTTAAACGATCCAGGAAATATATTGCTTTAAATTTAATATCTTTGAAATCTAGAAGTACACACAACCCTGAGACTAAATGTACAATAATATAGTCTATCGTTATATTATATCCATAAAATTGGAAGGTTTGAATATTACTAAATATATTTTAAAAATAATATGGATTACATATGTAGAAAATTAATTAAAATTTTATCTATTTATTATAAAGAAAATAAGAATCATATGAAAGAAAAATGAATATTTTCTAAAACATTTTATTTTTCTATATGGTGTTTTCGTCATGCATTGTACACAAATTTTACTATGGAATTATTTATAAAAATTAAAAATTTATTTGTAAAAGTGAATTCATATTTTAAATCATCAAGTAATAACTATCATATAGTAAATTTTTCTGAACTCTTTGAAAAAAATATTGTTTTGATGAATAGTGAAAATTAATGGTTTTTATTGAAAAGTAAATTCTTATTAAAGCATTAAAAATTTAATTTTTTTAAATTGTTTTAAAAATAAAATTTTTTCAATTATATTATAATAAATAAAATTTAGTTCATTGGAATCGATGTCATATTTAATTTTGATATTAAATCATTCTATACTTATGAAAACAATTTATTTTGCAAACCTCTTTTCATCATGTCTACAGAGTTAATTTAAAATTAAATTACACTAATTAAGTGAATTAAATTTGGAAAAATGGATTATAAATTTGGAATCATCATAATTAATATTATGTAATAACATTAAAATAATTTTGGGTCTTAATTAATAATCAAAATAGATAAAATTAATTGCCATGGTTAAGATTAAAACTACTTTACCTTGGGTATAAACTACAAAGATAAGGATTAAAAAAGACCAAAAACCTGTTTAATTTAAATTTTCTATACGTATATAAACCATTATCACCTTATGCTATATTTAAATGTTGTTCTGGGACACTAGTCAAAGAAAACGACCAATACAATAATTTAAGTAGCAAAATGACCAAATGTCACCCTCTAACATTTAAATTTCAAATATGTGTTCAAATAGGGTTAAAATTAAGTTGTAAATGAATAGTTATGGTGATATTAAGATTAATGAAATTATTTTCATTAGAATAATTTATTTCCAAATTTTAATAATTATAAAATTTATTTAAATTCATATGCAACACCATCATAATAATTATTTAATTAATAGAAAAAAATAAATTATTCTAAAGATATTAAAATTAATATAAATTGAATGAATTATAGCATTACATGAATTTTTCAGATAAATATATGATTTTATACATGAATAAAATAATATATTTTAATTTCATAATTATTATTATATTTTTAAATTTAAATTCAATGAATAGTATCGAAATTGACATTAATGTTATTTTATAATAAATAATATTTAATTAATTTTTTAAAAGATTATTAAAAACTGATTTTCCTCCCCTCACATTTTAATAACTCATAATCCATTTTCCCCAAAATAACCCTACCCAAATACCTCCCCAAAATCCATAGTTTTATTTTATATTTATTGGTATTCCAAGGAGACTAACCCTAGGGCCCTTAACAAGAGATAGAAAGGAGGTTTCTCTAAGTGAAGGTAATTATCTACACCAATCACTTTCTTTTTTATTATTCTCTTAACACATAAATTCCTTCCATAATAATTCAAATATAATAACACTAGTATCTACCATATACTTATGTGTTATTATGTCAATGTAACAAACAACATCCATCTCCTCTTCCATCAAATGGGAAACAAAACCATTGATCATGTGTATAACGGCCTACAACCTCACAAACTGATGTAAATCATTTTTTATCACCAATTATCATGGATTTATATAATTTTGGATTTAATATATATATATATATATATAATACTTAATAATTAAACATAATTCTATAATTATAATATCATATATACCTTCTTACCATCAAATCTTTTGGAAAACAATAACATTGCTCGTGTGTACATGTGTACCACCACCACTATGTAGCGATATGAAATATTTTTCATTTTATTTTGAAATGGATGGTAATAAGGATATATTTAATGATTGTAGATTATATATTTGATATAATAATGTTTTTTTGATGGTTAAATATTATTTATAGATTGTATATTTGATATAATAATGCTGTTTTAACTCATTTTCCCATATTTGGCTTTTGTTGAATATTATAAATTTGTATATAATGATTATATAAGATATTTATATATTTACTAACATTCTTTAGATGATTTAACAATGGTAAATGTACAAATACAAGAAATAATGAACTGAAACATTCATGAAAAATGAAACAATTAACACCCAGAAATGACAATTTTAATATGAAATTATTAATTAAAAGGCATTGAAAATTTATAAGTGGATTATAAGTGATTTTATATAAGGATTATATATGATACTATAAGTATTAATATAAATATTTAATATAATTTTAATAAATTTTAATTTGTTGTATTGGAGTTCAAGACACATATAAGGGAAATCAGATCTATTGTAAGAGTTTCTCATATTAATTTTACTTTTGTGAGACATATTCTATATTCAGTAATTATTTATTTTGTGTTTTGTATATAATTATCATTTTATATATAATATTATGAATACATTTATATTCATGATATTTAATATTTCATTTGAATATATTTCTTTCATGGGTATTATGATTCAAATGTTTCCAAAGTTAAAAGAGTTTATTTTACAATCACATTATTTATCAAGATTTTTTATGAATAAGTTTACAATGAAAAAATATTATGATATACTTCAATAGAAAGTAATGAATTTAATTATCATCTTTTTATTCATGAATTTTATAATTAATTGTACCATTTTATTCTATTTTTAAGTCATAATGATTGAGAAAATATTTTTAAGAAAATATAACTTTATTTATCTCATCAGTAGAAAATCCCTTTTCTTCTAAATCTATGTTTTGTAAAAATAATTTAAAAAATAATTTTAACATTCTATAAATTATTTATTAAATAATGTTTTACCAATGATTTTTTTTATAAAATGTTTTAAAATTAATTGTCCTATTATTTTCCTAAAAAGAAACTTTTAAAATTTTCTTATTAAAATTGGAATGATATAATTATTTTAACATGTACATAATGAATTTCCCAAAATCATGAATTTTCAATTGTTTTAATATTGCATTATAAGTTTCAAATTTTTTTGTCAATGAAAGGGTATTTACAATATTTTTTTATGTTTTAGTTTTAAAAAGGTGATTTTTAAAGTTGAAGGTTCATTTTCATCAAGAATATTGTTAATGATCTCTTTATGGAATTTATATTCATCAACATCAGCAAAAAAATATACTTTTGATCGAATAGAGATATTTTTTTAATAATACCATTAATTTTTTTATTCGTATGGTTTATGATTAATATGACTAGGCATGTACTATATTGATACCATTCATTTTACTTTGGATGGTTTATGATTATGTTTAATGATTGGGGTAATTATTAACATTTCATATGATAATTTTTTATTACAAAATTTGACATTGCTTATGTTTTTCCCCGATCATATATGGAATTAATTTAACTTATTATGTGATGGGAGAGGCTCGTTATAGCCCCTCTATGAATTGGTAGATCTCATGAGACAAACTAGCTTGGGTATTTAGAAAAGGTGTCACCAATTTTTGTATGATGTCTTGGAAAGAGGCCTTGAATGTAGGGTTATGATGTCCATAATTTTTAATTTCCTAATTATGATATTAGTTATTTAGGTCCATTTGATTATTGGATTAGTGAGAATATCCATGGATATGTTTCAAGGTCATGTGATTGTTTGTATGCCATTATTTTGATCAAAATTTATTCTTAGAATATTATTATTCATGTTAAAGTTATTTATTAAATGAAATGTGTTTTAGTTATTTAACAAGATATATTGATAATACCTTATTTTTTATGATAGGTTCTGATCTACACAAACCCTCACCGAGAATTAGAGCTCATTTTATCTTATGTTTCATTCTCCTTGGATGAGAGGAAATTTATATGATTGACATGTACAGATATGCTAAAGGGAATAATATTTTTCTCAAAGAAAATACAATATTATATTTTTTTCAATTGTAAGGTGGGATTTAAGTATGTATCTAATTTTCCAAAAATACCATTCTATTTTTTCCATCAAGATGTTATTTCTTGAATCTAGTGGTAATGTAATAAAGTTACAACTATTTTTCGGCTAGTTTCAGTGTCTTTAAACACATGGGGACACATCCTTCCTAAAACCGCACATTATACCACCTGGGTTAGACACCTATCCTAACTCATCACATGTCTCCTAGGATAGTCTCTCAAGTGAAAAACCCATCACCATCCTTATTTATATACCGAGCTCGTGACATTAATATTCCGATTCTAATGTGAAATTTTAAATTGATAATAGCTACCTAACTTTAATACCCCTCTAAATGGTTACCATAATACTAGGGAAGCCACTGAGATCCCTTAGATCACATATTTCCATGAGAACCATACATGTGATTCTCTTGGACCATATACTCTTTCCCAACTCAAGCCTCAATGATGATCCAAAAACCTCATAAAATTACATGTCAAAACTGAATCCCACTCACCAGGTAACATCCCAAGATAACCCATACTAGGGTCCCTTTCAATGTCATTCCATTTCCTTAGTGATTCCCTTGAACCTCATAGTGTCCATCTCATGTTTCCCTTTGGAGAACTCTAAACTCATTATCCAGAGGAAACACAATCTCTGACACCTCACAATGGAACTCTCTAATACCCCTCCACTCTCACAAGGGTACCATCCATTGTGAGTGAGATGTACGACTTTTTAAGAAATCATACTAGGACTAAGCCTCTTACACCATACCATTAACCTTGGGAAAAATCCTAGAGTAGGAATGCCTCATCCCAATTATTTATAAATCAATCCCTCATCCATTGGCAGCCAAGGATGCCTATTAGTCTCTAAGGTCCCATCACTGTGCTTTAAATTTTTGTTTTACCAATAGAAATTTTATTTTTAATAGAAAAATCTATTTAATAAAAAGATAAATCGCCCACAATAGCTGTAAGAACCCAGATCATCATTTCAGGTACGCATTTCCTTTTTCTGGAGTTTTTAAGAAAAATGGAGTTTCTGGAAAATTTCGAAGTACACGCCATGTACTTTCTGAGTACACGTCATGTACTCTTCTCTGGCACGAAGTCATGTGCTGGCCATGCCCGGGCTACACACACGGTGTGTAGGGTGACGTGGAGGCCGATTTTGGTAGAGTACAGAAAAACCTAGTACAAACTGTGTACTTTTCTTTTTTTTCACTAAATGCACTAGGGTCGCGCCTGACGCACATAAGCATCTTCTTCTAGGTTCCGTTCATCCGAGAGCAACCCGTATGGCTGGACCATCCCCGAGCCCCTATGACTCCGTCCGATCTCTGTTCCAGTCGTCGTCAATTGCATTGGGATCTCCTCGGTAAGCTCTCCCTTCTACTTGAGCCTTGTTTTCCAATTCTTCCACCTTCTCAAGTTATCTAAGGTTGAACGTTTTGTGCGTTTTTTCAGATCTACGATGTTATAGGGAGAATCAGTCGATGTGGTTCAAGTATATCATTTCTCTAGCATCAAGGTATGTGGTTTGTGCCTTTCCGTAGAAATTATTTTGAATATTTTCTGCAAATTACGTGAATTCCCTTGAACAGGAATTGTTCTTTTTCTTGTCTTTCTCTTGATTGATTACCTGCTCGCTTGATTTCTATAGTAGAGGTTTACCTTTGTTAATAGAGTAGTTTTTCTGTACTTTGGTTGTTTTCCATGCTTGTTTTTCTTGTTTGGAATTGTCCAGTTTCCATGCCTAGTTATAGGATAGTGGAACTGTTGCTTTGTTATGTTGTTGTGCCTTAGAATGAAAGACAAGTAGTTCTTGAGGTTTACTTGGATGATATACGCATGATGAGCATGTTAGTTTCACACAGGACTGTGAGAACCTAGTGTAGTAGACCACAGGGAGAATAGACATAAGGGCTTCTCCAGAGTGTCTTTTAATGAGATGCGAGACCATAGGGGGAATTGACGATGAGTTCTTCCTCAGAGAGTTTGAAGTTCCTCGAAATGGGCCATAGGGGGAATGAGATGTTGACTGCTTCCCCAGAGAGCCTTTAGTATGATACGAGACTATAGGGGGAATTGATGGTGAGTTCTTCCTCAGAGAGTCTACTTTTAGCTGAAACAGAGGGGTGTGGCTGTGTGTTCCTCCTATAGGGTTGCTAGTATTTGTAGGTTGAACCATAGGGGTTAGGCTGTGAGAGCTACCCAGAGGGTTACCTGTTTGATACTTTTTGTTGGTTGTTTACTTGTGTACTTTATATGTTAGAACTGTGAATTGTAAC
Organism: Viscum album; assembly: GCA_963277665.1. Taxonomy (NCBI): domain Eukaryota; kingdom Viridiplantae; phylum Streptophyta; class Magnoliopsida; order Santalales; family Viscaceae; genus Viscum; species Viscum album. The sequence goes on from OY728159.1 coordinate 730,839,366, forward strand.
TGCTGTGTATTTCCTATTTACTATTCCTGTACTTTACTTTCCATGTATTCATTGACAGTTAGGCACAGATCTTGGGGTGATTTCCTACAGGGATTGTATCTCACACCCCGTTTGGGCCATGCTTTTGGGCCCAAGCAGACTATGTTGTTGCAAGTATAGATAAGGGCTAGCACCCTTCTACTTCAGGTTCTTTATTGCACTGGAGTTGGATAGCATGGGACTGAGTCATGGCTTGTGATGTTGAGGAGTTTACTTTGTTTTCTTTTGAACTTTGTTTTTCAGTTGTACTTCAACACGTTGGTTTGTTTACTACTTTCCATATACATATGTACCATGTTCCATCATTATTATTTTATACATTGTTTCCGCTATCCAGTTCAGTTGTTGTATACTGGTTATTGTTTCCGTTATTGTGAATGGTTGTTCTTCCGCTGTATACTCTACTGAATGAGGGAATAGTTTCCCCAACAACTCATTAAGGCCCTCGCTTCTAGTTAGAATCCTCTGGCGTTTTGGGAAACGCGCTTGAGGTCATGTGGAGAACCGAGTATGGGGCACCAGTAGAGGGGCTATGGATATGGGTCATTACAAAGTTGTATCAAAGGGGTTGCATTCTCTTCCTTTACTATTTGGAGACTTTCGCCAGGGATAGGATGGATTTGGTACTTGTTATTAAGCTGTGCTCAGGGGTATCTAACCCGTGTACAAGGAAAGGCCATACTACCTCATTAATTGCAGTTTCTGGTTTTGAGATTTTACAGTTGATATGATTTCACCTAGAGTGATTCGCATGCTTTGTGTTATTATTTTATCGACGATTGCGGTTCTATTTCTGTCACAACCTGATGAGATGAGGGTATGCCATCTCATGAATCATATAGGCACTTGTAGAAATCACATGCCATGCATTCTTTCCATGCCATCTCGGGTGCATTAGAGATTTCATGTTGTTGTGATAGACTTTGTGTAGATTATGCATGCTGTTGTGATATATGCATGATAGAATCTCTGTTGCCTTTTTAGAGGGTTGTTTGTTTCCTACTTTGCTTAAATGAACGCCAAATTTTGATTCTTGAGGTGTTATGGGCCCTCTTGAATCAAAAAGTTTTGGATCAGGATCCTGTTTTCTCTTGTCTATGACTATAGGAGATTCCAAGATTTGATTCGTGGGGAGTATGGGCCCTCACGGGTCAAAATTTGGCACCTCTTTGCGATGTTTTTAGTGTTTCTGGGCTTCTGTTCAGTTTCTAAGCTACTTCCCAGAAAAACCCAGAATACAAGGCGTGTAATTTTTAGATACACACCATGTAGTTTTCAGGCCATGTCACTAACCGTGTGAGCAGAAACACGGTATCATGAGAATAACTTCAGGAACACGCCGGGTACGGTAGGTACACGCCGTGTAGTTTGGAGCTGTGTACCCGGCCGTGTCACTAACAACACGGGTCAGGAAAGCTCGAGTAGAACACACCGTGTTATAAAGGAACACGTCGTGTAGTCCCGTCCAGGTACCTGGCCGTGTCACGAACAACACGGGTCGGTGTCACCTTCTCTTAGACATGCTGTGTTGTTTTATGAACACGCCGTGTAGTCTGATCAGGTACCCGACCGTGTCACGAACAACACGGGACAGTGTCACCTTCACCTATACATGATGTTTTTGTTCGAAACATGCCATGTAAGGTTTATCCATGTAGACGGCCATGTGTTTAGAAAACACGGCCCACCGAAGCCTTGTCGAGTACACTCTGTGTGTGTTAAGAACACGCCATGTAGTCTCGAGTTAAACAGGACCGTGTGGGTTAGCTGTGTAAAGAGGCTCGGGCAGGGGAGTAGTTTTCAAGTACACGCCGTGTGTGGGGTCAACACGCTGTGTAGTTTGAGGTGTTACACGTTATGTAGGGAAGGGGTACACGCCCATGTCAGTGGATTAAGAAGACATGTCGTGTAGTTTTTATACACGCCATGTAGTCATGTTTTGTAAACTTGTGTGTTTTCCTTCCCCTATTCCCATTTTGTACTCTTGTGTTCTCTGTACTTGTTTTTTTAAACTAAGGTGTGCTTTTGATCTTTTAGAGCTATGCCTCTGAGACGTCCTCCGGTTGTACGTCTGTCATCAGGCAGTGATGAGACGCTTGATATGGCTGATTAGGGACTTCCTACCGACCCTCCAGTTGGGCCAGCCTTCACACCAGCTTTCATACCAGATGCAGGTGCTGATGCGCAGTTTAGGGAAGTTTTTATGAGGATTATGCAGACCTTTTAGGAAGCACCACCTCCTGCCTCAACTATGGCAGACTTGACATGAGTTTTTCAGCAGTAGCATCCTCCCATGTTCTCGGGGGAAGGAGGACCTCAGGCTGTAGAGTCATGGCTGGAAGCCATGATGACTATCTTCGAGCATCTAGAGACACCTTCAGAGAGGCGGTTCAAGCTCGCCACCTACATACTCTGAGAATCCGCCAAGAGGTGGTGGGACGTGATCTCACAGGCGGGACACCAGCAGGTTATGGCTGGGGAGGAGTTTCAGCGCGTCTTTTATTACTACTTCTACCCAGAGACCCTGAGGGCTGACCAAACCCGGATGTTCATGAGCTTAGAGCAGGGTACTCTTTCTGTCATGGATTATTCCTCTCATTTCACTGGTCTACAGCGTTTCACACCCCTTCGGGATGGGAGTGGGGTGTCCTTAGCAAGGAAGTTCGAGGATGGTCTCAGGCGGGAGATCCGCTCGTAGGTGAATATCTTCTAGTTGACTTCCATCACTTCCATCGTAACTAGGAACTGATTGCGGAGTGCAATCTGAGAGACTATAGAGCTGTGAGCCAGGGTGGTTTTGCTTATAGAGCTAGTTTTCCTCTAGATGATAGCAGGAAGCGCCATAGGGATTCTATGCGCGGTGATCTGAGGATGCGTCATGCATCGTCTGGCTGCCAGGTGATATGCTACTAGTGTGGCCGGTCAGGGCACACAAGGCCGCAATGCCATAGAGACCCCATGGAGTGCCGATCTTGCAGCAAGATGGGTCACCTTCAGTGCTTCTTCCAGGTTTTCTCACTAGCAGCTGGTGACCAGGGTTCTTCCATGACTCCTCGTTCAAGAGCAGCCCCACCAGTTTCTCTTCATTCGGGGAACTGGAGTTCTTCCAGTCATTCGGGCCGAGGTGGATGTCGAGGCCATGGCGGTCAGCCACAAGTCCATCAGCACCAGTAGGGTGGATCATCTCAGAGTGGTCATCCAGGGGCGTAGGGCCACGGTGCAGGCCAGTCTTTCGACGTGGAGCAAACCTATCCGGAGCAGGATCTCGAGCCTTCGATAGTACGAGGTACGATTTTAGTATCCTCAGTTTTATCTTCATCTCTTTTCGATATTGGTTCTACACATAGCTTTATCTCTATTGCTTTCCTGGAGAGCCTTGGGCTCTGCATCTTTTCTTCTACCGACTCGTTGACACTATACACACCTTTGGGGATGAGGACATCTAGTGTACACCAGTGTAGAGAGTTCCCTCTCGAGGTTGCAGGTTATTGTTTCTTATGGGATATCTATGTCCAAGAGATGACAGGAAATGATGTAATTCTCGGGATGGACTGGTTGGTTCCTTTATAGGCATTCATCGACTGTTATTGCCGCAGAGTGAGTTTTGTTTCACCAGAGGGAGAATATTTTCTTCATAGAGGTGAATGGGATGTTCGGGCTAGTTGAGCAGGACTCGAGCACCATGGTCTAGGAAGGGTGATGACCCAAATTGCTAGTCTTTATCTAGACAATTAGGGGACTTCGTAGCTAGACTTTCCTTCGGTGGTGGATCGTTTCGGGGACATCTTTCCAGAGTACTTTTTGGGTTTGCCTCCGAATCATGAGGTAGACCTTTCTATTGAGCTCGTGCCAGGAGCGGCACTGGTGTCTATTCCTCCTTGTAGGATGGACGCACATAAGTTACAGGTGCTCAAGAAACAGTTGGAGGAGTTGTAGGAAAAAGGTTTCATCCAACCCAGAAATTCTCCTTCGGGTGTACCCTTCATCTTTTTTTGGATTATCGGAAGCTGAACCAGTTGACGGTCAAGAACCGATATCCCTTGTCGGGGATCGATGGCCTCTTTGATCAGCTTCGAGGAGCCCGGGTGTTCTCAAAGAATGACTTGAGGTCTAGTTATCATCAGTTACGCATTAGACCATCAGATATACCACTGACAGCCTTCAAAAAAAGGTATGGTCTATATGAGTATACAGTCATGCCGTTCGGTCTCATGAACGTGCCCGTAGTTTTCATGGCACTGATGAACCGATTGTTCCATCCTCACTTGGACTCATTCATCATGGTATTTGTGGATGATATATTTTTGTACTATAACACTCGACACAACCATACCATACATCTTGAGATCATTTTGAGTACACTGAGAGAGCATCGACTTTATGCTAAACTCTTGAATTGGCACTTTTGGATAGAACAGATTCACTTCTTGGGTCACATCATCTTAGAGGCAGAAGTATCTGTGGACCCATATAAAGTGATATTTTTTGTCTCCTAGGAGAATCCGAAGAACATTTTTAAGGTACATAGTTTCCTAGGGCTGTATGGATACTACAGACGCTCCATTCCAGACTTCTCATGCCTAGTAGCACCATTGACAGGTCTGACCAGGAAGGGGGTGAAGTTCTTATTGTTAGATTTATGTGAGTCATCCTTTCAGGAGCTGAAGGGAAGATTGACGTCAGCACCGATACTAGTCTTTCCAGAGCTAGGAAAGAGCTACACTGTCTATTATGATGCTTCAGGTATCGGGCTAGACATTGTGCTTATGCAGGGAGATGGAGTCGTTGCGTACGGATCTCGGCAGTTGAGGCCACATGAGAGTAACTAACCTACACATGATCTGGAGTTGGCAGTTGTTGTCCATTCCGTACGCTGTTGGAGACACGGTCTTCTAGGAGAGAACTTTGTCATCTTTACCGACCACAAGAGTCTCAAGTATATCATTACTTAGCGTGATTTTAATCTAAGGCAGTGCAGGTGGGTCGAGTATCTTCAGTCGTTTGATTTCGAGCTTGCCTATATTCCAGGAAAGGGAAATGTAGTGGAAGATGCATTGAGCTGGAGAACATAGATTCAGGCAGTTCAGGAGGCCAGAAGTGAGTGGCAGCTGATGGATCTCTTCTATGAGATGCATCTAGAGGTGCACGATAGACACGGACAAACTTTTCTATCTTCTGTAGCTGTTACCTCTACACTACTTGATCGGGTAAAGATGAGGTAACTATCAGACTCAGAAGGCTTAGTCCTGCGGGAGAGTGTGTCAGGAGAGGACTCTTTTCCTGGATGTACAGTGGGTGAGGATTAGGTCTTGCGTTTCTGCGAACGCATATGGGTGCTAGCAGACATACACGAGGAGCTGATGTGGGATTTTCATTCCTTAGTTTGGGAATTTCATCCCGGCGTCACCAAGATGTATCGGGATCTTCATCGCCAGTACTTATGTCTAGGTATAAAGAAAGATGTTGTTGGTTTTTTCATGAGATATTCTACTTGTCAGCAGGTGAAGGCAGAGCATCAACGACCAACAAGACTTTTACAGCAGTTACCCATTCCGGAGTGGAAGTTGAACGATGTTGCGATGGACTTCATGACCGGATTACCGAGGTCACCTCAGGGTAATGATGTTGTTTGGTTTTTCGTCGACAGGCTCACGAAGGTTTCCCACTTCTTAACTATCAAGGAGACCTTCAGTGTCAAAGATCTGGGACCACTATACATCAGAGAGATTGTTCGTCTATATGGAGTTCCACACTCCATTGTTTCAGATAGGGATGTGCGCATTACTTCTCAGTTCTGGCAGGGACTTCAGAAGGCTTTGGGTACCTAGGTACTTCTGAGTACGGCATACCATCCCCAGACTGATGGCCAGTCCGAGGGCATGATCCATGTGATTAAGGATATGCTCCGAGCTTGCATCCTAGACTTTGGTGGTTCTTGGGGGAAGCATATCCCTCTGGTGGAGTTCGCCTACAACAAAAGTTTCTAGGGGACCATTCAGATGGCACCATACGAGTCTTTGTACGGTAGGCCATGCCGATCACAATTATGCTAGCTGGAGGTAGGTGAGGTAGCTTTGATGGGACATCGTCTTGTTCAGGAGACTTTAGAGCAGATAGAACTGATTCCGAAAAGGATGGCTACAGCACAGTCCTGGAAGAAGTCTTATGCTGATCAGCGGAGACGACATCTGGAGTTCGAGGTCGGGGATCAGGTTTTCTTGCGTGTCGCATCGAGGTTAGGACACAAGAGGATTCAGAGACAAGGAAATCTTTCTCCGTGGTACGTCAGGCTGTTTGATGTGTTGGGGAGAGTGGTGCCAGTTGCTTATTGGTTGCAGTTACCTTAGAGGTACAGAGCCATGCACGACGTCTTCCACGTCTCTCAGCTCCAATGTTACTTTCCAGACCTGCATCATGTCTTTTAGCCCAAGGAGGTCGAGCTCGAAGCGTATGCATCGTTTGAGGAGCATCCCATCCGGATTTTCGATCGCAGTACGAAGGTTCTCCATGGGTGGTCTGTTCCCCATGTACAGGTGCTATGGCAGCATGGCTGAGTACAGGACGAGACCTGGGAGAGGGAGGCTGATGTACGATCGCAGTGGCTAGAGCTGTTCAGGGTTTCTTCTTCTATGCCTCGCTAGTGAAATTCATGGACGAATTTCTTTAAGGGGGGAAGTTTGTAAGAACATGGATCTTTATTTCAGGTATGCCTTTCCTTTTTCTGGAGTTTTTAAGAAATGTAGTGTTTCTAAAAAATTTTAAGTAGACGTCGTGTACTTTCTGAGTACACGCTGTGTACTCTTCTCCAGTGCAAAGCAGTGTGCTGGCCGTGCCCAGGCCACACACACGGTGTGTAGGGTGATTTGGATACCAATTTTTTCGGAGTACGTAAAAACCTAGTACAAGCTGTGTACTTTTCTTTTTTCACTAAATGCACTGGGGTCACGCTTGATGCACAGAAGAATCTTCTTCTAGGTTCTGTTCGTCCGAGAGTGACCTGTACGGTAGGATCTTCCCCGAGCCCCCATGCCTCTATCTGATATCCATTCCAGCCGTTGTTGATTGTGTTGGGATCGTCTCGGTAAGCTCTCCCTTCTACTTGAGCCTTGTTTTCCATTCTTCCTCCTTCTCAAGTTATCTAAGGTTGAACTTTCTGTGCATTTTCTCAGATCTATGATGTTCTAGGGAGAATCATTCGTCGTGGTTAAAGTTTATCGGTTCCCTAGCATCAAGGTAGGTGGTTTGTGCCTTTCTATAGAAAGTCTTTGAATATTTTGTGCAAATTACGCCAATTCCCTTGAATGAGAATTGTGCATTTTCCTGATTTTCCCTTGATGGATTTCCTGCTTGCTTGATTGCTATAGTAGAGGTTTACCATTTTGAATAGAGTAGTTTTGTTGTACTTTTGATGTTTTCCATTCTTGTTTTTCTTGATTGGAGTTTTCCAGTTTCCATTCCGAGTTTTAGGATAGTGGAATTGTTGCTTTGTTATGCTATTGTTCCTTAAAATGATAGCAAAGTAGTTCTTCAGGTTTACATGGACGATATACACGCGCTGGGCATGTTAGTTTCACACAGGACTGTGAGAACCTAGTGTAGTAGACCACTAGTAGAATAGAGGTAAGGGCTTCTCCAAAGTGTCTTTTAATGTGATGCGAGACCACATGGGGAATTGAAGATGAGTGCTTCCTCAGAGGGTTAGTAGTTCCTTGACATGGGCCACAGGGGGAATGAGACGTTGAGTTCTTCCCCAGAGAGCCTTTAGTACGATACGAGACTATAGGGGGAATTGACGGTGAGTGCTTCCTCAAAGAGTCTACTTTTATCTGAACCAGAGGGGTGTGACTGTGTGTGCCTCCTAGAGGGTTTATAGTATTTGTAGGTTGAATCATAGGGGTTAGGCTGTGAGAGATACCTAGAGGGTTACCTGTTTGCTACTTGTTATTGGTTGTTTACTTGTGTACTTTATATGTTAGAACTGTGAATTGTAGCTGTTGTGTGTTTTCTGTTTACTATTCATGTACTTTACTTTACATGTATTTATTGACTGTTAGGTACAGATCTTTGGGTGATTTCCTACATGGATTGTATCTCACACCCTGTCAGGGACATGATTTTGGGCCCAAGAAGACTATATTGTTGCAGGTATAGATAAGGGCAAGCACCATTCTACTTCAGGTTCTTGATTACACTGGAGTTGGAGATCATGGGACCGAGCCGTGGCTTGCAATGCTGAGGAGTTTACTTCGTTTTCTTTTGCACTTTGTTTTTCAGTTGTACTTCAGCACATTGGTTTGTTTACTGCTTTACATAGACATACGTACCATGTTGCATCATTATTATTTTATACATTGTTTCTGCTATCCAGTTCAGTTGTTGTATGATGGTTATTGTTTCCGTTATTGTGACTAGTTGTTATTCTGCTTTATACTTTACCGAATGAGGGCATAGTGTCCCCACCGACTCACCAAGGCCCTCGCTGCTAGTCGGCAACCTATGGAATTTGGGGAAACGCGCTTGTGGTCATGTGGTGAACCGGGTATGGGGAACCAGTGGAGGGGCTCCGGATTTAGGTTGTTACAGAAGCGATGCCACATATAACATGACACATAGACACATGAATAACATTATAGAGATTCTAAAGGACCAACTACCTGATATAGAGTAATTTAATTTAACCTAAGCTCTAACACATCTCTTAAGATCATCCAAGACTCATCCAAGATTGTATAATCACCTGAGATCTTATCCTAGACCATAACATAAAAAACAAATTAATCATGAATGTATATAATTAATTTTCCAAATTAATTCAAATATACATAATTACCTAAAAAAATTAAAGTGTTTCCACCACTCATTGTAACCATGAATTAATTTACCCAAAAGTTTCATGGAATATCCTTTACATCATAAGAAGAAAAATACCTAATATCTGTTACTCGGTCAATATCCATTACATGGTCAATATCCAATTAACTACAATTTAATCAAGACCCTAGAAAAATTTATTTGGGAGATACACCAAAAATAAAATGACGTGTAACAACATGTGATAATTACCTTATGAATTTATTTTCCCAAGCCATGAAACATCCCCATAAAGTGGTATTATTTACACCATACTCTAGTGGAATCATTAGTAAACCGTAACCCAAACCCTCCAAAATTAGAAGGCGGTGAAGGAAATGAAGACTGAAGTGAAGTGGATGAAGTTTATACCTTAAATTACTATAAAAAACACAATAATTACCCCCATACACAGGGGATTGAAGGAGAAAGAGGGGGTGTATGGCTGGATGACCAACAAATAGTTCTTATATTTGACTAAAAACTAATGGGGAATCATAGGTAAATTAAAAATTTTACCTTCTAAAAAAACTACCCAAGATATAGTCAAGACATGACTATGAGGGTCACAACATGATGCATTCAAAGGTAGTGGTATTGTCCCCATATTTCCTCCTTTATGGAGTAGACTTCCAATATTATGGAATGATTCCCCCTTGAAAACTTTTCTAACAATTTTTCAAAACACCATCAAGGGGTGAAACCTATGGATCATAGAACAAAACCTCTAGTGAAAGAATAACACCTGAGAAATATCAGGACCTTATATATTAACTTCCTCCTCTCTTATGATGTTAGATCCTCATAGAATGGCCTATCACACCCCACACCGTAATAATCCCCATCAACTGGTCCTCCTTGTATGATATCATCACATGAAGTAAGGGTCATAGCATGGATAACTAGTTATAAACAAAAAAGTTAAAGGAATATACCACTCCAATATCTATCCAAGAACCTGTAACACTTCTTGGGCCTTCATACACAGATTTAAACATCTCCTTGAGATGTCCTAGACCATGGAATTCTGATCGCAATCCTGATTCTCAAAATGAATCCTACTCTAATTGTAAAATATTTTAAATTACCTATTAATTTGACAACCTATAAAGTCACAAGGTTTTAACCCCCCCCCCCCCCAACATAGTACTTATCATCTTTGAGTAGCCTTAATAGTCCTTCAAGCAATAATCTGGACCTATTTTGGTCATTAATTCGCCACAAAATCATTGTGATGTATTTCAGATCATAGAACAATCTTCCACCACAAGACTCTAAACACAAGGGTGTACTCTTATCCAAAATCTAATACACCTAATCACCAATATTTATAACATTGATATGACACTCATCCATTACCATCTATCTTGATGCACCAAGGTTTTATTAAACAATCCATCTCTTGGCTTATGGCTCTCCCCACTATCATAATTTGATCAAAAAGGCCTATTATGGGCTATGGTTCTACCAAATATCAAAATTACCTAAAAAATTAATTCTTAGTGTTCTAAAGACACAATTGGGGAATTTTTCACCTCACCATACCCAATTAAGTGCGAAAAACCCAGTAAACCATCATTTTTCAAACCACTCCAAAAAAACTCTCAGACTCACTCCCTAACATGATATATCTTCAACTGATCTGGATTTTTTTGTTATTGAAGGAAACCCAAGATAATATAAAAACTCACACTAAAGTCTGAACTCGATACATGGTGTAATTCCTAGGCGGGTTTAAAAACCACACACTCTACCCATCGTGTTCTTACCCTGATCACTAGAGCACCATTGATCTGGCTCCCCCTAAAATCACATAAAATTCCATCCAAATTTCAATTCCAATATCTAGAATGTATCTAAAATAAAATCCAAAACACAAATATACTATTCACTATAGAACCGTAAAAAACATATTTACCCACACACTAGTATCCTAATTCCATCTAAACTACCATCAGACCTGTCAAACCATAACCATGACCCTAACAATATAAGGATCATAAATCCACTACTAATAGGATTCTCCCCATGATAAGAGTATAATTATTATCACTCAATGGAATTAAAATGATGATCACTATGGTATATTTCCCCCATAAATTACTACATGTAATGACTATACAAGACATTCCATCCCATACTCGAGTGCCATCACAAAACTCTCATCACTATCCATTATTGGCTCACAAGGAATTTCATCCTTGAAATCTATTTAAATTTTCAACTATAATGTGGGCCACACCCTCTATTTCAACTTTATGACAACACCCAATGAGTTTTAATATCATGAGGATCACTCCTAAATAGCCACACTCGCCCACCAGGACAACCCTTGATAGCCTAATTAAGGTTTAAGACAATTCAACTATTCCACCACACTGGATGTATCCATAATATCATCATCCAATTTCATCAAAAACCTTGAGAAACCATGATCTCCAGTGCCTCATTGAATCCATCAATCCTTTACCATCATACAACCACTCATTGATTCCCAATCCAATGTTTATTGTACATACCTATAATGAACATGATCTCATGCATTGAGAATTATCACAAAAAATAAATTCTAACACTAACTATCATCATCCAAAGTATAGTGAAACTCCTAGAGAACCTCTCACTAGTTCTCATCCACTATCCTTCCCATTCTCTTCAGAGCATAATAGGTTTTTTATCTCTTATAACCCGTTCACACAACATGAATCACACTCTCATGGGTTACACACCATCAATTCTAGACTCATGCACCTAAACATATGACCATGACTATAACATTTAAATTTCATCTAACTAGAAGAACATAAGTTCATTTACTTCCAACAACCCAAAGACTCTCACTCATGAAATGGTATATCACTTGATCAACCATCACCCAAAATTGACTTAAAACCACAAATCATTCATCCACACTTTTGTTACGCCAATTGAAAGTGATCCCAAAATATATAGGAACAGAAATCCAACCAATGTTTCCCTTGAAATCCATCCTTGATACCATAATCACTCAAAGTGCTTCGTATCATGAAATCCCAAGGCATATCACAAGTTTGGGTTAACCCATATTCCAAGTTTCCCATATATCTCACAACTCCCCAAGAAAATAATAGGAAAATTCACTACTATTTGAATATAATTACCAAGTTAACAATAACCCAAGTCATATCTCAATATCACGATCCTCTCCTACCTAGTCAATAACCCTATCTCAAATATGTATCATCTCATTAGAAACACCCCTGCTCTCATATCAAATATCAAAAGAAAACTCATGAGTCAACACACCCATCATGTGTTATCATATATATATATATATATATATATCAGGGATCACATACCAAGTCCAACACCCATTCCCCAAGAACCAATCCTCTCAGGATATCCATATACCAAACTACCTCTTAGAGGATTAAGTTATTTCATTTAAACATAACTACATCATCCTAATACATTTTTATCGAATGAGAAAATTTTCATATGGATTATCCATGTATAATTTCACCAAGAAGGTATATAAAAAACACTATATTTGTTTTTTTTACGTTAATAAATCAAACATATATTATTTATAAAACATGTATCGTGGTATCTAATACTGATACTAACCCACCAAGGGTCACTATAAATCCATTACATAGAGGGAATAAATAAAAATCATTGGTGACCATCCCAAAATGGGATTCAAATGAAGTTTCATTACAAGAAATACCATGGTCCAGTAATCACATTAAATAGTTCAACCATCTATCATTAGTAAAACCAGTCACATACAAGTAGAAGAAAGTTATGTGAATCCTATATGCCAAATATAAGGAATGTAAATTGAAATATTTCCAATATGGGAAAATTTCCAAAAATCCATAAATACAAAACTCAACACATTAATAATATTTGAATAAATATCTTAACCATAATAGGAAAACTAAAGAATAGAAATATCATTCCCCTGGTAACCTGGACATCCCATCAGAAAAGGTGTTTATGATACACCAGTTCGAGGTCTATACCAAGATAAGACATATCCTTAATCCTTATCTACCATACCCAAAATTGTAAGAAAAATGAAAATGATACTTTGATACCACTTTGTATTTAATTTTCCCTGGACCACTTGATAATGACCGGACATGTAGTGTTATGTGAAATCATGTGTGCCTCCATGTATATTAGAGGTTGCTGACTAAAAGTGAGATTCTAAGGTGTTAATATGGGGATAATATAACCACATATAAGAGTATAAAAGTAGAGTAAATAACCCATAAACATCAATAATAAATCACCAAAGTATGCAGAATCTAATAAACCAGAATCATGCAATGAAAAAATATAAACGTTTTCATACAAGAATACAATCATAAATAAAAATGGATTAACTCCCTGGAAAATAACATATAAAAACATAAAAATTAAAAACAAAAGGAGGATTTGATACAATAAATCTGCCTCATCAAATATGATTCTCAAATACCTTTTGATCTATTTCATCTCAATCATTAAATATTGGTACATTTCCCTACATAAACATACAAAAAATGTGGTCTTCTCAAGTTCCAATGTGAATTGTTTTTTCGAGCATAGAGTGAGTAAAAAACAGTATTGAACTACCAAATTAATCTATAAGATTGATAGTAATACAATAAATTTGTAGATGATATGATTATTATAAAAAAAATAGGAAGCATAATAAATATATCACCTTCTATCCTTGAGTTCCATGGTGACACCTCGTATCATCAAAACCCTCTTCAACCAGTGCCATATGTCTCTAGGAATAACATACCACCAAAGAGGAACAATTTAAATACCTAAAACCCTTAATATTTTCACAAACTTATGAGGAAATCAGCTTAACTAACATTATATCAAACACACCTAAGGGAAACTCAGCTAGCATGAATCACATCACTCACACAAAGAGGAAACTCAACCAATTTAGAATCATATCACACACAACTGGTGGAAACTAAGCTCACTAGAATCATAATACACATACCTGGGGGTAACTCAACTCACCCAAAACACATGAAACACTCCCATGGACAAAATTTATCACATATAAGACATGAAAAAACGAGGAAAAACTCACCTCACTTGAAATCACATCACATACATTCATAGTAAAATAAGATAACATATAATCATTTAAGGAACAATACACATTGGATTAAATCAGCTCACCCAAAATCATATCTCATATACAAAAGGGATACTCATCTCACTAAAAATAGGTATCAAGCCTTCATTGTCCAATGGTTGTATCTTGACCATGTTCTAGAACCTTGATTTCACAGATCACAAACATATATTAATATAAATAAATCTTAAACAATAGAATAAACACCAACCATAGAACCTGATATCAAACCACACAAGTTATAAACATATCTTAACCAATCACATTTCACATGGGTTGGACTCCCAAGTGTCAACCACCCCCATCTCTATAGCCATACCTGGCATTCGACATCAATCTAAGTGTTTTATGTTTACACTTGAAATTGGAAATAAATACATCCATTCACAAACCCTATATTAGGTCAATGTAATACTAGGTCACCAAATGAGGTCCCCCAGTTCCCATCTATACTGAGTAACCCTAAATAGGATCCTCTAAAACATTAGCCCTTTCTTGATTGTATCCTCAAGTTGAAGGTTCTAGGGAACAATGAAAGTGCATTGGGCCACTGCCCAATAATGTTTTTCCTTTGGTTCCTTATATTTATCCTCAGAACAGGAAGAATAAAAATCTTAGTTCCCTGAAGAAAGAATCATTCACATATAATTTATAATTTTCTCATATTAATAACAATTAACTCAACCTGTAATTCATTATTAATTTTCAAATAGATTAACATATTTCTTCATACCGTCATTGTTGCAAAAGATTTAAGTGAATAATACATCTAGAAGTATATATACATGCTCCAAAACCCTCATAATTTCACAATAGAATCACCATATTCTAAAAAAATTATTGTCACTACATTTATTATACACCATTGATCACAATAAAAATTCCTTAATGGTTTTAATAATTTTTTCTAGTTCTCTTTGGTACTAGAGAGGGAGTATGGGGATTAAAGTTCTTTATTATTTAGATAATTTTAGAGAAATTTCCGTATAGAGGATTTCTCATGCATTATAATGTCTATTAAAAGTTAAAATGTTATTACCATATTTAAAAACATATGTTAGAGACTAATTTATTTTACAAATACCCTTTATAATTCTATTAATTTTCAATTATCCACACATACAATGATAATAAAAATATTATTATTTCATTTATGTGTGAAAAAATTATAGACAATTTTAATATCATTTATTAAACAAATAAGCTTTTATTTATTTAAATTATATAAAATATATCATTCACACCAGACAATTAACTCGATTTTATAATCCTACTTTAAATTTATCAGACATTGAATAATGTATATTTAAATAAATTAATTAATATCACTATATTATTTATTAAATAAATAAATAAATATTATATTAACTAAAATCATGAATAAGTATTTATTTAATGTTTAACTCATATATATATTCTATTGAATTACTAGTGACTAAATATATGTGATCAACACAACATTAATAGTTATTATTCTTAGAAAATTGAGTATAATATTTATTCTAATACTAAACACTCCTAAAATTTTACTTAGGTTTTGGATACACTTATCATGTAACCATCTAGGAATTTTTATAGTTGAATTAGGATAACTCTCTTGAAGTACTATATTAGCATCTAGCAAACATCTAGGCACCCATAGTGAATGAATTTAAATGTCGTAATGATAATAAACTCTAATGACCATTTACTATGTAATATAATCCTTTTATATGGATATCTCATAAAGCATATTGCATACCCTTGTCATCATCCTATATGATCAATATATATTTCTTTGAATCTCTTAAAATGGGCTTGTTAATAAAACAACCATAGCCATGGGATAAATCAGATAGTTCCATTCTCATCAAAGGGCCTCCAATATCTATATCCATTAACTTGAAAGGGAAAATTACTTTATTGACCCATTAATTAATGTCTATCACTCATCACATATGCAATAAATTCGACTTCATCAAGAGAATATTTCTTTGTGATTTTCAATAATACATAAAATTAATTGACTCATGATATGTGTTATTAATAATATAAAGTCTAAGGACCCAAACACATATCCATACATTGGAATATCATGGACACATATAATATTTGGAATTCTTATGGGTGGTTCTATTATCATAAAATCCTCTTATTGATATTAAAAAGTGCATACTTCATGAGAAGAAGTTTCTATGTATTATAAATCTCTAACACCCAATGGACTACATCATCTATGTTCTATCAAAAAGACTTCATCCATTTATAGAATATGTATCTATAAATATCATAATAGTACTTCAAGTTTCTCATCATAAAAGGGCATTGTTATGACCTTTAGATGTAACACATACTCCAAGGAAATAATCACATTAATGTTATATAGAATAACACTCATCATGTGAAAAAGACATTTATTAATATTCAAGACCATTAATATACAGGTAATGAAAATTAAAAACAAGTCAGTTCTGAGAAAAAACTTCAAAGGAATCCCACTTTCACTAGATCTAATTTCTAATGAATTTAATTTCACTAGATAACACGGGATATTAATTATTTTTCTGAGATAAGTATTTAGTCAAAGTGTCAGAAAACATTCCCTTCTATAGTAACTATCCTTACTTTGAGCTCACTCCTTTGAGAAAAATCCTTCACGAGGTTATACTTATGAAATATATGCTCTATCGATTTATGTTACCATGGATCCTAGGAGTGGTCCACTACTATTATCCCAATAAAATGTGATAGGGTATTTGTTTATAGGAATAATATAATGATCCGAAATGAAGGTTCATTTCCAAACTACTTCTTTATCCACGTCATAAGTGGAAATATAATTGAAAAATACTATAAAATTGGTGACCACTGGCTGAATTAAGCTTTTCTACCTCACAGATCATCCATTATGGGTGATGAAATACCCTAACCATGATTTAAAATAATTATAATCTATTTGAAAAATAATATCTATATATCATTTGATAATTAGATCACATATCCACCATAAACTAGATATATATAATAAGTACACCTAGGACACTTTTGAATTGTTCGGGCTTCCTACCAAGGGAGGTCTCCAAGATTTTCATGATATAAATCTATCATAATAATGGTATGGAAAAATAAATTCTAGTACATAAAATGAAATAAAATATGGAACCTATCATTGGAGAATAAGGTATTTTACTCAAAACATATATCTCTCATATATCATTTGAGGAAACAATTTCATATAGAGATGAATACCATATGAAACTAAAACCAATCCCCACTTGGATTGTTATATAATTAATCTCATTAGTTTCTGGTTAATTTATCTACCTTGAAATAGTTAAAGAAGCCTCTCAGATCTATCATTAATGGTCTTGATCCCTTGAATTCAATCGGCTACACCCAAGTCATTTATGAGGAAACATTATTTTAATCATTCCTTAATTGACTAAAATAATTATATCTCATTCAAATAAGTAATAAATCATCTATATAAAATATTTTATTAACTCCCACAATACTGCTTATATATATAAGTTTCACATTTGTTCTTTATGAAACCAAATTCCCTTTGGGATTCATCAAATAGAATGTTCCATGATCTAGATTCTTACTTCAATCCATAAATGGATCACTTCATCTTCCATAGCTTATTGGAATCTCTTAGATTCATAAACCCCACTAATTATTCCATATAATCATCCAAAATAATGTTTTCATTAAGGAAAGTTTTTTTTAAATCCATCTTACAAATGTCATCATCATAGTAAGATACTATATAAAGAATTTTTATGATGTATTTCAATATAGAAATTGATTAAAATTTTTATTAATTTTCAATTAAATGATATTTCTAAAACATTTCATCCACTACTTGTGCCTTATATGTACAATATTTACCTTCCAAGTCTAGTTTCTTCTTGAATACCCATTTACCCCAACATTATTTACATCTATTGGAGGATAAAAAACCAAAAACAAAGCTCTAATACATGGAATCCATCACAAAATTCATGGATTATTTTTTTCATGTAAATTATGATCTAATTACTACCTCTTTGTAAGACATAGGTTCATCATTAAAAACCAATAACAATTCAATATCCTCTATGACTAGAAAACCTTATCAAACATGTAAAAAACTCAACTATAGTAGCCCAAAGTCTGTGGTTACTTTATTATAATGGAAATAAATACTTGGAATCGCATTCTGAAGGACCGAATAGTCTAGTAGTATTGGAATACTAGATAAATATTTGAATATCATATTAAAATTTAAAACGTAAAATAAAACATAGTATTTTCTTTGAGGACACCATTATTCCCTTTAACATATCTCAACATATCATTTAAAATATATTTCTTGGCCTCCTATGGAAATGAAACATAAGAAAGGGATGGGATAAAATGATTAGTAAGGGTATGCTTACAACAGAGGATATTTTGAATAAATAATACATAATCAATATGTCAATGTAAATATATGAAAATAGATTCCATTTAATCAATAACTTGAGTAATATATGGATGGAAAAAATTATGATCAAATAATTCCATATAAATAACAACATAAGATGGAAACTTATCCATAGATTTAATAACTAATAAAATAATAAAAAGGACATAAATAAATAATATCATAATGAGGGAATACACAATTTCAGGCATCATATATATATATCGACAAGACCATATGCCAAGAAATCTTACAAAAATGGAAAAGGCATAAGCCAAATACCCAAGGTAGTTTTTTTCATGAGATCATCCAATTCATTGAGGGGAAATAGTGGGATATTAAAATCAATTAATAAGTTCAATTAATTACTTATATAATATGGGTCAATCATAAATATTGTAAACATTCATATTGAAAAAATCCAATATGAAATTTCAATACTTTCTAAAATCAATAAACATTGTAACAAACCAAAATTTTAACAATGGAATTCACCTTCTTATAATTATTTCATATAGAAAAATCACATAATAATTACATGGTGAACACAATATAGACATTATAAAATAATAATGAATGAAATAAGAGGTATTTCTAGAAATTAAAGAACTTATACTGATAGAATAGTAACTTAAACTTCAGAATAGTAACATGGACCTTAGGCACATGAGCCTCAGCCCAGTTGGTGAGGACTCGTTAAGTGCATCCAAGAGATCCGAGATCAAATCCAGGTGGGGGATAATCACCAGGGGTACTATAGCAGTACTGTAGAAGGTATTGTAGTAGTACTGTATCAGTACTGTAGCACGAACTGTGCAGAACTATAGCAGGTACTGTAGCGGAACTGTAGCAGGCACTATTTGGAACTGTAGCAGCCGGGTATATGCCCTCGTTTGGGCCTTCGGGCCACTGATTTAGTCCCCGATTCTTTTAAGGGCTTCAGGCCACCCAGGCCTTCGTGCCACCTCAAGGCCTTCAGGCCACCTTAAGTGCAGATGCAAACCAGACAACCTACAAGGAACAAACTTCAGAAGGAGGAGAAGCAATGAACTTTCACCGTAGCAGAAGCTAAACGTATTGCAAGAATGAGAGGGTATGGAACCTGTCATCGGGAAAAGCTTGTACATGCACGAGAAATCCTAGCTGAACAACCATGCAAAGGTGGAGAGCTGATTTCACGATGAAGATGCTGGGGAGGAGAAATTCCAAGTAGTTAGTCTGGGTTGCATGTAATGTTTGAAGCCTACGAGCAATGAATTATTCTATGTCCTATGGGACATGTAATACATACACCTATGAGCCTTGTAAGGGTTCCACCTCACCCCTTGAAAGGTGGATTATCAGAAATCAATAAAAATTGAAGGCCTTCGGGCCATTGGAGGAGGTAACATGGCCCTTAGGAATAGTAATCTGGACAATAATATAGCAACCTTAGCTATAAAATTATAAATGAAATTTTTTATCTTATAAATGAAAATATGATATATTTATATTTTATAATAAGTAAATAAATTTTCTATAAATGATAAATTAAGTGTTGGTGTTTTTTGTGAAACAAAAAAATTTATTTAAATTTTTATAATTAATATAAGGATAAAATAAAACTTTTTCAAGAAATAGATTTGAAAATTAATATTTTGTTTTCTAATGATTATAAGATAATTTTGTGAGACATTATTTAATTTTTTCAAAGTGTTATAAAACCAATTATAATTTTAAAATAAGTATTTTTTTGAATAAATGAAGATTTTATTTAAAAATTAAATTTTTAATATTTAGAAAATTATTTTCAAATAATTGATTCATTTTTTGAATTCTAAATTTTGTAAAATTGTTATGGTATGTTTTTGGTATTTTTCTAAAATAGATTATTTTTTATGAATAGTGAAATACAATAATTTATGATATAAGAAAAGTACATGAATTATTGATCCATGTATGATGTATGAAGCATTGGTTTTAACTAACATGCACAAGTTACCATAATTAGTCTCTGGAATCAACATTATTCATATTATTATGCCAAAATAATAAACAAATGAAGAAAATAATCAAAAAACACCTATCTCGTCCACTATAAATACCACCCTTCACCACCTCATATCCTCATACCTTCTAAGAACTATAACTTGTCCAATTTATGACCCATTATATTCCCAATTATCTCCCCCATGTCTAAGAGGCTTTGGTGTTAGAAAAAGACCAACCCCATTTTCCTAAGAAGGTTCTCTAGGAGAAGAAGTTCAAGAGGTAAAATCCTCTTTTGTTTTCCTTCAATTTCTTTTCAATTTATTTTCTTTTATTATTTTCTCCTCACCTCCCTATCCCAAAGTGAAATGATAACTCATATATCATTTATATACTATAATTTTATTTTTTTGATGTAATAATCCATCATCAATTCTCTTCCAAATCCCTTTTGTTCTAAAAATGAAGACATTATCTATGATGTGTCGATTTACCACCATCGTAGACGATGAATTTTTATTTCCCATTACCACCTTAAAGGATGGAAATAAAAACAATTATATAGTTAGAACTGATTTTAATATGTATATTAAAACATATTTAGTGTTTTTGAAAAACTATATATAAATAATATTAATTAATAAGACAAAACTAGTTTGTGATGATTGAAAAAAATGCCAAAATAATATAAGAATTTATTACTAATGTTTATTATAATATATCATCCTAATATCTGGAAAAAAATATATAAATAATACCATTAAATATTTTTTAATTTCATTAATAACACATAACATAAATTATGGATAAATTTCCCCATTTTACACGATCTTTCTTACTAGTATACAAGTGAACAAATCATGAAAACCAAGGAAACAGACATTCCTTAACGATTAAATTGAATATTATAACTAATCAAAAAGGCCTTAAATAAACATAATAAAATTATAATATATCTGATACATGTTCAATAGGTTCTTAATTAAATTATTAATGAATCTAATTTCATTATCTAGATCATTAAGTGCATGTGCAGAACACTTTTGGACCTAAGGTAAGGTTTTATCTCATCTCACTTTCATTTCTATGATCTTTTCCTTATTAAACACTATTTCCTGTGTTTGGGGTATTTATAATTCCATTTAGTTTATCATATAATTAATCTATTTATATTTATGGAATTTAATGTTCTAACTGTTGATATTTAATTTTATGGGGCATACAGATCGACAGTTTGGAAAGTGTTAATGGGTTCTCCCTGAACCTCCATTCTACATTTGAGTTACGCTTTATCACTCTTTACTCCATTTTAATTACTCTTTATTTTTATATAATTATTATAAATTATATTAATATGTTCCAAATTCATGTATATTGATCATTTCATATTTCATTTTTGGGAAATACAGTTTTTATAAGGCCCCCCTTTTCAATTTATGCCAATAAGAATGCTCAATGAAAGGGTACTTATCAATTTCTTATCCATTATCAAGTACACTCCATAACCTATTTTAAGACACAAATATTTTGTCAAATCACTCTTTTTATATTTAAAAACAATATTTTCACTTTTTTGGATTTATGTAAACAATTAAGAATTTGTTCACTTTAAAGACTGTTTTATACGTTCTCATAAACCGAAATGAAGTGGCCTAATTTTCCTAAAAACTCCTTTTACATTTTGTCACTTTATTTGGACATAATGTATGCCTAAAAAATAATTTCATCATCCTTCCCTTTTATTTTATTGGATGTACATGTCTATAATATTATTTTAGGACAAAAACAAATTATTTTCCAAAAGAACTATTCTTTCCAAAAGTAAAAAAAGGTGTTTATCTCAAGAATTCCTCAATGACATTATTCATGTATTTTAATTTATTTAAACACCTTATTCTAAATCTTATCCATTATTTAAATTTATATATTATGTTACCATAAATCATATTTTACTAAATGGTTTATTATTATTTTGACTGGGGATGTAATATCTCTATACCATTTTCCAGATTACTCTAGATAGTTTTTTATTGTGTTTATTATTTTCAGGAAAGTTACTAACATTCGATATGATAGTTTCAATGTGAATTAATATATTGATTAGGTTCTATCCCTTTCATATGAGGAATACATTGTAATTAGTAAGTGATGGTTGGGGCCTAATATATTTCTTTGATGAATCAGTAAGTCTCATGAGACAAACAAGACCGTGTTTTGGATGAGGCCTTACCCATTAATTATATTCTTGGCTTAAACCCTTGACAGTAATAGTTTCTTTGAATTAATCCTTAACCGTATGTTTATGATGTCCCATATTATGCATTACCTCATTATTGTCATATTAATTGGTAATCCATGTGATTATTCTATTTGCATTATATCCATGGTTAAGTTTCATTCTCATGTGATTATTTATATGGAATTATTTAATTATCTTTTCTTCCTGTGATATTATGTGAATGATTATGTTTTAATGGAATGTATTTTTATTTTTCCACCATGCCTTATTGTTTGTGTTTATTTATGATATCTTCCACTCTATTTCATACCCTTAATGAGCATCTGATATTACCCCTTTTTATGTTATATTTTTTCGAGATAAAAGTATGTATAGTGTGAATGACTAGTCGGGATAATATACGAGTTTCTGGGTGCCTCCAATGGTGTTTTTATATTTTATTTTGATTCATGTTTTAATGAAATAATTATGTTTGTAACTAGTTTACTAAAGATAATGGTATTGGGGTATTTATAGTTTGTATCATAAGTTTTAATTGAAAATTTGGAACATAAAAATTATAGAACATATATTAGGCAACACAACCGTATAACATACATTGAGAATATTCCAAATGTAACATAGATTATGATTTATAGATTAGTGATTCAAAAATATTTTATTTAAGATAAATGTAACATCCCAGGTAAATAAAGAATAAGAAATATTTCATATTTATTAATATTTCTTAATTAAATATTTATTTTACTTTAAAAGGGTTTCTATGTTCGATAGCGTACTCGATACGCTACAACGGGTTTCTTTGAAATCTTACGTTGCACACTAATAATATAATATTATTATTTTAAACGGTATTCAACTCCTAGAAATTGTATTGGCAGGAATGAACAAAACTAAATAAAATATGATTATACATGTTTGTAAAGTGTATTTACATTTATCCAATAAAATTTAGAGGCTTAAAATGTGAATAAATCTAATTTTAAGCATAACTTACATTAAAAGGCCGATTTATCGCCTTTTAATGGCGAACCCTTTTTAAATATAGTTTTGGTCACTTTAGTAAATTCTATATGACCAAATAATATCCTTCTTTAGAATGTGTAAATCAAAATTTACTTTGTGTAAATTTTTGGAATTTTTCCGACAAAGATCATTTTTAAATGAATAGTGAAAAATATTGTATTTTAATTCAAAAGTGCATTTTAATCTAATTTACTTATATGGTTATATTATCTTATTAATTGGTTTTAAATTGAAATTAAAATATATTTTTACCATTTAATCCAATTTTGGTCATTGGAAGAAATTTCACTTTGAAATTGGACTTAATCAACTGTCTATCTTTTGATAGTTATTGTTTTTTAAAAACACGCTATTTGTTTTAACAATGAGAATTAATTTTTTAAATTAATTAATTCCACTTTTATGTTTTGAATTTGTAAAAATGGAAATCATTTTTGAATTTAGAATATCAAATATAGCTTAGGCTGAATTTTTGGTATTTTTCTGAAAAACTTCAATTTTTGATGAATAGTGAAACCACTTAGTGGTAGTTAAAAAAACCGACTTTTTCATTTAAATGAACTTTTACCACTTTTGGGAACTGAATTTAAAAAATCATACATACATTGTTTTTATCAAGAAGTAAAATGTGGTTCATTAAAATGAAAATATTTTTTTGTGAATAGTAACTTTTTAGTTTTATTTACCGCAGTTAAAGGTAAATATGGTAATTCAAGGTTAAAAGAATATTATAATAATTCAAAACTACCTTAACACTTGTCAAAATATTATTTATTAAGTAATTAAAGACTATTTTCATCTTTGGGTCGATTTGGGGACCCCTTTGAGCCACTTGGGAGTGATAATGACAATTTAGATTAATTAACTTAAAGTAAAGGCAAAAATGACAAAAGAAAATATTGTTTAGTAAACTAATTTTTAGAAGAGGTTATGTAAATTATATTTTAGACTATAAATATTCACTGGAAATATAAAAATCTATTCTATATCATGGTATTTTTTTTATAATTTTTAGACATCAAATAAATTAAATTATTTATGACACAATAATGATGCAGTATTTACCTCATTAATAAATGATTTAAATATATAAGATTATAATGATCATAATATTATCCCAAACCTGTCCAATTACTATTTTATGATTTTATTTTGAATATTAGTCATCTTATATTCGACATTAATTTGTTTTTTACCTCTTGAAACCGAAGATAAGATTATAATAAAATAATAGTTCCACACTTTCTTAAAGAGCCCCTCCTCTCCCTTATAAAAGAATACCACTTCTATGAAATTCCTCACACCTATAAAGCCATTTGGATCATCCAAACTCTTCCCAATTAGGCTCCCTACATCCCTACCCTCCTCATAAAATCCTTACCTTAGGAAAAAGGCACTTCAAGAAGTCCTTTGGTTCAAACCAAAGGGAGTTACCCAAATTAAAGGTAACTGTTTCTCTTAAATTGTTTTCTTTTATTTTACTTCTCCAACCCCTAAACTCTTTTTATTTGATTTCTTTTATAACAAAACCATTATAATAAATATACTAGGATGTTTTTATAAGAATTATTCTAACAACACTTACACAATCCTCCATCTAATGGATGAAGAACATAATGTTTCTGTGGATGGAAAACTAACGCCTCACGAAACCATGATTATTCAAATATCTCCAACCGCCTCTCATGGTGGACATTATGATGGAACTATATTTATATATGATATATATTATGTTTATGTTTTAATTATGATTCTTTATTTTTCATTTATATCACGCCTTTGTGGTTTCCATAGTGGGTAAATAGGATAATCTCATTTGAGCAAGTGCGGACTACCGCCCCTTAAAGTGATTTGATTCGTTAATTCCTTATGTGGGATGTATAAAGGATGGAGTTAATAATATTATATATTATATTATACTTTAATTATAACATAACTATGTATCATTATGTTTTAATTTCCATTAAAATAAGAAATACAAATGAAAGTAGCGTTCATGCGTACGTATGGCTTACCATCTCCACGAACGGTGCATTTCATTTCATTCCTCCAAATGTTATGTACTATTATAAATACATATATATACTGAATATATATGATATATATGATATTTAAATCATGAATATAATTCTGGATATAATGAACTATTGACCACATTGACAACTAGTAAATATAAGGTGTTCATTTTTAACTCAAGTACCAAATATCAACAAAATTAACGTAATTAACTTAAATGATTACATATTGTTTATAACATGGTAATAAGTTATATAAAAGGAATAATAAACTTTAAAGAGGTTATTAAGAAAGTATAAATTATCCTTATTTTATTATTCAAGACATTAAAGAATGATCGAGTCAAGTCAGACGCGAGGTAAGAGATCTGACCTCTCTCTTTCTCTTCAAGTACTCTCTTTTATGTCATTCCTTTTATGATCCATGTTATTATGTTGGAGGATGTTATTTTATATTCATCATACTGTAATTTGTATCTTCATATGATGAGAGACCCCCTATTACTCTTATCAATTCATTTTAAGAATTTCTAAGTGGCGTCGTTGGACTGCCTAATTTTTGTAAGGGATTTTCTTATCTCACATTCAATTCTGTAAGATTTCCATTGTTCGCCATTAATTTATTGAATGTGGTGTATTATGTACTAACATTTGATATATATTATCAATATTTTATTTATATTCATGATATTCTGTGAATCATTTGGTGGTTATTAACTTTTGGTCATACGACTCAGTTGATTACAACGTGGTAAAGGGTTTCATCTCACTTTTTATTCCCGTGAGATTCATGTTATATTTCCCACTACTTCCTATTGTGTGGTGTAACTACTGCCCATGATTGTATTCTTTGTGTAATATACTTTAATTTATGGGTATTTACATCTTCATTTTATGATTTTTATTTCATGTGGCATATGCTTTGTGAGTTACCAAATCGGTAAGGGAACCTTTCACCCTCCTCTTTTTAAAAGAATTCTTTTTGTTATGTCTTTTAATTTACATATTATTATGTTGGGGTATGTTATTCTATATCCTTATTGATGTAAAATTTATTTCCAACTGATGAGATAACTTTTTTGTCTCATCAACTCAGTTTTGGATTTTTAAAGTGACGCAGTTAGGCTGTCAAATTTTTACAGCGTAACTTCTTAACCCAATTTCAATTCTTTGGGTTCAATGTGTACTTATTGAATATGTCACCCAATTAATATGTGTGAATGGCCTCTGATTCTTATACACTTAATATCAACTTATATTGGATGTATTTATATTTTCCACACATAATTATGAGATTTATTTATCCTTAATTTAAGGATACCATCATTATAAGGGATTTCATCTCAATTTACATTTCCATTGAGACTTCATTTTTGTTATGCACCAATTCCCTCTTATATGGTGTATATACTGTGATTTGACATATTATATCATGAATCCCTTTATTCTCATGATATTATAATGTTCTGATTAAATGTTATTCCTCAATTATTTGTATTCAAGCATCTCTCATTTTGTTAAAAACTCTTTAACAAAAATATAGTTTTAAATGTTTTAATGATTTATTCTTATAAATCTTTATCATTAATGTGAATGTTAAAAAAATGGTTTTAAGGATTTATTTATATAGACATTATTGTTTTAAAATGTTAATTCCTTTAAAATATTCAATGTGGTATGGGACAATTTGATTGAAAAATATTCTTTTTTAATGGTTTTTGAAAATGGATTGATTATTTAAATATCTTGAAATTACATCTTGTGATTGAAAATGAAATGTTATTAGTGAAATGTTTATATTTGCAATATGTTATGTGTTATGACGGTACCTAGACATTTGATGGGTGGTTACGTGTTAAACCATATGACGGGTGGTGCTGTGAATACCAGGATGGGTGGTTATGTTATAACCTCCAATGCATTGGGTATGGAAGTCGGTCGTATGGCTATTCCATTTAGTGATATGTGAGGAAGTCAACTGTTTGGTTATTCCATTTATGTATGTTTATCTCCCAAGTTACCTATATATGTTATGTGTTCTTTATATTTTTTTTGTAATATTTTGGTTACAAATGGTTAAGTAATGATCTTTTATTCAGCGAAGAGTATTGAATACTTCATAAAGGTGAAAAGTATTACTTATGTTTAAGTATTCATGGTTTACTTGATGTTTTGAAAAACTAACTATTTCCTTCTTTGTGTATCCCTTACTTAGATTTATATGCTCATCCCAAGTTTTTGAAATGTTTTTCATAGGACAAAATGAGAAATAGGGTCAAGGATGGGATCAAGGAAAATTCTTGCTGTCTTAAACATGGAACTAGACATGACTCTTTTTTTTTTCAAAAGATCATGTTTTGTAAAAAACTGGATACTGGGTAGAAGTGTCTACTTTGTAATATTTCGATATGTAATAGTTATGTCCTAATTCTCTAAAACTCTAAACCTGAAAAGATCCTCAATGTAAATTATTCATTTAATTCAATATTATTTAAGGTTTAAGGCCGGGTCCTTGTAGTTGGTATTAGAGGTCGGTTTAGACAACTTTATGGATTATGAGTTTTTATTAGACACAGGGTTAGTTCCTTTGTCTATTATTTCAGTTAAATCCTTGTTTTATAAATTTTTCAGATCAAGGAAAGTCAGTAACAAATGGAATAAGGAGGATCTCAAATGACATTTCTATCTCTTTCTGATGACATGCTTGCAATAATTATTGCAAAGTCATGTTCGGATGATTGTGAAACTTTTTATAGCATACAACTCTCTTGAAAGCAGTTGTTTGAGGTATCAAACACCTCCACTATACCTCAATATCATCTTGGATCATGGGTTTTATTAAGAAAAATCCTATTTTCACAATATTCTCATATATTCAATAAAGGTAAATATTATCAAGGCATTTTCAAATATTTTACCTTATCACAAGATTTTGAAGAAAATTATGATTTTAAAAAAGGCACTGAAGAAGGAGACCCTTGCACAACCTATTTATATTTGATTTTAAAATATAGTCTCTAAACACATACTTATGGTATTTTAAAAGGATCGTTAATTAAAAGTTTCAACTCAAATTCGGTTCGACTGTTTTATAGAAATCAAGTTTTATCAGATGTTTTGAAATTATATGTCATACATGATTATTTTCCAAAAACTCTTTTTCGGTGAACACCCATATGACCCATGTTGTACAAGGTGTATTTGGATGGAGGAAGTAAATGATTTTGAAGGATCTCTAAATCATTTTTGCAATGCATGGACCTTCTACCTACGTGAACAAGATGACCATGAAATGAAATGGACACCATGATCAAGGTATGGTGTTCTTCATTTTGGGTATTGTTTTATTTTATCATTTGGTGGTGAAATAAGACTTAAAGAATTAAGATGTTGAGATCACAATGAATTTGGATAAAAATGAGAGGTATAAGGAAACCATTGAGGTTAAAACATGTTGGGGTTATTTTTGAGTTTTATAAAAAGGAAAACCCATAGGATGGGTGACAACCCGTCGCATCCGTCAGGGCTGCAAGAATCAAACCCACAACCGAAGGGCGACAAGGGCGCATCGTCTACCACTAGCCTACTTGAATTCCCTAGTTAGTATGACTTATTATTTTTAGTAAAATGTTTTTATGGAACAAGAATAAGTTGATTTTTTGAACTTATGTTTTATCGAATGGAAATACTTAATATTGAAAAATGATTTAGTGATTAAGTGATAAAATGTTGTTGTAGAAGACGTTCTCTCTTTTGAGGAAACACTATATGCCTATGGAAGATAGAATACTATGGGATTTCAATTGTGGAATAATTGTTAAAATTATAGTTTGGAAAAATCTATGTTTTTATGGACACATTATGATTTGATTTATATATGAAAATGATTAACCTATAATGGATAATATGTGATTAGGTTAATTACTTTTCAATATGAGACTTTATGAGTAACTGGTGTTACTTGGAGATAAATGTTAAGATATATCTTGGAAGTCTATGTAATTAAATACTTATGATATTTGGGTTACAATCAATGTATGGATTAATTTTGATGAATTTTACAGACAATTGTTTATTGAATGGTCCTTGTTGAACTTTGGATTTTGGTTAGACAAATTTTGGAGATTAAGAGTAGTTTTTTATGTAAAATTTTATCTTTTGTGGGGGTTATCTGATCTTATACTAAATGTTTTGGTTTTAGTTAATATCTAAAGACATGGGAAATATATAGTTCATATTTTGTGGATTATGTGATTCTATCAAAGTTGATTATAACGTTCTTAATGTGAAAAAAAATTCATCCTGAATATTCATTGTTTGGAGAAAATATGAGTTTGTGTTAGAAATATAGTAAAAGATGAATGTATACAGGACAAGTAAGTATATTTTCTTATGTTTTTTGTTAGGCTCATTAATAAATTCCTCAATGAAAAGTAACTTTAAACAAAAACCTTGTCCATTAAATTTTCCTACTGGGGAATCAAAGATTATTTAACCCCTCACAAGTTTTTGATTTTCTGGTGGTTAACTTTCTCCTAAACATGTTTCCTAAAACTATCCATCAGAACTTGACCCTTTTTTTTCTCCTACATATCCATGTTTTCATGGAATCTTAGTATAGGTTAACTCGAGTGACCTTTGTGCTTCTCTTTATTTCTTTTAAAGTGTTAGTTTTACTAACTCTTTTTCCAATGTGGGACTTTCAACGAAATTTCTGTGCCCTTTTTTTAAAATTGTGAGGATAGAATTCCCCAAAGAGGGGAAGGATGTAACATCCCAGGTAAATAAATAATAAGAAATATTTCATATTTATTAATATTTCTTAATTAAATATTAATTTTACTTTAAAATGGTTGCTATGTTCGATAGTGTACCTGATACCCAACAACGGGTTTCTTTAAAATCTTGCGTTGCACACTAATAATATAATATTATTATTTTAAATGGTAGTCAACTCCTAGCCATTGTATTGGAAGGAATTAACAAAACTAAATACAATATTATTACACATGTTTGTTAAATGTATTTACATTTATCCAATAAAAGTTAGAGGCTTAAAATGTGAATAAATCTAATTTTAAGCATAATTTACATTAAAAGGCCGATTTATCACCTTTTAATGGTGAACCCTTTTTAAATATAGTTTTGGTCACTTTAATACATTTTATAGGACCATATAAAATCCTTCTTTAGAATGGGGACATCAATATTTACTTTGTGTAAATTTTTGGAATTTTTCTGAGAAAGTTCATTTTTAAATGAATAGTGAGAAATATTGTATTTTAATTCAAAAGTGACTTTTAATCTAATTTATTTATACGGTTAGATTCTTTTATTAATTGGTTTTAAAGTGAAATTAAAATATATTTTTACCATTTAATCCAATTTTGGTCATTGGAAGCAATTTCACTTTGAAATTGGACTTAATCAACTGTCTATCTTTTGATAGTTATTGTTTCTTAAAAACACGCTATTTGCTTTAACAACGGGAATTAATTTTTTAAATTAATTAATGCCACTTTTATGTTTTGAATTTGGAAAAATGGAAATCATTTTTTAATTCAGAATATCAAAAATAGCTTAGGCAGATTTTTTGGTATTTTTCTGAAAAACTTCAATTTTTGATGAATAGTGAAACCACTTAGTGGTGGTTAAAAAAACAGGCGTTTTCATTTAAATGAAATTTTAACACTTCTGTGAAATTAATTTCAAAAATCCTACATACATGGTTGTTATCAAAAAGTCAAATGTGGTTCATTAAGATGAAAATAATTTTTTGTGAATAGTAACTTTTGACCTTTTTTTACCACGGTTAAAGGTAAATAGTGTCATTCAAGGTTAAAAGAATAATATAATAATTCACAATTACCTTAAAACTTGTCAAAAAACTTATTGGTTGAGTAATTAACGACCATGGGCATATTTGGGTCGATTTTGGGACCCCATTGAGCCACTTGGGAGTGATAATGACATTTTAGATTAATTAACTAAAAGTAAAGGCAAAAATGAAAAAAAAAATATCTTTTAGTAAATTATTTTTTAGAAGGGGTTATATAAATTTTATTTTTGTCTATAAATATTCAAAGGAAAGCTAAAACGATATCATACATCATGGTTTTTTTTATAATTTTTAGAAATCAAAAAAATTAAATTATTTATGACACAATAATGATGTAGTATTTACCTCATTAAAAAATGATTTAAATAAATAAGATTATAATGATTAAAATATTATCCAAAACCAGTCCAATTCCTATTGGATGATTTTATTTCTAATGTGAGTCATATTATATTAGACATTAATTTGTTTTGGACCTCTTAAAACTGAAGATAAGTTTATCATAAAATAATAGTTTCACAGTTTCCTAAAGGGCCCCTCCTCTCCCTTATAAAAGGAGACCACTTCTATGAAATTCCTCACACCTCTCAATCCATTTGTTATGTCCAAAACTTGACCAATTAGGCTCCCTAAATCCATCTCCTCCTTCTAAAAGCCTTACCTTAGGAAGAAGTCACTTCAAGAAGTCCTTTGGTTCAAACCAAAGAGAGTTACTCAAATTAAAGGTAACTGTTTCTCTTAAATTGTTTTCTTTTATTTTACTTCTCCAACCCCTAAACTCTTTTTTTTCCTTTATTTTGTAACAACACCAGTATCCTAAATAAACTAGTATGTTTTTATAGGAATTATTCTAACTACACTTACACACAGCTCCATCTAATGGATGAAGAACATAATGTTTCTGTGGATGGAAAACTAACGCCTCACTATACGATGATTGTTCAAATATCTTCAACCGCCTCTCATGGTGGCCATTATGATGGAACTTTATTTATATGTTATATAAGTTATGTTTATGTTATATTTATTCTTCTGTATTTTCCATTTATAGCACGCCTTTGTGGTTTCCATAGTGGACAAATACGATAATATCATTTGAGGAAGTGCGGACTACTGCCCTCTTAAAGTGATTTGATTCGTTAATGCCTTATGTGGGATGTATAAAGGATAGATTTAATGATATTATATATGATATTATACTTTAATTATAATATTATTATGTATCATTATGTTTTATTTCCATTAAAATAAGAAATATAATGAAAGTAGTGTTCATGCGTACGTACGACTTACCGTCTCCATGAACAGTGCGTTTCATTTCATACCTCCAAATGTTATGTACTATTATAAATACATGAATATACTGAATATATATGATATATATGATATTTAAATAATGAATATCATTATGGATATAATGGACTATTTACCACATGGACAACTTGTAAATATAAGGTGTTCATTTTTAACTCAAGTACCAAATATCGACAAAATTAACGTTATTAACTTAAATGATTACATAATGTTTATAACATGGTAATAAGTTATATAAAAGGAATAATAAACTTTAAAAAGGTTCTTAAGCAAGTATAAATTAACTTTATTTTATTATTCCGGAGATTAAAGAACGATCGAGTCAAGTCGGACATGAGGTAAGGGATCTGACCTCTCTCTTTCTTTTCAAGTACTCTCTTTTATGTCATTCCTTTTATGATCAATGTTCTTATGTTGTAGGATGTTCTTTTATATTCACCACACTTTAATTTGTATTTTAATATGATTAGAGACCCCCTATTACTCTTATCAATTCATTTTAAGAATTTTTATGTGGCGTCGTTGGGCTACTGAATTTTTGTAAGGGATTTTCTTATCTCACTTTCAATTCTGTGAAATTTCCATTGTTCACCAATAATTTATTGAATGTGGTGTATTATGTACTTAAATTTGATATATATTATCATGATTCTATTTATATTCATGATATTCTGTGAATAATTTGGTGGTTATTAACTTTTGGTCATACGACTCTGTTGATTACAACGTGGTAAAGGGTTTCATCTCACTTTTTATTCCTGTGAGATTCATGTTATATTTGCCACGACTTCATTTTGTGTGGTGTATGTACTACCCATGATTGTATTATTTGTGTAATATAGTTTAATTTATGGGTATTTACATCTTTATTGTATGATTTTTCTTTCATGTGGCATATGTTTTGTAATTTACCAAATCGGCAAGGGAACCTTTCACCCTCCTCTTTCTAAAAGAATTGTTTTTGTTATGTCTATTAATTTACATATTATTATGTTGGGATATGTTCTTATATATCCTTATTGATGTAAAATTTATTTCCAAGTGATGAGATACCTTTTTTGTCTCATCAAATCAGTTTCTGAAATTTAAAGTGACGCTGTTAGGCTGTCGAATATTTACAGGGTAACTTCTTCACCCAATTTCGATTCTTTGGGTTCAACTTGTACTTATTGAATATGTCATCTAATTAATATGTGTGAATGACCTCTGATTTTTATACACTTAATATTCACTTATATTAGGTTTATTTATATTTTTCACAGATAATTATGAGATTGATTTATCCTTAATTTAAGGATACCATCTTTATAAGGGATTTCATCTCAATTTACATTTCCATTGAGACTTCATTTTTGTTATGCACCAATTCCCTCTTATATAGTGTATATACTATGATTTGAAATATTATATCATGAATCCATTTATTCTCATGATATTATAAATTTATGATTAAATGTCATTCCTCAATTATTTATATTCAAGCATCTCTCATTTTGTTAAAAACTCTTTAACTAAAATATCGATTTAAATGTTTTAAAGATTTATTCTTCTAAATCTTTATCATTAATTTCAATGTTTAAAAAATGGTTTTAAGGATTTATTTATATGGACATTATTGTTTTAAAATGTTAATTTTTATAAAATCTTCAAATTGGTATGGGACACTTTGATTAAATTTTTTTTTAAATGGTTTTTGAAAATAGATTGATTATTTCAATATCTTGAAATAACTTCTTGTGATTGAAAATGAAATTTTATTAGTGAAATGTTTATATTTGCAATATTTTATGTGTTATGATAGTACTTAGACATTTGATAGGTGGTTACATGATAAACTATATGATTGGTGGTGCCATGAATACCAGGACGAGTCGTTACGTTATAACCTCCAATGCATTGGGTATGGAAGTCGGTTGTATGGCTATTCCATTTACTTATGTTAAAGTATTCATGGATTACTTGATGTTTTGAAAAACTAACTGTTTCCTTCTTTGTGTATCCCTTACTGAGCTTTATATGCTCATCCCAAGTTTTTGAAATGTTTTTCATAAGACAAAATGAGGAATAGGGTCAAGGATGGGATCAAGGAAAATTATTGTTGTCTTAAACATCGAACTAGACATTACTATTTTTTTTCAAGAGTTCATGTTTTATTAAAAAAATGGATACTGGGTAGAAGTGTCTATTTTGTAATCTTTTGATATGTAATAGTTATGTCCTAATTCTATTAAACTTTAAACCTGAAAAGATCCTCAATGTGAATTATTCATTTAATTAAATATTATGTAAGGTTTAAGGTCGGGTCCTTATAATAAATGTTTCACAAGTTTTATATTAAACATTATGTTATGATCTAATAAATTGTATTCCATTATTCATAAATGGATCCTAATGGAAGGATTGTAATCAATATCAACACACATATTATATGAAGATATCTCTCTCCTATGCAAGATAAAGATGTTGAAGGTAGAGCTGTAACTAGAGCTGAACAACTTAAAACTATACTGGTAAAACTGAATCTGGTTATGAATAATAATATTACTTTCATGAAGAACCTTGATCCATAAAGTGGTGCAACGATGTTAGACCACTTCATGCGATAACAACCCCCATCATTTAGTTGTACTAAATAACCATTTCTAGCTTTAAATGGATATGTTACTTAGAGAATAAATTTCTTGATTTAGGTAGTAATGAAAGGGAGAAATTTATTATGTAATTTTATTATATCATGACAGTTTATAATAAACGATGTTCATTAATTAAAAAAACCAAGTTAGAGGAAGAAATTGAAAATATATAATGGAAGGATTTTAAAGAAATATTTTTAGAGAAACATATCCCTCAGAAATAGCGAGAAGATATAGAGATACAATTATTGAGTCTAAGACAGAAATAATTTTTTTAGGTTATCAAGGCATGTTTCAAAATACATATGTAATCTAAGGGTAAATATTGAAAATTTATTTGATGATCTTAAACCAAATCAAAAAATTCACTAGTCTCCCAAGAATTCTCAATGTATGAGGATATAATATCATGTGATATCAAGACAGCAAAATAATTCACCAAGTCTTATGAATTTGAAAATAATAATGAGAAGAAGAGGATGAAGGATAAAATCATGGACAATGGGAAGAAGAAAATGAAGGATTTTTCCGCATGTGATAATTTTAGATAGAAAAACCATAGTACTTAAAAGAAAAAGGAGTTTCCTTTTAAGTGTGAAGAAAAAGTCCACCATTCTCAAGATCTCAAGGACAAGATAGAATTTTCTATTGTTCAATGCTTCAATTGTAAGGATATGGGGTGCTATGAAAATGAATGTATAAAGTGCCAAGGGAATATACCCAATAATAAGTGAAGGGATCAAAGACAAGATTATAATATTACTTTTGATGAAGTGTAATGATTAATGTCCCAACTCCTTGACTAAATAATTCCATTATAAGTGTATATTTATCCATGATATCCTTTTTTTTATGAATTAAAAAATATATATGAAATGTACTCCTATACTTTTTCATAAAGGATTTTTAAATGTGTGTTGAATGGTACTAAAAAATTGATTCAGTGGAAAGATGATCCTTTGGAAAACACATGATTGATGGAAGATAACCCTTAATATTTTATTCATGTTCAGATAATAATGATAATGAATTTTTTTGGATATTATTGGTTACCATGAATATGGTTTGATATTTGATGGTTTATATTATCTTTACTCAGATTATTAGATGTATGGATTCAAGGGATATATTCAACAACCTGAAAATTTTACTCTTAGAAGAATTCATTTTTCATTATGGTTTTAAAGTGAATAAGGTATTCATATTTTTGGTACGTGACATTAAAAATTATATTATTATTTTTGTGGAATCTAAGGATAAGTTGATTGTGGAAATTTAGTGACATTCCTTCTATGTTTTTGTTCATTGAATTTGGAAAGACATTTTTTGGACAATTCATAAGATTAACTACTTGTGTAATTAATTAAGTATATTATTGATTTATATTAAAGTATAATTTATCGTATTAGACATCATTTTATAACCATTTTCCTTTTGGTAAATATTTAAAGGTCGAAGGAATGACTTATAGATCATTTGATGGATATTCTTTAGGCATACATATTTTTCTTTAATATCCATCTCTTGGTGTATGAAATAGATTCAAACATAACCAAATGATGATTTTATGACATGAAATAGAATCTAGTAAGTTTATTTTCTGAAGTGCTTATATGAATTGTAAAAGAAATTCTCAACTTCAGGAAAATGATTTTGGAAAAAAAATCATTCAAATACTTTTCTCTCTGAGAAATCAATGGTCTCTTAACCGATCAAAAATTTATAGTTTTCTAATGGTAGTATTTAATATTACCATATTCTCTATCACTCTCGGTCAAAACTTCATGGTTAGATTTCTATTTCATGTCAAAGCTATCCCTTCACACTAATTTTATCCTATTCCAAAGCCCAATTTTTTGGTGAACTTATCATTTAACATTACCCCTTATTATTATGATATATTATTAACCCTATTTACATTGTGGGTTTCCCACAAAGTAATTTTCAAGTATGAACTTTTGATTTTTAAAGTGAAATTTCAAATTTTGAGGATGAAATTTTTAATGGACGGGAGAATGAAATGACCCAAAATTTTGTCAATATAATTTCAAATATTAAAATTATTTCATATAGTATAATTCACATAAAAAACATATATAACACAATAAAAACTTTATAAATGAATCATCAATGAAATAAGAGATATTTCTAGAAAATAAAGAACCTCTACCGATGGAATAGTAACTTCAAATTTGGAAAGGTAATATAAACCTTAGGAATAGTAATCTATCAAATATAATAGTAACCACACCTATGAAAGTATAAATTAAATTTGGGTATGTTATAAATGAATATTTTATATATTTATATATTTGAATAAGTAAATAATTGTTTTAAAAATGATAAATTATGTGTTGATATTTTTGTGAAACATATATTTTTATTTACAATATTAAAATTAATATGATGTTTTAAAAGAAAATTTCTTTTCATAAAATATAATAATAAATTATTATTTTTTCTTATTATTATAAGATAATTTTATGATACCTTAATTAAATTTACAATGTGTTACAAAATCAGTCATAATTTTAAAATCTGTATTTTTTTTTAAAATATGAGGACCTCATTAAAAAATTAAAATTATCATATTTTTAAAATTATTTTTATAAAATGGTGTCCATTTTTTAATTCTAAACATAAAAAAATTATAATGGTGAAGTTTTTGGAATTTTCTAAAATAGTTGAATTTTTTGTGAATAGTGAAATACAGTAATTTATAGTATAAGGTAAATACTTGAATTATTGAGTCATGAATGTTGTATGGAAGTTGTAACCACCATTTATTCAAAATCACATTCACTATTTATTGTAATTAGTCACAATAATAAACACTATTCATAGTTTTGATCCAATATAATAAACAGATGAATAAATTAAATAAAAAACACCCCTCCCCTCCCCTATAAATACCACCCTCACCACCTATTCTCTTCAAAAATTATAAGAATTTTAGCATGTCTAACGTATACCAAATACTATTCCCAAAAATTCCACCGATCTACAGGATCCTTTTTTCTCAACAAAATACCAAACACATTTTCTTAAGGAGGTTCTCAAGGAGAAGAAGTTGAAGAGGTAAAATCCTCTTTTGTTTTCCTTTAATTTCTTTTTAGTTTCTTTTTTTGTTATCTTATCTTCACCTACATGTCCCAAAGATTCATGATTACTCCAATATATATTAAATACTATAATTTAATTATTTATAGGTAATAATTCATTTTTAATTCTCATCCCACTCCTTTTTTTAATATGAAAACATTATCTGTGATTGGTCGATTTACCGCCATCATGGATGATAAATTTCAATTTTTCATTAAATCCTTAAATTATGGTCATAAAACCATTTTTACTATTAAAAAATATTATAATGTGTATATTTAAACTTATTTTGTGCTTTGGAAGTAGTATATATATGTATTATAATAATTAATAAGACAAAACTAGTTCGTGATGATAAAAAATGCCAAAATAATATAAATTTTTTCATTAATGTTTTATCTAATAAATAATGAGAATATATTGAAAAAATTATATATATAATAACTATAAATATTATTTATGTTTATTAATAACATATAACTTCAATTCTGGATAACGATCCCCATTTTACATTAGCTTTCATACATGTATATAAGTGAACCAATCATGAAATCCATGGAAATCAACACTCGTCAATGACAAAATTGAATTTTATAACTCCTCAAAAATGACCTAAATAAACATAAAAAATTTAAAATAAACCAAATAAGTGTTTAATAGGTTCTTAATTAAATTATTAATGAATCTAATTTCATTATCCAAGACATTAATTGAAAGTACAATAAACGTTCAGAAATAAGGTAAGTGTTTTTATCATCTCACTTTCATTTCTATAAGATATACCTTATTCACAACTATTTCTTGTGTGTGGTGTATGTATAATTCCATTTGATTTATCATATCATGAATATCTTTATATTAATGGAATTCAATGTTTCATTTGATGATCTTTAATTTTGTGGGCCATATAGTATGATAGTTTGCAAAGTTGTAAGGAATTAAACCTAAACCATTATTTCTAATTTAGGTTACACATTATCTCTCTTTAACTTGATATAATTATTATTTTTATTATAGAAATATTATAAATTCTGTTAATATGTTTCAAACTCATGTATCCAGAACATTTCACCTTTATTTGATGGAGAAATACCTATATTATAATGCTTCCTTTTCAATTCCTCCAAATAACCTTTCCCAATGAAAGGGTACTTCCAAATTTCATACCCAGTATCCTATACACTCCATAATATATTTTAAGAAACTGATATTTTTATAAAATCACCATTTTTATCAATAAAAACCATCTTAGGTCCTTTCTATATTTATGTAAACAATTAATCATTTGTCCTCTGTAAAGGACCTTTTATACTTTTTATAAACAACACTGAAGTGGCCTGTTACAAAAGTTTCTTAAAAACTCATTTTACATGTTTTAACTTATGTTGGAAATCAATTATGACTCAAAAATAATTTAGTTTTTCTAAACATTTCTTTTCAAGGATATACATGTTTATAATCTAATTTTATGTAAACAATTTATCTCTTATGTTACCGTCAACCATATTTTTTTTGAATGTTTTAGGATTATTTTGACTGGTGATATATGATTCACGCTCAAATTTACCCAAAAGAAGAAGGTAGGATGGTCCTTGTAGTCTAGTTTGAGTTGTCGAATCCTCAGAGACCTAAGAAGTACCTACAGACACGTGCATTATATGGATTTTTTTTTGCTATGAAGTGGCCAACTTAGGTTTATTTAAGATGGTTTTAAAGGATCACTAACAGATTTAAGTTAATTCAAATTAAGGTAATGAGTTGATCCTAGGTTATCACTCAGGGTGGATTGGATGATTTCCTTTTTTAATGATTTCAATTTCTTATAATTGAGATGGATTCATTTAAGAAGATCAAAAAAATCATCACTTACTGGTTTAAGGACTGCACAAACTAATACTAATCACCTATACACTTGAAGGATCAAACTGTTGAACACTCCAAGGAAGAGGTTCGTATTAGCACTTGAAATGTGTGGCCTTAAATTCAATAAGGATGAAGAGGTTTTAAAATCATCAAATAAAAATATCATTTAAAAGAAGTGATTAGCCATTAATTGCATGATAAATAACACCCAATCCATCCCCTTGATACTCCCTTGGATCAACCCATAAAATAGTTAGCCCTCCATTTATTACATGTCTTCAATGGAAGCGAGAAGTAGACTTACAAGGGTGGAATTGAAGAAGTAAAAACAACAAACAAAATCGATCACTTCTCCGTTGTGTGATAAATATCATAAAGTATGGTGTGAATAAATTCACACCTTGAACCAACAGTATCAACGTTATAAGTAGAATAACAGAATAAGAGTAAAGGAAGAACTTTTATTAAGAAACTAAGGTGAATTAAACAACTTACATGAGAAAGAAATGCGTTTACTAACACAAAGCGGCAACATAACACTACAACGAAACCAAGCACCAAAGATTATCAACTCCTCCACCACCACTTCCTTAAATAGGCATTTTTGAAGCCTTTGGTCGAGCCTCCAATAGTACAAGTCTTCTTAATTAATTGTTCTAGGCCATAGGTGGGTGGAAAGTTGAGGGAGAGTCGATTTTCTATTCTTGACCCGAGGTGGCAGCCAGCTTGCTTCCACCGAACAGATGTGCCTAGAATACCTTCTAGATGACAGAATTAGAGTGGTCCATAGAAAAATAAAATGGATCCCCGTATGTCTTATAACCTTCTGTAAAATTTGGGCCCATTTGGAATTGTGGATCCGGATATGTGGTTATATTAGTGGGCTGTTTTTCTGGGCCACAGAATCTGGCCCAGAATTTTATCTCTAACTTGGGACGCCTAGATAACCACAATAGAGGATGAATTAGCACTGTACCATG
Organism: Viscum album; assembly: GCA_963277665.1. Lineage (NCBI taxonomy): Eukaryota > Viridiplantae > Streptophyta > Magnoliopsida > Santalales > Viscaceae > Viscum > Viscum album. The sequence goes on from OY728159.1 coordinate 730,880,797, forward strand.
AATACTTATTTGTTTCTATATATTTATTCTAGCATCCCACGAAATTGGGGATTTATTGGAAAAGTATTTGGGGCCCCACATTCTCATCAGTGGACTGGTGTCCAATCTGCCTTCTCTAGAATTGCTTCCTTTCATCTCAAAATATCTCCATCATCCTTTATGAATCATCCATTCATCTCTGAATGAAACATGTTCATATTGAAGTTTAGATAAATTTTACAAAATATAAAATTAAAATATGGATAATTGAATTCCTTAAAATCAGATGAATCATTGGGTACTTTAAATGATGTTAAAAAATGTACCACATAATAGTGCATTTTAAGAAGGTATTACAATCATAATGTGAAATCATGTTCAAAGTGTAAAATGAACTAAAATAGTGTTTATGAATAATAAATAACATGAATATTATATATATTAAAAACTAATATTATCCTCATTTAGTGACTAATCACACCCCCCAACTTGAGTTTTTCTAGTCCCGAGCAAAATATATCTCAACAATATGAAATTTGAATTCCCTTTTCCAGAAACATTTTAATACACAATGATCACCAGAAACCCTTATACCAAAAAATCATGAAACCCATAAAAATATTTTAATACAAGATAGTTTCATAAGTAGATCCCAATCCCAAGACCATTCCTTTGGTCAAATTCATTTCCATATTTCATCCAATATCAATTAAGTATGAGGATGTGTTGTGCATCACAATAGACATGGTGGTTCATCTTTATTCAAGGGGGAAATGACGGAAGCGCTAGGAGGAATCAAATTTCAATATTAAGATGAGTATTAAATTTTTTTATTGTTTTTTTATTGTTTTTTTTTGCACTTTTTCCATGGTAATTGAAATTGCACCCAAAAGAGTCAACCCCTGCAGCGAGACTTTTCTGATGACTCCCAGGCTCAAGGACCTTAGGGTACCAAGTGAATCACACATACTCGGGCATCCTCTCGAGTTAACTCAGTCAAAAACAAATTCAAATTACAAAAAATAGAGATAAAATTACTAACTATGGGCCAGACAACTATGGAGTCACGATCCCCAAGGGCAGAAATCCACACATTAGGTCATTTCATTGCTCTACGCGCAATGTTTTTTTAAATTTTGTTTTGAATACTCGTATTAAACTAAAATAATCACAAAACCTATTCCATTTATTTAGGGGACCCCATGAACTCAAACTAATACCCCACTATCAAAAGGACGTGCATTGTGATCTTTTTTATTATTTGGATGACAATATAAATGATGAAATATCACATTGGACAGCCACACTTTCCAAAATCTATGCTCATGAAATTATACAAGGATTAAAATCAGAATCAGGGCATGCTAAATTATTTGATATTCAGTTTCAAAGTGTGTAATTTGTATTAGCATGTTCAAAGTTAAAGGAATTTTTCCTTCCATTTAAACTCATTTTTTTTTCAAATCATTTTTTTCACAAAAGCAATTTTTTTTATTTCATCTCCCCCCAAACTTAAAACAACACTGTCCCCAGTGTTTCAAGAAATGAAAATTTAGAAGGAGTAGAGGCAGATAAGGTAATTTCAAAAAGGAAATTGAAATATGAGGATCATGGAATGAAGTCACCTGGTGGTTGAAGTTGAAGTTCTTGCTGCTCCAAATTAGTCCTTTGATCTCTTGGGGGATGTAGGAACCTCCTTGATTGAACATGTATCACCCAAAATAGTACTTTAACCATACAAAGAACAACAAACTAGACAAAACAAACAACACAACGACTTATTTAATTCCAAGTATTGTCATTTTTATGGTTTTCCCTGTTTTTTTTAAATCAAACTAATGATACATTGTCTTATTTTAAATTTCTGGGTAAGGTATTACTTAGGGATCACACCGCGTGACACGGATGAATACGGTGCTCCCATTTCATACCCATCCGTACTCATAAAAGAAGAATAGGTCAATAGTATAAAGTTCTAATTAAATAAAATAAAACATGAAAACCACGGGTTGCCTCCCATGCAGTGCTTTTGTTTAACATCGTTAGCCCGACATAGATCCTAAATCTATCAATTTTTTCTTGGTTCATAGATTGGCTCAATTAACTCAACATTTATTTCCTATTTATTGAATGATTAAATGAATGGTTTTAACCTTTGACCATTGAACTTGAAAATGTGACCACTAGTGGGATTTTGAATCTCTACTGCCCCATGGGGGTATATATGATGCACTATGAAAGGACCTGACCATCTAGATCTTAACTTTCCCAGGTGTAAATGAAGTTTTCAACTATACAAGAGCACAAGTTTTTCCGGTTCAAAATTTTTGACCATGATATTCCTAGATTGGTAGGCTTGAACTCTAGCTTTATTGATCCTTGAATTTTCATAATCCTCCATCCTTAGTTCCTCCAGTTCATTGAGATCTTATTTCCTTTTTGTTCCGGCCAATGAGAGGTCATAATCCATTTTCTTAATTGCCCAAAAGGCCTTACGCTCAATTTCAATGGGTAAATGGCATGCTTTTCCATAAACAAACCTATATGGTGACATTCCTAGGATGGTTTTGAATGCGGTATGATATGCCCAAAGAGCATCCAAGAGTTTCTCAGACCAATCTTTCCTAGAAGGATTGACAGTTTTCTCACAAATTTGTTTGATTTCAAGATTGGCTAACTCAGCTTGACCATTGGTCTGTGGGTGGTAAGCAGTGGACACTTTGTGATAAATTACATATTTTTCCATGAGTGATGAGAATGGACGATTACAAAAATGAGTTCCACAATCACTAATGATATCCCTAGGAATTCCAAATCTAGAGAAGATTCTTTCCTTGAGAAATCTTATCACAGTTTGATGATCATTGGATTTTGTAGGAATGGCCTCAACCCATTTAGAGGCATAATCAATAGCTAATAGAATGTAAAGATATCCCCTAGAGTTTGGGAAGGGACCCATGAAATCAATTCCCCAACTATCAAAGATTTCAACCACTAAGATGGGAGTGAGTGGCATTTGATTCCTTTTTGTGATGGACCCTACTTTTTGACATCTAGGACAGCTTTGAAAAAAATGTGTAGGATTCCCTTGAGAGGGTGGTCTAGAAGAGACCACATTGAAGAATCTTAGAAGATGTTTTCTTATAGGAAATGTGACCTCCACATGCCTCACTATGACAGAATTTAAGGATGGAATCTTGTTCAGATTTTGGGACACACCTCCTAATGACTTGGTCAGGCCAGAACTTATAGAGGTATGGATCATCAAACACATAGTTCCTAACATAAGAAAGGAATTTCCTTCGAGCTTGAGTCCCTAAGAATTTTGGAATTACTCCCGTAACGAAGAAGTTGGCTATGTCAGCATACCAAGGGCAGTCACTCACAAAGTATAGGTGTTCATCATGAAATGAATCAGACACAGAAAGGTGATTTTAGTTGTCTTTGAATTCCATCCTAGAGAGGTGATCATCTACAACATTTTCAACACCCTTTTTATCCTTGATTGTGATGTCAAATTCTTGTAAGATAAGGATCCACCTAATCAGTCTAGCCTTAGCATCTTGTTTTTGGAAGAGGTATTTTAGTGCATAATGGCCAGTGAACACAGTGATGGGGAATCCTAAGAGGTAGGACCTAAACTTATCTAAAGCAAAAAACAATAGCAAGTAACTCCTTTTCAGTGGTAGTGTAGTTTATTTGGGACTCATTTAAGGATTTTCTTGCATAATCAATGACATAAGAATTTTTATCACAATGTTGTCCTAACACATCTCCTATAGGAATGTCACTGGCATCACACATAAGTTTGAAAGGAAGGTTCCAATTTGGAGATTTCATGATGGGGGAGAGGTGAGAGAGGATTTGAGGGTTGAGAATGAACCCTCACAGCTTTCTGTCCAAACAAACGGAGCATCCTTTACTAGAAGAGAACAAAGGGGACGGGAGATTGAACTAAAGTCCTTGATGAATATTCTATAGAAACCAACATGTCCTAAGAAATACCTCACTTCCTTGACAGTTTTGGGTGATGGAAGGTGACGAATGATGTCAACCTTGGCTTTATCAACTTCAATCCTCCTACCCGAGACCAGATGGCCTAGAACTAGTCCCTCTTTAACCATGACATGGCATTTTTCCCAGTTTAGGACCAGATTTTTTTCTTCACATCTTGACAAGACTCTCTCCACATTCTGTAGACATCCCTCAAATGTATCCCCAAACACAGATAAGTCATCCATGAATACCCTTAGAAAATCACCTACCATATCTGATAAGATTCCCATCATGCATCACTAGAAGGTTCCAGGGGCATTACATAACCCGAAGGGCATACGTCTGAAGGAAAAGGTTCTGAATGAACATGTAAATGTAGTCTTCCCTTGATCCTCTAGGGAGACCATAATTTGATTATACCCTGAGTACCCATCTAAGAAATAGTAGAAGGCATGACCTTCCAATCTCTCAAGGACTTGGTCAATGAATGGTAAGGGGAAATGGTCCTTCTTGGTGAATGAGATTAGCTTACTATAGTCAATGCAGACCGTCCATCCACTACTCACCCTTGTTGGAATAATCTCTCCATCCTCATTGTCTATCACTATGATTCCAGCCTTTTTTGGAACCACTTGGATTGGGCTCACCCATTCACTCTCAGCTATGGGATATATGATACAATCTTTTAACAATTTTAGAAGTTCCTTCCTCACTACTTCCATGAGATTAGGATTGAGTCACCATTTAGGTTAACAACGTGGCTTTGAATCAGATTTCAGAACAATCCTATGAGTCCCAATAAGTGGGATAATACTGGGAATATCAGACAGGGTCCATCCAATGGATTTCTTATATTTCCTAAGGTCATCTAGAAGCATCCTCTCATGATTGTATTCAAGAGAAGAAGAAATGACAATAGTATGTGTTTGATTGTCCCCTAGGAAAGAATACTTGAGTGCAGTAGTAATTTCCTTCAATTCAAGCTCAGGTCGGTTCAGAATTTCAGCAGAAGATTGGGACATTGGATCAAGATCAATATTACTTCCTAAAGTTTTAGATAGGATTTATTCCCCACAAGTAGAAGTTTCAGCTACTAGATTAGCTTGATCAGGTTTATGGAATGAAGTTTCGAATGGTCTCTATGATATTGGTTTCCTGAAAGGTTTCACTGATTGTTGGACATAAGAATTCATCATAAGAGTAATTTGAAAATGATTCAATCCAAGAAGATAAACTTCCTTTATATGAACAAAGGAAATCAATCTCATCCTAACTTAAACATCCATCAAATATTCCTTGATGTTCTATGGATTCATTATCAATTCTTCCTATCATGTTTACTTCATGAATGTCCTTGTCATTCCCTATTTGTGAGCTTTCATTATAGATGTTCAAGTCTAGACTCATGTTTCCAAAGGTTATGGTCATGTTCCCATTTTGAAATCGGATAACAGAGTTTATTGTTGCAAGGAAAGGAAGACCAAGGATGATTGGGGTTTGTTCCTTATTTCCTAAGTTTGGATGGTTGTCAAGGACAATGAAGTCAGCAGGGTAGATGAAGTTTTAAATCTTTACCAAAACTTCCTTTAAAATCCCCTCTGGAACCCTAATTCTACGATCGGCAAGTTGAAGTGTGACAAATGTGGGTTGGAGATCTTATAGGCCTAACTAGCAGTACACAGCATATGGGATGAGATTGACACTAGAACCTAGGTCACATAAGGCCTTGACAACTTTTCTCTCTCATAGTTCAACATTGATGTAAGCACAACCTGGGTCTTTCAACTTAGGAGTAATGGTCCCTTGAATGGTGGTACTCACATTATCAACCAAAAGGACTAGGTTTTTATGTGAAAATTTTCGTTCAAAAGTCCACAGGTCCTTAAGGTACTTTGAGTAGGCAGGTATGGTTTGGATGGCATCGATAAGGGGTATGTTCAACTTGACTTGTGTGAATATTTCCCTCAATGTTTCACTTAATTTGGGCTTGGTTTTCCCCCTCATGCATTGAGGAAATGGTGCAGGTTGTGGGGTTGTTTGTTGAAGAGTTGTTTATTTGACAATGTTATCATATTTTTAAGTTTGATCATTTGGTTCATTTGAATTTTCATCCATGTTTGAATCTTTAGGTGGGTTCGGAATTAGTTGTTCAGGTTTCTCAATTGATTTCCCACGTCTTAAAATAGTCACAGCCTTTAGTTTTTCATGAGTTGTTTGAGTACAACATGACTCTCCCCTTGAAGTTGAGAATGGTACCACCGGAGTAGGCATGGGTGCCTTTCTATTTTTGATGGTTTGAAGTTCTTGTTTAAGGGAAGAGACTTCCGAGTTCATCCTTTCCATTTGTTTGCATAGTTGTTCTAGTAGGCTTTGTGGAACAGTTTGGGTTGGTGCTTGAGTAGGTTGGTTTATCCCAGGGGGATATTTTTGAGGTGGGATGGTTTGTTAAAAATGGACCGGTGGCTGTTGGTATTGGATAGGTTGGGATTGGAACTGGTTATGGGATTGGTAGTTCTGATGGGGGTAAGGATTTTATCCCTGTGGTTGTCTAGGTTGTTGGTTATCTTTCCAACGGAAGCCTGGGTGGTCATTATACCTTGGGTAGAAGTTGTTTTGGTATTGAGGCTTTTGAAAGTTCAAGGAATTTACTTCCACTGGGGGTCCTCCTAAAATAAAATCCTTAATGGATGGAATGGTTGGGTAGTTTTCTGTCTTATGGTCATGTTTGTCACAAATTGTGCAAACAGGGTCAACAGTTTGGATTTCATGGACTTTCCTAAGGTCTATCGCTTCAACCTTCCTAGAGAGTGCTACGAGTATAACCCTAAGGCTTTTCTCTTCTCTAAGTGTATGATTTTTAGTATTTCTTTGTGGGTTTTTAGAATAAGGTGAAGTTCCCCATGTTTGGTTTTGTTCAGAAAGGATTTCTAGATACTCGTAGGCATCATTTGGGGCTTTGTTTTTAAAGGTTCCATTACACATCATGTCAATGAATTGTTTGTTACCTAGAACCAACCCTTCATAGAATATTATCACTTGTTTAGGAATAGAAAAACCATGTTGTGGAACCATTTTTGGAGTGTCCTTGAACCTCTCCCATGTTTCATAGAACGAATCTCCCTCTTTTTCAAAAAAGTTTTGGATTCTCTTTTTAAGTGCAATTGTTTTATGTTGGGGAAAGTATTTTTTGTAGAATTATCTTTGTAGTTGGTCCCAAGAGTTTATGGATGATGGTCTAAAATGTTTTAGCCAATTTTTATCTCAATCCTTTAAAGAAAGAGGAAATAGACTCATCTTAGCTGATTCTAGTTGATGTGGGGGACACATGGTTTCTACAATGTCATTGAACTCCTTAATGTGAAGATAGGGCATCTCGGACTCCATTCCATGGAATGTGGGAAGATGGTTTAGGACATGGGGTTTAAAGATGTATTTGGCATATCCTAGGGATTTGTGTCTAATGCATGATGGGGCATTAGTCCAGGAATGTGTGAGGTAGTCATTCATGGTTTGTTCAATTGCATTCCCCAAGTTTTGTGCTACCTCATTTGGGTTTCCATTTTGGTTCCCACCCGGGTTTATGAGTTGGTTTTTCTTTGAAGACCTTCCATTGAATTGGGATCAATTTTTGACTCTGGAGTATTAGGAAGATTAGAATCTAATGGAAAGAGTTCTGTTGGTGTACTTGACTCCCCAATCCCAGGACTATCCACCCTAACTAGACGGTTTGATTGATCGCGGGTGTAGGCGGACATGCACCAAATGAAAAAAAAATGAGAAAGCGATAAGATAAGAGAATTTGGATGAGAAAAGAAGAAATGAGGGATAATATAATGGGTTTTTAGATTACTTACATGGGTCCATGGAAACAGTACCAAAATTTGATTCACACTCAAATTTACCCAAAAGAAGAAGGTAGGATGGTCCTTGTAGTCTACTTTGGGTTGTCAAATCCTCAGAGACCTAAGAAGTACCTATAGACACGTGCACTCTATGGATTTTTTTGGCTATGAAGTGGAAAAATTAGGTTGATTTAAGATGTTTTTAAAGGATCACTAACAGATATAAGTTAATTCAAATTAAGGTAATGAGTTTATCATAGGTTATCACTCGGGGTGGATTGGATGAATTCATTTTTTAATTATTTCAATTTCTTATAATTGAGATGGATTCATTTAAGAAGATCAAAAGAAATCATCACTTACATGTTTAATTACTACACACCAAAATAATAATCACCTATATACTTGAAGGATCAATTTTTTGAGCACTCCAGGGTAGAGGTTCGTATTAGCACTTGAAATGTGTGACCTTAAATTCAATAAGGATGAAGAGGTTTTAAAATCACCAAATAAAAATCTCATTTAAAAGAAGTGATTATCCATTAATGGCATGATAAATAACATCCAATCCAACCCCTTGCTACTCCCTTGGATGAACCCATAAAAGAGTTATCCCTCCATTGATGACATGTCTTCAACGGAAGCGGGAAGTAGACTTACGAGGGTGGAATTGAAGAAGTAAAAACAACAACAAAAATCAATCACTCCTCCGTTGTGTGATAAATATAACAAAGAATTGTGTGAATAAATTCACACCTTGAACCAACGGTATCAACATGATAATTAGAAGAACATAATAAGAGTAAAGGAAGGACTTTTATTAAGAAACTAAGGTGAATTAAACAACTTACATGAGAAAGAAATGTGATTACAAACACAAAGCGACAGCATAACACTACAATGAAACCAAGAACCAAAGATTATAAACTCATCCACCACCACTGCCTTAAATAGGAATTTGTTAAGCCATGGGTCGAGCCTCAAATAGTCCAAGTCTTCTCAATTAATTGTGCTAGGCCATAGGTGGGTGGAAAGTTGAGGGAGAATCGATTTTCCACCCTTGACCCGAGGTGGCACCCAGCTTGCATCCAAGGAACATATGCGCCTAGAATACCTTCTAGATTACCGAATTAGATTGGGCCATAGATAACCGTCTGTAAAATTTGGGCCCATTTGGAGTTGTGGATCCAGAGATTTGATTATATTAGTGGGCTGTTTTTCTGGGCCACAGAATCTGGCCCAGAATTTTATCTTTAACTTGGGCCGCCTAAATAACCACAATGGAGGCCGAATTAGCACTGGTTCCTGAAGAATTATTTGTTCCTATATATTTATTCTAGAATCCCAAGAAATTTGGGCTTTATTGGGCCTGTATTTGGGGCCCCACATTCTCATCAGTGGTCTGGTGTCCAATCTGCCTTCTCTAGAATTGCTTCCTTTCATCTCAAAATATCTCAATCATCATTTATGAATCCTCCATTGATCCATGAATGAAACATGTTCATATTGAAGTGTAGATCAATTTTCCAAAATATCAAATTAAAATATGGATAATTACATTCCTTAAAATCAGATGAATCATTGGGTACTTTAAATGATGTTAAAAAATGTACCACATAATAGTGCATTTAAAGAAGGAATTACAATCATAATGTGAAATGATGTTCAAAGTGTAAAATGCACTAAAATAGTGTTTATGAATAATAAAGAACATGAATATTATATATATTAACAATGAATATTAGCCTCATTTAGTGACTAATCAATATACTATCTTAAAACCGTTCTCTATATTACTATGTATGGTTTAATATTGTGTTTATTGTTTGGGTAAAGTTATTAACATTTCTTATTATTTATTAAATATGAATTTATATGTTGATTTTGTTTGACGACATTAAAATAAGGAAGTAATTGTACATAATAAGTGACATGTGAGGCCTGTTATAGCCCCTCGATGCATTGGTAGGTCTCATGAGTAAAACTAGTCTGTTTTTTGCCTGAGGCCTAACCCATTTATTATATTCTTGGCATGTAGCCTTGAAATTGATAGTTTATTGGAATTAATCCATAATTATATGTTTATGATGTTCCACATTATGTATTCATTAATTATGATACTTTTAATTGATAATCTATGTGATTATTCTAATAGAATAATATACATGGTTATGTTTAGTTCTCTTGTAATTATTTATATGGAATTATTTAATATTATTTTATTCCTTCCATATTATGCTAAAGATTATGTTTTAATGGCATGTGTTTTTTGTTATCCACCTTGACTTATTATTTATTTTTATTTATGATACATTTCTCTATATTTTATATCCTTACAGATCATTTGAGATCACACCTTTATTATTTTTTATTTTTCCCCAGGATGCAAAGATATATACTATGAATGACAAACAGGGACAATCGAGGAGTTTATGGGTGTATCGAATGGAGTTTCTGTTTTGTAATTCATTTCAATTTTAATGTTATACTGATGTTTGTATAATATTTTCTGAAGCTACTAAACTATTTGGTCCTTTGGGATTAGAACACTTATTGATTGTATAAAATATATTCATTGAATGGATATTTATATCCATCTATAAAATTAATATTTTAAAAAATTAGTTACACCATTAATGGAGATGATAGGTCGTACATTCACATTAACTTTTTTTCATTTTTTATCGATGGATGTAATAAGAAATGGTAAAAATTATATCATAAATATATAATATATTATTCAAATATATCCCAATTAACATTCATGACAAAATAAAATGTAACAAAAATAACATCACTTTGTGCGGAAGTAGTTCACACGTACACACGAGTGGCATTATCATTTTCCAACATACGAGATGTTAAGAAGTTAGATGTGATAGTATAATTATTAGAGAATAATTATGAACTAAATATAACATATATATATATATATTAAATCCATAACTATGTCCATACTTGAGAGGTGGTGACGGAAAACAATTTACATCAGTCCACGAGGTGGCACTCCGCAGTACACATAATTGATAGTTTCGTTTCCAATTTGATGGAAGAGGATATGGATATAAGTTTTTCCATCATCATAACAAAAACTAATTATATGATAGATACTATTGTTTTTTAATCTCCATTACAAATACATGAATAATGTGGTAATATAAGAAGTAAAAAAAGAATAATCTTTGTGAAGATAATTATAATCGCTTTGAATGATTTTCTTTGGATTTCATATTAAGGACTCTATGGATGATATTTTGGGAAAACAAAAATCTCTAGAACATGTATAGGTATGTTAGGGAGATATTTTGAAGTATTTTTTTGTTATATAAGTCTTGATATGGGTGAATATGTTATGGGAGGAGATTCCCTTTTATAAGTGGGGGATGGTACCTTCTTAGAAACCACTTGGAAATTTCTTAAAATAATACAAATGAGATAAAACCATTCCCAAGAACAATTATAACTAATAAAATTAGGTTATATTTTGGGATATTATAATGTTTAAATATGGAAATATAATAGTATTTATAAAAGTTTAATTGGAAATGTTACCCTTATCCTTTGTTTAACCTCCTCGGTAATCTTATTTTAACCTTAACCATGATAATTAATTTTTTATGTTCTCACTAGTCATTATGAAAAAATTCAAGTTCACCTTGTTAAATAAAATTAATTTTTATGAATCCAAATATATAATTCATTTTATATAATTCAATTCTTATAAGTGAAAAAATAATAATTTAAAATAAAACATGCAGACGTGACGAAAAAAATTGTTTTCCAAAGGAAAACATTTCAAAAGAATAAAATGTTTTTATATAAAAATTGAACATATAATTGATTCCAATGAAATAAATTGGATTAGTTATAATATAATTGAACCAATTTTATTTTTATTTTTTTTTAAATATTACTTATAAACTCTTTAAAAGAAATAACATTTTTAAAAAATCAGTATTTTTGACTCTTCATCGAGAAATTAATATTTTAGGAAAATTATAAGCAATTAACTCTATGATAATTTTCAAATGATAAATTAAAAAATTATATAATATTTTCAAATAAATTTTATAAATATGAAAAAAAATTAACATAAGTGCGCAAAATGTGAAAAAACATTTTTATGAAAAATACAGCTTTTAAGAAAAGAACATTTCATTTTCTTTAAAAGAATTTTAATTTTTATTTACAATCAATTGAAATTAAATGATTATATGTAACCCATATATTTTTCATAATTAATTTTTTCCTATTCATACCCACTAATATAATAGCTATGTTATAACAATCTTGTTTAAATAATAACATTTAAAAAGAGTATGGAGTTTCATTTAAACATAGTGTTTCATGTATCAAAAGCTATTGAAGAAATTAAATTTATTCAAAAAAAGTATCATAAAGTATCTGGGTGATACATTCTTAAAATATAAAAAATTTATTTCTATAAATTTCATGAATGTCACCTCAAGAAATGATATGGGTATTTATTCATCATAATTTCTCCAATTTCCAAAATTTCCTCTGTCATAATTTGATTTCTCCAAAGTACCTTTACCAGTTGATCCATATGATTCCAAAATAGTTTTTCTCTAATTCCCTGAATCAAGATAGCCTATTCTTATTAAGATAGATTAAATTCCGATTCTTTTTATTCATCTGTGAGCACATGTGTTGGGTCTGGCATGTACTTTTTTAATAATGATATATGGAACATGTCATGTAATTTAGTCAGAATTTTTTGAATTTCCAAATGTTAATATATGACTACAATTTTTTATAGGACTTTATAAGGTATAATTTATCTATGTATCAATTTTCTTGTCTTGTCAAACCTTATTACATCCTTTCATGGTGATACATTCAAATAAACTTGTTCCACACATGAAATTTCAAAATTTACTATGATTATAGTCATATATCTTTTCCCACATTAAGAAGCAATGATATGGGTTTGAATATTATTTACCTTTTTGTCCTTTCTTACACAAGATCTTGTCTTAATAGATTTTTTTCACCAACTTCTTCCCAACAAGTTGGATTATGAAATTTCTTTCTATATAATGCTATATATGACACCATTTGAATACTTGAAAGGAAGATAATGATACAGTAAAACTCAAAAAAAATGGTATATACTGATCCCACATTCTGTAAGATTCAATATAGAACCACCCAGCATGTCTTCTAAAGATTTAGTAGTCTATGTAGAATTCCCATATATTTGAAGTTGATAATCGGTGCTCAAATGAAGCTAAATATCCAAAGCATTATAAATACTTTTCCATAATTTTGAGGAAAATCATGGATCATTATCATACACATTTGATATAGGATCAACATGAATTTTTAAAAATTCGATAATTTATATTTAGGCATGAATGTGAAGTGTTAAATCTCCCCTTATATTGAGGAAATGTGAAAATTTTGTAAATTGATCAATAATAACTCATATTGCATCATTATTCTCATGGATATTTGGTTAAATAGTGAAAAATTATATAGTTATGTCATCCCATTTCCATGTAGTAATAGGTAGAGGTTTCATTAATCCTCCAGGATGCCACCTCTCATCCTTGACCTATTAGAAAAAGAAACATCTTAACACATAATATTTAATTTCTTTGTTCATATTATCCCACTAAAAATGTTCCTTTAAGTCTCTACACATCTTACTATTACAAATTTGTATAGATAAATTCCAAATATGGGATTATCAAACAATTCCCTATTTAAATCTGGTATAAATAAAACACATAGTCTCTTTATAAATTTCAGAACATCGTCTTCAAAAATAGATTATTCTAATTTAGAATCATTCACGACATTAATTTTGTTTTGAAAATCATCGTCACCAAGTTGATACATATTTATCCTTTCAAAAAAATATGTTTTGAAAATAATTTTAAAAATGATTGATGTATCTCCTTCACTAATAATTCCCATATATATTTACTAGATCTATGAATATAAGATCCCGGTCAATCCTCATTTTTGTTAGAACTCCATTATATTTCATTCCCAACACATCTACAGCCTTATTTTCCTTAGGTGGTAGTGTATTGATAAATAATGATCCTTGAGTGGATCAATCCATCTAATTTTCCTCATATTTATCTCTATCTAGGAAAATATGTATTTCAAACACTTTTTATTAGTTTATTTCTCACATATTTATCCATAGAGATAATGTCTCTATATATAAAGTTAAAATATTAGGGCTTCCAAATCAAGATCATGGGTTGGATGGTTTTTTTCATGGATCTTTAACTACCTTGATGCATAATTAATAACTTTATCATTCTACATAAGGAAATAGCAAAGAAACTTCTTATATGTTTCACCCTATATCACCAATACATCATTTCATAATGGTATAGTCAAAATTATATCACTCACTAATCTCTTCCATAATTATTCAAAAAATTCTTCACATTCCTTTTTCAATGTGAACTTAACCACTTTACATGTATTCTTCATTAATGAGTTATCCAATCTGGAATTTTTTTGATCCAATCACTGATAGTAACCTTCCAAACCAATGAAACTACATACCTTAGTTATATTCATTGGTGTAATCCATTATTGGACTGCCTTTATCTTCACAAGATCAACTAAGATCCCATTCATGAAGACAATATGGACAAGAAAAGAAATTTCATGGATCCAAAATTCATAATTACTAAATTTACAATGAAAATGTTTTCTTATAAGAGTCTCAATAATGACCCACAAGTGATTATCATGGTCTTCATAGATCTTATAATATACTAATATATCATAAATAAATTCAAAAACAAATTAATAATGAAGTTCCTTGAATAAACTATTTATTACATCTTTTGGAAAAAAGTTTGAATAAGTCAATCCAAATAGAATTACTATAAACATTTAATGTATATAATTCATATGAAATGATATCTTTAGAATATATTACTTCATTACTCACAATGTATGATTACTAGAAAGAATATCAATCTTTGAAAAATATTGAGCTCTATGAAGTTGATTGAATAAGTCATTGTTGTGAAGTAGAGGATACATTTTGTTTATCATAATAGAATTGATTTCCCTATAATCAATGCATAACCACATAGATCCATATTTCATATTAACAAAAATAATAGGGGATCCCCAAGGTGAAACACTAGGGTATATAAATCATGTATCACACAACCCGTTAAATTGTTTCATAAACACCATTGATTCCACTGTGGAAATTCATTAGGAATTCTTTGATATAGATCTTGATTGAAGGATTACATTAATGGAAAACTCAAATTCACTCTTTGGTGGATGTCTAGATAATTCCTCAAAAAACACTTCAATGTATTCCTATAGAAAATGTACATACCCTATTTTAATATTTCCTTTTCCATCCACATCTTTTTCTTGCTCATATTCCCCAAGAATATCATTTAGAAGTGCTATTAGGGGTGGATATTGACATGGAAGAGATAATGAAATCTCCCAAAAAATGAAAATAAATTTTTCACCATCATTGAAAATCAAAATTTCCTTATTCTTGTAATAAATTTTTTCATCATATTTTGAAATCCATTCCATACCAAGGACTGTATGAAAAGAAAAAAAGGTTATAATAATGAATTACAAAAATATGGAATTTTTATGTGTCATAATGGGAACTGACTAAAACATCCTTGTTTTAGTTAGACATTCACTAAGAGTCATGAATAATAACTGCCTTATTATGTTTCTAGGGAAATATCTAATTTTTATTTGGAAAACATTAAGGATATAAAAAATATTGAAATACTTACCACCACATAATTAGTAACTATAACCCCAGCTATTATGATAACATAAGCTTAGAATTTCTCTCTTGTCTTTCTATAGAGATGAATTACTTGAATCTTAGGACAATCATTTGCATAACTCCCCATATCCTTGAAGTCGGAGCATTGCACATTAGAAACTCCATTATTTCAAATAAAATCCAGAGCATAGTGTCCTTTCTCTCCAGACTTTTAGCAAACTCCCATCCCCATAAAGCATGTTCCATGGGGTTTTCAATATTTATTAGAAGATTAAAAATCCTCCTTTCCATTATTCCCTTTTACCATATTTCATTTTCTAGAGTGCTCAGAATCACTTTTCTTATCTTGTTTCATTTAAAGACATAATAATTGGAGAATTATTTATCTACCTTGATAGAACGTGACTTTATATAATCATATGATGAGAATATTTTTTATACTAGTTCCCTTACAATGATTATATTAATCCCAACAATTTAGTGGTCAATATTACTATTTGGATTATTTATGAAGTTGTATCATGCCTTGATAACATTATAAAGTTGGATTCATACTTTGAAATATTTTCATATTCTTTATTTCATAGACTCAGGAATTATCTCTCCATATCAACTAATTTCTTGCAAGGAAAATATTTCTCCAAGAAAAGTTCCTTAAAATATTTTCACTCCATGTATATTTCTTCTTCATCCATTGTGTTTTGAATCAATGACCACCATTGATACAAAACCCCCTAATAGATGATAAAATTTCTTTATAAACTTCTCCCTTTCATTACTTCCCAAATAAAGAAATATCTTCCTTGAGGAACTTATCTAATTTTTAGCTAAAAACGGATTTTTAGTACCATTAAATGAAGGATGTTTCTAATTCATGAAGCTACCAAACATTTTTACATTGTGTTTTGAATCAATAGGATTTCTTATATATGAAATGTAATTGTGGCTAACTTAAGTCTTCTACCCAATATTATTATAATTTTCTACATTCCAACTCTAGTTTTATTATCCTTCCCATGAGGTAATTCCATACATGGATCATATGGATTGGTATAATTTCCATTCCTTACCCTTGGAACCATTTATAAAAAATGTGATGCACTATATTGGATCATAACATTGTGAAACATAATGTATAATCCCAAAACTAGTGAAACACATAACATAATTTGAAAATTTTATGCATCGTCAATCATAGAATTATAAACATGGTTTCATTGGGAATATTTGAAAATCAGAAAAATATTTTAAAATATTTTCAAAATGGTTTTTAAATAAAATTTTAATTGACCAATGAATATCCATCTAGAGTGTCAAACCAGGTGTTTAGTAAGGGCACCCTCACTGTGCTCCAAAATGATGGTCGAGATGTATTCAAACAAACTCATTTCAGTGTTATTACACTTAGATGAATAAATTACAAACCAATTTCAAATTTTAGTATCCATAAAGGGATGTATTTTTAGAAAAGAAATATATCATTCAACTTATCAAATGTTTAGGATGTTATCCTATACATTGACTTATCCCCAAAGTTAATAATAAGGATTTTTTCCATAATATATGTTTTCTTAAATCTACATCCCATGGATTATACTAAACTTTCTCTAATGCCAACTTTAAAGACCCTAGACCTAGTATCCCAGAGTCATTGGTTACTCTATTACACTGACACTATGTATATGTAATCGCATCCTGAAGTACCGAATATTTTAGTTGTCTTATAAAACTAGATACATAATAGAATATCACAATATGATTGAAAAAATGAAATGAAACATAGTATTTTCATTGAGAGAAAAATTATTAACTTTTTATATCCCTTTATATCAGTCATAATACATTTCCTAGAATCCCAAGGAAATAAATCATATGAAAGGGGTGATCTCAAATACTATGTAAGGATATAAATACAATAGAGACTATTATTAATAAAAAATTAAGAATCTCTATAATAATTTAAATATATGAAAACAAATGTAATTTTATCAATAAGTTTAGAATAATATGGTAGGAAAAAGTGATGATAAAATAATTCTATATAAATAATCGCATAATCTTGAAACTTATCCATGGATATTATAACTAATCAAATAATCACATCGAAATCAAAAAAAAAACAATCTAAAAATTAGGGAATGAATAATAACAGAAATCATAAACATACCATCAAGGCCTTTTTTCAAGACATCTTACCTAAATTAGAAATACCCTATCCAAATACAAAACCTAGTTTGTCTTGTGAGACCTACCGATGCATCAAGATACTACAGTGGGCCTCACCCATCACCTACCGAGTCTAATTCATTCTTTTTATGAAATTAGTGAAACATAAACAATATAAACATTCATATTGATAATTATTATATGAAATTTAAATACATTCCCCAATCAATAAAAATAATCATAAACCATCTATAGTAATATGAAGAATGGTATGAAAATATTGCATCATTGGTCATACTGATTGTAAAACATCTGGAGAAACAATAATGATAGTATCATTACAACATATACCTAATGGAGAAAAGGTATAATAAGGTTTTTCTTCATTTATACATATAAATAACATAAAAATTTATTTAAAATTTATTTAGGTAAATAGACTTTCCTCATTGAAATTCAATTTTTAAAACTAAAAATTCACAATATTTTTTCAAAATTATTTTTATTTCAAAATAACATTGTAACTTATAAATGATGATTCAAATAAATGATATTGGTTAATTTATTACATGAAATGTAAATAAAAAAGTCATTCCTTTAACACTATTGTAAAAAGGCTAAAAAGTACCTTATTTAGAAAAAGAAAAGTATATTCTTTTCAAAAAAAAATTAAAAAATTAAAACATCGATAAATATTTATTTAATAAATCAATTTTAGAATGTTACAAGCATTGTTTAATTTTTTTAAACATGGATATAGAAGAAAAAGGATTTCCATCCAAAGTGATAGATAAATTCATCTTTTCTTAAAAACAATTATCAATAATTTGAAGTACCAACGAGAGGAAAATGGTAATATAAAATGAAAAGTTGAGGAATAAATAGTGGATAAGAAAATATATTGTGTTTAATATATAAATATCAAATCATTACCCCATGGGAGACTTTATCAAAAATAATCCCAGATAATGACGAGATTTTGAAATAAACCCTTACCACATTGGTAACTCTTGAATCGTAAACCCCATGTAATAAATAAACTAAAATAAAACATTAAATACCATGAAAATAAATATACTAACATTATAAAATATCAAATGTGTATTATAGGCACCACATAAAATAAATACATGGTGAATAAGACATATGTCTCATGGAAGTAAAAGTGAGATGAGAAACTTTTACCTCATGTCTGATTTCTTTCATATGTTCCTGATCCTCTTGTATGGAAAATATATATTTAATAAATAATTATTATTATATATATAAACATATATGATTTAATTATAACCTTTTATCATACATTTCTCAAAAACTCTATTAAAATAACTCTCTTGGATGATAATTGGTTTTTTTCACATATGTTTCGATTTGGTTGTTTTGGTCTTTAAACATTGATTAGTATTCCATAGTCTCCATAATTTTACTCATTACTTAAATACCATATATATTCCTTATATAAATATTTAGAGCCATCCATGAAAGTTATATCTTTAAAAATGAGTTACACAGTTCGTTGAGAAGGTAGTTCGAGCATACACATGAATGTTGTTTTCATTTTTATTCTACAGATGGAACTAAAAATGTAAATAATATATCAATTTTAAGATTTTTTTATTAGAAATATATCATATATATTAATTAAATATAACTTTATTTCCATCAATGTTAAAATTAAATTACAAACAAATCACACTACTTCGTTGAGGTAGTTGTCCACATATATGTATGAGGGACGTTATCATTATCCAAAGAATTTGAAGGTAAGAAGTTATATGTGATAAAATAATTCAAGGAGTATAATTATTTCATAAATATAGTTTATATATATTAAATCAATAATTATATCCATTCTTTATAGGTGGTTATGGATAAAAAAAATTACACCAGTTCGTGAGACTATAGTCTTTTGTACACGCGATCGACAATTTTGTTTCCCATTTGAAATAAGAAGAGATTGATATATGTAATCCCATAAAAATAATAACATATAAGTATATTTTAGATTCTGTATTTATTATGTTTTAATTATCAATACATGAATGATGGAGATAAGATAAGAATTAAAAAATAAGTATCTTAGTGAATACAATTACATTCATTTAAAAAGATCTCATTTATATCTCCAATTAAAGACCCTAGGGTTAGAATTTTGAGAAGAAACAAATCTCTATAAAATCAATAATAATTTTTGAGATAGTTTATTTTTGTATTTGGTTGAGATATATTGATTGATATGTGTTAATAAGTGAGGAGAGGAGATGCATTTCATATATGGGGGAGGGGACCTTCTTGGAAACCAATTATAAATTTCCCAAAAGAATAAAAAATGATAAATCTATTCCCAAGAAAAATGTTTAAAAATTACCTTGATTTCTAATCTAATATATTATATGGTTTAAATATGGACATGGAATAGTATTTTGCATGTTTAAATGTCAAAATTACCCTTATCTATTTTTTTAACACCCCAGTAAACCCATTTTAACCTTAACAATGATAATTAATATTCACTATTTTCACTATTCATTACGAACAAAAATTAAGTTGAACTTGTTAACTAATATCATATATTATTCTTCAAAATACATTATAAATTTTATCCAATTAAATACATTGAAGTGGAAAAAAATAATTAGAAATTAAACCCCTAGTCATGACAAAAAATGGTTTTCCAATGGAAATGTTTTTAAAAGTATAAAATGTTTTAATCATTAAAATTGAATATATATTTGATTCAATGAACTAAATTTTATTAATTATAATTTAATTTAATTAATTTCAATTTTAAAAAAATTAAAATAAAATGGAACTTGTAATCATTTTAATCTTAAAGGCTGTTTTTAATAAAAAAAATTAGTATTTTTCTCAATTTATCAAAAAATTTAAACATTTAAGAAAATTTTAAAAAAAATTATATAAGATAATATTGAAATGATGATTTCAAAAATGAAAATATTTTTTTCAAATAAATTTTCTAAATGTGGTAAAAATTAATTTTAACATAAGTGCACAAAACGTAACGAAACCTATTTTAAGAAAAATGCAGTTTTTTAAAAAAACATTTACTTTTCATTCAAATGTATTTTATTTATATTTATAATCAATTGGTAAATAAATAAAATTTATAAAACATAAAATTTTTATAATTTATTAATTCTATCCATACCATAAAACTTAACAGCTAGGTTATAACAGTCAAGTTTGAATAATAATATTTTAATAGAGTATCACATTTCATTTAAACTATTTTTGCATATATCACAATCAATAAAAGAAATTAAATTTATTCTATATATATATCATAAAGTATTGGGTTTTTAAATATCTGGTTCTCTAACTTATTAAGTTATCTAATTTAGTACTAGTGTCTCTGGAACAACATTTTCCTTAGGTTCTTATATAATTTTTTCCTATTCCAACTTCTGTGTATGTTTGGCACCAGCATCATCAAATTCAATATTCCCCCCACTATCCAGTTTAGATATGTGCTCCCTATCAATAAATATTGAATTTAATTACACTATTATCTTCTTATCTAATGTATTTTATAGATAAAAATCCCTTGTTTTCTTGTGATATCATATAAAGATACACTTCATGTATCAGGATTATAGTTTGTCTCAATAAATAGCCTTAACAAACATTGTGAAACCCCATACATTAGTATGTGACACAATGGGTTACTTTAAACTCTATAAATTGATTATAATCTAGTTTTAAACCTTAATTGATACATGGTTCAGTGTGTACATCGTAGTTTGTATTTCATATATTGGAAAATACAATGGAAGATTTGTATGACTCATCATCAACCTCACTGTGTACAATAATGAGAAGATCCCAATTCCGCTAGAACCCTTCCACAATGGTGTAAAAGGATGAGTGATTTGATAATGTATCCCAAATTCACCAATATATTCAACTAACTCTTGATTTACAATTTATCAACCATGATCTTCCAGAATCTTCATTATTTAATTACGAAGATGATTATATAATTCATTCTTTAATTTCTTAAATTTATTAATGGACTCATACATATACATCATTAAATAGGAAAAGATATATCTAATCTTTTCATCAATAAATTTAATGGACTAATTTATCCACCTCTAAATTATACTATAAAAGTTCATAACATATCTTTGTAAACAAATTCAATAGGCTCTATGAACCATTTACCCTTTACACTAAATGGCGAGTTGGTCATTTTAGAAAGAAAACAGGAATTTAATCTATCAGGTGGTTATATATTTAAATAATATAAATACCCATATTGATAGAGCTTTTTTATATTCATATTTTCTACATAAATAAGTCAATGATTCTATAACTAGTTGTGAAATGAGTCATGTTAACGTGTTTCATTATCAATTTTTAGTACTTTGTTATCAAATTCTAGTACATAAAGATCATTAATAGGTTGTTCCATAACATATCAAATGATATAATTATTGAAGTAGCATATTTTATTCCCAAACATGAATAAAAATACAACCATATTTAAAATCATTACATTTATAATGTTTTTAGTAACACTGGGCATGCATATAAAAAATATTCAAGACTAGAATCCTTCGTTTTAGAAATGAAGAGCTGTAGAAACCTATATCCAAAGAAACCATTATGGCTCTATTGATAGCTAAAAAATATATCTCAATTATATAAATATCCATAAATCAACTTGATTTATATGCATGGATTAAAATTTGAGTACTAGAAGTTATATATAAATATTAATCTTGATAACAAACACACTTGAAGCTTCCCATTTCTTCCTTAATATGGAGTGGTTAATATTATAGTGTCCCATATTGACATATGTAAAATATGTTACATCTTTTTACCTTTCCTACCTCTTGATATTCCTCTTATTAGAAGGATGATTCTCAGATTCCTTAGACTTAGAGTGATTCCTATAGCCCCTTTCCTTTCCCATCCGCTTGTTCACTATAAGGACTCTATGTTTTTCATGCCTCAAGATCTTATCTTATTGTAGTATCAATGTGAAGAGTTTTGAGAGTGGAATCTCAATATCTTTCATATTATAATTCATAATAAAACTATATAAGATATGAGGGAGTGAATCAAGTATAAGGTCAATGTGAAACACATCAAGTGACTCAAAATCCAAGATTTCCAAACACTCAATATATTTATTCATCAATTTGTAGTATATGAGGATATGATGAGATAATACTGAAATCATACACCCCTAGTATCCATTAGTGTCATTGACTCTAGATTGGATATCATACACTATATGAAAACATGGGTCCTTTGGTATTTCCATTTAAACCTATACATATCCTTAAACTCTGGTAATGGGTGTACTTTTTACAATAAGCTCAAAATTGATGTTGATGGTCTAGATGAAACTCTATCTATAATATTTCACAAGAAAAGTTACTTGGATATCTTTTACTACTCATGTTTATCCTTCCTATTATAGAGATCATAGAGATGTGGAAACATGAAGTATACATCCATGTTCTCATATAGATTCTAGTTACCACTATTCATGGATTATAAAAACAAAAAATAGATATCTATCACATCATATATGTGTCTTAGGTATATATATATCTCTTCATATTTCCCCTCATTATAAGGTTTATCAAGAATATGGGACTCAAAAATGTAATACTTCCACTCTTGGCGTGGTATGATGCACAGGTACTTGTACCTATCCCAAAAGTTTCTATTGGTTATGATATTTCTTTATCCAATATAATTCTCCATTATAATGTTGAGGTAATTCTAATTTTCATTTTATATAAAAAAATAAAATCACATTTTAGTAAATTATCTTAATTATAAAAAATTTTGTTAATAAATTCTATATATTAATCTCTCTATATTTTATTAAATCATAATAGAACACACCATTTGATTCATAATATCATGTCATGTGGATATTCTGGTTGAATCACCCTTGGAATTTTTAGAGGAGTTTTCTTTGTTTTCAACCATGAGCAATAACTTTTTTATGTATATAAGAAGTTCATTTGAGGTATTTTAAGGTGGATGGTGATGAATCTATGTTTTTCTATGATTATTATATGTATTTTATAAATTTATGTGTTAAATATGAAAAAATGGATTTTTCCTTTAGAATATGTAAGTGTAATTTTTCATTCTGGAATAGTCATTATGATCATCATAATGGAGTGATGAGAAATTAAATACATTATATATTAAGTCATTATTCTCCACATAACACGAGCAATATTTTCATTTTATAATGAATGGGATTAAGGTAGATTGAGGTTATTATATAAAAATAATAACATTTTAGTATAATAATGGTATTGATGTTATTATATTAGGATTTTTATAATATATTTGGAGGAGTTTTAAAAATGAGGTTTTGAGTTCTAATTGAATAGAGTGTGTGACTTTGGAATCAAGGGATGGTGGCTACAGGTTGACCTAACATAACCTTTGAGTTTCTCACCATAACTCCTTGATCATGAGTCCCTCATCCAGAATAGAGGGTTCGTGTGAATAGAATATAATTCCTATATATTATCCTCTCCATTATAATTCCTTTTCAGAGAAGGTTCTGGGATAGTGATCCCCTCAGGGGCCCGTGATCCCTACTGAAGAACAAAACCATAATATAGTGAGCTATAGAAGAAAATGTTGAGGTGGTGGGACTAAGACCCCTATTGATCCTAATAATTTCTATAAGACCCATGTGGGAAGCCTATGATACTTACAGTTCAACTGATGGGTATATTATGGAATCCCAAATGATTACAGTTCATTCAGAAGGAATCAATTTTTGCTTGTTGTAGGGTGTCACAATACAAAGAATGAGTGTGAAACCTTGATTACATTGACCCAAGTCCCATATCGATTCTAGAGGAGTATTGGGAATTGAATATAATTTTAAAGGGTTCTCATCCCTATCAAAATGACTTTTGAGTGGTGGGAGGGTAGTGATCCCCCATTGGGAAGTTAGCCCTTTTGTAGAAAACAATTGTGATGTAGTGGTCCAATGAGGGAAGAATTTTTCTGAAGGGACTATGACTTTAATTGATCCTAGTAATGGAATTGATTAAAAGGTTTCATTCTGTGTTGATTTTTATATGTCAATTTATATTTCTCCATGTTTTCTATAAATTCGATATTTGAAAAATTTGTACTCAATGGATCTCCCCTTCAAGGGATACACTGTAAATTCATGTTTTTTTCATTGTATTATTTTTATAAATTATATGGATTGATTTCGAGACCAGAAGTAGAGATGACGTGCAATTCCATGGCCCAGGGTTCCTGAAACAAATGGTTTTTAAAAAATATTAAAATATTTAATTGCACATGCACAATTGTTTCCTGAAAAAGTAGAATAACTCCCATATGGGTGCCCATATCAGAAATTTTAGGGAACCTTTGAATTTAGAATAATGACTTTTCCCTATATGCAACCTAACATTAGTGGGCATGGGTCGTTTTGGAAAAAGTTACCGGGGGTGTTTTAATTGAATAAATTTATTTATTAAAATTATTTTCATTGTTGACACAGTGACAAGTTTTCTCTTTACATGAATCCCTATGTCAAAGATCAAGGGTTGTCCTGTTAACCCTAGAATTCTTTGGAGATTTTGGGAAGAAACCTCTAGAGATTATCTCGAGTAGGCGATGACGAAAACTTGGATTTGGGGATGACAGACAGAGATCTTGGAAGATATCACCAGCGACAATGAATGTGGTAACCGTTCTTCACCAAAGATTGATTCAAACTCTAGGTAGGATGTTTTTTATGTGTATTTCTTCCCGTTATTCAATTCTATGTTGAAATAAAATTAATCTATGAGTGGATTTATTTCTGGATTGATCGCCTTAAAGGATGGGTTTAATTGTGGGGATTTAATGGGAGAATTTATTTTGGTAAATCTGCTTATGGTTTTAGCATGTTGATCTAACAGAAATGAACCATGATCGACATGAGAATAAATCAGGGTTTATTTAAATTGATTTATTATTCTTTTCACCTTTAATTCAATGTTTCTCCATGTGATTTCTTCATTTACCCAAGGTTCAGCACATCTCAATCACTCGATTGTTACATGCCCAATTCTTGGAGCAATGATCTGAGGTCATAGATCAGGGATTAATATGATGCGATGGAGGCACAAAGATGTTGATGGTGGCCATATTTGATTGGGAAGGAAATCTGGTGTGGCAGCAGGAAGTGGATGGGGTGGCAGATTTTGCTGATTCGAACGAGCAGGACGGTGCGGGTATAGGCGGAGTTATGAGACCAGGAAGACGATGGTAGGGCTAGTGGAGGCGGTCGAGGGATGAAGAACTATGAGGGAGTCCATGTGGGACCCCGGTGGGTAGCCATGTGGGACCCCATCATGTGTCCATGTGGGGTTGTGGTGGAAAATATGGAGGCATCGATAGGGCCCATAGTGACAGGCATGATGGTGAGCATAGAGGGTTTGGCTTGGTGGGTCAGGTCAAGAAGATGGGATAGGTCAGAATAGCGGGATGGGTCGGGTGGGTAGGTTGGGTAAGTCCAGTGGGCTGGGCCAAACCTAGATCTCAACTGGGATGGACTTAGGGAAATTATGGTATATCCCAGTTGAGGTTGACCATGAAGATCGATGGTGGTAGAACTAGCTATCATGGCCACAACAACTGCATGGCACGATCGACTGTAGTCGTCAATTGTGGTGTCATGGAAACTCATTCTTCCATGGGATGCAAAAACCATGCTTTCAGTTCATGAGCGATCGACCACAGTGGTCAGTCGACATAGTAGAGGGATCGACTATGGTGGTCTATCCACAGGCACAGTGACCTTTCCACTTCCAAATATTCATAACTCCTTAAATAATCCTCTAATTGATGATTTGTCTATGGCATTGAGACACTAATGTTGATATTCTCATTTTGAGACACATGGTTGGTTTTTATTTTGGACAAGTATAGTTTGAGTATGTTCCCTTCATCATTTCCTCGAGGGCAAAGTGCGACATTACATCTACATAAAATGACTATAATCCCTTTAGAGGTCATGTCTAAAGTAAAGTTATGGTATCCTTTCGTGATACTGGAGTAATATTCTCTATCATTTCTATTATAATTACTAGAGTCATCATAACTTCCATGATCATGGTGTTGATGTTATATCCAAAAGATGACATTTTTTGTGTGTGGGGAATCACTAACATGGTATCCTCTATATAGTGGGTTGATCGAGATTGGGTTTTCTGTGTCTTCCAGTGGTTCTGGATATGACACCCTATCTGTGTATCAAGGTTGATCCAGATTGAGTTTGTGGTGTCCCATAGTGTTCCTTGGTGTGACACCATATCTTTGTATCATATTCTTCTTAGAATAGTGAATTCTCTTTGGGAAGGGACCAAATCAGATAGACCTCTTCATTAAGTGTCTCTGATGATTGCATGGCTCCTAGAGTGGGATATTCCATAATGAGAATTTCTTCAAACAGAATCAGTTGGATGCAAGTTGGTTATGACTGCCTGATGGTGTATAGTCTTTCCAGATTATATCAAGGTTCTTTTTCTCTACTTATTTTATATGTTATACAACATTACATCTTTTATTGAGCTGATAATACTTTGTGTTTCATGGTTATTATTTTTAGGGTTTCATACTGATTCTTGTTATTCTCACCCCTTATACAGGCTTTCCCCGCACATGTCAGGTATTATGTTGATGGTAGCCATTTTGATAGTGTCCAAGGAGGACCATGATCAGGTGCATCATAGCTAGATCTGGGCAGACCGAAGTGTTTACTAGGAGGATACCTATGAGGTAGTCTATTCCTTTGGAGTCTGTTAGAATCATTATAGTTTCAGTTACACTTGTGTTATAGACACTCTGTGGTGGTATTGTATTTGTCCTTGTTTACATTACATTTACTTCTCGTTGTACTCTAATTGTGGGATCTTAGTTTTATTCAGGAAATCTATTAGGTTTCTTACATTTTAGAATTATGTGTCTTGTATATGAGTGTGTGTGTGTGTGTGTGTGTGTTTTTATAGGTACATTAGGATAATGCCTCCCATTTGTGGGATATTACGAATCGGTGCTAGTCACCATCCCCTGGCCTATCAGAGGAGAGAATGGGTAGTCACAACATGGTCCCCTCTGGGATAGGTAGTGAAATTCATAGGGAATTTTCAGTTGCAGGAGGAAAGTGAGCCCCTCGATTGGAAGTGAGTCCTACTAAGTAAAAAAACTATTAGGTAGTGAGCTAGAACTGACAATATTATGTTGGATAGACTACAAACCCAATTGTTCCTAAAAATTGATATTATATATTGATAGATAGCCTCTAATTCATAGGGAAAAATGAGGGGGATGTTATTTATTGCTAATTTAATGTTGTGAGTTCCCTAGAAATCAAGGGTTTCTTGTTGTAGGGTTTCATGACATGAATAGGGAATTATATGTTGTTACAACATCAGACCTTGTCCATTATTAGGTATGGAGGGGTCTTGGGAGCGAAATATAAGTCACAAGTGATCTCTTACAAATCAAATTATTATTCAGAGGTGAGAGGGTATTGATCCCATCATTGGGATATGTGCCTTGAAATAGAAAAAAATGTGAGGTAGTGATCCATAGTGTACAATATTATGGTAGAGGTACTGAAACCCCAACATATCCCAATATAATGGAACTTAAAATAACTCAGTAAATACAATTACCAATTCCTTAGATTTCACCCTTATAACACTCTTTAGACCTTCTTAGATAGGTCTTTTGGTTATACCAGAACCACTATAACTTGAGAACAAGGGTTGATAAGAATTTTTTTGGGATATTGTTTTATCTAAGAGGATTTTTGGGTGAGGATAAATGGGGTGGTGAAGGGGTTCTTTTATTGGTGAGTGGCGTGAAATTTTGATAAATATAATTTCTTCCAAAAAAAGAGTTTCATTATTCAATAAAAGTGGCTCCAATAATGAATATTATATTGGAAAATATAAGGTAATTTCAATAAATCCCTCATCCTCCAATTTATAGTTGAGGGTTTATGATACCTTGAGACTCTTAACTCTTTATTTAATATTTTGACATCATTTTAACCTTTACCATGGTTACTACCTTTTACCTTAGTAAATTATTTTTATGATCAAAAAACAAATTAAACTTATTACCTAATTTTGAAAAGAAAATTCAAAATATGAAATCCATTTTAATTTGTTTAATTTCCTAATTTGATTAAAATTAATTTTAATATAAGTATTCATTATCAATAAAAACAATTTTTATAAAACTAGTATTTTCAAGAAAAAAAATGAATTTATTCTTTTCCCATGATAAGAAAAAACCATTATATAGATTTTCATCCATTTTTTATATATATTATCAATAATTTCATAAAAATATTCTTTATTATTTAATAAATTAATTTATTAAAATAAAAATACATTACTCACATAAAAATAATTCTTTGAGAAATATATATTTTTTACATTAAATAGTTTTTTCATAATTCTTAACCAATTCATAGTGAATATATAAATTATTATTAAATTTTTTATAATTATAATAAAATAATTTTTATTAAATTAATTACTACCAATAAGTGAAATTTATTCTCAAAATAAAAACATCTATATTAAATTAATTTTTTTAATGTAAATACATTTCATTGAATATGAATTTTAATATTATTATACCTTATAATTCCATTATTATTTATTAGATTTTATTTACTTATTTTACTAATCATTATGACAATTTAATTAACACCTTTTTTGAAATCCCACTTTGATAACGACAACTACATGTAACATATAAAAATATATTTTTAAAATAAAATATTTTGATTAAATTTTATCTTTTTATTTCAATATTTATAATTTTTAAAATATATTATTCTTATTTTTTTTAATAACAGTCACACATCATCAATATACCTATTCGATACATATATAACAAATTACTATTTATCCAATTACCCTATTTCCAATGACTCTACTTCCAATTACCATATAAGTCTATATAAAATTTATATTTCATTCCTATAAATAGTCTGGAAATATCCACTAAAGTCATTCATATTATTTACTTCTCTTAAACATGTATATTATATTTCTAATTATATTATTTCTTTCCATAGTTACAATTGGGGTGATAATCTTCCGAAAAAATCAAGAAAATAAAGATCGCATGTTTGTGGTTTTTTTGAATGCACATATATTTATTACTATTTTATTAATATTAATTTTATTTCATATTTCATTCACCTAAGGTATTAATGTTTACCCTATAATGTAAAATTTTATCTAAATAAAATATATCACAGTTCCTTTTAGTTTGGTGTAGTATGAGAAACAAGTTATTCAACGCAGTAATTTTTTAATGGAAAATACATACCAAAACATCTTGTTTTCACACTTATCGGTCCTGAATACAAAATGAAATAATTTCCCTTGAGTTTTCCCAGATATGAAAATTCTAATCTAAATCTCTGTTATAAAAAATACCCATTCTCCATAGTAAAAAATTCAAATTCTCATTCAATTTCACAACCCTTAAAGACATGCAGTTTTACTACTAGAATTTTGGATCCCATTGGAACCAAGTTCCATCATCCTTCTTCTTAATATTGAAATATATTATACTTGGTGTTAATTTGTACATATCTCCTTTATTTTCTTGTGTTGACATTCTTCACCATGAGCAATAACTACAATGTCATTAATGATCAACATATCTGATAGGATATTATTTATGAGGTTAATGATGAACTAATCATATGAATCTAGTAAAATTTGATGGAGTGACTCCACACATTTATTATCCACAATTTTATAGAACAACATTTGGAGATAATAGAATAGGATGATATGGGTATTGATGTGGTCATTCATTAATGATGACTCCACTATTAGATGAGTGTATAATTTTATCTTCATGAAAATTTTATTATTTGGGGACATGGCCTCATAAAGATTCAAAAAAGTGTCCTATATTTAATTCATCATAATTTTCATCTAAATTCATGATAATTCCATGTATTCTAAAGAAATATTTATTCTCAATTGTGTCTTTTCAGGTTGCATTGTTGGGAATTTTTCATTCAACCAAAAAGATCCAATTATATATGAATTTTAGTTTATAAAACACAAAATTTTAATTTCTAATTATGTTTATTATATTGATTTTTAAAATAAAAACTAATAAAGATGAAATTAATTCAAATAGGAAATTTCATAACAACTTGGAACTAAAAATTATTTGAAAGAAGTTAATAAATAATATATAGTGGAAAATAAAAAAAATATAGACAAGTTGTGTGAATTTGTATTCTCAAAACCATAACATAAAAAATATACATGGAGATTCTATTAAAATAGAATAATAACATGAGAAGTAAATCTAGATTAAACACATACAATTATATAATCTATATGAAGATTATATAATATAATGAATCATATAATAATATGAAATAATGAACAGCCACCTCAACAATGAAACTGAGAAAAAAAAGAATCAATCCTCTTTAATATCAACAAATTAATTTAAAAATATATTTCAATAAATTTAATAAGAAAACTAATAAAAAATAGATTATTCAATGATTTAAAAGATCGATTAAAAAATCTAAAAGTTTTCAAGGGATAAGAGGATTTTTAGTATTTATATAATTGGCTTACATATGTGGGGTTGGATCATCTCATTCTCATCTATGAAAGAATAAATAGTACAAGACATAAAAAGGAAAAAAACATGATATGGCTAAAATAATTATACATATACCACATTATCACGAAAAGAAGAGCTCCCAATTCTCCCAATATCAAGGGGATAGTATAATAATTTCTAGGATAGACTTACTATCATGAACACTAAAAAATAGTAACCAATATGTATAAGGAATAATAGAGATATATAAAAAACATTAACAAAATATATATATAACATAATGAAAAACAAGAATCAAACACAATAATTCCCAAAAATAGATAAATAAAATATTAATTGGATGGATATACCCTTACCAGATCTTAAAATCACCATTTTCCATTAATAATCATCTTTCAAGTAGCTAAATTCATAATCATTTTGCTATTTAGTTTTGATTTTATATGATCATCAATGTTGTGCAGCTTCATTACTATCCAAGCTTGTCATCTCCATTCAAGATCACACACCCCGATGTAATGAATGAAGAAAAAATAACTCCAATGTCCAAAAAATGGACCAATGAAGAAAATAAATTCATCCCTTTATCATATTATCCTATGTAAATCCAAGAACCAGACCACTTGAACTCTCCCTTCATGGTCGAACTATATCATTGAAGTTGATTCGGCATCCCCAATGGAATCAACAAACAAAAAATTTCTATCAACAAAAAATGATCCAATGAAATGATTACACCATAAAAAATATGTTACCTCATGTGAGGAAACATGAAATCAATGAAAAGTCCCCAAAAATAACTGATGAACCATCCTTGTGATAAAGTACACCAAGGTTAAACAAAATAGAAGGAGGTTATCCATAATTTTTTTTAGTCAATGTCTCATAATAATCCTAGATGAGTCAATGATGTTCAAGGTAGATATGGGTCGTAATAATATCATATGCCTTAAAATAGAAAAACAACACTAATTTCACATATTAAATTAATAATTGAAGACATATTAAAAAATTAAATTTAATTAACAAACTATGTGAATAAAAAATAAAAAATCTCCACATTGTAATTAAAATGTGAGAACACAATTTAATATGACACACCACCACGTAATATCCACATTTTGAATTAAATAAAAGACATAATAAGATGGTTATTCACCATTTAAGTCCATTAATTTGGGCAGAACATCATAAATAGAAACCTAAAACATTGAAGGTTCTAGATGTAATGGAATCAGGTCTGGGTTGTAGATAATGATGGGTTTTCCATAAAATTAAATGAATAAACAATAAAAAAAATAATGAATAATGACATATATTATGATTTTATTTAAATAATCTTGATGAATGATTCTCGTAACCAAGATTCGGGGTCATTCAAATTAAATTTATAATTAATTAATTTACAAGAATTTTTTCGGTCATGGGATTCACTTTTCAGTGATGATGTTTAGCATCAATGAAGATGGTTATCATTAAAAATATATTTGAATTATACTAACATTTCACCACTATGATCCAAGTGTAGTATCCATCTAGAAGTGATCCACATATTATCCTTGATCTCAAAACATTCTTAATAGATCTCCATTCTCTAATATAGAGGATTTAAAAATCTTACACCATTCATGATTATTTCCACACAATCCTTTGATTTGAGGATTTTCATACTCTTGATCTATCCATATTTAGAGGGAGTAGTAGGTGAATAAATATCTTAATATTGAGAGATTAAAACCCTAAATAATTCTTCCTTGAAGATGGATATCTACGGATATAATTCATTGTGAAAAATGAAATTATTCTTAAACAACTTATCTGGTTCCACCATTTTGGTTCAGTTCACCCTTAGGATAACCATATAAAATGACATAAGATGTGAATATATTCATTTTGGGTTTCATATTATATAATTTCACATTAGGCCCTTATTGAATATTAAACTCCATATATTCCTTATCTATTATTATTATTATTATTATTACAAGACATGAGCTAATTCATGAATTGCTAAATTCATTTCATTAAATAAGTGAAATAATATTTATTTAATTATATTTAATGTTTATATCATTCTCATCATCAAACCCATATTTGCCCGTCAATCCACCTTGTAATTTTCCAGGCCTCTGAATAATAAATAAATTATTCAATTTATAAACAAATAAATATTATAACAACGGTCCAACAAATAAGTATTTATTCTAATATTCATGTCACTATATAAATATTTATTTAATAATTAAATATTATTTATTACCTTGAGAATAAAAAATAGATGAATAAATATTCTATGATTATATGACTAACAATTACCTTGTAAATAAATATTTTTTAATATTGAACGGACACACATATTCTAATTCCAATAAAATGGGTGCCTCGATATTTGTGACTAACAAGATCTCAAATAAATATTTTTCCTCAATCTTGAGAATATTATTTATTTATAATGTTAAAATAAAATTTTATTTAATTTAGATTAAGCTAAAATCTATGTTAGTGACCTCATAGGTGTCTTCCTCAGTGGAATTGGGTGGGCTTTTCTAAACTCTAATACCAGCATCTAGCAACAAGACACCTGTAGAGAAAAATATTAATGTCGTGATGACGAAAACCACTTACGAATATCATAGTGTAATATAATCACATTTTCATGATATATATTAAATATGGTCTCGTACTCGCATCATAAACCTATATTCTTAATATGTATATCTTTTACTATCTGAAATGAACCCTTCAACACACCATGTCCATGGATTTTAGTTCAATGGTTTAATTAAAATTCAAGGGATGAGATACAAACTTATATATAGATGGAAGTGAAAAATCATTCCCTAACTTATTTATTAATAATATATCATTTTTAATGAACCAAATATATCCTACTTTACCATGAACAAATAGAATATTGGTTTATATAAATACAACAAAGTGCATGTGTCATGATATGCTCCAACAATAATATTAAAGTCTATGGATGATTACACACATTTTCCAAAAAAAATATATCCAATGAAACAAAAGTATATAGAATTTGAACATGCATATATATCCTTATACTCTATTGTCTATGAAATTACAAAGTGTTACCTTTATGACATGAAGCCTCAAATGATTATAAAAAACAACCATCTGATATTATATATCATATATATCCCATCAAATGATGTCATAGGACCTTAAGAGTTATTTTTAAGAATACCATCATAGCACATCAATGTTATCATCATATTATGGAACTACTATAACCATTTCAAGGACAAAATCACCTTGGGAAATTATCAAATTAATTTTACACCAAATAATAGTCAATATGTGGTAATATGTTTATTAATATTATGATCATTGAATATATTGTAAATCTAAAGTAAAAAGTATTTTGTTCTAGGAAACCAAATTTTACAAACTACCCCTTGGAATTGGGATAACTGATAAAACATTATAGTCTAATATAACTCATATGATATTAATTATTCTACTTAGAATGTTATTTAATAAATGGGACCACCACATTATCCTCTTTAGAAATTTTTCACACTACAACATCACCTCTTAGAGAAAACACCTCAAGAGATAATACTTATAATTTATGTTCATTCTTTTCTGATGAGACCATGACTCCTTGGAAAGATCCACCAATCTAGTATTATCATATTATATCATGATATGATATTAACTTCTAGGAACCACGTCATGCTCCTAGAAAAAGTTTCATATCCAGACTACTTCCTTGGTTACATTATAAGATGCAATATGCTCAGAATCTATTATAGAATTAGCGAATAATGGTTACTTTGAGCTCTTACAAATCCCAACTCCTCTATTGAGGGTAAATATATATATATATCTTTATTACGATTTCAAATCATACTGATTTATCTCAAAACTAGCATCTATATATCCCATGATGTCTATCTCCTAATCTCCTCTAGAAAATAGGAACATAGTCCTTAATATTCCAAAGATACATTATGATAATATTGACCACCATCTATAGGCATTATTCTATATTTTCCTATTACATGTCGATAACACTCAAGGTTTCAAATATATATAGCCTGGTATACAACCTATCATATTTGATTGACCCAGATGTATATGCTCCTATGTACCTCATCATGTGTTTGAACACGCATTTTCATATATATATGAATTCAATGTGACATTGGAAATAGTCCCCTCTTGGATTGTTCTACACTAAATATCTTTAATATCTTGTTTATGTTCCTTTGATTAGTCTAGGAAAACTCCTATATTTATCATAATGGATTTCTATCCCAAGATTGTATGATTCTTTCCCTATGTCCTTTATAGAGAAACATGTGTTCAACAATGTTTTAAAATACTTTAAGGCAAGTATCTCAATTATAATAAGTATTATTTTATACAAATATATTATTAAGAAAATGACTTCACTCCCACTTAACCTTTTATTGAAAAAAGGCTCGCATTTTTTCTTTATGATACCAAATTTTGTTTTGTCTTCATTACAGTGAATTTTCTATGACCTAGATTATTTCTGTAATCCATTAATGAATATTTTTAATTTTAAAGCATTATTTTCATTCTTTTGAGACCAAAACTATTTTGGTTTTGTTATATAGTCATCTTCATGAAGGATCCCATTAATGGAAGCTATTTTGGAATTCATATGAAAAACATCATAGTCATTGTATTATTTTATGGTAAGTATAATTATAAAGTATTTTAACAAAGAAACTGGTGAAATGATTTGATCCTGGTTTATTACATAACACTATTTAAACCATTTTGTAACAAAAATTCCTTAAAGTTACTGAATTATCCATCCATTTATAGTTTCTTCTTCAATACCCATTTCATCCAATGAGGCATATATTCACTAAAGGATCTACCAATGTTCATAAATTATTTTTGGTACATGGTATCATTCTCAGAATTAATGGTTTCATTCCATTTGGTAGCTTCAATGCAGCTTAATTTCTCATTATAGGATACATTTTCATTATAATCAACTAATAACGATCCACCATCCTTGGTGACAAGAAAACCAAATATTTCAGGTTCTCCAAACTCTCTTCTACTCCCACATAGTACTTCTGTCTGAAGAACATCATCCTCCATCGGTCCTTTGATAATATATTCCTATTCCAACTCTTATGTATCATGATCATGTACTTTGTTAATGTCTATCCCACACCAACTATCTCCTTTAGAGACGTGATACCTTTCATGAATGGTGGGTCATATATTAACCAAAACA
Source organism: Viscum album (assembly GCA_963277665.1). Taxonomy (NCBI): domain Eukaryota; kingdom Viridiplantae; phylum Streptophyta; class Magnoliopsida; order Santalales; family Viscaceae; genus Viscum; species Viscum album. The sequence continues at coordinate 730,917,452 of OY728159.1, forward strand.
TTCTTATCTGAAGAGTTTTATGGGTAAAATCATTTAGTTTCCTTAAAATATCCTATAAAGACACACTTAGTGCCTTAGGGTAAAATTTTGATACCTTAAGATGTCATAAAAACTCTTTTTAACCCCACAACCATATATATGAAAACAAAGGTTTACTTCCATATCAAAGTTCATATGGAATAACATTCACCACTTTATCTATAAATTTATTTGTTATGTAAGCTTCCATATGCAATTCATATAGCCAAATGGATAATCGACTTCTTGGATGACTCATTATCGATATCATAATGTATAACAAGGTGAGGTTCCTCCTTTCACTTATAAAATTAATTTTTTTTATATAAATAGGAGTAAGATGAGATAAAATAAAAAATATTATATATAATCAATGAAAACCTGGTTTAAATATTCCCCACCACAGTCTAAGTGAAGTTTAACTATTTTATTACCAAGAGGATTCTCAACATCATTCTTATATTCCATGAACTTATCAAGTGAATTTTACTTGTTCCTTATTAGGTAGACATATCCATATATACTAAAGTCATCAGTAAAAGTTATGAAGTACGAGTATCCCTCGTTATTCAATAGTAAATGGGCCACACACATCATTATGAACCATCTCAAGAAGCTATATGGCCCTTTCAACTGTTCCACTATATAGATCTTTGTTCATTTTTCCTATAAACAATAATTACATTTAAAAAGTAGTTTTGTTCAAAAAAGAACCTAAATATCCATCTCTGTAGAATTTAGTGAGGTGTATTTTTTACATGATTTATCTAGTTATTAATTAGTTGGTTGTGATATAATTCAAGAGAACTTGTTTCATTATCAATTTTCAATACTTTTTTTGTGTGATCCAATACATAAAGACCATTATTAATATTTTCCTTACCATAACATATGATTTATTTATAAAGAAGAATATTTGGTTCCCAAATATGAAATTAATATCATCCATATCAAACAATGATACCAAAAATATTTATTTGGTTATGTATTAAAAATAATATTATTTTTTAAAACTAGGATCAATCTGATTAAAAATGTGAGGCGGTAATCTCTAATAGTAACTACGGTGAGTCTGGATCCATTAGAACCACATAGATTCATCTTAACTCATGCAACTCTTCTGAATTTACTAGGTTCCTATAATTTGATATAAATTTCATCACAAAAATATATATCTAATGCCCAATTTATAAAAACAAATAGATTGCACTTGTTAATGAATTTTCTTGAATCATCACCTTTTCTATTTCCTATAATACAATTCTTCTTTTAGTGGCACTTCTCTCAACAAGTGACATATTTGCAATCATTATATCTAACTTACCCCTTTATATTTTACCTCTTTTAAGGTCATTGAAAAGAGGATTTTAAAGTATTGTTAGTCTTGGTCCCCTTCTGCATACCATTCTTCTTAATTAACCATATTAACTAAAATATTTTCCTGATTAGTATCTTTATCTACTTAGAAAATACAAGTAATAATATTTGTGTGAGTCTTCTCAATGTTGTTCATATTAAAATATACAATAAATCTATATAAGATCTGAGGTAGTAATGCTAGTATGATATTGGTGAACAATTATTTGGGAAACTAAAAGAAAATAATTTGGAGTTTCTCTATGTATCCAGTCATATTGACTATGTGAGTAAATTACAGTACAACCTCTCTATGTTTTCATATAAATAGTACCTTGGTTATCTCATACCACTCTAGGTATACATATCATGATTAATATTATACATATAGTTTAGAATAGTGTATGTTTATATAGTATTGGGAGACTTATGAAGTTTACTAAAAATGGATAACAATATAAAACACTAGACATATAGCACATCACCAAAGTGTTTATTAAGGAAAAATAGCTCCTCAACATTCGCCTCCTTGGCAGGTATATTAGAAACTAGGTATTCCACTATATAATGATTCATTTCCAAGTGAAGTGAAATATTCAAGAACTTTTAAAACTCCTGGAAGTTATCTAAGAGGTTATCTTTCTATAATATAAATCATAAGGAAATCGAGGTTAACAATGATTCCATTTTCCAAAATAATATAAAATTATATATTTATTATTTATTCTTGATTACCAAAATATGTGATATAAAATGAAATAAAATATCTTATTAGTCTCCCACTATCTTATCAATTCCAAATATCCCCCTCTAGTGGACTATGAATGTCTTATCATGTATACATTATAGTGAAATGGAACCATATTCCCTTTCACATAGCTCATACTAAGTCCATTCTATTAGACCCAAAGTTAATATTGTAATAGATTTTCTGAAAAGTTTAATTGTTGAAAATATGTGTTTTATGTAATTATGGTATTGTTTAAATTCTATAGAAAATTTACTATGAAAGAAAATAAATTATGTAGCCAAAATATCAACGTGATTGAATTGGGTATGTGAAAAAATAGTTATGCAATAAATTCTGGTATGTGGCAAACACGACTGTATGAGTAAATACGGTACATGTCCAGAACGACTAGAAGAGAAAATTAGGTTCATCACCAAAACAACTATGTGACAAAATCAGGTACGTTGCTAGGATGACTATATGAATTGTGTATGTGGCCAAAATGATTATGTAAATCAACCAAATAGAAACAACAACTACACGAGAATAATTGTCTATGACCATCCTCCACAAATGTCTATGAAAATTGGGTACAATGATTTTTGGCCCAGTGGTTGATCATCTCCCTGGATTTGGCTATGTAGAAACATCACTACATGATTTTGGCTACATAGACCTCATTGGATTTCCAGAGGAAGTTTTGAGATCCCTTACTACCAACTAATGTATGAAGAGAGAATTTATATATAACTTAAGGGTCAACCACATTATATGGGTTTTTTATTGTGGTATTTAAATAGTTTTAATATTGAAGACCATGATCGTGGTGAAACATAGATTCAATTTTTCATATTTTATGAAAACTCATGTTGTGAAGGTGGAGATATTATTGGGGTTTTATTTATTTTAAAAATATACATTTAGTTATAACCATATATATGTTTATATATTTTAGTGTCTATTAAGTATCTTAAAATGGAATTTACATCTCATGTGATTATCATTGTATAAGATCAAAATATCTGTGTCAAATGAAGGATATCTCACAATAAGAAATAAAGAAAAAAATCACGGATAATTCCAAGAGTTATTTCCATATCTCATCTAGAAGGTTGAAGGTTGAAGAAGTTTTTTTTTCAAGAAGTCTTATTCTCAATGGTAATTGAAAGTGCATGTGTTGAAGAGGAACATCATCATTGGTGTATGTTTGTATTATCTTCATGTGAAGAAGTAAGATTCAACTGATGGACCAATGATGATGGGTTCAACTGATGGGTTCTCTACATTATATGGGTTTTTCCTTATTAAACCTGGAGATCCCAAGATACTACTTTGAATTATACTTTAAATAGTGAGATTCTACTGAATTTCATTCATAAGTACATTTCTGTCCATGCTCATTGGATGTATCCCAATTCCCATGAACCTTGTAAGTTCCTAGTATTGTTTAGTACATTCATCACAAACAGAGGGGAAAGGTAGAAGGAGATATTGAAGTGTTCCTTATATTGATAGAACAATATCATCATATAAGAATTTTTTTAAGGCTCAATTACCCTAATTTACCCCCTCTCTAAGTGTTATAATCTATAGGGTTCTAAAAATTGGTATCAATGGGGAGTTTACTGTTATTATCTCTTTAAAATAAGTTAATGACTATTAACAATAAAGGTTTCCCCATATTTGAAGGCTATAACTTCTAGTTGTACACAATATAGATACAACATTATATTATATAATTGAGAATTAATTTTATAATACATCTATCTATGGAACCACTCTAAATATTTAAATTGGATCCTTGATAGTAATAGAAGATCTAGAATTGGATTTGGATTTCAAAGACATAAATTTCTTTGGATGATGCCTTTTTAATAACATATTCAAAATGGTAATTTCTTAAAAAACCTCAAGAGTTATGTGGGAAAAGATTATGAATATTTATGAAGGATATTAGTAGGTTTTGGAGGAAATCCTATAGGTTTTGTGGAATATGTATAAGGATTTTATAATGTATTCAAATGATACAATTGATGCATTTTTTGATCATCTAAATGTTATTGTAGAATACATGTGAGGTATCTGTGAGGAACTCTAAGATGAAAAGATAAATAAGATAATCATGATAATAATCCCTCACCATTTTAATTAAAAAGTGTTGGTTCAAGAAGAAAAAGATCCAAAATAGAATTATCTTGATAGATTTTATAACACTATGGTATCTTATGAAATGATAAACAAATAAAATGAGTCTATAATAAAGGGAATTAATAATGCTACAGACTTTAATTCCATGAGGAATCTCTCAATACTTAAACATGCAGAAGTTGATAAAGTTGACACGACCATTCTATTTTTATACGCTAATATTAAAAGAGACAGAGGAAGGTTTAACAGTATTCTTCCCCTTTACTTCTTAACTTTTGGAATGTTGGGATATCTTGTATCCAAATGTCCCAAAAACTATCAAGATGATGCTGGTGGAGACAAAAAACACAATAATAATAAAAAATAAGGTTCAAATAATTCTCGGTAGAGGTCCTTCAAAATAATAATTTTTTTATAATGAGGATGATAGTTCTGTGGAAAGAGAGGTTGAAGAAATTGTAAATAGAAAAGATGAAGGGTTATTGATTTATTTAACAAATAAACCATTAAATGATTATATTGATGATAAAAATATAGGAGTTATGGGAAGTGTTTATTTGAATGAATAACTTGATTTACCCCCGAAATAATATAATGAATAGATAGAAAAATCTAAGAAGAAAATTTTAATGGGTCAAAATTATATATTCTACATGTAATAACCAGAAGAAGAAAATTTATAGAATAAGTATGAAATTGAAAAAATCCAATCTAGATGTTCAAAAAATATAGGTGAGGAAACTTAAAATTGAATAGAAAACCCAAATCATTGATGATTTGGATAAAATTATCAACTATAGAGTGGTTTCGGAAGTTTGAAGTTAAAACATTATTATTGACTTTTGAAATGATAAAAAAATACACAATAATACTTATCAAGTCCAGACAAAGAAATTACTAAGGGGGAACGCATAGACATACCTCATGTTCAAGGATTCAAAGATAGAGATAGATATGTGATTTTTGTTAAACCTCAAACACTGACTCCCTAAAAGAAGGTAAATAATTTTAGTAATGAAAAGGAAACTAATCACGTGGCCAAGATGAATTTAAATGCTTAAATATTTATATTTTTTGTTGTGGAATGTTGGGACACACCCACTATGTATGTTATATTGACAGGAGGTATTTCCACAAGAAACCCCAATCCAAATAGGCAATAATAATTTATAATAATTTTTTTACTTTTAATGGAATCTATTTTTTGTTAAAAAGGTTTCAATAATAAGGAAATAAATTTGTTTCAATAATGCAAAAAAAATCCTAAAAATGACTCATAGATGTAGAAATAAAGAGCTGAATCTCTCACACAACATTGTAGAGACTCAGAACATATTTTCACTCTTACAGGGAGAAGAATATGAGATCCTGGAGCCAACTATTTTAGAAGAACACACATTCCCAACATGGGTAATGAAATTTATTTTGGAGAAGGATAATGTTAATAAAAATTAATTAAGGGAAGTGGACAAGTAAAGTGTCACGAACCAAATCTGGTCGCTGCCAAAACAGGCACCAAACCCAGCCCATGACATCACCTGAAGGGCGTTCCCTATCCCCACGGGCTGGCACAAGTGCCCGGGTATCAAACAAATCTAGTTTGGGAATGATTTACCCGAGTATGAAATCATAAATCATAAAAAAACAATCAATTATTAGAATCTGAATTTTCATGCTAAAAAATTCTTAACAAAACCAGATCTGAATACATGTGTTTGAAGACACTACAAGTGGTCTAAAAACAAATAATTACAACATAAAGGCATCCCGATGGACTCCACATGACTAGTGGGTCATCACCCACAAGCCTTCTCTGCAACTCCGCCCCAATGATGGGGACTAACACCCTGAATCGCCATCACCCATAGCCTTCCCTTTACATGAGTCAAGCATAAGCAGGTCTAATTACACCCAATGGGTGTAAGTAGGGTGTGAGCCTAAGCCCAACAGCATACCACCAGATGATTCCAAGAGCATGCAATACAATGTGAACAAAACAAGCAATTTTAATACACAATGTGAAACAGTGTTAAAATTCAAAGAAATGCAACTTTCAAATGAAAACAGTTTTCAATCCAAGAATTTCAAAATGTTATCACATTAAATAGACATGTGATATACTATAAATTACTTCTAAAACACCCCACAATAAGGGTAAATACCACAAATCCAATGAGCATCAAAATCGGGAACACCCCTAAGCACTAGGTTGTCTCGGGCCCTATGTACCTCGTACCTCAGTGTAAAGTAACCATAGAAAAATCTATTATCATGCACGAGCCACTAGTAGGGAACATACCCATAACCTATTGGTCCCCAATCATCATCCACATAGTTTAGTTAGAGTTTTTTTATCCAAATGGTAAGTGGAACAGGGACAAAACCCATCCGATCCACTAGCCGTACTAGTACAAATCCGCCCCACCCAGGTACTCGGGCTTCCCCTTTTGTGATCAAACAATTTTTCAGCAAAAAACACACATACTTTTACATATAAAATATCACTACTGGTCACAAACAAATATTACAGTAGCTACACACATTTTATACCATTTAAAACACACAATAAAATAATTTTATTTTCAATAAAACAACCTCTCAAAACATCACATTGTTTTGCACCCAAAGCTCTTTAAGATATCCACATTGCACACTATGTGAACACTTGGAATTCATTAAAACAAAATTTCAGTTTAATAAACTTTAATGAAACCAAAAATTCAGTTATGGGGCATCCCAATGTGAACCAAGAAGATATATCTTTTAAAAACCACCATTTTCACACAAACATGGCACTTAAAGCCCATTTTCTTCCCAAACACCATTTAAAAAAACTTTCACAGCAACAAAAAAAAAGAATAAACATTCAAAACATGATTTTTAGTCCTAATAAAGTTCAATAAAATCAACTAAGTAATTATAGGTCATCCCAAAATGAACCAATGAAATATTTGAATGAAAAACCACCAATTTCACCAAAAATTGGAACTTAAAATTCATTTTCATTATAAATGAAACTAAAACCAATTTTTATAGAAACATTCAAGTGAAATAAACTTTATGTTACCATGAACACAGCAATCTCATTCACAAAAATTGCACACACAATGGAATCACCTACCAAAGTAACAAAAACCCTTGAATCTCCATGCGAAAATCAAATCGCACCCCCGCTGCACCAAGAGAGACCTAGATCAAACCTAAAACCACAAAAATTGGCCAAGAAAGTCAATTGTTAAACCCTAGGTTCGAAAACCTAGTTTCTGGACATTGTGAAACTCAATTATATCCAAATAAACCCTAAGAACAATGAATGAATCCCAATGTAGTTTGGAAGAGGAAAGAAAAGGGATCATTTACTTGAAGTATCTTGAAGTAATCACTCCAAAACACCAGTAGCTGAAATTTAAAAGAGCCAAAATTTAGGTTTCGTTTGAACAAGATATATTAGGTCAATTAGGAACTGTAATGGAGGAAATATCTTGAGAATTGAGAGTTATGAAAGAACGACTTTACCTCTTCATATCTAGGCGATTTGAGGAAGCCTATGATGTTTGGCACCACATCGTGATTACCCAGAGCTCCAAAGAGGGGAGAGAGAGTTCTGGCGTGCTTCTAGGTTAATTGGTATTGGGTGAGACTTATAATCACCGAAAAATCCCAAAAATTGAATAAGTTATAACATAATCACAATTTATTTTTAAAACAGGAATTGGGCTTTCGGGCAGGCCCAACCCCATAGATAAAAACCCAAATAAACCCTAGTTATGGATTTCTAAAAGCTCCAAATTACTTTGGTGGTGTTAATAGGTTATGGGAGGTAATGTAGGAATTTTAATGGATGAAAAATTTTGAAAAATGAAAAAATTATAAAAGATACAAAATTTATTTTTTTATCTGGAATTGGGCTCACAGTTTGGCTCAATTCATGAATACTCATCTATTCCTCCCTAAAACCTAGGGAAACCCCCAAAACAAAGCAAGGATGAAAATTAAATGAAAAATACCTTTAAAATATGTCTTGTATGTTGCAATTATCCCCACTATAAATCATTCTTCCCCTGGAATGCCACAACAAGACCAGATGCAAAAGCAAAGCCCAAATGATAGACCAAGACAGACTTCTTTGCCACGTTTTCACCCGCTTCAAAAAGGACAAACATCTCCAGTTGATCAAACAAAGGAATATAATACTATCACCAACCAAAAATTACCCCACTTACATAAAATTATAAAACACATTCAAAACACATCCCAAAACAAAACACCTCAAACACTACAAGATGAAGCTCAAGCAATCCACTTGAAACGAACAACGAACTCGAATAACGCTATCACAACATTACGTAAACAAAACCATTGGGTGTTCTCCAACCCGAAATTTACCCAAGTAACAAATTTGTGGATAGATATACTTGAACTATACTACCTTCTACCTAGATTACACTATGGAGAAAACTGAGTCACTAGTACGGGGTGACCCAATCTGGACATCCTACAACTAGGGACAACTCAATTTCTAAGATAGAATAAGGATAACAATTGGGGAAGGAACGAATGATCTCCCCATCATAAGGGTTAAACTAACACTATTCCTTTTCCAAGAGAACATACATGATAACTATGATGGGTCTCCCCACTATAATAAAGAACACAACTTTCCTTAATACAAAATCAAGACATTAACAGGGGGCCTCAAACAGACTTCCCCGCATTAGGGGTAGATTAATATCAGAATTCATCCAATGAAACATACATTAGACACATTGTGGGTATACCCAAAACAAAACCCAACAATATTAACTAACTATTATGGGATAACAACAAAAAAACAACAAAATTTTAAGGAGCAGGCATGGCCGCACGGTTGGTTCACACGGTTTGGGAAACCGTGAGTTAACTATGCAGATCGTTCTTTCCAGAGAGGAAACTTCACATAGTTTCCTTGGCCAATGATCATGGACGTGCGGAGACCATGTGGTAGCTATTGTCTCTTATCACACAGACCCCTGGGTTGGCACACGGTTATTGCTAACTGCACACAAACTAGTCACTTCAACCTGCTTAACCCAAATTTTAAACTTTTCTCCAAAAACACAAGGGAACCCAAAGGGGAAAAATCAACTCAGGGTATGACATGGGAAGAAGGTACTCAGACCTCTTTCCACCAAATGTTAGAAATTGGAACAAGACGATGACACCAGAGGTTTAAACTATTCATATCTTTGATATTGAGGACATGACCTTGACCAAAAGTGTGAAAGACTCTAGGATTTCCCCTAAGTACGCGCCAGCTTCTCTCTGGGGCCTATGGCTGGAGCTCAATGGATTGAAGCATCTTCGGCCTCGCAGTTAGGATTTGGAAACCCCTAAACTGAACATCTTCTTCCATTTCCAAAAACAATTAAACTTTAATCTCATATGGTCTCATTGAGACATGATAGAATTCAAACCTGCTTTTCCCCAACCCATCATTTTACCAAAACAAGAACTTAGAGGATGGACACACATCGCCCTTTTTTTCATTGGATGATAAAACATAGGAATGAAAGGACATATAGAAACACATTACTCTAGAACATCATATTTAGAATTTCCTATTGGAAGACACACATCCAAAAAAATAGTTACTCTCATAAGATTGCACAATCATCACCCTTATAGTCAAATGAACACATGACATTGAATGGAATCACCGAACATGACCATTGTGGATAAAATAAAACACAAGGAGAGGGACCTTGTACTGAGTCCCAAACAACACGTGATTCCAGTAAGTGTCCATAATATCCACTCTTGGCCAGATCTTGCACACTAGTGGCCTAACATGAACTCTTGCTTCAATGAGACTAACGAAATACCTAGAGGCTCTTTAAGACATCATTCTACATTGAAAACCCTGAACATCATTGACCTTCAAAAACATAGGAAACATAAAAAACTAATGTCTATTTCAACCTCCCACAAACACTCTCCCACTATAGGGGGGTCTACATAATTTAAAAATAAGAGGGGTAAACTCAATCTCCAAACCTCAAGAATAAAGTCTTTATGTTGATCAACTAGAGGATCATCCCACGTTGAATCACCATAGGCCAAACATGAATCATACATTAACACTTTATGGGGGCATAACCTAGCCTATAGGAAAACCCAACGACCCAACCAATCTGGTCATTTGGTCACAACAGACCACAAACATGAACCGAACACCTGAGGGGTGCCACCACATTGGCCTCCCAAACATTTCCTCAAATGAGACCACTGACCAACACTTCATTCCAACTTATCAATGAAACACAAACCCAAAACATCGTTCATAAAAGAGGGGTTATTGAAATCGAAACATCCCACAATAATAATCCTAAAAACACATAATCCATACCTCCCAACCATACATTATCAAAACACAACACTTTCCTTCAAAAACATTTTTTAAAAAAACAGTGTTGGTCGGTTGCACATTTACCAATGGTATCTCATGAGCCTAACACTTGCTTGTTTACATGCCACACTAGGAACCCACCTCATATCCATCCATATTCCCAAATAAACCTATGCATGTGGTCACCCTTTAGAATACCAAATACCAAAAATAAAACCTTTCCTCTTTTTAAAATCAAACTTTTAACCACAATTTTCCTTTCTCAAAAACACTAACCATAATATCAAAACCCAATTTTTCATCTCACAAACCAATTTAGAAAATAATTCATAATTCAATAAAAGCACATATTCATGCCTTTCACAATTGTTTTAAAACATTTAAACCCATTTCAAAACACTTCTAATTTCATGAAAAACACCATTTCATAAATCTTCATTTAATTAAGAACTCAACTCTTCTCATTTCAAGACAAGGTTTTAAAAGTTCATAATTTTTTTTCAAATGTTCAGTAGTCACCAAACCCAAAATCCATCTTCAACCCCCACACAAAAATTCTAGAACACTTAATTAAATCCAAAACACTTTTCCACGGTTAAAAAATTCCACTAGAAACATATTTTCAAAACCCCAATTAACATAGTTCATACTTTCAAAAGAGGTGTAAACACATAATTTACCCTTTTGAAATAATTCTAAAATTTCATTTATAGACTTTAAAAACCCATTTTCACTTTAATAGAAAATAACATCACAAAAATTCACACTCCTTAAAGTGAATCATTCTTTTTTTTGCTTAAAAAAACCAAGTTTCCAAGATTCCAAAACAAAGAGACAAAAGACAATGTGAGAGGAAACTAGTTTCAGTGGGTGACTTGGACATATGGTTGGCAGCCATATTTTAATCACTTCACCGTCACATAGAGTATTCTAGGGAAATATCCATGGCTCCACATGGCTTTCTAGGCCTTGCAAACTCACTGAGATTATTCTCCCAACTCTTTTTTCATTTCCCATAGTCATCATTAATCCAAGAAAACCAAAGGACAAAGATAAATCCATACTTCACCTGGTGACTTGAATCCCATCATGTGGTGTGCTGGCCAAGCACACTACCCATGACAGAAATTTCAAGTCCCAACAATCCTAGCTCCAGACTATCCTGACACTTCTCCAAATAACATGACCCAAGGAGGGAACCTCCTCTGATACCATTTTGTCACGAACCGAATCCGGTCGCCGCCATAACAGGAACCAAACCCAGCCCGTGACATGACCTGAAGGGCGTTCCCTATCCCCACGGGCTGGCACAGGTGCCCGGGTATCAAACAAATCTGGTTTGGGAATTATTTACCCGAGTATGAAATCATAAATCATAAAAAAACAATCAATTATTAGAATCTGAAATTTTCATGCTAAACAATTCTTAACAAAACCAGATCTGAATACATGGGTTTAAAGACACTAAAATTGGTCGAAAAACAAATAATGACAACATAAAGACATCCCCATGGACTCCACATGACTTGGGGGTCATCACTCGCAAGCCTTCTCCGCAACTCCGCCCCAACGATGGGGACTAACACCCTGAACCGCCATCACCCTTAGCCTTCCCTTTACCTGAGTCAAGCATAAGCAGGTCTACTTACACCCAAGGGGTGTAAGTAGGGTGTGAGCCTAAGCCCAATTGGATACCACCAAATGATTCCAAAGAGCTTTCAATACAATGTGAACAAAATAAGAAATTTTAATACCCAACGTGAAACAATGTTAAAATTCAAAGAATTGCAACTTTCAAATGAAAACAGTTTTCAATCCGAGAATTTCAGAATGTTAGAACATTAAATAGACATGTAATCTACTGTAAAGTACTTCCAAAAACACCCCACAAAAAGGGTAAGTACCAAAAATCCAATGAGCATCAAAATCAGGAACACCCCTAAGCACTAGGTTGTCTCGGGCCCTATGTACCTCATACCTCAGTGTAGAGTAACCATAGAAAAATCTGTTCTCATGCACGAGCCACTAGTATGGAGCATAACCATAACCTAGTGGTCCCCAATAATCATCCATATATTTTAGTTAGAGTTTTCGTTATCCAAATGCTAAGTGGAACAAGGAAAAAACTCATATGATCCACTAGCCGAACTAGTACAAATCCGCCCCACCTAGGTACTCGGGCTTCCCCTTTTGTGCTCAAACAATTTTCAAAAAACAAAACACATCCTTTTACATATAAAATATCAATACTTTTCACAAAAAAATATTACAGTAGCTACACACATTTTATACCAATTAAAACATACAATAAGAGAATTTTATTTTCAGTAAAACAACCTCTCAAAACATCACATTGTTTTGCACCCAAAGCTCTTTAAGATATCGACTTTGCACAATATGTAAACACTTTGAAGTCATTAAAAAAATATTTCAGTTCAATACCCTTTAATGAAACCAACAATTCAGTTATGGGGAAGCCCAATGTGAACCAAGAAGTTATATCTTTTAAAACCCACCATTTTCAGACAAACATGGCACTTAAAGCCCATTTTCTTCCCAAACACCATTTAAACAAACTTTCACAGCAACAAAAAAAAATAAACATTAAAAACATGATTTTTATTCCTAATACAGTTCAATAAAATCAACTAAGTAATTTAAGGTACCATGAATACAGCAAGAAAATTCACAATAATTTCACACACAATGGAATCACCTACGAAATTAACAAAAACCCTTGAATCTCCATGCGAAAATCAAATCACACCCCCGCCGAACCAAGAGAGACCTAGATCAAACCTAAAACCACAACAATTGGCCAAGAAAGTCAAATGTTAAACCCTAGGTTCAAAAACCTATTTTCTGGACATTGTGAAACTCAATGATAACCAAAGAAACCCTAAGAACAATGAATGAAACCCAAAGTATTTTGGAAGATAAAAGAAAAGGGCTCATTTACTTGAAGTATCTTGAAGTAATCACTCAAAAACACCAGTAGTTGAAATTTAAAAGATCCAAAATTTAGGTTTCATTCAAACAAGATATATTAGGTCAATTAGGAACTGAAATGGAGGAGAAATCTTGAGAATTGAGAGAGGTATGAAATAAATACTTTACCTCTTAAAATCTGGGCGATTTGAGGAAGCCTATGAAGTTCGGCACCACATTGCGATTACCTAGAGCTCCAAAGATGGGGGGAGTTCAGAAGAGCTTCTGGGTTAATTGGGCTTGGGTGAGACTTGGTATCACTGAAAAATCCCAAAACTTGAATAAGTTATAACATAATCACAATTTATTTTTAAAACAGGAATTGGGCTTTCGGGCAGGCCCAACCCCTTAGATAAAAACCCAAATAAACCCTAGTTATGGATTTCTAAAAGCTCAAAATTATCTTGGTGGTGTTAATAGGTTAGGGAGGTCAAGTAGGAATTTTAATGGATGAAAAATGTTGAAAAATGAAAAAATTATAAAAGATACAAAATTTATTTTTTTATCTGGAATTGGGCTCACGGTTTGGCCCAATTCATGAATACTCATCTATTCTTCCCTAAAACCTAGGGAAACCCCCCAAAAAAAAGAAAGGATAAAAATTAAATGAAAAATACCTTTTAAATATGTCTTTTATGTGACATAAAGTATATTGATAAGGAAAAATGGATACACATCCCACATGACCAGAAATAAAAACACCATTATGAATTTCAAACACAATAAATATTTCATCATTTATTTCAATAATGATGAGGGTCTTAAGATTATTGGTTCTGGACACTTCAACATTGAAGGAAAATACCTCAATCTTACTAACATTCTCTTGGTTGATGGGATAAGTCAAAATATTCTTAGTTTCAGTCAATTGTGTGACCATGTACATGTGGTAGAGTTCAACCAAAATTATTGTACCGTAAAAGCTAAAGATGATTAAATTATTCTTTAGGGAAGACGAACTAAGGGAAATCATAATATTTTCCTAGAAGAAAACTTTTTTATCTTCTTGAAACAAGAGGAGAACATGCTCTAGAAGAAATTTCATGTCCATTTGAGCCAAACATCTCTAGAGAAATTGGTAAGGGGAAGTGAAGCTTGGGATATTCCCCATATCACATATCATCACACTTACATATGTGATTTATGTAAAAATGTTAATATTATCCAGAAGTAATATAATACATAAAATATTAAGGCTCAAAGTTTCTAGAGCTTTTTTACATTGATGTTTGAGTGGCTATTTCACACAATGAAAAAGATGGAAGTAGGTATTATGTTATGTATATAAATATATATATGATTATTGAAAAATGGAATGGATTATGTCTATCACACATAAGACATAGGTATATAGAGATATGAATCTATTTCGGAGGAAAGATGAAAGATACTTGGTCTGAAGATCAAGAAATTTCAAACTCAAAATGGGGTCGAATTTAAAAATAATTAAATTGAAGGATATATAGAAAAGTATGAAATTAAACATTTGGAATTGGATAAAAAAACTCCCCAAAGAAATGGGGTAGTGGAAAGAAGAAATTTTATAGTCAACAATATGGATTAATTAATTTTTATTTAAAATTCTCTTCAAGAAAGATATTGGAAAGTATGTGTCCTTACAGTGGTTTACATATCCAATAGAGAATTTTTAGGTGAAAATGAAGAGAAAACTCCACATGAACTGTGGTATGGAATGAAACTCATACTCAAATACTTCTGAGAGTTTGAAAGGAAATGTTTTATTCTTAATAAGGAAAATAGAAAAAAGAATTCAAGACTAGGGAGATAATTCATATTCCTTGGATATACAAAAAAGTGTAATGATTACATGTTTTACAATTATAGGGTCAAAAATATGATTCAGAGTAGTGATTTTGTGGTGGATAATGGTTGAAAATGATAGTGGAACATGTGAAGATCCTGAACAATAAGAAACTAATTTCTGAAAAAAGAAGTGATTAAGAATAACAAGGTTTAGTGATATTTATAAGGAATGAATATAACTCTGATGAAGAATTAGATTGTGATGAAATTCTATAAATTCGAGCAGGTTCATGAAGAAAAACAAGAAGGTTTGAAATACTTGAAGGAAATATAGTTGGAGACCAGAAAACCATAGTCTAAACCAGTATAATGAAGGATAAATAGAAGGTGTCTTTATTATCATTAGAGAAACTGAAATATTTTAAAGAAAATTTAAATAATGAGAGTTGGGTAAAGAATATGAATGAGGTGATTGACCAAATAAAGAAAAAAATATTTAGGATTTTATTCCAAGTGGAAATGAGAAGAAGGTCATCCAAACCAAGTGGTTGTTCAAAAAATAAACTAAATGATGATGGGACGGTGATTTCGAACAATTCAGGACTTGTGTATAAAGGGTATTCCCAAATTGAAGGTATTTATATCAATGAAACTTTGCTCTCATTTCATGTCTTGAAACTATTTGGTTATTCCAAATGATGAAAATTAAAGAGGGTTTCAAAATATATTAAATAGATGTCAAATATACCATCTTGAATGGATTCCTTGAATATGAATTGTATATTGAGCAACCAAATGGGTTTCTCATTGATGAAGATAAAGGAAAAGTATGTTAGCTGGAGAAGGATTTGTATGGAATCATGTAATGCCAAATGGAATTATTTTTTGGATTTGAATGATGTCTAAGGAATCAAGGTTTTCATAGAGGAGGATATGATCATAACCACTGCATAAATAAGGAAAAAAACTATTGATAGTGTTTATCTATGTTGACAACATAATTTTTGGAGGCTGAGATAACAACCAATGCATATAGTTTATATATGTCTCTGGGCATGTAGGACAACCATGCCAATCATAACCAAAAAACATGGAATAATCTAAACAAATGGTAAGATCCATCTATATAATAATTTAATCCACTATAAAAATCCCTATATATAATCATTTTATAATCAATTACATATCCTTCTGTATAATCATTTTAGAATTTGTCACTTGGTATATCCCTCTATATAAGAATTTCTACATGTATCTATAGGCCTAGCCCACTATATAATAATTTTAGCTTGTATCACTAGTAAAATATTGCTATATAACCATTTTAGCCTCTAGGAAAAGCCCTATATATAATCATTTCGTCATCAAATCAATAAGTCATAACAACAAGGATATCACAATATCAGATCATAATCCTCAATGGTTAATTATGAAAATTAACATTTTACATTTAATTAAACTCACATTTATATATATCTATTTTTCATTATTCATATCTATATCCCCTAAACTTTAAAGAAATTTATTATATATTAAAAAATGACCTGAAAATCATTTCATGTTCAACATAAATTAAACTGATAGCTAATTCATTATTAATAAAAGGGTTTGCTCACCCTATGGTCACCGCAAGATAGGTTGCAACATCAAATGAATCCAAGGGACCCAACCAATAATATAATTTATGATTTACTGTCATTCATAAATAAAATATTAAAATTAAAATCAAGGTGGTGTAATCATAATATTTCATATACATCACAATTAAACAGACCATAGGGTTAGGTTTTAAATACCCTACCTTAATCCAGTGATTAAGCTACACTTCTCATGGGAATCGCCAACAAGAATGGAGGTGAGGAATATGGAAAGAAGAAACTACATAAAACAAGATCAAGATCAATATGAATTACACCATGGAGTTACATATAAAAAATTGATTCAACAGTTGAAGAGGAATGGAGAAGAAGAGAAGAGAAAAAGGACTAACCAGGGATGCAACATCGTACTATGATTTTCATAGGTGATGAAATTGCTTCATAATCCTTGGAAGTTTATTAAGGATTGAGGGGAGTTGCTGAAAAAAATAGTGGGATGACATTAAAGGTATACGACGCTACATAAAACAACATCTCATGATAATTACACAGCGTGTAATCCATTTACATGTTCTGTATTTCTTCATAACAGGTTATGATGAAAAAAATGTCGCCTTGGGTTAATTTTAACTATAATTAAACATTACATGTCATGTAATGGGTTCACAACATTTTTTCACTTAATTTCATGATCCAAGTTCATAACATGTTCCTGGGAATCGTTACAGATCATGTAACTCGTTTACATGGTGTGTAATTTCTCTATATACAACTTTCATCCTTTTCCCTTAGAAATAACATGAATGACATCCAAATCCATCGAAACTATGAGGAAAACCCCACAATCCCATTTTAACATATTTACACCTAGAATACATTAATAAATACAAACATACACTTAAACATTAGGCCACTTCCCCAATAAAATATATCCATCTCCAAACAAGAGTCAACCACCAAGATCTAAAGTTAAAAGAAATCCCCAACAAAAGAGGTTCAATGAAAAACTCAAAGTGTGATGTATCATGAAGATGAAGGGATATTATTGGATATAACATGGAAGATACCCAAATAAATAGGGGTAAAAAATAATAGGAAATTAGAAGGATAATTATGGGTAGAATACAAGTACACTCTCTCTCGCTGTTACAAGGAAAACATCCTTCAAATATTATCACTTAAATAAATTAATTAATACACCACACAAATATAACTAAATGAAATTATTAATGGTAGAACTAATTGATTATTGATATGCTGAAAACATCAAGTAAACTTCTCAACTTCTTTATGGATATGTATTCTAGAAAAATTAAATCAATGATAGAGTAATTTTCTTTTAAAATAACACAGAAATGAATAACCCCTAATATATTATTGGGTTGTTGGGAGGAGGAAAAAGGCATTAATGGGAGAAATTATCTTGTGTTAGGGTAAACAACAAAGGAATTATACCCCTTAATGCCTTTGGATTGTACTATTTTATTAGTTCTAAATTTTTAATATTGTATTCTTTTTTTTACATATATATATATGATGAATTATTTTTTAAAATTTTAACTGCTATTTTATATCTAGCATCCCTAAAATTAAAATAGTTTGGAATTCTGATAAAAATGCTCATCCAAGTCTCCTTTTTATATAGTTTCAGACCTTTGAAATCCTTATGGATTTCCAATATAGGATTTAGGTTCACCATTCCCTGTATGGAATTAATAATATATTATCATTAATAATTAGTAATTAATTGATAATAAATATTATTTACTAATAAATAATAATAAAATCAAAAATAGTAATTCACTAATTAACCATTATTTATTAATTAAAAAAATTAATTATTAATGTTTATTAATAATAAATATTAATTATCAATTAATAATATTAAAAAAATAACTAATTAATGATTAATAATTAGTAGGTTTTAATTTATTTTCAATTAAATAATATTTCATTACTAATAAATAATATTAATAATAACTAAAGAATGATTAATAATTAATAAATATATAATAATTATTATAAATAATTAGTAAGTAAAGAAGAATCATAAATATTTATTTTCAGTTTTTATATATTACAAATTTCTATTGCTATATAGTAAATAATATTATTCAATTAAAACTTATTAGTTGATGCCTTTTGGTATTGGTTTTTTAAATAATAAACTAGGATTACTTTAATAAAAAAAATTCTTTAGAAAACTTACCTATGGAATTTCATTCTATGGGTTTATTATTATTTCTATTTCCTTATTATTTATTTTATACTTGGAGTGTGAATTTTATTTTCTACACATTGTATCAAAGCAATAATGGCCAACATTAATTGAGAGAAAATGATTTCCATTATTAAACCTATAGAGTGGGAAAAATATGCCTCTCATTGTAAATATTTTTGAGGCACCATTGGTGTCGATCTGATTGAATAAAGAAAATTACCTACTCTGGAAGGAATAAATTTATTCTCTCTATCATCATTTTCTTGATCCAAATTCTTGGAAATCCAATTTCTATTCAACTAAAAATTGGACTAAGGGGTCACTCAATGAATCTTTTATTCTATGAAAAAAAGATAAATTAGTCATTTCATATATTATTTCATTTATGATTTAGAAAATATTAAACCATGTGGTTGGATGTAGATGTGTATGTCAGATTTGGTAGATTGTGTAGGCACTTTTAGGTTTTAAATAGTCACAAAAAGTGAAAAAACTAAAAATTTAGCTGATGAATATTAAAAAAGGTAAAACTTCTAGTAGTATGCATATTCTAAACATAAATACAATTATTAACTCTCTTTATTTGATAGGATTTTCAACTTATTAGGATGATCACATTTAATTTATTCTTAATGGTTTTCCATATAACTACACTAATTTTGTAGCGAGAATTACATCTAGATTTTATGATTATATTGTTATTAAGATAGTGAAACTTCTTATTTCTCATGAAAATTACATTTATGAATGTAGGATAAAGTTTCATGAGATTGATATTACCTCAAATATTTCGTATATTTCCCTTAGATCTTTATAGGGTGGTAACTATTTACACAAATCTGATGATTAACCTCTTATTCAATGTGGTTTATCTAAGAGATGTGGAAGCTATGGGTATGGTTTTCCTAAACATGATTGATTTCATTAATTCCATGGACGATTTAGGGGTTCTGTCTCTTGGAAAATACATCAATGTAAAGTTTTTCTATGTTCAAAAACATGTAATGGAAATATGGTCACATATTTAATCATAATTTTTGTTGCCCATTTTTTTCAGGCATAAAAATAGATCCTTAAACTTTTTATGATAAACTAGAGATAATATTTAATCCTACTTTCTATCTTCATTCACAAGCTTCTGTACATATCATTGCTTTATATCACAATATAAATCAAATTTTTGGAGCTTTTGGTGGGTCTGAATTGGTTCGACAATGAAAAGGTTTAGGTATACTTATTTCACAAGTTAGAAAGACTTTTTTATTATCATTTTTGTTTAATATTTGAGACCACTTAATGTTATTCCTTATCCTACCAATCATAAAAACATTATTAGTTCATCTAAATTTTATTGAGACAATAATTCACACTTCATATTTTGTCCCCATTCTTTCTATTTTAAATGTTATGGTACTAATAAAATTATGCTCAATGGTTTTCTTGATGATGGTATTTATCAATTCCTAAATTTAAAGGTTTTATGTCCATTCTCTATGTATCCTTAGGTGATTGTTGTTGCAATGGATGACCGACCTTCTAGTCTTGGGAATCATTTTTTAATGAATCTAGTGTCAAAGATATCACATTTAGTTGTTTATACTTGATGAATTAGGGGAAATAGGACTTCTTTTAATGAAAAAGATTTTCATTTTTTCTAATAATATATAATTTATTAGTAATGATAATTAAAATCATTGAGTTTTTGTAAACTACTTTAATTATTAAAGCATACATTTGAGTATATTTTTACAAAGGAAAGTTTCTCCACAATATTAAAGTGTTAATAAAAATAACTATCTTTTACATTTAATGTTTAAAATAAATGATTGCTTCAAGAGAAATGAAGAGATAAATAACCTAGTAAAAAATGTATTGAAAAAAGGTAATGTTTGAATAATGTGACTATATATTCCACCAAGAATGATTTATCCAATAAGGATTGTAAATTCATTAATGTAAAAAAATTTCATAATAGTTGACAAGAATACAAGGAGATGGGTAGATAAGAGAGTGTCACAACCCAATCTTTTTGAGTAGTATATTAACTTACTTTTATTGATTTAATAAGATGTTAATGGTTAATGCAGAAAGAGGAGTCGATGGCTTCATCCAGTAGACTCAACCCTTATGAAGCCCACTTATCAGAGCTTGGGAAGGAGGTAGCATCTGTGGGCTTCGCTTTGGACCAAGCCCAAGCCGAACTCCAGCGTGTCAAGCTTGAACGGAAATGCCTGCGGGAGAAGTTCAAGTTAGTAGAGATTACTACTAGGGCAATGTTATCTGAGCCTCCCTCAGATTCTCTCACCATAGCACACCTTACACTCAGGTCTTATGCCGGTGTTATAAGGGGTTATGTGACGAGACCCTAGCTTCCTTGTGTAATCCCTTTGGGTGAATAAATTGAGATTTCTTCCTTTAGTGATGTTTGTGAAATTTCAAATGTCCAGATAATTTTAGAATGTATTTTATTGATGAATTTTGAAAAAGGGATATTTTGAAATATTTATGTAAACCCTAAATAACTAATGATGTGTAATGATTTTCAAAAAATGGTCTTCTACAAAAGTGTTCATTAAGGAATTTGGAGTCTAATAAGATCAACATAATTTTTGATGAATAGTAAATAGTGAATAGTGATTTTACGCTTAGGATTAGTAATTTGACCAAATGGATTAGTAATCTCACTTAAAGAAAGTTTTAAAATAATCTAGGCACCTTGATTAAGTAATGTGATTCAATAAAATGGGTAAATAACGGTTTCATAAATTATTATTCAAGTATTAGTTTTTTCGGATGAATAGTGTTTTTTAATTAAAATTTTAATTAAAAATAATTAGAAAATTATTTTTATAAAAATGACTTTATTTTTGAACTCAGAGCATCGATATTATGTTATGGTAATTTTTGGGGATTTTTCTGAAAAAATAAATTTTCGGTGAATAGTGTATTTATTTAAAAATAAAATTAAAAATATTTAGAAAATTATTTTTATAAAATGGAGTTCATTTTTGAAATCATAGCTTTGATATTTGGTTAAGGTGAAATTTTGGGATTATTCTGAGAAAGTTGAATTTTCAGTGAATAGTGAAAGTATAGTTTTTAAGTTACGGGTGTTTAATGACATCATTAAATGATGTATTAAGTATATATTAAATATGTTCGAATTATGAATAGTAAGATAAGGTGTGAGGTGTCCCAAGTGGCCAATACCATGGGCAAATACCATGGGCAAGCCCATGGTTTTGCCAAAACCACTAGTGAGGTGTCCCTTGGCCATTAATGCTTTGTCCCCTCACTTTTCCTATAAATACCCACCCTTTCCTCCTTTAGTTTTCACTCCCAACTCTCCCCCAACGAAGTTCTGGTCTTCTTACCTTCCAAGGAGTCCTCCCAAGGTGCCCCCAAGCCCTCAAGGTCCAATCCTTTGAGTTTCAAGAGTCACGTTTTAAGGTAAGGGATCTGACCCCTCTCTTTCTTTTCATGTAATCTCTTTTATGTCATTCCTTTTCTGCTCCATGTTTTTATGTGAGAGGATGTTCTTTTATATTCCTCTTACTTCCCTTTCATGTTTATATGATGATAGATCCCCTCTTACTCTCATCATTTCGTTTTATGAAAGTTTAAGTGACGCCGTTAGGCTGCCGAATTTTTAAGGGATTCTTTCACCCTTCTCATTTTTCAAGTTCGATTTTCATGTCAAGTCTTTCAAGTTCCTTTTTATTATGTTGGGGTATGATCTCTATATCTATCATACTGATCTCTTATGATCATATGATGAGGGACCCTATTTGATCTTGTCAAATCATTTTCTTTTGAAGTTAAGTGACGCCGTAAGGCTGCCGAATTTTCATAAGAGAAATCTAATCTTTTTTCCTTCCATGTTTTTCATTTCAAATGGTATGTCCCTAAAATTTCATTACCATGTCCATATTTCCTTCTTATTCGTTCCCCCTACTGTTTTATGGATCATTTATGAGTGGGTGACTCATGTCCCCTCTCATTTCAATGTTTTCTAAAACCCCGAAACTTAGCCGTTATGCTGCAGAATTTTCCCCTCAAAATGCCTCTCTCTTTTCTCAAAAATTATTTTATGTTATAAAGTGAATACTCAAAGCTCTTATTTCTACAAGGGTATTCACATATATATCAAAATGTTCCATTTTAAATTCTGGGATTTACATACATGAGACCCGCTTTCCCTTTCCGTGGGTTTAAAGTGACGTAAAGATCATGTCTTTAAAGCAGTTTTTAAAACGTTATGATTATGAAATGAAACCCATTTATTTTATGCTATGTGGGTTATTTATGAAATGTTTGATGATGATATATGTGGCTCACATGATAATAAAGGCAAATTTAAGGGTTCGCCCTGATAGCGCTCCAATGCATTGGGTAATGATGTAACCACTAGAGATTACAATCTTCATGATACCTTGGTGAATAACCTTGGTAATTTTCAAATGACACCTTGGGGATGGAGCTTGGTGATATGTTCTTGATTGTCTATGTTAAATGATGTAGCCACATCTTCAAGTTATGGAAAATGTTGTTTTTATTACGAAATTCCTCATGATTTTCTTTCTCATACCTTAAAGTTCTTTTCATGTCCTTATTGAAGTATATCAAGTTCACATGTAAAATGTTCCTCTTGTTTCCCTTACTGGGCCTTCTGCTCACCCTTTCTTTTGATGTATGTCCCCAGGTTATGAGATGCAGTAATGAACCTAGGATGAACTTAAGGAGAAGCCTTTCAAGTGTTTAAGAAGAATGCTTTATGTTGTTTTCATGTATTATGTTCCTGGTTTCAAAGACACTAAACCTTAAAGATCCTCAGTTGTGTGTAATGTAATGAAAGTTTATGTTATAAAATGGCGGGATGCTATAGTTGGTATCAAAGGATGGTTTAGTTATTTGTGGAAATTAGGA
Organism: Viscum album; assembly: GCA_963277665.1. Lineage (NCBI taxonomy): Eukaryota > Viridiplantae > Streptophyta > Magnoliopsida > Santalales > Viscaceae > Viscum > Viscum album. The sequence continues at coordinate 730,941,586 of OY728159.1, forward strand.
TATAAAAACTTTAGGAAGAACCCTATAGAAAAGTTTAAATATAGGAAAACTTCCTGGTATTTTGGTAAGTATTGAGTAAGTGGTCTATCAAACAAATACATCCCTGTCTGGATACGAGCAGGTAGAGGCGGCTCTGGCACAGATGTACATAGGGGTAAAACTCGAAAACACCGCTTTGAGCTAGACTCGAACGGGAACTGGTGCACGATAACGGGCCTTGCTGCACTCTTGGTTACGACACTCCCGGGGGATATGTTTGGTTAATCGCAAGCTTTTTATGAATCATTATAAAGGAATTATAGAGAAGTATAATTGTTTAAGCATGAAGTCTTAGTTAAAAGATTCATAAATGAAATAAGTTTCTCACTAAGTTTTTATTCTTTTAGAAGATGGCGGGAAATAGGAGGAACCGTGCCGATGGTGACCGCAATGCACCATGTGCTGACGGCCCTCCGATGGAAGCCGGAATGGAAACATTCATGCGAATGATGAACCAACTGACTCAAGTTATGAGTAATAACTTGAATCAAGCTGAGAGGCCGACCTCACCACGAAGGGAACAACTTTCTGTTGAGTCCTTCATGCGTCAACGACCGCCAACATTCAGTGGATCTACTGACCCATTGGTTGCGGAACAATGGATAAGCTCCATTGAAAAGATCTTTTCTGTACTTCATTGTTCAGAACAAGAAAAATTCACCCTTGCTGTTTACCGCCTAGAGTGAGAAGCCGATCAGTGGTGGTCACTGATCAAAAACATGAATCCACAAGGAGAGATGGAAGCTATGGAGTGGGAAGAATTTTGGGGGATTTTCTTTAACAAGTATTTCCCTCGTTCCATGAGAACGAAAATGGAGAAAGAGTTTCTCGAGCTGAAGCAGAAGGAGAACGAATCTGTCGAAAGCTATGAGATGAACTTCACAAGGCTTTCCCGTTATACCTCAAGCTTCGTCATGGACCCTAATAGGAATGTTGATAGATTCTTTGGTGGACTACGACCTCATCTACGGAAGAATCTAGCCAACAGGGACTATGATAGCTATGAAGAAATAGTTCGAAGTGCCATGAAAGTTGAACTAGAGTTTGGGGAGACACAGTGGTCTCACAAATCTAATGAGAAGAAGAGAACTCTAGAACCGAGCCTAGGAAGAAGTTTTGATCAGGAAAGAGGTGGAAATAATATGCAACATCCCACATGCAATAAATGTGGGAAGAAGCATTCGGGGAACTGCTTGATTGGAAGTGGCAAGTGCTATAGGTGTGGAAAAGAAGGCCATATTTCTCGGAATTGTCGTGGTGATGTGAAGCATCAACTTCCCAACACTAACGACAGAGGAAAGATGGTTCTGGCCCTACCCAAAGTCACATGCTTCAAGTGTGGACAACTTGGGCACTTTGCTAATCAATGTCCAAATCCGAGGGCGGTGGGGGGGAATCACCATCAACCTCAGCAGAGGCCAAGGGAGCAAGGTCGTGCTTTTGCTATCACAACAGCTGAATTTGAAGTCCCGAACGATGTGGTAGCAGGTACTCTTGTTGTCCTCTCAAAGCTAGAAAGTACTTTATTTGATTCTGGTTCTACGCATTCCTTTATTTCCTCCAAGTTTGCAAGGAATATAGAATCAATCCCCGAACTGCTAGAGGTAGAGTTGTCAGTCAAGACTCCAAGTGGGATTATCCTTGCATCAAAATTATTTAGAGACTCTAGTGATTACTTTGGTGAGCTCAATCTTATCGCAAATCTAGTAGTCATTCCCATGATGGAATTCGACATTATACTAGGGATGGACTGGCTCTCAAAGTATAATGCTAAGATCAAATGCAGAAGTAAGGAAATCTCAGTAGTCTTGAATGAACGACCTACAGTTATCTTCCAAGGAGAGATATCCCGAACTGATCCCTATCTAGAAGAACCTCCAATAGCTTTCTTTATGGAGTTAATCAGTGATGATGAAGAAGGGAAAGGGAGCATACAAATTGAAGATGTTCCGATTGTTCAGGAATACATGGATGTATTTCCTGAGGAGTTACCTGGACCTCCCCCAGAAATAGAGGTAGAGTTCTCCATTGAACTCGTACCTGGGTCTCAACCGATATCAAAGACTCTGTATAGAATGGAAAATGTGGAGCTAGAGGAGTTAAAGAAACAACTCCAAGACTTGTTGGAGAAGGGGTTTATCCGACCGAGTGTGTCTCCTTGGGGAGCACCAGTTCTCTTTGTGAAGAAGAAGGATGGATCAATGCGGTTATGCATTGATTATAGAGAACTGAACGGGATCACAGTGAAGAACAGATACCCTCTTCCAAGAATTGAAGATTTATTTGACCAACTTCGTGGGGCTCAATTCTTCTCTAAGATTGACCTTCGATCTGATTATCATCAACTAAGGGTGAAGAAGGAAGATATTCCAAAGACTGCCTTTCGATCAAGATATGGGCATTATGAGTTTACTGTTATGCCCTTCGGCTTGACTAATGCTCCTGCTATTTTCATGGATTTGATGAATAGAGTCTTTAAGGACTACCTTGATAACTTTGTGGTAGTTTTTATTGATGATATTTTGATACATTCAAAAAGTCGTGAGGAGTATGAAGATCATCTGAGGGTTATTTTGAAAACTCTACGGAAGGAGAGGCTCTTTGGGAAGTTCAGCAAGTGTGAGTTTTGGTTACAACAAGTGGCTTTCTTGGGGCACATCGTAACCAATGAAGGAATCTCGGTTGACCCTGCAAAGACAATAGTTGTTGAGGAGTGGCCTCAACCCACAACAGTAACTGAGATTCGTAGTTTCCTTGGTTTAGCGGGATATTATAGGAAGTTTGTGAAAAACTTTTCACGGCTTTCTAATCCACTAACCAAGTTGACTCGAAAAGTGGTTAAGTTCATCTGGACAAAGGAATGCGAGGAAAGTTTCCAAGAGCTAAAGAAGAGATTGGTTACTGCACCTGTGTTAACACTACCCTCTATCGGAGAAGGATTCGTTATTTTTAGCGATGCATCTCTGAAAGGGCTTGGGTGCGTCCTCATGCAAAATGACAAAGTAATTGCTTATGAATCTCGACAGTTGAAGATTCATGAGCAGAATTATCTTACGCATGATCTAGAGCTGGCGGCAGTTGTTTTTGCTCTAAAGATATGGAGGCACTATCTTTATGGGGAGAAATGTGATATATACACTGACCACCAAAGTCTAAAGTATATTTTCACTCAGAAAGAATTGAACATGACACAAAGGAGATGGTTGGAGCTTATTAAAGACTATGATTGTTCAATTCATTATCACCCTAGAAGAGCAAACAAAGTCGCGGATGCGTTAAGCAGGAAAGATCCTGTTGTTCTGGCAACAATGAGGATCCTGGGAGATCCCTTGATTAAAGATCTAGTAAAACTGGACATGGGAATTATAAGGAAAGGGACATCATCAACCCTATCCCAAATGATTTCTCAACCTTCATTACTAGAGAAGATCAATAAGGCTCAAAAAGAAGATCCTTTGCTGCAGGAGAAGTTCGAGGCTGTAAAGGATGGGAAGTTCCCTGATTTCAATATTGATCAAGAAGGTGTATTGAAATTTCGTACAAGACTATGTGTTCCATCTATTCCGGAGATAAAGAAAGAACTGATGGATAAAGCTCATAGCTCTACTTTCTCTATACATCCGGGAAGCACTAAGATGTATAGAGACCTTCGTGATCATTATTGGTGGGATAACATGAAGAGGGAGATTGTCGATTACACTACAAGGTGCCTGGTGTGTCAGCAAGTAAGGCAGAACGACAACTTCCTAAGGGGGTATTACAACCGCTACCCATACCAGTATGGAAGTGGGATAATATCACTATGGACTTTGTAACTGGTCTCCCGAAAACATCCAAAGGAAACAATGCGATATGGGTTATTGTGGACCGTCTCACCAAGACAACCCATTTTATATCTATTCGGGAAGATTTCTCTCTGGATTAGCTTGCCAAGATATACGTGAAGGAAGTGGTAAGGCTGCATGGGGTACCACTATCCATCGTATCTGATCGTGACCCAAGATTCACATCAAAATTCTGGAGAAGTCTTCAACATGCTCTGAATACTGAATTGAATTTTAGTATGGCCTATCATCCTCAAAGTGATGGCCAATCTGAAAGGACTATTCAGACACTCGAAGACATGTTGAGATTATGCTCAATGGAATTTAAAGGTGGATGGGATCAACACCTCCCATTAATGGAGTTCTCCTATAACAACAGCTTCCATGCGAGTATTCAGATGGCACCCTATGAAGCTCTGTATGGAAAGCGGTGTAGAACTCCTACTTGTTGGGATGAAACTGGTGAGAGGAAGCTTCTTGGGCCTGATCTTGTGCAAGAAATGACAGAACAAGTTCATGTCATCCAACAACACATAAAAGCTGCTCAGAGTCGGTAGAAGAGCTATGCTGACAATCGACGAAGAGACTTGGAGTTTGGTGTTGGTGATAAAGTCTTCCTTCGAATCTCTCCATGGAAGAGAGTCATGCGGTTTGGGAAGAAAGGGAAGCTCAGCCCTAGGTACATTGGCCCCTATGAAATCCTTGATCGCATAGGAGCAGTGGCCTATCGTCTAGCACTTCCACCGAACCTAGCTCAAGTTCACAATGTCTTCCATGTGTCTCTCTTGAAGAAGTACATACCCGACCCTTCGCATGTACTGAACCCAGAGGTGGTACAACTTGAACATGACCTCTCTTATGAGGAGCACCCAGTGGAGATCTTGGACCGTAGAGACAAGGTCCTACGAAACAAGACTACCCACCTTGTGAAAGTGTTGTGGAGGAATCAAAAATATGAAGAAGCGACTTGGGAGCCTGAGGAAACGATGAAGCAAAAGTACCCTCACCTTTTCGACTAGGCCTCAAGTATAAATTTCGGGGACGAAATTTCTTAAGGGGGGAAGAATGTAACGACCCAGTCTTTTTGAGTAGTATATTAACTTACTCTTATTGATTTAATAAGATGTTAATGGTTAATGCAGAAAGAGGAGTCGATGGCTTCATCCAGTAGACTCAACCCTTATGAAGCCCACTTATCAGAGCTTGGGAAGGAGGAAGCATATGTGGGCTTCGCTTTGGACCAAGCCCAAGCCAAACTCCAGCGTGTCAAGCTTGAACGGAAATGCCTGCGGGAGAAGTTCAAGTTAGTAGAGATTACTAGTAGGGCAATGTTATCTGAGCCTCCCTCAGATTCTCTCACCATAGCACACCTTACACTCAGGTCTTATGTCGGTGTTATAAGGGGCTATGTGACGAGACCCTAGCTTCCTTGTGTAATCCCTTCGGGTGAATAAATTTAGATTTCTTCCTTTAGTGATATTTGTGAAATTTAAAATGTCCAGATAATTTTAGAATGTATTTTATTGATGAATTTTGAAAAAGGGATATTTTGAAATATTTATGTAAACCCTAAATAACTAATGATGTGTAATGATTTTCAAAAAATGGTCTTCTACAAAAGTGTTCATTAAGGAATTTGGAGTCTAATAAGATCAACTTAATTTTTGATGAATAGTAAATAGTGAATAGTGATTTTACGCTTAGGATTAGTAATTTGACCAAATGGATTAGTAATCTCACTTAAAGAAAGTTTTAAAATAATCTAGGCACCTTGATTAAGAAATGTGATTCAACAAAATGGGTAAATAACGGTTTCATAAATTATTATTCAAGTATTAGTTTTTTCGGATGAATAGTGTTTTTTAATTGAAAATTTAATTAAAAATAATTAGAAAATTATTTATATAAAAATGACTTTATTTTTGAACTCAGAGCATCGATATTATGTTATGGTAATTTTTGGGGATTTTTCTGAAAAAATAAATTTTCGGTGAATAGTGTATTTATTTAAAAATAAAATTAAAAATATTTAGAAAATTATTTTTATAAAATGGAGTTCATTTTTGAAATCATAGCTTTGATATTTGGTTAAGGTGAAATTTTGGGATTATTCTGAGAAAGTTGAATTTTCAGTGAATAGTGAAAGTATAATTTTTAAGTTACGGGTGTTTAATGACATCATTAAATGATGTATTAAGTATATATTCAATATGTTCGAATTATGAATAGTAAGATAAGGTGTGAGGTGTCCCAAGTGGACAATACCATGGGCAAATACCATGGGCAAGCCCATGGTTTTGCCAAAACCACTAGTGAGGTGTCCCTTGGCCATTAATGCTTTGTCCCCTCACTTTCCCTATAAATACCCACCCTTTCCTCCTTTAGTTTTCATTCCCAACTCTCCCCCAACGAAGTTCTAGTCTTCTTACCTTCCAAGGAGTCCTCCCAAGGTGCCCCCAATCCCTCAAGGTCCAATCCTTTGAGTTTCAAGAGTCACGTTTTAAGGTAAGGGATCCGACCCCTCTCTTTCTTTTCATGTAATCTCTTTTATGTCATTCCTTTTCTGCTCCATGTTTTTATGTGAGAGGATGTTCTTTTATATTCCTCTTACTGCCCTTTAATGTTTATATGATGATAGATCGCCTCTTACTCTCATCATTTCGTTTTATGAAAGTTTAAGTGACGCCGTTAGGCTGCCGAGTTTTTAAGGGATTCTTTCACCCTTCTCATTTTTCAAGTTCGATTTTCATGTCAAGTCTTTCAAGTTCCTTTTTATTATGTTGGGGTATGATCTCTATATCTATCATACTGATCTCTTATGATCATATGATGAGGGACCCTATTTGATCTTGTCAAATCATTTTCTTTTGAAGTTAAGTGACGCCGTAAGGCTGCCGAATTTTCATAAGAGAAATCTAATCTTTTTTCCTTCCATGTTTTTCATTTCAAATGGTATGTCCCTAAAATTTCATTACCATGTCCATATTTCCTTCTTATTCTTTCACCCTACTGTTTTATGGATCATTTATCAGTGGTTGACCCATGTCCCCTCTCATTTCAATGTTTTCTAAAACCCCGAAACTTAGCCGTTATGCTGCAGAATTTTCCCCTCAAAATGCCTCTCTCTTTTCTCAAAAATTATTTTATGTTATAAAGTGAATACTCAAAGCTCTTATTTCTACAAGGGTATTCACATATATATCAAAATGTTCCATTTTAAATTCTGGGATTTACATACATGAGACCCGCTTTCCCTTTCTGTGGGTTTAAAGTGACGTAAAGATCATGTCTTTAAAGCAGTTTTTAAAACGTTATGATTATGAAATGAAACCCATTTATTTTATGCTATGTGGGTTATTTATGAAATGTTTGATGATGATATATGTGGCTCACATGATAATAAAGTAAAATTTAAGGGTGCGCCCTGATAGCGCTCCAATGCATTGGGTAATGATGTAACCACTAGAGATTACAATCTTCATGATACCTTGGTGAATAACCTTGGTAATTTTCAAATGACACCTTGGGGATGGACCTTGGTGATATGTTCTTGATTGTCTATGTTAAATGATGTAGCCACATCTTCAAGTTATGGAAAATGTTGTTTTTATTACGAAATTCCTCATGATTTTCTTTCTCATACCTTAAAGTTCTTTTCATGTCCTTATTGAAGTATATCAAGTTCACATGTAAAATGTTCCTCTTGTTTCCCTTACTGGGCCTTCTGCTCACCCTTTCTTTTGATGTATGTCCCCAGGTTATGAGATGCAGTAATGAACCTAGGATGAACTTAAGGAGAAGCCTTTCAAGTGTTTAAGAAGAATGCTTTATGTTGTTTTCATGTATTATGTTCCTGGTTTCCAAGACACTAAACCTTAAAGATCCTCAGTTGTGTGTAATGTAATGAAAGTTTATGTTATAAAATGGAGGGATTCTATAGAGAGTCTTCTCTATTAAGGAGATCCAAACTCTATCTCCACTACTCCAACATTGGGTTTGGTTTTTACGACCCAAAATTTTCAATAGAAATTTCCTTTCTTTTAAATATGTCATAAAATGACATGAAAACACAACATAATGAACTACTAAGTGATAAGAGGCCATTAAACATAATTTTGTCACATCTGTGTTTGGAATTTTGAAAGTCTGATATAAATGGTCGCAATCAGTAAGTTATCTGGAGTCCGATAAGAAAAACATAATTTTTGGTGAATAGTAACCCACCCTTATGAATAGTAACATACCCTTATGAATAGTAAAATACCATATTGAATAGTAACCTTACGTATGATATTCATAAAATAAAATTCAAGTAAAATTATGATGTACCTATATTTTAGAATAAGTAAATGAATGTTTTAAAACTGGTTTTTAATAATAAATTATAATTTTAATTAAATAAAAAATTGATCATATTTAGGAAATTATTTTTGAAAAATGGACTTCATTTTTGGATTATACACATCAAAAAATGGTTAGGGTGAATTTTTGGGATTTTTTTGAAATACTTGAATTTTTTATGAATAGTAGAATCTCATAATTCACAATAAATTCTAAATAATGGATTAATTGAGTCATTGATAATGATATTCTGATGTAAGATCATTTGTTTCAAAGTCACATGAATTTATTACTATTCTTGGACATGTAATAATTATTATTCCTTGTCATGTGAGGAAATATTAAACTAGTGATTAAAGAACTATGAAAACCCTCCTCTTCTCTATTATAAAACCCCCCCTCACACCCTCTTGTCTTCACTCATCTCAAGCTTTGTTCCTTTCCAATTTTAAAGACTCGGAAATTTCAAGGAAATTTTTTTTCTTCATTCTTTGGAATTTTACGAGTCTGTGGATTTTGACGAAACCTGATTCCGAGGCCCGGTGTGCCCGAAATCAATTTCTAAAGTTTTGTTCTGGTACATTCAGTAAACGTACGTGTGTGTTTTTCTATCTTTTGAATCGGTGCTCAGAATTGAAATCTGAGGACACCGAAGAACTCAAAGCACTGGTATTTTCTTAAGGGGATCTTTAACGCAGTTGCATTTTATACGGGTTGAAATTTAAAATTTTGGGATTAGTTAAAGAGTTAAATAAAATTGTTTAGAACAATTTTATTCACCATGGTAGTTAAATCCTACACGGGGAAGTAAATGGTGGGGCCCACCCCCACATAACATCCCCTGTATGGATATTTTTAAGGTGTGGCCCACACGAGCCCCAACCATTCATCACCCTTGAAACCCCCCTCTAACTCCCTTGCATTTAATTCTTATGACAACTCTCCCTCCATAATTGTGACTCTTCACTTCTTTCTCTCTCTCCCGTAAACACTGCCAACACTCCACCATCATTGAAGTGAATTAATTCATTCTTTTAATTCAAATAAATTTGAATGTATCTCTCCACATTTAATCTATGTGTTGTCACTTTTATGTGGTAACTCTTGGGTTTTTTTCCATAAAAATAATAGAGAGAAAACTCTATTATTTTTTGGGGTTTAATTTTGTGGTGGAGAGATAAGGAGGAGAAGAAGATGAGGGAGATATTTCCTTCAACGACGAAGAACGTTCTCTCTCGATGAAGAATGACCATCTACTATTCTCTTCCTCCGTGTCAAGGTAGAAGATGTCGACCGCAGAGACTGGCACCAATGACAACGTTCTTTCTTCCTTCGATGTGGGTGGGATCAACACTGTTCTTCAGCAACGTCGTTCTATTGCGACGCTTGCCTCTTTCCATGGCTCGATGACGTGCAACGTCATAATCTAGGTAGGGGAATTTTTTGTATATTTTATATAAGTGATTTATACCCTCGAGCATCGGTGTTTAATTATAGGGTGTTTGTATAATTTATTTTGAATAAATTATACCCTTTTCGTTGATGAATTATGGATTGAGCCTCTAATGTGGAGGGAATGGGCTAACGAACAAGTCTGGACCCTCCACTAGTTGATTTTCAGTGTCCGGATTGATGGGCGACAACAAAACGGGGCCGCAACGGCGATTTGAAGCCGTCTTAATGAAGAGCGGGTCCCGGGAGAGCCGCAGGCGCAGACAGTGGGTTAAACAGACCACCGGAGCGCATCCGGTGGTCCCTAGAAGACGACAGCGGCGTGCCACACTGGCGCAGTGGTGCCGGTGATTGGTGGCGGTGGTGTACCGCCGGAACAGACAGTCACAGCTGAGCCGCGACGGCGGACGAAATCGGAACGACTTCATCATTCCTGATATAGGGGGTGTGGCATTAAGTCACGCCAGCTGGACGAAGCCAGCACCTCCCCCCCCCCCCCGGTTGGGTTGGGGCAGGCCACGTGGGCCGTACCCGGACATGGGTCAGGTCGACCCGGTTCGGGCTGTCCCAGGGTGGGTTGGGCTGGGTCGGACCGGGCCCAGACCCCCCTTTTCCGACCATTTTCGGTTAAACGGTCATAACTTGAGCTAAGGACCTCCGATCGATGCACCATCAGATGTGTAGGAATCCTTGGATCGAGACGGTCATTTCTGTATATTACAATAAAGGTTATGGAGAATTTGGGTAGGGCCGGGTTGTTTCGAACCCGAAACCAACCGGGCCCTCGGAGCAGAAACGATTATTACTTAAGGATCGGACGGCTGATTGATGTGCCATCAACTATGTTGGATTCCTCTTGGTGAGACAGTTCTTTTGGAATACTCTACATAGGATTCATATGTGGTTTGAGCATGGATGGGTTGGAATGTACCTGAAATCCAATCGGGCCCCTGGAATGGAAAAGCTGAAAACTCACAGACTGGGCGTCCGATTGACGCGCCGTCTATTGCCTTGAGACCCCTTTGATGAGGTGGTCCTTTGAGATACTTCCACATGAGGTTACATGACACATGGAAGTATCGACCAGTAGGTCGTGGAACTGACCCTCCCGGAGACGAGCGTATGGAGTGCAGAGACCTAGTAGCTGGCTGAGACGTGATGACTGTTTATCCGATACTTTTCGGGGTAACTTGTTTAGCCTAGTGGGGCTCGCTACTGTTTTGGTGCACAGAACCTCGGTGTAAGAGCACTACTGTGTTGGGGCGGTAGACCCGCGGTACTCGATAGGAGAGTACCTCTGTAGGCTCTTAGGGGGAGCGCTACTGTGTTGGGGCAGCAGACCCATGGCGAAAAGCACTACTGTGTTGGGGTGGCAGACCCACGGTGGTCGATAGGAGGAGTAGCTCAACAGTCTAAGGTTAGTGAGTAGCACCTAGGAGTCACGACAGGAATACTGTACACAATAGAGGATGAGTTCTCCAGCAGCCATTGTTTTGACATCGTGAATCAAAATCCTGGTTTGAGCTGAGTCAATGACCTTTGTGTTTTCCTCATGATTGAGATGGGTTACATGATAACTTAGGTATATTTATGGGCATATACCTAAGTAAAGGTTATCTGTTGAGATCATTCTTTGTGGTTTATCCTTTTTGGATTTAGTGAGACCTTCAGGGTCTTGGGGTCCCTACTGAGTATCGTTTTACTCACCCCTGCACGGGCTATGGCCGCACCTCATTGTGTTGGAAGTAGATGACGAACAACAATGATCGAGGCAGAGTGTACGAAGACTGGATGATACGCGGAGGTGGACACTTGGTGTGATGGCACACGGAGAAGACCGATAGACGCGGAGTACTGAGGAGGACATCTATACCTACCCTTCAGGTAGGAACTCGGAGGACGATCCAGGAGCTGCTTCACCATTCAGTTGTTTGTCTTTTCAGTTGTACTTTATTTTAGTTGTAGTTGTACCTTTCTATTGGGCCTTGTATTTATGGCCCCTTTTTACGTTCAGCATGCTTGTTATAATGTTTTACTTAGTGTTTTCTTCCTCTTGTTCTTTGGTTGTGTGTGTTTATGTTTTATTAAGGAAATGCCTTCCCAATTCTAGGGAATTACGCCTTTGGTGCTAGCCGCGAGCCCCTGGACTATGAAAGGTAGGCTTGGGGTAGTCATGATGCGGGCCTCGGGGGATGGGTTGTGAAAAATTGGTATCAGAGGAGTTGGTTCTACCACAGAACTTAGGACTCTGATATTTCTTTTCTGTGAAGCAATAGTGTTAATTGTACCGATTGTAGTTTTCAGTTCAGGGAGTCCAGTGTTGGTGCGGCGACCGATGTATCCATACACCAAGACCATGACTTCTGATTTCTGACTCAGTGGACGAAAACACTGATTGCGTGTGTGTTTTCAAAAGTTTCTTTAAGTCAGCTCAACCAGGTCAACTCACCAGGTTTAAATAGTTTGACAGTGTCGCATCTGTTCAGGATGCCTCCACGCAGATAGTTAGTTGGAGTTCCGATAGAGTACACGATGATGGACCATCGAGATATGAGGCTTCGGTGCATGGCCCTCTTGCTATGATGGCACATTCAGGTGGTGTACCAGCAGCACCACTACCCATTGGGCAGCAGATGCCACCAGCCGTACTAGTGGACGGTGCATGCTGACAGAGCATGTTGCACGAGTTCCAGTAGTAGAGGCCTTCAAGGTTACAAGACGAGACAGATTCCCAAGCAGTATTGTAGTGGCTGGAGGCGATTTCTAGAGTTCTACACCTAGTTTATAAACTAGTAGAGAAGAAAATGATCTTAGCTACTAGTGTTTTCAAATGAGTGACCAAGAGGTTGGTCCGCATAGTGACGAGGCTTCGGTACGTGGACCGATGCCTGATATAGTACCTTCGTGTAGTGTGCCAGCTATATCACTACCTTTTGGTCAGCTGTTATAACTGGCAGTACTGATAGATGACACATGTAGGCTTAGTTCCTTACACATGTTTCAGCAACAGATACTCCTTAGGTTCCGAGGCAAGCCCGACTCACAGGCGGTTGAGGACAGGATTGAGGAGGTGGCTGAGATTTTTCTAGAGCTTATACAACTTCCAAAGGACAACATATCGGTAGCTGGGTATTCATCGAGGAATGCTGATCATTCCTGGTAATTGATGACTACGATATGATTAGTGATTTAGAGCTCGGACCTCAGAGCGAGGTGTGTTTAAAGGACATTTGAGCCAACATTTTTTTCTCTATGAATTCCTACTTATGCTAGGGTGCTACAGAGAACATTTGTGGTTGAATGTTCTTTGGCTGAATGCATACCACTAGATAATGTTAGCAGTGGGAAAGTAGGGAACTGGCACTAGTCTCAGAGACTTGGGCATGTAAAATGTTTCAAGAAGAGGAAGTGTTAAGGACAGATGAATCTTTAGAGAAGTAAACATGGAAGCAGATCTAGGAGAGCAGCAAGAGGTGGTGAACATTTCGACATGTTACAACCACCCACCTTTGTTGTCCCCACCAGGCTTAGGGAGCTAGAGGGAAGGGAAAGAGAATAGTTGCATGCTGTCAAGAAGTGTGACCCAGGGGATCAAGGACTAATTCAATTTATGGTCTATGTCTACTACGACCTTCCCCATCAATAGACATTGATATGAATCATTCCCTCCTTCCACGAATATTGTCCTGGACCTAGAGTTTCTGGTTAAGCCGTTGACTTGACCCTCACGACAGGAGATACCTTTGGGAGGAGACTCGATAATCACGCTTACGTCGACGATGTGATCTGACCCTTGAGGCGAGAGTTTCGGTTGGAATATCTTAGTGGAAGCGTCGAGGCCTTACGTCATTAGTTTGGGTATGGACTAGGAAACCACAATTCACACACTGATTGACTGTATTAGGAAAAAAGGTTGTGGTTTACCTACAATGTTGGGATGGGTTTTTCTTGGTCGGTGAAAAAGAAACCTCAGGAATCACAGAATGGAATCATGCATAAGTGGGTTCCATTGATCACTCGTGATTCATCCAAATTTAGATTTGTGCCAATCTTCTCCAGAGTTGCTGCACTGCTTTTACCATTGAGGAGGAAGGGGAAATCCTTCATGTGGTCAGAGAGATGCCAGCAGAGAATTTTTGGAGCTGAGGCAGAGGTTGACCAGTGCATCCATTTTGAGGCTACCATAGAAGGTGCATATCATCCAGGAGTGGATGAAGACTGCACAGAGCAGACAGAAGTCTTAAGATGATAGGAGACAGAGACCACTAGAGTTCGAGGATGACGACCACGTTTTCCTACGGGTCTCACCTTGATGAGGTCTATGGAGATTTGGCCGGGGTGGAAATTTATCTCCACGATTCATCGAAACATTCTAGGTACTAAGTATAGTAGGAGAGGTGGCTTACCCCCAGGTCCTTCTACCTTAATTACACCAGGTTCACGACGTCTTCCACGTATCTCAGCTGAGGAGATGCGTGCATGATTTTTCCCATGTCATCGACCACAAGGAGCTAGACATCGATGATGGGGCGACCTTTACGGAGGTCTCGGTGGAGATTGAGGATCGACAAGAGTGGGTCCTATGTGGACAGTTGATTCCTCTGGTGCGCATTAACTAGTGGCATAGGAACCTCCAGTGGAGCACATGGGAGCAAGAGGCTCAGATGCATGCTCACCCCTTTAGTTTACCTAGTGTGTGTTGTAGCTTTATGAAGACATAAAGCTCTGAGGTGGGAGTAATGTAAAGACCCGGAAATTCCAAGGAAATTTTTTTTCATGATTCTTTGAAATTTTACGAGTCTATGGATCCTGACGGTGCCTGATTCTGAGGCCTGGTGTGCCCAGAACCAATTTTCTAAGTTTTGTTCAGGTACGTTCAGTAAATGTACATGTGAGTTTTTCTATATTTTGAACCGGTGCTCAGAATTTAAATCTAAGGACACCGAAAAACTCACAGCGCTGGTATTTGCTTAAGGGGATCTTTACCGCAGTTTCTTTTTATGCAGGTTGAAAGTTAAAATTTGAGGATTAGTTAAAAAGTTAAATAAAATTGTTTAGAACAATTTTATTCACCATGGTGGTTAAATCCTACATGGGGAAGTTAATGGTGGGGCCCATCCCCACATAACTTCCAATGTGTGGATATTTGTAAGGTGGGTCCCACACGATCCCCAACCTTTCATCTCACTTGAAACCCCCCCTCTAACTCCCTTGCATTTAATTCTTATGACAACTCTCCCTCCATAATTGTGACTCTTCACTTCATTCTCTCTCTCCCATAAACTTTTCCAACACTCCACCATCAATGATGTGAATTAATTCATCATTTTAATTCAAGTCAATTTGAATGCATCTCCCCACATTTAATCTATGGGTTGTCACTTTTATGTGGTAACTCTTGGGTTTTGTTCCATAAAAATAATAGAGAGCAAACTCTATAATTTTTTGGGGTTTAATTTCTTGGTGGAGAGCTAAGGAGGAGAAGAAGAGAAGGGAGAGCTTTCCTTCAACGATGAAGAACATTCTCTCTCAATGAAGAACAAACATCTACTCTTCTCTTCCTCCCCGTTAAGGGAGAAGACGCATACCATAGAGACCAACACCAACGACAATGTCCTTTCTTCCTCTGATGTCGACGGGATCGACACCGTTCTTCCGCTACGTTGTTGTATCATGACGCTTGCCTCTTTCCGCGGCTTGATGACGTGCAACGTCATAATAAAGGTAGGGGAATTATTTTTGTATTTTATATATGTGATTTATACCCTCAGGCATCAGTGTTTAATTGTAGGGTGTTTGTATAATTTATTTTGAATAAATTATACCCTTGTCGTTGATGAATTATGGATTGAGCCTCTAATGCGGAGGGCACGGGAAAACGAACAAGTCTGAACCCGCCGCTGGTTGATTGTCTATGCACGGATTGATGGATGATGATGAAACGGGGCCATAACGCTGATTTTAAGTCTTCGCAATGAAGAGCGGGTCCCAGGAGAGCCGTAGGTGCAGACGGTGGGCGAAACGGACCACCGGAGCGCGTCGGGTGGTCCGCGGAAGGCGGCGGTGGCGCGCCGCCGGAACAGACCACCACGGCTGAGCCGCGACGGCGGATGAAACCAAAACGTCTTATCCATTCTGGATATGGGGGGAGCAACATTAAGAAACGCCAGCTAGCCGAAGCCAGCGCCTCCCCCCACGGCCGGGCCGGGACGGGCCACACGGGTCGGGCCGTGCCGGACGGGCCGGAGTGCGCCGGCCGGGCAGGGCCGCGCCGGCGGGGCTGGGCCATGCCAGTCAGGCCGGGCCGTGCCCAATTGGGCCAGACCTGGACCCAGGTTGGGTCGACTCGGTTCGTTCCGACCCAGGGTGGGTTGGGCCGGGTCGGATCGGTCCCAGACCCCCCTTTTCGGACTATTTTCAGTTAAACGGCCATAACTTGAGCTATGGACCTCGGATCGACACACAGTAAGTTGCGTAGGAATCCTTGGATCAAGACGGTCGTTTCAGTTTATTACACTAAAGGTTTCAATAAAGTTTGGGTATGTCAGGGTTGGTTCGAACCTGAAACCAATCGGGCTCTCGGAGCGGAAACACTTATAACTTAAGGATCGGACGTCCGATTGACGTACCGTCGACTATGTTGGATTACTCTTGGTGAGGCGGTTATTTTGGAATACTATACATAGGATTCAGATGTGGTTTGAGCATGTCCGAGTTGGATTGTACCTGAAATCCAACCGGGCGTCCGATTGACATGCCATCTATTGCATTGAGACCCCTATAACGAGGCAGTCGCTTGAGATAATTCCATGTGAGGTTATGTGACACTTGGAAGTATCGACCAGTATCTTGTGGATTGGACCCTCTCGGAGAGGAGTGTATTGAGTGCAGAGACCTAGTAGCTGGCTGAGACCTGATGACTGCTTGTACAATACTTTTCAGAGTGAGTTATTTAGCCCAATGGGGAGCGCTACTGTGTTGGGGAGAAGACCCACAGTGGAAGAGCACAACTGTGTTGGGGTGGAAGACCTTCCGTACTCGACCGGAGGAGTACCTCTGTAGGATATTAGGTGGAGCGCTACTATGTTGGGGTGGTAGACCCTTGGCGGGATGCACTACTGTGTTTGGGTGGCAAACCTATGGTGCTCGACAGGAGGAGTACCTCAGCTGTCTAAGGTTAGTGAGTAGAACCTCGGAGTCGCGGCAGGACTACTATACACGACATAGGAGGAGTTCTCCAGCATCCATGGTTTCGACATCTTGAATGAAAACCCTGGTTTGAGCTGAGTCAATGACCTTTGTTTTTTCCTCATGATTGAGATGGGTTACTTGATACCTTAGGTATATGTATGGGAATATACCTAAGTAAAGGTTATCTATTGAGATTTTTCATTGTGGTTTATCCTTGTTGGATTTAGTGAGACCTTGAGGGTCTAGCGGTCCCTACTGAGTATCGTTATACTCACCCCTGCACGGGCTATGCCCGCACCTCATTGTGTTGGATGCAGACGACAGACAACGCTGACCGAGGCAGAGTGTACGAGGACTAGACAGTACCCGGAGGCGGACACTCGGCGTGACGGAACACGGAGCGGACTGATAGATGTGGAGTGCTAATTAGGACATCTATACCTACCCTTCATTTAGGAACCCGGAGGACGATCCGGGAGCTGCTTCACCATTCAGCTTTTTGTCTTTTCAGTTGTACTTTCTTTCGGTTATAGTTGTACCTTTCTATTGGGCATGTATTTCCGGCCCCTTTGTACTTTCAACATGCTTTTTATACTGTTTTACTTAGTTTATTCTTCTTATTGTTATCTGGTTGTGTGTTTTTACATTTTATAAAGGCAATGCCTTCCCAGTTCTAGGGAATTACGCCTTTGGTGCTAGTCCCCAGCCCCTAGCCTATGTAAGGTGGGCTTGGGGTAGTCACGATGCGGGCCCCAGGGGACAGGTCGTGACACCAATATTCTACCCAAATCTCTCCCCAAGATCCTCCCCCATGTCCAAAAGACTATAACCTTTCAAAATACCAAAACCTTTCCCTTGAAGAGGTTCTCAAAGGAAGAAGTTTCAAGAGGTAAATTCCTCTTTCCAATTCCTTCTTTCTTTTAAGTTCATTTATTTTTTTTTCTTTCCTCACCCCCCCCCCTTCACAAAAATTGTATGATAACTCTAGTAGAATACATGTACTGTAATGCTATTATGCTAATGTGATACTTCATTATCTTCTCTCCTTTCCTCACCTTTTTTTTGAAATAAATGAAAGCACTGTTTGAGATGTTCTAATTTAGTATATTCAAGGACTACAGTTTATCAATTTCTATTATCATCATAAAATCTGGTCATTAAAGAATTTTTGTTATGGTTGAACCAGAATATATATATGTAATATATCCTATTTTTATTCTATAATATTTTTATAAAACTGGTATTAAGTTATAAATAAAAATATGTTCTTTGTAATCAAACCCACCAATTAACAAAAACGGTTGTCACTTTGGTTTTATATAATAATTTGACTTCACTATAAGTATCCAAATTAAATCTAAAACCATGTAATCTTCCATATTTTCACTAATATCATATAAATTCAATTATTGAAAACCACTTTCATCTTACATGTTTATCCAAACGTCAATATAAGCGAACCAGTAATTAAAACCAAGCAAACAAATGAGCCCGAACAATTAAATTAAACCTCACAACCAATCTCAATGATTATAAATGAACATAAAATGATTATACTAAACCAATTACACATATAATAGGTTCTGTAATTATTAATTAATAATCCTAATTTGTTTATTCAGGTCATTAATAACTAGTGGAGGACACCACTGTATTTAAGGTAAGGGAACCTCTCCTTTTCACTCTTAATCAAGATTGTTCTCTATGCTATGCCCTTTTTGTGTCATACCAAGTGGTGGGGTATATTTTCTCACCTACCCGATACTACCCTAATGTTTTATTGGGGATGATAAGCCCCTTATATCTCTCAATAAGACCTATTAGTTACACCTGATACCATGCCGATAAACCATAATGGATTCTACCCGAACTTCCTTTATTCCTTTGGGTTGCTCTATCTTTCTTTTTACCAAAATGTAGTTGTATTTTCTTTTTATGTAAAACTTCTACATTCTGTTTATATTCTACAAAATCATGTTCCAAGATCCATCTCCCATTCTCATTTGGGTATATACATGCTTTTAAGTGATTCCTTCCTCGATACTTCCCAATAAGCACAATCGATTTAAGGGAACTTCCCAAGTTTTTTCCAATTTCAAGTGCACTCTATCCTATGTTTTAAGCCTTCATTATTTTTATAAAATCAGAATTTTTATTTTGAAAACTTTCTTGGTTCAATTCTATTTTTGTATAAAATATTTTATTATTTTCTATTTTAAAATCACTATAGTATTTTTCGTAAAACCGCAAAAAAATATTTTGAGGCTAATGTTTCTCAATTACATTCTTTATATGTTTTAACTTATGTTTGACATCACATACAATGTTACATTCATAAATTACCTTATGAACGTCCATGTATGTTTTAATCCCTTTCTTTCATGGATACGTTCATGATACACTCATTGGATATGCTTTATGTCCTGATTGAGGTACCCAATTATTTCCATGGGAATCCTTATGTTTATGAACGATTGATTATGTATGATTATTTATGTGGGAAGAATATTTATGTGGAAATAATATTCATGAAAATGTTGATATGGGTGCGCCCAGATAGAGATCTAATGCATTGGGTAAGGTTATGTCTCATGAGATGCGATGTGAAACGGGATTGGCGGTTAGCCTTGACCCGTACTAAAATGGGAAACGGGATTGGCAGTTAGCCTTGACCTGTACTAAATAAATTTCATATGATTCTTCCACATTTATATGATTCTATGTTTATATGATCAAATGCTTATATGATATGATTTCATATATTCCATGTTTTTTTTTCATTACGTCATGCCTCCTAACTCATGTTCTTAAGATGTACCCTTATGTTTATTCCCTTACTGGGCTTTTTAGCTCATCTTTTTGTTCATGTGTTCCCCAGGGTACCCTATGTAGATGTAAGGGCTCAAAGGAAGTTAGGATCTCTTTATGGAGATTAAATAAAGAAGGGTTTTTTTAGCCACATGTTTTTTGTTTTATGTTCCTAGTCTTCCAAGACACTATACTTAATGATCATTGGCTTGTACTCTGATGTATAATTATACTTAAAATCATGTAATGTTATATATAAAAGGCTTGGTTTGCTATAGTTGGTATTATAAGATAGTCTAGTTATTTTTGGAGATTAGGAATAGAGAACCTTAGTGAGAACCTTAAGGATGAGACGAAGTATAATAAAACATCCCTAAATTCTGGTAAGTATAGAGTAAGTGGTTTATCAAGAAAATACTTCCTTGTTTGGATAAGATTAGGTAGAGGTGGCTCTGGTACAGATGCACCTAGGATTGAAAACTCTGACAAGGAGTTTCAGGCTTGAACTGAGGGATCCTGGTAGATGACAATGGGTCTTGCTTCACTCTTGGTTACGACAGTCCTAGGGGATATGCTTTGGTAGATTCATGATCTTAGTATAAACCATTATTAAGGGACAAAAAAAACCATAAGAATATAAGTCAAGATATATATCAAGGATAACCTATGTTTTAACCTACGAAATCACAAGTTAGGATATACTTCTTCTTTATAAGTTTACCCTTTTATGTTGAAAGTTTCCTTTTTATGATCAATAAATAAGTATTCAAGACCTCTAATTATAATTTTTTTTCTTAGATAATGGTGGGAAATAGAAGAACACGTTCTAACAACCAATGTGATAGGCAATGTAAAGATTTCCCTAATGATATGTCTGATATGACAGGAGCGGGTTCTCAAAAATTCATGAATGTACTTTCTCAGTAGTCTTGAGTAATGAATAATAACTTGAATCATGTAAAATTCCCTCCTCCTACAAGGAAAGAGAAAGTTGTCGTAGAATCCATCATGCTGCGAAGGCCTCCCATGTTTAGCAGATATTTTTATCCCGTCCTCATGGGACAATGGATTAACTCCATTGAAAAGATATTCTCCATTCTACAGTGCTCGGAAGAAGAGAAGGTTTTACTGGCAGTCTATCATTTTGATGGGGTAGCTGATCAGTGGTGGAAACTGATCAGGAATATAATTTCCTAAGAGGAAATTGATTCCATGGATTTTTAGGAATTCAAGAGGATGTTTTTTAACTAATATTTTCCTCAAACCCTCTGTCTCAATTTGTAAAGATAGTTCCTCAGAATCAAGAAGAATAAATATGAGTCCATCGAGGCGTATGTAGAAAACATTACACGGATTGCAAGGGGCGCCTCTGTATTTATCATGAACACTGAAGGAAAGGTGTATGGATTCTTTAGTAGACTAAAGTCGAGTCTACAAAATCGTTGGCAATTCGAGACTTTGACAGTTATTAGGATATTGTTTGTTGTTCCCTGAAGGAGGAAATGGATATTGGAGACTCTCAGTTTTCTCGTGGTCCCAGTGACAAGAAGAGGAACATGGAAAGCAACACGGGTGGTTCATAAAACAAATCCCATTATAGAAAGAAGAGTGACTATTCCTCTTGCAAAAATTGTGGGAAGAAGAATCCTATTAACTATCTGAATGGAACCAAGAATTGCTTCATATGTGGAAAGATTGGTCATCTGGCCAAGAACTGCCGAAGGGATATTAAAATCCCGCTAATGTTGAACAGGAAAGGAAGTTTCAGATCAACACTCATCCATTAGTGTAGTGTTACAACTGCAAGGAGCATGGGAATTATGTGAACAATTTCCCTAAGCGGAGGGTTGTTGGAGGCAATCAACAACAACCTCCATGGAAACAAGGAAGGGCTTATTCTGTCACTACTACTAAAGTGGAGCCAGAAAAAAATGTGGTGATAGGTACACTGGTTATTCATTCATGAATAGCAGGCATACTATTTGATTCTAGTTCAACGCATTCTTTCATATCATGCAAGTTTAGTATAACTATTCAAAAACCACCTCAAAATTTGGAGGAAAAGTTATATGTGAGAATATCAAATGAATAAATCATTGCAGCCATGGTTTATAACTCTTCCCCAATTAATATTTGTGGACTAAACCTCTCAGTAAATATAATCATACTTCCTTTAGTGGAGTATGATGAAATCTTGGGCATGGATTTTCCATCTTTGTAAAAATACAACATCAACTGTTGGGAAAGGGAGATCACTTTTCACATCCCAAAGCATCCTCTGATTCTTTACAATTTTATGGAGGAACATGAGTCTCCTTTAAAATATTCATCTCAAGTGTGGATATTGTGCCATATGGGAAATCATATCTATCTCAAATTATTGAGACAAAGGATAGAATCATTCTTAAAGACATGCCCATCGTGAGGGATTACACTGATGTATTCCCTGAAGAGTTGTCTGGTCTTCCTCATGACTGAGAGGTTGAGTTCCCAATTCAACTTATCACAGGATCTCTGCCTATATCAAAGACACCTACATAATGGCCACCTTATAGGTAGAGGAGCTGAAGAAGCAGTTGCAGGAGAATATGGAGAAGGGTTTTATATGCCCAAGTGCTTCACCATGGGGTGCTCCAGTCCTCTTCATCAAGAATAAGGATGGATAAATGCACCTCTACATTTATTATTGTGAACTAAATAAAATCATGATAAAGAAAAAGTATCCCCTTCCATGGATATATGACTTTTTCAATCAACTTCTTGGGGCCAGTTATTTCTCTAAGGTGGACCTTCGGTCAGGATATCACCAACTAAAGGTGAAGAAGGAAGATATACCCAAGACTGCCTTTTGAATGAGTTATAGACACTATGAGTTCATAGTGATGCCCTTCGGACTCACTAACGCTCTAGAAACAGTCATGGATTTAATGAATAGAGTCTTTAGAGATTACCTTGACAAATTTTTGGTCATCTTTATTGATGATATTCTGATATACTAAAAGACAAAGGAGGAACATGAGGATCATTTAAAAACTGTGTTAAATTCTTTGTGAAGGGAATAGTTGTATGCAAAGTACAGTAAATGTGATTTCTGGATGGAGGAATTATCATTACTGGGGTATGTTATCCCAAGCAAAGGGATATTTGTGGACCCTTCCAAGATGAAAGCAATTGATTAACGGTCGAGGCCAACTTCTATAATGGATATCCGTATCGTTTTGGGTCTGTCTTGGTATTATTGATGATTTGTTAAGAACTTTTCACATTTTTCAAACCCAATGAACAAGTTGACAAGGAAGGGGGTATAGTTTTTCTGGATGGAAGAATGTGAGGTAAGCATCAAGGAGCTAAATAGAAGGCTGATCACTGCACCTATACTCACATTACCAAAAAGTGGAGAAAGTTTTGTGATATACAGCGATGCTTCAAAGAAAGGCTTGGGTTGTGTACTCATGAAAAATGATAACGTGATAGCCTATGCCTCACGGATGTTGAAGATCCTTGAGCAGAACTACCCGAAGCATGATCTAGAGCTTGCAGCCGTGATTTTTTTCCTTGGAAATTTAGAGGCACAAACTTTATGGTGAGAAGTTTGACATATACACCGACCATAAGAGCCTAAAGTATATATTCACACAAAAAAGATTTCAACTTCCATCAAAAGAGATGGTTAAATCTATTAATCGATTACGATTACCTGATTCACTATCATCCTGGAAAGGTGAACATGGTAGCTAATGCTCTAAGAAGATAATCACCTTCTACTCTATCCATGTTACAGATTGAGAAATACCCTATCTTCATGGATATGCAAAAGATGGATTTAGAAATCATAATGGAAAGGGATACATACTACCTTTCCCAAATGATTTTGAAACCATCCATTCCAGAGAAGATTAAAGAAGCACAAAGGGATGATCTGGAGTTACAAAAGAGGTTCAATGAGGTAAAGGAAGGGGAGTTGCAAGAGTTCCATATCAATGATGATGGTGTGATTTGGTTTGGAACATGTCTTTGTGTGGCTTCATCACCCAGGATAAAGAATGAGCTATTGGACAATGCTTATAGCTCAACATTCTCTATCCATCCTAGGAGTACCAAGATGTACCGTGATCTCCAAGAACACTTTCGGTGGGATAACATGAAGAAGGAGACTGTGAAATATATATCAAGGTTCTTGGTATGTCACCAAGTTAAAGTAGAGTGAAAAAAGTCCAAAGGGATGATGCAACCATTTCCTATACCCATGTGGAAATAAGAAAATGTCACAATGAACTTTTTCATGAGTCTCCTAAAGACATCGAAGGGAAATAATGCGATATGGGTTGTGGTTGACCGACTCACCAAGGTTTCCCATTTTATCACTATTCGGGAAGACCTCTCGCATGAACAACTTGCAAAAATATATGTGATGGATGTGGTGAGATTGAATGGTGTTCCACTCTCAATTGTCTCTGATCGTGATCCAAGGATCACATCTAAATTCTGGAGGAGTCTTCAACATGATTTGAGTACTGAATTAAATTTCAGCACAGTCTATCATCCCCAAACTGATGGCCAATCTGAAAGGACTATTCAGATGCATGAAGATATGATAAGAGCCTGCTCTCTAGAATTCAAAGGTGGATTGGATCATCATCTTCCGTTGGTTGAGTTCTCATACAACAATATCTTCCACTCGAGTATTCAGATGGCTCTGTTTGAAGCTCTGTATAGGAAGCAATGTAGAAATCCAACGTGTTGGGATGAAGTTGGAGAACAAAAGTTACTTGGACCCGATCTTGTGCAAGAGAAGATGGAGAAGGTTCAAGTCATCCAGAAAAACATCAAAGCTGCTCAGAGTCAGAAAAAGAGCTATGCTGACAACTGTCAAAGGGACTTGGTGTTCGACATTAGAGATAAGGTCTTCCTTCTAATATTACCATGGAAGAGAGTCATGTGGTTTGGAAATGAAGGGAAGCTGAGCCCAATGTACATTGGACTCTTTGAGATCCTTGACTGCATAGGAATCGTGGCCTATTGGCCTACACTTCCTCCGAATATGACTCTAGTTCATGATGTGTTTCACATATCACTCCGGAGGAAGTACATACTTGATCACTCACATGTACTGAACACAGAGGTGGTGCAGCTCGAAGATGATCTCTCTTATGAGGAGTAGCCAGTGAATATTTTGGATCGAATATATAAGGTTATGTGCAACAAGACAGCCCAACTTTTCAAAGTGTTGTGGAGGAACCAAAAGTTTGATGAAGCTACTTGGGAACCGGAGGAGCTGATGAAGGTGAAGTACCCTCACATGTTTATGGCCTAGAATATAAAACGAAATTTCAAAGGAGAAATTTCATAAGGGGGGAAGAATGTAACGACCCAATGTTTTCAATGGAAATTTCCCTTCTTATAAATATTTCATAAAATAACATGAAAACACAACATAATGAACCACTAAGTGCTAAGTGTCTTTTAAACATAATTTTGACACTTCTGTGTTTGGAATTTCAAAAATATGATATATGTGGTTGCAATCAGTAATTTATTTAGAGTTCGAAAAGAAAAACATAATTTTTGGTGAATATTAACCTACCCTTATGAATAGTAACATACCCTTATGAATAGTTAAATACCCTATTGAATAGTAACCTTACCTATGATAGTCATAAAATAATATTCAAGTGAAATTATGATGTATCTATATTTTAGAATAAGTAAATGAATGTTTTAAAACTGGTTTCTAATAATAAATTATTATTTTAATTAAATATTAAATTAATCATATTTAGAAAATTATTTTAGAAAAATGGACTTTATTTTTGGATTCTACACGTCGAAAAATGGTTAGGGTGAATTTTTTGGATTTTTCTAAAATACATGAATTTTTTATGAATAGTAGAATCTGATAATTCACAATAAATGCTAAAAAAATGGATTAATAGAGTCATTGATGGTGATATGACGATGTAATCCCATTTGGTTCAAAGTGACATGCATTTATTACTATTCTTTGTCATGGAATACTTACTATTCATTATCTTATGAGGAAATAATAAACTAATGATTAAAAAAATTATGAAAACCCTCCTATCCTCCACTATAAACACCCCTCACTCCATCTTCTCTTCGCTCCTCTTAAGCCTTGTGACTTGCCAATATTCTTCCCAAATCTCCCCCAAAGCTCATCCCCCACGTACAAAATCCTCTAGCCTCTTCAAAATTCCAAAACCTCTCCCCTTAATAGGTTCTCAAAGGAGAATGTTTCCAGAGGTAAATTCCTCTTTCCAATTCCTTCTGTTCTTTTAATTTTTTTTTAATTTTTTGTTTCTTTCCTCACATACCTTCACCCAAATCGTATGATAACTCTAATATAATATATGTAATGGAATGATATTATTCTAATGGTATACTTTATTATCTTCTCTCATGTCCTCACCATTTATTTAAAATAAATGAAATCACCATTTGATATGTGCTAATTTAGCACATTCAGGGGAAAAAGTTTATCAATTTCAATTATCATCATCAAATCTGGTCATGAAACCATTTTTGTTATGGTTGAAGAAGAATATATATATTTTTAATATATCTTATTTTTTTTTTGTATTATTTTTTTACAAATTGTATTACGTTATAATGAAAAATATGTTCTTTGTAATCAAACTCACCAATTAACAAAAACGGTTGTCACTTTGGTTTTATATAATAATTCGACTTCACTCTAAGTAACCAAATTAAATCTAAAACCATTTAATCTCTTATATGTTCACCAATATCATATAACTTCAATTCTGAAAAACCACTTTCATCTTACATGTTTATCCAAATGTAAATATAAGTGAATCGGTCATTGAAACAAAGCAAACAAACGAGCCCAAACAATGAAATTGAACCTCATAACCATTCAAAATGATTATAAATGAACATAAAATGATTATTGAAACACATTAAATATATAATAGGTTCTGTAATTATTAATTTATAAACCTAATTTGTTTATTCAGGTCATTAATAACAAGTGGAGGACACAACTATATTTAAGGTAAGGGAACCTCTCATTTTCACTCTTAATCAAGATTGTTCCCTATGCTATGCCCTTTTTGTGTAATAAAAAGTAATGGGGTATGTTTTATCAGCTCCCTCATACTTCCCTAATGTTTTATAGGTGATGAGAAACCCCTTATCTATCTCATCAAGCCCTCTTAGTTACATTTGATACCTTGCCGATAAACTATAATGGATTTTACACGGACTTCCTTTATTCCTCCAGGTTTCCCTATCTTTATTTTTACAAAAACATAGTTTTCTTTTATTTTTATTTAAAACTTATAAATTATATTTATATTCTCCCAAATCATGTTTGATGATCCAAATCCCCTTCTCATTTGTGGATATACATTATTTTATGTGAAGCCTTCCTCGATACTTCCCAATAAGCACACTCGTTTTAATGGAACTTCCCAAATTTTTACCCAATTTAAAGTGCACTCTATCCTATATTTTAATCCACCATTTTTTTTATAAAATATTCATTTTTATTATAAAAAAAATTCTTGGTTCAATTCTGGTTTTATATAAAATATTGTCCTCTTTTATATTTTAAAATCTCTGTAGTATTTTTCTTGAAACTGCACAAAAATGTTTTGAGGCAAATGTTTCTCAAATACATTCTTTATATTTTTTCACTACTTTTTTACATCACCTGCGAGGTTATATGCCTATATTACCTTATGAAATTCCACGTATGTTCTAATCCCTTTCTTTCATGGATACTTTCATGATACACTCATTGGTTACGCTTTATGTCATGATTGAGGTACCCAATTCTTTCCATGGGTATCCTTATGTTTATGAACGATTGATTATGTGTGATTATTTTTTTGGAAACAATATTTATGTGGAATGAATATTAATGAAAATGTTGAGATGGGTGCGCCCAGATAGCACTCCAAAGAATTGGGTAAACTTATGTCTCATGAGATGCTATGTGAAACAGGATTGGCGGTTAGCCTTGACCCGTACTAAAATGGGAAATGGGATTAGCAGTTAGCCTTGACCCGTACTAAAGAAATGTTTTACATTTATTACACATTTATATGATACCATGTTTATATGATCCCATGATTTTATGATATGACTTCAAATGTTCCATGTTTTTTTCATTAGTTCATGCCTCTTAACTCAGGTACTTAAGATGTTTCATCATGTTCATTCCCTTACATGGCTTTTTAGCTCATCCATTTGTTCATGTGTTCCCTAGGGTACCCTCTCCATATGTAAGGGCTCAAATTAAGTTATGGTCTCTTTATGAAGATTACATAAAGAAGTTATTTTTAGCCCCATGTTTTATGTTTTATGTTCCCAGTCTTCCAAGACACTAGACATAATGATCTTTGGCTTGTACTCTAATGTATAATTATTCTTAAAATCCTATAATGTTATATATAAAAGGCTTGGGTCACTATTTTGTATTCTACACACCATTTATTTGGGTTAGGGGAATCATTGATGTTCCTATCCCTAATAATGACCAAGATCCATTGATTCATTTTATATTGTTGTGTAGTGATTAGAGAAACCCATTTTCTTTAGAAATTGTGAGTTAAAAGAATATGGTGAATGAATAAGTTGGAATAGAAAATATAAAAAAGAAGGAACACCAAGATATAACTTTATTTGAATTGATGTGATACTATGTACAAAGTTAGAACACCACCTAGGAGTTTAAAAGGTTAAATTTACTAATGGTGGTCTCACAACCACTATCATCGAACCCAAACAAGGTGCACAATATTTTAAAAGTGGTTTAATTTTGAAAGGTGGACAACCTTATTAAAACTATCAGCTGGATTATCCTCAGTGTGTCTCTTAGTGACACACACAGTCCCAGATCCAATTATATACCTAAGAATGTAAAGTCTAATGTTTAAATGCTTCAATTTACCATGGAAAATGTAGTTTTTAGACAAATATAATGTATACTTACTATCATAGTGTACAACTACACTAAATACAACTCATTAATCATAAATTTTAACCAAATTTATTCTTTAATACATTCATTTAAATATTTGTACTCAAACTCAATGGTGAAAAGAGAAACAATCGATTTCATATTACATTTCCATGAAATGGTTCATCCATAAGAAAAGAATAAAACCAGTAATTGATTTACAAGTTTCAGCATCTGCAGCATAATTAGAATCTAAAAATCCTATAATTTCATAATCATAACTAGTATTTTTTCAAAATGAATACATAAACTAGAAGTCATTTATACATACCTGAGAATATATTTTATAGTGTTCCAGTGTAGTTTCTTAGGTTTTCCCATATACCTACATAGATTTCACAATGCAAATTCAATATTAGGTCTATAACAAACCATTACATAGAAAAGACGACCAAAAACATTAGCATATGGGATCATGGTCAAGAAATCAATCCCAGATTTACTAATAGGGGATTGATTTAGGAAAAACATAAATTTTTTACCCCATGGTATGATAACAGGTTTGCTATGCTTTAACAAATACAGTTTGAAAACCATTTTTACATAAGAATGTGGAGATAGAAACAAAATATCTTATTTTATATTCCATATGATTTCCATTCCTAGAATCCCTTTTGAATTTCCAAATTTTTTTATTTCAAAGGTAGAATTCAATTGGGTTTTCATAAGACAATTTAATTTCTTGTTCTTAAAAATAACTATAATTTCATCAACATATAAAAGTAGAGATATCATTTCACTCTCATCATTTTTTTAATACACACATGAATCAAGTTTTCTTTTATTAAAATCATTTTGAATCATAAGAGAATCAAATCATTTGTACCATTTTCTTAAAGATTGTTTCAAACCATAAAAATAATTTTATAAAAAAACATGATTCAATTTAAAATTATTTGAAAAACCTTTTGGGTGTCACGTATAAATTGTTTCATCCAATTTAACATGGAAAAATAATTTTTTTATCTAAATATTACAAATGGACATCATTTTTAGCAGGAAAATCAAGTAAAACATGAATAAATGAATGTTTAACAATATCAAAAAAATCTCACCATATCTTACTCCCTCATGTTAGAAGTATCACTTATCGAATAATTAAGATTTATATTTGATTCTTGATTTCCCAGTGTTATCTTCATTCTTCTTGAAGATCCATCTATAGCTTATTACCTTTTCATTTAAGGGTTTGTTTATAATATACCTTGTTTTATTCTTCAAAAGTGAATTCATATGATCATTCATAGAATCCATTACTACCGACATTGTTCAAAATTTGAAAGTTTCTTAAATGTTTCAGGTTTATCATTACATAGTTATTAAGAAACACTAATGGAATACATAGCCTTGCTAACATGAATGAACTGAGCATGGGATCTAATTATCCTCCAAGGTCGGTCTCATGTCAACTAGTATCCACTAAGGTTTCCATCCTATATTCCATGTTCAAAACCAGAATCTAAATATGATTCAGCTTCTGGTTTGAAGGGGTGAATAGAATTAAAAGTCTCATGTTTTAAAGTAACCTGAGAGTTAGGACCAACTTCAACACCCATGGTATGGGGGGGATTGGTCCCCGCAGTTTCAATTGTTTTTCCTCTAGGAGGACAAGAATCTCATAACATGACCTCATGATTGATAATTCACCATTAATACCCCAGTTTATCTACCTAAAATTTATATCCCTTAACACCCTCCAGAAAACCAATGAAGATATAATTGAAAATCCTAGGTTATAAATTATCATTCATATATTGTTAAAAAGTTTTTGATCCAAAAACCCTATGGTGATCAAGACTAGGTGGTTTTCCTATCCAAAGTTATTCCAGTGTTTTGAAAGAATTTACAAATGATGATAATATATTAATTAGGTATGTTGTTTTAGTAATAGCCTCATCCCAAAAGGACTTGGGAAGGGAAGAATTTGATAACATGAACCTAACCCTTTTGAGGATGGTCCTGTCTATTATCTCAACTAACCCAATCCGTTGTGGGGTTTCCAGAACATCCCTATAACTATGAACACCCTTATAGATACACAATTAAACAAATTCAGTGGATAGATATTCCAAACTATTATCAGTTTTTAATAAATTTAGCTACTTACCATATTTATTATCTACACTAACCTTCCACTTCCTAAAGGATTGAAACATATCACATTTGTGTTTCAATATAAATATGAAAACATTACTGGAGTAATCATCTATAATGGTCACAATTTAATAACCTCCAGCATGGGAGACAGTCCTAGAAGGTCCCTATAGGATATAATTGACACACTCTAAAGAGTTTCTAGATTTATAGGATGACTTTCTAAAACTCACCTGCTTAGATTTACCATACACATGGTCCTCACAGAAAGGAATACCAATAGGATTAACATCAGTTAATAGAAATTGTTTTATGAGTTCATCTAGACCTTTGGAACTAACATCCCCTAGTCATATATACCATAGAGTGGTACTTTATAACACTAGAAGACTAGAAATGTTCAACTATTTTGTGTGGGTACTACCTTCTAAGACATACATCCCATGACTTATGTTTCCATTCATAACAATGAGAGATCCATAGTTGATTCTATGGAAACTAGAACTAGATTTGAAACTATAACCTTTATTGTCTAGAACACCTAAGGAAACAAAGTTTCTTTTAAGATCAAGTTCCCACTGAACCACTTAAAGAGTTTTAACTATCCCATCATGAAGTTTAAATGAAACAGAACCTATACCTGTAATGTGATAGCTATTATTATTCCCTATGTATACATTACACAATTTGTTATCTCTTAATTTAGTGAAAGCATCCCTATTTAGACACATATGGAATGAACATCCTGAATCCAGGATCCATTTCTCACAGGAAATATGATCACTAACATTCAAAAAATCATCCATTTAAATGTATTGATTAATTAAAAATTATTATCACTATTTTTTTCATTATATACATTATTTCTGTTAGGACAGTTTCAATTCCTGTTCCAATGTTGTTTTCAATGAAAACATTTGAACGCATTAAATTTTGACTTTCTGTTATTGGATTTAGACCTCTGTTTTATCGATTAACATATCTCTTTACACTTATATATATATATATATTCAAATATTCCTAAAATGTTTAAACCCTAAGATTCATTATTAACAGTGCCTTTATTTTGTATTTCTTTGGATAACAAAGAAGCCTTAACTTCTTCAAGAGTAAAAGAGTCTCTACCAAAAATCATTGAATATATTACAGAATTATATGATTTATCCAATGATTTCAAAAGGAATATTTATTGATATTAATCCCATATTTCAATATGAATATTGGATAAGTATAATATAATTATATTCAAATCATCAATATGTGTCCTGACTATAGTTTCAGGGAACATTTTAAAAGTATAAAGACTTATTTTCTTATCAAGCCTTATAAATAAAGATTTATTCATATATAGGGATTCCAATTTGGACTAGATAAAAGTTCAAGAAGACTCAAATGGTACTTCCCTAAAAAACTTATCCCTAAAGACAAACAAATAAGGTTGATGGATTTCCATAGAATATAAATAAGAACTTCAACATAATAAGTAGTGTTTTTTCCATTAGGGGATAAATGGTTACTTATTTATTGAAACCATGAAGATAATCAATTACATCATTATGATCCAATAAAGTATTCATATTAATTCAATACATATTAGTATTGGATTCACCATCAAATTTCTATATTTCAAACTTCATATAACCCATTTTAAATGCTTCAGAAAGGATTTGATATGAATTGTTAGGGGAAGTTTTGATGTGGAAGTCCTTACAAATAGCCAATATCCACTAAGTCATTTTATATGGTTACATAGTGATTATTGAAACGTTTTTTATTTGTAAATCATGAATTACAAGAATAAGGTGAATACATAAGTTGGAATAGAAAAGAAATACAAGAAAGATCACCATGATATATGGTGCTTCAAATAGATGTGACCCTATGTGCGCAGTGATAACACCACCTTGAAAAAATTTCATATTATACAACAGAAACAAGAAATTACAAACTCAATGCAATAATGTAAAAGGAGTATAGAAAGTAGCATAGGAGGTTGATCCTTCTAAAGTATATGGTAGTGATCAACTCCATCCTATAGAGTTAGCACTAAATACTCTTAGATGGACACAACCATCCAGCCAAAATATGACACAATAATGGATTTAAGAAAAACGAATTGTTTATAGTTCTATAATTCTTTTCCAAAATCTGGTTAAGATTTGAAAATATGAATCCAAAAGAAATTGTGTTTCATTTGACAGATGTCTAGATATAGTTCTTATTCGAATACACCATTAGGTTTACACTAGATGAGATGTACAGTTGTATAAGAACGGCCCTATGAAAACCATGGAAGATGAATCATGGAAAGGACCATGGTTCTATTCTTCCTCTTGAGGTCTTGTCATGAGAAAACGAAATGGTTTCCCTTAAACTCTCAGAGAACCAGAACCAGAGGAAAGGCCATGATCCAACCAACTTAGAATATCGAGGGCCCTCAACATAGTGAAAGGCCAGTGGGAGTAATGATAGCTTGTTAGGAAGCATGACGTGATGAGAATAGTGTCAATAAAATGATGGCCACATGGGCATCTTGGATGAAATTGGTTGTCCATGTATCCCTAAGTAGCAATGTAGAAAGGACATGAAAAGCCACCAGATTTGGACTGAGGGAAAATTCAGATAATACTAGAGGACAAGAAACACACCAAAATCAACACAAAACCATTAGATCAAGTTTGATTCATGGTCTTGGATTAATTTTATAATAAGGAAAACTTGAGAGAAGGGAAAAGAAAAAAAATATTGGGAAAAAAATAAAATTTTGAAATATAAAAAATTATCAAACTAGGATCTGTATGTAGAGACCCATATAGCCATGAATCAACCCATTTCTAAATAAAATTAAAAAATAAATTTCAAAATATTAATGCATGTAATTGTAATATAACAAATTGATTCCCCATAATGACTTTAGATAATGGAATATGATTGAGATATAGTGAATACCCCTTCTTTTGGAATGCAACCATGCGATAAATCCTAGCATAAGAAAAAGACAAAAGCAACCCCAATATTGTATCCTTTGATTTTGTGTGTGTGGGTCACTATTCGTTGGATTCTAACTTAGGTGACTTGAGAAAATACATGTAATCAAAAATTATTCCCCCTTAAATTTTTCATCCCATGTGGTCTCTGGATTATTCCTCCTTGCTTCTCTGGTAAGCTTCAAGTTATGATTTAGAAATATTTTATAGGTTCTCCTCACAAACTCCAGATCGAGCTCCATGTTTTTTATGTTTTTTTTTAAAAAATTATAAAATAATAATAGGTTAAAAATATTTTTAATACTAATGCATTAAGGTAGCACCGTCCTTGATTTCTTTGGGCTTTAGTCCAAAGTCATCAAGGTCGATTCCACCTTTGCCAATTTTTTAAAAAAAATTAGAAATTAAAAAATATATATGTTTATATATATATATATATATTATTGTTAATATTTTTTTATTTAGAATTTTTTTCATTTATATTTGAAAGTGAAAATTTTATGTTCTTATGAAATGAATTTTTTGACAAGTAAATTAGCTTTTTCTTATTATATTTCTGGTTTTTTTTTTATTTTCAATTATGTTTTATATGTTGAGTCAGTTTTTCAAATTTCATTTTTATTTTATTTTAATTTTATAATTTATATGAATTTAAAGTCACTTACGTGAAACAAAATAATGTTTCAGGTTGGTGGCTTTGATAGTTTATAGATAAATAAAATTTGGCACACTTAATGAACCTATAAAAAATAATTGAAAATAGAAATCATTTAATAAAATATTATTGAAAAGAACTTTTACTGGCATAATATATTGTTCTTTTAAAACATTACATTTTTATTTATATTTTTTATTTTCCTCTCATTTTCAGTTATTTATTATATGTTTATTCAATGTTTTAAATTTCATTCTGGTTTTAATTATATTATATTTTATGTGAATTTATTTTTTATTTTTTAAATATTATGTTTTAAATTTATAATATTTGTACCATGTAATTTTTTTTATTATATTTATGAAATTATTTTTATTTTATAAAAAATTAGATGTAAAGTCTATGTTTTATGTTTTATTTAGACTATTTTTATAATATATATTTTATAATATTTTAAATTCACCTACTTAAAATTTAATAAGTTGTCTAATGTTTTCAGTAGCCAAATTTGAAAACATAAAAAATAAAAATTGTAAGTAAAATATAAATGAACATTGAAATAGTGGCTAAATAATAATATGGTTGATAGAAAAAAGAATTTCATCATTTTAATATAAATAAAATAATATAGATGATAAAATGCATATTTGTTTCAGATCATTTAAGTCAATAACACATATATAAATAAATGATTACAATCACTATCTGTGATGAGGTCGAGTACCACAATCTAGTATGGGAGTGGGATTCCCGTAACGATATTGTTGGCCTCTGTGATGGGGTGGAGAATGATGAGATAGTGAGGAATCATCCTCCGGTGCTGAAACTGTTAGATTTGGTGTCCTGGAACCAACTGTTTGCACTTTGATTACATGAATATTTAATGTTTTTAAATATTAAACATCTTATTACATATTTTTCATTTTTCTTCGTGGCTGTGATGTAATAATGTCCTAGAGTATTTTTCTCAATGATTAGGCCATATCAGTAACCCGCAATGACGAGAACCTTGAAGTTCTATGATAAAATTCGTAAATATACATTAGTGGTTGGATGTCATATTATGATGGGACACATATTATACAGACAGTTATGTGTGAGTATTTCTAAGAAGACGAGTCTTCTTCTCATTATGTTTTCACTTGGTTATCTCCATGATGATAGATTATGAGAATAGAGCCACCAGTAGGAATTTTGCATGTTTTGGTGTCATCAGATATTCCTATCTGCAAGTGTGTGTAATGGTCCTTATACTTTATGATTATCATTAATAAATGTCATGACAGATGTACTTTGATTTACTGATGAAAAATACCATGGCATATGTTGGTGGGAAGTAGGGTATGTTGGGTGCATCATGAATTACATGTTATTAAAGGATAAGTTGAGGAAGGATTTTTCCCTTCCATTTATATAATTTGATATCTCATCCCTTTGATTGATATAGATATTTTGACCTTAATTACAAGGTCATAACAGAAAGACGAGTTTATTTCAGGTAGTAAAATAATGACATATCAAGCATATAGGTTGATGACACTATCATGAAACCTACATGATGGGATATTATGAAAAAAGGATTATATTTCACAGTGAGCATTCATGTGTGGATGTCATCATTACAAATTTAAGTTCTTTATATTGGGTTCCATGACCTATTGTTATATAGTAATCTTGGACATTATGCAAGCCCACCTAATGTCACTAATAAAGAGTCCTAGAGGGTCACACAATAAGTATTTGTGTTAGTCATGATTAAATTCTATTTGAATTTTATTAATGGAATAAATATTATTCTCAAGAATTAAGAATAATTTTATTCAAGTTAAAATTGTTGCATAAATTAAATAAATATTTATTAATAGGATTGTGAATAAAATATATATATATATATTTTTTTTATTTGAAATTTAATAAATATTTATTTACTATTTTATGAATAAAGATATTTTTTAGGATAATAAAATATTTATTCGGGTGTGAAATTAATAGAAGAGGATTTCTAACAGACATATACCATGTTTGATGATAAATTATTTATTTACAAGTCAATAAATATTATTTATATGGTAGATGGAAGAAATAATAGTAATACTGTTATCATTTTGTGGAACGATATTTCTTTTATGGTTCTCTTTTGTAAAATTTTCTGCACCATAAATAATGATTATGTTATTATTATTAGGTGGAATGGGTTTTATCTAATGTTTATAGTTGTATTTAATCGTTTTTACACAATTAAATACTATAATAGAAGACCCTCCTCAATTAATAGATGGGTACGTTTATTGTTCCATTTCTTCTTGTGATACGACAGCAATTCTGAACCATGAAGGGAGAATTTTTTAGCCAAACATTTTATCTCGTGACTCCTCTCCTATCTCCCTCTCAATAATGAGAAACCTGAGAGTGAATTCTCCAAGACCAAAGAAGCAGTGATCAAGAACTATCAATGCAAGATGTTCTCTTTTCCACGCTAGCACTCTAAGAATGAGTGGCGTTGATTGGACACCATTGGAGTATGTTGATAACTGCTAGAGGTATTCAACTTTATATCCTCGCGATTGCAATGAAAGAAATTCAGAAGGGTTGTTACAGATGATCAAAAATCATCAATGAAAAAAGTACCAAATACCTAGTTATTTAATTTATTTATAAATTAATAAATAAATTATAATCAATATATGCAATATCCTCTTTTTTGATCCATTTCTTTTCTTCTCATTATGTAAATATTTGATTTAAATTCTTGGATAATGGAATTCATCAATATATTGATCTCAGATTGGTTATCGATTATGGGAAATGAAAAGTTAGGCCCTCCAAGCTACAATGCTTCTATTGTGTTTGAATTATTCAATTTGTATCAGAGCGATCTCATCATCATTTATAATTATTTAAATAATTTTTTGATGATTTATGCATTAAAAATTTTGTTTGTCAATTAACGTTTAATCATTATTGTAATATTAATTTTGATATCTATTCTTCTTATTTTGTTTCTTTCATATCTAACAGAAATTAACAATTTTTTGATTAAAATTAAATCGAGGATCTCATCAGGAGGTCCTGGTGATTGTGTCTAGGTAACAAGATAGTACACACTGTGTATTCAGAGTTTCATATCGTGTAATCTTCTTAGAATGTCGTTTTATCTGGATTACACACTGTGTAGTTATGTTCAATGCTTCGGTAGTAGTTTGAAAATCACTCAGATCATGTTCATTTATTACACGTGGTGTAGTTAACTCTTAAAACACATGTT
Source organism: Viscum album (assembly GCA_963277665.1). Classification (NCBI taxonomy): domain Eukaryota; kingdom Viridiplantae; phylum Streptophyta; class Magnoliopsida; order Santalales; family Viscaceae; genus Viscum; species Viscum album. The sequence continues at coordinate 730,979,246 of OY728159.1, forward strand.
GACCTGCATAGATAGGCACACGGTTACCAGATTCCATGTCGTGTGGCCCACTGGACACGGCGTGCAGTCCCTCATGTCAAAGGCCAAACACTATATCCTCTACATGGATAAGGAAACTGGTAACCATGTAACCAAGAGTCAACATGGCATGTGTCCCACTGGACACATTGTGTACTCTGAGATTTCCAAAGTACGCATCACATGATGAGTCCCTAGGCATTTACTTCAAATAATACGGTGAAGGTAGTACACATGGGGTAGTCAAAACTACACATTGTGTACTTTACCAAATTACATAGAATTAAAAATTTAATTTTTGTTTAATTTTCATAACTACATATCGTGTATAAATCATACTACAAGTTTTTACTTTGTGTATTGAAGCATAAGATGTGGATGATAAAATCATGTGGTTCATGTAATCATCCGTGAAGTATATGTTATCATAGTAGTCATTAAATCATGTATTCCACATGTAATGAGAGTAAAATAGTATAGAAATATAATAAATTTTGGGTAGATTTGAATGGGTGTTCACCTTGTTACCTCCAAGGTATAGTTATGTACAAGGTTTATTTTAAATGAATTTATTTTTAAAAAAATTAAATGTATGTGAATCTGAAGGATATTTAGAAAAGGATTAAGATAAAAGGGTTTATTAATTAAAGATAATAATTAATCGATTCGAGCATGATTTATCTTAATAATAATGATTAATGAATTTATTTCTAGTTTTATTAAATACATAATGTGTTGCATGTATGTTGAAGATCATGAGCTCGACCAGACCTTTGTATGTGATTGATTTTATTTTAATTTATTTATTAAATTAAATTATTGTTCGACAAGACATCTCTCATCATTAATATGTAGGTCCTACATGCTCATGGTTTCTTTAATGTACACCCCACTTTTACTCAAAACCTGTGTGTGAGTTAAAAAAAGAATAAGTAATTGATGGATCTCCCAAGCTTGTGGAGGCGGTTCAAGTTAGGAGTTGAGGAGAAACCAATCAAAGGATATTCAATGGTGGACATGTGTAAAGTTGAAAATAGGAACATTAAATGATTCAAGGTGTTTATCCACTAGTTCAGTGGTTAGTTTATCAACATCTAGATAAACTAACCATTATAAAAGCTCATGATCACACCCTTTGCTTTATTTTAATTCTATCAATTGCATGGTTTTTCATTATGGATGTATTGTCACAACTGCATAATTAATGAATTAACAAGCATGCAAGATAGAACTAACATAAACTTGGATTATGTGAAAATAATACCAATACATGGTTAATAACTTATGTAAATTAGACTTAATATTAAAAATCATGTGATAAAAATAATAAGAAATTTATTCATAAGAGATAAAAATCCCCCAATAAAATTTTAAGTCAGACTAATCCTTATGTTACATGATTGAGGGAAAGACTCTAAAAACTATGTGTTTGACCAATCCATGTTGGGAAACATAATTTTATATAGGAAGATTTTATGAATGTTTCAGGTTGACTTAAACATTTTATAGCAAGAGGAGTAGCCCTTTCTCGATTTGGTTTAAATTTGGAGCAAAGTGTTGAGGAAATCCAAGTCATGATTTTAGGATTAGAAAATACACTCAATGAATCAAGGAGATACAGGGCTATAGTTAGCAAAGACCTACCTACCTAAATACCTTCAAATATCATTACAAACCATTTTGGTTTTATGCAAATGGGAATATAGATCCTTGACACTAGAATGTCATAGAACTAGACATTCTGAGTTCAATGGTGAGGTCCATTAGGATTGGATAAAATAGTGTGAGACTTAATAAAATTAATTTATTATTTTTCAAAATATTGCAATCAAGAAATTTACTAATAATATTATATTTCAATTATACAATAAAACTAACAAGATCATTAACAAAATTATCCATGTGATCAATACTGGATAAAGACAACATCCCCACTTGCATTTAATTCCAGGAATGTTTTAGACGCCTTCGGGTTATTCTACTCCATGAATGAAAATCTTATGTGATGGAGTCCCCATTACCAGATCCTCTTTCCAAAGAGGCGAGTGATAAAGAGTTCACAGTCTATGAGAAACATATGATTGATTTGGTCAACGTTCAATGTTTGATACTTCCATCATTTTCTAGTGAAATCAATAAGTCTCATGAAAACATGGATGTGTATAGAATGATCAAGAACCTCTTTGGTCTATAATAAGAGAGTTATAGAAGTTATGGTTTAAGATATCCAAGTAACCCTTTCATAGTAAGCTTGTAGAGGGTTCCCTAGTTGGGCCGCACGTAGTCAAACTCATTGGCTACATTGAGCAGATGGAGGTTCTAGTGTTTAAACTCCCCTGAAGAAAAGGGAATTGATCTCATTATCACATCATACTCTCATAGATTCTCTAGTTTTGTGGTAAATTTTAATATAAACAACATTTGTAAGTCTCTACTTGATCTTCTTATCCACATTCTCTATGTGGACAAAGATATGATGCGTGAAAAGCCTTTAATCCTTACGGTGAATAAATTGAAAGGGGAGGAAATGTGCTTTAAGATGAAATATTCATCACACCATTCCAAGAAAAGGAAGATCTAATGGGAATTAAGGGAATATGAAGTTGTTTTTTTCACATGGTTCAAGAAGGGCCACTAGTAGAAAACTTGAACCCATATAAAGAAACAAGGGGAAGCTTCAGGTTTATTTGTTATTGAGTGCAATTTATCAATTTTTACAAATTGGGTATTAGATATAGAATGTGGTGATCACATATGTTTTCAAATATAGGAACCATGTAGATTCCCCAAAAAATCTGAGGGGAGGTAAATCGATGAGTAGCCAATAGAACTAGACTAGATGTCGTAGTTGTTAAGGACTACCACCTTAATTTTCCAACTGGTATAATCTTGGTTTTAAAGGGTTTTTATTAAGTGCCTTATATAACCAAAAACATTATTTTTGTATCCAAACTACATATAGATGGATTTATTTTCATGTTTAGAAATGAATGTTGATTCTTTTATAAAGATGTAATTTGCTTTGGTATGTCGCATTTATATAATGGTCTTTACGTGTTTGATTACACCAACCAAGTAATGGTAATTTATAACAAAGTTACTTAACATGACTCATACCACAACAAACTATTTCCTAACCATCTAGGTCATATAAATGAGAAATTATTGACAAAGTTTCATCACGATGGATATTTAGATTATTTCTAACTAAAACCACTTGGTCTTTGTAACACATGTTTACAAGGAAAAATTACCAAAGAAGCATTTAGTGGGAAAGGTTAAAGGGATAAATAGGTTATTGAATTAGTTCATAATTATGTGTGTGGACCATTTCCTATTTATTCGAGGGGTGGGTACTCATACTTCATAACTTAAACTGATGATTTTATTAGATATGTATAAATTTACTTAATGAGGTATAAGTCAGATTCTTTTTGATAAGTTCAAATAATACAAGAAGGAAGTTGAGAACCATCTTTGTAAGAATATTAAGAGACTTCACTTAGACTAGGGTGGGGAATATCTTAATCAAGACTACATTGATTACTTACGGGAGTTCGTGATCCTATCCCAACTCACTCCTCCTTACACACCATAGTGGAATGGTGTTTGGGAAAGAAGTAATTGCACGTTGTTGGACATGGTGAGATCAATGATGAGTCATGAAAGTCTTCCATTATCCTTTTGGGATATTCATTATAAAAAATGGCACACATAATAAACCAAGTACCAAAACAATCTATAAATGGTATTCCATATGAGTTTTGGAGTGGAAGAAAATCCATGTTATTGAATTTACATTTTTGGGGAAGCAAATCATTTCTTAAGGCCTCTTTAGGTAACTGACATTCACCATGAGGCATGAAGTGTACCTTTATAGGATACCCTAAGGAAAAAGGAGGATATTACATATATAATCCATCATACAAAAAGGTTATAGTGGAAATACATGCCAAATTCTTGGAGAGGGAGCACATATACAAAAGATATAGTGGGAGCAAGATAGACTTCGATGAAGTTGAGCCTCAAGGCACACAAGAGTAGGTATAAGAGAAGATTCCATGAATCCCTTTGGAATAAAGATATATTCTAGAGCAACAAGTATTATGTAGGTGTACAAGAGAGGCTACAGAAATGGAATGCTACAATTTTATAGTTACCAAGTATGTTGACTCTTTATCAGTTGATAATAATGATCCTCTAACCTAAAAGAAAGAAGTAAGTGGCACATATGTTTCTAAGTGGAAGGAATCCATTAATTCTAAAATGGATTCCATGTACCAAAACCATGTCTGTATTTCGATATATCCTATAGTATATGTAAATACTTTTGGTTGAAAAGGGGTATTCTAGAAGAAATAGGACATGGAAGAACATGTCAGTGCCTATAAGGCATGATTGGCTGCAAAAGTTTTTAAATAGCATCAAGTCATTGACTATGATGAATCCTTTTCACCAATTGAAATGATGAAATACATTAGAATTATATAGGATATTGCATCTTTCTATGACTATGAGATTTGGAAAATAAGTGTCAAAATAGCCTTCCTTAAGAGGAACCTTCATGAATTTGTATATATGACACAACCTGAAGGGATTGTGACTCCAAAGGATGCCAATAAGATATCAAAAGTTGAAAAAATTTATTACTGGATTAATGAAATAATCCAGTTCATAGAACATTCATTTTGATAAATCCATAATGGAATTTGGTTTTATAAAAACAAATGTGAACCTTGTGTCTAATAAATGGTTTAGTGGGAGTGTGGTCATTTACCTAATAGTATATACTGATGACATTTTACTTATTTGAAATGAGATACCATTCTTAATGTATGTTAAGGAATAGTTAAAAAAAATTCTCCATGAAAGACATGGGAAAGGTAGCATACATTATTGGGATCAAAACATATCATGATAGATCCAAGAGGTTTCTCATCATAAGTCAGAGTACATATATTGACAATTAATTATGGAGCAATCGAGATGGGGTTGTTTCCATTAACACGTGGAATTCAACATTCCAATAAAATGCCCCCTCAAACACATGAGGAAAGAAAGTGGATGATAAGGAATTTATACGCATCAGTGATTGGGTTAGTCATGTATGGAATGCTTTGCAATAGGGTAGAAGGATCTTTCGCATGAAGAGTGGTAGGAAGATATCAATATGACCTAGGTGACCTGTAATGACCCGAAATTTTGAATAAATCTTGTTTCCTAATTTTATGTGTTATTTTATTTTATTTTATTTTTATACTCAAAAAAATGTTTCATTTGATAACATGAGTATAATTAAAATGAGACCATTGGGTTTTGACTCTTATATGACCATTGGTCAATATGACGGCTGTAAACTAAACGTTTCGATTATTGTCTCTAAATACAAGTAATCTTGGTTAATTATTATAGAAAGAAGATTCGATGGCCTCACCCATTAGTCTTGGACCGATCGAAGTCCATCTAACAGAACTTGGGAAGGAGGTATCACCATTGGGCTTTGTTCTGGGCCAAACCCAAGCCGAACTTCATCGTGTGAAGCTAGAACGGAATTGCCTTTGCGAGAAGTTCAAACTGATAGAAATTACTACTCGTGCGATGTTGGCCGATCCTCCCTCAGATTCTCTCACCTTAGCACACCTTACACTTAGGTCCTATGCTGCTGTGACAAGGGGCTATGTAAGGAGACCGTAACTGACTTGTGTGATCCTTTGTTTTAAATAAAAATTGGGATTTCTTCTTATGATGAAGTTTATGAATTTTCAAATGTCCGGATAAATATAGTATGCATATTTTTGGTGAATTTTAGAGAAAGGATATTGTTTTTAAAAAAATGTTTATGTAAACCTTAAATAATGAAAAATGTGTAATGATTTTCAAAAAATGGTCTTCTACAATTATGTTCAGTACGAAATTTAGAGTCTAATAAGATCAACTTAATTTTTGATAAATAGTAAATTATGAATAGTGATTTTATGCTTAGGATTAGTAATGTGACAAAATGGATTCGTAATCTCACTTAAATAAAGTATTAATATAATCTAAGCACCTTGATTAAGTAATGTGATTCAATAAAATGGTTAAATAACGGTTTCATAAATTATTAATCAAGTATTAGTTTTTTCGGGTGAATAGTGTTTTTTAATTAAAAATTAAATTAAAAATATTTAGAAAATTATTTTTATAAAATGGATTTCATCTTTTAACTCAGAGCATCGATATTATGTTAAGGTAATTTTTGGGGTTTTTTCAGAAAAAATGAATTTTCGTTGAATATTGTATTTATTTAAAAATAAAATTAAAAATATTTAGAAAATTATTTTTATAAAATGGAGTTCATTTTTGAAATTAGAGCATTGATATTTGGTTACTGTGATTTTTTTGGATTTTTTTGAGAAAGTTGAATTTTCAGTGAATAGTAAAAATACAGTTTTAGGGTTTCGGTATGTTTAATGACATCATAACTGTGTCATGATGATGTCATGAGATATTTTATTGGTTGGCCGACCAAAGGTGATTAAGTTTTGTATTGGGGACCCCATGTGTCCTAACTTCATGGGAAATATCATGGGAGAGCACATGGTTTTGAGAAAACCACTTGTGAGGTGTCCCTTGGCCATTAATGCCTTGTCCCCTCACTTTCCCTATAAATACCAAGCCATTATCTCATAATTTGGACTCCGAAATCATTCTAAACGAAGTTATGGTCTCCTTAACTCCCAAGGAGTCCTCCCAAGTTTCCCTCAAGCCTCTCAAGGTCCCAACCTTTGAGTTTTAAGAGTTGCGTTTAAGGTAAGGGATCCGACCTCTCTCTTTCTTTTCAAGTAATCTATTTTATGTCATTTCTTTTATGCTCCATGATATTATGTTGGAGGATGTTATTTTATATTCTTATTACTTCCATTTTCATGTTCATATGATGAGAGGCCCCCTATTACTCTCATTATTTCGTTTTATGAATTTTTAAGTGGCGCTGTTAGGCTGCCGAAATTTTTGTAACAAATTCTTTCACTCTTCTCATTTTCAAGATCTATTTTCATGTCAAGTATTTCAAGATCCTTTTTTATTATGTTGAGATATGATCTCTAAATATATCATACTGATATTTTATGTTCATATGATGAGAGACCCTATTGGATCTCATCAATTTATTTTTGTTGAAGTTTAAGTGGCGTCGTTAGGCTGCCGAATTTTTAAGGGATTCTTTCACCCTTCTCGTTTTCAAGTTCTACTTTCATGTCAAGTATTGAAAGTTCATTTTTATTATGTTGTGGTATGATATCTATATCTATCATACTGATATTTTATGAAAATATGATGAGAGACCCCATTTGATCTCTTCAATTCAGTATTTTTAAGTTTTAAGTGGCACTGTTAGGCTGCCGAATTTTTAAGTGGTTCTTTCACCCTTCTTGTTTTCAAGTTCTACTTTCATGTAAAGTCTTTCAAGTTCATTTTTATTATGTTTTGGTATGATCTATATATATATCATACTGATATTTTATTACCATATGATGAGATACCCCATTTGATCTCTTCAATTCAATATTTTTAAGTTTTAAGTGGCGTTGTTAGGCTGCCGAATTTTTAAGTGGTCCTTTCACCTTTCTCCTTTTTCAATGTTCTAATTCCATGTAAAGTCTTGAAAGTTACTTTTTATTATGATGGGGTATGATATCTATATCTATCATACTGATATTTTATGTTCATATTATGAGAGACCCTATTTGATCTCATCAATTCATTTTTGGTTGAAGTTTATGTGACGCCGTTAGGCTGCCGAATTTTCATAAGAGAAATCTTATTTTTGTCTTACTTTCATGTTCTTCATTTCATATGGTATATTTTCAAATTTCATTATCATGTTCTTAAATCCATTATATTCTGTCCCTATACTATTTTATGGGACATTTATGAATTTTTGACACATGTCCCCTATCTTTTCTCTTTTACTAAAGTTCTTTTATTTTATTAAGTGAATACTCAAAGCTCTCTATTCTATATGGGTATTCACATATATACCAAAATGTTTTATTTTAAATTCTGGTATTTACATACATGAAAGCCTCTTTCTCTTTTCGTGGGTTTAAAGTGACATAAATATCATGTCTTTAAAGCAGTTTTTAAAACGTTATGATTATGAAATGAAACCCATTTCTTTTATGATATTTGGGTTGTTTATGAAATGATTGATGATAATATATGTGGCTCACATGATAATAAAGACATGTCAATAGTGCGCCCAGATAGCGCTCCAATGCATTGGGTAAAGACTTAATCTCTAGAGATGACCTTTTAGACTGATACCTTGGTGAATAACCTTGGTAATATTTAATGACACCTTGGGGATGGACCTTGGTGAAATGTAATGATTGTCTATATTAAATGTTGTAGACACATCTTCAAGTTATGAAAAAAATATATTTTTATTATGATATATATTATGATTTCTTTCTCATGCCTTAAAGTTCTTTTCATGACCTTATTGAAGTATCTCAAGTTCACATGTCAAATGTTTCTCTTGTTTCCCTTACTAGGCCTTATGCTCACCCTTTATTTTGATGTATGTCCCCAGGTTATGAGATGAAGTAATGAACCTAGGATGAACATGAGGAGAAGCCTTTCAAGTTTTTAAGAAGAATGTTTTATGTTTTCATGTTTTAAGTTCCTGGTTTCCAAGACACTAAACCTTAAAGATCCTCGGTTTTGTAAAATGAAATGAAAGATTATGTTATAAAAAGGTGGGATTCTATAGTTGGTATCAAAGGATGGTTTAGTTATTTGTGGAAATTAGGATATGAAAAATTTAGGAAGAAGCCTATAGAAAGGTTTATATATAGGAAATCTTCCTGGTATTTTGGTGAGTATTGAGTAATGGGTTGCCAAGAAAATACATCCCTGTCTGGATACGAGCAGGTAGAGGTGGCTCTGTCACAGATGTACATAGGGGTAAAACCCGAAAACACCGCTTTGGGCTAGACTCAAATGGGAACTGGTACAAGAAAACGGGCCTTTCTGCACTCTTGGTTACGACACTCCCGGGGGATATGCTTTGGTAAATTCATAAGCTCAGTATGAACCATTGTTAAAGGAACAAAGATAAAATAAAATAAAGATTCACATAAGAATATATTATCATGGATAAACTTGATGGGAACCTAGGGGATCACAAGTTAGGGTATACTTTTCTTCTACAAGTTATCCTTATATTCTTTAAGTTCCTTTTCATGATTATTGGCTAAGTATTCAAGCCCCTAATTGTACTTTCTTTACGTAGTTAATGGAGGGAAATGGAAGAACATGTCCCAACAACCAATGTGATAGGAAATGCGAAGATTGTCGTATTAATATGACAGATATGATTATGGGATTAAAAGATGATTATTATTTTGGAATACGTTCACTATTTTGGGGACCCTATATGATCGAGGTAAATAGATTACTACGGTATTTTCATTGAAGAGTAAGGTTGACTTATATTTTGAAGAATCGATGAATTTAAGGTGGACATATAGTAATTTAGGTTACTTATGTGAATGATTAACCTATCTTGGATAAAATATGTTTAGGTTAGCTACTTTTGTTATAAGATGTTAGGAGTGGTTGATGTTGTTTGGAGATGAACAATGAAGTTTATTTTGGAAGACTATGTTATCAAATCCCTCTTGTATTTGGGTTTCAATATTAGTTTGGTTTATTTTGAGGAATTTTAAGGACTGTTATTTATGGAATGGTCTATGATGAACTTTGGGTAGTACCATGGAACATTGAAGATTTAAAATTAGTTTCATTTCATATGGGATTCTTTCTTTTTAAAGAGTCGTTTTACCTTACCCTTCCTGTTTTTGGGATAATTTTTAAAGATAGAAGAAATAGATAGTTAATCTTTTGTGGATTATGTGATTCTCTAGAAGATGATTCTTGTGTTTTGATGAGACCAAGTAGTTTTGAATGCTCATCGTTTGGAGAAAATATTATCTTTGGTAGAAACTTATTAAAGGATGAAACTCTACATGAAGGTAGGTATATTTTCTTATGTTTTTGTTCTATGTAGTAAATTAATTCTTCAAAATTATTAAAAGGAACGTAAAACAAAAACGTTGTTGGTTTAAGTTTCCTACTAGGTAATCAAAGACCGTTTACATACATCATATGTTTTGGATTTTCTTATGGTTAACTTTATCCTAATCATGTTTTCTATCACTCTCCCTCATAACATGACCCTTTGTTTTCTCCTCCATGTCCATGTTTTCCCACATGGAATCCTAGTGTGGGTTAACTCGGCTGACCTTTGTACTTACCTTTATTTCTTTTAAAGTAATAGTTTTACTGACTCCTTTTCGGATGTGGGACTTTCAATGAAATTTCAAAACCCAATTTTAAAAATTGCGAGGATGCAATTTCTTAAGGGGGGAAGATTGTAATGACCCTAAATTTTTAATAAATAGTGTTTCCTAATTTTATGTGTTATTTTATTTTATTTCTATAGTCAAAAAATGTTTCATTTGATAACATGAGTATAATTAAAATTAGACCATTGGGTTTTGACTCTTATATGACCATTGGTCAATAAGACTACTGTAAACTAAACATTTCAATTATTGTCTATAAATAAAAGTAATCTTGGTTAATTATTATAGAAATAAGATTCGATGGCCTCACCCAGAAATCTTGGACCGATCAAAGCCCATCTAACAGAACTTGGGAAGGAGGTAGCACCACTGGGCTTTGTTCTGGACCAAACCCAAGCCGAACTTCATCGTGTAAAGCTGGAACAGAATCGCCTTTGGGAGAAGTTCAAACTGATAGAAATTACTACTCGTGCGATGTTGGCTGAGCCTCCCTCAGATTCTCTCACCTTAGCACACCTTACACTTAGTTCCTATGCTGGTGTGATAAGGGGCTATGTAAGGAGACCGTAACTACCTTGTGTAATCCTTTGTTTTAAATAAAAATTGGGATTTCTTCTTATGATGAAGTTTATGAATTTTCAAATGTCCGGATAAATATAGTATGCATATCTTTGGTGAATTTTAGAGAAATGATATTTTTTTTAAAAAAATGTTTATGTAAACCTTAAATAATTAAAAATGTATAATGATTTTCAAAAAATGGTCTTCTACAATTATGTTCAGTACGAAATTTAGAGTCTAATAAGATCAACATAATTTTTGATGAATAGTTAATTATGAATAGTGATTTTATTCTTAGGATTAGTAATGTGACAAAATGGATTCATAATCTCACTTAAATAAAGTATTAATATAATATAGGCACCTTGATTAAGTAATGTGATTCAATAAAATGGTTAAATAACGGTTTCATAAATTATTATTCAAGTATTAGTTTTTTCGGGTGAATAGTGTTTTTTGATTAAAAATTAATTTAAAAATATTTAGAAAATTATTTTTATAATATGGATTTCATTTTTTAACTCAGTGCATAGATATTATGTTAAGGTAATTTTTGGGGTTTTTTCAGAAAAAATGAATTTTTGGTGAATAGTGTATTTATTTAAAAATTAAATTAAAATTATTTAAAAAATTATTTTTATAAAATGGAGTTAATTTTTGAAATTAGAGCATTGATATTTGGTTAATGTGAAATTTTGGTATTTTTCTGAGAAAGTTGAATTTTCAGTGAATAGTAAAAATACAGTTTTAGGGTTTCGGTATGTTTAATGACATCATAAATGTGTCATGATGATGTCATGAGATATTTTATGGGTTGGCCGACCAAAGGTGATGAATATTTGTATTGGGGGCCCCATGTGGCCTAACTGCATGGGAAATATCATGGGAGAGCACATGGTTTTGAGAAAACCACTTGTGAGGTGTCCCTTGGCCATTAATGCCTTGTCCTCTCACTTTCCCTATAAATACCAAGACATTCTCTCATCCTTTGGACTCCAAAATCATTCTCAACGGATTTATGGTATCCTTACCTCCCAAGGAGTCCTCCCAAGGTTCCCTCAAGCCTCTCAAGGTCCCAACCTTTGAGTTTTAAGAGTTGCGTCTAAGGTAAGGGATCTGACCTCTCTTTTTCTTTTCAAGTAATCTCTTTTATGTCATTTCTTTTATGCTCCATGATATTATGTTGGAGGATGTTATTTTATATTCCTCTTACTGCCCTTTTCATTTTCATATTATGAGAGGCCCCCTCTTACTCTCATTATTTCGTTTTATGAATGTTTAAGTGGCGCTGTTAGGCTGCCGAAATTTTTGTAACGGATTCTTTCACCCTTCTCGTTTTCAAGATCTATTTTCATGTCAATTATTTCAGGATCCTTTTTATTATGTTGGGGTATGATCTATAAATCTATCATACTGATCTTTTATGTTCATATGATGAGAGACCCTATTTTATCTCATCAATTCATTTTTGTTGAAGTTTAAGTGGCGCCGTTAGGCTGCCGAATTTTTAAGGGATTCTTTCACCCTTCTCGTTTTCAAGTTCTACTTTCATGTCAAGTCTTTAAAGTTAATTTTTATTATGTTGGGGTATTATATCTATATCTATCATACTGATCTTTTATGACCATATGATGAGATACCCCATTTTATCTCTTCAATTCAGTATTTTTACGTTTTAAGTGGCACCGTTAGGCTGCCGGATTTTTAAGTGGTTCTTTCACCCTTCTCGTTTTCAAGTTCTACTTTCATGTCAAGTATTTCAAGTTCATTTTTATTATTTTGGGGTATGATCTCTATATCTATCATACTGATCTTTTATGAACATATGATGAGAGACCCCATTTGATCTCTTCAATTCAATATTTTGAAGTTTTAAGTGGCGCCGTTAGGCTGCCGAATATTTAAGTGGTCCTTTCTCTTTTCTCCTTTTTCAATGTTCTAATTCCATGTCAAGTCTTGAAAGTTCCTTTTTATTATGTTTGGGTATGATATCTATATCTATAATACTGATCTTTTATGTTCATGTGATTAGAGACCCTATTTGATCTCATCAATTCATTTTTGGTTGCAGTTTATGTAACGCCGTTAGGCTGTCGAATTTTCATAAGAGAAATCTTATTTTGGTCTCCCTTTCATGTTCTTCATTTCATATGGTATATTTTCAAATTTCGTTATCATGTTCTTAAATCCATTATATTCTGTACCTATACTGTTTTATGGGTCATTTATGAATGTTTGACACATGTCCCCTCTCTTTTCAATGTTTTCTAAAACCCTGTAACATAGCCGTTATGCTGCAGAATTTTCGTCTCAAAATGTCTCTCTCTTTTTCTAGTGTTCTTTTATTTTATTAAGTGAATACGCAAAGATCTCTCTTCTATATGGTTATTCACATATATACCAAAATTTTCTATTTTAAATTATGGTATTTACATACATGAAACCCACTTTCACTTTTCGTGGGTTTAAAGTGACATAAAGATCATGTCTTTAAAGCAGTTTTGAAAATGTTATGATTATGAAATGAAAACAATTTATTTTATGATATATGGGTTGTTTATGAAATTATTGATGACGATATATGTGGCTCACATGATAATAAAGACATTTCAAGGGTACTCCCAGATAGCGCTCCAATTCATTGGGTAAAGACTTAATCTTTAGAGATGACCTTTTAGACTGATACCTTGGTGAATAACCTTGGTAATTTTTAATGACACCTTGGGGATGGACCTTGGTGAAATGAAATGATTGTCAATATTAAATTTTGTATCCACATATTCAAGTTATGAAAAATGTTATTTTTATTATGATATATCTTATGATTTCTTTCTCATGCCTTAAAGTTCTTTTCATGACCTTATTGAAGTATCTCAAGTTCACATGTCAAATGTTTCTCTTGTTTCCCTTACTGGGCCTTCTGCTCACCCATTCTTTTGATGTATGTCCCCAGGTTATGAGATATAGTAATGAACCTATGATTAACATGAGGATAATCCTTTCAAGTTTTTAAGAAGAATGTTTTATGTTTTCATGTTTTAAGTTCCTAGTTTCCAAGACATTAAACCTTAAAGATCCTCAGTTTTGTTTAATGTAATGAATGTTTATGTTATAAAAAGGCGGGATGTTGTATGACCCCTATTGGATGGTAGTCAAGAATATCCTTAATTATCTGAGGTGTACTGAGGATATGTTCCTTGTTTATGGAGGTGATGAGGAACTATTCATTAGAGGATATCTAGAAGCTAGTTTCTAGACTGATCGAGGTGACATGAAGTCGCAAACGGGATACATATTCACTTGGAATAGAGGTGTTGTGTGCTGGAAGAGATCAAAGCAAGGTGTGGTCATAGATTCTACAACATATTTTGAGTATATCACAGCTTATGAGGTATCTAAAGAAGCAGTTTGGATGTAGAGATTCATCTATGAGATAGATGTGGAACCTAGTGGTAAATATCCCCTCACACTCTATTGTGATAACTGTAGCATTGGCTCTCGCAAAAGAGACATAGTCACCTCAGTAGGTGAAGCGCATACTTCACAAGAATCATCTGTTAAGGAATTTTTCTCAGAGAGATGTAGTTGTAGTGAGCAGTATTTTCATGGAAGACAATGTAGAAGACCCCTTGAATAAAGCCTTAACTCAGCAGAAACATGATTATCATGTGAGGTCTAAAGGACTTAAATTCATAGGCAGTTGGCTCTAGATCAAGTGAGAGTTTTTTAGAGTTGGTGTCCTAGAACCAAATTTTTGTACTTTTATTACATGAATATTTAATTTATTTAAATATTAAACATCTTAATATATATTTTTCATTTCATTCACGACTCTGATGTAATAATGTCTTTGAGTATTTGTTACATTGATAATTCCATAATGATTACCCACAATTATGAGAACCTTGAGGTGTGATGACAGTATTCTTCAATATAGTTCTATGGTGGGATGTCATATTATGACGGGTCACATAGTATACAAAATTTCATGTGTGAGTAAACATAAGCAGATGATACTTCCTCTCATGATGTACGCACTTGGTAATCTCCTAGATGGGAGATTATGACAATAGGCCTTCCAGTAGGAATACTACAAGTTTTTTTGTCCTCATATATTCTTATCTGTGAGAATGTGTAATGATCCTTGGACTTTAAGATTATCATTAATATGTGTCATAACTCATGCACTTTGATTTACTGATGAAAATAAACATGCCATATTTTTGGGGGAAGTATAGTATATTGGGTGCATCAAGAATGACATGTTATTAATGGATAAGTCGATGAAGGATTTGTTCCTTCTATTTATGGAAGCTGATATCTCTGTCATTTGACTAAAATAGAATGGTCACCCTAAATTCCATGGTCATGGTGTAATGACAAGTTATTTTCAGGTAGTCAAAGAATGACGTATCAAGCATATAGGTTGATGACACTATCATGAAACCTACTTAATGAGATTTTGTGACAAAGAGATTATATTAAAAAGTGAGTGTTTGAATGTGGATGTTGTCATTGTGCCTTTAAGTTATATATTTTGGGTGCCTTGATCTATTTATAGATAGTAATCTTGGAATTTAAGTAGGCAGGCCTATTGCCAATGATAAAGAATCCTATAGTGTCACACACTAAGTGTTTCTGGTGGTCTTGATTAAATTATATTTGAATTTAGTTATGGGAATAACTATTATTCTCAGGATTGAGGAACAATTTTATTCAAGTTAAAATGATCGCGTAAATTAAATAAATATTTATTCACTAAATTTTTATTAAAATTTATTTATTTATTTTATTGAACATTTAATATATTTTTATTTACTATTTTGTAAATAAAAATATTTATTTTAGAGAATAAAATATTTATTCAAATGTTCAATAAATGAAAGAGGAGTTCGAACAAACCAACACCATGTTTTGGTGATAAATTAATTATATACATGTCAGTAAGTATTTTTTATCTAGTAGGATTAAGAAATAATAATAATATTGTTATAATTACGTGGCATGTGATTTCATTTATGGTTCTATTTTACACAGGATAGCGCAGAAAAAATAATTATTCTATTATTTTAATTAGGTGGAATTATTTTTCTCTAATTTTTATAATTGTATTAAATAACTGTTATGTAATTAAATTATCTAACCAAAACCCCAGCTCGATTAAAGTATGGGTATGTCTATTGTTCCATTGTTGCTTGTGATGAGAGAGAAATTCTGAGCTGGGAGTAGAGAATTTTTGGTCCAAACACTTTCTCTCTCAACTCCTCTCCTCTATCCCTATCTGGAATGAGAAACATGAGAGAGAATTTCACCAATAAAAAAGAAAGAGAGATCAAGAACGATCGACACAATACATTGAATTCTCCATGCTAGCACCTGAAGAACGAGTGGCACAAATCAATGACTAATGCAGCATGTGTGGATCATAAATATAGTGATTATACTATAGATCCTTGTGATCACAATGAAGGAAATATGGAAGGTTCATTATGGACGATCAACGATCATCAACAACGAATATACCAAATACCTAGGTATTTAATTTTTTCAGAAATTAATAAATTATTTATAAACATTATGTGCAATATCCTCTTTCTCATATCTAAAAATTTTCTTATCTTTTCTAAATCTATGATTTAAATCCATGGATATGGCATTTAATTATCATATTGATCCAATATTTGTCATTGATTATGGGAAAAATAAATTTTAGGCACTCTCAAACCTTAGATGTCTAATGTTGTGCCTGTGACTCATCGAGAAGAGGTGGCATATAGATTTCATCATGTGCACCTGATCCTAACCCTATGATGTAAGTGGAAGGACCTATCATAATATTATAGGGGAATCATAAGGACTATAAAGTCTCAATCATAAAAGGTGGAGTCATGGGAAATTAACCCAAATAGAAGCACGAATCTGATATATCCAAGGGGAATTGAGGATATACTGACAAAAAAATGGATCTCATGCCACTGGGTGTGCATCCACAATCAATTGAGGTTTGACTACTAGAGGTATTCCCTTTGACCCTGGTATAGGGGAGGCCTCACACGCAACATGATGTGGTCTATTTCAGTTCCATAAAGTGTCCTCAACATCAATATCTTCTGGATGAGGTTCCTGAGAAGGACCCTCTTCTCCCCATGCTGGAATAACATCTCCCTAGGGTGGAATATCAATGATATTATTGTGTATAACATGATCCAATAGAATCATCCCATACACTACAACTCGATATATTTTATCACTAAAAACCTCCCCTAATTATGGATTAGACCTGTGGATAATATGTTGTAGTCGAGTATGTTGTATAGAGATTCATAATTAATTAGAAAAAGTACAACAAAGAAACCAATTGAAATTTATTAACTTACAAGATCCGGGAGATCTCTACCGTGTGGATTAAGTTATAGCGTACAATTCAGTGTATAACATAGATCATACAAAAGCATCTCTACTAGAAGGGAATCAAATATTTCACGTACCTTTGATATGAAATGATGGTCTTTTATCCCAAAGGTCCAGACACTCAACATGTTATTGGTGCCAGCAGACAACCTTCCTCCCTTTCAAAATCACATAATGAAGTGATGATAACTATTTAGGTGGAAGGGAAATACATTGAACAAATCCAAACTAGCCCATGACTCTATCAGGACGATGCCACTCATCAATTTGAATGTGAATGTGAGCCTCTAAATCCATGGCATCATGAATCCCATCAGTGTAGTATGTGGGAAGTAGGTCTAATAGATCCCAATATAGAAGTCATGCAATCTGAAATTATATGTGATATTAGATAAAATAATTATTACTAAACAACAAAAAAATATAATATTATAAAATTTATTATTTTAAGGAAATACTATATATACATACATAAGTGGGTACTTGACTATAAAAATGAGACGATATAGACCCAAGTTATGCCTTAGCATCCTGACAAAGTGGTGTGCCAGAATCCACTTGTAATGTACCCATAGAATGTGAAGAATAATAAAAAATTAAATTTAATAGCTTGTAGTAGAAACAAAAAAAATAAAAAGGAGTGACCATACCATAATCCGTGTCACTAATACAAAATAGACCTTTAAAAGAAAAAAAAATGACATTTATTAGTGCTAAAGAAGCACTAACTACTCGATAGATATTAAAAGACAAATTATTTTATCAGTGCTAAAAAGTGATTATAATGGAATCCTTTATCATCATTTTTTACAGCACTAATAAAGGGGTCCTTTAACCATTATTATAGTTCCACTAATAATGGAATCCTTTATCATTGCTTTTAGAAGCACTGATAAAGGAAACCTTTATGAGTACTTAAAATAGTACTGATAAAGGACCATATATCAACATTTTAAAAAGAACTGGTAAAGGGGAATACTAAAGTCTGCTATTATAGCACACTGCAATACAAAAAGCACAAAGAAATCAAAAAAATAAATTATTAATACATAATTTAAAATAATATAAAACAATCTAAGCTCGTCCTCTTTGTTTTGGTGATGTGATGCACGTTTTAAACTAAAATGGTAATTATATATTGAGAAAACACACTTGGAGTCATATCAATCACACTAGGCATTGGATTGAGTTGTGTCTAATTCTTAAACATCTCAAATGACTTATGTATCATTTTCCTAAGGTATCAAAACAATTCAAATGTTTTTTCTCGGTTTTGAGTACATCGCTGGTCTTTTTTAATAAAATGTCATTTTAAATTGGAAACACATAGTTTGACTCATACTAGTCACATAGTATGTTTGTTTTATATGATATTGATTCCTATAGGTCACAAATGACTTATGAATCACTTTTCTAAATTATAAACACAATTCGAGGGTTTTTTCTCAGTTTTCAGTGAGTGACACTTTTTGAACTAAAATGTTGAATTTAAACTGATAACGGAAAAATTGATTCATATTGGTAACATTGTGTATCATATTATAGTGTGGATTATTCCGACATGTCACAATTTACTTATGGATCATTTTTCTAATGTATCAAAACAATACGAATGTGTTTTCTTGGTTTTGAGTAGGTGAGTTGTCCTTTTTACTTAAATTAATTGCAATTTTAAATAAAAAGTCGTACTTGGAGTCATATTGGTCAAATTGTGAAATGGATTGATATGAGGAAAATTAATACATGTCCCAAATGAATTATGGATCATTTTCATAAAGTATCAAAACAATATGAAAGAGTTTACTAGTTTTTGAGTATGCCACTTTTCTTTTTTACTAAAATGCCATTTTAAACAGGAAACACACACTTTTACACATATAGTTCAGATCACGTATTGATTTGATGTGAGGTGTGGCTAATTCCTATACATCCCAGTGTCTTAAAACAATCCCAACTTCGAATATAATCCCATTTCCATTATCTTTATATGTCTAACTACCGACATTTAATATTGAATCGATTTTCTTAGTTGAAATATCTTTCTCATTGTTGAAATATAGAAGAGTAGAGGATGATAGTGTGCTCATTATATCATGAGAAGCCACCATAATGGGCACATAAGTATCCTATACTCTTCTAGATTCCAAAAATGAGAATTTTTTTTTGGAGAACAACATTGACTCAATATTAAGTGTTTGTAGTTCAATAAGGAAAGGCCCTGAAAATGGAAAACATGGTACCATTAGTAGAAACACTTTGGTGTCTTGTTGCAGATATTTGAAAGAAAAACATGACATCCCAAAAGATCTATGAATAAACTAAATAAGTATTAGATAAAAATGATAAAGAAATTAACTAATAAATAGTAGATAAAATGATGAAAAAATTAATTAAATAAATATTAGGAATTGACCCTTTTCTGGATGGTTGTATTCATTATTAATAAATTTATTTTTTTCATTATCTCGGATGTAAGATTAAATTACAATCCCTCATGAGCATGAATAGCTTAAAAAACCACCCCAATACTATAAAAAGAATCCAATTGTATAAGAAAACAATTATTATATGAGTAATACTGAAAAGAAATAAATTATACATTAATATGAATCAATAAATTAATTGTATGAATAATTATTTTATTGTTAAAACATTGATTACCACAGGGTTATGCTGATGGTAAAACAATAATGATGATAAAAACAAATAGATCTTTCCAAAAATAAATCAATAATTGATGAGGATGAGGAGAAAATAAGAAAAATTGGATAGAAGCTTTGAATCATCTGATTGAAAGAAAATTTGTCTTATTAGGTTCATAAAATATTCATTTTCTATAATAAATAAATAAATAAATATAAGATATTAATTATTAAAGTTTAATGTCTCCCATTTGTGAGAATTACATGGATGTTATTCATAGATTCATATGGGTTGAACCAAAAGTAAATGTTAAATAACTATCTATTCTTAGATGGATAAAAGTAAAACATAAAGAGTATTTAATAGATTTGTGATGAAATAAATGAATTGATTTTTAAGAATTATTGATGTGTGTGATATCATTTCAGAGATGTATATATTTTTTCAACTCCAAGAAATACATGAAAGGCTGATATTAGTGAATAAAATGTGATTGGTGATTATAAATTTTTGGTGAAAAATAAAAGGAGTATGAATTTAACAAAACATCATTTTTCCCAAGTAGAGCCCAAATAATTTGGAGAGGCTAACAATGATAATAATTGGATCAAATCAGTGCATGAGAAGTATGATCTGAATAAGAACAATGTGACATGAGGATCATAATATGAATAAGAATAATGAAATCTTCTTAGGGATCAATTTTTTTAATATATTGTTCCAAAAAAATTCCATTTGTTTAAAAATACATGAGTTTTTTAGTTAATTATTAGTCTTAATTCCTTAAAACATTTAATATAAAAGATCCTAGTAATGTATTATAATGGAAAAAAATTATTCTATGTAATTGAGATGGTCACATCTATGGGGCATCATATTACCACTAGAAAGACATAAAAATGGGTTTATGTTTATGTCAGTAAACCATAAAATTAAATAGAATTAAGAAGACAAAATGAACATAGCAAGTCATTTAATTATTAAATACAAGTTAATAAAGTTGACTAGACATGGGATTCTAAATGTGTAATGATTTTATCTATGAAAAATAATTTTTATTTCAACAAAATATATCCTATTAAAACTTATTTTTTAAATTTAAATAAATCTATTTTCATATTTTATTTTATTAAAATAAGTTAAATCAAGTGGTATAAGAAATATTCTTGAATGATTAAAAATATTATTTAAAATTTAAATAATAGAAAACGTTTCTTGTTAAATAAGTTACTTTTTAAAGAAAATATCAAATTTAGAAAAATTTTGATCAATCATAAAGGATTGAGAACATTAAATTCTATCAATAATGTATTCTTCTCCTAAACCACATAATGAAGAAGTATTTTTTTTCTTAAAACAACATGATGGTGAGGTTTTTCCTAGAAAATGAATCATTCCAATTTTATATTTTCTAACTATATTTCAACAACCAAATTCAAAATATGAATTAATTTTTTTTATAATTTTTTTTTTCGATATAGTGTAGTCCAAGAATTATAGAACCTTTAACCTCTTTGATTTTTAATTTTTTATAATTTAAGTATTATTATTTAAATTCCGATAGAAATATTTCAAAAATAAAAAAAGAAAACATTATATTTTCTTAAGAAAGTGTTAAATAAAAAAGACAACAAACCAAACATATATAATTGTTTTTCTTATCTAGTTTTACAAATTCATCAGAATCATTAGACTATTATATTTCATAAGTGACCCCTAAATATATCCCAATACACATGATATATTTCATATTAATCCTAAAAAATCCATTAATTTTACCCCATATTTCAGAGCTCATTATCCTAGGAAAACTTTTCATGGAAAAATCATTATATAGTTGTTCCCATGTGTTAGATATTTCACAATCCATTTTTTGGGAACACCGTCTAGAATTAACTTAAAAATAGATGGGGATAACCCTATATTTTAGTTCCTCCTCACTCAACACTCTTAGTTATGATTATTGTACCACATTATATAAGACCATAATGATGTTAGATATTTCATCACCCAACTGATTTGCAATGTAATATTCCAAATCAATGATAAAATTGACTGTTATATGGACAAGTTTTTCAAAATTTGATGATTTTAAATAGGTATATGTCATGGAATACAAGAATTGGGAGTCTATTATAACCCAAAACAATATGACCCAATAGTGAGTTTGATATATTTCAAGTCGCATAGTACTAATGGTGTCCCAAGGAGACCCACATGGTATAAGGGAATATGATACTTCAATATATCTAAAATACAATAAATTTTGGGTTGTTTTATTACAGGAAAGTGAAAATATAATTGTTAGGATACATGGTTGTGGGATGAGATGGTTCAGTCGATAACTGAGTGAGATTTGAGATATTTAAAAACCTGGATTTCTTTTGAGTCATGGTTGCTTTCTACCCTTGAATCGCTTGGGACTTGGATTAGAACCTTAGAATAGTTAGAGGCTTGATTCTAGCCTAGATTCAATCTTGGATTCGACAATGAGGAGCGTTGATAGTAGGTCACATCTGAGGGGATATTCAGATAACTTGAACTGGTTTGTGATGGTTATGGTTCATAAAATAGATCATGACACTTTTATCTATAGTTCAAAACAAGCACTAATAAACATAATATTATCAGTGATATTTTAATAAGAATTAATAACATGAATCTTTATCAGAGCTAATGTTTTAGAATTGATAAATATCTATTTTTACCAGTGTTAAAAAATCATAGATAAATACTTGTAATAATTTTTTTAAATAATAATTTTAAAAAAATATATAATTATTATATATAATTTTAATAATTATAATAATAATTTTTAGAAAATAATAATTTATAAATATTTTAATATATAATTACTTAGTTACAATTATATAAATTATTTTTAAAAAAAATATTTATATCATTATATATATTCGTATAATTATATATATATATAGTAAATAAATTCATTACACAGATAAATTAATTATAATTTTATAATTAT
The DNA here is from genome assembly GCA_963277665.1 of Viscum album. Classification (NCBI taxonomy): domain Eukaryota; kingdom Viridiplantae; phylum Streptophyta; class Magnoliopsida; order Santalales; family Viscaceae; genus Viscum; species Viscum album. The sequence goes on from OY728159.1 coordinate 731,002,214, forward strand.
TTATTTATTTTTAAAAAAAAATTAAAAATAATATTTCTTTATTTATAATTACAAATGTATAGAATTTGTAAATATACATTTATAAATATATTTATTTACAAATATTATTTTAGAATTTTTTTAAACATTATTAATGAATATTTAATTTTAAGTTCATGCATGTTAAAAATGAATAAAATTGATTAATTAAAAATGAGTACAATTTTGAAAATTTGGATAATTTTTATTACTTTAAATAACTGAAAAATGGATATATATTTAAATAAATATGATCACATATTGAAAATATTTAAACATAGTAAATAAATATATATAAAATAAATAATATAAATTGGAAAAATTCAAAAAATATATTTCTGTGTGTGAATATGTATATAAAAATAGATTAATTACATATATGTGAAATCAATATAATATGTTTTATCTATGTTATAAATTGAAAAATAAAAAGACATTCAATTTTGTCCGTTACTCGATGTAATTAGTTAGTATTTTTAATTCATCTTAATTTTTTAATTATAAAACACTATTTACTAAATATATTACTATTTAATGTAAGTCATAAATAATATTTTGTAATATAAAAATCATATTTATATACATTAATATATATTATTTATTAACATTATCAATAATCATCAAATTGATAAAATGTTTAATATTTTTGCCAATTTACTAAATTTTAATGTTAATTTGTTTAATTTTAATTTTGCATATATCTATATATTTAACACATACAATTTATCATTATTTATATTTAATATATAGTATAATCAATTTATTCATTTTTATCCTTAATTAATTAATTAAAAAAAATTAAATATTTTTTTAATAAACATATTTTTTATGTTTTATTTAATTGTTTCATTTTTTTATTCGGAACTTTATTAGTTCTAAAAAGGTGTTTATAAAGGATTATTTATGAGCTCTAAAAATAAAGCGCTGATAAAGGGTCCCCTCATGAGCACTAAAAATAAAGCGCTGATAAAGGGTAAAAATTTTTTGTTCTTTCTTCAGCACAGATATTGATGCCATTTATCAGTGTTTTTATCTTGTGTTGACAAATACCACTACTATTAAATGGCTATTTTGTAGTAGTGCATAAAGCTTTGTGCATTGAATATATATGAGGTTCCTGACCAACAATAATATGGGAGAGGGGAGGGAAGTGCTTCCCTTCCCACATCTGAAAAGTAATGACACATCCCCTCAGATCAGTTTGATATGACTAGCATGCTAGGCATAATGTTCTATAAGTGTCTACCAAGCATGTAGATCCCTAGTTTTATATACCTATCGGATCAAAATCCTATAGTATCCCTAGATACATCAGGTTCATATGCATACCAGAGTTATTGGTGCACAATGTCCCTCTAATGTGTAGCAAGATATATCAAAAGGTGTGATGCATGACAATATACTCGTCGGCGTGAGTGACTAACTGTGCAAAGTGAGTCCCAAGCCATCTCACAAATATATACCCATGATCTATAAAATCACCATCTCCTACAATTTTAGAACTATAATTCTTTATATAAGCACAATCCATTCTCCATGGGTGGGTCCTATAACTGCATCCCCCTAGATAGAAAGGCTAAGCATAGCCCCCACATCCTCAAGGGTGATGGCCATATCTCCCTCAAGTAAGTGGAATGTGTTTGTATCAGGTCTTCATATCATGGTGATAGAAGCAAGGAGGTGATGATCAAATAATGTAAAATTAGATACAATAATACCATATAGGTTTTCATGGAATACTTATGGTATAATGGCATCTAAAAATAGAGTGTGATGATGATGGTGTGATCTATGCACCCAAATCTCTCAAACCTCACAACCCACTATTATGTCACGTCAGAGATGACTATATTGCTTAGTTAGTAGCATAGTATCATATATCTCTATGTATAAAATGAAATAAGTCTTATGTGTCAAATTTAAATAAAATTTTATGGTCAGAAGATTCTTATGACTGGTGGTATGTAAGAAATAACATGTTTATTCCATTATTTGATGAATTTTCTCATACCAAAATAAAAGGGTGTGTCTCTATGTTTCTCAAAGGTTATTTCTAAAGTGGTCTTATATAGGTTTTTACCTTGGAAGTTATGTTTTGTTAAATTAGGCATGTTTGATTTTTGAAATATCTCTTTCCTTATGGCCTTGTTTTTTTACTCGATCCATGATTTTGAATTTTTATAGAAAAACATGTTTGTTTTATAAAATAAAACCAAAGGGGTTTTAAAGGTTTACTTGAAGTTGGTTTATTTTCAAGTGATTTAGTTTTCAAAATTTTTTCAAACTAGTTCATCGGTTTACATGGATAAAAGAATTAAATATATTCATGGTGGTATACTACTAAGATTTGTGACTCACACACTTTTTGGTCCCATTTTGGGAATTTAAATATATCAATTACCCAATCTAAATTTTTGATGGGGACTGGTTTTTACTCTATTCTTGTTGGAAAAGAGTCATTTTTTTAAAGGGTTTTTACTTTAGAAACATATTTTGGAACACATAGGTTATATCGATTGGACCCACCATTTGGATTATAGATTTATTTTATGTGTAGAAAAGATACCAATAATTTAGATCCTAAATGGTGTTCTTTTAATTTATGTATGATTTCTCACAGGATATTATATTTCATGATTATTTTCTGACATTATTCCTTTATTGTGTATCCATGGATTTTTTGGTTATGTTTTTATGTCACCTTGATTAGCCACTGTAAGAGGATAATATTCATTGCTAATATATGTAGTTTTCATGTGCCTTGCTATTCATAAATACCATTTTAGTTCATTTTACATTTTGAACACCCATTCTCATCATTTGTGCACTTCATGCCTAATGTGCACCAATTTAGGCCCAATGTTTCATCTGATTTTAAAGAATGAAAATATCCATGTTTTAATTTGATATTTTTTGTAAATGGATATTCACTTAATTATGAACATTTTTTATTCAGGGATCAATGGATTATTAATAAATTATGATGGAGATATTTTGTGATTAAAGGAAACAATTCTGGAGAAAGCAGATTGTATATCATCCCACTGATCGGACTATGGGGCCCACAATACAGGCCCAATGAATCCCAAAATTTATGGAAGGATAGAAGACATATAGGGGAACAAATCATTCCTCTGGAGCCAGTGCTAATTCGTTCTCAATGGGTGTTATTAAGGCGGCCCAAGTTGAAGATTTAATTTTGGGCCAGAGTCTGCGGCCCAGAAAAACAGTCCACCATTTTAATCATATCTCCCGAACCACAACTTATTTTGGGCTGAAATTTTACATGGTGTTAGGGGACATCTGGTGCTTCATGTAAGTCTTCTATGGCCCACTCCAATTCTGCCTTCTAGAAGGTCCGTGAGGCGCGTCTTTCCGGTGGATGCAAGCTAGCTGCAACTTCGGGGCAAGAAGTGGAAAAGTCTCTCATCATTAATGTTCCACCCACCTTTCCCCAACATAATTAATTAAAGGCACATGGGATGTTGGGGGCTCGTCCAAGGCTTCATTTTTTCCTATTTAAGGCAGGAGTGGTGGTGGATTTGGAGATCTTGGGTGCTTTGTTTCATTATAATGTTATGCTGTCCATTTGATGTTGTAATCGTTCTTCATTCTCATGTAAGTTGTTTGAATCACATTAGTTCTTAATAAAAGTTCTTCATTTCCTCTTTTCCTTTTCTTCTTCTTATCACTTTGATACCGTTGCTTTAAGGTGTGAATTAATTCACACCAGAACTTGTGAATTTATTCACACAACGGTGGAGTGATCGTTTCATTGTTGTATTTTTTCTTCTCCAATCCCGCTTCTTTAAGTCAACTTCCCGCTTCCATTTATTTAATAGCATAAATGGAGGGCTAAAACCTTATGGGTTGGTCCTAGGGAGTTGCATGGGGAAGATTGGATGTTATTTTATGATCTAAAATTCTGTAATGATTTCATTATTTTATGATTTCCATTTGATGATTTATTTCCTTCTTCGTCTTTGCCAACTTAAACAATGACACATTTTGAGTGCTAGTGCGATCCAATTCCTTGGAGTGATAATTAAATTGATCCTACAAGTGCATTGGTTATTAACCTTGGAATTGTGTAGGGATTAAATTGGTGAATGATGTTGAGGAATTATATCATTTCGTGAATACATCTTGAATTAGTGAAATGAATGTTATAAGAAAATAAATGCATCCAATCTAACCCTAGAAACAACTTAGGATCAACTCATCTCCATTAATTGTTTTAAACTAAGTAATTGAATGTTTTAATTTATTTTCTTTAAATTAAATCAGTAGTTATTCAAATCAATTAAATCTGAATAGTTGGCCACTTCATAGCCAAATCCTTCCAAGATCAGAGTGTCTTTAGGTTCCTTCTTCGGTCCCTGTGGATTCGACCCCTACCTGTACTACAACGACCGCATACCTGTAGGGTAAATTTGGGAGAAACCAAATTTTGGCGCCATTTACGGGGACCCAAGTAAGTTACCTTAGACATCATCATCCTTTTCTCACCCCACTTTCTCTATTCTCACCCCCATCTCTCTTATCTTTACCCCTTTCTGTTTATGTGTGTCCGGAGAATCTAGAATCCAACTTTCCATCTTCTCCAATGGAGTATCTTCCAAATTATCATGTCACAAACTCATGCTGGAATGCAATGGAAAATGAATATTGGGAAGCCCCTAAATTAGAAAATTTCTTTGATCAACCCTTGAATAATTACCACACACCTGATGAGATGTACAATCAATGGGATGATGATTATTTAAAGGATCAATTTCCGACCCTCTCGAGGATTATTGGAGAGATGAATCTTAATGAAGTTCATGATTTAAAACAATTGTGTAATCAAATGGAGATAATGAGTTCTGAGGTATCATCATTGAGATTAGAACTACAATGCAATAATACTTGTGAGGAACTCATCCATACACCAATTGTACCTTCTGAAACCTTATGTGGAGTGTCTAGTTTCCCAAAAAACTCTCATGAACTTATTGAAGAACCAACCTTTGGAATTAGGGTAGGGGAAGTGAATCAAGAAATTGTTGAAGGGTCTTTAAATTATGAGGAAATTTATTTTTTGAATTCAAAGGACAATAACTTAACATCATGGATTGAGTTTCCTGAACATGGCTCCATTAGTGATTTTTTAGGACCACTGATCACTGAACCACTTGAAGAAATCCAAAACATTGAGCTCATACCCACTCCTAGAATTAAAATGGACACTTTTGGAGATGAATCATATTTTTATAAGGAACCAATTCATTCTAAAAACTTTGTAGAAGAAACTGGTTTTGATTCAAATTTCCAATCTGCTTTAAGAAAATTCAATCAACCCAATCTCAAAATCATTGTCCTTACTTCCCCACTCGAGTACCCTATCATTTGTGTTAAGCAAGAGCTTGGGGGTTTCATTAATTCATCTCATGAAACTCAAAAATTGGGGTTGATCTTTGATTTATTAGGAAAGACTACAGAAGAAAAAAGATCAACCATTTTTTATACTCCTTGGATTTTCACATTGATTTTAGAAAATAAGATTGCTCATGAATCAAATTCAAAACCTTCTTACCAACCACAATGGAGACTCATTCTTAATCAAGCTAGAGTGGAGAAAGATGAGGTCATTAAAATTTTGAAAGTTGGAATTGGATAAGTTGGGGGTTCAAGTCGAGCTAACGACGTTAAACAAATGCGCTGCACGGGAGGCAACCCGTGGTCTTCATCTTTCTAATCTTTGTGACTCGTTTTTTTCCTTCTTCTGCATTTTGTTATTAAAAAATATATATATAGACTGTTGACCTGTTCTTCTTTTATGAGTAAGGATGGGTATGAAAGGGGAGCACCGTATTCATCCGTGTCACGCGGTGTGATCCCTGAGTAATACCTTACCCAGAAAATATAAAGAAGACAATATATCATCAGTTTATTTTATTTTATTTTGTTTTTTTGTAGGTATTTAAAAAAAAATAGATTTTTGATCTGTTCTTCTTTTATGAGTAAGGATGGGTATGAAAGGGGAGCACCGTATTCATCCGTGTCACGCGGTGTGATCCCTGAGTAATACATTACCCAGAAAATATAGAGAAGACAATGTATCATCAATTTATGTTATTTATACCTTTTTTTTAGGTTAAAAAAAATACAAAAAAATATATATATATTAAAAAAAAATTTAAGGCATGTCATAGGTCATTGGGAAAAGCTGGTCACAACCGTCCAAGCCATTGGGAGATAAACCAGAACTGAAGGGAGACATGGGAATGCATTTTCAACATCAACCACCAGGTGACTTCATTCCATAATTTTCATTTTCAATGTCTTCGTTGAACTTCTATCCTGCCACTTCTATGTTTCAATTCTTTAAACATTGAGGACAGTGTATTCCAAGTTGGGGGGGAGATGAAAATGTGTGGAAGGAAAAATGTCATTAACCTTGAACATGATAACAGACATTCCAAACTCTGAAATTGGATATCAAATAATTTTGCATGCCTTGATTCTGATTTTAATGCAAGTTTATGTTCATGTGCATAGTTATTGGAAAGTGCAGTTGTCCGATGTGATTTTTCACTGTTATATTTTCATCCATTTAAAAAAAACACACAATGCACATCCTCTAGATTGTGGGGTTTTAGTTTGAGTTCTTGGGGACCCATAATAAATATCATAGGATTGGCGATCATTTTAATTTTAACATGAGTATTCAAAAAAAAAATCGCGCGTAGAGCAATGAATTGACCTAATGTGTGGCTTTCGGCACTTGGGGATCGCGACTCCATAGTTGTCTGGCCCAGAGTTGGGCATTTTATCTCTATTTTTGGTAATTTGAATTTGTTTTTTATTGAGTTAGCTCGAGATGATGCCCGAGTATGTGAGCTTCACTTGGTGCCCTAAGGTCTTTGAGCCTGGGAGTCATCAGCAAAGTCTTGCTACATGGGTTGACTCGATTGAGTTCAATTTCAATTACCATGGCAAAATTGCAAAAAAAAAAAACCCAAAAAAAAAATATATAAAATAAAAAATGAGTACCCATCTTATTATTAAAATTTGATTGCTCCTAGCGCTTCCATCTTTTATCCCTTGAATGAAAATGAACCCCCATGTCTATTGTGACACACAACACTTCATCATGCTTAATTGAATTTGGATGAAATATGGAAATGAATTTGAAAAAAGGAATGGGCTTGGGCTTGGGATATGCTTATGGACATAGCTTGTTTTAAATGATTTTGATGGGTTTCATAATTGTTTGGTATGTGATCTTTGGGTGAGAAATGTGTATTAAAATGTTTTTGGAAAATGGCATTCGAATTTCATTTTTGTGAGATATATTTTGCTCGGGACTAGCAAAACTCAAGTTGGGGGGTGTGATTAGCCACTGTAAGAGGATAATATTCATTGCTAATATATGTAGTTTTCATGTGCCTTGCTATTCATAAATACCATTTTAGTTCATTTTACATTTTGAACACTCATTCTCATCATTTGTGCACTTCATGCCTAATGTGCACCAATTTAGGCCCAATGTTTCATCTGATTTTAAAGAATGAAAATATCCATGTTTTAATTTGATATTTTTTGGAAATGGATATTCACTTAATTATGAACATTTTTTATTCAGGGATCAATGGATTATTAATAAATTATGATGGAGATATTTTGTGATTAAAGGAAACAATTCTGGAGAAGGCAGATTGTATATCATCCCACTGATCGGACTATGGGGAAAACAATACAGGCCCAATGAAGCCCAAAATTTATGTAAGGATAGAAGACATATAGGGGAACAAATAATTCTTCTGGAGCCAGTGCTAATTCGTTCTCAATGGGTGTTATTAAGGCGGCCCAAGTTGAAGATTTAATTTTGGGCCAGAGTCTGCGGCCCAGAAAAACAGTCCACCATTTTACTCATATCTCCCGAACCACAAATTATTTTGGGCTGCAAGTTTACATGGTGTTAGGGGACATCCGGTGCTTCATTTAAGTATTATATGGACCACTCCAATTCTTCCTTCTAGAAGGTCCTTGAGGCGCGTCTTTCCGATGGATGCAAGCTGGCTGCAACTTCGGGGCAAGAAGTGGAAAAGTCTCTCATCATTAATGTTCCACCCACCTTTCCCCAACATAATTAATTAAAGGCACATGGGATGTTGGGGGCTCGGCCAAGGCTTCATTTTTTCCTATTTAAGGCAGGAGTGGTGGTGGATTTGGAGATCTTGGGTGCTTTGTTTCATTATAATGTTATGATGTCCATTTGATGTTGTAATCGTTCTTCATTCTCATGTAAGTTGTTTGAATCACATTAGTTCTTAATAAAAGTTCTTCATTTCCTCTTTTCCTTTTCTTCTTCTTATCACTTTGATACCGTTGCTTTAAGGTGTGAATTAATTAACACCAGAACTTGTGAATTTATTCACACAACGGTGGAGTGATCGTTTCATTGTTGTATTTTTTCTTCTCCAATCCCGCTTCTTTAAGTCAACTTCCCGCTTCCATTTATTTAATAGCATAAATGGAGGGCTAAACCCTTATGGGTTGGTCCTAGGGAGTTGCATGGGGAAGATTGGATGTTATTTTATGATCTAAAATTCTGTAATGATTTCATTATTTTATGATTTCCATTTGATGATTTATTTCCTTCTTCGTCTTTGCCAACTTAAACAATGACACATTTTGAGTGCTAGTGCGATCCAATTCCTTGGAGTGATAATTAAATTGATCATACAAGTGCATTGGTTATTAGCCTTGGAATTGTGTAGGGATTAAATTGGTGAATGATGTTGAGGAATTATATCATTTCGGGAATACATCTTGAATTAGTGAAATGAATGTTATAAGAAAATAAATGCATCCAATCTAACCCTAGTAACAACTTAGGATCAACTCATCTCCATTAATTGTTTTAAACTAAGTAATTGAATGTTTTAATTTATTTTCTTTAAATTAAATCAGTAGTTATTCAAATCAATTAAATCTGAATAGTTGGCCACTTCATAGCCAAATCCTTCCAAGATCAGAGTGTCTTTAGGTTCCTTCTTCGGTCCCTGTGGATTCGACCCCTACCTGTACTACAACGACCGCATACCTGTAGGGTAAATTTGGGAGCAACCAAATTTTGGCGCCATTTCCGGGGACCCAAGTAAGTTACCTTAGACACCATTATCCTTTTCTCACCCCACTTTCTCTATTCTCACCCCCATCTCTCTTATCTTTACCCCTTTCTGTTTATGTGTGTCCGGAGAATCTAGAATCCAACTTTCCATCTTCTCCAATGGAGTATCTTCCAAATTATCATGTCACAAACTCATGCTGGAATGCAATGGAAAATGAATATTGGGAAGCCCCTAAATTAGAAAATTTCTTTGATCAACCCTTGAATAATTACCACACACCTGATGAGATGTACAATCAATGGGATGATGATTATTTAAAGGATCAATTTCCGACCCTATCGAGGATTATTGGAGAGATGAATCTTAATGAAGTTCATGATTTAAAAACTCCTATCCAGCCTAATCCTCAAAAACTCTTCGAACAATTGTGTAATCAAATGGAGATAATGAGTTCTGAGGTATCATCATTGAGATTAGAACTACAATGCAATAATACTTGTGAGGAACTCATCCATACACCAATTGTACCTTCTGAAACCTTATGTGGAGTGTCTAGTTTCCCAAAAAACTCTCATGAACTTATTGAAGAACCAACCTTTGGAATTAGGGTAGGGGAAGTGAATCAAGAAATTGTTGAAGGGTCTTTAAATCAGGAGGAAATTTATTTTTTGAATTCAAAGGACAATAACTTAACATCATGGATTGAGTTTCCTGAACATGGCTCCATTAGTGATTTTTTAGGACCACTGATCACTGAACCACTTGAAGAAATCCAAAACATTGAGCTCATACCCACTCCTAGAATTAAAATGGACACTTTTGGAGATGAATCATATTTTTATAAGGAACCAATTCATTCTAAAAACTTTGTAGAAGAAACTGGTTTTGATTCAAATTTCCAATCTGCTTTAAGAAAATTCAATCAACCCAATCTCAAAATCATTGTCCTTACTTCCCCACTCGAGTACCCTATCATTTGTGTTAAGCAAGAGCTTGGGGGTTTCATTAATTCATCTCATGAAACTCAAAAATTGGGGTTGATCTTTGATTTATTAGGAAAGACTACAGAAGAAAAAAGATCAACCATTTTTTATACTCCTTGGATTTTCACATTGATTTTAGAAAATAAGATTGCTCATGAATCAAATTCAAAACCTTCATACCAACCACAATGGAGACTCATTCTTAATAAAGTTGGAGTGGAGAAAGATGAGGTCATTAAAATTTTGAAAGTTGGAATTGGATATGTTGGGGGTTCAAGTCGAGCTAACGACGTTAAACAAATGCGCTGCACGGGAGGCAACCCGTGGTCTTCATCTTTCTAATCTTTGTGACTCGTTTTTTTCCTTCTTCTGCATTTTGTTATTAAAAAAAATATATATAGACTGTTGACCTGTTCTTCTTTTATGAGTAAGGATGGTAATGAAAGGGGAGCACCGTATTCATCCGTGTCACGCGGTGTGATCCCTGAGTAATACCTTACCCAGAAAATATAAAGAAGACAATATATCATCAGTTTATTTTATTTTATTTTGTTTTTTTGTAGGTATTTAAAAAAAATAGATTTTTGATCTGTTCTTCTTTTATGAGTAAGGATGGGTATGAAAGGGGAGCACCGTATTCATCCGTGTCACGCGGTGTGATCCCTGAGTAATACCTTACCCAGAAAATATAGAGAAGACAATGTATCATCAATTTATGTTATTTATACCTTTTTTTTAGGTTAAAAAAAATACAAAAAAAATATATATATTAAAAAAAATTTAAGGCATGTCATAGGTCATTGGGAAAAGCTGGTCACAACCGTCCAAGCCATTGGGAGATAAACCAGAACTGAAGGGAGACATGGGAATGCATTTTCAACATCAACCACCAGGTGACTTCATTCCATAATTTTCATTTTCAATGTCTTCGTTGAACTTCTATCCTGCCACTTCTATGTTTCAATTCTTTAAACATTGAGGACAGTGTATTCCAAGTTGGGGGGGAGATGAAAATGTGTGGAAGGAAAAATGTCATTAACCTTGAACATGATAACAGACATTCCAAACTCTGAAATTGGATATCAAATAATTTTGCATGCCTTGATTCTGATTTTAATGCAAGTTTATGTTCATGTGCATAGTTATTGGAAAGTGCGGTTGTCCGATGTGATTTTTCACTGTTATATTTTCATCCATTTAAAAAAAACACACAATGCACATCCTCTAGATTGTGGGGTTTTAGTTTGAGTTCTTGGGGACCCATAATAAATAGCATAGGATTGGCGATCATTTTAATTTTAACATGAGTATTCAAAAAAAAAAATCGCGCGTAGAGCAATGAATTGACCTAATGTGTGGCTTTCGGCACTTGGGGATCGCGACTCCATAGTTGTCTGGCCCATAGTTGGGCATTTTATCTCTATTTGTGGTAATTTGAATTTGTTTTTGATTGAGTTAGCTCGAGATGATGCCCGAGTATGTGAGCTTCACTTGGTGCCCTAAGGTCTTTGAGCCTGGGAGTCATCAGCAAAGTCTTGCTACATGGGTTGACTCGATTGAGTTCAATTTCAATTACCATGGCAAAATTGCAAAAAAAAAAACCCAAAAAAAATATATAAAATAAAAAATGAGTACCCATCTTATTATTAAAATTTGATTGCTCCTAGCGCTTCCATCTTTTATCCCTTGAATGAAAATGAACCCCCATGTCTATTGTGACACACAACACTTCATCATGCTTAATTGAATTTGGATGAAATATGGAAATGAATTTGAAAAAAGGAATGGGCTTGGGCTTGGGATATGCTTATGGACATAGCTTGTTTTAAATGATTTTGATGGGTTTCATAATTGTTTGGTATGTGATCTTTGGGTGAGAAATGTGTATTAAAATGTTTTTGGAAAATGGCATTCGAATTTCATTTTTGTGAGATATATTTTGCTCGGGACTAGCAAAACTCAAGTTGGGGGGTGTGATTAGCCACTGTAAGAGGATAATATTCATTGCTAATATATGTAGTTTTCATGTGCCTTGCTATTCATAAATACCATTTTAGTTCATTTTACATTTTGAACACCCATTCTCATCATTTGTGCACTTCATGCCTAATGTGCACCAATTTAGGCCCAATGTTTCATCTGATTTTAAAGAATGAAAATATCCATGTTTTAATTTGATATTTTTTGGAAATGGATATTCACTTAATTATGAACATTTTTTATTCAAGGATCAATGGATTATTAATAAATTATGATGGAGATATTTTGTGATTAAAGGAAACAATTCTGGAGAAGGCAGATTGTATATCATCCCACTGATCGGACTATGGGGCCCACAATACAGGCCCGATGAAGCCCAAAATTTATGGAAGGATAGAAGACATATAGGGGAACAAATCCTTCTTCTGGATCCAGTGCTAATTCGTTCTCAATGGGTGTTATTAAGGCGGCCCAAGTTGAAGATTTAATTTTGGGCCAGAGTCTGCGGCCCAGAAAAACAGTCCACCAGTTTAATCATATCTCCCGAACCACAAATTATTTTGGGCTGAAATTTTACATGGTGTTAGGGGACATCCGGTGCTTCATTTAAGTCTTCTATGGCCCACTCCACTTCTGCCTTCTAGAGGGTCCTTGAGGCGCGTCTTTCCGGTGGATGCAAGCTGGCTGCAACTTCGGGGCAAGAAGTGGAAAAGTCTCTCATCATTAATGTTCCACCCACCTTTCCCCAACATAATTAATTAAAGGCACATGGGATGTTGGGGGCTCGGCCAAGGCTTCATTTTTTCCTATTTAAGGCAGGAGTGGTGGTGGATTTGGAGATCTTGGGTGCTTTGTTTCATTATAATGTTATGCTGTCCATTTGATGTTGTAATCGTTCTTCATTCTCATGTAAGTTGTTTGAATCACATTAGTTCTTAATAAAAGTTCTTCATTTCCTCTTTTCCTTTTCTTCTTCTTATCACTTTGATACCGTTGCTTTAAGGTGTGAATTAATTCACACCAGAACTTGTGAATTTATTCACACAACGGTGGAGTGATCGTTTCATTGTTGTATTTTTTCTTCTCCAATCCCGCTTCTTTAAGTCAACTTCCCGCTTCCATTTATTTAATAGCATAAATGGAGGGCTAAACCCTTATGGGTTGGTCCTAGGGAGTTGCATGGGGAAGATTGGATGTTATTTTATGATCTAAAATTCTGTAATGATTTCATTATTTTATGATTTCCATTTGATGATTTATTTCCTTCTTCGTCTTTGCCAACTTTAACAATGACACATTTTGAGTGCTAGTGCGATCCAATTCCTTGGAGTGATAATTAAATTGATCCTACAAGTGCATTGGTTATTAGCCTTGGAATTGTGTAGGTATTAAATTGGTGAATGATGTTGAGGAATTATATCATTTCGTGAATACATCTTGAATTAGTGAAATGAATGTTATAAGAAAATAAATGCATCCAATCTAACCCTAGTAACAACTTAGGATCAACTCATCTCCATTAATTGTTTTAAACTAAGTAATTGAATGTTTTAATTTATTTTCTTTAAATTAAATCAGTAGTTATTCAAATCAATTAAATCTGAATAGTTGGCCACTTCATAGCCAAATCCTTCCAAGATCAGAGTGTCTTTAGGTTCCTTCTTCGGTCCCTGTGGATTCGGCCCCTACCTGTACTACAACGACCGCATACCTGTAGGGTAAATTTGGGAGCAACCAAATTTTGGCGCCATTTCCGGGGACCCAAGTAAGTTACCTTAGACACCATCATCCTTTTCTCACCCCACTTTCTCTATTCTCACCCTCATCTCTCTTATCTTTACCCCTTTCTGTTTATGTGTGTCCGGAGAATCTAGAATCCAACTTTCCATCTTCTCCAATGGAGTATCTTCCAAATTATCATGTCACAAACTCATGCTGGAATGCAATGGAAAATGAATATTGGGAAGCCCCTAAATTAGAAAATTTCTTTGATCAACCCTTGAATAATTACCACACACCTGATGAGATGTACAATCAATGGGATGATGATTATTTAAAGGATCAATTTCCGACCCTCTCGAGGATTATTGGAGAGATGAATCTTAATGAAGTTCATGATTTAAAAACTCCTATCCAGACTAATCCTCAAAAACTCTTCGAACAATTGTGTAATCAAATGGAGATAATGAGTTCTGAGGTATCATCATTGAGATTAGAACTACAATGCAATAATACTTGTGAGGAACTCATCCATACACCAATTGTACCTTCTGAAACCTTATGTGGAGTGTCTAGTTTCCCAAAAAACTCTCATGAACTTATTGAAGAACCAACCTTTGGAATTAGGGTAGGGGAAGTGAATCAAGAAATTGTTGAAGGGTCTTTAAATCAGGAGGAAATTTATTTTTTGAATTCAAAGGACAATAACTTAACATCATGGATTGAGTTTCCTGAACATGGCTCCATTAGTGATTTTTTAGGACCACTGATCACTGAACCACTTGAAGAAATCCAAAACATTGAGCTCATACCCACTCCTAGAATTAAAATGGACACTTTTGGAGATGAATCATATTTTTATAAGGAACCAATTCATTCTAAAAACTTTGTAGAAGAAACTGGTTTTGATTCAAATTTCCAATCTGCTTTAAGAAAATTCAATCAACCCAATCTCAAAATCATTGTCCTTACTTCCCCACTCGAGTACCCTATCATTTGTGTTAAGCAAGAGCTTGGGGGTTTCATTAATTCATCTCATGAAACTCAAAAATTGGGGTTGATCTTTGATTTATTAGGAAAGACTACAGAAGAAAAAAGATCAACCATTTTTTATACTCCTTGGATTTTCACATTGATTTTAGAAAATAAGATTGCTCATGAATCAAATTCAAAACCTTCTTACCAACCACAATGGAGACTCATTCTTAATCAAGTTAGAGTGGAGAAAGATGAGGTCATTAAAATTTTGAAAGTTGGAATTGGATAAGTTGGGGGTTCAAGTCGAGCTAACGACGTTAAACAAATGCGCTGCACGGGAGGCAACCCGTGGTCTTCATCTTTCTAATCTTTGTGACTCGTTTTTTTCCTTCTTCTGCATTTTGTTATTAAAAAATATATATATAGACTGTTGACCTGTTCTTCTTTTATGAGTAAGGATGGGTATGAAAGGGGAGCACCGTATTCATCCGTGTCACGCAGTGTGATCCCTGAGTAATACCTTACCCAGAAAATATAAAGAAGACAATATATCATCAGTTTATTTTATTTTATTTTGTTTTTTTGTAGGTATTTAAAAAAAAATAGATTTTTGATCTGTTCTTCTTTTATGAGTAAGGATGGGTATGAAAGGGGAGCACTGTATTCATCCGTGTCACGCGGTGTGATCCCTGAGTAATACCTTACCCAGAAAATATAGAGAAGACAATGTATCATCAATTTATGTTATTTATACCTTTTTTTTAGGTTAAAAAAAATACAAAAAAAATATATATATTAAAAAAAAATTTAAGGCATGTCATAGGTCATTGGGAAAAGCTGGTCACAACCGTCCAAGCCATTGGGAGATAAACCAGAACTGAAGGGAGACATGGGAATGCATTTTCAACATCAACCACCAGGTGACTTCATTCCATAATTTTCATTTTCAATGTCTTCGTTGAACTTCTATCCTGCCACTTCTATGTTTCAATTCTTTAAACATTGAGGACAGTGTATTCCAAGTTGGGGGGGAGATGAAAATGTGTGGAAGGAAAAATGTCATTAACCTTGAACATGATAACAGACATTCCAAACTCTGAAATTGGATATCAAATAATTTTGCATGCCTTGATTCTGATTTTAATGCAAGTTTATGTTCATGTGCATAGTTATTGGAAAGTGCGGTTGTCCGATGTGATTTTTCACTGTTATATTTTCATCCATTTAAAAAAAACACACAATGCACATCCTCTAGATTGTGGGGTTTTAGTTTGAGTTCTTGGGGACCCATAATAAATAGCATAGGATTGGCGATCATTTTAATTTTAACATGAGTATTCAAAAAAAAAATCGCGCGTAGAGCAATGAATTGACCTAATGTGTGGCTTTCGGCACTTGGGGATCGCGACTCCATAGTTGTCTGGCCCAGAGTTGGGCATTTTATCTCTATTTGTGGTAATTTGAATTTGTTTTTGATTGAGTTAGCTCGAGATGATGCCCGAGTATGTGAGCTTCACTTGGTGCCCTAAGGTCTTTGAGCCTGGGAGTCATCAGCAAAGTCTTGCTACATGGGTTGACTCGATTGAGTTCAATTTCAATTACCATGGCAAAATTGCAAAAAAAAAACCCAAAAAAAAATATATAAAATAAAAAATGAGTACACATCTTATTATTAAAATTTGATTTCTCCTAGCGCTTCCATCTTTTATCCCTTGAATGAAAATGAACCCCCATGTCTATTGTGACACACAACACTTCATCATGCTTAATTGAATTTGGATGAAATATGGAAATGAATTTGAAAAAAGGAATGGGCTTGGGCTTGGGATATGCTTATGGACATAGCTTGTTTTAAATGATTTTGATGGGTTTCATAATTGTTTGGTATGTGATCTTTGGGTGAGAAATGTGTATTAAAATGTTTTTGGAAAATGGCATTCGAATTTCATTTTTGTGAGATATATTTTGCTCGGGACTAGCAAAACTCAAGTTGGGGGGTGTGATTAGCCACTGTAAGAGGATAATATTCATTGCTAATATATGTAGTTTTCATGTGCCTTGCTATTCATAAATACCATTTTAGTTCATTTTACATTTTGAACACCCATTCTCATCATTTGTGCACTTCATGCCTAATGTGCACCAATTTAGGCCCAATGTTTCATCTGATTTTAAAGAATGAAAATATCCATGTTTTAATTTGATATTTTTTGGAAATGGATATTCACTTAATTATGAACATTTTTTATTCAAGGATCAATGGATTATTAATAAATTATGATGGAGATATTTTGTGATTAAAGGAAACAATTCTGGAGAAGGCAGATTGAATATCATCCCACTGATCGGACTATGGGGCCCACAATACAGGCCCGATGAAGACCAAAATTTATGGAAGGATAGAAGACATATAGGGGAACAAATCATTCTTCTGGAGCCAGTGCTAATTCGTTCTCAATGGGTGTTATTAAGGCGGCCCAAGTTGAAGATTTAATTTTGGGCCAGAGTCTGCGGCCCAGAAAAACAGTCCACCATTTTAATCATATCTCCCGAACCACAAATTATTTTGGGCTGAAATTTTACATGGTGTTAGGGGACATCCGGTGCTTCATTTAAGTCTTCTATGGACCACTCCAATGCTGCCTTCTAGAAGGTCCTTGAGGCGCGTCTTTCCGGTGGATGCAAGCTGGCTGCAACTTCGGGGCAAGAAGTGGAAAAGTCTCTCATCATTAATGTTCCACCCACCTTTCCCCAACATAATTAATTAAAGGCACATGGGATGTTGGGGGCTCGGCCAAGGCTTCATTTTTTCCTATTTAAGGCAGGAGTGGTGGTGGATTTGGAGATCTTGGGTGCTTTGTTTCATTATAATGTTATGCTGTCCATTTGATGTTGTAATCGTTCTTCATTCTCATGTAAGTTGTTTGAATCACATTAGTTCTTAATAAAAGTTCTTCATTTCCTCTTTTCCTTTTCTTCTTCTTATCACTTTGATACCGTTGCTTTAAGGTGTGAATTAATTCACACCAGAACTTGTGAATTTATTCACACAACGGTGGAGTGATCGTTTCATTGTTGTATTTTTTCTTCTCCAATCCCGCTTCTTTAAGTCAACTTCCCGCTTCCATTTATTTAATAGCATAAATGGAGGGCTAAACCCTTATGGGTTGGTCCTAGGGAGTTTCATGGGGAAGATTGGATGTTATTTTATGATCTAAAATTCTGTAATGATTTCATTATTTTATGATTTCCATTTGATGATTTATTTCCTTCTTCGTCTTTGCCAACTTTAACAATGACACATTTTGAGTGCTAGTGCGATCCAATTCCTTGGAGTGATAATTAAATTGATCCTACAAGTGCATTGGTTATTAGCCTTGGAATTGTGTAGGTATTAAATTGGTGAATGATGTTGAGGAATTATATCATTTCGTGAATACATCTTGAATTAGTGAAATGAATGTTATAAGAAAATAAATGCATCCAATCTAACCCTAGTAACAACTTAGGATCAACTCATCTCCATTAATTGTTTTAAACTAAGTAATTGAATGTTTTAATTTATTTTCTTTAAATTAAATCAGTAGTTATTCAAATCAATTAAATCTGAATAGTTGGCCACTTCATAGCCAAATCCTTCCAAGATCAGAGTGTCTTTAGGTTCCTTCTTCGGTCCCTGTGGATTCGACCCCTACCTGTACTACAACGACCGCATACCTGTAGGGTAAATTTGGGAGCAACCAAATTTTGGCGCCATTTCCGGGGACCCAAGTAAGTTACCTTAGACACCATCATCCTTTTCTCACCCCACTTTCTCTATTCTCACCCCCATCTCTCTTATCTTTACCCCTTTCTGTTTATGTGTGTCCGGAGAATCTAGAATCCAACTTTCCATCTTCTCCAATGGAGTATCTTCCAAATTATCATGTCACAAACTCATGCTGGAATGCAATGGAAAATGAATATTGGGAAGCCCCTAAATTAGAAAATTTCTTTGATCAACCCTTGAATAATTACCACACACCTGATGAGATGTACAATCAATGGGATGATGATTATTTAAAGGATCAATTTACGACCCTCTCGAGGATTATTGGAGAGATGAATCTTAATGAAGTTCATGATTTAAAAACTCCTATCCAGACTAATCCTCAAAAACTCTTCGAACAATTGTGTAATCAAATGGAGATAATGAGTTCTGAGGTATCATCATTGAGATTAGAACTACAATGCAATAATACTTGTGAGGAACTCATCCATACACCAATTGTACCTTCTGAAACCTTATGTGGAGTGTCTAGTTTCCCAAAAAACTCTCATGAACTTATTGAAGAACCAACCTTTGGAATTAGGGTAGGGGAAGTGAATCAAGAAATTGTTGAAGGGTCTTTAAATCAGGAGGAAATTTATTTTTTGAATTCAAAGGACAATAACTTAACATCATGGATTGAGTTTCCTGAACATGGCTCCATTAGTGATTTTTTAGGACCACTGATCACTGAACCACTTGAAGAAATCCAAAACATTGAGCTCATACCCACTCCTAGAATTAAAATGGACACTTTTGGAGATGAATCATATTTTTATAAGGAACCCATTCATTCTAAAAACTTTGTAGAAGAAACTGGTTTTGATTCAAATTTCCAATCTGCTTTAAGAAAATTCAATCAACCCAATCTCAAAATCATTGTCCTTACTTCCCCACTCGAGTACCCTATCATTTGTGTTAAGCAAGAGCTTGGGGGTTTCATTAATTCATCTCATGAAACTCAAAAATTGGGGTTGATCTTTGATTTATTAGGAAAGACTACAGAAGAAAAAAGATCAACCATTTTTTATACTCCTTGGATTTTCACATTGATTTTAGAAAATAAGATTGCTCATGAATCAAATTCAAAACCTTCTTACCAACCACAATGGAGACTCATTCTTAATCAAGTTAGAGTGGAGAAAGATGAGGTCATTAAAATTTTGAAAGTTGGAATTGGATAAGTTGGGGGTTCAAGTCGAGCTAACGACGTTAAACAAATGCGCTGCACGGGAGGCAACCCGTGGTCTTCATCTTTCTAATCTTTGTGACTCGTTTTTTTCCTTCTTCTGCATTTTGTTATTAAAAAATATATATATAGACTGTTGACCTGTTCTTCTTTTATGAGTAAGGATGGGTATGAAAGGGGAGCACCGTATTCATCCGTGTCACGCGGTGTGATCCCTGAGTAATACCTTACCCAGAAAATATAAAGAAGACAATATATCATCAGTTTATTTTATTTTATTTTGTTTTTTTGTAGGTATTTAAAAAAAAATAGATTTTTGATCTGTTCTTCTTTTATGAGTAAGGATGGGTATGAAAGGGGAGCACCGTATTCATCCGTGTCACGCGGTGTGATCCCTGAGTAATACCTTACCCAGAAAATATAGAGAAGACAATGTATCATCAATTTATGTTATTTATACCTTTTTTTTAGGTTAAAAAAAATACAAAAAAATATATATATATTAAAAAAAAATTTAAGGCATGTCATAGGTCATTGGGAAAAGCTGGTCACAACCGTCCAAGCCATTGGGAGATAAACCAGAACTGAAGGGAGACATGGGAATGCATTTTCAACATCAACCACCAGGTGACTTCATTCCATAATTTTCATTTTCAATGTCTTCGTTGAACTTCTATCCTGCCACTTCTATGTTTCAATTCTTTAAACATTGAGGACAGTGTATTCCAAGTTGGGGGGGAGATGAAAATGTGTGGAAGGAAAAATGTCATTAACCTTGAACATGATAACAGACATTCCAAACTCTGAAATTGGATATCAAATAATTTTGCATGCCTTGATTCTGATTTTAATGCAAGTTTATGTTCATGTGCATAGTTATTGGAAAGTGCGGTTGTCCGATGTGATTTTTCACTGTTATATTTTCATCCATTTAAAAAAAACACACAATGCACATCCTCTAGATTGTGGGGTTTTAGTTTGAGTTCTTGGGGACCCATAATAAATAGCATAGGATTGGCGATCATTTTAATTTTAACATGAGTATTCAAAAAAAAAAAATCGCGCGTAGAGCAATGAATTGACCTAATGTGTGGCTTTCGGCACTTGGGGATCGCGACTCCATAGTTGTCTGGCCCAGAGTTGGGCATTTTATCTCTATTTGTGGTAATTTGAATTTGTTTTTGATTGAGTTAGCTCGAGATGATGCCCGAGTATGTGAGCTTCACTTGGTGCCCTAAGGTCTTTGAGCCTGGGAGTCATCAGCAAAGTCTTGCTACATGGGTTGACTCGATTGAGTTCAATTTCAATTACCATGGCAAAATTGCAAAAAAAAAACCCAAAAAAAAATATATAAAATAAAAAATGAGTACCCATCTTATTATTAAAATTTGATTTCTCCTAGCGCTTCCATCTTTTATCCCTTGAATGAAAATGAACCCCCATGTCTATTGTGACACACAACACTTCATCATGCTTAATTGAATTTGGATGAAATATGGAAATGAATTTGAAAAAAGGAATGGGCTTGGGCTTGGGATATGCTTATGTACATATCTTGTTTTAAATGATTTTGATGGGTTTCATAATTGTTTGGTATGTGATCTTTGGGTGAGAAATGTGTATTAAAATGTTTTTGGAAAATGGCATTCGAATTTCATTTTTGTGAGATATATTTTGCTCGGGACTAGCAAAACTCAAGTTGGGGGGTGTGATTAGCCACTGTAAGAGGATAATATTCATTGCTAATATATGTAGTTTTCATGTGCCTTGCTATTCATAAATACCATTTTAGTTCATTTTACATTTTGAACACCCATTCTCATCATTTGTGCACTTCATGCCTAATGTGCACCAATTTAGGCCCAATGTTTCATCTGATTTTAAAGAATGAAAATATCCATGTTTTAATTTTATATTTTTTGGAAATGGATATTCACTTAATTATGAACATTTTTTATTCAGGGATCAATGGATTATTAATAAATTATGATGGAGATATTTTGTGATTAAAGGAAACAATTCTGGAGAAGGCAGATTGTATATCATCCCACTGATCGGACTATGGGGCCCCCAATACAGGCCCAATGAAGCCCAAAATTTATGGAAGGATAGAAGACATATAGGGGAACAAATCATTCTTCTGGAGCCAGTGCTAATTCGTTCTCAATGGGTGTTATTAAGGCGGCCCAAGTTGAAGATTTAATTTTGGGCCAGAGTCTGCGGCCCAGAAAAACAGTCCACCATTTTAATCATATCTCCCGAACAACAAATTATTTTGGGCTGCAATTTTACATGGTGTTAGGGGACATCCGGTGCTTCATTTAAGTCTTCTATGGCCCACTCCAATTATGCATTCTAGAAGGTCCTTGAGGCGCGTCTTTCCGATGGATGCAAGCTGGCTGCAACTTCGGGGCAAGAAGTGGAAAAGTCTCTCATCATTAATGTTCCACCCACCTTTCCCCAACATAATTAATTAAAGGCACATGGGATGTTGTGGGCTCGGCCAAGGCTTCATTTTTTCCTATTTAAGGCAGGAGTGGTGGTGGATTTGGAGATCTTGGGTGCTTTGTTTCATTATAATGTTATGCTGTCCATTTGATGTTGTAATCGTTCTTCATTCTCATGTAAGTTGTTTGAATCACATTAGTTCTTAATAAAAGTTCTTCATTTCCTCTTTTCCTTTTCTTCTTCTTATCACTTTGATACCGTTGCTTTAAGGTGTGAATTAATTCACACCATAACTTGTGAATTTATTCACACAACGGTGGAGTGATCGTTTCATTGTTGTATTTTTTCTTCTCCAATCCCGCTTCTTTAAGTCAACTTCCCGCTTCCATTTATTTAATAGCATAAATGGAGGGCTAAACCCTTATGGGTTGGTCCTAGGGAGTTGCATGGGGAAGATTGGATGTTATTTTATGATCTAAAATTCTGTAATGATTTCATTATTTTATGATTTCCATTTGATGATTTATTTCCTTCTTCGTCTTTGCCAACTTAAACAATGACACATTTTGAGTGCTAGTGCGATCCAATTCCTTGGAGTGATAATTAAATTGATCCTACAAGTGCATTGGTTATTAGCCTTGGAATTGTGTAGGGATTAAATTGGTGAATGATGTTGAGGAATTATATCATTTCGTGAATACATCTTGAATTAGTGAAATGAATGTTATAAGAAAATAAATGCATCCAATCTAACCCTAGTAACAACTTAGGATCAACTCATCTCCATTAATTGTTTTAAACTAAGTAGTTGAATGTTTTAATTTATTTTCTTTAAATTAAATCAGTAGTTATTCAAATCAATTAAATCTGAATAGTTGGCCACTTCATAGCCAAATCCTTCCAAGATTAGAGTGTCTTTAGGTTCCTTCTTCGGTCCCTGTGGATTCGACCCCTACCTGTACTACAACGACCGCATACCTGTAGGGTAAATTTGGGAGCAACCAAATTTTGGCGCCATTTCCGGGGACCCAAGTAAGTTACCTTAGACACCATCATCCTTTTCTCACCCCACTTTCTCTATTCTCACCCCCATCTCTCTTATCTTTACCCCTTTCTGTTTATGTGTGTCCGGAGAATCTAGAATCCAACTTTCCATCTTCTCCAATGGAGTATCTTCCAAATTATCATGTCACAAACTCATGCTGGAATGCAATGGAAAATGAATATTGGGAAGCCCCTAAATTAGAAAATTTCTTTGATCAACCCTTGAATAATTACCACACACCTGATGAGATGTACAATCAATGCGATGATGATTATTTAAAGGATCAATTTCCGACCCTCTCGAGGATTATTGGAGAGATGAATCTTAATTAAGTTCATGATTTAAAAACTCCTATCCAGCCTAATCCTCAAAAACTCTTCGAACAATTGTGTAATCAAATGGAGATAATGAGTTCTGAGGTATCATCATTGAGATTAGAACTACAATGCAATAATACTTGTGAGGAACTCATCCATACACCAATTGTACCTTCTGAAACCTTATGTGGAGTGTCTAGTTTCCCAAAAAACTCTCATGAACTTATTGAAGAACCAACCTTTGGAATTAGGGTAGGGGAAGTGAATCAAGAAATTGTTGAAGGGTCTTTAAATCAGGAGGAAATTTATTTTTTGAATTCAAAGGACAATAACTTAACATCATGGATTGAGTTTCCTGAACATGGCTCCATTAGTGATTTTTTAGGACCACTGATCACTGAACCACTTGAAGAAATCCAAAACATTGAGCTCATACCCACTCCTAGAATTAAAATGGACACTTTTGGAGATGAATCATATTTTTATAAGGAACCAATTCATTCTAAAAACTTTGTAGAAGAAACTGGTTTTGATTCAAATTTCCAATCTGCTTTAAGAAAATTCAATCAACCCAATCTCAAAATCATTGTCCTTACTTCCCCACTCGAGTACCCTATCATTTGTGTTAAGCAAGAGCTTGGGGGTTTCATTAATTCATCTCATGAAACTCAAAAATTGGGGTTGATCTTTGATTTATTAGGAAAGACTACAGAAGAAAAAAGATCAACCATTTTTTATACTCCTTGGATTTTCACATTGATTTTAGAAAATAAGATTGCTCATGAATCAAATTCAAAACCTTCTTACCAACCACAATGGAGACTCATTCTTAATCAAGTTGGAGTGGAGAAAGATGAGGTCATTAAAATTTTGAAAGTTGGAATTGGATAAGTTGGGGGTTCAAGTCGAGCTAACGACGTTAAACAAATGCGCTGCACGGGAGGCAACCCGTGGTCTTCATCTTTCTAATCTTTGTGACTCGTTTTTTTCCTTCTTCTGCATTTTGTTATTAAAAAAAATATATATAGACTGTTGACCTGTTCTTCTTTTATGAGTAAGGATGGGTATGAAAGGGGAGCACCGTATTCATCCGTGTCACGCGGTGTGATCCCTGAGTAATACCTTACCCAGAAAATATAAAGAAGACAATATATCATCAGTTTATTTTATTTTATTTTGTTTTTTTGTAGGTATTTAAAAAAAAATAGATTTTTGATCTGTTCTTCTTTTATGAGTAAGGATGGGTATGAAAGGGGAGCACCGTATTCATCCGTGTCACGCGGTGTGATCCCTGAGTAATACCTTACCCAGAAAATATAGAGAAGACAATGTATCATCAATTTATGTTATTTATACCTTTTTTTTAGGTTAAAAAAAATACAAAAAAAATATATATATTAAAAAAAAAATTAAGGCATGTCATAGGTCATTGGGAAAAGCTGGTCACAACCGTCCAAGCCATTGGGAGATAAACCAGAACTGAAGGGAGACATGGGAATGCATTTTCAACATCAACCACCAGGTGACTTCATTCCATAATTTTCATTTTCAATGTCTTCGTTGAACTTCTATCCTGCCACTTCTATGTTTCAATTCTTTAAACATTGAGGACAGTGTATTCCAAGTTGGGGGGGAGATGAAAATGTGTGGAAGGAAAAATGTCATTAACCTTGAACATGATAACAGACA
This sequence comes from Viscum album, assembly GCA_963277665.1. NCBI lineage: Eukaryota > Viridiplantae > Streptophyta > Magnoliopsida > Santalales > Viscaceae > Viscum > Viscum album. The sequence continues at coordinate 731,027,507 of OY728159.1, forward strand.
TTCCAAACTCTGAAATTGGATATCAAATAATTTTGCATGCCTTGATTCTGATTTTAATGCAAGTTTATGTTCATGTGCATAGTTATTGGAAAGTGCGGTTGTCCGATGTGATTTTTCACTGTTATATTTTCATCCATTTAAAAAAAACACACAATGCACATCCTCTAGATTGTGGGGTTTTAGTTTGAGTTCTTGGGGACCCATAATAAATAGCATAGGATTGGCGATCATTTTAATTTTAACATGAGTATTCAAAAAAAAATCGCGCGTAGAGCAATGAATTGACCTAATGTGTGGCTTTCGGCACTTGGGGATCGCGACTCCATAGTTGTCTGGCCCAGAGTTGGGCATTTTATCTCTATTTGTGGTAATTTGAATTTGTTTTTGATTGAGTTAGCTCGAGATGATGCCCGAGTATGTGAGCTTCACTTGGTGCCCTAAGGTCTTTGAGCCTGGGAGTCATCAGCAAAGTCTTGCTACATGGGTTGACTCGATTGAGTTCAATTTCAATTACCATGGCAAAATTGCAAAAAAAAAAACCAAAAAAAAATATATAAAATAAAAAATGAGTACCCATCTTATTATTAAAATTTGATTGCTCCTAGCGCTTCCATCTTTTATCCCTTGAATGAAAATGAACCCCCATGTCTATTGTGACACACAACACTTCATCATGCTTAATTGAATTTGGATGAAATATGGAAATGAATTTGAAAAAAGGAATGGGCTTGGGCTTGGGATATGCTTATGGACATAGCTTGTTTTAAATGATTTTGATGGGTTTCATAATTGTTTGGTATGTGATCTTTGGGTGAGAAATGTGTATTAAAATGTTTTTGGAAAATGGCATTCGAATTTCATTTTTGTGAGATATATTTTGCTCGGGACTAGCAAAACTCAAGTTGGGGGGTGTGATTAGCCACTGTAAGAGGATAATATTCATTGCTAATATATGTAGTTTTCATGTGCCTTGCTATTCATAAATACCATTTTAGTTCATTTTACATTTTGAACACCCATTCTCATCATTTGTGCACTTCATGCCTAATGTGCACCAATTTAGGCCCAATGTTTCATCTGATTTTAAAGAATGAAAATATCCATGTTTTAATTTGATATTTTTTGGAAATGGATATTCACTTAATTATGAACATTTTTTATTCAGGGATCAATGGATTATTAATAAATTATGATGGAGATATTTTGTGATTAAAGGAAACAATTCTGGAGAAGGCAGATTGTATATCATCCCACTGATCGGACTATGGGGCCCACAATACAGGCCCGATGAAGCCCAAAATTTATGGAAGGATAGAAGACATATAGGGGAACAAATCATTCTTCTGGAGCCAGTGCTAATTCGTTCTCAATGGGTGTTATTAAGGCGGCCCAAGTTGAAGATTTAATTTTGGGCCAGAGTCTGCGGCCCAGAAAAACAGTCCACCATTTTAATCATATCTCCCTAACCACAAATTATTTTGGGCTGAAATTTTACATGGTGTTAGGGGACATCCGGTGCTTCATTTAAGTATTCTATGGCCCACTCCAATTCTGCCTTCAGAAGGTCCTTGAGGCGCGTCTTTCCGGTGGATGCAAGCTGGCTGCAACTTCGGGGCAAGAAGTGGAAAAGTCTCTCATCATTAATGTTCCACCCACCTTTCCCCAACATAATTAATTAAAGGCACATGGGATGTTGGGGGCTCGGCCAAGGCTTCATTGTTTCCTATTTAAGGCAGGAGTGGTGGTGGATTTGGAGATCTTGGGTGCTTTGTTTCATTATAATGTTATGCTGTCCATTTGATGTTGTAATCGTTCTTCATTCTCATGTAAGTTGTTTGAATCACATTAGTTCTTAATAAAAGTTCTTCATTTCCTCTTTTCCTTTTCTTCTTCTTATCACTTTGATACCGTTGCTTTAAGGTGTGAATTAATTCACACCAGAACTTGTGAATTTATTCACACAACGGTGGAGTGATCGTTTCATTGTTGTATTTTTTCTTCTCCAATCCCGCTTCTTTAAGTCAACTTCCCGCTTACATTTATTTAATAGCATAAATGGAGGGCTAAACCCTTATGGGTTGGTCCTAGGGAGTTGCATGGGGAAGATTGGATGTTATTTTATGATCTAAAATTCTGTAATGATTTCATTATTTTATGATTTCCATTTGATGATTTATTTCCTTCTTCGTCTTTGCCAACTTTAACAATGACACATTTTGAGTGCTAGTGCGATCCAATTCCTTGGGGTGATAATTAAATTGATCCTACAAGTGCATTGGTTATTAGCCTTGGAATTGTGTAGGGATTAAATTGGTGAATGATGTTGAGGAATTATATCATTTCGTGAATACATCTTGAATTAGTGAAATGAATGTTATAAGAAAATAAATGCATCCAATCTAACCCTAGTAACAACTTAGGATCAACTCATCTCCATTAATTGTTTTAAACTAAGTAATTGAATGTTTTAATTTATTTTCTTTAAATTAAATCAGTAGTTATTCAAATCAATTAAATCTGAATAGTTGGCCACTTCATATCCAAATCCTTCCAAGATCAGAGTGTCTTTAGGTTCCTTCTTCGGTCCCTGTGGATTCGACCCCTACCTGTACTACAACGACCACATACCTGTAGGGTAAATTTGGGCGCAACCACACCTCATCTGTACTTGTCATATTACATGTAATATGAATATGAAAGGATTATTATTATTTGATAGTAAAAGTATTCATAAACATTAGAAATTTTAGAACAAATGAGGTATTTTATACTAACACCATGAAATTGATAATATGAATACATCACATTAGAGGGTTTTCATCATTATATATGAGAGTGTTAAGTCATCCCAGTAATTTTAGGGAATCATTTCTTGTTATAACATTCCCAATGACATATGCTAAATCTCAACTATTTCCCTTGATCTTGATGCAAGTCCATATCATTGTACATCTTACTGGAATTTGGCCTACCTCATTCTAGAAACCTTTTAATTTTAGGTATCAATATTGTCTGTTCTTTAGGAAATGTAAAATATTAAAACATCTTGATAGAAATTTATGGTGCAACATAGCAGTTAGAAATGGTGTCCAACCGAGATATTGGATCAATATATGTTTCCCATGATATATTTACCGATGTATATTCTATGATGGAGTGTGCAAATGGAAACCATAATTCCTAGATATTTCCACATTAACATTTCCTTACTTCTATTAATACCACCAATACTTGACCACTTATATTTCTGATGGTGTCCAGAAAAAATTAAACTTAAAATCAAGAGTCTTCCTAGTTTAAAATCCAAACTCGATATGTAGAAGATTCATCAATGTTAATTCCAAGTTCTCATTAAAAATTTTATTCTACACATTAGTCCCTACTATATACCATATTTTATCTAATTTTCTCTATCAATTAAGTACCTAACAAAATGATAAAATGTCTCCTAAAGCAAGCTAGTTATAAGTAACTTTTTAATTCCCATGAAGATGCCATTGATTCACTCCAAATTTTTTATGGCTATATATGCATATAAATTTTTTCAATATATACCAATGTTCACTTTACCTTTGTAATATGTATTATATAATCATACAATACTTAATTATAATTTTGGATTTCTTAGAAATTTTGTTCAAACCTTCATTTATCCCACTCATATGCTAGTCATAATTGATCATATTTCACATAAATTAATTTTATCATTTTTGTAAATGTAAAGAATAATAAAGAGATTTCATGCCAAAGGTCATGATTACCTTCATCATATGTTCATCATGTAATATTTTTCACATGTTTCTAGAAATGATTCTGATACAGTACTGATGATGTGCATTTCAAGGGCTCCATGTATCAGGATTCTCATTTATTTCCTCTTAGATTTTCGGATGATGATAAGATATTAAAAATACAACCCAAATCTGGGTGAAATTATTGTTGATACATGCCAAAAATCCACTCTATGATTCATAATTATCCTTATCCATAATGAAAAATTAAAGACAAAGAGGTGAATGGTTTCCATCTTGTGTTATCACGGTCAACAATACACCGATGAATTTTTTGTACAGAAACATTCTATCAATCTGTATGAACTATTTATAGAAAATAAATGTGGAAATAAAAGGAAGGAATTCCCAGAACAACTGATGAAATTTGACATAAGATGGATGATGTCAGTTATCTTGAGACACATATTCATTCATATCAATATAGAAGACAATTTTTTCATTATGTCTTATTGTGGCTAAAAATTGTGGCAACACCCTATAGGAGTCATCCCAATAACCATATACCATGAAAATTTCCTTCTATTTCACTATCAATGTCATATTATAGTAAATCATTATAACCAAATGTGTATTGTTTCCTCTCTTTCACAAGGGCTACATGACCATCTTGTAATGTCCTAATCATCTCAACGATAATAGATGACCCAAATTCAACATCAAAAAAAGTATGATCTCATGATAGGTTGGGTTGAATGCATGTATGAGCTCCCTAAATCATTGAAATTCTCCAACATCCAAATGCAATATTAGGAATCACCCCGAGAAGAATCTAAAATCATCCCCATATTTATCACTCCATATGATGTATTTCATAAGGATTTATTCCTAAACGAAATACCTGTAATGTCTCTCAATAGAAAATATTATTAGTATATTCTTCTTTGAATCTTTGTTTGGAAAATTCCATCCAACATATAATTTTTTGTACATCTCACTAAACATATCCTCTAATACTCTAAGAACTCATTTTCAGGTGTGATAACATTCTAGTCTAATTCATAAAAATATTCCATTGAATCTGACCAAGATGTAAAGAGTGGTGGATGATTTATTATGGGTTGCGGTTGTTGTACTACTACTACATTTCTAGAAAATTCCTCCCCAACTTATTTAGCTACCTCTTCATCAACATCATTTTATCTGTTTGTTCCATCATTAGAAAACTCATCATCAGAAATTGGATATTGATGTTTATACAAGATATTAGCTAGATTGATTTCTTATAAATTGTAGGTAATATCATAATTTTTTTGATGGACCTCCTCCAACCACTCTTGTATTTCTATGAATTCATAAAATTGGAAATTTATTTTTTACACTAGAGACCTCATTATATAACTCCATCATGGACCCATCTGACCATTTGGAAAATAAATTTATTTCTTGGACCAACTACTCATCAATAGATAATGTAAAATATAGATTCCATAGTGAAACCAAAAAAAATGAAAATTTCTATATCTAATCAACCAGATATCTTGATCTAGTCCTAGATTTAAACAACCAAAATTCATTCTAGAAGTTCTCTTGGGGTTACATAAATTTTTTTCCTAAACTTTGTTCTTGGTTTTGTAACATAAGAAGCCCCTTTTTCGATTTGAATAATCCCCTAATAGTATTAGACATTGTAAAACATGATTCTATATGTTAAAAAGTTATTTATCAAGATTATAATAGTGTAAATAATATCAATATAGAGGAATAATAATGTAATATTGACCAAAAAATCTTTATTATACTGAAATTATAAAATGTCTTCTTATACCCTAAAATATTGTACTAATGTTTTATAGTACAATTTTAAATCTTTCTAAATGTATGTTCAGTAGTTTATAAATAAAATATGAATCATATAAAGAATATCCCCAATTAGAGTCCAACTAGGTGGAAAGCAAGGCCCATTTTCATGCACCAGTTCCTGATCAAGTCTATCTTAGTGTAGTGTTTTTTATTTTTACCCCTAGGTACATCTATTCCATAGCCACATCCACTTTTTGAGTCCAAAAAATTATTTCATTGCTTAGATAACCACATAATCTTTATTACATAGAAATTTTATAAAATAAACTTAAATCTAAAAATTTGACTCTAATCTTTCATAGTAAAAATTTTAATCTTCCTAAAGGTTTTGAAGTGGTTTATAAAAAAAATATGAATCATCTAAAGCATATCCCCTAAGAGTGTCAAACTAGGTGTCCTATAAGGCATGTTTTCATGCACCAGTTCCCAATCGAGTCTAGCTCAATACGGTTTTTTTGAGTTTTACTCCAAGTTATATCTATACCAGAGCCACATCCACATGTATTATATCGATCCAGATTTAATTACATAGAAATACAACATAATATTTATTATAAAAAAAGTTTATAACATATTATTATATCCTAAAATATGACACTAATGTTTCATAGTATAATTTTTAATCTTTATAAAGGTATGTTCAGTAGTTTATAGAGAGACTATGAATCATGTTAAACATATCCATCAAGAATATCAAACTAGGCACACAATAAGGTATGAATCATGTAAATCATGGGAGTAACAATCTTATGGTAGTTAAGCCTCTTTTTCATCCAGTTACCCATATTTGATCCTATTTTAATTCTATGCCAATGAAAATTTAATAAATTGATAATAATTATTTAAAAATATGTTAATCATTAGTTATTTATTACTGAGTCGGTAGTTAAGCATTCATTGATTATTAGTTATTGTGTAGTTAGTTCAAAGTTAATTAATATACATCAAGTACTTACTTAATAGTTAATTATTACTTAATAAATTTTTATGAATTAATTAATTATTAGATAACCATATGTTATTCATTAGTTAGTCACTTGATAATCAGTATTTAAGCATTAGTTAATCCTATATTAATTATGCCTCAATCATTAATTAATCACTAGTTAGTTATTACTTATTTAATAGAAATGAAGTGGTTAATTTAAAACTAATTGTTATTTAAATAATAGTTAATCATTAAGTAATTATTAGTTAATCGTTCTTTACGCATTAGTTAATCTTTTTTCATTTATTTGTTAATCATATGTCATTTATTAGTTAATAATTTCCTAATAATAATTAATTAAGAATTATTTAATCCTATATCAGTTATGCCTTAATCATTCATTAATCATATGTTATTAATTAATTAATTGATAGTTATGAACTAAATTATATAAAATTATTAGTTAATTAATAGTTAATCATTAAGTAATTATTAATTAATCATGTGTTATTAATTAGTTAGTCATTAGAAAATCATTACTTATGTATTAGTTAATTCTATATTAATTATGCACATTTCATTCATTAATAACTAGTTTATCATTACTTAATTAATAGATATCAAGTAATTACTTTATATATAATTATTAGTTAATTAATAGTTTGTCATTAAGTAATTATTAGTTAATCAATATTTAATAATTAGGTTATCATATGGTATTCATTTTTTAGTTATTATCTAATTAGTAGTAAATCATTATTTATTCCTATATTAATTATTCCTTAATCATACATTAATCACTAGTTAATCATTACTTAATTAATAGATATCAAATATCTTCTTTATAGATAATTATTAATTAATTATAAATCATTATGTAATTATTAGTTAATAATTCTTTACTCATTATTTAATCATATGTGATTCATTAGTTACATATTAGTTAATAATTAGTTAATCATTAATTAATCCTATATTAATTATTCCTAAATCATTCATTAATCACTCGATAATCATTACTTAATTAATAAATATTAATTTTTTACTTTATAGTTTATTATTTGTTAATTACTAGTTTATCATCAATTAATTATTTTTTAATCATTATTTAATCATTAGGTAATCATATTTAACTAATTAGTTATTACTTATCTAATCAATTGTTAAGCATTATAGAACCCTTAATTACTTACAAATTAAACATTATGTCATTAATATTTATTCATTATCTAGTTAATATTAATTCTTAATTATGACATTAATATTTAAAAACAATTATGCTTTGATAAATAAAAAAATTATTATAATAAAAAACTATTACTTAGACTAATTATAATTTATTTACTCAAAATTCATAAATAAGTAATATTATTTTATCTACTCATATTAACTATAATTTCTTAACTATTATTTGAGATTTATAATGTTTCATATGACCTTTACACAACACTTGAAAGGCACAGGAATTACCTTTACATGAGGTCTATAAAGCATGATTTACCATTTAAAAGGAATTGAGGTGTAAGGATTTACTCTTCTGTAGGTCTCAGTTTATTATGATCACCTATCTGTAGCTTCCTTTAAATATTGGGTATCCATTAGTTGCTTTCGGTTTCCTTTCCATAGGTTCCTTATAAATTTACATAGGTCCAATGAATCATTGGAGTACCTTAATGTGTTCTAATTTAAGACCCTTATATAGTAGATAGATTATTGCCTGACCCATACATAGGTTTCATCTGACCTTTATGCAGTGCTAAATAATTTGATACTGCCTTTACGTAGCTTCATGATCATGGTGGGTGAACCTTACACATCTAAATGAACCTGAAAATTAATCCAAATTTATAAAGCCATATGATAATTTTCAAATTCCTAAAAAATAAAAGATATATAAAACTGGGATAAATGTCATAAAAAATTGAAAAAATCATTCAAAATTAACGAATTCATACAAGCACTACTGCAAATATGTCCTATAACAATGCTAAAAAGGGATTTATCATTAATAAAGAAGAATTTATAATGCAAAAAATGTTAAAGAGTTGGATTTATTAGTGATAAAAAAAAGAACTGATAAAGGCACCCTTTAATATCACTAAAAAGATCTCTTGGTAAGGGGATCTTTATTAGTGTTTTTTAATCACGAATAAATCCCCCCATTACCAATGTTAAAAAAAGCACTGATAAATGAGGCCTTTATCAGTGCTTATTTTTAATTTCTGATAAATGGTTAAGAATTTTTTTTGGAGATCATGGCCACCCCTTTGTCAGAACTTCACTCCCTACCCATTTATCGATTCTTTTCCCTACCTTTGTCAGCACTTTTTACCCACTCTCCAACCACCCCTTTATCAGCTCTCGGAATGGGCCTTTTTCAGGGCCTTGCAAAATTCCTGCCTATTGTTGACCCATAGTGTGTAAATGGATTTAATCTATGCACCACTCCTTTAGAACTCGAACACATTTACCACTATACCAAGTTTTTTTCTTCCTATTTCACAATATTTATGTTTATTTATATATATTTACAAATATATTTTTTATTCATAAATTTATATAATTATTTTTAAATACGTCTGTAAACAATATTTTTGTTGGTAATATATATATATACTTATATTTATTTAAATATATTATCTATTAATATTCATTTACCTATATAAGAAATATAAAAATATATCAATTTATTAATAAAAACACATGTATATATAAACATTATATATATATATATATATCTGTGTGTGTGTGTCTGTGTGTGTGTATAGATATATGTATATATATATTCATATATTTGTATAATTTTGAAAAAAGGTGTGGTATTATTTTAAATACATTTTTAGAATATGTTTATAAATTTTGTATTTATATATAAATTTTATACATTACATATATATTTATATGTATATATATTTAAATATTCACATATAATTATATATTTAAATATAAATTGTTTATAATTTATTTATAAATATTTACTGTAAAATACATTTATATACTATATTTAATGATAATGATAATGATTTATCTATAAAAATAAATTTATATATGATGAATAAAAACATAATACACACACACACACATGTATACAATTGAATTTCTCACATACACATACAAATAATTACATAATATGTATTTATTTACATATATTAAAAATATTTTTTTTATTGACACACACATGTTTATATATAAATAATTTTTGAATATATATAAATATACATATTAATGCATTTTTATAAGGTTAATAAAATGGATAATTTTTATTTTAAAGAAAATAAATAACAGATATTTATTTACATTTTGTTTATATATTTAAAAAAACATCTTACTGTAAATATGTTTAAGTATGTATTTATAAAATTGATTTATTATAAGTAAATATAATAAAATATGCATATATTTATTTATAAAAAATACATTATGAAAAATTCTAAAACATCATAAAAAATAATATTGATATGAATGTAATCTTGGAGAATAAATTTATTCTCCATTGAAAAAATAGAATAATACCCCTTAAACGAGGCTAAAATTCCATCTAATGTTAAAAAAAATTGGGATACCATGACTAAAAACTCAGTTTCTGTGGCCTTCTAGGACTTTTTTACCATGAAATTTTTTTTGACCTTGGTTCCTAAGTCATCACAATGTAGACCTCTTGGAATGTTTTGATTTGATATGTGGTGTAGCCCAAACGACCACCTGAATCCAAAGTTATGGTTTTTTTATGTTCAAGTAAGTTTTTTAACTTATCTTAGTCCATTCATTAATTCAATTAATTTTTAAGTCATTTTATTTTTATTAAATGACTATTACTCAATTATAATTGAAAAATTATTAATTTTTTAATTATATAATAATCCATTTTAAATAAACATATTATATATTATTTTAAATGCATAATTAGTCTTATCTAAATCATATTTAATAAAATATATTATATTTATATTAATATAAATATAATTAAATATTAATTTATTACATTTAATGAAATATAATTTTTTTGTGAAAGACTCCCTTTCTCAGTGATAGAAAAATATTGCAGACACTGTGGGCATTTATCAGTGCCAGTAAAAAGACATTATTTGGGGGCTTTATCAACACTTTTTTTTGAGTGCTGATAAAGGGTCCCAATTAGCCACAATTTTTAATTAGTGTTGATAAAGTCCCCCTTGTCATTACTGATTTATTATTAGCGTTATTAAATGTACCAATTTAACTATTTTTTAGTATCACTAATAAAGGGAACCATTATGAGTGATTTTTTATTTGAATTGATAAAGGGCCCCTTTATCAGTATTTTTTAGCACTGATAAAGACCCCCCCTGCCCTTTATAAGGACTAAAAAAAGAACTGATAAAGCCTTGTGCTGGATAAACCCAAATTTTTATTAGTTAAGATGATTTACATTATCTTAAAAAACAGAAAAATTCCTATAAAAATGGGGAAAGCCTTCCAAAAATGGATAATGTCATATAAAATGAATTTTCAAAATAAAACACATGAAATTTTTTTAATAATTTCACAAACATGAATATATTAAAATTAAATGGGTTACATAAATATATTATATGCTAAAAGCATGGAAATTTTAAACTAATAATCATGTTACTCAAACATCAATTAGAAACATTTAAAAAATTAATATTTCAATTAAAACTCAAAAAATGATAGTTCTTAAGATTATAAAGACTAATATGGAGAACATTTTTTCAATTATACCTGAGAACATTATTTACAAATAAATATCCATAGAATCACAATTTCAACAAAAAAATTTCCACAATAAAATAATTGTACACTATATGCACATTTTGACCATAAAGCTCCCGTAAATTATTCGTTAAAACGTGTAAAAGATTTATAAAATTATGCCACATCAAATTACCCCACACTTATGATATTTATTTTATTCATGAAAATAATTATACATATTCACTCAAAGTAAAATAATCTTATGAATGAAAAATTTAAATGCCATGAGAGTTGGTTTTCAAATTTATTTAACCCCATGGAATCTCTTAAGTAGTAAAGTATGAATTCTCTTTTAAAAACAATTTCTTTTCATAAGGATGCCTTTAGTTTTAAAAAAATTATGGATGATAATTTTTAAAAAACTTAAACAAACATAAATTTTAATTTAATTAATCCTTTAAAATTATATTTATCTCCAAGTGAACTGAATAACATAATTAGAAGAAAAAAATAGACAAAACCTATGAATGTGTGAGTTTAATAATTAAAAGTGATATAAATTAACTCATCCACATATTTTAACTTAATGAATATAATGTTCAAAATGATTCAGAGTTCATTTAATATCCCACATAAATTAATATAATATAAGCTTAATTGTAATAAAAAAGTTCAAAAATAATAAATATTGTAAAAACAAATCTCAAATTTTGACTAAAATAAAAAAATATAGAAAGGAAAATTATGTTACCAGATTGAGCTCATGGTAGAATACAAATGAATAATCACTCAAAGTAGTCAAAATAGTCCTCATGTTTAAGAAAAATTCACAACCACTAAATGTGCTAAATGGTTCTTGAAAAATTCAAATAAAAATTATTTTAATCAATCTTTTATGTTTGATCCAATTAAATATAGTTAATTTAAAATAAATACATCACCCCCACACTTAAAATCAAACATTAGCACCAATTTTGAAAATCATGTTTGGAGAAACATTTTAATAGTTTTTTTCAAAAATGTTTTCAAATTAAGTAGTGACAAATCATGTTTAAGGTGTAAAACATTGGTTTAAATCACATGTTTTAGAAATTTCAAATGACTCATCAAACCAAAAAAATATATTAAAAAAGTATTATCACTAATTAATTAGATTCAATTTATTTAGAAACTAATAAATGTAACCCAATTCATAATTTTAAACGTCATGATAATTTTACTCCAATAAAAAAACTAATTTTCTATTTAAATGGTTCCTGAAATGATTTCAACAAAAAAGTATTCATGAAAAATTAAAGAGAAGACTCCCATGAAAATTATTAATTTTTTTTCTTATGTTTATCTGAAAAATAACTCTCCTTTATCATTTTATTCTTCACTTCATCTCTCCATAAAGGTTCCTCAAATGTTAAAATATATGAAATATTTGATCCACAAATTAAAAATAAAATAGGTGATATCTATAAAAGGGATAGTGTAAGGGAAGAGAATGTTATGATCCTTTATTTATTTAAAATTGAGGGAATTAGTTGGAAGGGACAAGAATTGGTACTTGGAAACATAGAGAGAGGTGATAATTTAAAAACAATAATAAGAAAAAAATTGAAAAAAAATGTGTTTCCTCCCATGAAATGTTATTTTTAGAGTATTAAACCATAATTTCCCCCTAAAAATTCAATCCATGATCACTGAAATGGTGTCTCTTTTCTAGGATTTTAACTCCACTTATTTGTGATGTGGATTTAGAATTTTTTCTCAAAATTTCTATAAAATCCTTATCAATTAAAGTAATTTTGAGATCCTCATGGGCCTTTGGACTAAGGTATCTATCTAGTTCATTGTTAATTCTCAAAATCTAAAAATAGTATGAAAAGGCATAGAAAATACCAAGAAACCCCATTAGGTGTGTTGACAGAAGTCCCAATGTCCCCCCATAATTAAAGCATCCAAAAATTGAAAAATTGGAGAAACAAATGATAAATCATATTCACTTTATATAAAATAAAAATATCAACTTTCAAAATTATATTTCTTATTTGTAGCTGGGAAAACATCATCAGGATCTCTTAAGAACTACTTTATCTTAGATACTAAAAATGGATCTTATATTTTTTTCAACTTATCCGGAATATAACTAGTATTATTCAATATAAATTTATTCAAATTTTTATACTTACACTCTCAATAGGTTAGGGAAAATTATTTTTCAATTATAGAGGTACATAACAAACCATGGATGTAATTTCATTCATGAAACACTCCTTTTAATCTAGTGAAGCAACTAAAACCCACTTGGATCTCTTGGAATGATATGAGGAAGAGACCAAATATAGATTGGGTTCAAGGGATGGTATTATCTCCAAAATATTGTGGCTAGGAATTTTTATCAAAAAACTAAAAATCATTATCAACTAAATATGTTTTTTAATGATTAACCACCTATTAATCCATAGAAATCATTTATTTAATTCTCCGTTGAAGTCTTTTAAATATTTTTTGTTCTTTTGTGGATTTAAATTCAATAAATTTCACATTAAAGTGATCATGAAATAATTTTTCAAATATTACTTCAACGGTTTTAGGGGTATAATTCATAATCTCATCCCTAAACACCTATTCATCTATATAAATCAACATTAACCCCACCTCAACTGTTGATTTATTAAATACATTAAATTATTTTAATATATATCTAGTATAAAAGGTATTTTTCCTTTTGACACATCAGTAACACCACCACTAGTGGCTAAATATTGTTTTCCTAAAATGATTGGAACCTTCATCTCACTCTCCACATATAAAAAAGGAAATCATTGGGAAATTTATAATTGCTTACTTTTACTAATAGGTAATCCACTCATTCAATGTGATAAGTGGTTAACCTATCAACCAGTTATAGTGAAATAGAAGCATGTTTTTTCTCCCCAAGACACAACTATACAAATAAGGAGTAAGCAAATAGGTTGAAACTCATTCATAATTCAAAAAATAAATTAATATACTCACTTTACACTATTATTCAAGAAGTAACCAAAATTCCCCAGTATTTTAGTTTATGCGGTAATTTCCTTTAAATGAAAATATTACATGGTTTAGTTAAAAAAAATGATGTAAATTTCTTATAAGTCACTTTTATTACCTAAAACCCTCTTGAGAAATTTTATATAGTTTTGAATTTTGTTTAAGGATTCCAAAATGTTCATGTTTATTTTGGATGTTTTTAAAAACTCAAGGAATTTTTAGTAATCAAGTCCATCATTTTTATTTTTGTTTCTTTAAGGGAACGAGGTGGCAGGGAAAAATATCTTCAAAATACTGGTCATCTACTCTAGATCTTCCTTAAAAAAATTATCTTCTTTATATTATTTTAATTTAAAATATTTTTCATCTTCATTTAAAATGGAAGAATAAGGTTTAATTCAAAATCTATTACTATTATTCAAATTTACATGTTGATATTGTTGTAAATTTGAGTTTCTAGAATCATTAAAATATTCAAATTCAGATAACATGGGAGAACGTTTGACTCCCTATTTATTTTTAGACCACTCCTAGTTGTCAAAACGAGGGAAATATCATAATTATTCAATTCAATATTTCTAGGATGTTTACCATTGTCTCTTAAATTCAAATCCATATCATGTTGTCCCATTTGAAAATATATATTTAGAATCCTAGAATCTTTTTGAGAATTATCTGAATATTTTTTGGATTTTGTTGAAAAATATTCATCATTTTATGATTAAAACCTACCTATCAACTATTTTAACACACCCCTTACTTCCAAAAGTTAATTTTATGTATTAGTCTTAATTTGATTTTGAAAGTTGGGCGTCAACTATTGTGGAATATAGATGTTGGTTGTGTTATAATTTCTTTCTCTATCCATGATAGGTTTGGATTATTATTATATCATTTATTATCAAAATTGAAGAATGGTTAACCTCTAAAATATATAGTAAGACTATACGAGAAAAAATTGTCATTTTCTATTTGCAAAGATTTCATGTTAATGTTCAGGAAACAGATGTTTGAGTGAACTACCATGCCACATTGGGTACATTATTGTTTGAGGGATTATTTTTTAATGAAACCTCCAATTTGGTTAACATAATTTCAAGAATTATTATTTACTAATGACAAGATTTGTTCGCTCATTTTAAAAACATGGGAATTCACTTATAACCCTAAACTATTGGTGAAATCACTCATGTTTCCCCTCATTCTCTTAGAATCTATGTGTTTTATATTTAGAGAAAGAGTGTGGTAAATTTTCCTAGGTTCCTTCTCCATTTTATCATTAAAATAACCTATAGTATATTGGTCAAATAAATTCTACATTTAATGTGACAACACTTCAAGAATTATTTCCTTGAGGACATGGGAATAGGATTGGTGGTCATGACATTGTTGAGTAAGTCATTGAATCTATCCAATGCATCATTTAAGGCCTCGCCAACCTACTTTTAAAAACTAGTGATTTGAGTTTTATGTCATATTTTAATATTATTGATTAAAATTTAATGAAGAAGGAATTATAAAAATATTCCCAATTTTCAATTATATTCTTATTTAGACCTAAGAACATGTTTTTAGAATTCCTCAAAATATAAAAGTTAAATACTTTATTTTTCATTAATTTTCAATGATCTCTTGAAGTGTAATATGTTATACCACATTATAGAAGTCCCTAATTAATGATAATATTCATTCATTTCAAAAAAAAATTAAATGTGTAAAACAATAAGATCCCTGAAATTCATTTCATAGTTTCATGATCTAGTGATTAAAATAATTGATGATAGATTATTTGATACTTGAGGAAGTTGAAACTCCCAAATTAAAGATCATTCAAAATGGTTATGAATTTTTTAAAATAAATAACCTATTTTTTAGATGGAGCCAATCATTGAATTCTACAACAGAGTCTTAGATTATTCAAACCAGGGATGCTTAATGTATTTTGCACTAAAGGCTTGGGTGATACCAACTACAATTAATTTGTGGACTTGTATTTTGTTTTGGGTTTTACTTCATTTGTTTTGTTGTATGTTTTGATCACTAAAAATTGGGTGTGATCAATAATTGTAATAATCATTCCAAGATGAAGAAATAAACCGGTCGGTTTCCTGCTATGGCTATATTTTATTCTTGTGATCACCTCTGGTGATATGCATCTTCTTCTACATCCATGTTTGCTGCTAAAAGATCCACCATTAGCGATATCATAGGTTGAATTTGTATCATATACTTGGGTGATAGATCTATCAGAACAACTATTGACTTGCATCCGGTATAATGGGGAAGATTATTAATAAATAGTTTCATTTTCCTTCATTTTTTTCATCACCTTTTAGTTTTTCAATAACAAAGGGTCGTTGATTTTTTATTTCACATCTTGCATCTCCCCTTTTATAAAAGGATCCATTACCTCTCCCAAAGTGGTGTTAACATATAAAAAATCTCCCCGTATTTTTTTAATATTCTTTCTCTAATTTTACGCTCATGCCACTACCTTTTTGTCCCCTCCAAATCTCTCACTTCACCACCATTGGCACATTATAACCAAAAGAAATCCTTTTTGGGTGTTTATATTCCTATATTCCTATCTCATTTTTTTGTAAAAAAAAATACCCCCCTATAATCCTCTCTAGTTCTCCTCTTGCATGAATAAAAAATTTATCCCTTCATTTATTAAAAGAAATATTGAATCCTTAATTAAAAAAATTTGGAGTCTACAATTATTGAGAAACAAATAGCAGCCTGCACTATAGGAAAACAATCATTATGAATATTTCATTTTCAGTGCCAATATTTTTGAATCCCCACAGAAATGTGATTTCAAAAACTATGATCCTAAATTTGATGAAAAATATTTTAGATAATTGGTTCATATAATAAGAGAACTCTTTGGCACCCAAGTATTCATGGATATCATGGAAGATTACTTTACTGCACTTTACCTTCTTGTCGTACCCTGTTGGTTGGGATATAGTAGTACGCATGCATTGGTTTCTAGTGGTTTTTACATTTTCATCATTTGTGGGATTAGAGATGTGTGTATGAGTATATGTACATAAGAAATTCCTCCAATGTTAGTGATATTCCTACTGGGTGCTAGTCATCATCCCCTAGCCTATGAGAGGTGGTCTTGGGGAGTCGTGGCACAAGCCCTAATGGGATGGGCCATGAAAGAGTGGTATTAGAGTTTTTGGTTCTACTTTAAGACTATAAGTCCATGAGATTACTTCGGGGAAACCGGTTTAAGTTTTTTGAGTTCATCTTTCTGGCTAGAGAATCCAATGTTGGTGCAGCGACCGACGTATCCATACACCAAGAATATAATAACCTGATTTTTGACTTGGTACCAGAGAACACTGGTTACAGGGAAAATAATGTTACATGAATCATATAGGAATGTGTTGTGGTTCCATGTGCTACTAGAATCAGCTCTCATGATATACTTAATCGACTGTGGAACATTGTTTTTATTTATAAGATGCCTTCATGACTCATATGAGCTAGGATTCAGCTGCTTGATCACGAGGATGACCCCCTCAGTGATGAGGCTCCGATACAAGGACCAATTCCCTATATGTCACCTATAGTGGTGCACCTTTCATACCCCCATCTATAGAGAAGCTTGTGGTACCCACAATACCAGAAAATGTGGTGCACAGGCTGAGAGCGCCTCATGATATTCAGTAGAAGAAACCCCTGAGGTTCTTGAGGTGATCCCAATGCACAGGCAGCTGAGGACTGGCTTGAGGTGGTCACCTGAGTTTTCCATCGTGTCAAGACACCATTGTATTAGATGGTGGTCTTGGCGGTAATCCTTCTCAACGACTCATCATGATTTTGGTGGGGTTTAGTTACTCGATCATACAATGTGGTGACCCATTCATGGACAGAGTCTGAGAACCTTTTTAGAGAGGAGTTATCACCTTATAAGCTAAGGGATAAGCTTATCCAGAAGATTTTACACCTTTGGTTGGACAACATGTTAGTATCTATGTATTCATTGAGGTCCACCAACCTCTCCAAGTACTCAATGGATATGATACATGACAATCACTTCAGGGATCGGTCCTTGGAGCGGAGTCTGTATAGAGACATCCAATATTGTGTTATCCCTCTAAACATTCCTACCTATGATGGGGTACTTGAGAAAGCTTTTGTGGATTAAAGTTTCATGTCTTAGTAGTTCCAACCAGTAATTTTCAGTAGTGGGAAAGTATGTGTAGAGACCTCAACAACAGGGAGCAGATGTCAGTCTCAGAAACTTGTACATACGATACATTTCAAGAGGGGGCTCCAGAGAAGATGATATGCAGTTCAGGACTCGTTGGGTGGGTCTAGTCATCTCAGAGAAAGGAAGTGTTATACACGTGATAGCATGGGACATCTCGCTCGAGATTGTCCAACCCATCATACTAATGACAGGGAGATAGTGGATATACCACTAAAGCAGAGATGACGACAGGAGCAGGTAGATCCGTAGAGCGACATGTAACGACCCTGTGTTTTATCAATGGAATTCCCTTCTTATAGTTATTTCGTATAGTATAATCACATAATATTACTTATATTACATAATAAAAAGCTTATAAATGAATAATGAGTGAAATAAAAGGTATCTTGAGAATTTAAGGAATATATACCTATGAAATAGTAACTTGACCATTAGAATTGTAATGTGACCCCTATGCATAGTAAACTAGACAATGTAATAGTAACCTCACCAATTAAAGTATGAATAAAATTTATCCATCTTATAGTTGAAAATATAGAATAATTACATCATGGTATAAGTAAATATATATTTTAAAAAATATTAATAATGTGTTGGTATTTTTGTAATTCATGTATATTTTATTATAATTTAAAGATTAATTTAATAAAATAAAATAAAATTTAAATTTATAAAATGAATTCAAAAATTATTATTTTTAATCCTTATGATCATAAGATAATTTTACGAGACCTTAATTAATTTTTCAAAGAGTTATAAAAGCAGTTTTAGTTTTAAAATTTGCATTTTTAATGTAAATTTTGATTTTAATTAAAAATAAAATTTGCCATATTTAGGAAATTATTTTGGAAAAATTGAGTTCATTTTTGTAATCTACATATCAAAAAATGTTTGTGGTGAATTTTTGGGAATTTTCTGAAATACATGAATTTTTTATGAATAGTGAAATATAATAAAATACCGTATGTATACATTATAAGTTAAATACACTATTTATACCATTATGTCTCATGTAAGATCCCTTGGTTAGAATTCACATGATATAGTTACTATACTTAGTCTCAGGAATCCACACTATTTCTTTTCTTGAGAAAAATAATAAACTAATGAATTAAATATTAATAAACTACACCTCTCATCCACTATGAAAACCATCCTCGCCCCCTCATCTATTCACTTATCTCAGGCCTTTTTCCTTGCCTAAATTCAAATAAAATAACCCCACAAGATCCTCACCCACTTTTATAATCCCTTTGTCTCCTCAAAAGACCAAAAACTCTTACCTATGGAAGCTCCCAAAAAAGATAAACTCAAGAGGTAAATTCCTTTTTTAGTTTCTTTTATATTCTTTTCAAAGTTCCTTTATTTTATTATCTTTCCTAACCTATACTCATACAAATTTTTTGATAAATATTGTAACATACATGTACTATAATTTTTTATGATAATGGAATAATTCATCATCATCGCTCATTTCCCCTCCTCTTATACTAGAAATGAAAATACAATATGAGATGTGTTAATTTATCACATTCAAGGACTACCAGTTTTCAATTTCTATTATCATCTTCAGTTCTGGTAATAACAAAAATTTATGGTTGAACTAGATTATTATATATTTATTATCTCTTATTAAGGTTATTTAATCTTTTTATACACATGATATTAATTTTTAAATCAAAATGAGATCGTTGTGATAAAAAACCAGCAAATTAACCCAAACAGTTATCATTAAAGTTTTATATTATGGATCATATTCACTCCAAATAAAAAAATGAATTTTATAACCATGTAATATTATTTTTATTCATTAATAAAATTGAAACTAAATTCTGGAAAACCATTCTCATGTTACATGTTTATCAGTACATGTATATAAGTTGACAGATCATGAAAACCAAGTAAACGCTACAAAAAATGAAATTGAAACTATTTACCCATAAAAAACCATAAATGAACTTAAAAAAATTATAATAAATCAATTAAATGGATATGAGGTTCTATAATTATTAATTAATGAACCTTATTTGATATTTCAGGTCACTAAGATCAATTCAAGAACACCTTCAGACTTAAGGTGAGGGATTCTACCCGAACCTCTGTTATTCCTTCAGGTTGCTCTCTCTTTCTTTATACCCAAATTAAGTTATGTTTTCTTTTTTAGGTACTTATTAAAAAAATTATATTTTTCATACTCATGTAACAAGATCCATTCATTATTCTCTTTCACAAATATACATATTTTAAGTACTTCCCTCCTCAATACTTCCCAATACGCAAACCCTTTTTAAGGGAACTTCTGGAATTCTCACTATTTTCAAGTACACTATATAATCTCTTTTAAGAAACCATTATTTTTATAAAATCACTATTTTTATTATTAAAAACTACTTGTTTCACTTCTAGTTTTATAGAAAATATTATACCCCTTTCAATTTTAAATGATCTTTGATATTTTCCTTTAACAACACTAAAATGTTTGATTCTAAAGTTTCTTATATTCTCTTTTTTACATTTTATCACTTAAATTTGATTTCACTTATCATGAAATGTGCTTATTATACCTTATTATTTTCCATGCATGATATAATACCTTTCCTTCAAGGACACTTTTATGATACTTCAATTTGTTATGTCATATGAAATGATTATGATACCCAATTCTTTCCATGGGTAACCCTTATGTTTATGCATGATCAATTATATATGATTCTATAGGTTTCAAGTATATTCATGAAAATTTTATGATTGGTTCATCCATATACTACTCTAATGCATTGAGTAATGTTGAGTCTCATGATATGTTATGTGTAATAGTCTTGGTGGTCAGCCTTGACTAGTGATACCATGTGCAACGGTCTTGGTGGTTAACCATGATTGTTTCTCCACTATGTGCAAACATAATTGAATCTTTCTAATTTCATGTTTTATGTTACTTACTAATTACTATGATACAATTTTTATATGATCCCATGTTTTATATGGTATGTTTTCTTATGTTCAATTATGTTCCATGCCTTTTTAAATCATTGTTTTAGGACTTTTAACTCATCTGATAAAGCTTTAATCTTATGTTTATTCCCTTACTGGGATGTTTAACTCATCCCTTTTTTAATGTTATCCCTGGGTTAACCTATGAAGATGTATGAGAGAAATAGAAGTTATTATCTTTTTATGAATATTAAATAATGAAATGTTTTATTTAGTCCCATGTTTTAAGTTTTATGTACCTAGTCTTCCAAGACACTAGACTTTATGATCCTTGGCTTATAATGTGATTTTTATTTATGCTTAAAATCATGTGATGTTATGTGTAAAAGGCTAAATTTTATATAGTTTGTTTCAGAGAAATGTTTAGTAATTTTTAGAGATTAGGAATAGAAAAATTTAGTAAGAACCTTATGGATGATAATAATTATATGAAAACATATATAAATTTTAGTTAGTATAGATTAAGTTGTTTATTAATAAAATACATCCATATCTAGATACGAAGAAGTGTATGTGGATCTTGCACAGATGTATCTAGGGGTAAAACCTAGGAACGATTCTTTGTGCTAGACTCAAATGGGAACTGGTAAACGACAATGGGCCTTGTTGCACTCCATATTTGACACTTTCATGGGATATTCTTTGGTAAATTCATAATCTCATTAGGAACCATTATTAAGAGAAAAAAAATCCCACAAGAATAAATGTGAGGAAACAGATCATTGATAACATAGATTGAAACCTAGGGAATCACAACTTAGGATATACTTTTCCTTTAATAGTTTATCCTTTTATGTTTAAAGTTCCCTTTTTATGATTAATAGCTACGTCTTCAATCCCCCTAACTGTATGTTCTTTTTCCTAGTTAATGATGGGAAATATAAGAACATGTGCTCCCATTAAATGTGACAGGAAATGTGAATATTTATCTAATGATATTCCTGATACGATTGGATTGGGTGCTCAATACATTATGACTATACTTGCTCATTAGGCTCATGTTCTAAATAATAACTTGAATCATGCTTAATGCTCTCCTCCTACTACGAATGAGAAAGTTTTCGTTGAATACTTAATATGGAAAATGCCTCCCATGTTTAGGGGATCTTCTGTTCCCCTCCTCATAGAATAGTGAATTAACTCCTTTCGAAAGATATTATCTATCTTGCAATTCTCATAAGAAGAGAAATTCATGCTGATCGTATATCGTTTTGATGGGGAAGAAGATCAGGGGAGTACATAGATCAAAAATGTGAATTCCAAGGAGAAAAATCATTCCATGGATTGGGAGGAATTCAAGATAATATTTTTTTAATAAATATTTTCCCTAAACTCTCTATCCTAAGATAGAAATTGAGTTCCTCAGACTCAAGTTGAATTAAGATGATTCCATCAGGGCATTGATCGTGTAGTTATTCACTATTTCATTTTCACCCTTACACCATTGTACTAAACTATTTTTATATAGAAAATTATATTAATAATAACAAATTTCACTTCATATTTTATTAATTTTTTTTTATTTTTATCATTCTTAAAAAGGTAAAAGTTACTTGTTTTGGTAATTTCATTATAGGTGGAGGTGATTTGGAGGCCCCAGATATGATCTAGAAGGAAAATGGGAAAAACTACATGGGATCCCAACGTCATCTGTCCATTTTTTTTAAAAAATTCCAAATACATATCTTTAAATAGGATAAAATTTTGTGGGACGATCCAAAACTTAATCAGATACAACTAATCCCAAGTAACCCATTCCCCATTCGTCCATTAAGGGACACATACGAACCATTCGTTCCAAGGGACATAATCTTTCCGAAGTCAGAATTTTGGTTCCATATTCATACTATATATAAATTTTTAAATGTTAAATGGCTTCAAATTTTGACATGGTCATACTAAACACATATTAAAACAACTTTTCTCTTTTTTCCAAGTGTAGATAATTCCATATACAAACCAAAAACCGAGACTCAAGTGGTATCACCAAAATAGGGTGCTCAAAATCACATACCATTTTGGCTATAAAAGGGAACCAGGGAACCCAATTTTCATGTTCAAAAAAATAAAAAATCTCTTCTATTTTGGAGTCCTATAGTATTATCCTCCTCATCTTAGAATTTATGGAGTCATACATCCTCATATGGGGGTCAAGAATGAATAAGGAGTTCCACTAGATCTTCCTCCTCCTCCTGATGTCGAGCTAAGTGGTGGGTGATCATTGCAAGGGAGATACACACTCAAAGAGGGAGTTTCAACACATAATTCTCTACTTTTTTGGTGTATTTTGTGGTTTTAATTGTTCTTTCATATGTATATTAATTTTTTTTTGATGCATTTAATTGAAACACATTTTATTTCATAATCAATTAGTGTGAGATTTTAAGTGTGCATCTTGTTTTGTTCTGATTGGACAACATAATAATCCTTTTCCTTCCCAAAAATTTGAGATTTCAATGTTCATTTAAAAACCTCAAAAAATTATAAGGGGGTGGAACTTGACTACAAGATTTTCATTTCATGGTTTAGTGCTAATCACATCATTTTAAGTGGCTAATGTGTAGCCAAGATCTTTGGTAACCCTCAACCAAAGGATTAAAATGAACAGAATAATAAATTAATAACAAATAACTCTTAAAGTGTTGTAGTAAATTAGAAATTATCACTTATTTAACTCATATATTTCAAAATCCACTTAGTCTTTCAACTTTATAACTCTTTAAATTAAGTTTCTTTCTTTAAACTATTTTCAAAACCACCCCTTATTTTTGTATTTTTTATTAAAAATACACGCTAAAAACCTATCAACACACCTTGACAGATGACCTAGGGTCTCTCATAGACTAAAATATATTCTTTAAATCTCTTTAAAATTGATGTGACACGACATCATTTTTAGAAATATGAATCAATCTTTATAATGATTGCAAGAAACACCTCTGGTTTTGTCATGAACATCGAAAGGAATATGGATCTCTTATTTAGAATACTAAAGCCGAACCTACAAAAATCATTGTCAGTTAGAGACTTTGAAAGTTATGAGGAGATTTTTCATTGTTCCCTCAAGGTTTAAATTGAGATCGGTGAGTCACAGTGGTCTCGTGGTCCTGGTGACAAAAACCAGAAAATAGAGTCTAATATGGGTGGTTCGTTTAATAAATCATATGATGGAAATAAGATAAAACATACCACATTCCAAAATTGTGGGAACAAGCATCTTGGAAACTATCTAAAGGGAAACCGAAATTTTATTCAAATATGGAATAGTGAGACATCTAGCTAAGAACTCCAGAAGGAAGATGAATAATTCCACTAATGTGGAAGAAGAATGGAAAGTTCATATCATTTATCAGCTAGTAGTGTAGTGTTTCAACTTTAAGGAACCTAGGAATTATGAGAACAATTTCCCTCAGACAGGGGTTATCTGAGGCAATCAAAAAAATCTTCATGGAAACAACGAAGGGATTATTCTATCACTACTACTGAGGTTGATCCCGACAATGATGTTGTAACTCCTAGGTTAGTTATTCATTCAATAATTGAAAACATACTATTTAATCCTATTGCTAGGAATTATTTCATATCATGCAAGTTTAGTAGAAGTTTTCAAACACCACCTCAAAATATTGAGATTGAGTTATCTGTGAGAATAAAAAATGGTAAAATTATTCCATCCAAATTATATAACTCCTCCTTGGTTAATTTTTGTGGACTGAACCTCCTAGAAAATCTCATCATACTTCCTTTAGTGGGGTTTTATGTTATATTGGGAATGGATTTTCTATCTTTATATAAATCCTACATCAACTGTTAGGAAAGGTAGATCACTCTTCATATCCCAAAGCAGCCTCCAATTATTTACAAGTGTAAGGAGGATGATGAATATTGTTTAGAATCATTATATCAAGTGTGGATATTACTACCTTATGAGGGAGAATATCCAGCTCAAATGATTAATAAAAATTAGATAATCATACTCAAAGACAAATCCATTTTAAGGTTGTACATAGATGTATTCTCCAAAGAATTTCTCAGTCATCCTCCTAATCGAGAGGTTGAGTTCTCAATTGAAATTATTAATAGATCTATACCTGTATCAAATACACCTTATAGAATGTCAATCACATAACTAGAAGTTCTTAAGAAGTAGTTACATGAAAATCTAGATAAGGGTTTTATACGCCCAAGTGATTCACAATTGGGTGCTCCAGTCCTCTTCGTCAAGAAGAGCGATGGCTCAATGTGCCTCTGTATTGATTATCGTGAACTCAATAAAATCACAATAAAGAACAAGTATCCCCTACTATGGATAGATTACTTGTTTGATTAGCCAAATGGGTCCAGTTATTTATCTATGGAGGGCCTTTGGTCGGTATTTCACCAATTAAAGGTGAGAAAGGAAGATATTCCCAAGACTGACTTTCGAATAAGGTATGGACACTAGGAGTTCATAGTGATTCCCTTTGGAATCACTAATTATCAAACAATTTTCATGGATTTAATGAATAGTGTCTTTAGATATTTCCTCTACAAATTTTTTGTAGTCTTTATCTATTATATTCTAATATACTCCAATAGTAAGGAGGGACATGATGAGCATTTTAATACTATGATGAAGACATTATAGTGTGAGAACCTTTAGGAAAATTACAGAAAATGTAAGTTTTGGATGGAGAAAGTATCATTCTTAGAGAATGTCATTACCAGCTAAGATATATCCATGGACCATTCCAAGATAAAGGCAATCAATGAGTGGCCCAAACCAACATATGTAATGGAGATCCGTATAATACTTCGTCTAGCTCGGAATTACCAAATATTTGTGGAGAACTTTTCAGGATTTTCAAACCAATGACCATGTTGACATATAAGTGAGTGAAGTTTGTTTAGACTCAAGATTTTGAATACTTATTTAAGTAGTTGCAAAGAGGCTTATCAATTCACAGGTACTCACAATCTAGACAAGTGGAGAATTCCTTGTAGTATACAGTGATGCTTCAAAGAAAGGCTCTAGATTTGTACGAATAAAAAATAATAAAGTGATAACCTATGCCTCAATAAAGTTGAAAATCCAGGACCAAAACTATCCCACGCATGATTTGGAGTTAGAGGATGCGATATTTTTATTGAATATACGGAAACATTATCCCTATGGGGAGATGTGTGAAAAATATTCTAACCACCAGAGTCTAAAATATATATTCACATATAAAGAGCTTAATATTTGCTATCAAATATGGTTAGATCTTATCATGGATTATGAATTCTCAGTCAACTACCACCCTAGAAAAGAAAATATGGTGGAGTATGCTCTAAGTAAAAAAGGATCATTTATCTTTATCAATGATGAGATTTGAGTAGGATCCAATATTCTTATATTTTAAGAGTATAGACATGGGAATCCTTAAGGGAGGAACATCATCAATCTTTCTCAAATTACTTCTAAACCATCCCTATTGATGAAAATAAAGGATTCTAAAAAAAGATGTGGAAATTATAAAAAGGGTGGACGTTATTAGTAATGGTAAATCCAATAAGTTCAAGATTGATGAAGAATTAGTTATAAGTTTTGGGTTATGAATATGTGTACCATCTAATCTAGTGATAAAGAAGGAGATTCTGAATAACACACAAAGCTCAACCTTCTCTATTCACCTAGGGAGAACAAAGATGTATTGAGATCTCCGAGTGAACTATTGGTGGGACAATATGAAGAAGGAGATCGATGAATATAAGTCAAACTGATTAGTATGACAATAAGTAAAGGTTGAAGGAAAAAAGTGGGTATGATGAAACCACTACACCAACCAACATGGATGTGGGAGAACATTACCATAGGATTTGTCACTAGACTTCCAATGATATATAGAGGAAAAAATTCTATATGGGTCATTGTGGATCATCTTATAAGAAATGATCAATTTATCATAAAGCAAGAGGACATCTCATTAGATCAACTTTCAGGGATATATATCAAATAGGTGGTAAGTATGCATAGAGTACCACAATATATTGTATCCGATAGAGATCTAAGATTCTCCCTGATGTTTTGGAAAAGTCTCCATCATGATCTAAGCACTGAGTTGAACTTCAGTGCGACCCATCATCCTCGAACTGATGACCAATTTGAGTGAACTATTTAGACACCAGAACATATGTTGAGAGAATGTTATATAAACTGGAAAAGAGGATGGGATCATGATATAACCCAAGTTTAATTCTCTTATAACAATAGTTTCCACTAGAGAATCTGAATGGAACCATATGAAGCCCTTTATGGTAAAAGGTGCAGAACAGTAGTGTGATGGGATGTAGTTAGTGGGAGTAAGATGCTATGACCAAAAATTGTCCCAGAAATGGGGGAGAAGGTGAAAACCATTCAGCAACACATCAAGGCATCCCAAAGTTGACAAAAGAGTTATGTAGAAAATTATCGATGAGGCCTTGAGTTCAAAGTTAGAGAGATGTTATTCCTCTGCATATCTCCATGGAAGATGGTCATGATATTTGGGAAGAAAGGAAAGCTAAGTCATAGGTACATCGGACCGTTCGAGATTCTTGATCGTGTTGGAGTTTTGGACTATCGAATAGCACATCCATCTACCCGGTCTAAAGCATGTGATTTCTTCCACATATCTCTCTTAAGATAGTAGATACCGGATTCTTCACATGTACTGTTGTAAGAACCCAGTTCTTATTTTTGAGGTACGGGTTTCTTCTTTTCTCTTTTCCTTATGTTTTTTTTTTAGGAAATAAGGAAAATGGGGAAAATCTTAAATTTCAGGACTACACGCCATGTACTTTTCCACACGCCGTGTACCCTTGGCTGTGTGGGAAGAGTACACCGGGTGTGTAGCCATGTCAGTGATGAGGGGTGTAAAAACCGATTGCACGCCGTGTAGTGGATATTTACACGCCGTGTAGTCAGTCGGCAAGCAAATAGTAAGGCGGTGGAAGTAGCTGCCAGCTGCGTGACAGTACACACCATGTAATCAAGAATACACATTGTGTACCCATGTTGATAGATGAACAGTGTGGCGGTGCCGCCAAAGGAACAATTAAATGAGAAAAGTACACGTCGTGTACTTGAGAAGTAAACACTGTGTAGTTTGTTTTTTTCACTTAAGATGGGAAGTAGCCTCCTCATTTGGTAGAGGAGGCTTTGGACACGTTTTGGAGCCAGGAAATGAGGCCGGAGCTTTGGAGAGCTCCCGATCGCACGCCAGGAATCAGATTCTTCTGTCGTCAATCACGTCGGTACCACACGGGTAAGTGCTTCCTTCACCTTGAGTGTTTCTTGCCAAATCTTCCTTTAAGGTAAGTTATTTGAGGTTGAATGAGAATTATTTTACCTTAGATCTATGACATTATTGGATGTTTTTGGAAGCGACGTTCACGTATACCGTTCAGGGGTATCAAAGGTAGGTGGATTGGTGTTTACTTTCCAACTGCTGTGTGTTTTGTGTACCGTTGTGTTACGCTCCCATGAATGGGGTGTCATATGGATTAGGACTTGTTGAATTAAATGCCTAGAATTGTATAGGTAATTAAATGTGATAATAAACTGTTGTTTGGGATCACTTCTTGGATCCAGGACCACCCCGGGGGTGCATTCCATTGTTTAGACATTTGGCCAGGATACCCGAGGGTATGCCATGTTTACTTTATGCATTACTTTTTCCTTGAGAGGAATTGTAAATAATTGTGGGTTTAAATGTTGGGCTTGGCCCAGTTACTTTCTTATCCTAAGAATGGTGCTTTACTTAGCCTGAGGACAGTGTTACCTTTAGCCTGAGGGAAGTGGTTATTTCCGCCTGAGGGAAACTTCTTTCTTGCCTGTGGGCAATAGACTATGTTCTTGAGGGCGACAATTTCTACGCCTGAGGGCAATATCTGTTATGCCTATGGGAAATTACTTACAGGCTATGTTTCTGATTACCTGGGGGTAAAGATTTGCATGTCTAAGGATACGGACTGTTCACATAGAAATTCACTGTGGTGGTTTCCTTAAAATGAATGAATAAATGAATAATAAAACAAAAATATAATTGGTAAAGTTAGTTACTTTTGAGTACTACTTGTTTTATTGCATTTTATTACTACACACTGTTGTTGCATGTTTTCACACAGTTGGGCATGGGCCTTTGGTGGGTGCCTACTGAGAATTATTTCTCACACCCTGTTTGTGTCATGTCTTCGGCCCAAATAGATTACATTTCTACAGGTGTGGATAAGGGAAAGGGTCCCTATACAGGTACTTGATTGTTGCTGAGGAGTAGGGGAGAATGGGACTGGGCTTAGGCTCACGATGCTACTGGCTGTTTTGTTTTGATTTGTTGTACTCTGTATTGTACTGTACTGTACTGTTGTGTAACAAGTTCTGGCTATTTTCTTAGAACTTGAGACATGTTGCATCATCACCTATATAACTGTTGGTTATCTTTTACTACAATTGTTTATTTTAAATGTGTATGGTTTATTTCTTATGCTGTTGTTGTTTTCTTTTTATTTTATTCCACTGCACAACACTTTGACAAATGAGGGAATAGTTTCCCCACTATCAGACATGGGTCCTCACTGCTAGTCGGTAACCTCTGGCATTTGCGGAAATGCGCTTGAAGTCATGTGGCGAACTGGGTTCGGGGCACCCGCTGAGTGGAACCCGGGCCCGGGACGTTACAAAGTGGTATCAGAGCGGTTCTCTTCTTTGACTTACTATTTGGAGCCTTAGTCTGGGATAGGATGAACAGGTAGTTGGTAATAAGTTGTGTGTGGGTGTAGCTTACCCGTGTACAGGGAAAAGCTAGTCTACCTCGTATGTTTTCAATTTTATTGATTTTTCAATTTAAAGTTGATTTGATTTCATCATTGGGTGACGCACTTGTGATTGTGCTGTTATATTTTATCCATGGGTTCTATTTAGTTTCAACCCGGTGAGATGAGGGTATTCCATCTCATGAATTATATAGGCAGATGTTAGAAATCACATGTCATGCATAGTTCTACGCCATGTAGGTGAATTTGAAATTGCATGTTGTTGAGATAGTTGTTGTGCTAGAGAAGCATGCTATTGTGATAGATGCTTGATAAATACCTTCTATGTGATAGGGTATTTTTGTGTGAGACTGTTGATAGAATGGACGCCAAACATTGGTTTCTAGGCAGTATGGGCTCTCATTGACCGGAATTTGGTGGACCATTGACTTTGTATTTTGTTATAACATATATAAGATGAAAAGTTTGATTTGCGAGGAGTATGGGCCCTCACGTATCGAAATTTGGCACTAAGGTGTTGTTTTCAATATTTTCTGGGTTCTGGAATAGTATCTGAGCCTTACTATCCGGAAAACCCAAGATACAGGCCGTGTACTTCCTTGGACACACACCGTGTGATCTTCTGTTCGGGAAGAAAAGAAAACTTTTTAAGTACACGCTGTGTACCCTCAGTACACATCGTGTAGTCTCTTCCCGTGTCATGGACCGTGTGGGCAGGGACACGGGGAATGGAAATACTTGGGGCAAACATGTCCTGTACCGTATATACACATCCTGTTGTGTTGACTTGGAGTCCTCTTTGTAATTAACAAACACGGATGAATAAGACCTTAAGACATACATGTCCTGTCCACTATGGAACACGCCATGTAGTCTGACCTAGGACCCGGCCATGTAACTAACAACACAGGTCGGTGTAAGCCCTTCATGTACACGCCGTGTGTATTTGGAACACGCTGTGTAGTGTGAGCCTTGTATCCGGCCGTGTAACTAACAACACGGGTCGGTGAACCTCGTCTAGTACACGTCGTGTACCCATGGGACACGCCGTGTAGTCTTGTCCGAGGACAGGCCATGTGGACTTAGCCCTATGGCCTGGAAACGGGGTGGTGTATACATCGTGTGTGGGTGTAACATGCCGTGTAGTATCAATCCGAGTAGTTGGACATGTCACAAACGACATGGGAATTTGGAAAGTTACACCATACATGCTGTGTAGCTTAAATACACGCCGTGTAGTTTTGTTTAACAGGAGCCATGTGGCATAGCCGTGTATAAGGACCCGGGCAGGGGAAGAGAAGTTAGGTACACGTTGTGTAGTCAGTATACATGTCCTGTAGTCTTTTTTTGCATATATTGAATGACTTCTTCCTCCTGTTCCCCTTTTGGTCTCTTCATTTTTCAGTCTCTGATAATCTTGATCTAAGGTGTGCGTTTGACCTTGTAGAGTCATTCCACAGAGACGACCACGCATTGTTCTCCAGTCGAGCGGCAATGATTATAATCTAGATATGGTGGGTCGTGGGCTACCGGTGGATCCTCTAGCAGAGCCAGATGCAGCACCAGCCGTTATACTGGACACTGGTGCAGAGGCGTAGTTCCATGAAGGCTTTATGCGGTTCATGCAGTCCTTTCAGGGAGCACCATCAGCTGCCACATCTATGGCTGAGATGACTTATATATTCCAGCAGCAACATCCACCAACATTTTCAGGGTATGAAGAACCACATGTTGCGGGGTCTTGGTTGGGGTCTATGCAGACTATTTTCGAGCATCTTGAGACGCCTCTAGGGCGGAGGGTCAATCTCGTGATGTATATTCTTTGTGATTCTGCCAAGAGGTGGTGGGATGTTACCACCCAGTCATATCATCACAGAAACATGGTGTGGGAAGATTTTCAGATAGCCTTCTATGACTTATTATTCCCAGAGACGCTGGGGGAAGATAGAGCTAGAGAGTACATGAATCTACAGGAGGGCACTATATCGGTGATGGATTACTCTGCTCGTTTTATAGAGATTCAGCGTTTTGAAACTATTCTGGTGGGTGATGAGATATTGAGAGCCAGACGCTTCGAGGATGGTCTTCAATATGACATCTGAGCACTGGTGAATGTTTTCAGGTTGCCTTCAGTATATTCTATTGTGAACCAGGAGCTAGTTACAGAGAGAAACCTATGAGAATCTAGTGGTGTTGGACAAGGCGGTTCATTACTAGTTACTGGTACTATTTCTACTGGCAAGAGGAAGAGACAGATGGACTTCTCTCAGGGTGGTAGTACCAGCCAGAAGGATGTTTCAGGTGGCCAAGTCAGGTGCTACTAGTGTGGTAAGGAGGGGTACAAGAGACCTTGGTGTCCATGATACCCAGTGGAGTGCCGAGCTTGAGGAAAGATGGGTCATCTACAACACTTTTTCAGGGAGTTTCCACCAGTGGCTAATGAGAGGGGTTCTGTGTAGACTCTGTGTGCGGGAGTAGGACCAGCAGCTTCTTACCAGTCGGGAAACTGGAATACGCCAGGGCGTGCAGGCAGAGATTGTGGTCATGGCTGTGGTAGCCAGACACTAGAATCTCAGAGGCAGTAGGGCGGGACAGCTCAGGGTATCAAGGTTGTGTCGTAGGGCCGTGGCACTGGGCATGCATATGCAGTGCAACAGACCCAACATGAGCAGGATCCCGGACCTTCTACTGTCAGAGGTACTATTCTAGTAGCTTCTGTTTTATCTTCAGTGCTTTTTTATACGGGTGTTACATATATCTTTATATCTATACATTTTGTGGAGATCCATGGGCTCTGTGTTTCTTCTTCTACTACTTTTATGTCACTAGACACTCCGTTGGGAACTAGAACGGTTGGTGTGCATCAGTGCAAAGAGTTCCCCCTTGAGGTTGGTGGATGTCACTTTATTTGGGACCTCTATGTATTTTAGATGATGAGATGTCACATACATGACATATTTTTAAAGGGATTTTTCATTTAATTTACATCCTTGCTTTGTTTTGGGGGTTTTCCATGCATTTTTGAAGGAAATGGTGGGTTTCCAAAATTTGGGCCAACCTGAGAGCCCATTTCCAGTTTTGAAAGTAAATTTTATTTCTTTAAAAACTCCTTCGTTTTTTAACTAGTTTAACCCATTAAAATTCAAAAATTACCTTCATTTAACAATTAAAACCACAAAATAAATTTGGGCTCCTTAAAAATTCATTAGAATCTTGGATTTGGGTGATCAAATTAGTTATTGGGCCAACTCGAAAGCCTATTTCCAGTTTTAAAATATTTTTTTAATTATTTCATAAAATGTTCATTTTTTATGATTTTTCAGTGATTCCACCTCTCACCTTCTCCCAATGTACCTATCTGAACCCCCATAGTAGTTTCCCTTATTTCGAGATCGTATCAGTCGAGAATTGGGGCCTAACTCCTCTAGTTGCTAAAATCGTCCAGATTTCTCAAGTAAGTGACTATCCTTATAAGTTCCTTCCTTTTCCTTAAGATTTCTCCATTTTTTCTTGAATACACAAATTTAAAGAAGCTAGGACTTCGTACCTAGGGTTTCATCATGAGTTTCTTGGTCCAATCCTCTGGTTTTAGGTTTGATCTCACTCCCTTGTGGTGCGGTGGTGGTGCGGTTGAAGTTCCGCACTAGGATTTGTGGTTCTTGACTCTTTTGGTAGGTAATTCCATATGTAAGTATTGTAGAATGAGTTGGATTTCTGTATTTCTATTTCCATTATGTTCCTATTTAATTATTTTTATTGTGAAAATTGATTTTTGTAGCATTTTTAAATCGGTTGATTTATAAGTGCCAATTTTGTGTGAAAATGGGGGTTTTACATGTGCAACCCATGTTGTGCCTCTTGGTGTTGTTTTATAATTCATGGATTGGATTTATAAATATTTTTTGATGCTGGAATTTCTGGTTTGGTATAATATTGGTCTCTATCAGGTTTTAAATGTGGTATTTTAGATGAATTTAATGTGCAAAATTTGATTACTTTTCTTGAAATTGTTTAATGGAAATTGTAAGTGGTTTATTGAGTTATATAAAAAGGTGCAAAAATGTGTAGCTACTATTTTGAATGTGTGTGGCCAGAACTGATATTTATATGTGAAAAATTATTTTGGTAGCATGTGTTAACTATTTGATCACAAGATGGGAAACCCGGGTAACTAGGTGGCCTAACGTGTACTAGTACGCCAGTGAACAGAGGGGTTTTGACCATGGTTAACTTACAAAGTATGGCATGGATAACACTAAAAAACTACAATGGAGATGATTGGAGACCACTATTTTATGGGTATTCTCCCTACTTGTGGATCGTGTATGAGAAAAAATTTTATTTATGGTTACTTTCACCGAGATACGAGGTACTTGG
This sequence comes from Viscum album, assembly GCA_963277665.1. Lineage (NCBI taxonomy): Eukaryota > Viridiplantae > Streptophyta > Magnoliopsida > Santalales > Viscaceae > Viscum > Viscum album. The sequence goes on from OY728159.1 coordinate 731,062,119, forward strand.
GGCTCACAACTAACTAGTACCTAGGGGTGTTCTTATGCTTGGTGCTCGTGGCCTTTTTGGTATTTATCTTTGCCTTATGGTATTTTGGGATGTGAAAACCAGTAGCTTTCATGTTGTATTAAAATTCACTCATTCTTTAAAGTTATCCCCATTGAATGTTATTTTCTTTTCAAAGTTTCACTTTTAGAAATAAATGCTACCATTTTCTGTTTATAACTCTCGCAAGATTTTTATTTTATAATTCCTATCACTTGGAGTCCTTGGTTGATATACTATTGGGATTAGTATCACACCCTACTTACACCTTTGGGTGTAAGTAGACATGATCATGTTTGACACAGGCAAAGTCAAGGCCTTGCGCGATGGCGGTTCGGGTTACTAGTTTCTCTGAATGGTGTGGTGTTGTGGAGACAGCTCGTGGGTGATGATCCCTTGTTGTGTGGAGTCTCTTGGGATGTTTTTATACTACTTTTATACACCTTTGGTCCTCTTGTGTATTTTTTAAACACATATACTCAGTTCTGAATTTTATTAAGTATTGTTTGAAATAATTTTTCAGATTTGGATTATTGTTTGTTTCTGGTTATTTTATGAATCCAAACTCAGGTAAATCATTCTCAAATAAATTTTTATGATACCCGGGCACTTGTTCCAGCTCGGGGGGATAGGGAATGCCCTTCGGGCCTTTCCATGTGCCAGGTTTGGTGCTGGTTTGATGGAAACCAAATTCAGTTTGTGACAAAATTGTATGAGAGGAGGTTAACATCTTTGAGTTATATTATTATTTTGGGATGATTCGGGCTAGACAGAAGATAGTACTGTTAGGGCTCGGATTTTCGGTCATGAGTAGGGTGCCTAGCCCATACCCCTCGTGACAGACCGCGAGTCACCATGGGATGTCCGAATTGTTTGTTTATCTTCACTTCCAGGTGAGACGTGTGGGCTGCAGACTACACGTGGACATCGAGGGCGGTGAAGTAGTTTTTTATTTTACTGTTGTAATGTGTTTGGATTATTTATATCTGATGTTATTCCTGAAATTTTCAGAACTGTTGTACTGATTTTTTTCCCTTGTGACTGTTGGCTTTTGTAGAAACATGCCTCCCCAGAAATCTCACATGCACCCACGGGAGGAAGCCAGAGAGAGTTCTCCTACACCACTCGATCAAAGGATGATAGATGTCATGGTCTAAGCTGTCCAGGATCTAGGACAAGGAGGGGTTTTGGCTCCTACTCTAGCTAGAGAAGATGAGTTTGGGCCCAGGAAGGATAAGGCCCAGAAGTTCATGAAAAATAAACCTCCTTGTTTTTGAGGAAGCTCAGAACCTCAAGAGGCCGAGGAATGGATCGAGATGATAGAGCGTATGTTCAAGTTCCTGGACACACCTGAGGAGGTCCTAGTGAAATGTGCCTCATTTCAGCTAGAGGGTCCCAGTCGTAGGTGGTGGGAATAAGTTCTTCAATCTGGGAAGCATGAAAAAATGAGTTGGAGAAATTTTAAGGCCATCTTCAACAAGCAGTATTTTCCATAGGTTCTATCCTATGCCAGATCTCAAGAATTCATGGATCTTTCCCAGGGAGATCGTTCAGTAATGGATTATGTGAACAGTTTTTTTGAATTAGTGTGGTATGAACCTGAGATTGTTTCAACTGAATACTTGAAATCTTGGAAATTCAAGAAGGTACTGTGACCAAAAATTTACTCAAGGGTCTTCCTATCCAAGTTGGGAACTTTTAATAAGGTGGTAGATCATGCTTGCATGGTAGAGATTGATCAAAAGTGGAAGTTTTGGATCTTTGGAGGGGTATCTACTATGGGCACTGGTAGCTCTGCTGAAAAGAAGAGGAAGTGGGAAGAGCAAGGAAAGAGGGGAGGTGGTAGTTCAGGCAACTCTTCCAGGCAGTTTTCATCACTGCCTTTAGATGTGAGGACTGTTGTGCGCCACCAGTGTGGGAAGACAGGGCACATCCATCCAGGATTCCCTCATCCTATTGTAGAGACCCGTATCTTGACGTACATGGACATTACATTACTTTTTCGGAATACTTATTACATAACAAAAACACACACTAAAGGATCGTAATAGTTTAGTGTCTTTGGAAACTCGGAACGTAATCTTCTAATCTTGGTGAAAGATCTTCAATATCTCCCATAAAGATCTTCCCTTTTTTACCTAAAACATTTATTTATATCCTGGGGAAAAGAAAACATAAAAGGGTGAGCTCAAATGCTCAGTAAGGGTATACAAAAGAAATAAAAATCATATCATATCTTTTTGAAAATCATAACCTGCAAAAGAGATCATAATATCTTAACATGGAACAAATCATAGAAGTGAAAATGAGATCACCATAATCATAACATGAAACTTGAAACTTTGTGGCATTCACACATAATCATGGAAAATCATTTCTTGTTAGTCATGACTCATTGCCAAGACTATCTTAGTGGACAAAGTCCCTTTCTGAACCGAGTTCACTCCTCGTTTCAGTCCTGTATCACTGAACCGAAATAACCTTCCGTTCCAGCCATGTCTATCTCATGAGATATAAAGTCTTTACCCAATGCATTGGAGGGAGATATAGGTCCCACCCATCTTATAATGAATCCTTTCTTATGTGTGCCACATAATCATAAAACATACATCATCGCATAACACATGTAACAAAAATGGGATTCTTGAAACATCATGACATCATAAATCAATTCATATAAGATAAAGGAATTCATAAACATAATTCCATCACAACATAGTCAAATCAATGTAAAAATATGGATAGAAACAGAACTATTTATTATCTTAGATGGAAAATAATTTTGATAAAACACTTGAATTGAATTCTTGAGGAAAATATCCTTTCTTCTTCAAAATCAATTTCTTTTCACAAAACATCATGCAATTTTAAAAGAAAGAGATTTTATTGAAAATAGTCATGAAATATTTTAGAGGAAGCTTCATGAAAATAAGGCTTTATAAAACAGTAGAAATCCGTTCGTGCCGTATAAGTTAAAAAAACATTCTTCGTACTTTTGTCGGAAAAGTCAAAAAGTACCTCGTACGAAAAACGACAAAAGCTTCCTTTCATACGTATTACTAAAAACTCACCGAAGGGTAAAAATGGATTTAAACAATTTTAGGTGGATGGAAATAATATTACATATTGATAAAACATGGATGTGGATGATAAAATACACCCCAGTAAATACTTACGAATAAACAATCTCGGATAAAAATGAGATTGTGATATTTCCCTTACCTTAGGTCCAATTTGCTTCGTATGTGTCCGAACCTCCTATATAATGATTTAAATAATGTCATTGACTTATTACAGAATCATATTCATTGTTATGATATCATATATGGTTCACTTATGACATTATATTACCCGTTCTTTTGTAAATTCCATGTTAAAGAAGCGTTTTGGGTAAAGTCGTTTCATTTATCGTAGGTGTTTTGACTTGTTGTTCTTGACATCATTATTACTTATATCATGATTTACTTACTTACAGAATATAAAATATGATTTATATATCATATATATTCAGTATATATATATATATAAAAGATAGATAAATAAAATGAAAAACACCGTTCATGGAGACGGTAGTCCGTACGTACGCATGAACGCTATTTTTCTTTCCTTATTGTCTTGAAATGGAAGTAAGTAGATGACATACATATGTATATATATACATAAATCCAGTAGATTTATAATGTCATATATTTCATTATTATTTCTTATATATACATTATAATCATTCTTAAATGGTTAACATGGAGAATGAATCTCATCGCGTCGTGGAGACGGTAGTCCGTACGTACGCACGAGCGATGATATCATTTCTATAAATATTGAATTGAATTGGAGTGGATTATAAAATATATCAGAATCAATATGATGTTGTAATAACTATGTATAGTTATTCTTTACACCATTATACCCATCCATGTAAGGTGGTGGTGGAAAATAGATTACACCACGGCGTGGAGACGGTATTCCGTACGTACGCACGCGCGGTGATTTCTTTTTCCGTAGGATGGATAGATGGTGAAATAGGGTTGTTTCATACTTATAATAACATAAAAGTATATGAGTGATACTGATGTTATTACTTCATAATGAAACAACCTAAGAAGAAGAAGTGGAAGAAGAAATAAAGATGAAAGAATTGGTAACGGTAATTACCTCTTCTTTGAAGTGCCTCTTTGAGACCTCCTCTTAGGGCACTAGAATTGGTCTTTGAGGAAGACAATAACCTCTAGGATGTTTCTAGGGAAGTGGAGAAGAGATTTTGGCAGGGGTTGGCCGAGCTTGAGTGCTCAAATTGGTGTGAGGAGGAGGGGGAGGAGGTGTCCTTTTATAGGGGAGGAGAGGGGCAACTTAGGAATATCTCAAAATATTATTTTATATTAAAGTCAAAATCGGTTTATAATGGTTCCAAAGGGTCTTATTTCAAAGATAAAGTGGGGATGGGTCGAAATACTATCAACCAATAGAATTTAGACAAGTTTAGGATATTATTTTAACCTTATCAATTAAATTTAACTCTAAGTTAAATAATTTAACTTTTACCATGACTTTTTGTTTTCTTTCACTATATGGTTAATAAACTTACTATAACATGCCAAACGAACCCCAAATTGTTTATTATTAATATATATATCCTTATCTAAGTCATTTGGCCGAACCTTAGATTTTTAGGAATACAATAACAATTAATAATATAATATTTTATTTAAAAACTATTTTGTGTCAATTTTGACACTATTTGATATATGATTTTTGTGAAAGTCATAACAGAATTAAATGTTCGAACCAAGTTGATTACATCAACATTAATATATCATAGTAACCTAGAAAATTATTGGAATTCATAAAAAATCTCAAATTACATTTATTTTGGTGTTTATAACATCAATTATGTCAATATTTCATTAATAAGATAATTACTGCATCATCGTTGTGTCATAAATAAATTAAATTATCTGATGTCTAAAAATTACAAATAAAATACCATGATGTAGGAAATCTTTTTAGATTTCTAATGAATATTTACAATCGAATTTATCTTATGTATAACCCCATATTAAAAATGATTTACTTATTAAACTTTGATTTTAACTATTTTAACCTTTCTTTAAATAAATTAATAATAAATGTCCTAATCTAATCCAAGTGGGCCTAAATGGTCATATTTTATTCCTAAGTTTGTTTTTGGTCGAATTACACTTGTCCAATAGAATTAGGACATGTGTTAGGGTAATAGTAATATCATATTTACCCTTAGTTACCCTATTTACTATTAACCGCGGTAAAAAAAGTAAAAAGTTACTATTCACCAAAAAATTATTTTCATCTCATTGAACCACATTTTAGTCCTTGATATTAACCGTGTCTCTCGGATTTTTTAAATTCCATTCACAGAAGTGGTAAAATTAAGTTTTATGAAAAATTCAGTTTTTTAACTACCACTTAGTAGTTTCACTATTCATCAAAAATTGATGTTTTTCAGAACAATGCCAAAATTTCATCCTAAGCTATATTTCATATTCCGAATTCAAAAATGAAGTTTATTTTACCAAATTCATAACATAGAAGTTGCATTAATTAATTTTATAATTAAATCCCGCTGTTAAAACAAATAGCGTGTTTTTAAGAAACAATATCTATCAAAAGATTGACACTTGATTATGTCTGGTTTAAATGTGAAATTACAACCAATGACCAACATTGTATTAAATTGTAAAAATATATTCTAAATATACTTTAAAACCACTCAAATTAATGATTTATCACTATTAATTATTTCGATTAAAAAAGTTGTTTTTAATTATAATTTAGTAATTTTCACTATTCATCAGAATATGAAAGTTATCCGAAAAGTACCAACATTTCACCTTAGGCTAAATTCGATACTCCGAATCCAAGAATGAAGTTCATTTTGAAAAATAAGATTTACAGAATTTTAAAAAGTGGTTATTACTATTCATAACGGCTAGTTTTAATAATATTTTAATAGCACATCGTTGTTTAGTGAAACTCGGTATTGCGTATTACACACGCTATCGAGGAAGGTCGCGATTGCGTGTAATGCAAGGCAAGACAAGGATGCGTGTTGTGCAAGCTCCTTTTGGTGTAGCGTACAACACAAGACATTAATAAAATTAAAAAGAATATTTCTTTATAAAATCTTGGGCTGTTACATTCTACCCCCCTTAAAATGAATTTCGCCCTCGAAATTCGTCGGGGTTATAAATGGTTTACTATTCGAAAGTTTCTTTAATAGAAACCCACATCGTAAAAAGGAATATCAAAACCAATCTTTAAAAACAAAAGTATGAAACGTAACGGTTACCCAAATAAACTAATCATTGGGTTTCCACATAGGTGAAAATATGGATATGGAAGAGAAATCTAACCATCATGTTCTGATGGAGAGTGGTAGAGAACATGGCTATGGAAAATCCAGTAATCACAAATCCATAGATTTGTGATGATATAAGGTACCATCTGATTCATCAGGTATAAGATCACTAGGACAACATTTTTGGTTTTCAAGATCATTTCCCCTAAAGTTGAAAATACTTTATTTTGGTACAATCTCACTGTTGTTCGTGATTTGAACAATTTCCACTTCATCTCTTAAATAAATGAAGTTGAATTTGTTATTCGTGAAGTGTTAGCAGATCATGTGATAGAATGACAGGTCATTCCATCTGTCTCAAACAAAAGGTTAGCAAAAATTATATGCATAATTCGATCTATAGTGAGATTAATCATATATGGTTCCTAAAATGGACTTATACTTCATATATCATACTGCTTAATATAATAAAACTAGTTTCTACTAAACAGGGACTTCCTGTAGGCCAGTGGTAGGCGATAAAGGCCAGTCGCACTTTGGTTGTGGGTTCAATTCCCACAGCCTTGTCCGAAGCGATGGGCTGTCGCCCGTCCTGCAGGTTGTCCTTTTTATAAAACTATATTATTATAACATCCCATCAATAATATCGAAAAAACTTCTATCCTTAAACAATACTAACTTATGTCCAACATAATCCATTCCAATCTTTAGGCTTATCCATAATACTGCAGTCGACTCTCATAATATAGTGAAAATGATTACCAAAGATTTAACACCATCATCGATCCCCATATATCATAAGATATGTTTTGTTGGTCACATTCCAAACATTCAAAGTCCTTAATCATGTATTCTCTTGAATACCTTAGTGAAAACATGAATGCAGTTAAAAGTTAACACCTTCCACATACTAAAATCCTCAAAATTCTATATACTCAAACCATGATATCACTTAGTCCTTATATCAATCATGAGCTCATGAATACTATCAAACATTTAATTTTCTCCTTATCCCTTCATTATGCGCATATCATCTACATTCCAAAAATATCTGAATAACCTTTCATGGATACTGGTAACATTAATCATACACTTTCAAAACACAAGGAAAGACAACAGTGTAACAATCCATAGATGTCTCTTTATTCCATAGTAGCATGAGATTACTTATACAAAATTACACATGATAAACATGTAATCATTCCACTACATTCTCAAACCATTGACCGAGCTTCAAAAAAGAATTTCATCTCACATATCATTTGTAGTCTCTTCATCATCATCCACATAAATACTACCCATATGACCATACTGATTCTCTTCATGAGTCTTTCCCTTAGGGCATTTGTTTGCATAATTCCCATACATTCCACATTTAAAACACTTAACCATTTTTGATGTCGTAGAAATACCATTATCCTCATCCATGGTGTTAACCGACCCTTTTCCTTTGCACTTACTTGCTTTGTGTCCTTCTTTTCCACACCCAAAACATCTTCCAGTTCCCTTGAAACATTCTCCTTGATGCCTCTTCCCACATGATTTACATGAGGGAAATTGAACTTTCTTTCCTCTATGGTCATCATGAAACTCCATCTTTCTCTTATTAGCTGAGTCAGGAAACTTACCAAATTTTACTTTATTGATCATATTATGAGATTGCTGATTTGGCATAATAATGATTTTTGGACTTCCAAATCCCATTTCATTTGGTTTCTCATGAAGAATATCATTCCATTGTCCATCATATCCTCCATTATCATGAATCATCTTTTTTCCAGCCATTTTCTAAAACCCAAACAGAATAGTGTTAGATGCAAAAATCATAATAAAGGGGGAGTAACTTAAATATCTATCATCTTTGGTTTAATCTAATATCGTTACCATAGTTCTAGGACTATATCCTATACGTATACTTATCCTTAGGGGCATCCCTAGACATGCCTTAGAAATATCTCTAGGGATCTCACTAACGTTTTCCCATCCTAGTTTCCAAAGGTTGACTAAACCTTTCCTCTGATACCAACTGTAGAGACCCATATCTTGACGTACATGGACATTACATTACTTTTGCGGAATACTTATTACATAACAAAAACACACACTAAAGGATCGTAATAGTTTAGTGTCTTTGGAAACTCGGAACGTAATCTTCTAATCTTGGTGAAAGATCTTCAATATCTCCCATAAAGATCTTCCCTTTTTTACCTAAAACCTTTATTTATATCCTGGGGAAAAGAAAACATAAAAGGGTGAGCTCAAATGCTCAGTAAGGGTATACAAAAGAAATAAAAATCATATCATATCTTTTTGAAAATCATAACCTGCAAAAGAGATCATAATATCTTAACATGGAACAAATCATAGTAGTGAAAATGAGATCACCATAATCATAACATGAAACTTGAAACTTTGTGGCATGCACACATAATCATGGAAAATCATTTCTTGTTAGTCATGACTCATTTCCAAGACTATCTTAGTGTACAAAGTCCCTTTCTGAACCGAGTTCACTCCTCGTTTCAGTCCTGTATCACTGAACCGAAATAACCTTCCGTTCCAGCCATGTCTATCTCATGAGATATAAAGTCTTTACCCAATGCATTGGAGGGAGATATAGGTCCCACCCATCTTATAATGAATCCTTTCTTATGTGTGCCACATAATCATAAAACATACATCATCGCATAACACATGTAACAAAAATGGGATTCTTGAAACATCATGACATCATAAATCAATTCATATAAGATAAAGGAATTCATAAACATAATTCCATCACAACATATTCAAATCAATGTAAAAATATGGATAGAAACAGAACTCTTTATTATCTTAGATGGAAAATAATTTTGATAAAACACTTGAATTGAATTCTTGAGGAAAATATCCTTTCTTCTTCAAAATCAATTTCTTTTCACAAAACATCATGCAATTTTAAAAGAAAGAGATTTTATTGAAAATAGTCATGAAATATTTTAGAGTAAGCTTCATGAAAATAAGGCTTTATAAAACAGTAGAAATCCGTTCGTGCCGTATAAGTTAAAAAAAACATTCTTCGTACTTTTGTCGGAAAAGTCAAAAAGTACCTCGTACGAAAAACGACAAAAGCTTCCTTTCATACGTATTACTAAAAACTCACTGAAGGGTAAAAATGGATTTAAACAATTTTAGGTGGATGGAAATAATATTAAATATTGATAAAACATGGATGTGGATGATAAAATACACCCCAGTAAATACTTACGAATAAACAATCTCGGATAAAAATGAGATTGTGATATTTCCCTTACCTTAGGTCCAATTTGCTTCGTATGTGTCCGAACCTCCTGTATAATGATTTAAATAATGTCATTGACTTATTACAGAATCATATTCATTGTTATGATATCATATATGGTTCACTTATGACATTATATTACCCGTTCTTTTGTAAATTCCATGTTAAAGAAGCGTTTTGGGTAAAGTCGTTTCATTTATCGTAGGTGTTTTGACTTGTTGTTCTTGACATCATTATTACTTATATCATGATTTACTTACTTCCAGAATATAAAATATGATTTATATATCATATATATTCAGTATATATATATATATAAAAGATAGATAAATAAAATGAAAAACACCGTTCATGGAGACGGTAGTCCGTACGTACGCATGAACGCTGTTTTTCTTTCCTTATTGTCTTGAAATGGAAGTAAGTAGATGACATACATATGTATATATATACATAAATCCAGTAGCTTTATAATGTCATATATTTCATTATTATTTCTTATATATACATTATAATCATTCTTAAATGGTTAACATGGAGAATGAATCTCATCGCGTCGTGGAGACGGTAGTCCGTACGTACGCACGAGCGATGATATCATTTCTATAAATATTGAATTGAATTGGAGTGGATTATAAAATATATCAGAATCAATATGATGTTGTAATAACTATGTATAGTTATTCTTTACACCATTATACCCATCCATGTAAGGTGGTGGTGGAAAATAGATTACACCACGGCGTGGAGACGGTATTCCGTACGTACGCACGCGCGGTGATTTCTTTTTCCGTAGGATGGATAGATGGTGAAATAGGGTTGTTTCATACTTATAATAACATATCAGTATATGAGTGATACTGATGTTATTACTTCATAATGAAACAACCTAAGAAGAAGAAGTGGAAGAAGAAATAAAGATGAAAGAATTGGTAACGGTAATTACCTCTTCTTTGAAGTGCCTCTTTGAGACCTCCTCTTAGGGCACTAGAATTGGTCTTTGAGGAAGACCATAACCTCTAGGATGTTTCTAGGGAAGTGGAGAAGAGATTTTGGCAGGGTTTGGACGAGCTTTAGTGCTCAAATTGGTGTGAGGAGGAGGGGGAGGAGGTGTCCTTTTATAGGGGAGGAGAGGGGCAACTTAGGAATATCTCAAAATATTATTTTATATTAAAGTCAAAATCGGTTTATAATGGTTCCAAAGGGTCTTATTTCAAAGCTAAAGTGGGGATGGGTCGAAATCCTATCAACCAATATAATTTAGACAAGTTTAGGATATTATTTTAACCTTATCAATTAAATTTAACTCTAAGTTAAATAATTTAACTTTTACCATGTCTTTTTGTTTTCTTTCACTATATGGTTAATAAACTTACTATAACATGCCAAACGAACCCCAAATTGTTTATTATTAATATATATATCCTTATCTAAGTCATTTGGCCGAACCTTAGATTTTTAGGAATACAATAACAATTAATAATATTTTATTTTATTTAAAAACTATTTTGTGTCAATTTTGACACTATTTGATATATGATTTTTGTGAAAGTCATAACAGAATTAAATGTTCGAAAAAAGTGGATTACATCAACATTAATATATCATAGTAACCTATAAAATTATTGGAATTCATAAAAAATCTCAAATTACATTTATTTTGGTGTTTATAACATCAATTATGTCAATATTTCATTAATAAGATAATTACTGCATCATCGTTGTGTCATAAATAAATTAAATTATCTGATGTCTAAAAATTACAAATAAAATACCATGATGTAGGAAATCTTTTTATATTTCTAATGAATATTTACAATCGAATTTATCTTATCTATAACCCCATATTAAAAATGATTTACTTATTAAACTTTGATTTTAACTATTTTAACCTTTCTTTAAATAAATTAATAATAAATGTCCTAATCTAATCCAAGTGGGCCTAAATGGTCATATTTTATTCCTAAGTTTGTTTTTGGTCGAATTACACTTGTCCAATAGAATTAGGACATGTGTTAGGGTAATAGTAATATCATATTTACCCTTAGTTACCCTATTTACTATTAACCGCGGTAAAAAAAGTAAAAAGTTACTATTCACCAAAAAATTATTTTCATCTCATTGAACCACATTTTAGTCCTTGATATTAACCGTGTCTCTCGGATTTTTGAAATTCCATTCACAGAAGCGGTAAAATTAAGTTTTATGAAAAATTCAGTTTTTTAACTACCACTTAGTAGTTTCATTATTCATCAAAAATTGATGTTTTTCAGAACAATGCCAAAATTTCATCCTAAGCTATATTTCATATTCCGAATTCAAAAATGAAGTTTATTTTACCAAATTCATAACATAGAAGTTTCATTAATTAATTTTATAATTAAATCCCGCTGTTAAAACAAATAGCGTGTTTTTAAGAAACAATATCTATCTAAAGATTGACACTTGATTATGTCTGGTTTAAATGTGAAATTACAACCAATGACCAACATTGTATTAAATTATAAAAATATATTCTAAATATACTTTAAAACCACTCAAATTAATTATTTATCACTATTAATTATTTCGATTAAAAAAGTTGTTTTTAATTATAATTTAGTAATTTTCACTATTCATCAGAATATGAAAGTTATCCGAAAAGTACCAACATTTCACCTTAGGCTAAATTCGATACTCCGAATCCAAGAATGAAGTTCATTTTGAAAAATAAGATTTACAGAATTTTAAAAAGTGGTTATTACTATTCATAACGGCTAGTTTTAATAATATTTTAATAGCACATCGTTGTTTAGTGAAACTCGGTATTGCGTATTACACACGCTATCGAGGAAGGTCGCGATTGCGTGTAATGCAAGGCAAGACAAGGATGCGTGTTGTGCAAGCTCCTTTTGGTGTAGCGTACAACACAAGACATTAATAAAATTAAAAAGAATATTTCTTTATAAAATCTTGGGCTGTTACACCTATGAAGACCTATTTTCAGTGTGGAGGTATGGGACATGTGCAGCGCTTTTGCGGGATAGAGCATCCACATCAAAGTGGGGTAGGATCTGTTCCTCCCAGGGGAGTGCCAATGCAGTCTAAGCCATCGAGGATAGGGGGATCTTGGTTCGGTGGTCGTGGTGGCAGGGCTGGATCAACTTTTGGGTAGATCCAATTTAGGGCAGAGCCACAGGCGGGTGGCCGTTCTCAGGCAGGGACCAGACATTTGCATGCTGTGGATCAGGCACCAGAGGGATCTGATGCAGGACCTTTGACTGTTCGAGGTACCATTCTAATTGAATCTTATATAGTTGCAGTTTTATTTGATATCGGTGATTCAGTTTCTTTTATATATTCCCATCTTGTGATCTTGTTGAGCCTTCAAACCGAGCTTTTATCTATTGCATTGGAGTTAGTAACACCACTGGGTAAGAAAAAGAAGCAGGGTCTTAGGTGCCCATCATGCGCACTCTCTGTGTCAGCAGTCGAGATGGAGTGGGATTTCTTGGTCCTTGATATGGACCTGTTTGATGTGATCCTCGGCATGGACTAGCTGGTGCACTTCCAAGCGCATATTGACTGCTATCGGCATCGAGTTAGCTTTATGGCACCAGATATGAGTCCTCGGTTATTTCATGGAGATTGGGATCCTCGGTCGGGTCGCGTAGGACCTCCACTCCATGATTTGAGGAATATTGATTATCAGTTGTCGTCGTTCGCACTAGAGGATGGTGGTGGTGTCTCTCAAGGCAGGTTACCTCATGTAGTAGATGAGTTCCTAGAAGTCTTTCATATGATTTCTCAGGATTACCCCCAGAGCGGGGCTTGGAGTTCTCAATTGAGTTGGCACCAGGAACATATCCTATATCTCTTTCCTCATATCGCATGGCCCCCACTGAATTGATGGAATTAAATATACAACTAGACGATTTGGAATCCAAATGATTCATTCGCCCGAGTGTCTCTCCTTGGGCCGCCCCAGTCTTATTCGCGAAGAAGGCCGATGGAACCCTCCGGTTGTGCATCGATTATCAGAAATTGAATAAAGTGACCATCAAGAATAAATACCCTTTGCCTCGGATTGACGATTTGTTTGACCAGTTGAAGGTGGAAAAGTTGTTCTCCAAAATCGACTCGCATTCGGGATACCACCAACTCAGGGTAATTGAAGCAGACATTCCGAAGACGGCTTTCTGAAGCAGGTATAGTCACTTCGAGTATCTAGTCATGCCTTTCAGATTGATGAATGTCCCTGTAGTTTTCAGGGTGCTCATGAATAGGGTGTTCCACCAATATCTCGACTCATTTGTAGTGGTATTTGTGGATGACATCATGGTTTATTCTGGATCTGAGGAAGAGCACGAGCACCACCTGCGGGTCGTTTTGAGCACCTTGCGGGACCATCGCATGTATACCAAACTCTCGAAGTGCACATTCTGGATCAGGGAAGTGAATTTTCTAGGACATGTCATCTCAGAACATGGGGTTTCAGTGAATCTTGAGAAGATTAGTGCAGTTATGTTGTGGGAACAACTGATAAATATGTTTGAGATCAGGAGTTTTCTTGGCCTGGTAGGTTATTACAGGCACTTTGTCTGGGACTTCTCACGGCTCACCTCCCCCATGACCGCACTCACCTGGAAAGGGGTGAAGTTTTAATGAATCCCACAATGTCATGAATCCATTGAGGAGTTGAAGCGGCGGTTGACCACCGCACCTATTCTGATTTTACCAGAGTCTGGGAAAGGCTAGGTGGTTTATTGTGATGCTTCAGATATGGGTCTTGGGTGCGTGCTTATGCAGGATGATCACGTGGTCGTGTATGGATCTCGCCCACTTCAACCACACGAAAAGAACTACCTGACCCATGACTTGGAGTTGGCAGCGATGATGCATGCTTTGAAGACATGGAGTCACTACCTCTTGGGTGAGAAGTTTGTGGTCTAATCTGATCACAAAAGCTTGGCTTATATCTTCTCATAGAAGGACCTCAACTTGAGGTAGCATCACTGGATCGAGTACTTGAAAGGGTTTGACTTTGACATTGTCTATACCACAGGCAAGAGTAATGTAGTGGCCGAAGTCTTGAGCAGAAGGGTTCCAGTGCATGATTTGAGGAAGTCTAGTGATGAGTGGACATTGATGGGGCTCTTTTCTTAGATGAATGTGGAGACCCGGGAACACAGTGGAGGGTAATTCTTGGAGAGCATCCAGTTGTCTCCTTCTCTGTTGGAGTTGATTCAGCGGGAACAACCCAGTGATGAGCTTTGTCAGCGGTCGAAGAACTTTCTTCATAGTAGGGAGACATCCTCTGATTGGTCATCATCTCCTGAGAGAATCCTGTTCTTCATGGGCCGTTCAGTAGTACTTTTATCTTTGCGGAAGGTGGTGATGCAGGATAGCCACCAGTCTCAGTGGGCTGTCCATCCAGGTGCCACTAAGATGTATTATGATGTACGTCGGTAGTTTTGGTGGCCTGTTATGATATGGGACATATCAGACTTTGTTTCGAGATGCTACACATGCCAGTAGGTGAAAGCAGAGCACCAAAGGCCTTCCGGTTTTCTCCAATCACTACCCATTCCTACCTGGAAGTGGGACGAGGTCACCATGGACTTCATTGTTGGCTTACCTCGTACACCTTAGGGTAAGAATTCCATTTGGGTGGTGATTGAGCATCTGACAAAATCATCCCACTTCATTCCGATAAAAGATACAACTAAAGTGGATGAGTTGGGACATTTGTATCTTCTGGAAGTGGTGAGACTCCATGGTGTACCATCAGAAGTTGTCCCAGATAGAGACCCACGATTCACTTCTCGATTTGGAGAAGGCCTTCATAAGGCCTTGGGGTCTCAGATTAAGATGAGCACGACATACCACCCTCAGATGGATGGTCAGACAGAGCGGGCGAATCAGATTTTGGAGGACATGCTTCGTGCATGTGTCATGGAATTTGGAGGTTCTTGGGATAGCCATTTGGGATTGGTTGAGTTTTCTTATAATAATAGTTACCAATCCTCTATTCGAATGGCCCCTTTTGAGGTGCTCTATGGTCGGCCATGTCGGTCCCCCTATGTTGGGCTAAGGTAAGAGAGACTTCACTGTTGGGGCCAAGCCTTGTGTAGGAGACTTCTGAGATGGTCAAGTAAATCAGGAAGTAATTATTGATAGCTGTGAGTCATCATAAATCTTATGCTGACCGGAGGCGTTGAGACCTATATTTTTCTGTGGGTGACAGGGTATTCTTGAAAGTGGGCCCTCGTCTGGGCTATCGTCGATTGGGGAAGCAAGGTAAGTTGATGCCACGGTATGTATGACCCTTTGAGATCACCAAGTGTATTGGAAAGGTGGCATACAAGTTGTCCTTACCTTATCATTTGACATCCATCCATGATGTCTTCCACGTCTCTCAGTTGAATAAATACAACCCAGATCTGTCCCACGTGTTGAGTTGGGAAGAACTGGAGATAGAGCCTGACTTGTCTATTGTTGAGAGGTCGGTGAAAAAAGTGGACTCCCAAGAGAAGATACTTCGAAGAAATTCTATTCCATTAGTCCGGGTTCTATGACAGCATGGGAATGATACACATGAGACAAGGGAGCGAAAGTCATGGGTCGAGAAAGAGTACTCCTTCTTGTTTTCTAATCAAGCATCATGTTGACTTTTCGGGGTGGAAAGTCCTTCATGGTGGGGATAATTGTCACATACATGACATATTTTTAATGTTATATTTCATTTAATATACATCCTTGCTTTATTTTGGGGGTTTTCCATGCATTTTTGAAGGAATTGGTGGGTTTCCAAAATTTGGGCCAACCCGAGAGCCCATTTCCAGTTTTGAAAGTAAATTTTTTTCTTTAATAAATCCTTATTTTTTCAACCATTTTCACCCATTAAACTTCCAAAATGACCTTAATTTAACTATTAAAACCACAAAAGAAATTTTGGCCCCTTAAAAATTCATTAGCATCTTGGATTTGGGTGATCAAATTAGGTATTGGGCCAACCCGAAAGCTCATTTCCAGTTTTAAAATGTTTTTTTAATTATTTCATAAAATATTCATTTGTTATCCTTTTTTGGTGATTCAACCTCTCACCAGATCCCACTATACCTATCCGAACCCCAGCTTCGTTTCCCCCTATTTGGAGATCGTATCAGTCGAGAATTGGGGCCGAACTCCTCTGATTTCTAAAATCGTCCAGATTTTTCCAGTAAGTGACTATCCTTCTAAGTTCTTTCCTTTTCCTTAAGCTTTCTCCTTTTTTTCTTGAATCCACAAATGTCCAGAATCTAGGGCTTCATAACTTGGGTTTCATTTTGAGTTTCTTGGTACAATACTCTATTTTTAGGTTTGATCTCACTCCCTTGTGGTGCGGTGGTGGTGCGGTTGAAGTTCCGCACTAGGATTTTCGGTTCTTGACTATTTTGGTAGGTGATTCCATATGTTGGTATTGTAGAATGAGTTGTCTTGATGTATTTCTGTTTACATTATGTTCCTCATTCATTATTTTGATTTCGAAAATTTATTTGGGTAGCATTTTTAAAGAAGTTGATTTATAAGTACCAATTTTGTGTGAAAATGGGTGTTTTACATGTGCAATCCTTGTTGTGCCTCTTGGTGTTGTTTTATAATTCATGGATTGGATTTATAAAAATGTTTTGATGCTGGAATTTCAGGTTTGGTATAATATTGGTCTCTATCGGGTTTTAAATGTGGTATTTTAGATGAATTTAATGTGCAAAATTTGATTACTTTTCTTGAAATTGTTTTATGGAAATTTTAAGTGGTTTATTGAGTTATATAAAAAGGTGAAAAGAATGTGTAGCTACAGTTTCGAATGTGTGTGACCATAACTGATATTTATATGTGAAAATTTATTTTGGTAGTATGTGGTAACTATTTCAGCACAAGATGGGAAACTCGGGTAACCAGGTGGGCTAATGTGTACTAGTATGCTAGTGAACGGAGGGGTTTTGACCATGGTTCACTTAGAAAGTATGACATTGATAACACTAAAAAAACTACAATGGAGATGATTGGAGACCACTAGGTTATGGGTATGCTCCCTACTAGTGGCTCGTGCATGAGAACGAATTTTATTATGGTTACTTTCACCGAGGTACGAGGTACTTTGGGCTCACAACTAACTAGTACCTATGGGTGTTCTTATGCTTGGTGCTCGTGGCCTTTTTGGAATTTATCTTCTCCTTAAGGTATTTTGGGTTATGAAAACCAGTATCTTTCATGTTTTATTAAAATTCACACATTATTTAATGTTATCCCCATTGAAAGTTATTTTCTTTTCAAAGTTTCACTTTTAGAAATAAATGCTACCATTTTCTGTTTCTAACTCTCGAAAGATTATTATTTTATAATGCATATCACTTGGAATCCTTGGGTTATATACTATTAGGATTAGTATCACACCATACTTACACCTTTGTGTGTAAGTAGACTTGATCATGTTTGACACAGGTAAAGGCAAGGCCTTGGGCGATGACGGTTCAGGTTACTAGTTTCTCTGAATGGTGTGGTGTTGTGGAGACGGCTCGTGGGTGATGAGACCTTGTCATGTGGAGCCTCTTGGGATGTTTTCTACTACTTTTATACACATTTGGACCTCTTGTGTATTGTTTAAACCCATATACTCACTTCTGAATTTTATTATGTCTTGTTTGACATAATTTTTCAGATTTGTATTATTGTTTGTTTCTAGTTATTTTATGAATCCAAACTCAGGTAAATCATTCCCAAATAAATTTATATGATACCCGGGCACTTGTTCCAACATGTGGGGATAGGGAACACCCTTTGGGCCTTCCCATGTGCTAGGTTTGGTGCCAGTTTGACGGAGACCAAATTCAGTTCGTGACACGAGCTACAATGTCATTCTCGGGATTGATTGGTTGGTTCCCTTCCGAGCCATTGTAGATTGATATCGTCGCTGGGTGAGTTTCACGTCACCATAGGGCGGAAAGTTTCTATACAAGCACGAATAGGATGTACAAGAAAGTCGAGCCGGACCAAAGAATCATGGGCTAGGTGGTGTCATAGCCCAGATTGCGAGTTTATATCTGGATGATCAGGGGACTTGTCAGACGGATTTCCCTCCAGTGGTTGATCGTTTCAGGGATGTCTTCCCGGATGACTTTTCAGGTCTACCTCCAGAGTGTGAGGTGGATTTACTTATTGATCTTGTGCCAGGAGTAGCACCAGTGTCCATTCCTCCTTATAGGAGGGCCACACCTGAGTTACAGGAGCTCAAGAGGTAGTTATAGGAGTTACAGGAAAAGGGTTTTATTCGACTCAGTACTTCTCCTTGGGGTTCACCATTCCTCTTTGTGAAGAAGGCGGATGGTACCCTTAGACTCTGTGTGGATTATCGGAAGTTAAACCAGTTGACGGTCAAGAATCGATACCCCTTACCGAGGATAGATGATCTTTTTTACCATATTTTTGGAGCACGAGTGTTCTCGAATATTGACCTAAGATCAAGATATCATCATCTGCGTGTAAGACCATCAAATATACTGCTTACAGCTTTTCGAAGAAGATATGGTCTATACGAGTACTTGGTTATGCCATTCAGAATCACGAATGCGCCAACAGTTTTCATGGATCTGATGAATCGTGTGTTCCATCCTTATCTGGATTCTTTTGTGGTGGTATTTGTGGAAGACATCTTGGTGTACTCTCGCACTCGACACGACCATGCCAACCATCTTGAGATCATACTGAGTACACTGAGATAACATAAGCTTTATGCTAAGCTCTCGAAGTGCCACTTTTGGATGGACCAGATTCACTTCCTGGGTCATATCGTCTCAGAGGAAGGAGTTGTAGTAGACCCAGAGAAGGTGAGAGCAGTAGTTTCCTGGGAGAATCCTAAGAACATGTTTGAGATACAGAGTTTCTTGGGGCTGGCTGGTTACTACAGACTTTTCATCTTGGACTTCTCCCGCTTAGCAGTGTCGTTGACGGATTTGACTAAGAAGGGTGTGAAGTTTGTTTGGTCAGAAGCTTGTGAGACAGCCTTTCAGGAACTGAAAAGATGGTTGACATCAGCACCAATCCTGATACTCCCAGAGCAGGGAAAGAGCTATATAGTTTACTGTGATGCATCATGTATGGGGCTGGGAACTTTGTTGATGCAGGGTGATCGAGTTGTTGCATATGGGTCTCAGCAGTTGAGGCCACATGAGAGAAATTACCCAATTCATGACCTCGATTTGGCTACTGTTGTTCATGTGTTGCGTTGTTGGAGACATTATCTCTTGGGAGAGCATTTTGTGGTTTTCACCAACCACAAAAGTCTCAGGTATATTTTTACCCAGTTTGACTTGAATCTGAGGAAGCAAAGGTGGATCGAATACCTTCAGCCCTTCGTTTTTGAGCTTTCCTATACACCTGGTAAAGGTAATGTAGTAGCCGATTCATTGAGAAGGAGGACTGAGAAACAGGTGGTGCAGGAAGCCAGTGGTGAGTGGCAGCTTATGGATTTGTTCTCTGAGATACATTTGGAGGTGCACGACAGTCAGGGGAAAACCTATCTTTCTCTTTTAGCTGTGACTTATACCCTCCTGGATAGAGTGATGATGAGACAACTATCTAATTCAGAAGGCCTAGTTCTACGGGATTCGGTGGCAAGTGAGGCTCCTCCTCCTGGGTGGACAATAGGCGATGATGATGTACTATGTTTCCATGGATGAGTGTGGGTTCCAGGGTATATACGCGAGGAGATGATTTAGGAGTTTCATGCTTCAGCTTGGGTAGTTCATCCCAAAGATACCAAGATGTACCGTGACATGAGACGTCAGTACTTGTGGCCGGGTATGAAGAGGGAGATATCTGGTTTTGTTACTAGATGTTCCACTTGTCAGTAGGTGAAGGTAGAGAATCAGAGGCCAGCTAGACTGTTACAGCAGTTACCTATTCTAGAGTGGAAATGGGATGATGTTGCCATGGACTTCGTGACTGGATTGTTGAGTTCACCTCGAGGCAATGATGCAATGTGGGTTATTGTGGATAGACTCACAAAGGTAGCTCACTTTTTTCCGATCAAGGAGACCTTCGATGTTGACGAGCTCAGGAAGTTGTATATACGAGAGGTCGTACGTCATCATGGGGTTCCTCGTTCAATCATTTCAGATAGGGATGCCTGCTTTACATCTCATTTCTAGAAGAGTTTTCAGAGGGCATTGGGTACACAGGTGCTTCTGAGCACAACATACAACCCTCAAACCGATGGCCAATCATAGCGTACGATACCGGTGCTTGAGGACATGTTGTGTGCATGCATCCTGGACTTTGGGGGATCTTGGGAGAAGCACATACCCCTAGTCAGGTTTGCCTATAATAATAGTTTTCAGGAAACTATTGAGATGGAACCATACGAGGCTTTATATGGTAGGCCATGCCGATCACCTTTGTGATGGATAGAGGCAAGTGAGGCAACTTTACTAGGACCACAGCTAGTGTAGGAGACTTCTGAGCAGGTCTAGTTGATTCAGAAGAAGATGGCTACCGCACAGTCTCGTCAGAAATCTTATGTTGATCACCACAGACGACCTTTGGAGTTCGTGGTTGGGGATCAGGTTTTCTTGCGTGTTTCACTGAGGTTGGGACACAAGCGAATCAGGAGACATGGTAAACTTTCACCGAGGTATGTGGGGCCATTTGAGATTCTGGAGATAGTTGGTCTGGTTGCCTATCAGTTGCAGTTACCACAGAGGTACCGAGAAATGCACGACATCTTCCATGTATCTCATTTGTGACACTATCATTCAAACCTATATCTTGTCTTTCAGCCCGAGGAGGTTGAGCTGGAGGTAGATGCATCCTTTGAGGAGCATCTGATTCATATTGTTGATAGGAGCACGAAGGTTCTCCGAGGTCGGTCAGTTCCTCTCGTATGGGTGCTATGGAAGCATGGCCAAGTGGAGGAAGAAACCTAAGAGCGGGAGACCGACGTACGTGCTCAGTGGCCAGAGCTGTTCTGAGATTTATCTTCACCACCCTTGGAAGGGAAATTTGAGGACTAATTGCTTTAAGGGGGGAAGTTTGTAAGAACCCGGTTCTTATTTTTGAGGTACGGGTTTCTTCTTTTCACTTTCCTTAAGTTTTTTTGGAAATAAGGAAAATGGGGGAAAATCTTAAATTTCGGGACTACACACTGTGTACTTTTCCACATGTCATGTACTCTTGGTTGTGTGGGATGATTACACAGGGTGTGTAGCCATGTCGGCGACGAAGGGTGTAAGTACCGACTACACGCCGTGTAGTGGATATTTACATGCCATGTAGTCAGTCGCTAGGTAAATAGTAAGGTGGTGGAAGTAGCCACTGGCTACGCAACAATACACACCATGTAATCAGGAATACACGCCGTGTACCCATGTTGACAGATGAACAGTGCAGTGGTGCCGCCAAAGGAACAATTAATTGAGAAAAGTACACCCCATGTACTTGAGAAGTACATGCCGTGTAGTTTGTTTTTTTCACTTAAGATGGGAAGTAGCCTCCTCATTTGGCAGAGGAGGATTTGGATGCGTTTTGGAGCCTGGAGAGGAGGTAAGGGCTTTGGAAAGCTCCCGATCGCACGTCGGGAATCGGATTCTTCCGTCGTGGATCATGTTGGTACCACACGAGTAAGAGCTTCCTTCTCCTTGAGTGTTTCTTGCCAATTATTCCTTTAAGGGAAGTTATTTGAGGTCTAATGAGAATTATTTTACCTCAGATCTACGACTTTCTTGGACATTTCAGGAAGCGATGTTCACATATACCGTTCAGGGGTGTTAAAGGTAGGTGTCTTGGTGTTTACTTTCCAACTGCTGTGTGTTTTGTGTACCGTTGTGTTATGCTCCCATTAATGGGGTGTTGTATGGCTGATGCCTTGTTTAATTAAATGCCTAGAATTGTATAGGTAATTAAATGTGATAATAAACTATTGTTTGGGATCGCTTCTTGGATCCAGGACCACCCCAGGGGTGCGTTCCTCTATTTAGCCGTTTGGCCAGGATAGCCGAGGGTATTCCATGTTTACTTTATGCATTACTTTTTCCTTGAGTGGAATTGTAAATAATTGCATGTTTAAATGTTGGGATTGGCCCAGTTACTTTCTTAGCCTGAGGGCGGTTCTTTACTTAGCCTGAGGACAATGTTACCTTTAGCATGAGGGAAGTGGTTATTTCGGCCTGAGGGAAACTTCTTCCGTGCTTGTAGGAAATAGACTCTGTGCTTGTGGGCGGAAATTTGTACGCCTGAGGGCAATATCTGTTATGCATGTGGGCAATTACCTGTGGGTTACTCTTCTGAATACCTGAGGGTAAAGGTTTGCGTGTCTGAGGACACTAACTGTTCACATAGAAGTTCACTGTGGTGGTTTCCTTAAAAAGAACGAATAAATGAATAATAAAATGATAATATAATTGGTAAAGTTAGTTAATTTTGAGTACTGATTGGTTTATTTCATTTTATTACTGCACACTGTTGTTGCATGTTTTCACAGAGTTGGGAACGGGCCTTTGGTGGGTGCCTACTGAGAATTATTTCTCACACCTTGATTGGGTCATCTCTTCAGCCCAAAAAGATTACATTTATGCAGGCGTTGATAAAGGAAGGGGTCCCTATACAAGTACTTGATTGCTGTTGAGGAGTAGGGGAGCATGGGACCAGGCTTAGGCTCGCGATGCTACCGGCTGTTTTGTTTTGTTTTTTTGTACTCTATATTGTATTTTACTGTATTGTTGTGTAACATGTTCTGGCTGTTTTCTTACAACACGAGACATGTTGTAGCATCACCTATCTAACTTTTGGTTATCTTTTACTGCAGTTGTTTATTTTAAATGTGTATGGTTTATTGCTTCCATTGTTATTGTATGCTTTTTATTTTATTCCGATGCGCTACACTTTGACAAATGAGGGCATAGTTTCCTCACTATCAGAACTTGGCCCTCGCTGCTAGTCAACAGCCTCTGGCATTTGGGTAAATGCACTTGAGGTCACGTGGCGAACCGGGTTCGAGACACCCTCTGAGTGGCACCTGAGCCCGGGATGTTACAAAGTTGTATCAGAGCGGTTCTCTTCTTTTACTTACTATTTGGAGCCTTAGTCAGGGATAGGACGAGTAGGTAGTTGGTAATAAGCTGTGCGCAGGCGTAGCAAACCTGTGTACAAGGAAAATCCAGTCTACCTCGTATGTTTGCAATTTTATTGATTTTTCAATTTACACTTGATTTGATTTCACCATTGGGTGACGCACTTGTGATTATGCTGTTATATTTTATCCATGTGTTCTATTTAGTTGCAACCCGATTAGATGAGGGTATGACATCTCATGCATTATTTAGGCACATGTTAGAAATCACATGTCATGCATAGTTCCATGCCATGTAGGTGCATTAGAAATTGTATGCTATTGTGATAGTTGTTGTCCAAGAGAATAGTGATGTTGTGATAGCTGCTTGATAAATACATGCTATGTGATAGGGTATTTTCGTGTGAGACTATTGATAGAACGGACGCCAAACATTGGTTTCTGGGGAGTATGGGCCCTCATTGAACGGAATTTGGTGGACCATTGACTGTGTATTTTTTTATAACACATATAAGATTCCAAACTTTGATTTGCGAGGATTATGGGCCCTCACATATCAGAATTTGGCACTTAGGTTCTTTTTTCAGTATTTTATAGGTTCTGGAATAGTATTTGAGCCTTACTTTCCGGAAAACACAGGATACATGTCATGTAGTTCCTTGGACACACGCCGTGTGATCTTCTGTTTGGGAAGAAAAGAAAACTTTTTAAGTACACGTTGTGTAGTCTCTTCCCGTGTCATGGACCGTGTGGGCAGGGACATGGGGAAGGGAAATGCTTTGGGCAAACACGCCGTGTATTGTTGACCCGGAGTCTTCCGTGTAATTAACAAACATGGATGGAGGAGACCTTAAGACATACACTCTATTTCCACTATGGAACATGCCATGTAGTCTGACCTGGGACCCGGCTGTGTAACTAATAACACGGGTCAGTGTAAGCCCTTCGTGTACACGCCGTGTGTATATGGAACACGCCGTGTAGTGTGAGCCGTTTATCTAGCCGTGTAACTAACAACACAGGTTAGTGAAGCTCGTTTAGTACACGTCGTGTACCTGTGGGACATGTTGTGTAGTCTTTTCTGAGGACAGACCATGTGGACTTAGCCGTGTGGCCTGGAAACAGAGTGGTGTACACGCCGTGTGCGGGTGTAACACGCCGTGTAATATCAAGCCGAGTAGTCAGCCATGTCACAAACGACATGGGCAGTTGGAAAGTTACACCATACATGCCATGTAGCTTAAATACACATCGTGTAGTTTTGTTTAATGGTGGTTGTGTAGCTTAGCCATGTAGAAAGACCCGGTCAGGGGAAGAGAAGTCAGGTACATTCCATCTAGTCATTATACACGCCATGTAGTCTTGTTTTGAAAATCTTGAATGCCTTCTTCCTCTTGTTCCCCTTTTGGTCTCTTCGTTTTTCAGTCTTTGATAATCTTGATCTAAGTTGTGTGTTTGACCTTTTAGAGTCATGCCGACGAGACGACCACGCGTTGTTCGCATGGAGAGTGGCAACGATTATAATCTAGAGATGGTGGGCTATGGGCTACTAGTGCATCCTCCAGCAGAGCCAGATGAGGCGCTAGCTGTTATACCGGACACAGGCGCAGAGGCACAGTTCCGTGAAGTCTTTATGTGGTTCATGCAGACCTTTCAGGGAACACTGCCGGCTGCCACATCTATGGCTATGCTGACTCGTATATTCCAGCAGCAGCATCCACCTACATTTTCAGGGGATGGAGCACCACAGGCTACGGAGTCTTGGAAGGGGTCTATGTAGACTATTTTTGAGCATCTTGAGATGCCTCTAGGGTGGAGGGTCAAGCTCACGATGTATATGCTGCGTGATTCCGCCAAGAGGTGGTGGGATGTTACCACCCAGTCAGAGCATCACAGAAAAATGGCGTGGGAAGATTTTCAAATAGACTTATATGAATTCTTCTTCCCAAAGACGCCAAGGGAATATAGAGCTCGAGAGTTCATGAATCTATAGCAGGGTGCTATGTCGGTTATGGATTACTCTGGTCGTTTTAAAGAGATTTAGCGTTTTGCACTCGTTCTGGTGGGTGATGAGACGTTAAGATCCATACGCTTTGAGGATGGTCTTTGATATGACATCCGAGCACTGGTGAATGTTTTCATGTTTCTTTCAGTACATGCAATTGTGAATCAGGCGCTGATTACAGAGAGGAACCTGTGGGAAGCTAGTGGTGTAGGCCAGGGAGGTTCAGCACCAATTACTGGTACTATTTTTACTGGAAAGAGGAAGAGACAGTTGGACTTCTATCAGGGCGGCAGTACCATCCAGAAAGATGTTTCAGGTGGCCAAGTCAGGTGCTACCAGTGTGGTAAGGAGGGGAACAAGATACCTCAGTGTCCACGAGACCCAATGGAGTGCCGAGATTGCGGCAATATGGGTCATCTACAAAGCTTTTGTAGGGAGTTTCCACCAGTGGCTAGTGAGATGGGTTCTGTGTAGACTCCACATGCGGGAGTAGGACCAGCAGCTTCTTACCAGTCGATAAACTGGAATACATAAGGGTGTGCAGGCAGAGATGGTGGTCGTGGCCATGGTAGCCAGACACCAGGATCTCAGAGGCAGCAGGGCGGGACATCTCAGGGTAGCCAGGCTATGTCACAGGGCCACGGGACTGGGCATGCATATGCAGTGCAACAAACCCAACATGAGTAGGATCTCGAACCTTCTACTATCACAAGTACTATTCTAGTAGCTTCTATTTTATCTTCAGTTCTTTTTGATATGGGTGCTACACATAGCTTTATATCTGTACCCATTGTGGAGAGCCTTGGGCTCTGTCTTTCTTCTTCTGCTGCTTTGATGATGATAGACACTCTGTTGGGAACTAGAATGGCTAGTGTGAATCAGTGTAAGTTTTTCACCCTTGAGGTTGGTGGGTGTCACTTTCTTTGGGACCTATATTTCTTAGAGATGACGAGCTATTATTTCATTCTCAGGATGGACTGGTTGGTTCCCTTCTGAGACTTTGTATATTTCTATCCTCGCGGGGTGCGTTTCACGTCACCAGAAAGCATAGAGTTTCTATACAAGGGCGAATGGGATGTAAAAGTGAGTCGAGCCGGACCAGATCATCATGGGCGAGGTGGTGTCACAGCGCATATTTCGAGTTTATATCTGGATGAATAGGGGACTTGTGAGAAGGATTTCCCTCCAGTGGTTGATAGTTTCAGGGATGTCTTCTCAGATGACTTTTAAGGTCTACCTTTAGAGCGTGAGGTGGATTTCTCTATTGATCTTTTTCCAGGAGCAGCACCAGTGTCCATTCCACCTTATTGGATGGCCACTCTTGAGTTGCAGGAGATGAAGAGGCAGTTAGAAGAGTTGTGGGCAAAGGGTTTTATCCAACCCAGTACTTCTCCTTGGGGTTTTTCAGTACTCTTTGCAAAGAAGTCATATGGTACCCTCAGACTCTGTGTGGATTATCGAAAGTTGAACTAGTTGATGGTCAAGAACCGATACCCCTTACCGAGGATAAATGATCTTTTTGACCAACTTCATGGAGCACGAGTGTTCTCGAAGATTGACCTGAGATCAAGATATCATCATCTACGTGTGAGACCATCGGATATACCACTTACATATTTTCGTAGAAGATATGGTCTGTATGAGTACTTGGTTATACCGTTCGGACTCACGAACGCGCCAGCAGTTTTCATGGCTCTAATAAATCATGTGTTCCATCCTTATCTGGATTCTTTTGTGGTGGTATTCATGTATGACATCTTGGTGTACTCTCATACTCGACCTGACCATGCCAACCATCTCGAGATCGTATTGAGTACACTGAGATATCATAAGATTTATGCTAAGCTCTCAAAGTGGCACTTTTGGATGGACCAGATTCACTTCGTGGGTCATATCATCTCAGTGGAAGGAGTTACAGCAGACCTAGAGTAGTTGAGAGTAGTAGTTTCTTGTGAGCAGCCTAAGAACGTGTTTGAGATACTGAGATTCTTAGGGCTAGCTGGTTACTACAGAAGTTTCATCCAGGACTTCTCCCGCTTAGTAGCGTCGTTGATGGGTTTTAATAAGAAGGGTGTGAAGTTATTTTGGTCAGAAGCTTGCGAGACAACCTTTCAGGACTTGAAAGGAAGGTTGACATCAGCACCAATCCTGATACTCCCAGAGCAGGGAAAGATCTATATAGTTTACTATGATGCATCAGGTATTGGGCTTGGAGTTTTGTTGATGCAGGGCGATCGATTTGTTCATACGAGTCTTGGCAGTTGAGGCCACAAGAGAGAAATTACCCGATGCATGACCTTGAGTTGGCTGTAGTTGTTCATGTGTTGAACTGTTGGAGACATTATCTCTTAGGATAGAATTTTGTGGTTTTCACTAACCACAAAAGTCTCAAGTATATATTTACCCAGCGTGACATGAATCTGAGGCAGCGAAGGTGAGTCGAATACCTTCAGTCCTTTGATTTTGAGCTTGCCAATACACCTGGTAAAGGAAATGGAGTTGCTGATGCACTGAGAAAGAGGACTCAAATACAGGCGGTGTAGGAGGCCAGTGGTGAGTGGAAGCTTATGGCTTTGTTTTATGAGATGCATTTGGAGGTGCATGACAGTCTGGGGGAAACCTATCTTTCTTCTTTAGTTGTGACCTCTACCCTCCTGGATAGAGTGAGGATGAGACAAATATCTGATTCAGAAGGCCTAGTTCTATCGGAGTCGGTGGCAAGCGAGGAACCTCCTCTTGGGTGGACGATAGGCGATGATGAGGTACTGCATTTCCATGGACGAGTGTTTGTTCCAGGGGATATACACGAGGAGCTAATGCGGGAGTTTCATGCTTCATCTTGGACAGTTCATCCCGGAGTTATCAAGATGTACCGTGACTTGAGACGTCAGTACTTGTGGCCGGGTATGAAGAGGGAGATTGCTGGCTTTGTTACTAGAGGTTCCACCTGTCAGCAGGTGAAGGTAGAGCATTAGAGGCCATCCGGACTGTTACAACAGTTACCTATTCTAGAGTGGAAATGGGATTATGTCACGATGGACTTTGTGACTGGATCTCTGAGGTATCCTCGAGGCAATGATTCTGTGTGGGTTGTTGTGGACAGACTCACAAAGGTAGCTTACTTTTTTC
The DNA here is from genome assembly GCA_963277665.1 of Viscum album. Taxonomy (NCBI): domain Eukaryota; kingdom Viridiplantae; phylum Streptophyta; class Magnoliopsida; order Santalales; family Viscaceae; genus Viscum; species Viscum album. The sequence continues at coordinate 731,090,983 of OY728159.1, forward strand.
TGATCAATGAGACCTTCTTTGTTGACGGGCTAGGTAAGTTTTATATCTGATATGTCATACGTCTTCATGGGGTTCCTCTTTCTATCATTTCAGATAGGGACGCCCGCTTTATGTCTCGTTTCTGGAAGGGTTTTTAGAGGGCACTGGGTACATAGGTGCTTCTGAGCACAGCTTACCACCCTCAGACCGATGGTCAGTCAGAGCGTACGATACAGGTTCTTGAGGACATGCTGCATACATGCATCCTAGACTTTGGGGGATCTTGAGATAAGCACATACCCCTAGTCGAGTTTTCCTATAATAATAGTTTTTAGGCAACTATTGAGATGGAACCATACAAGGATTTATATGGTAGGCCATGCCGATCACCTTTGTGCTAGATAGAGGCAGGTGAGGCAGCTTTACTGGAACCATAGCTAGTGTACGAGACTTCGGAGCAGGTCCAGTTGATTCAGAAGCGGATGGATACTGCACAGTCTCATCAGAAACCATATGCTGATCGCTGTAGATGGACTTTGGAGTTAGTGGTCGTGGATCATTTTTGCCTGCGTGTTTCACCGAGGTTGGGACACAGGTGAATCAGGAGATAGGGTAAAGTTTCACCGGGGTATGTGGGGATATTTGAGATTCTAGAGAGAGTCGGGTTGGTTGCCTATCGGTTTCAGTTACCATAGAGGTACCGAGCCATGCACGACATCTTCCATATATTTCAGTTGCGCCACAACCATTCAGACTCGTCTCACGTCTTTCGGCCTGAGGAGGTTGAGCTGGAGGTAGATGTGTCCTTTGAAGAGCATCCAATTCATATCGTTGATAAGATAATGAAGGTTCTCCGAGGCTGGTCAGTTCCTCTCGTACGGGTGCTATGGCAGCATGGCTGAGTGCAGGACGAAACCTGGGAGCGGGAGACCGACCTACATGCTCAGTGGCCAGAGTTGTTCTGAGCTTTATCTTTTCCACCCTTGGAAGGGAAATTCAGGGACAAATTGCTTTAAGGGGGGAAGTTTGTAAGAACCCGGTTCTTATTTTTGATGTATGGTTTTCTTCAATTCTCTTTTCCTTGAGTTTTTTGAGGAAATAATAAAAATGGGGAAAATCTTAAATTTCGGGACTCCACATCATGTACTTCTCCACACGCCGTGTACTCTTTGATGTGTGGGATGAGTACACAGGGTGTGTAGCCATGTTGGTGACGAAGGGTGTAAAAACTGACAACATGCCGTGTAGTGGATATTTCCACGTCGTGTAGTTAGTCGGCAGGAAAATAGTAAGGTGGTGGAAGTAGCCGCCTGTTGTGCGACAGTACACGCCATGTACCCATGTCTACAGATGAACAGTGCGGTGATGCCGCTAAAGGAACAGTTAAATGAGAAAAGTACATGTCGTGTACTTGAGAAGTACATGCCGTGTAGTTTGTTTTTTTCGCTTAAGACGGGAAGTAGCCTCCTCATTTGCAACAGGAGGCTTTGTATGCGTTTTGGAGCCAGGAGAGGAGGCCGGAGCTTTGGAGAGCTCCCGATCGCACGTCGGGAATCGGATTCTTCCATCGTCGATCACGTTGGTACCACACGGGTAAGATCTTCCTTCTCCTAGAGTATTTCTTGCCAATTCTTAATTTAAGGGAAGTAATTTGAGGTTGAATGATAATTATTTTAATTCATATCTATGATGTTCTTGGACGTTTCTGGAAGCGACGTTCACGTATACCGTTCGGGGGTGTTAAAGGTAGGTGGCATGGTGTTTACTTTACAACTACTGTGTGTTTTGTGTACTGTTGTGTTAGGCGCCCATTAATGGGGTGTCGTATGGCTGAGACCTTGTTGAATTAAATGCCTAGAATTGTATTGGTAATTAAATGTGATAATAAATTGTTGTTTGGTATCGCTGCTTGGATACAGGACCACCTCGGGGGTACGTTCCTCTGTTTATTCGTTTGGCTAGGATACCCGAGGGTATGCCATGTTTACATTATGCATTACTTTTTCCTTGAGAGGAATTGTAAATAATTGCATGTTTAAATGTTGGGATTGTCCCGGTTACTTGCTTAGCCTGAGGGCGGTGCTTTATTTTTCCTGAGGATAGTGTTAACTTTAGCCTGAGGGCAGTGGTTATTTTGGCCTGAGGGAAACTTCTTCCTTGCCTATGGTCAATAGACTATATTCCTAAGGGAGACACTTTGTACACCTGAGGGAAATATCTGTTATGCCTATGGTAAATTACCTATGGGTTACGTTTTTGATTACCTGAGGGTAAAGGTTTGCGTGTCTGAGGACATTAATTGTTCATATAGAAATTCACTGTGGTGGTTTCCTTAAAATGAACGAATAAATGAACAATAAAACGGTAATATATATTGGTAAAGTTAGTTACTTTTGAGTACTGCTTGGTTTATTTCATTTTATTACTGCACACTATTGTTGCATGTTTTCACACAGTTGGGCACGGGCTTTGGTGGGTGCCTACTGAGAATTATTTCTCATACCCTGTTTGGGTCATGTCTTTGGCCCAAACAGATTACATTTCTACAGGTGTGGATAAGGGCAAGGGTCCCTATACAGGTACTTGATTTCTTCTAAGGAGTAGTGGAGCATGGGACTAGGCTTAGGCTCACGATGCTACTGGCTGTTTTGTTTTGTTTTGTTGTACTTTGTATTGTATTGTATTGTATTGTTGTGTAACATGTTCTGGCTGTTTTCTTATAACTTAATACATGTTTCATAATCACCTATATAACTTTTGGTTATCTTTTACTACAGTTGTTTATTTTAAATGTATATGGTTTATTGTTTTCGCTATTTTTGTATGATTTTTATTTTATTCCGTTGCACTACACTTTGAAAAATGAGGGCATAGTTTCCCCACTATCAGACCTGGGCCCTCGCTGCTAGTTGGCAGCCTCTAGCGTTTGGGGAAATGCGCTTGAGTTCACGTAGTGATCCAGGTTCGGGCCACCTGTTGAGTGGCACCCGGGATCGGGACATTACAAAGTGGTATCAGAGAGGTTCTCTTCATTGACTTACTATTTAGAGCCTTAGTCAGGGATTGGACGAATATGTAGTTGGTAATAAGCTGTGCGCGGGCGTAGCTAACCCGTGTACAGGGAAAAGCCACTCTACCTCGTATGTTTTCAATTTTATTGATTTTTCAATTTACAGTTGATTTGATTTCACCGTTGGGTGACACACTTGTAATTGTGCTATTATATTTTATTTGTGGGTTCTATTAATTTGCAACCTGATGAGATGAGGGTATGCCATCTCATGAATTATTTATGCAAATGTTAGAAATCACATGTCATGCATAGTTCCATGCCATGTAGGTGCATTAGAAATTGCATGTTGTTGTGATAGTTTTTGTGCTTGAGAAGCATGTTGTTTTGATAGCTGCTTGATAAATACTTGTTATGTGATAGGGTATTTTCGTGTGAGACCGTTGATAAAATGGACGTCAAACTTTGGTTTCTGGGGAGTATGGGCCCTCATTGACCAGAATTTGGTAGACCATTGACTGTGTATTTTGTTATAACGCATCTAAGATGCCAAACTTTGATTCGCGAGGAGTATGGGCCCTCACAAATCGGAATTTGGAACTTAGGTGTTGTTTTCAGTATTTTCTGGGTTCCAGAATAGTATCTGAGCCTTATTGTCCAGAAAACCTAGGATACACGTTGTGTAGTTCCTTGGACACACGCCGTGTGATCTTTTGTTTGGGAATAAAAGAAAACATTTTATGTACACTCCATGTACCCTCAGTACACGCCGTGTAGTCTCTTCCCATGTCATGGACCGTGTGGGCAGGGACACGGGGAAGGGAAATTCTTGGGGAAAACAAGCTGTGTACCGTATGTACACGTCGTGTAGTGTTGACCCAGATTCCACCGTGTAATTAACAAACACTGATGGAGGATACCTTAAGATATACACGTCGTGTCCACTATGGAACATGCCGTGTAGTCTGACCTGGGACCCGGCCGTGTAACTAACAACATGGGTCGGTGTAAGCCCTTCGTGTACACGCCGTGTGTATATGGAAAACGCCGTGTACAGTGAGCCGTGTATCTGGCTTTGTAACTAACAACACGGTCGGAGAAGCTCGTCTAGTACACATTGTGTACTCGTGGTACATGCCCTATAGGCTTGTCAGAGGACAGACCATGTAGACTTAGCTGTGTGGTCTGGAAACAAGGTGGTGTACACGCCAGATGCGGGTGTAACACGTCGTGTAGTATCAATCCGAGTATTCGGCCGTGTCACAAATGACACGGGCAGTTGGAAAGTTACACCATACATGTCGTGTAGCTTAAATACATGCCGTGTAGTTTTGTTTAACAGGAGTTGTGTGGCTTAGCCGTGTTGAAGGACTCAGGTAGGGGAAGAGAAGTTAGGTACACTCCGTGTAGCCAGTATACACGCCGTGTAGTCTTGTTTTTAAAATCATGAATTCATTCTTCCTCCTGTTCCCCTTTTGGTCTCTTCGTTTTTCAGTCTTTGATAATCTTGATATAAGGTGTGCGTTTGACCATGTAGATTCATACCTCCGAGATGACCAGAAGTTGTTCGCCAGGGGAGCAGCAACGATTATACTCTAGAGATGGTGGGCCATGGGATACCAGTGGATCCTTCAGTAGAGCCAGATGCGGCACCAACCGTTATACCGGACATAGGCACGGAGGTGCAGTTCGGTGAAGGCTTTATGCGGTTCATGAAGACCTTTCAGGGAGCACCGCCGGATGCCACATCTATGGCTGAGTTGACTCGTATATTCTAGTAGCAGCATCCGCCTATGTTTGAATGGGATGGCGGACCACAGGCTGCGGAGTCTTGGATGGGGTCTATGCAGACTATTTTCGAGCATCTTGAGATGCCTCCAGGGGAGAGGGTCATGCTCGTAATGAATATGCTACGTGATTCCACCGAGAGGTGGTTGGATGTTACCACCTAGTCATAGGATCATAGCGACATGGCATGGGAAGATTTTCAGACAGCCTTCTCTTACTTCTTCTTCCTAGAGACATTGAGGGCAGATAGAGCTCGAGAGTTCATGAATCTGCAACAGGGATCTATGTCGTTGATGGATTTCTCCGCTCGTTTTACAGAGCTTCGGCGTTTTGCACCCGTTCTTGTGGGTGATGAGATGTTAAGAGCTAGAAGCTTTGAAGATGGTCTTCTATTTGATATTCGAGCACTGGTGAATGTTTTCAGGTTGCCTTAAGTACATGCTATTGTGAACCAGGCGTTGATTACAGAGAGGAACCTTCGAGAAGCTAGTGGTGCAGGCCAGGGCGATTCAGCACTAGTTATGGGTACTATTTCTACTGGCAATAGAAAGAGACAGATGGACTTCTCTCAGGGTGGTAGTACCAGCTAGAAGGATGTTTCAGGTGTCCAAGTCAGGTGCTACCAGTGTGGTAAGGAGGGGCACAAGAGAGCTCAGTGTCCACGGGACCCAGTGGAGTGTCGAGCTTGTGCAAAGATGGGTCATCTGCAGCACTTTTGTATGGTGTTTCCACTAGTGGCTAGTGAGAGGGGTTCTGTGTAGGCTCCGCGTGCGGGAACAGGACCATTAGCTTCTTACGAGTCAGGAAACTGGAATACGTTAGGGCGTTCAGGCAGAGATGGTTGTCATGGTCATGGTAGCCAGACACCAGGATCTCAGATGCAGCAGGGCGGGACAGCTCAGGTTAGCCAGGCTGTGTCGCAGGGCCGCGACACTGGGCATGCATATGCTGTGCAATAGACCCAACATTAGTAGGATCTCGGACCTTCTACTGTCAGAGGTACTATTCTTATAGCTTCTGTTTTATCTTTAGTGATTTTTGATACGGGTGCTACACATAGCTTTATATCTATACCTGTTGTGGAGAGCATTAGGGTCTATGTTTCTTCTTCTTCTTCTGCTTTTATGATGCTAGACACTCCGTTGGGAACTAGAACGGCTTGTGTGCATTAGTGCAAGGAGTGCCCCCTTGAGGTTGGTAGGTGTCACTTTCTTTGGGACCTCTATGTCTTATAGATGATGAGATATGATGTCATTCTCGGGATGGACTGGTTGGTTCCCTTCCGAGCCTTTGTAGATTGCTATCATCGTAGGGTGAGTTTCACATCACCAGAGGGAGGAGAGTTTCTATACAAGGGCGAATAGGATGTACAGGCGAGTCGAGCCGGATCCGAGCATCATGGTTGAGGTGGTGTCACAACCTAGATTGTGAGTTTATATCTAGATGATCAGGGTACTTGTCAAACGGATTTCCCTCCAGAGGTTGATCATTTTAGGGATGTCTTCCCAGATGACTTTTCAGGTCTACCTCCGGAGTGTGAGGTGGATTTCTCTATGGATCTTGTTCCGGGAGGAGCACCAGTGTCCATTCCTCCTTATATGATGGTCACTCCTGAGTTACAGGAGCTCAAGAGGCAGTTAGAGGAGTTACAGGCAAAGGGTTTTATCCGACCCAGTACTTCCCCTTGGGGTTCTCCAGTCCTCTTTGTGAAGAAGGAGGATGGTACCCTCAGACTCTGTGTGGATTATAATAAGTTGAACCAGTTGACAGTCAAGAACTGATACCCCTTACTGAGGATAGAATATCTTTTTGACCAACTTCTTGGAGCACGAGTGTTCTCGAAGACTGACCTGAGATCAGGATATCATCAACTGCGCGTGAGACCATCAGATATACCAGTTATAGCTTTTCAGAGCAGATATGGTCTGTATGAGTACTTGGTTATGCCGTTCAGACTCACAAACGCGCCAGCAGTTTTCATGGCTCTGATGAAAAATGTGTTCCATCCTTATCTGGATTCTTTTGTGGTGGTATTGATGGACGACATCTTGGTGTACTCACACACTCGACACGACCATGCCAACCACCTTAAGATTGTATTTAGTACACTGAGAGAGCATAAGATTTATGATAAGCTTTCAAAGTGCCACTTTTGGATGGACCAGATTCACTTTCGGGGTCATATCATCTCAGAGGAAGGAGTTGCAGTAGACCCAGAGAAGGTGAGAGCAGTAGTTTCCTAGGAGTAGCCTAAGAACGTGTTTGAGATATGGAGTTTCTTGGGGCTGGCTGGTTACTACAGAAATTTCATCCAAGACTTCTCCCGCTTAGTAGCACTGTTGAAAGGTTTGACTAAGAAGGATGTGAAGTTCGTTTGGTCAGAAGCTTGTGAGACAGCCTTTCAGGACCTGAAAGGAAGGTTGACATCAGCACCAATCCTGATACTCCAATAGTAGGGAAGGAGCTATACATTTTACTGTGATGCATCTGGTATAGGGCTGGGAGCTGTGTTGATGCAGGGTGATTGAGTTGTTTCGTACAGGTCTCAGCAGTTGAGGCCACATGAGAGAAATTACTAGACTCATGACCTTGAGTTGGCTGCAGTTGTTCATGCATTGTAGGGTTGGAGACATTATCTCTTGGGAGAGCATTTTGTGGTTTTCACCGACCACAAAAGTCTCAAGTATATATTTACCCAGCGTGACTTGAATCTGAGGCAGCGAAGGTGGGTCAAATACCTTCAGTCCTTCGATTTTGAGCTTGCCTATACATCTGGTAATGGCAATGCAGTAGCTGATGAACTGATCAGGAGGACTCAGATACAGGCAGTGCAGGAGGCCATTGGTGAGTGGCAGCTTTTGGCTTTGTTCTCTGAGATGCATTTGGAGGTGCACGAAAGTCAGGGGAAAACCTATCTTTCTTATTTAGCTTTGACCTCTACCCTCCTGGATATAGTGAGGATGAGATAGCTATCTGACTCAGAAGGCCTAGTTCTATGGGAGTCGGTGGAAAGTGGGGAACCTCCTCCTGGGTGGACGATAGGCGATGATGAGGTACTACATTTCCATGCACGTGTGTGGATTTCAGGGGATATACGCAAGGAGCTGATGCGGGAGATTCATGCTTCAGCTTGGGCAGTTCATCCCAGAGTTACCAAGATGTAACGTGACTTGAGACGTCAGTACTTGTGGCCGGGTATGAAGTGGGAGATAGCTGGTTTTGTTACTAGATGTTCCACTTGTCAGCAGGTGAAGGAATAGCATCAGAGGCCAGTCAGACTACTACAATAGTTAACTTTTCTAGAGTGAAAATGGATGATGTCACGATGGACTTCGTGACTGGATTACCGAGGTCACCTCGCGGCAATGATGTCGTGTGGGTTGTTGTGGACAAACTCACAAAGGTATCTCACTTTTTTCCGATCAAGGAGACCTTCAGTGTTGACGAGCTCGAGAAGTTGTATATATGATAGGTCGTACGTATTCATGGGGTTCCTCGTTCTATCGTTTCAGATAGGGATGGCCGATTTACATCTCATTTCTGGTAGGTTTTTCAGAGGGCACTGGGTACACAGGTGCTTTCGAGCACAGCTTACCACCCTCAGACCGATGTTCAGTCAGAGCGTACGATACAGGTGCTTGAGGACATGTTGTGTGCATGCATCCTAGACTTTGGGGGCTCTTGGGATAATCACATACCCCTAGTCGAGTTTTACTATAATAATAGTTTTCATAAAACTGTTGAGATGGCACCATACGAGGCTTTATATGGTAGGCCATGTCGATCACCTTTGTGCTGGATAGAGGCAGGTGAGGAAGCTTTACTGGGACCATAGCTAGTGCAGGAGACTTCTGAGCAGGTCCAGTTGATTCAGAAGCGGATGGCTACCACACAGTCTTTTCAAAAATCTTATGCTGATTGCCGCAGATGACCTTTTGAGTTCGTGGTCGAGGATCAGGTTTTCTTGCGTTTTTCACCTAGGTTGGGACACAGGCGAATCAGGAGAGAGGGTAAAATTTTACCAAGGTATATGGGTCCATTTGAGATTCTGGAGAAATTCGAGATGGTTTCTTATTGGTTGTAGATACCACAGAGGTATCGAGCCATGCACGACGTCTTCCATGTATCTCAGTTGTGGCACTATCATTCAGACCCATCTCACGTCTTTCAGCCCGAGGAGGTTGCGCTGGAGGTAGATGCGTCCTTTGGGGAGCATCTGATTTGTATCGTTGATAGGATCACGAATGTTCTCTGAGTTTGGTCAGTTCCTCTCATACGGGTGCTATGAAAGCATGGATGAGTGCAGGATGAAACCTAAGACCGGGAGACTGACGTACGTGCTCTGTGCCTAGAGCTGTTCTGAGCTTTATCTTCGCCACCCTTGGAAGGGCAATTCGGGGATGAATTTATTTAAGGGGGGAAGTTTGTAACAACCTGGTTCTTATTTTTGAGGTATGGGTTTCTCATTTTCTCTTTTGCTTAAGCTTTTTTAAGAAATAAGGAAAATGGGGAAAAATCTTAAATTTCGGGACTAAACGTCGTGTTCTTTTCCACACGCCATGTACTCTTGTCCGTGTGGGATGAGTACACAGGGTGTGTAGCCATGTCGGCGATGAAGGGTGTAAAAACCGACTACACGCCGTGTAGTGGATATTTACATGCTGTGTAGTCAGTCGGCAGGCAAATAGTAAGACGGTGGAAGTAGCTACCAACTGCGTGACAGTACACGCGTTGTAATCAGGAATACGCGTCGTGTACCCATGTCGACATATGAACAGTGCGGCGGTGCCGCCAAGGAACAGTTAAATGAGAAAGTTACATGTTGTGTACTTGAGAAGTACATGCCGTGTAGTTTGTTTTTTTTTTGCTTAAGATGGGTAGTAGCCTCTTCATTTGGCAGAGGAGGTTTTGGACGCGTTTTGGAGACAGGAGAGGAGGCCGGAGCTTTGGAAAGCTCCAGATCCCACGTCGGGAATCGGATTCTTCCATCGTCGATCACGTTGGTACCACACAGGTAAGAGCTTCCTTCTCCTTTAGTGTTTCTTGCCAATTCATCCTTTAAGGGAAGTTATTTGAGGTTGAATTATTATTATTTTACCTTAGATCTACGACGTTCTTGGACGTTTCTAGAAGCGATGTTCACGTATACCGTTCAGGGGTGTTAAAGGTAGGTGGCTTGGTGTTTACTTTCCAAATTCTCTGTGTTTTGTGTACCGTTGTGTTACGCGCCCATGAATGGGGTGTCGTATGTCTGGGGCCTTGTTGAATTAAATGACTAGAATTGTATAGGTAATTAAATGTGATAATAAACTATTGTTTGGGATCACTGATTGGATCCAGGACCACCCCGGGGGTGGGTTCCTCTGTTTAGCCATTTGGCCAGGATACCTGAGGGTATGCCATGTTTACTTTATGCATTACTTTTTCCTTGAGAGGAATTGTAAATAATTTTGTGTTTAAATTTTGGTCTTGGACCGGTTACATACTTAGCCTGAGGGCAGTGCTTTACTTAGCCTGAGGACAGTGTTACCTTTAGCCTGAGGGCAGTGGTTATTTCGGCCTGAGGGCAACTTCGTCCATGCCTATGGGAAATAGACTATGTGCCTGAGGGCGACACTTTGTACTCCTGAGGGAAATATCTGTTATGCCTGCGGGAAATTACCTACAGGTTACGTTTTTGATTACCTGTGGGTAAAGGTTTTTGTGTCTGAGGACACTGACTGTTAACATAGAAATTCACTGTGGTGGTTTCCTTAAAATGAACGAATAAATGAATAATAAAACAACAATATAATTGGTAAAGTTAGTTACTTTTGAGTACTACTGGGTTTATTGCATTTTATTACTGCACACTGTTGTTGCATGTTTTCACACAGTTGGGAATAGGTCTTTGGTGGGTACCTACTGAGAATTATTTCTCACACCCTGTTTGGGTCATGTCTTCAGCCCAAACAGATTACATTTCTACAGGTGTGGTTAAGGGCAAGGGTCCCTATACAGGTACTTGATTGCTGCTGAGGAGTAGGGGATCATGGGACCGGGCTTAGGCTCGGGATGCTACCGGTTGTTTTGTTTTGTTTTTCTTTACTCTATATTGTACTGTAGTATATTATTGTGTAACATGTTCTGGCTATTTTTTTAGAACTTGAGACATGTTGCATCATCACCTATATAACTGTTGGTTATCTTTTACTGCAGTTGCTTATTTTAAATGTGTATAGTTTATTGCTTCCGCTATTGTTTTATGCTTTTTATTTTATTCTGCTGCACTACACTTTGACAAATGAGGGCATAGTTTCCCCACTATCAGACCTTGGCCCTCACTGCTAGTCGGCAGCCTCTGGCGTTTGGGAAAATTTGCTTGAGGTTACGTGGAGAACCGGGTTCGGGGCACCCGTTGAGTGGCACCCGAGCCTGGGACGTTACAACTGTTTTCAGAGGTGGTATCGTTGGAGAATGATCTTTTATACAAGGAGTACACAGTAAAGATCTTTGATCATAGAGATAAAGTTCAATGTAACAAGACTACTCACCTAGTCAATGTACTATGGAGGAACCATAAGTACAAAGAGGCAACATATGAACTAGAGGAAGAAATGAAGGAAAAGTTACCACTCTTGTTTTCATCTTAGAATGTAAAATGATATTTGAAGGTTGAAATTTTATAAGCGGGGAAGAATGTAATAACCTAATATTTTATCTAAGGAATTCCCTTATTATAATTATGTTATATAGTATAATCACATAAGATTACTTACAGAACAGAATACAAACATTATAAATTAATAATTAGTGAAATAAAAGGTATCCCTATAAGTTAAGGAATATATACTGATGAAATAGTAACTTGACCTTTGAAATAGTGATGTGACTCTTATGAATAGTAAATCGGCCAATGTAACAGTAATATCACCAATTTAAGTATGAATAAAATTTATCCAACTTATAGGTGACAATATGGTATAATTAAATCATGGTATAAGTAAATAGATATTTTCAAAATTATTAATAGTGTTGGTATTTTTGTAAGTCGGGTATATTTAATTATAATTTTATGATTGATTTAATAAATTAAAATAATTTTCATTTTAATAAAATGAATTAATAAATTATTATTTTTATGTCTTATGATCATAATATAATTTTATGAGAATTTAATTAATTTCTCACAGTGCTAAAAAAGTAGTTTTAATTTTAAAAAAATTTATTTTCAAGTAAATTGTAATTTTAATTAAAAATTAAATTCCACATATTTAGAAAATTATTTTCTTATAAATTTAGTTCATTTTTGAATTCCACACATCAAAAAATAGTTAGGGTGATTTTTTTTTATTTTTTTGAAATACATGAATTTTTTATGAATAGTGAACTACGATAATTTACCGTATATATATTATAAGTTAAATACACTATTCCTAACATCATGTATGGTATAAGAACCCTTGGATTGAATTCACATGATCTAGTTACTGTTTTTAGTCTCAATAATCGACACTATTTCTTGTCTTGATAAAAATAACAAACTAATCAATTAAATATTGAAAAAATACCCCTCTCTTCCACTATAGTGCTCGAATGGCATGAAGGCATTCATTTTTATTGATTTTTTATAATCCCTTTTTCAAGGGATGAGGGGGAACCCTTATAAGTCCCATATGCTCAGAGATTACATGGACCATAGGATTAGGAGATTACATGACCCGAAGGACTTATGGAATTCAACCAGTCTATCTACAATGAACTGCCCTCCCCAGCATCTTCATCATGATAGTTGCTCTCCACCTTGGTATGGCTGTCTGTCTAGGATTCCCATGCAAGAATAGGCTAGTCCCGATGGCATAGACATACCCTCTCATTCTGAAAAATCCATTTGTCTCTACTCTGGTCAGTTCACCTGCTCTGAATCCTCTTTTGGGGCTGTTTCTTTTTTGTAGAGTCTGTCTAGGACAACTGCATGTGACCCGAAGGCCTTAAAGTGGCCCTCAGGAGTTAAACGTGGCTCGAAAGCCCTACTGACCTTAAGTCCTGGGTGGCTCGAATGCCTTAACGACTCCAAGCCCGAACGGGTGGCCTAAGGTGAATAGTTCCACCTGCTACAGTTCCGAACAGTACCTACACAGTGTGCAATTCTGCTACACTACCCGCAGAGTGTACAATTTTGCTACAGTACCTGCACAGTTTATAGTTCTACTACAATACCTCATAATGTACAGTTCTGCTATAGTTTCTAATATAGTACTGCTACAGTACCCCCAGAAATATGCCTCTACATGGTTTTGAACCGGGGTCTCGTGGATGTACTTAAGGATACCTCACAAACTGGGTTGAGGCTTACGTGCCCCTCTCCTCCACTATAAAAACTACCCTCACCCCCTCTTATCTTCACTCCTCTAAAGCCCTGTTCCATGTATAAATTATTCTCAAATAACTCCCCAATCCCCTCCTCCATGTCCATACAAACTTTGTCTCCTCAAAAAACTAAAGCCTTTTCCCTAAATAAGCTCTCAAATTAGATAAACTCAAGTTGTGAATTACTCTTTTAGTTTCTTTTATTTTCTTTTCAAAGTTCCATTGTTTTCTTTTATATCCTAATATATCCCCATTAAAATGTTATTATAACCCCATTACCTTCCATTTAATGAAATTTTGTTATTATAATGGAATAATTCATCATCATCAGTCATTTCCCCTCCTTTTATACTCGAAATGAAAACACCATCCAAGATTTGTTAATTTATCACATTAAAGGACGATGGGTTTTCAATTTCTATTATTGTCTTAAATTCTAGTCATGAAACCATTTTTACGGTTGAAACCAACTATAATATATGTATTATTTATTATTTAAGGTTCTGAAATCTTCTTTTACACATAATATTAATTTGTAAAGAAAAATGAGTTTGTTGTGATAAAAAACTGCCAATTAACCCAAATGGTTATCATTAAAGTTTTATATTATGCATCATCTTCACTAAAAATATCCAAATGAAATTTTTGTCCATGTAATATTATTTATTTTCACCAATACCATTTAACGTCAATTCTAGACAACCATCCTCATACTACATGTTTATCCGTACATGTATATAAGTAAACTGATCATGAAAACTAAGGAAACAAATCCTCAAAAACAATGAAATTGAACCTCTTAACCCATCAAAAAGGCCATAAATAAACTTTATAAGGTTATAATAAATCAATTTTATGAATATGAGGTTCTTGAAATATTAATTAATGAACCTAATTTGATTATTCAGGTCATTGGGATCTTTTGAATAACACCTTTGGGCTTAAGCTAAGCGATTCTACCTAAACCTCCATTATTCCTTCGGGTTTCTCTATGATTATTTTTATTTAAGTGAATTTAACATTTAATTTTATTTACATATTCTAAATTCTTCTTATATGCTCAAAACCCTTGTAATAGGATCCCTTTATCATTCTCTTTCAGGGATATACATTTTTTTAAGTGGTTCCCTCCTCAATACTTCCCGATAAGCAAACCCGGTTTAAGGGAACTTCCTGAATTCTCACCATTTTCTAGTACAATATATAATCTATTTTAAGATACCATTATTTAAATAAAATCTCCCTTTTGGTTATGAAAACCTTCTTATTTCACTTCTGTGTTTATATAAAATATTATTTCCTTTTCTATTTTAAATGATCTTTGATATTTTCCATTAACCACACTAAAATGTTTAATTATAAAGTTTCTTAAATTCTATTTTTACATGTTATCACTTAAATTTTACTTCACTTATCATGATATATGGTTTTTATACCTTATTATTGTCTAGTAATAATATAATTCCATTCCTTCATGGACACTTTTATGATACACCCATTTTCTTTTCTATATGACATGATAATGATACTCAATTATTTCAATCGGTAACCCTTATGTTTATGTATGACATATTATGCATGATTATATATGTGTAAAGATTATTCATGTACATGTTATGATTGGTGCACCCAGATATCACTCCAATTCATTGGGTAATTTTGAGTCTCATGAGACGTTATGTGCAACAGTCTTGGCAGTTATCCTTGACTCATGCTACCATGTGCAATGGTCTTGGTGGTTAACCATGACTTGTGCTTCATTATGTGCAATGATCCTTGATTAAAGATAAAGTATTATATTATGTTTCTGCCACATTACTATGATTACATGTTTATATGATCCCAAGTTTTATATTTTATGATTCCTTATGTTCAATTATGTTTGATTCCTTTTTTATATCATTAGGTAATGCCATCAAACTCATGTGAAAAATATTTATTCTTCTATTTATTCCCTTACTATGATTTTTAGCTCATCCATTTTTCATGTTATACCCTGGTTATCAAATAAATATTTATTGGAACAATGGATGTTTGGATCTATTTATGATGATTAATTAGAGAAATTTTTTATTTTTTCCCATGTTTTCATCTTTATGTACCTAGTCTTCCAAAACACTAGACTTTACGGTCCTTGTCTTAAAATATGATGTTTATTTATAGTTAAATCATGTAATGATATGTGTAAAAGGCGAGGGTTTCTATATATCATATGTGGTATAAGATCTGGGAGCGTAGTAAGAGGTGGTCGATCTTTCCACATATGACCACCACAACCCCCATGTGGTCCTCCCCAAGCTCAGTGAGTTAGAGGGAAGGGGTGAGGAAGTTTCATATGATTAGGGATTATGAACCAAGAGCTCCAAGGATGATTTGAGGTAAGATATGTGTATTTTTCTACTTTATCTTTCATATTGATAGAAAGAGATGTTAGTCACTCCTTTCTTTCCACATATCTTGTTTGAGACTCAGAGATTTCTGTTAAACCATTGACTTGACCCTCACACTTGGAGACTCCTACTCAAGGAGACCCAATGATCATGCACCGGTGCTGAAAACATGACCTGACTCTTGAAGGTGAGAGTTCTAGTTGGTATCTCTTGATAGTGATGTTGAGGCATTATGATGTCATTATTGGTATAGATTGGTTATCTTCGGTACATGCCCAAATTGAATGTTTTGGGTTAAGGGTTCGGTGTGTCTGCTGTGATTGAATGAGGTTTACCTTTTAGTTCATAAAAGGTAAACCCAAGTAGAATAGGATGAACTAATTCATAGGAGGGGTAGTCGATGGCTCATCAGTTGGCTAGCCTGGCCCTTGGAGTAGTGGATGTTATGAGTTTCCAATTTCTTGTGGTAGAGACAGAGTGTGAGGATGTCTTACATGAAGATGTTTCTAAGTTTATCTCCTCACTGGGAGACATAATTCAACATTAATTTGAACTCGGATGTGGTACAAATATCTACACTAGCATATCGTATGGCTCTTGCTGATCTTCACAAGATGAGGGTGAATTTGGAGGACTTTTAAAGGAAGGGTTTCATGAGACCCAATGTTTCACCCTGGGTGGCCCTAGTTTTGTTTTCCAAAAAGGCAGATGAGATCTTGAGGTTGTGTTTGTATTACTAATACTTGAACTAGATAACTGTGAATAACAAGTATACACTATTGAGAATCAATGACCTCTTTGATCAATTGAGAGGACCACGATGGTTCTTGAAGTCTAACCTTCAATAGGGATACCACTAGCTACGTG
The DNA here is from genome assembly GCA_963277665.1 of Viscum album. NCBI lineage: Eukaryota > Viridiplantae > Streptophyta > Magnoliopsida > Santalales > Viscaceae > Viscum > Viscum album. Next base: position 731,107,366 of record OY728159.1, read on the forward strand.
TACGGGATTAGGATATACTAAAGAAAACTTTTAGACATCGTTATAGTCACTTTGATTGGTTGGTGATGCACTTTGTCATGATTAATTCCCTAACAGTGTTCATGGTAATCATGATCTAGATCTTTCAGTCTTACTCGGACCGGTTCGTGGTAGGCTTCATTGATGATATCCCTGTGTACTCGATGTTTGAGGAGGAGCATGTGAGACTCGTATGTATAGTTATAGAGGTACTCTGAGAGAACCAACATTGTGGGAAACTCTTGAATTTCCAATTCTAGAGTTAGGAGGTCCACTTTTTGGGATACTTTATCTCAGAATATGGAGTGTAAGTGGACTCAACCAAGGAAAAGGTGGTGTTATCATGTGAGTCACTAGGAGTGCGATAGAGGTTCAAAGGTTTCGGGGACTAGCACAATATTTCTGGGGATTCATACCTTATTCCTCTAGGTTATTAGCAAGTAAGACAACTTTGAATTGTAAGGATCATCCTTTTATGTGGAAAAAGAAGTTCCAGTAGGCTTTTTTGAAGTTGAGGTAGAGTTTGAGGAGTTCCCTGATCTTAAGATTATTGGAGGAGGGTGTTGAGTATGTAGTGTTCAGAGATGCATCAGGAACCAAGATTATTTATGTTCGGATGTAGAGGAAAGTGGTGATTGCCTACGGTTTGTGCTAGTTGAGACCACATTAGAAGAACTATACAAACCATAATCTTGAGTTGGAAGCGATAATCTTCCCATAGAAGATGAGGTGACACTTCCTCATGGGAAAAATTTTTATCATCTACATTAATCATAAGAGTCGCAAGTATATCTTCTCTTAGTGGGATCTGAAATTAAGATAGAGGTGGTGGCTCTATTTCCACTAGGGTTATGACTTTTAGATTTTCTATACTTCTAGGAAAGGGGTCATGGTGGAAGATGCTCTAAGTAGAAGATTGAGTTTGCAGTTGTTGGATGATGAGTCAGAGTAGTTGGAATCATTATAGTTATCCTTAGTGGATGAATATGGAGTAGCTTACCACCAATCGATGGTTCTTCCACCTCCACTCCTAGAGCGAGTTAGGGAGGTACTACTTGGGGATTCCAACTGGGAGATAGTATATGCTCAGGTGTCTACAAGACATGCTACTGGTGGATATTAAAATGGTTGGGAGCATGTCGTTCTTTTCAAAGGATGTAATAGTAGTACCAATGACCTTGTAATAGGAGGTTTTGAGGGATTTTCACACATCCCCTTTGTTGGCACATCCATGTTTGGAAAAGACGTAGCAGGACCTTTAACATCAGTTCTGATGGACAAGAATGAAGAAGGGAGTTGCAGAATTTGTTTCTTGGTGCCTTACTTGTCATAAGGTAAAGGCTAAGCACCAGGTTCCAGTAGGATTGTCTCAACCCCTTGAGGTGACGGAGTCGATGTGGGAAGGTATATCCATGGAATTTGTGACGGTATTACCCCGTATGTCTAGGGAAAATGATGCCATATGGGTGATCGTTGATTGAATCACCATGATGGTCCACTTCCTAGGAATCTGAGCAAAGAGTTCATTATAGATCTTGGGATTACTCTACGTATAAGAGATAGTTAGGATTCATGGAGTTCCATAGATGATTTTTTTAGATCATGATGCTCATTTACATCCAGTTGTGGAAGGGATTATAGGAGGCATTTGGAGATAGTGGGATATATCACTGAGAAGGTGCAGATCATACAGTAGCAGATGAGGACTGCATAGAGCCATTATAAGTCATATGTTGATAGGATATGAAGGCATTTGTAGTTATAGTAAGGATAACCCATGTTAGTTTGGTTCTCACCTAGACTTGGGTTGTAGAGATTTGGATGGGGAGAAAAGTTATCTCTGAGGTTCATCGGACCATTTCAGATACTACGTAGGAGTTAGAAAGGTGGTGTACCACTTAGATCTACCACTGCAGTTTCACTAGGTACACAACGTCTTCCACGTGTCATAGTTAAGGAGGTATGTGCATGACCCATTGCACTTAATCGACTGGGGAGAGATGGAAATCAAGGATGGAGTGACGTTTGCTGAGTACCCAGTGGATATCGAGGGTTGGAGGGCGAAGATCCTTCATGGGTGAGTGATTCCCTTTGTGTATGTTCGGTGGTAGCATGATAATCATTAGGAGAGAAAGGGGGGGTAGGAATCTCAGATTCATTCACAGTACCCACAACATTTTGAGTGGCCTCGTTTTTAGATTTTTGGGGATTTAAATCCATAATATGGGGACAATATAATGTATCAGATTTCCTATGTATTGTTTTTAAATATTATATGGAATTAATTTGAGACCAAGCACTAATATGGAGTGAGATTTTGAGGCCCGATGTGCATGGGATAAATGTTTCAAATATATTTAATATATTTAATTACACGAGCACACTGTTTACCTAAAAAGGTAAAATAACTTATAAATAGGTTACTAGTTCAGAAATATGAGGGCATCATTGCATTCAGCGAAGAAATTTTACTCTAGGTGAGGCCTAACATTGGCTAGCATAGGTCAGCTTTGAAAGATATTTTTTCATGATTTAATAAATTAAATAAATTGTGAATTTATTTTAGTTTAGAATTTTTTCTACACAGCGATGAAACATCATTTCCTTTTAAGATATTCCTAGAGGTAGGGATCTAGGGTTATACTCATAACCTTGGAATTCCCTAGAGAATCTGGAGAGAACATTGGAGACTTCCCTCAATAGAAAACGATGATGGGATCATGGATTTACGGTCGATGCACAACCGATTCGAAAGATCCTGCCTACGACGACAACAAAAATCTTTCAACATCAGTAATCAAACTGAATCATGGTAGGGAATGTTTTTAAATTTTATTTCTTACCCTTTAATTATTACTATGACAAATTTGAATTAATCGATGAATGGATTTATTCATGGATCATGTGTATTGTTATTTGGGATTATATTTGTGGGTTTTTTTTGGGTGATTAATCATCGTGATCTTTTTTCTGTTTGATTTTAATTATAATGGAGGCAGGTTGATATTGGAATGAACAATGATTGAGGTTTGTTCCTCTCTTTTATTCTCATTCTTTTCTCTCCTAATACATCATGTGTTGTTAGAGTTCTTCACTTGGCATGCGAATTGACACATCTTGATCGGTCAATCGTTGTGCACCCAATTCTTGGTTAAATGGTATGATATTGCGGATCTGGGATCTTCATGAAATGATGGAGGTGTGATGACAGACATGGAGTGATTCAGATGATGTTGGATCACTGAATCCTCATTATTTGGCATTCATTGGCACTGAATGAAGAACAATGATTTAATCTGTTTCATGACCAAATCATAAGATGAAAGAACTTTATTCGGAGAAGGCATGACTTGGAGAGCTTGGATCTCCAACTTTGTGGAAAATTGGTCATTGTATCAAAGATTGAAAGTTGAGGAGGTATGTGGGTGATTCTCTATCAATTCTAGAAAATCACAAAGAGCACAGAGTGTATTCTGGAATATAAAGTGTGTGGTCCCCACTAGAGTGGAGGCTAGGGTTTTAGGAGTCATTTGCTTGTCACAGAGCATGTGACCCCTATTTCATGACATGTGGTACCCTCCTAGAGACTCAGCATGTTTCTCAGAAGATACCCAAACACAGGGTGGAGTACATAGAATGATAACACGGTGTGTACTCCCCACATGGCTTGGCCTGAACAGGTCACATGGGCAACCCCATATACTAGTACACGAACAGGAACACACAGGTTGAATCCATGTATTGTCACATGTACAGAATACATCAGAATAACCCAGATATATTAACAAGGAATGTTACCCATTCTACATGTGTAACATCCCAAGCTTCCACGGTATACTTCTCTTTGAATAATACAGTAGCGTGTGTTGTACGCAACTTCGATTTCTAACACACACCACAACCAATCAAAATAGTTGTTATGAATAGTAATACCCTTTTTTTGAAATTTTATAAAATTTATCTTTCAAAATGGACTTTATTTTTTGGATTCAGAATATTGAAATTATCTTAGGGTGATTTTTTGGTATTTTTCTGAAAACATTCAATTTTTGATGAATAGTGAAAAAACACTTAGTTATAGTTTAAAACCAAATTTTTATTTAAATAGTTATTTATTTTATTTAAATTTAATTAAGGTCAAAATAGATACATAATACATATATAAGTTCAATGTAATTCATTGGAGTTAGTTTAGAATAATTTTAGATATATAAAAATTTTATTGAACTTTTCACCGTCTTTTACCCACCTCCTAGGAGAATTTGGAAATTCACATAAAACCTAATTTTACCGCTTCTGTGAGTGGAATTTCAAAAATCCTAGAGACGCGGTTAATATCAAGAAGTAAAATGTGGTTCAATAAAATAAAAATAATTTTTTGTGAATAGTAACATTTTACTTTTATTTACCACGGTTAAAAGTAAATAGGGTAATTAAGGGTAACAATGATATTAATATTACCCTGACACATGTCCTAATTCTATTGGATATGTGTATCTCGACCAAAAACAACCTTAGGAATAAAATATTATCATTTAGGTCCACTTGGATTAGATTAGGACTTTTATTATTATTTAATTCAAAGAATAGTTAAAAGAGATAAAATAAAAGTTTATTAAATAAAAAAAATTTAATATTGGGTTATACATAAGATAAATTCAATTATAAATATTCATTATAAAGATAAAAATATTTCCTACATAATGGTATTTTATTTATAATTTTTAGACATTAAATAATTTAATTTATTTAGGACACAATAATGATGCAGTATTTTCCTTATTAATGAAAGAATCAAATAATTGGTATTATAAAAGTTAAAATAAATATAATTTGAAATTTTTGATGCCATCCGAGAATTTTATTATTTAATATGACATGTTATTATTTCTTAAATGATTTTTTTCGAATTAATATAGTTTTTAAGACTTTAAAAAAAATCAATTATTAAATATTGTCAAAATTGACATAAATGAGTTTTTAAAATAAGTATTATATTATTAATTGATATTCTATTCCTAAAAATCTAAGGTTTGGAAAAGGACATAAATAATTATAGTTGTATCATTAATGGACCACTTGGGTGGTCTCTTGGAAGTATATAGAAAGTTTATTAACTATATAATATAAAAATACAAAGTGACATGGTAAATGTCAAACTAATTAACTAAGAGTTAAAACTAAAAGATAAGGTTAATATAATGACCCAAACCTGTCTAAAACCTATTGGTTGAAAGGTTTTAGACCCATACCCACCTTAAAAATTAAATAATAAAATTTTGAGCCATTATACACTGAATATGAATTTATTATAAATTAATACTTTCTGTTTTTCCTAAAGAGGCCCTCCTCCCCATTATAAAAGAACACCACTTCTAACCAATTCTTCATACCTTAAAAGCCTTTTGGTTCAGCCAAAATCTGCTCAAATACCCTCTAAACTATCCCCCCTTAATCCTAGAGGCATTTATTTAGGCAGACAGCCAACCTAAGGATCCCTTTTGATCCAATCAAAAGGAAGAACTCGAAGAAGAGGTAATGTTTTCACCACCCTTTTTCAAGTTCCTTTCTTCTTCAACTTATTCTTCCTTTGTTATTTCCATTATAAAATAATAACTCCAGTATCTTCTATATACTTTGATGTTATTATAAATATGGTACAACCATATTCATTATACTATCTATCCTTGGAATGACATGTCACCAAACGTGCGTACGTACGGATTACCGTCTCCACGTCGTGGTGTAATTGTTATTCAAAACATTATTATTTTAGATGGGTAAAATAATAACGTGTAATTCATGTAAATAATAAATATAAAATGATAATTATTCTGTATATATGATATACCATCCAATTATATATTATTTTAATATCAAAAGAATGATATTTTCGCTCATGCGTACGTACGGACTGCCGTCTCCATGAACACGATGAGATTCATTCCCAATCATATCCATGAAATTATAATTCTCATTTGATGATTAAAAATAATTTTTAAGGACTTGATATCATTCTGGATATGAATAAGATACAACCTATCCATAACAAACACGGTTTATGCAACAAAATATATAAAAGAAAATGAGTAAGTTAACACCCGAAACGACGATAATACTAAGCAATGTTAAAAGATCATATATGATATCATATTAATGTATATGATTCTTGTATAATTTAATAACAATTATTTCACCATTATACAGGAGGTTAACCTACCCTCAACCAAGGAAAAGTACAAGGTAATGGTTTATTTCACAATCTCTTCATTATCCGAGGTTGTTTATACATTATTATCTACTAGGACCTATTTATCATCCACATCCATGTTTCTTAAAAATGTATTTCAAAACATTCCTAATATTTTATAGAATATGAATTAAACTCATTTATACCCTTTTTGGCTTTTTATAATAATTTTATAATGGAATATTTCTGTCATTTTCCAAACAAGGTTATTTTTAACCTTTTCGACAAAATTAAGGTAAGAATGTATTTTTTAACTTATACGGCGGGTGCGGCTATTTTATACCATTATAAACTCGTCGAAGATTACCTTACAATCTTATAAGAATATTTTCAAAGTAAATGTTTTATTTTATAATTATCTGACTCTTAAATGTTTTCAAGATAGAAAGAGATATTTCTCTAAAAAGAGTTCTGATTTCATCCATGTCAACATCCTTTGATGGATTTTAAGTTTATTTGGAGTTGATTTATTATGATACAAAACTTCCATATTGTATTGAAGGTTTTTTGATATGTTTGAATGTGGATGTTCTATTTTTATACCATTCATGATTTTTGGTTAAAGTATTGACATTTCGTATGCTAGTTTTAATACGAATGTTTATGATATGTTTAAACCTTTTTCATATGAGGAATGTATTGGACTTAGTAAGTGATGGGTGGAGCCTGTTGTAGCTCCTCAATGCATCAGTATGTCTCATGATACAACTAGACGTGGAATTGGCTGAGGCCCTTTCCCAATTTGATTTATGGTTTTGGCCGAGGCCTTAATCATTTTTATAAGTCTTGGTCGAGGCCTTGACAAAATGATTCAGAATGTCCGGCATTATACATTCCCTCATTATGGAAATAATATTGATGGTTCAGGTGGTCATTCGACTAGTAGAATACCCATGATTATGATTTATTATGGCATTATTTACTCATCTCATATTCTTTACATAAATTTATTCATGTTTATTATTGGTAAAGTCTTGTGGTTTCAATTATTTACCATGCAAAATATTTATGTCATTTTCTGATGTATTACTTACCCTTACTGAGCATTTGAGCTCACCCCTTTATTATGATTCATTTTCCTAGGATATGAAGAAGTTAGTTATGAGTGAACTGCAGGCATAATCTAGGAGGCTTGGATGTTTCTAATGAACTATATTTGTGTTGTATTTCTCTTCAAGCTGTAAAGTTGAACTTATGTATGAATCTTGTTTCCAATAATACTAAACTGATCAGCCTTTCGAGACATGATTTCCTTGTGATCATGCCAATGTGATGTAATAATGCACCGACTCAGGGTAACTGGGGTCAGGGCGTTACAGTTGGTATCAGCATAATTTTAGTACAATCCTTGGAAACTAGATTTAGATAAACTCTGATTAGAGCACATAGACCTAAGATGGACTTTGGGGATTAGTATAGAAGAACTTCCTATAATTTTGGTATTGTAGAAATTTTGTGATTTTTCCGAGCAATACATCCCTGTCTGGATACGAGCAGGTAGAGGCGGCTCTGGCAGAGATGTACCTAGGGGTAAAACCCGAAAACACCACTTTGAGCTAGACTCTAACGGGAACTGGTGCACGAAAATGGGCTTTGCTGCACTCTTGGTTACGACACTCCCAAGGGATATACTTAGGATAATTATCATTTTCTTTACAAACCATTATGAAGGGATTATGATTATATACTTCTTCAAATAAAACATTTTTTTTATGATTATGGATTATATCTATAAATAGTTCAATTTATGTTAAGTGTTTTACAATTATGGAATTATGTATTTTGATTCATAAAATGATCTAGTTTATGCCATTGTTTAGAAATGTCAACTAGTGGAAGAAATGGAAACAGTATCAATGCATGCACTCCATGTAGGGATATCCCTTCTACTCAAGATAATTATAGTGGCACTGGTGATGCAACTGGTGTGGATCAGCTAATCACCATACTGGGAAAACTCACTCAAGTTATGAATAATATCCTTACCCATATGGAGCACCCCGATCCGTAGTGTGGAGGATAAATGTTATACCGCTTCATGAGGAAACAACCACCAACATTCAATGGGAGTAAAAATCCCTTAGTAGCCGCGCAATGGATAAATTCCTTGGAGAAAATATTCCATGCCTTGGGGAGTAGTGAAAGGGAAAAAGTTATCATTGCATTTTACCGCCTCACTGGAGATGCTGATCAATGGTGGTCATTGATTCAAAACACAAAGGAAGATGATGAAGTATAAAATATGGAATAGAGGGAGTTCAAATAGATTTTCTTAGAGAAATACTTTCCTCGTGACCATCAAGCGGATATGGAAAGACAATTTCTGAGTCTGAGGAAAAAGGAGGATGAGAATGTCGCTAAGTATGAGGCTAAATTTACAAGGTTAGCGAGGCATGCTGTAGATTCTATATGTAACCCAAGAAGTAAGATTGATCATTTCTTTGATGGGTTAAAACCATTTCTCCATTGAGAATTAGTATCACAATCCTTCTTGTCATATGAAGATATTGTCTCGTGTGCTATCAAGATATAAAAGGAATTATCTAAGTCATATGACATTAAATCAAAGCAAGAGAAGAATATATCTGTTGAACGCTATGGGAAAGGAAATAAGGAAACAGGGAAGAAGGCAAGAATTGAATTTCCACCCTGTGATAATTGCGGAAAGAAGCACCCTGGTGCCTGTCTAAATGGAAAAGGAGTATGTTACAAATATGGACAGAAAGGTCATCTAGTTGTTGATTGTAAAGGAAAGAAAGACGCTACCAATGTTCAATCCTACAATTGTAGATAAATGGGACATTATGCAAATGAATTCCCTAAGCGTCAGGGAAACTTACCTCAAAAAATGCCAAGGGATCAAGGCTAAGCTTATTCAATCACTACTGCTGAGGTTAAAGTCTCGAAAGACGTGGTGGAAGGAAATTTAATGGTTTTCTCAAGTTTAGAAAATGATTTATTTGATTCTGGACCATCGCATTATTTCATATCTTCTTAGTTTTCTAAGAAAATTAGATATTTCCAATTTGATTTTACAAGGGATTTGTCTGTTAAAACTCTTAAGGGAAGTATCATTGCAACAAAGTTTTGTGAATCAATCCCCATTAGAGCACATAAATGTTCTTTATCTGCTGATCTCATCGCCATACCTATGATTGAGTTTGATATAATCCTCAGTATGGATTGGCCTTCAGACCATGATGTGAAGATTTATTGTAAGAATAAGGAGGTTACAATTTTTTATGATGATGATAAGGAACACCTTATCTTTAGAGAAGAATCTTCACCACTTTATTCTTACCTAGATCCACTCCCAGTAGCTCAACTAAATTCAATTACTAGGGAAGAAGAGAATGAAATAACTGTGGGTATGTAAAGGAATGTTCAAATAGAATATGTACCTATTGTAAACGAATATGTAGATGTGTTTCCGAAAGATTTACCTGGACATACTCCAGAACGAGAAATTGAGTTTTCCATTGATATAATTCCTGGTTAAAGGCCCATATCGAAGACCCCTTAGAGAATGGCCACTGTGGAATTAGTTGAACTAATGAAACAACTAGAGGAATTGAGTAATAAGGGATTTATTTTCCCTAGTGTTTCTCCATGGGGAGCCCCTATTCTTTTTTTTAAAGGAAAGATGGATCTATTGTTGTACCTCTCGTACCCCTCGTGGTTTAATTTTCATGATCACAATCACTCTCTTATTTATCTAATCTTGTTTTAAGTGTTTTTGGATGATAGGCATGAGTTCAGGTTGCCAAGGAATTGGGCCAAGAAAGCCAGAAGGCAAAAGTGGACTGAAAATCAGTCCACCGGCCAACCGGTGGATGACCACCGGCCAGCCGATGGAGTCTTGACAGAAGGCATCCTTTCTGTCAAGACCACCGGCCAACCGGTGTCCCATCACCGGCCAGCCGGTGGAACCCAGTTAAATTGTGACACCTACTTGTTTCGGTGCGGATGTGCGTCGGGTTACGCTGTTCTGCCAGGACGCGTTCGCGCGTGCACTCGTCGACCCGAGGGGATGGGCGCGCGGCTTGTGGCCCCGCAGTCCCGCTTTCCAAGGGCGGGCGGCATTCGTCCCTTATTCAGGGGCGTCTGCTCCTTGATCGAAACCGGGATGATGGGATGTCGGCTCCTCCTTCCGTGGACGTCTCCTCGGCTTGTGGCCCCGCAGTCCCGGTGTTCATGGACACCGGTTAATTACGCTGCTTCCACCCAGACGCTCCAAGGAGTCTGGTCGGGGCAGCAACCTGTGGTGAGGAGACCGGGTGGCTCTGGGTGTTGGGGGCGTGTCCTAACACTGCGCCTCTTCATGTCTGTCTTCCGTCCCTAATAGGGCTTCTCGAAGGCGTGATGGCCTGAGGCATCCCGCACTGGGTGCGGGGAACTGTGTTACCTGAGGTTTTCCTCAGCTTCCCATGTTTAAGACGGGGTATGCCGCGAGTTTAACGTCCAGCGGAGACGGCATCGGACTGATCAACACGAGGAGTGGATCAGACGACAGAACCCCTTGAGGGGAACCTCCGACGCTGGGGCCAGCACATGGGCGGCTTCCCGAATGAAGTGGAGTGGAATGAAATGGCATGACCCCACCGGGATGTGGCGGCCCGGGTAAGGATCAGGATGGATGATGGAGTGAAGAGCTTGGACCCCGTAGGGGCTTCCTACGTACCGTGCGTTAGCGCGGATCAAAGTCAGCGTAGTTCGGATATACAGTTTAGCGTCATGCTGGACGTCGGCAAGCCGACTCACAAAGAGATCAAGGTCGCTGGGCGGAGGATTGAACCGAACCACCTCGCACAGAGGGGGATGGAACGGCCGGGTGAATCACAGTTTCACGTCATGCTGGACGTTGGCAAGCCGACTCACAAGGAGATCGAGGCTGCCTGGAGAAGGATTGAACCGAACCACCTCGCACAGAGGGGGATGGAACGGCCAGGTGGATCACAGTTTTACGTCATGCTCGACGTTGTCAAGCCGACTCACGAAGAGATCGAGGCGGTGGGGAAGCACAATGGAGATACACATGTGCAGTCCCCCACAGAGGCGGATTCATAGGTGAATCAACGCAAGTGTGAACCCAGGAGGGGTCCACTGATGGACGAACCGACGTAAATACGACCAGGACGACCAGGTGGTGGGCTTGAACCTCGGAGAGGCTTCCTACGTACCCTGTTTAGAAGACAGGGACCAAAGTCCACGTAGTTCGTTCTGTTTGCAACACTCTACCCCCGTGGGCGAAGGCCACTCCAATCCCGACATCCCTGAAGAGACGAGCGGGTGGGGGCCACATCCAAACCGGGAGGACCCTGCGTGCGAGGCACGGGATCGGGTGAAGCGGACGGTTTAACGTCCTGTCGGATGAAGTACAGTTTAACGTCGTGTGTTGAGGACGAAGCGGACGGTTTAACGTCTTGCCGGACGAAGTACAGTTTAACGTCATGTGTTGAGGACGAAGATGCTTGGCAGTTTAACGTCTTGCAGCGTGGACGTTGGGAGCGAGGCAGTTTAACGTCATGCAGCTTGGACGTATGCTGAACAGTTTAACGTCTTGTAGCTCGGACGAGGTGCAGTTTAACGTCGTGCGGGACGTAAATGCCTGGCAGTTTAACGTCTTGCAGCGCGGACATTGGCACAGTTTAACGTCATGTTGGACGTATGCTGAACAGTTTAACGTCATGTCAGACGTTGGGTCCGTGTCACTTCGCGCAGGCCTGGAGGGCCGCACGGGAAGACAACGCACGTTGCGGGCACCCGGGATGAAGGTCATCGGGCGCCACGCAGGCGGGTACCCTCAGGGGGTCAAAGGGGGTGACCCTGGCGGTTTGCGCGCAAAAGAGGAGCTTTGCGCGCAATACCGCGGGTCGGCGCGCAAATGGGCGGGCTGGCGCCCAATTAGGCCAGCGGCTTTGCGCGCGGGTGATTGAGATTGCGTGCACCGGGATTCAGATAGCGCACGGGGGCAACGGCTCATTCTTTAATGAATGGCCACTTTGAAAATGGGGGGTGCGCGCAATCGGGATGGATTGCGCGCACCCGGGGGCAATTGCGCGCAAGAGGCTTCTTTTGCGCGCAAATGCCTTTGAGTGTGGGGTTATTCAAAGGAAAGGAGACAAAGGGATTGCGCGCGAAGGCGAACCCCGAGGCTTTCTTGCGCGAAAGAAAAGATGTTACCTGAAGATCGGCATTGCGCGCGGAAGGGGTTGGATTGCGCGCACGAGAGACCTTTCGAATTCTGGCAACCTTCAAAACGTCGGGGGTCGCCTTATATTTATAGGCAACCCCGGGCGCAGAATCCGGTTTGCGGGCGCGAAATCCTCTTCGCGGGCGCGAAATGGGCCCCGGCGCGCAAGGGAGTCACGCGGGCCACTGGCGCGCAAAATTGCGCGCCGGCCCGGCGCATTGCGCGCATCCCAGGAGGTTTGCGCGCGGCTCATCAACTTTGCGTGCTGGTCTCCAAAATTCCGCACAAGACCTCCGGGCACTCTGAAACGTGATTCCGACTCCAAATATGACCTCGCTTTCCGCATCCGGAGCTTTGTTTGGGAACAACGGACTTTTCTGGCGTCTACAAAATCCCCCCCTCGGAATTTGATCGGCGAGAGGTCGCAACGATCGGGTTCCAAGGGAGACGCCGGAATGCCGAAGTCCTGGGTGGCGCGGGACTGTGGCGCGCAAAAAAGGGCCTCGGGCGCGAAATTCGCCGCTGCGGTCGCGCAAAACGCTTTCCGCGCAGCGCGGACCCCGGCCTCGCCTATAAATAGGGGCCCTGGGTCCCCCGCACCGTACACTGGCCTTCCGCGCGATAAGCATCTAAGCTCTCGTGCGCGAAATTGCCTTTTCCGGCGCGGAATTCGACCGCTCGTCGCGCAAACCTGTCCGGAATTCGGCCTGCTTTTGCGCGAACATTCGGGGTTTTACGCGACGGACTTCCCGATTGCGCGCCGTCCACTAGGATTGCGCGCCAACTCTCAAACTTCTCTACCAGCCTCGTCCGATCCTGCACGCTTTATCCCTTTACCCGCACGACTCCCGGAGCTTCTGAGATGGCCGCGAATCAAGGAAATGAGGGGGATGCCGCCACTCGCAGAGTTGAGATGGCGACGAACGAGGAGGTCTACGGAGCCAAGGAGATTGTTTCCAACAATCAATCCTTGTTCGACTTGCTGACGCCGGACCAGAAGACATATCCACTGTCGGACAACCTGCCGCTCTGGAACTTCGGCATCCTGGATGAGGTTCCGGTGCCAGGGTTCGAGGTTGATGCGCCACGGACCTGGGTGACCCGGGAGGACGAGCTTCCCCGCTATAACATCACCAACAATGGGCATCCTGCCAGGGAGACCAGGCACTTGGACATCTATGTCCTGAACCCGAGGACGCGAACCATCGCCGGGGGTGAGCCTACTGCGGAGAACTCTCCAGCCCTCTACTCGAGCATATATCGCCAGAGTGTCACCGACGACACCAAGGGCTGGCTGAAGGACTGGGACTTGCGATCTAGGGGCAATTTCACCAGTGAGTGGGCCTGGGCGTTCTGGGTACGCCACACTTGCGATCACTTCGCGGAGGAGCTGCGGTACATCGGCCTGTTTGAGGCGGTGTGGACGTCGCAGTTCCACTTCTACCAGCAGTCCGAGCTCGGGCCGGAGCTGTTCACCCGCTGGTCCCCGGATACCAACACCTTCCATCTTCACCATGGGGAGGTCGGCATCGGTCTCTGGGACATCCACTGCATCGGAGGTATCCCGCTGGAGGGTTACCAGTACGATGAGTTCCTGCCTCCGAAGAACACCTGGGAAGACAGGTCACAGACTCCCATTCTGACCTGGCATCTGCTTGACCTGGCTACGCAGCGGCTCGGGATCAAGGACTTCCAGAAGGACATAGCCTACAAGGAGTGGTTCGGCCAGTTCTTGGAGCATGACCCGGCGGTCAAGATACCAGGCAGGGGGAAGCGGTGCCCGACCGCGGCTCAGAGGTGCCGGAACGGGTCGTACTGGCGGGTCCTGGAGACGGGCGACTACCGCTCATGGGGGTACCGCGTCATCGAGGCTTGGGACCCAAATGTCCGGTACGCGGCGTTCCTGGCCGCCTTTCTGAGTGGGTGGCTCCTGCCAGTGTGGGACACGAGAATGGGCGTTCGCCCGGCGACACTGGCGATGGCGGGCGCTATGGCCGCCAACAAAAGATATAACCTCGGGGTCCCAGTGTTGGCTAAGCTGTACGCCATCCTAGGACACATCTCACGAGGGGGGTCGCCACGAAGGATTTGTGGTCCCTTCCAATTCTTCCACGGCTGGGTGGCTGCTCACCTTGGCGGGTACACGTTTCCGAACGCCATCATTCCTCCGGGCAACGGCCTGCGACCCTCCCTGCTGAACATTGCGGGGGTCGCTCCGATGACCCTAAGTGAAGAGGGCGTGAGGATTCGGATTGGCAATCATGCCAATTTCAACTTCAGTCCGTTCCCCACTCCCGTTGGCCAAATGATCGACAACGGGTAGGGTCCGCTGGAGCAGCACGAGTACTTCCTGAACATGCGGGGCGGGGTGCTCGTGGCTCGGATCGACGGGAAGGTGATCTGCGAGCCTTACGTGCCAACCCGGTTTGCCAGGCAGTTCGGGTGCCTTCAACGGATGCCGAATAGGGTATTCACTGCTGTCCGGGAGGAGACGAACCCAGGCGTCCTTCGCCAGACGTGGCTGATGTTCGTCGCCTTTGGCTCTGGCGACGTTATCACTCTTCCTCCTACCGGGGTCGACGCAGGCTTGGCAACCGAGTACGCCGAACACTGGGCCATCGCGTACCCCGAGGGGCTTTTACGGAAGCCAGTTCGGCGGCTCGAGGTCACCCGTGTGGAGACCGGGCGTCAAGGAAGGAGGCGAGGTGCCGCCACACGGGGGAGAACGGAGGCGCGCCAAGCAGCGGAGCCGGCGCGGGCAGGGACTTCGGTGGCGGGCACATCGCAAGCTGCCGCCACGACTTCAGCGCCCAAAGAGGGGGCACATGCGGCGGTCGGGGAGCGGCCCGGGAAGCAGGTAAGGCGTCTGCTCGAACCCTCCCATGATGCAGTCTTCCCGGCGCTGTGGTCGGCCTGGATGACCCTGCGGCAGTCACTGGGGACCGACGCCATCTGGCGAAAGATACTTAGAGAAGGAATCCATCTGCCAGAGGTCGGGCGCCTCCATATCGCCGACAGGGTGGACTTCAACCGGCAGTATGCGTATCTGACGGCCATGGACGAGTACGCGTGCCAACGTGGTCAGCGTGCGGAGCCATCCCTTCTGGTGAAGGTGATGCTCGGTCTAGAACCCGCTCCAGAACAGATGCCACCGGCGGAAGAAAACAGTAGCAACGACTCCGAGGAAGAGGAGGAGATGGGGGAGGATGAAGGCTCCGAGGGAAGATCCCATCAGGGGAGCCCGCGGGAGAGCGGCGAGGTGGCCGGCTCCGACAAGGTTGATGTCACTGAGCTCCTCGAGGTCCGATTCTATCCCTACTCAACTTGCTTCATCCATTCTCTTATGCAGCTTCTAACCCATTTCTCCACCTTTCTCAGGAGCACACGGATGTCGGTCAGGCGTCCTCGGCAGGAGTAGGAGAGGCGCCAGCAGGACAAGGCGGGGGCCAGGCACCCATTATCGAATTGACAAGCGCGGAAGGGTCCCCTGCTGCAACTGTTCCTACGGCGGCCGGGATAGCGGAAGATGATGCTATGAACTCTCGTAAGTCTCCTTACTTTACTACTGGTGCTTGCCGTTGACGATCCGTGACTAACCACGGCATGCCTTGCGCAGTGATCTCAGGACTGGAGGCCCGTCGGGCTACCGAACCCGGGCCATCTACGAGTGGACCAGTGGCAGACATGCCGCCTGCTCCGGAACAGACTTCCCACACCGAGCCGGACCCACCAACTGCTGATCAAGGGGCTACGGACGTCGGCGGTGATGACATCGGAGAGAGGTTGGGGGCTGACGAGGGAGTCAATGCCGCTGGGGAGAGAGAAGAAGGTCGCCCAGATGTTGGGGAACCTATCCCCCATGGGGACATCCCAGGGGCGGACCCTGCAGCAGACCTGCTGGCTGCCTTCCCTGCCTACCGGCCTGCCGACCCCGAGGAGATGGACGACTCGGACGCGGAGGCGGTCGAGGAGAGCCGGATAGCGCGCCGAAGGGGGTGGAAGTGCATCCATCGCTTCCTCAAGCGAGACCCATCGGAGTGGCTAGGGCGCATGGGATCACTCCAAACCTGGCTGCGCTTCCTGTGTGCCGGGGGAGCTGATGCTCAACGCCTCCATATGACGGTCCGTGATTTCATGGCCGAAAAGATGCGCGAGAGCCGCCGGCGTGCCGACGTCGCACAATGTCGGGACATGTCGGAGAGCATGCGGGCGCTCCTCGCGGCGGAGCAGGAAGTCCGGCGCCTCGAAGGGCAGGCGGCAGAGAAGGAGGCCTTCGTCGCAGCGTGTACCGAGCTTGTGGAGCAACTAGCAGCCCAGCTAGTTGACGCCCAGGTACAGCTGACGGAGGCGGGCCAACAGATGATCACAATCCAAGTGGAGCGGGAGCGTGCACAGGCCAGAATCGACGAACTGCGTGTTGCGACCGCCGATGAGGAGAGGGCACGCAGAGAGCGAGAAGCAGCTCTGGAGGCCGCCAGCCAAAGGGTAGCGGCGTTAGAATGACTTATCCAGCACGCTAATCCCTAGGGGCTTTGTTTTGCCATTCCCAAAACATTTGTTCCGCTACTCAATATTTCGATCCATTTGTATGAATCACCATATTTATCTGCATCTTTTGGCTTAACATGCTCGACCACAATTCATTGTCTTGAGGGAGCATTAACCAAGCTTCAGGCATCCGCAATTGGGCCTGGATTTCTAGAGAAAAGAGGGAGGTCATTCCTAGGAAAGGAGACCTCAAGCCTAATCAATGTATCATCCCCCCCCCAACTTGTTCCAACACACGAGCGGGACAACGCTAGGGGCGTTGAGATTTTATCCGAACATAGGGAAATGAGAAAGGGTGAATCGCGTGTCCCGAATTCAGAAATCCACAACGGTTGGCCTTCCAGGAAATGCCCAAGACGGCAAGAGGACAATGGATCAATCGACCATACTACTGCGATAGACGGACCGAAGGTCACCATCCATATTGCAGGAGGCGGATCACATGTCATCATCAATGCCGCTTTGGGGGTTCCTTCAGGCACAAGGGTGGAAATCCAGATCAACAGGGCATGCGAAGCGTGGGGCGAAGTGACGATTTGTTCGGGTAGAATCCAACGCTCTCAAAATTGCGCCACCGTGGGGAAAGCGTATTAGGCGGATGCACTAATCTGGCCGTGAATCACCCCAATTCTCAGACAGAACCTCTTTGACGAGGAAACTGTCGCTTCCCATCATTGCGATGGGGCATCCCGAGCTGGATCGGGGAGAATATCACAACTGCACCACTCTACCCGAAGTCAGGCCAGACAGCCGGCGACGAAGAGGGGCGGGACTTAGCGATCCCTGAGGCTGGACCCGAGTCGGAATACCCGGGCGTTCCTACGTACTCCATCAGGCTGGAGATCAAGCCACACGTAGTTCTGAAAGTGCAGTTTAACGTCATGCAGGACGCAGAACCCCGTTTGGGGAGATCTTAGTTTAGGGTCGTAGAGCTCGGACCATAAGGGGAGATCTTAGTTTAAGGTCTTAGAGCTCGGACCATAAGGGGATATCTTAGTTTAAGGTCTTAGAGCTCGGACCATAAGGGGAGATCTTAGTTTAAGGTCTTAGAGCTCGGACCATAAGGGGAGATCTTAGTTTAAGGTCTTAGAGCTCGGACCATAAGAACCTGAAGTACGCCGCATCGTGGTCCTATCCCCTGGATATGCGAAGATGCACTGAGGGATAGTGTCAAGAGTGTCGAGATTTTTCCTGGTCAGAATGGGGGGTGGAAAAAGTGATGTGAATCATGCGGCCATTCACTCAAGGACTGGGGGCACCGGCGTAACGATATGGGAGTACTTCCGACCGTGGCGGAAAAGCAGCATCAATATCGCACTGACCGTTGATGGAATGAGGCAGCAAACGAGCATCGACCGCTCAATCGCAGGATTCATATCGATTTGCTGCCCGGGGCCATTGGGGGCACCAGCCCGAGTCGGTGGGAGAGCACTGAGGCATTGTGTCCAAACCGTTCACAGGGGCTCCACCCAGGGCGTAGGCGATGGGTCCGAATGAAAGGGAGCATGAAGCCTGAAAATGGAAGGAACCTGACCAAGCTGAACCTGACCCTCCCGGCAATAAACCAGAGTACTCTTGACACCAGTGGACCACTGCAAGGGGTCGAGGGACACACCTTGAGGGTGGCCTGAAGGCGACGGATTCCCCAGAGAAGGGGGGGATCTTTAAGAGGTGGGGGGCTGGACCCGAAGTTTCAAACATCCGGGCGTTCCTACGTATCCCATAAGGATGGGAATCAAGCCACACGTAGTTCTTGAAGCGTGGCACAACACAATCGGGCACCAGCGCAGGGAAGGGTGCGGGTCTGACCCTCGCGCACAGAAGAAGCGGTATTTGATATTTCTTGTTTGTCCTTAAAGGTGGATGGTTTTTCTTTGTGCAGCGACATGCCTGTGATTAGGGAATCCCTGGCGTCGCCACAATAATCAAGCCATGAAAAGCATTGATAAATGGTGTGGTTATTAACCAGCGCCCAACGTGAGTGTCCCCTGAGGAGAACATCACGATGCAGTGCCGTTTCTCGTCGGGCGGCCAAGACGATCACAGTTTATGGTCGTGTGGTAGGACCAGACAACACAGTTTAAGGTCGTGTGGTTTGGACCAGGGAGGAATCCGCTTATCACGATACGGCGGACTCAGCGGAGGTGGGAACATACCCAGCCCTACGGTCACGCACGATTCCAGGAGAAGAATTCTGGGATAGGGGCCTGCGTATGTCCATCACCCGAGGGGCAGAAATGCTAGCCTCCAGATGTACTGGGCCCGAAACGCGATTGTTCGGGCGACTCCTTCCTTCTTATGGGGACGAGGGTCCAGCTACACATGGACCTTAGGGAGGACATCATCATATATCCTTGGTGATCAGATCGTGGGAGCCTCGACAGACACCATTACCCTGGTTGGCCTGCCTAACGTGTAAAGGTGCACTGAAGGTCAATATGAAGAGAGTGTCGAGATTCCACTACAACGCACAAAGGCGGAGTGTGATGAGGACCGCGCAACCAATGTTCGGAGCCTAAAAGAGCCGACCTGGCGATCAAGGATGTCGCTGACCATATTCGCAACACAACATCCGATCGCGTCAGCCCAGAACTGGGCAAGCAAATGAGCATCAACCGCTCAATCGCAGGATTCATATCGATTTGCGGCCCAGGACCCGCCGGTAAATCGACCCGGAGCAGTAGGAGAGCACTGAGGCATCGTACCCAAACCGCTAACGAGGATCCCTTTGAGTGAAGGCTCGAACAAGAGGAAGCGCGCGGCCCGAAAAGCAACACGGGACTTGCCGGGATTGCATCCGACACTACGGGTCATAGACCAAAGTACCCAAAACATGTTAACAGATCACCGGAAAGGGTCGGAGGACTCACCCTGAGAGCAACCAAAAGACGGTAGATCCCCGTAATCAACCAAGAGACGGGGCTGGACCTGAGACACAAGCGTCCAGGCGGTCCTACGTATCCCATAAGGATGGGAATCAAGCCGTACGTAGTTCTTGAGAGGCAGTTTAACGTCATGCAGGACGATGAGGGGTGTGAGGTAGTCCTACACACGGGGGGAGGCGTACGGCGCGGCCAGTAGACCGACGTGAATGAGGACATAATCCCCTGCTCACGCCACACGCCCCGCACAAAAAGGAGGGGAACTTGGGCCACAGACCCAACGCGGGATAGAGATTCCCGGGGAATGGGGCTGGGCCTGAAACATGAATGTTCAGGCGGTCCTACGTATCCCATAAGTATGGGAATCAAGCCGCACGTAGTTCTTGAAGTGCAGTTTAACGTCATGCAGGATGAAAAGAGAGAAAAAAGAAAAAAGAAAGGGGGGAGCAGAAGGCATCCCCAAACGTGGGGGGGCGTACAGCGTGACGAGCAAACCGACGTGAATGAGGGCATAGCTCCGTGCTCACACCATACGCTGCACACCTGGGGGCAACTGGGCCAAGGGCCCGAGATGGGATGGAAATTCCCGAAGGATGGGGCTGGGCCTGAAACATGAAGGTTCAGGCGGTCCTACGTATCCCATACGGATGGGAATCAAGCCGCACGTAGTTCTTGAAAGGCAGTTTAACGTCATGCAGGACGAATGCTGAACAGTTTAACGTCTTGTAGCTCGGACGTAGTACAGTTTAACGTCGTGTTGGACGGATGCTAAACAGTTTAACGTCTTGTAGCTTGGATGAAGATGCTTGGCAGTTTAACGTCCTGCCGCGCGGACGATATGCTGGGCAGTTTAACGTCATGCAGCTTGGACGTATGCAGTTTAACGTCGTGCAGGACGTCGGCACACTCAGACAAAGTACTGCTTGAGGAACCTAGCGTTGGTGGGAGGAGTGACACGCTCACCATCCATAGTTGCTAGGGAGTACGCGCCATTGGGATAGACCTTGTGGACGACAAGAGGTCCCTCCCACTTGGGCTCCAACTTGGGTGGCTTCCTGCCGGGGATCATTGGCGCTCTTAGGGCTAGCACTAGGTCACCCTGCAGGAAGGAGCGGAGGCGAACCTTCTTATTGAAAGCTCGAGCCATTCTGCTTTGATGCCTCTCCAAGTTGTGCAAGGCGCGAAGTCTATTCTCATCCAGTGCTTCCAACTCGACTAGACGGGCTTCAGCAGCTCTGTCCGGCGCTTGCTGGTCGTAGACCGCAGTGCGCAAGGACGGTAACTGGATCTCGATGGGAAGGACGGCCTCAGCTCCATACACCAGGGAATAAGGGGTCATCTGGGTGGAATTGCGAGTCGTCGTCCGATAAGCCCAGAGGGCGTTGGGGAGCTTGTCCGGCCAACTCTTCTTGTTCTGACCAACCATTTTTTGCAGAATGTTAGAGAGGGTTTTGTTAAACGCCTCGATCTGTCCATTCGCCTGCGCATGATAGCGAGATGTATGGTTCGAGCGAATGTTGTACTCGGCGTACAACTTCTTCAACTCGGCTACTCGGAAATTGGCTCCGTTATCTGTGAGGATAGCGTGAGGCACCCCAAATCGATGAATGATGTTGGAGGTCACGAAGTCAGCGATCGAACAGGATTTGACCTCTCTGAGCGGAATCGCCTCTGCCCATTTGGAGAAGAAGTCTGTGGCGGTCAGAATGAACCGGCACTGGCGAGCTGTCGCCAGCGGGTAGGGTCCCACAACGTCCATCCCCCAGACTGCAAAGGGCCAAGAATACCTGGTGGTATGGAGAGGCTCCGGCGGCCGATGCACAAAGTTCGCATGAACCTGGCACGCATGGCACCTCTTGGCATACTCGATGCAGTCATGGATCATGGAGGGCCAGAAGTATCCCAACCTCCGAATCTGGTGGGACAACTTCGGCCCAGTCTGATGGGCGCCGCATGAACCAGCATGAACCTCTTGCATGACTCGTGGGATCTCAACTCCCTGAAGGCAACGGAGGAGAACACCATCAAATCCGCGTCTGTAGAGGATCTGCTCCAGGCCGGGACTGCTCTGGAGGACAAACTGCGATGCGCGACGTCGAACTCGCTCGCGCTCGGCTCGATCCGGCGGGAGAATGCCATGTTGGAGGTACTCAACCAAATGCGTCCTCCAATCAGGGGCTGGTTCGACTGCCATATCTGGGGTAATCGGGGCTCCGGGCGTAGGGGCAACCGCGGTGAGATTACTTACCGACGGGCCGCGATCTCCCTCCAGGATAACGGGAGCGATGAGCCTGTGGTGCGTCACGCGGACGGTCAGGTTATCCTGTTCAGGCTCTGCAAGTGACGCAGTAAGGCTGGCCAAGGCATCTGCTCGACCGTTCTGCGACCGGGGAATATGGACAATTTCTGGCCGAGAAGGGAACCGGGCCATCAGAAGGAGGGTGCACTCCAGTAATGGCACAAGTTCCGGCTTCCTGACAACATAGTCGCCATTGATCTGCTTAACAACTAGCTGGGAGTCCCCTTTCACACATAGATGGGGCACGTCGATCTCGAGAGCTAACTCGAGGCCGGTGATGAGGGCATGGTATTCTGCCTCATTGTTGGTACAGCCCTCTGACAACAGGAAAGAGTATGGCAGTACGACTTGCTCCGGGGTAATGAAGACGATACCCAAGCCCACTCTGTTGAGCTTAGGATTATCGAGTCTTCTACCGGTGGGGCTCCGGGAGGCACCGTCAAAGTGCATCTTCCAGCATGGACCGGCATGATCAACCGAGAGAATGGCCTCATCAGGAAAGCCTAGATCCAGCGGCTGATCCGCGGAGGTTGGGTGAGCAGCCAGAAAGTCTGCCAATGCTTGCCCTTTGATGGCCTTCTGAGACACATACCTGATGTCGAACTGCTGGAGAATCACAGCCCACCGCGCTAGACGGCCAGTCAACATAGGCCGGCTCAGTATATATTTCAACGGGTCTACCCGAGAAACCAACTGTACCTCATGGTGCTGCAAGTAGTGCCGTAATTTCTGTACGGCAAATACGAGCGCCAGGCAGCTCTTCTCGATGGGGGAATACCTAACTTCCGCATCGAGGAGCATGCGACTGAGGTAATAGAGGCTATTCTCTGTTCCCTCGTTGTTCTTCTGGGTGAGAAGGGCACCCAGGGACCATTCCAGGGCGGTCACATAGAGGACCAGCGGCTTCCCGGATACGGGCGGCATCAGAACCGGAGGTTGCAGCAGGTACTGCTTGATTTCCTCGAAAGCGGTCTGACAATCTTTATCCCATAAATAGGTGGCACCTTTCTTCATGAGCCGAGAAAAGGGCTTACACTTGCCGGCCAGATTCGCGATGAATCGGCGTATATAGGCTAAGTGGCCTTGGAACCCCTGCAGTTCCCGGATGTTACCTGGGGGAGGCATCTGGCTAATCGCCCTGATCTTCTCTGGGTCGATCTCAATACCCCGGTATCTTACCACAAATCCAAGGAACTTTTCGGAGGTGACCCCGAAGGCACACTTCAACGGGTTCATCTTCAGGCAGCGAGACCGGAAGAAGCCGAACACTTTCTCAAGATCTTTGAGATGGTCCTGACGCTGGCGTGATTTGACTACCAAGTCGTCGACGTAGCATTCCACCAGTGTGCCGAGGATTGGCTTGAATATGCGGTGCATCGCCCGTTGATAGGTGGCACCTGCATTCTTCAGGCCGAAAGGCATGACCCGGTAACAAAAGGTACCTTGGGGGGCCCTGAAGGCAGTGAACTCCTCATCCTCAGGGGCCATCCGAATTTGGTTATATCCGGAGTATCCATCCATGAAGGAGAGGGCTTGGAACCCTGCCGTGGCGTCAATCAACAGCTCTGTCACTGGAAGGGGAAAATCATCCTTCGGACAGTGGCGGTTGAGATCGCGGAAGTCGATGCAGACTCTGATCTGCCCGTTCTTCTTGCTGACCGACACAATGTTGGCAAGCCATTTGGGGTACTGAACTTCCCTCACGAAGTTGGCTTTAATAAGCTTTTCAACTTCGGCCTCAACCATGGCACCGTGGAATGGGTGCATCTTCCTGGGAGGCTGCTTGAACTCGCGATGGTTCGCTGGGAGACCAAGGCGGTGGACGGCTACCTGAGGATCTAGCCCCGGCATCTCGTCATAGCCCCAAGCGAACACATCATGGTGCTGCCTGAGAAAGTCCACGTACTGCTGCCGCTCCTCAGAGGGCATGGCGGCACTGACCAATGTGGGTCTTGGATCTGCTTCGGTTCCAAGGTTCACTTGTACTAACTCATCGACCGTGGCGGAGACGCCCTCCTCAAAGGCTGGGGGTGCATCTTCCACGTCCTCTCCACTCGGGGAGGGATCGTCCACGGGAGAGGCTGCGTTGGAAACTGCGTTGGGGCTACCAGATCCTGCTGGGCCGCTGGTGCTGGCATGGGCGGTCGCGGTCATCTCATCAGGAGACTCACAAGCCGTCGAGACCATGGCTACGTCCAACCGTTGAATCGGGAGGACATAAGCGTCGTCCAAACTTGCCCAGGGATCACTTGCAACAGCGACAGGCTCGACCTCACCTGCCAGGATCTGCTTATCCTTGCTCTTGTAATATTCCGCGTCCAGATAACGGGCTTCACATGAGGCAAAAGGAGATACATCTCCCTGAAGCACGCCCACTCGACCATTAAGGGAGTATTTGAGGCATTGGTGGTATGATGAGGGAACCGCCGCATGAAGGTGGAGCCATGGCCTGCCCATCAATGCGTTGTACGCAGTATCTTGAGAGACTACCATGAATTCGGTGTTGGAAACCAAGTCACTGAACTGGGTCTTCAAGCGTATCTTGCCGACCGGGGTTTGCTCGGTGCAGTCGTACCCCTGGATCCTGAGGTCGGAGGGGATCAAGTCATCCTCAGACAACCCCAATCTCCGGAGCGTCTGAGTTGGAATCATGTTAATCCCGGACCCCGTGTCGACAAGACAACTCCGGACTTCAAGGCCATTGAACTGGCCAGTAACATACAGCGGACGAATGTGCCCCTGTATAGGAGGGTCTTCATCCTTACCAGAGAACGAGATAACTGCCTGGCATTCGGCGTCCTCAATCGTTTCGGCGTGAAAGGCCTCTGCAGCCGCAACCTCTGTCTCAAACTGGAGGGGGCTCTTCAGGGCTTCAGCGAGTGCCTCGCGCATCTCAGATGACATGCGCAGAGCCTCAAGGATGGAGAGTCTCGCTGGGATGTCGGCCAAGTGCTTCAGGACATCATACTTTTTGGCCAAGCGCGAGCCCCTGGTTGCAGGAGGTTGCTCTGCGGTTGGAAGCATGACGGGCCTTGCCAGTTGGGCTGGCGGCCGACTGGTGCTTGGCGCATCACGTTGTTCATTGGTTGAAGCCCGGGAAGTAGTCACCGTATTGGGGTCAGGAGGCCGGGACGGACTCCTGGCAGGGCGGAGCTGATCGCGACGCGGCTGAGGCGGTTCTGCCTGGTCCCACACCACAAACAGTGGCGGAGGCGAATCCGTCATCCCCGGATGGGGGGGCTGCGCACGCTGAGCTCGGTTTTGAGCCTGCTACCTGGTCTCAGTGGCGTGCACGGCCTGGCTGGAGGTACCAACTGCTGTGCCCCGGCAACTCCTGTTGTTGAGGCTCCTCCGACGGTGGCGACGACCGGGGACACTAGGGAGGTTCACCTGGTGTTCTTCAACGTCGGGAACCGAAAAGGGATTTACCAGCTCGACGGTATTAACCGAAGCGTACCCAATACTGTCATCGGACGAATAATTCACCACTGGGCGGATCCGAGGAGGGATCCTCATCTCCGGGGGCATGAAATCGACGAGAGTGCGGGATAGTGGCGGAACTGGCGGGACGCGCTCTTCCTTCCTGCGCCGCCGCCGTTTGCTTTTCTTGGAAGAGGCAGGCTGGGACGATGATGCCGAAGCAGCACCCGCAGATTCTGGGGGCTCAGGCTGATTCAAGCGTGCACGGATGATTCCATGGGCGCGAATGATCGTCTTGCGGGCCATCCAGTTTTTATACTTCTGGGATCCGCGGTCGGAGACCAGCTGCCATTCGTCCTCATTGCCGCTATCGTCATCTGATCCCACGAACACGCCCGCCACTTGTGCCGGAGCTGGGCCCAACCTGATTACATTGTTGTTAATCTGGTCTTGGAGCCAATCCTTAAACACATAGCACCGCTGGATGGTGTGCCCCAGGGCCCGATGGTAGGGGCAGTAGCGGGGGTTATCCGTGAGATGTGCCTCCTCCGGCCTCCAACACTCAGGCAGTCGCACAATCCTCTGCTCCAGGGCACTCCGGAAATAACCGGGGACCTGATCCTCGTGAAATGAGTAGGTCAGGTATCGCGGGCCCCTGGGAGCGTGGTCTTGACGAGGGGCTGGAGGGGCCTGCCGAGGAGGTGGACCCTGATTATCTCGCCTGGGTTGTGGCGGTACATTACGCGGAGGGGCTGGCCGGTTCTGAGGTTGCCACTGCTGGGCCGGGAACTGAGCCCGTGGAGGCGGATTCCTGTGAGGCTGTGGAGCTGGTCTCACCGGCAGTAGCTCCAACGGCCTGGGAGCCTCTATCTGGGCGACAGCAGCGGGCTCAGCCCTGCTGGCTCTCCTTGCAGGAATCATAGGAGGCAGCGGGTGTGCCTGGCTGGCCTGTTGCAGGGCTTCCTCAAGACGTTGAGCTTTGTCTGAGAAGTCCCTGAACCCTCCGGGGTAATTCTGAGTGATCAAGGAAGGGACCTGCTCGGTCTTGACATTCCCGACGCACATTGTCAGCAACTGCTCCTAAGTCAATGGCATGTCAAGGGAATACGTGAGACCCTTCCATCGGGCGACGAAGTCCACGACTCGCTCATCAGGCCTCTGCTTGCACTTGAAGAGGTCTGCGATACTCGTCTTCCGGGTCGTAGAGCTGAACTGGTAGAGGAACTGTCTACGGAGGTCCTCCCAGCTGGTTACCGATCCGACGGGGAGCTGGCTGTACCAGACAAATGCTGGCCCTTCCAGTGTCTGGACAAAGCAGCGAATCTTAGCGGCCTCTTGCTGCGCCGGAGTCCCCAACATAGGCCCGCACCTCGAGTTGAAATGGGCCAAATGCTGTGGCGGATCTCCAGTCCCGTTGAAGGGGGAAAAAGTGGGATTCCCGAATCCCGGAGGCGCCGGCATGTCATCCACCCATGCTGGGTATGGCTTGCCGTCCGGTGGGATTGCCACTTGCCGAGTCTCCAAGGCTTCCAAGCGGGCGATGAGTGCCGCCATCGGATCGTCCGGACATGGGTTCCAGTCCTGGCGAGGATCTCTAACCACAAGCGCATTGCACGGCCCTTCAATCGGGTCGTCGACCGGGTCGTCGAACTCGGCAGCTCGTGGGATGGCGGGCAGAGCGGCCCTTGGGGCAGCGGGAGGAATCCGAGCGGGGTCTCTCAGGTAGTCACGCTGCTCGGGAGGGTGCGGTGAAACATATCGCGCCCGCTTGCCATAGGCGATGGCCTCTCTCCTGTCGGAAAACACGGCATAATCACGGTTGCCCGAGAGAGCCTCATCGAGGGGTGGTTGTTCATGTCCCTGCTGTCCTGGCCTAGGATCGCCGTAGTCAGGCCGCCGTTCTGCAGCGCGCTCGGCGAGGAGCTGGTCAACCAGCTTCTTCTGCTCGGCGAGCTGTTGACGTAGCGTAGCCTTCTCGGGATCCTCATCCGCCCTCTGCGTGGAGGCAGATGGGTCGGCGGGCTTTATAGCCCCGCCGTGCTCTTTACCTTTGCTGACGTTTCGGCTCAACGTCAGTGCTTCAGTGGGTGTGGGGAGCCCCAGGAGGTTCCTCTGATGACGAGTAACTCTCACCGATGGATCCAACGACGGCTTGTCTTCGGGGGAAGAGCCCCCGTCGAGAAGTTCCAAGTCGTTCCCCTCTCTCGACAGGTCAGCCATATTGACCGTTTCCGTCCCTGGGGATATACCCTCAGGGCCACCCAGTGAATCGGGCTGTCGGCGAATCGCACTGAAGCATAGGGCAGCGTACTGCCCCCATCCACGGATATACACGTGGGGAGTGGCTTCCTCGATAACCTTGCGGAGTAATTGAAAACACTCAACGCATCGTTGTTGGAGGGCCTCGTGGTGCCCAAATGACCCGGGGTGCCGAACCGCGGGAAGCGTGGCCAGGTCAATTTGACGGCACTGCTCACCAATATCCTCCAGGTGTACTTGACTCCCGGGGTATGGCATTTGTAGGCGGTGAAGACGGGAGTGAGTCTCCCGGAGAGTTCGGCGGAAGCATTCGAACTCATCCGGGGTGAGCGATTCGGGTGCATCAAAGTCTGGTCCTGTGACTGGCCAAAACTTCTCAGGGAAGTGGCCCTCTGCAAGGACGGTCCAGAAGCTCCACGACTCAAACTCGGGACCCAGGTCTCCTTGGTCCTCTTCAATGGCTGGGAACGAACGGGGAACCGGCAGTGGTGCCGAGGCGGGCCGCTGGGCCGACGGGCTGGCCGGCGGTGAATACGGCGAGCAGGCCGATTGGCCTCCATATCCCGGGCCGCCCTCTGAGGGTGGCGGTGCCCCAGCTACCACATCACGATAGGACGGGCCGGCGAGCGAACATCCTACCGTAGCGTCGGTGCTCGCCGAGGGTGCACTAGATCGTGGTTCGACCGTCGGTCCCCAGAAAAGGTCTCCGGCTTCTCCGATCGAGGCAGAAGGCGCTTCCAGAGGGGCCGGTACCAACCGCAAGCTTGATCCTTGGGGGTCTACCAGGCCCTCGCTACTCCGGATATACCTTCGGAGAGAAGCGGGGATCATATCGATCTCGCTCTCGGGGAGTACGAGGCTGACGTGCCGCATTCCTACCCCTGCCCCTGACTGGCGGGATTGGGGGAAGGGCTCTGTCGCCGAATCATACTCCGCCTCTGAATCAGAGAAGCGAACCGGTCGGATCTCTGTCCGGAATTCCGTAACATTCTTCCCTCGGCGTCGACGCCTCGCCCTCCTGCCCCTGGGTGGTTCTTCGAGGCATGGCTGATCTCTATCCTGGCGTCCTCCGGCCGCACTGGTGCTGGGGCCAAGAGGACTGGAAATCAAGGTGCGAGGAGCACCGGGACAGATATCGGAGGGGACGCGGGAAGAGATGCTTCCGGGCAGGCCTCCGGGCCGGGATCGGAAGGTGGGATGACCCATGCCTCCTGGATCGGCCACACGGAGTAGACCCTGTTGGCGAATAGCACTACAGCGAGGTGGTCCGCGGTGGCCATTGTCTGTACCAGCAACCGGGAGAGTCAACCCAACCTGCCTTTGGGGCGGTCGGGGCCTCGATCCGGGTCGGGCATAGAAGTGCCCCTGCTCAGGATGCGCAGGGGCCTGGCGACTGGAGCCAGCAGTGGCTTGATCCAACGCGGCCGCTGTTGCTAGGGCCCCAAGGTGGGCATCCTCTTCCGCTCGCGCCCGACGTTGACGTCGGGACAGACGAGTCGGGATGAGCGGCGTGGGCAGGTGGAGAGCCCGTTCCTCGACTTGAGAGGCCTGGCGGCGATGTCGTCGTGGCCTGACAGGAGCCCTCATCGCGGATCCCTGGGGCGAATCCCGGATAGGGTGGTCCCGGGCATCTTCCACCTCATCCGCATAGGGGAAGGAGTTTTCGGAGCGCTCCGGGGATAAACTCCCAAAGCGGTTGGACGTCGAGGCAGGCAGCGGTGCCTCCCTGCGCGGCCCTCGGGGGCGGCGTTGGTGGCGAGGTGCAGCTCCCTCGAGGTCTAGGCGAGCCATGTCCCTGGTGGGGATGACTCCCTCTTCCTCATATCTCCGCACCAAGTTGTTGATCACCCTTCTTTAGATGACCTCCGAGGGGGAGAGAGGGCGTGGTTGCCCCGCAGCTGCGGCTGCTGGCACGGCTGTGGAACGGGCGGGACCGCGCGGAGTAACCGCGTCGGTGTTTCCTCTACCCCTGCGCCAGTGGGCGGGTGGCGATCGGGCACTGGATTGGGCGACCTGATTTCTGAAATTAGGGAGAAGAACCCATTAACACTGACAGGAAAAGGAATCGACAACCAACCATTAGTGCCACGACGCCTTCCGTGGGGGGGACCCAGGCCCTCGACGTCGCGAGACGGAGTGCCCGGGTTCCCTTCCTCAGCCCCTGGCGGGTAAAACTGAATGATCGGTCGAGCAGCATGCTGGTCTTCCAACACCTCTGAAAGCCATCGGTCTTCGTATTGAGGAGAATAGATTCACGTCGGGTTCACCATTTTTCTGTTTCGGTGCGGATGTGCGTCGGGTTACGCTGTTCCGCCAGAACGCGTTCGCGCGTGCACCCGTCGACCCGAGGGGATGGGCGCACGGCTTGTGGCCCCGCAGTCCCGCTTTCCAAGGGCGGGCGGCATTCGTCCCTTATTCAGGGGCATCTGCTCCTTGATCGAAACCGGGATGATGGGATGTCGGCTCCTCCTTCCATGGACGTCTCCTCGGAACTCGTCGCCTAATCCGGGTCTCCCTCATAGATTTAAGAATGTTCGTGAATCTCGTTCCCGGCGCCATATCTTCATGGACACTGGTTAATTACGCTGCTTCCGCCCAGACGCTCCAAGGAGTCTGGTCGGGGCAGCAACCTGCGGTGAGGAGACCGGGTGGCTCTGGGTGTTGGGGGCGTGTCCTAACACTGCACCTCTGCATGTCTGTCTTCCGTCCCTAATAGGGCTTCTCGAAGGCGTGATGGCCTGAGGCATCCCGCACTGGGTGCGGGGAACTGTGTTACCTGAGGTTTTCCTCAGCTTCCCATGTTTAACACGGGGTATGCCGCGAGTTTAACATCCAGCGGAGACGGCATCGGACTGATCAACACGAGGAGTGGATCAGACGACAGAACCCCTTGAGGGGAACCTCCGACGCTGGGGCCAGCACATGGGCGGCTTCCCGAATGAAGTGGAGTGGAATGAAATGGCATGACCCCACCGGGATGTGGCAGCCCGGGTAAGGATCAGGATGGATGATGGAGTGAAGAGCTTGGACCCCGTAGGGGCTTCGTACGTACCGTGCGTTAGCGCGGATCAAAGTTAGCGTAGTTCGGATATACAGTTTAACGTCATGCTGGACGTCGGCAAGCCGACTCACAAAGAGATCAAGGCCGCCGGGCGGAGGATTGAACCGAACCACCTCGCACAGAGGGGGATGGAACGGCCGGGTGAATCACAGTTTCACGTCATGCTGGACGTTGGCAAGCCGACTCACAAGGAGATCGAGGCTGCCTAGAGAAGGATTGAACCGAACCACCTCGCACAGAGGGGGATGGAACGGCCGGGTGGATCACAGTTTTACGTCATGTTGGACGTTGGCAAGCCGACTCACGAAGAGATCGAGGTGGTGGGGAAGCACAATGGAGATACACACGTGCAGTCCCCCACAGAGGCAGATTCATAGGTGAATCAACGCAAGTGTGAACCCGGGAGGGGTCCACTGATGGACGAACCGACGTAAATACGACCGGGACGACCAGGTGGTGGGCTTGAACCTCAGAGAGGCTTCCTACGTACCCTGTTTAGAAGACAGGGATCAAAGTCCACGTAGTTCGTTCTGTTTGCAACACTCTACCCCCGTGGGCGAAGGCCACTCCAATCCCGACATCCCTGCAGAGACGAGCGGGTGGGGGCCACATCCAAACCGGGAGGACCCTGCGTGCGAGGCACGGGATCGGGTGAAGCGGACGGTTTAACATCTTGCCGGACGAAGTACAGTTTAACGTCGTGTGTTGAGGACGAAGCGGACGGTTTAACGTCTTGCCGGACGAAGTACAGTTTAACGTCGTGTGTTGAGGACGAAGATGCTTGGCAGTTTAACGTCTTGCAGCGCGGACGTTGGGAGCTAGGCAGTTTAACGTCATGCAGCTTGGACATATGCTGAACAGTTTAACATCTTGTAGCTCGGACGAGGTGCAGTTTAACGTCGTGCGGGACGTAAACGCCTGGCAGTTTAACGTCTTGCAGCGCGGACGTTGGCACAGTTTAACGTCATGTTGGACGTATGCTGATAAGTTTAACGTCATGTTGGACGTTGGGTCCGTGTCACTTCGTGCAGGCCTGGAGGGCCGCACGGGAAGACAACGCACGTTGCGGGCACCCGGGATGAAGGTCATCGGGCGCCACGCAGGCGGGTACCCTCAGGGGGTCAAAGGGGGCGACCCTGGCGGTTTGCGCGCAAAAGAGGAGCTTTGCGCGCAATACCGCGGGTCGGCGCGCAAATGGGCGGGCTGGCACCCAATTAGGCCAGCGGCTTTGCGCGCGGGTGATTGAGATTGCGCGCACCGGGCTTCGGATAGCGCACGGGGGCAACGGCTCATTCTTTAATGAATGGCCACTTTGAAAATGGGGGGTGCGCACAATCGGGATGGATTGCGCGCACCCGGGGGCAATTGCGCGCAAGAGGCTTCTTTTGCGCGCAAATGCCTTTGAGTGTGGGGTTATTCAAAGGAAAGGAGCCAAAGGGATTGCGCGCGAAGGCGAACCCCGAGGCTTTCTTGCGCGAAAGAAAAGAGGTTACCTGAAGATCGGCATTGCGTGCGGAAGGGGTTGGATTGCGCACACGAGAGACCTTTCGAATTCTGGCAACCTTCAAAACGTCGGGGGTCGCCTTATATTTATAGGCAACCCCGGGCGCGGAATCCGGTTTGCGGGCGCGAAATCCTCTTCGCGGGCGCGGAATGGGCCCCGGCGCGCAAGGGAGTCGCGCGGGCCACTGGCGCGAAAAATTGCGCGCCGGCCCGGCACATTGCGCGCATCCCAGGAGGTTTGCGCGTGGCTCATCAACTTTGCGCGCATGTCTCCAAAATTCCGCGCAAGACCTCCGGGCACTCCGAAACGTGCTTCCGACTCCAAATATGACCTCGCTTTCCGCATCCGGAGCTTTGTTTGGGAACAACGGACTTTTCCGGCGTCTACACTGCTGTCTCAGCACCGGCCAACCGGTGGCCTCCTCACCGGCCAGCCGGTGGTGCCTGGGCAGAAGGCCTTGCCATTTTCCAAGCACCGGCCAACCGGTGGCACTGCACCGGTCAGCCGGTGGAGCCAGTCAAACTAGCCGTTGGGCTTTGACCAGACTTGTCCACTTGACCTCCAACGGCTCCGAAGGCCTCTCCAACGGCTCCGAAGACCCCCAAAGGCTATTTGAGGGTTCCCCCTCTATAAATAAAGGACTAGGAAGCCCCGGAAACATACGGAATCCCACGGGAACATTTTTCCATTATTTGGTGAACCTCCGGCGCATTCCTTCAAGGATCCCCATTTGCTCCAACTCATTTCCACATCCAAGGAGCATCACCATAGAAGCTTGGGAGTGCTCTTCATCAACTCCAATCAATCCATTGGCGCCCAAGACTTCTCCTCTTACGGTTTTTCTTGTTTTATCATTTTGAGCATCATTTTGGGTTTGTGCCTACAAACCCCTCTTTCTCTCATCTTTCTTTTGATTGGGTTTTCACACCACCTTCAAGGTGTGAAGAGGTTAGTCAAGCCTTCCCTTTAAAAGTCTTGAGTCATAGGTGAGCTAGCCTTCACCTGTAAGAAGGCTAGTGGGTTCTTGCTCAACCATTAAAAGCAAGTGGGTTCTTGCTCAACCATTAAAAGCAAGTTGTAATAGGTTCTAGACTACCTTAAAGTCTAGTGGGTTTCTTGCTAAAACCATTAAAAAGCAAGCGGTAGTAAATCTCTCAACGGTTGAGTTGGGAGCGGAGACGTAGGCTTTGGTTTAAGCCGAACTCCGTTATCAAGTTTTGTGTCTTGCCTATTTTATTTCTGCTGCACTTTTTACTTTGATTTTAAATTCTTAATTATTTTTTTAAAGGCAATTCACCTCCCCTCTTGCCATCACTCTCCGCCCAACAATTGGTATCAGAGGCAAAATTTGAGTAATACCCTAACCGGTTTCAAATTCAAGATCCTTTGTGATGGCTTCAACTTCTTTCGCCCCCGAAGGTTATTCATTGGGTCGTGCTCCATTTTTTGATGGAACCGACTATAATTATTGGAAAATCCGCATGACCACTTTTCTTAGAAGTATAGGTTATCCCATTTATAAAATTGTCATGCATGGTTATTCTCTTTCTTCTCCCGATGAATCCAAATGGACCCAAGCCGATATTAAAAATTTCGAGCTTGATGGCAAATCCATGAACGCTCTTCATTGCGGCCTTGATCGTAATGAATTCAATCGAGTTTCCACATGCACTTCATCTCATGAAATCTGGAAACTATTAGAGGTTACCCATGAGGGGACCTACAAAGTTAAGGATACTCGATTGGATATGTACCGTCAAGATTTTGAGTCTTTTACCATGCACCCACACGAATCTATTACTGAAATGTTTACACGTTTTACTGATGTTTGCAATGGGAGAAAGTCCCTTGGTGTTGATGTGTCTGCAGAAACGATGGTCAAGAAGATTATTTGGATCCTACCAAGCTCAGGGGCACCAAAAGTCACGGCCATTCAAGAAGCAAAAGATGTCAAGAAAATGCCGGTCGAAGAGCTCATCAGATCCCTCATGACCTACGAGATCACCATGAGGAGGCAAGCTGAAAAGGAAGGCAAACCGATCAAAGTTCCAAATAAAATCGCCTTCAAAGTTAAAAAAGAAGAAAGATCCTCCTCCTCATCGTATTCCTCTTCAAACGGCGATTCAGAAATGGAGAATCTTGCCCGCAAAATGCACAAATTCATGAAGAAGCACAAGAAGAAGAAATCCTGCAAGGCTCAACCCAACGAAAAATCCGAGCCCGAGGTAACATGTTACGGGTGTGGCAAGAAAGGCCATTACAAGCCCAATTGTCCACTCAACAAGAAAAAGGCCAAGCAAAGGGAAAAGAAAAAGGCATTCAAGACCACATGGAGTGATATCTCCACATCCTCCTCCTCCTCCTCCTCAAGTGACAACGGTAAAAAATTCCTAATGGAATTTCATGAGGTATCCTCTTCCGACTCCTCTTCCTCTTGTTCTTCAAATTCTTTCAATCATTTATCTTACGAGGATCTCCAACATGCGAGAGATCAATTGGAGGAAGGTTTTCACGAACTCTCTTCAAAATTTATTGCTTTAAAAAAGAATTTCAAAAAACATTCTTCCGAAAAAGAACAACTTCTCAAAGAAAAGGAGGAGTTGTCCCTTAAGGTCCAAAACCTTCCCAATGTTGATTCCTTGAATTCAACTATCAAGGATTTAAGGGAATCCCTATCCAAGTTCACCGAAGGTGAACATAACCTTTCGAAGCTCCTTGGTTCCCAATGCATATCTAGAACCACCCAAGGGCTTGGCTATTCCAAGCAAGCTTCCTCTTCCCATGCTCCTACTATTTTTGTAAGGGGGAGCTCCCAATATAAATTTTGCAACTATTGTAAAAAACCCGGGCACTTAATTTATGAGTGAAATTGCAAAAATGCCCGGTATGGAAGGCCCAAAACCATTTCTTTTAGTGATGAATTTCATAGGAGAAGACCCGCCACTAGACAAGTATGGATTGAAAAATCCCTTTTAGCGAGTCTCTCCAGACCAAAATTTGTCTCGGTTCTAAAATCCACTCCCCGGTGATTTGTTGTTTTTATTTAGGGGGAGTTAGGATCGTTTAAGCCTTTTTTCTTTATTTTCAAAACTTTTTTCAAAACTTTCAATTCAAAACTTTCAATTCAAATTTCAAAAATTTCAATTGGTTAAAAAAACTCCATCTTGTTTTTCAACCTTTCCCTCAATCAAGTTTTATTCCCCGTGCTATTTTGATAATCACAAAGGGGGAGAAATTCTTGGTTGATTGGGGGACAAATCTTTCTCTCTTTCTTTGCCTTATCCTTTAAAACATGCCTTTCATTTCAGTCTTTTACATTGCTTGTTTTGGTGATTGTGATCATCAAAATAGGGGGAGATTGGTGTACCTATCGTACCCTTCGTGGTTTAATTTTCATGATCACAATCACTCTCTTATTTATCTAATCTTGTTTTAAGTGTTTTTGGATGATAGGCATGAGTTCAGGTTGCCAAGGAATTGGGCCAAGAAATCCAGAAGGCAAAATTGGACTGAAAATCAGTCCACCGGCCAACCGGTGGATGACCATCGGCCAGCCGATGGAGTCTTGACAGAAGGCATCCTTTCTTTCAAGACCACCGGCCAACCGGTGTCCCATCACCGGACAGCCGGTGGAACCCAGTCAAATTGTGACACCTACTGTCTCAGCACCGGACAACCGGTGGCCTCCTCACCGGCCAGCCGGTGGTGCCTGGGCAGAAGGCCTTGCCATTTTCCAAGCACCGGCCAACCGGTGGCACTGCACCGGTCAGCCGGTGGAGCCAGTCAAACTAGTCATTGGGCTTTGACCAGACTTGTCCACTTGACCTCCAACGGCTCCGAAGGCCTCTCCAACGGCTCTGAAGACCCCCAAAGGCCATTTGAGGGTTCCCCCTCTATAAATAAAGGACTAGGAAGCCCCGGAAACGTACAGAAGCCCACGGGAACATTTTTACATTATTTGGCGAACCTCCGGCGCATTCCTTCAAGGATCCCCATTTGCTCCAACTCATTTCCACATCCAAGGAACATCACCATAGAAGCTTGGGAGCGCTCTTCATCAACTCCAATCAATCCATTGGCGCCCAAGACTTCTCCTTTTACGGTTTTTCTTGTTTTATCATTTTGAGCATCATTTTGGGTTTGTGCCTACAAACCCCTCTTTCTCTCATCTTTCTTTTGATTGGGTTTTCACACCACCTTCAAGGTGTGAAGAGGTTAGTCAAGCCTTCCCTTTAAAAGGCTTGAGTCATAGGTGAGCTAGCCTTCACCTGTAAGAAGGCTAGTGGGTTCTTGCTCAACCATTAAAAGCAAGTGGGTTCTTGCTCAACCATTAAAAGCAAGCTGTAATAGGTTCTATACTACCTTAAAGTCTAGTGGGTTTCTTGCTAAAACCATTAAAAAGCAAGCGGTAGTAAATCTCTCAACGGTTGAGTTGGGAGCGGAGACGTAGGCTTTGGTTTAAGCCGAACTCCGTTATCAAGATTTGTGTCTTGCCTCTTTTATTTCCGCTGCACTTTTTACTTTGATTTTAAATTCTTAATTATTTTTTAAAAGGAAATTCACCTCCCCTCTTGCTATCACTCTCCGCCCAACATCTATGAGGTTATGTATCGACTACAGGGAGATCAATGATATAAAAATAAAGAATAAGTATCCCCTACCACACATTGATGATTTATTTTACCAACTGCATGGAGCTAAATACTTTTCAAAGATTGACCTTCAATCTGGATATCATCAGTTGTGTGTGAAGAAGGAATACATTCCGAAGACAACATTTTGAACCAGGTACGAGCATTACGAGTTTACAGTAATGCCTTTTGGGCTGACTAATGCACCCTCTGTTTTCAAGGATCTAATGAACAGAGTTTTCACTGAATATCTCGATGATTTTGTGGTGGTATTTATTGATGATATCTTGGTATATTCCAAAATCTACGAAGATCATGAAAATCATCTGTGTAGTATCCTAAAGACTCTGAGAGGGCATGAATTATATGGGAAGTTTAGCAATTGTGAATTCTGGCTTTAAGAGATTTCTTTTCTTGGCCATATTGTCTCTAAGGATGGAATCTCTGTTGATCTTGCTAAGACAAGAGCAATCTAGGAATGGCTAGCACCAACGAGTATAACCAAGTTATGTAGTTTTATTGGTTTAACAGGTTATTATCGACGTTTCATCCATAATTTTGCCCGATTGGATAACCCATTAACGAAGCTCACACATAAAGGAGTTAAATTTGTTTGAGAAAAAGAGTGTGAAGAATGTTTTTAAGAACTGAAGAGAAGATTAGTCAATGATCTTATTTTGACTCTACCATCGGGAAATGATGGGTTTGTTATTTATAGTGATGCATCGAAGAAAGGGCTTGGTTGTTTCCTTATGCAGAATGATAGAGTTATTGCCTATGCATCACGACAACTTGAAATTCATGAGCAAAACTATGCTACTCATGATCTTGAGTTAGCTGCTATAATCTTTTCTTTGAAGATTTGGAGACACTATATCTATGGTAAAAAATGTGAGATATATACTGATCATAAGAGTTTGAAGTATATTTTCTCACAAAAAGAACTCAACACGAGGCAAAGGAGATGGCTTGAACTACTCAAGTATTAGGACTGTAAGATACACTACCACCCGGGGAAGGCAAATAAGGTGGCAGATGCTTTGAGCAGAAAGGATAATGGAGTTTTGAACAAGATGAGAGTTGAAAAGGATCCTATATACATGGATCTAGTAAAGATGGATATGGGAATCACCATGGAAGGTGAAACATTAATACTTTTTCAAATAGTTGTCTAACCATCTTTACTAGAAAGGATAAAGAGTTCTCAGACCGGTGATGAAGAGTTTCAAAAGAAGATTAAAGATGTGAATGATGGGAGATTGAGTGACTTTTTGTATGAAGATGGAATTTTGAAATTTGGGAAGAGACTTTGTGTTCCCAATATACCTGATCTAAAAAGAGAGTTGTTGGATGATGCTCATAGTTTCAATTTCTCTATAAACCCTGAGAGCACCAAAATGTAAAGAGATTTCAAGGAACATTTTTGGTGGGACAACATGAAGAGGGAGATTTCTGATTTTGTGTCAAGATGTATGGTTTGTCAACAAGTGAAATCTGGAAGGCAACTGCCTGGAGGAGTCATGCAACCTCTTCCCATACCTGAGTGGAAATGGGAAAATATTACGATGGACTTTATCATGGGACTACCAAAGACTCCTATAAAGAATGATGAAATATGGGTCATTGTTGATCGTCTTAACAAGGTAACACATTTTCTTGCTATAGGGGAAGATTTACCACTAGAACGCCTAGAAAGACAATATATTAATGAAGTTGTGAGACTTCATGGAGTACCCCTATCGATTGTTTCTGATTGTGATACCCGTTTTACTTCAAGATTCTGGAAAAGTCTTCTGAAAGAACTAGATACTGAACTTCGTTTGAGCACTGCTTACCACCCCCAAACTGATGGAAAATCAGAACAGACTATTCAAACCTTAGAAGACATGTTGAGATCATTCTCACTTGACTTTCAGGGTATGTGGGATCAATATTTACCTCTGGTAGAATTTTCCTATAACAATAGCTTCTATTCAAGTATTCAGATGGCACCATATGAAGCGTTATATGGAAAGAGATGTCGCACACCAACCTGTTGGGATGATGTTGGTGAATGAAAAATTATATGCCCAGGACTGGTGGAGGAAATGATGGAAAAAGTAAAGGTAATCCAAAACCACATCAAAGCAACTCAAAGTAGGTAGAAGAGCTATGATGATAACCAAAGGAAGTATTTGTAATTTCAGGTAGGAGATCATTTTTTTCTTGAAGGTATCTCCATGGAAGGGGGTTATATGTTTCGGAACGAATGGAAAATTGAGTCCCAGGTACATCGGACCTTTCAAAATTCTAGAACGAATTGGGGTTGTAGCTTACCGTTTGGCAATGACACCAAAT
The DNA here is from genome assembly GCA_963277665.1 of Viscum album. Classification (NCBI taxonomy): domain Eukaryota; kingdom Viridiplantae; phylum Streptophyta; class Magnoliopsida; order Santalales; family Viscaceae; genus Viscum; species Viscum album. The sequence continues at coordinate 731,146,768 of OY728159.1, forward strand.
CTCTCCAAAGTTCACGATGTGTTCCACGTATCCCTGTTGAGAAAATACATGCCTCACCCAATACATGTACTCACTTACAAGGAATTAGAACTGGAACCCGATCTATCTTATTGCGAAGAGCCCGTCAGGATTCTTGATACAAGAGAACAAGTGCTGAGAAACCAGACGACTCGTCTGGTAAAATTTTTATGGAGAAACCATAAGATGGAAGAGGAAATGTGGGAACCCGAGGAACTTATGATGAAGAACCACCCGAGTCTTTTTATGCAATAATATTCTAGAAATTTCGAGAATGAAATTATTTGAAGGAGGGGAGAATGTGACACCCCAAGCTTCCACAATACGCTTCTCTTTGAATAATACAGTAGCGTTTGTTGTATGCAACTTCGAGTTCTAACACACACCACAACCAATCAAACAAGCCATTGTGAATAGTAATACTCACTTTTTGAAAGTTTATACATTTTATCTTTCAAAATGGACTTCATTTTTTGATTCGGAATATCGAAATTTTCTTAGAGTGAATTTTTGGTATTTTTCTGAAAACATTCAATTTTCAATGAATAGTGAAAAAACATTGAGTTATAGTTTAAAACCGAATTTTTATTTAAATAATTATTTATTCTATTTAAATTTAATTATGGTCAAAATAGATACTTAATACATATATAAGTTCAATTTAATTCATTTGAGTTAGTTTAGAATAATTTTAGATATATAAAAATTTTATTGAACTTTTCACCGTCTTTTACCCACCTCCTAGGAGAATTTGGAAATTCACATAAAAATTAATATTAATGCTTATCTGAGTGGAATTTTAAAAATCTGAGAGACACAGTTAATATCAAGGAATAAAATTTGGTTCAATAAGATAAAAATAATTTTTGGTGAATAGTAACTTTTAACTTTTATTTACCACGGTTAAAAGTAAATAGGGTAATTAAGGGTAAAAATGATATTAATATTACCCTAACACATGTCCTAATTCTATTGGACAAGTTTATCTCGACCAAAAACAAACTTTGGAATAAAATATTATCATTTAGGTCCACTTGGATTAGATTAGGACATTTATTGTTATTTAATTCAAAGAAAAGTTAAAAGAGTTAAAATCAAAGTTTATTAACTAAAACATTTTTAATATAGGGTTATACATAAGATAAATTCAATTATAAATATTCATTAGAAATCTAAAACGAGTTCCTACATTATGATATTTTATTTTAAATTTTTAGACATTAAATAATTTAATTTATTTAGGACACAATAATGATGCAGTATTTTCCTTATTAATGAAAGAATCAAATAATCAGTATTATAAAAGTTAAAATAAATATAATTTTAAGGTTTGGATGACATAAAAGAATTTTATGGGTTAATATGACATGGAATTATTTCTTAAATGATTTTTTTTTAATTAATAAAGTTTTTAAGACTTTAACAAAAAAAAATATTAAATATTGTCAAAATTGATATAAATGAGTTTTTAAAACAAGTATTATATTATTAATTGATTATCTATTCCTTAAAAACTAAGGTTCATCCAACGGACTTATATAATGATAGGTGTATCATTAATGGACCACTTGGGGGTCTCTTTGATGTATATATTATGTTTATTAACTATATAATATAAAAATACAAACTGACATGGTAAATGTCAACGCAATTAACTAAGAGTTAAAACTAAAAGATAAGGTTAATATAATGACCCAAAACTATATAAAATTTATTGGATGAAAGGATTTCGACCCATCCCCACCTTAACCTTTAAATAATCCACTTTGGATCCATTATAAACCGAACATGAATTTATTATAAATTAATACTTTAAGCTTTTTCAAAAGAGCCCCTCCTCCCCCTTATATAAGGACACCACTTCTAACCAATTCTTCATACCTTCAAAGCCTTTTGGTTCGGCCAAACTCTACCCAAATACCCTATAAACTATCCTACCTTAATCTTAGATTTCTTCCTTTAGTCATAAATCCAACCTAAGGATCCCTTTTGATCAAATCAAAAGGAAGAACCCGAAGAAGAGGTAATGTTTTCACCACCCTTTTTCAATTTCCTTTCTTCTTCAACTTATTATTCCTTTGTTATTTCCTTTATAAAATAATAACTACAGTATATTCTATATACTTTGATGTTATTATAAATATGGTACAACCATATTCAGTATTCTATCCATCCTTTGAATGACATGTCACCATATGTGCGTATGTATGGCTTACCGTCTCCACGTCGTGGTATAATTGTTATTCAAAACATTATTATTTTAGATGGGTATAATAATGATGTGTAACTCATGAAAATAATAAATATAACATGATAATGATTCTTTATATATGATATACCATCCAATTATATATTATTTTAATATCAAAAGAATGATATTGTCTCTCGTGTGTACGTACGGACTACCGTCTCCACGAACGCGATGAGATTAATTCCCCATCATATACATGTAATTATAATTATCATTTGATGATTAAAAATAATGTTTATGGACTTGATATCATTCTGGATATGAATAATATACAACCTATCCATAATAATCACAGTTTATGTAACAAAATATATAAAAGAAAATGAGTAAGTTAACACCCGAAACGATGATAATACTAACAAAGCAATGTTAAAAGATCATATATGATATCATATTAATGTATATGATTCTTGTATAATTTAATAACAATTATTTCACCATTATACAGGAGGTTAACCTACCCTCAACCAAGGAAAGTACAAGGTAAGGGTTTATTTCACAATCTCTTCATTATCCGAGGTTGTTTATACATAATTATCTACTGGGACCTATTTATCACCCACATCCATGTTTCTTAAAAATTTATTTCAAAACATTATTACTATTTTATAAAATATAGATTAAATTCATTTATACCCTTCTTTGAATTTTTATAAGAAGTTTATGAAGGAATATTTCAGTCGTTTTCCAAACAAGGTTCTTTTTAACCTTTTCAACAAAATTAAGGTAAGAATGTCTTTTTTAACTTATACGGCAGGTGTGACTATTTTCTACCATTATAAACTCGTCGAAGCTTTTCTTACAAGATTATAAGAATATTTTTAAAGTAAATGTTTTATTTTATAATTATGTGACTCTTAAATTATTTCAATATATAAAGAGAGATTTCTCTAAAAAAAGTTTTGATTTCATCTATGTCAACATCCTTTGATGGATTTTAAGTTTATTTGGAGTTGATTTATTATGATACAAAACTTCCATATTGTATTTAAGGTTTTATGATATTTTTGACTTTGGATGTGCTATTTTTATACCATTCATGATTTATGGTAAAAGTATTCACATTTCGTATGCTATTTTAACTACGAATGTTTATGATATGTTTAAAACTTTTCATATGAGGAATGTATTAGACTTAGTAAGTGATGGGTGGAGCAGGATATAGCTCCTCGATGCATCGGTAGGTCTCATGAGACAACTAGATGTGGAATAGGCTGAGGCCATTTCCCAATTTGATTTATGGTTTTGGCTGAGGCCTTAATCATTTTTAGACATCTTGGCTGAGGCCTTGACAAAATATTTCAGAATTTCTGGCATTATACATTCCCTCATTATGGAAATAATATTGATGGTACGTGTGGTCATTCGACTAGTATAATATCCATGATTATGATTTATTATGGCATTATTTACTCAGCTCATATTCTTTCTATAAAAGTATTCAAGTTTATTATTGGTAAAGGCTTGTGGTTTCAATTATTTACCATTCTTAATATTTATGTCATTTTTCGTTGTATTACTTACCCTTACTGAGCATTTGATCTCACCACTTTCTTATGATTTATTTTCCTAGGATATGAAGAAGTTAGTTATGAGTGACCTGCAGGCATAATCTAGGAGGCTTGGATTTTTCTAATGAAATATAGTTTTGTTGTATTTCTCTTCAAGCTGTAAAGTTGAACTTATGTATGAATCTTGTTTACAATAATACTAAACTGATCGGTTTTTCGAGACATGATTTCCTTGTGATCATGCCTATGTTATGTAATAATGCACCGACTTTGGGTAACTGGGGTCGGGGCATTACAACATGTCGTGTATACCTTTTCTACATGACATGATTAAATGAAATGGGTCATTGTACATGGGCGGTACCCAGGGTCAATGGACATGGAGTGTTACCCTAATACACATTGTGTACCCCTTTCTATATGGATATAATCACTTTTCCACCATATCCTAGACAAGTTCTATTAGGGTTTGTGTCCTTGATTGTTTCCCTAAATGTTAGTGTGAATCGTTTCCCACACACAGGATAATGGTCCCTTCATCAGGACTTCCTAGATAGAGTTGTTAGAATCCTCTGAGAGCCCTGGTGAGGGATCCTTAATTCACCTTTGTTCCCTATATGGAATTCTTGGTATAGGTGTGACTAATCCTACCAGACTCCAATCCTCTACTTAGTAGGTTAATCCATAATGAGTTGTTAGGTATCACCCCAAGGCCTTGGATGTGATACTCATCTGATGTATCATGTTCATTTCATATCTTTCAGCGTATATCACTCTCTCATGACGATTTCTAATGAGAAGCACCTCTCAGAAAAACTTCATTAGTGATACCAGACCCAAGAGTGTGTACTCTTGAATGAGTGATTTGAGGAATCTTTGAGCTAAATCACTAGTGTTGGTATGCAATAGTTGTGTCTTTCTCTAGAAAATGCATCTATGTTTGATTATATCTAGATATTCTCATTTTATGTTGTAGACATATACCTGTGTAGATATGATTTTACCTTTACTTTGAGTGTTTATTTGTGGTTTTGGGGAGTCCTACTAAGTATTGTTATACTCACCCTTTCACAGGCATTTCCCACTTGTGTCATGTCTTGTGAAGATGAGTGACCTTTTGATATAGTCCTAGGTGGACCAAGACCAGAACCATACAGTACTTTGTGAGTTCAGAAAGTCCTAGGTCTTCCTACTACTTCAGACAGAGGTCCCGGTATCTTTTGTTTCTAGGTTGTACTTTTTCTAGTTTACATACTCTTTTTCTAGGCTTGTATTCTAGTTAGGTTTACACAACTTCACATTACTTTCTGATCGTACTCTATTGGTTTGTATATATTAGTATGCATGTATTTGTTTCTAGTGGTGATGTTAGGATCACAGTGACAAAAAATCACTTCATATAAATCCAAGATGTCTCTAGTTGTTATGTCAAAAACTTTATTCATCACTATCATGTTCATGAAGAGAGACCTATTTTCCTTTTCAAGGACTATGAAAGGTTTAAGACAACCTGAGGAGCTCAATATGTGAAGTGTGATTTATGGGTTAAGAGGATTAAAGGATTAGAAAATCACCATGTGCTCTGGTTGGATGGGGTCTGTTTCATGTGGTCCTTTGACAAGGTACGATAAATAATGATGGACTCTACATTTTAAAATCATTTACTGGGGACATATCTATAAGTTAGTTTATCATCTTGTGATGAAAAAATTTCCTTACAATTTAATTCCATGTAGCGAGGACATTTTTATTTCCTTGCAGTTTCAGGTCATGTGATAAAGACATAAATATTATATGTAGTATAATTTTTTTCTACTAGGTTTTTGTTCCTGATCTTAGATATGTCTCAATCATGTCGGCTAGAGTAACTTTCAAGGATTATTAAGATCGTATGATCCATGATCCGTGTGAGAAACAAGGGGCACTGGGAAATCATCTTAGCCAATAAATAATGGGTCTTAGGTAGATTTCAACATTGGTCCAACACATATTTAGTTTGGGATGTATTTTTATAATTTCATATTTTGAAATAAACTCAGGATTGGAGTTCTTAGAGTTTCTTCATATCATATAATGAAAATAATCATTCTATATATATTTATTTCATGAACGTTCCCTACATAGGTCTAGCCCGTTCATGGGGATGGGGGACACACATTTTGTTGCTGTGATTGGACCATGGATTGGAGATCTGGGTATCACTATGTATCACATAATGATAGGAATCAATTCAAATGTAGTTATTAAATGGGAAACTCTTCCTACATGTTTGATCTATACATAGATGGGGGAATTGATCATGTTTATTATTGCATATTGACTTCGTATTGGAGATCTAGGCATCATAATGTGTCCTTTTGTGATAGGAATCAAGACACATATTGTTGTTGAATGGGAAATTATTTACATAAGTCTAACCCATACAAAAATGGGGGCAATTCTTTCCATTGATTTTTTCAGCTCGACCCAGGATTGGAGAATTGGGCGACACTATGTATAATGGATGACTGGAATCAAGAAGCATATTGTTATTAAATGGGAAACACTCCACACATGTCTGACCCATACACAAAGGGGGTATTGTTCCCATTTATTATTTTATCTAAACCCACGATTAGAGACATGAGAATCACTACATATCCTCTGATGATAGTAATCACATCACACATTATTCATGAACAGGAAACTCTCCACGCAAGTCTGAACCAAACACATAGGGGGAATTGTTCCCATTTAGTTTTGTAGCTAGACCCAGGATTGGAGATCCAAACATCACTATATATCTTGTGATGAAAGTAATAAATCCACACATAGTTCAAGTATGAAAAACTATCCACATAGGTCTAACCCATATGCAGAGGGGAAATCATTCCCCTTGATTGTTAAAGATGGACCCAAGATTGGATATCCAGGCTTTACTAAATATATTATTGTGATATGAATAAAGAAACACATAGTTATTTAATGGAGGTGTAATGGAATATCAACACTAATGATAGTGGTCCTCTTATGTGAGGTTTTGAGTAATTCATAGTTTTATGTCATGCAAGATACATCAATATTGTAGTTTAACATCATGCAGAAAGAACTCATGGTGTTCAATTTAAGATCTTGCATCTTAGACCATGCTAACCTTATCATGAACTAATATCTCATGATAATTTAGGGAAAACCCTTATCAAAATTCCTAATCCCATTTGAGTTATGATTGGTTTTATTAATAATTAATTTCAAAGGTTTCTCTCACCACACATAGGTAATTAAAGGAAAGTGCATGGGTGTTTTTTATTATGTGGTGGTAGATCCAATATATAGGATCGAGGCATTCCTATGTAACTGATTGGGATAAAAATAAAGCAGCAGGTAGTTCTAAAAAATGTGTAGTTTAATGTCTTTCTACAAAGCTGTTATCCATGCAGTTTAACAACATAAAGTAAGAACAAAGGTGACTCGACATGAAGAAATATCATCAATGGAACCAATTACGTAGATTTGGGCATCACTATGTATCCTATAATGGTGGTAATCAATCCACATGTAGGTATCGAAAACCATATAGTTTATTTTCATGTATTTTGGACATCAAACATATAGTTTAACATCATGCAGTATGAATGTATGTTACCCAAGGAGAAAAAGAATGATTGAACTTTTTCACATAGTATGATGACTTGTGACAGAGATGAATATATTGTGGATGGACCTAGGATTTGGGATCTTGGTGTTAATATATATTATATTATTATATGAATCAAGACATGCGTAGTTGATAAATGGGGACTTCCCTATGTTGATCTAACTCAAAAATATGGATGGGGTAACTTCATTTATCTATTGTATAGATCTATCTTGTGTGAGATGAATCATTGGTGAGATTATACATCCTATGCAGTTTAATTTCGTAGAGTGAGGATGTTATCCTTTCAATTTAATCTCATTCTAGAAGAACATTTTTCTTAAAGTTTAACATTATGCGGTAATGATATATTCTTTATATTTTAGCATCATGTGGTTAGGAATTATTCTATATAGATTAACATAATGTAGTCAAAACATCTTATATATTGTTTAATTTCATATGGACATTATTTATTCTGTATAGTTCAACATAATGTGGTTAGAATATAATCCATAAAGTTTAACATCATGTCATCAGGGAACCTTCTGTATAGTTTGACGACATTCGATATTGACTTCTTCCATAAATTTTAACATCATATGGTTTGTAATTCTTCCATATAGTTTAACATCATGTGGTCAGGATGTCTTCCATTTAGTTTAACACCATGTGGTTAGGACTTCTTCAATACAATTTGACATCATGTGTTCATGATGTCTTTTATATATTTTACATAATGTGTTTAGGGAATATTTTGAAGAGTTAAAAATCATGAGGTTATTATGTGAGAGGCTTTGATGGTGGATATACAAATTATTTCTTAACAAACCTCTCATTGGTTGGGGGCGTGACCCATTCCATGTCCATTATGGCTAGGGAGGAATCCCCATTGTGATGGACCTTATGTATGATATTTATACCTTCCCCTTTGGGTTCCATATTTGGAGGATTCTTTCCTAGTATCATTGAGATTATGAGATACAATATCAGTTCTCCTTGCAGGATTTAATGGAGGGAACCTTCTTATTGAAGTCATGTGATATCCAATTGTGATGGACATCAAGTTTTTTCTGTTTATGAAACCTTTCTTTGCCATGTCGTTCCAATTCATCCAACCACTTTTTTGACATATCATCATCTAAGAGTTGTCTGAAGATAGCTATTCACAATGAGTGAAACTAAAATTCTATAAGAAAAACTACCTCTATTATATACACCAATGAATATGGAGTTTCTTGTGTATCAGTATGCGTGGTGGTATGGTTGGCCCATAAAGCATAGAGGTTCTTTTCCAGCCAAGAATTATTATCCTTATTCACTATATTTTAGAGTATATTTGATAGAGTCATATTAAAGGCCTTTATTTGTCCATTTTCACTGCATGATAGTAGGATAAATGGTTAGACTCAATGTTTATCTCTTGTTACATTTTCTTCAACCTGGTAGAACAAAATTTGTTTCTGTTATTAGTCAATATGGTGTGAGGGACCCCAAATCTGGAAATAATATTGGACTTCACAAAGTGAATAATATTTTTCATCCTACATTACTTGATGGGTATTTCCTTAGCACATTTTCAAAAGATGTCAATATTAGTAAGAATTTACATAAATTGTTTATCTATTTCTGGAGGATATGGCTCTACAACATAAATTCACCATATAAAAAATAAAAAGGAATATTTAGATATATGTAGAAATTATGGGGGTTGATAGATGAAATATTCATTAATCTAGAATGCATGACATTTCCTAGTGAATTCCTTGGAGTCTTGTATCATTGTTTTAAAGTGGTAACTAAGCCTCCTAATTTGATGTGGAGCTTGGTCCTGAAAACCGCATGAGCCTACATAGAATTATTCCATTATAATTGGAATCTTTCTTTTTTCAATGCATTTGAGGAGAATTCCATCAAAGACTCACTTGAAGAGGGATGTTTTCTCATTTAGACCATCTAAAAGGGTAAAAAAATATTTCTTAGTGCCAATCCCATTCCATTATATCTCATTCTATCAAGATGTTCCCATTTTCTAGATAATCAATCAGGGGGTCCATCTATCTAGGGTTGGATATCAGTTTATTATTTTTTGGGGCGGTGTTGATCTAATTGATTTTTTACATGTCCCGAATGATGACCTATGAGACCATCCATCAGTGTGTGATGTGTAATACTACCTTATCCAAATTAGGACCAACCAAAATGGTGGATGCATTATCCATTACATTAGCATGAGTATTTTATGATTAGGGGACATGATGCAATGTTGGTTCAAAAGGGAACTCTTCCACTAGTACTCTGACATAGCTGGTGGGAGGGTATAATTATTACTTTTTGACGTCATATTCACTATTAATCTATTTTATCATTAGCTTTAAATCATATTTTATGTTCAAATAGGCTACGAAAAACTGTACAGATAGTTCTAAGCTATCACTATGGGATTATTATACTTCCTCATTATTTCTGATGCCTTCAGACAGTGAGTAAGATTAGAGGAAAATGTCATTTTCTGAAAAAACAAATAAAGCCCCAGACCAACCTGATTGAGCTTCGTGTTCTTTATCCTCTTGGAGATAATACTTCAGGATGTGCCATCAAAATAAATCTCCCATGTTTGAATATTTTCATGGGTGTAGAAAACCACTTATTCTAAAAGTTATGTGTATACTGGTGTACTCTATGTGGTGGGATGTTCCATGAGGAAATTAGAAAGGGACTGACCTTTAATTTCCTTATGTTAAATGAACTTAATGTTACACTCCTTAAAAATAACCACCAATCAAGACAAACACCCAATCAACATAGGATGATCAAGGATTTATTTGATAATATCAATATGAGAGACCAAGTGGAATTCTTGGTGCAATAAGTAATTCCTCATATTTTTCACTAAAAATATTACCACAAGTATGTTTTTCTCTACATTATAATATCATGTGTCGGTTCTTAGCATCATTTGGATGAGGTATTTGAGACTATTTTGATTCCCCTCATCACTTATCTATGTGAGGATTGTACCAAGTGATTGTTCCAGGGAAGCAACATATAATATGATTGGTTTCCCTTCCACCGACATCATTAATACTAGTGGGTGCAGAAGGTACTACTTGAGACTCTCAATGTCTTCTTTGAAATCCTCATCCCATTGGTAGGTGACTCATTTCTTTATTAACTTGGTGAAGATGATATATTTTCAAGTGAGGTTGGCTATAAAACACAAAATGTAAGGGAGGTAACCTCAGATCCCCCTCATTTATTTGTGATTTTGAGTTGGTGATGTTTCTATAATTTAATAGACTTTTATGGGTTTACCTCATTGCCATGATAAAATACCATAAATCCAAGTAATTTCCCTAAAGTTGACATGAAAGGTCACTTCAACAGGTTCTTCTTCAGAATATGTTGTTTCAACTTATCAATTACTATTTGAAGGTCTATGAAGTGATCAATTCATTGTCAATATTTTACTAATAGGTATTTGACATAAAATTCCACTATTTATCCTAAGAAGGGTTTAAATATGTGATTAATATAGCATTGATAATTAGTGCTATCATTCATTAATCAAAAGTTCACGACCTGATAGAAAATGATCTCCAAAGGTGCTCTGAAGGTTGTGGCTTCTTCATCATCAGGGGCCATTTTTTTATTTTATTGTACCCTAAATATCCACCCACGAAGGATGGGTCTTGGAAGCAAGCTATTTCATTTATAAATAATTTTGTGATAAAAAACGGGAAATCAAACTTTGTGTAGTGCCTAATAAGGTCTCTGAAATAGATTTATAACCTAATATTCCCATTATTTTACTTTATAGGGATGATGTCGTTGATCTATCTTGTCTATTTCACTTCCTATAAAAAATATTTTATCAATTTTTAAACTTCTTAATCTACATTAGTATCATGAGAGGGGTTCTTTCTCTTAGCAACTTACTTGAAACCTTAATTTTCATTTGATAATCCTAGATGGTGTATATCCAAATTTTGTTCTAGCTTGGTAATTTCAATATAATTTCAAGTAGATATGTATCAATGTTTCTTAAATATACAACTCATGTTCATTGAGAGTTAGGACGGAACTAATCAACGTAGGTCGCAAGTCTTCTTCTATCACTATATTTACTTTCCTGAGATCATCGATGGTGGTGCATACACCTTACTCAAATGTGGGATGGTATTTCCTGAAGTTATCCTCTTATTCATACAACTCTGAGTTTGTAGAGAAATTTTCAGATATGTTAGGTAATCTGGGGGTATCTTTATCACCGACAGGGTAAAAGAGGCCATGGGAAGATACATTTTCCATGTGAACTACCAGAGTCATTGCCGATAGATTCCTAATATAATTTTCTTTTATAATGTAACTAGGGAAAGAAGGAAAATGGAAATCTTGGATCAACTCTACTACCTCAATCTGTATTGTTGGTAGTTCATAATTTCCATTGTGCATACTCCAAGGATTTTTAGGGGAAGTACCCAAGACATTGAGAGATGAGACTAGTATATTTTCATCCACCATTGGTTATTTTCCTTCCATTTTATAGAAACCTACCCCAACATATGTGGATTTAAAAGACTCAAAGGGGGAATTTTCACTATGTAGTGTGTTGAACTTCCCATTGATGGGGTATTTAAAGAATTGATGAAATGTTGAGGGTACCACAATGTGTTTGGGAAGCCAAGGTCTTATAATTATTACATTATAAGTTGTGTCTTGTTGGATAACCATGAAGTCAGCATTAGATATGAGATCCCCAACTAAGATTTGAGCTTGATCTTCATAATAATTCTTTTCTAACTCTTATTATACCCCTTAATGGTAATATTTGTAATAGATAAATCTTTGTTGTTATATCCAAAATATTTAAGGGTATGAATTGGGATGAGGTTGATCCTAGAACCATTATTGGTAATATCCCTTATAATGATAAAATCATTGTGTTTTCTGGAGATGTATAGAGGTCTAATGTGTCCCTTGATGGCCTCCTCTCGATCCTAATATATTAATGATATGACAACATAGAATTATGATGGAATATCCTCCACTCAATAAATTGTGGAAGTAGAAATAGATATTTATAACTTCTATGGGATATGAAGGGCCTTGATGAGTTTTTTTATGAGTTCTTTTGAAAGATGGAGAGCATCCAAGATTGACAGTTTGGAAAGTATAATCTCCATGTGTCTAATAATGTAATAATTTCTTTCTAGAGTTCAGAGATTCCTGATGTGGGGATTTTTTTTATTATGTCGCTCAAGAGATGATGTATTTGAGGTATATGGGACAGTTTCTTGTATAGAGGTTTAAGTATCATCTTCAACCAATAGAATTGGTCATTCCATCCATCCTCATTATCTGGGTTGATCAGATAATCACACCACTTCCAGATAGTCATCTAAGAGGACTGGGATTGGATAATCAATGGGGGAAATGGGACACCTCCATGTCTCTGTTGGTATCACTGCAATTATTTTCAATGGGTATCGGCTGTGTATATGACCTTCATGGGGATGTCACTGAGATATTATACCCGACCACACCCATGTTGTCACCTGTATCCTTGAATCCTGTACCTAAAGCCTCTGTCTCCATGGTCATGTAGAGTGATATCATTCTCATAGGCATATTCATTATAATGGAAGGAATCTTCCAAGATTATTCCATTAATGGAACCAAATATGAACTCTTCTTCCGATGAGGGTTCTGTTTGGTGGGAAACTTCCTGTGATTCGGATGTAGCAGGAAGGAATTTTGTAAGATTCAAAGCTTTTATAGGAGATGAATGTAACTCTTCTCTTTTTTATCTTCCTTCATTTGACAATTATGTCCACCAATTGGAATTCATATACGATGTCACCTTCGTAGATGAAGAAACCATTATGAGTTTCTAAATATGTTCCCTCATGTTTTCATGCACTCGGTCGAATATCTTTTGAGTTATCTAGTTTTCGAACTTCTGATCACTCATAGACATAACCTATTTCTTATTACCCTCTTCGTCTAGCTGGGAGATGGTTACAAAAGTCACATATGCTGAGGAGTTCTCCAACATCACCTATTTGGAATCAACCATGATTTGGAGGATGTCTTTGAACATGAATCAATAATGAATGGTGTGACCCAACCTCTTATGGTAAGGGAAATAGTTAAGATGATTAGTGAGTTTTACATTTTTGGGTTTCCTAGGCTATGAATGCTTGATTAGACTATTTTACATGGTTGTAAAGAAATTACTAGGGGATTTCTCATTTCAAAACAACTATGATTTATACATCCATTCCTTAAATCCTGAGCAACCCTAATCTCTTGTCTCTTCTGGTTGAGGGTGATTTTTTTATTTCTACCACTTGATAGTAGGCATTAAGAAATTAGGGCACTTATTATGTGCTTGAATGGGTACTTCTACTTGTTTGATGATAACAATGTTAGTCTCTTCCTTAAAATGTATTTTACCCTATGATGAGGGAAGAGACCAAGATTTCTATTGGGTCCGCGGTATGGAATATTTTAAGCATTATTCCATTTCTAAAAATTCATGAAACTCTCCTAGATAATTCATTAGGATCAGAGGTGTCTTCCTTCCATCCTAGAGATTTTCATCACAGGTTTCCAGTAATTAGTCATATGAGAGATTGATTATGATAGAATAGGTTACAACTTTCCATTTTTATATAAATTCAAACATCCTCTCCTTTTCTTAAATCTTTTTGTTTTTTATGTTGATAATTTTTTTTCTTTAGTGTAAATATAAATTGATAAAATAATTGATGATGAAGTTCTTTCCATACTGTGACATATTCTTCTAGAAGAATATTATTCCAAAAAAGGCTATACCTATTAGAGAATGAACAAAATATCTCTACTTTCTGACCTATTACTAATTTTGGGGGTCTATCATCAAACTGAATTAGGAAACAATGTATGTGTGATGCTATTATAGATCTCTATCACCATCAATTATGGAGAAGGTAGGATTGCTAAAATTGGGTGGGGGAAAGTTTCATCCACCCATTCCGAATATGTATTCTTTTCAGATTATACAGGTGCGGATTGCCCTTCCATGTATTCTATTCGAGCATTTGGAGA